>OZ005661.1:181466235-183866235 GCA_963930645.1 Salticus scenicus
GGGAAAAAAAATTGTGTATGTTGGAGCCTCGCCTTCCCCCCCCCCCCCTGGGAGGGAAGTCCCCCGTCGAGGGGAGTAAATTTTCATGATGGGTATCTTTCAAAAGAGCTCGCCAATACCTTTAAAAGGAATGGTTGAACCATCGATCTGCGATAATTTAAAATGAAGTTATTTGAATTTTTCTAGATATTTGCCAAAAACGCCCAAATTTGAAAGTGTCCAAATACTTATTGATAGATAGTGCAGTATTTTAAGTTCTGCTCCTTTTTTTTTTCACTCTTTCAACATGCCGTTTTACATTAATAAACAATTAAAATAAATAAACGTTTTATTTTATTCAATAAACTCAGTTTTCTAATTTCGAAGACACTCCCCCTCAGACACAGGACTCCAGAGCTGTCAATCGGTCTTATTCCTCTTATTCCCAAACACCAACACCTGATTTTAATCGATTTTTAAACTTTTCTTTCGTCTTTGTTCGCGATCTCACCACGCCCAAATTTAAACAATAATATTTCCAATTGAGGCTGAGTGTGTTTTGCGTCGAACTAGTGCTACACTATGGACAATTGGCAAAAATGATGCTATAGAGAAAGCCAATTGCAGCAGTTGCTTTAACCCTCAAATGGAAACATGCAATCTGCAAGACTGCTGCGTCTAAGTACGTAATTTTCTAAATATTTCTGTCTCAGATTTCCAAAGCCTAATTTTTTGCTTAAAAAATTAAAATTTTGGCATTTTAATATATTAGTGTTAAGGAATATATAAAGTTTACTATTTAATAATTTATTTAGAGTTTTATTTATTTTAATTTTTACAGCAAATTTTTAAAATTTTACCAGTCTTACAGACTGCATATTTTTTGTTTGTGTACCAATTTTTTACTTTTATATATATATATATGGTATACATATGGTTATAATGGAACTATGGTTGCCGCTTTGACTGCAGCACTCGTGCTTACTTTATTCGCCTGATGAAGGGTCGTGTGTTTTTTCAACCCGAAACAATTGTTGCGAGTTTATTGCATTTTATGGTGTTTATTCAAAGTTTGTAAGTAATATTTTTTACAACGCCAGTTTTGTGGTGCCTTTTTTTTTTTTTTTTTAATTAAACTATATATATGGTTCATATATACCCATATATATGGTAGAGAAAGTATTGTTTTGGGTCAAATTTTTAAAATTGAGTTTTTGTTATATTTACACGTTTTGTGGGCCTCTGAAACCGAAAAATCATGTTTTTAGCGGTTAGTCTGTTTGTATTTTACTATCAGCATAGCTAATAAAGGAATAGCAGTAGAAATTCAAATTTGATATTTGGAATGTCATATTAGGTCGCCACTTGAGAAATTTCATCAAGACTGGCAAGTTTGAAAAGCAAATTAATAACAACCTTCATTAGGAAAAAAAAGAATGTAGGCACTTTAATTAAACGGGCTGTTGAAGGGGACAGTAGCTCCCCTCTCACTGATTTATGTGTCAGACAAAACTGTTCTTAAACATAGTTTAGATTATTTAAAAAATAGATTGATTATTACCTTAACTTATTGATCTTACGAATCTATTTTTAAAATATATCTATTTTTAAAGTATTGAGATTCAGGGTAAGAGAAAGTAGTGTGCATGACACATCGGATTGTTATTATTTTTTTTTTCTTTATTATTTCTTTATTTTTTTTTATTTTTTTATTTTTTTTTTATTATTATTATTTTATTAATTAATTTTTTTTTTTTTTTTTTTTTTTTTTCCGTTGAAGGGCTAAATTTCTTGGTAGATGCGACCTTGTCACTTTCAAGATGCACTCATCCCTACATTTTATCGCCTGACAGAGGACTGCTATAATTTTTTACTTCAAACAACTGTTGAGATTTTTTTTTAATTTCTTGTGTTTACTTGCAATATTATTTATTGATTCAATTGACTATTATCTGAATTTAATCAGGTTTATATATAGATGTTTCTTACCAAAAATTTCTTGAAAGTTTTTTTTATTTTTACTTTCTCTTACCCATAGGGTCGAGAAAGTATTGTTTTAGGATCAAATTTTCGAAAGTGAGATTTTGTTATATTTATATGTTGTGAGGTCCCCTGAATACGAAAATCATATTTTTAGCGAATGGTCTGTGTGTCTGTCTGTTATCAGCAAATCTCAAGAACAAATAGTAGCAGAAATTCCAAACTCAGTATTCTAAATGTGTATCATATAGGGATGCTACAGTAAGCTTTTCGTTGAGATCAAGCAAATGGTTCGTGTACAGAGACACTCAAAAGTATTCAAATACATTACGTCTATGGGGGAAATTTCAGGTAAGTAGAGTTTAACATCTATACACTGCACTAAACCAAATATATATTTTTTTATATGCGTAAAAACATGTTTCATGTAGAAAAATTTTGTGTATGTAGGAGCCTCGTCTTCCCCCCTCGGGGGGGGGGGGAGTTCCCCCTCGAGGGGAGTAAATTTTCATGATGGGTATCTTTCAAAAGAGCTCGCAAATACCTTTAAAACGAATGGTTGAACCATCGATCTGCGATAATTTAAAATAAAGTTATCGATTTTTTTCATTTTTAACATTTTTTTTTTTTTTAATGAAATTTTGAGAATAAATTCAACTTTTTTTTTGGATATTTAGTGTTATGCTATTTCTCTAATATGGAAATCGTCTGCATTATCATAAAAGATAATTTGTTAAAATAATTTTAATAAATATTTTTTTAATAACCGAATTAAATTCTATATAAATGTGGGTGCATTAATGAAACGGGGGGTTGAACAGAACTAATTATCATATAAAACTCTTCCGAAGCCTAATTTGAATTATTTAACATAGGTTTACATAACAGTACTCGTTATATTACCTCTTAATCTACGACCTATATTTATAGTAGTATTAAATTTCACGGTGAGAGAAAGTCGTGTGAGTGACACACCAGATTATTTTATTAATTTTTTTTATTTTTTGCACATTTATGGCAAGCTGTATTAGGGTTTGTACAGAACTTGTCCTTTTTTCAAAAAGCTTTGTTCAGGGATGCGAAATGTCCACCATTTTTGCTACCACTACTTTAATGTATACAACAATTTCTATCCTACCTAATAACGACACATTCCTATAAAAATACGATAAAGATTTCAGTGCGAAACAAAACAGGTGAGAATTTCTCATCTCCAAAAGTGTCCTGAAAGAAAAGGGCAGATATTTACGACCCCTGGCTATAAGTGTCTGATACCTATTGTTGAAATTAGTTTGGCAATTTTCAAAAGAAATTAAGTAGTGAACGTTAAGGGTTTTTACTTACTAAATGGCAATGAATAATGAGGAAAATAACTTCGACCCTTTAAACTTATAAATTTTTGATGGATTGGACAAATTAAATTAATTCGACTGATCCATCAAAAATCTATAGCAAACTCCAATATGTGTAACAGGCTCTGAAAGTGAGTTGAAAAAAAAAATTACTTTAATTATAATCACGCTGTAATTATATTACCGTAGTACTAATCTTTTTTTTTTTTTTTTTTTTTTTTTTTGTAAGTATACATTCAAAGCCTATTTCAGACGATCACTATCTGGAACGGACACAACTGACGATTACTCAAAGCCTGTATTCCTTCCTGCCGCCCCTTGTAGTGTTTACTTACCCTGTTATCGAGTGTTTGTTCGTAGAAATTGTATATAGTGCTTTTGTTGTTTCATCACAGTGTTCGAGGAGGGAAACAAGCAAAATAATGTTCGTTGCTAATAGGCAGTTTGTTAAAAAGCCGATCTTTATGATGTAGTGATCCTTTTAGAAAAGAAGGTAAATGCCAAAAAGAAAAAAAAAACAATTGGTCATTTTTTTAAGGCTTGTTAGAAATAGAAGATAATTACTTAAACATCTATCTGAAAAGTAAAAGGGCTGAAATATTGTCTTCAGTTTAAAATTAGTTGGCATAGGCAACCCCTTATGTACTCACAAATCTTTAAATATATAATATATATATATATATATATATATATATTGCATTTAAATTCTATCTGCTGCTTATGCGCATTAAATTTAAATGTATTTTGATTAATATAAACAGTTTTTTCATTTATTTAAAATCTTGTTTATATATTAATGTATATATTATTATATATATATACATATGTTTGCCAATTTGGCTTACCATCAATATTCTAAAAGTTTACATGCACCTTGATTACAGCTGCAATGGCGCTTTTTCTGATGTGTATTATTTCAATTGTTAATCATATACAATGTTTGGCTGTTTGTGGATCTATGCATTTAATGGCTCTTTGATGTAGAACTGTTTTATCTAAGTTCAAAATTGGGCTTTCCTCTATGTTAAATTCAGTTCTATATTTTAGTGTGCTGTTATTGTTTTAGTTCTATTAATGGCTAAATTTTAAGATTAAATTTTATTACGTTATCTATTATTTATATATATATATGTTAAAATTACAAGCCTGTCAGGGGTTTTGCCCCCAAAAAGAACTTTTGCAATGTGGTTGAAATAATTGGATATTTTAATTAAATACGAAGCATATATCTGTACTGATAAGTATAAAGGGTTTAAGTCCAAAAATGTCGATTTTGAGTTAAGTACATAGTCAGACCCAGAAAAAAATTCTCTATTGATTGGTATAAAGGATTTAAATCTATGTTATTTAGCCTTTGAGAAAATCCATTGGTAGAAAAAGATTCAAGTCAGAAATTTAGCATTAATATTTGTATAAAATATTTAATTCAATTTTTTCCCTTTATTAAATGAAGATTGGCAATCACTGAACGGTATAAAGGGTATAAATCAACCTAATCTGTAAAGCAACGGAATAAGCACCGCAAATTCCTAGCTTTTCTCTTACTAAATTAAACTGTATGAAAGCGGACGCCTATACTACTTATTTACACTTTAAAGTTATTAAAGTAGCATCTTTTATGCTCGTATAATAATTCCCTATAACGTTAAACATAGTAAAATTATTCCTACGGTAAAAAGTAGTTCACTAAAATTAAAAACTCAAACTATATGAAAAAATGCAACTAACATCGTTGCTAACTTTATTCTATTCTATTTCTTGAATTAAAAAACAAAACTCTGGATGCCACACGCATCACATAATCTTTACATTTTAACAAATTTTACAGATAGCACGCGCTCATATTTTACATAAAAATTAAAAGCATTAAATTCATTTAACTCTTTTTTTTCTTTGACATATGGTTCAGCACGTGCTTACAAAAATAGAGGATAAATAATAAACAAATTTATACACTGAAATTGAAAATGGCTCAGTTATAACATCCTCCCACCTTTTGATTATAGGTTATAATCAAAACCAAATGTTGCAGGTGTAGTTCTTAATACATTAGTCTTTCAGGGACTTTAATTCTCCTTCCCGCTTTGCTATATCTGACTGGTTCCTCTTCTGAAGTTACAACGGGTTTAACAGTTTGAGCAGAGGTTTCCTTTGAATGGTATGCTTCTTTCAGTTTTGAACTATTATTTGATGATGTTACTTCTAAAGGATATAATCTTTGAATAGGTCGTAGAAGTTCATGTTGCGAAGTTTGAACCTTTACAAGTCGAACTTTCTTATCTTTGCCAGGAATAAGTTCTGTGATACGGCCTAGTGGCCAGTGGATTCGTTTCTTGTTGTCAGATCCAATTAATACAATATCTCCGACAGCGATACCCTTTTCTGGCTGTTTTCTATTTGCTCGCTGTATGAGAGCACCCAAATATTCGGATCTGAATCGATCTCTCAAAGCTCTGAGTAGGGACTGCCTGTATCTGAGCCTCTTTGATAGAGAATTTTGTTCAACTGCATCAACATCTGGAAGCTGAATTTCGTGAACATCTTGAAGAAACATAGATGGGGAGATAGGCTTTACAGTCGCATCTTCAGAAAGGTATGTTAGAGGCCTTGAATTCACTACACTTTCAACATCAGCTAAAAGAGTTGTCATTTCTTCGTACGTAAGACAGGCGCGTCCTAAGACTCTTTTAAGAAGATCTTTTATTACCCTAATCAGCCTCTCCCAGAAGCCACCCCACCACGCCGCCGTTGGCGGGTTAAACTTCCAGTCTATGGAGTTGACAGACCCATATTTTTGTATACATTGCCAATCTAAGCTTCTCAATAAATTAGCTGCGCCAACAAAATTTGTTCCGTTATCACAGTAGATAACAGAGCATCTTCCTCTGCGAGCCACAAATCTTCTCAAACCCATCAAAAATGCATCTGTGGAAGCAGAGGTCACTAGCTCTAGATGAACAGCTCTATATATAGCACATGTGAAAATCAAAATCCAACTCTTCTTATCGTTCTTAAGATACAAAGGACCAGCCATATCTATGCCTGTAATTTGAAATACGGCAGAATCTTTTACTCGGTTTTCAGGTAGAGGAGCACTAGATGTCCATAAAGCCCTTGAATTAAACCTTTTACAAATCACACAGCTGGCTAACACAAGCTTTACACTCTTTCTTCCGTTGAGGATCCAATACCTTTCTCTAAGCAAATTTAAGAGGATTTGTAACCCCGCATGACAGTTCTTTACATGAATATAAAAAATAAGTCGCTTAACAACTTCATGCCTTGAAGGGAGAATTATGGGATGGAGAAAATCTTCACTATCTTTCCTGTAAGTTATTTTAGTTTTCAAACGAATGACATCTTGCTCATCCTTACAGGTTTGTAATGTCTTCAATCTTTCATCACTTTCCGAAGAGAAAGATTCTTTTTGAACCATACGTAGAGTTTTTATCTCAGCTTCCCGAAATTCAGTAGCCGTCAATTCGCCTTTACTCTTCTTATCAGGATTTAAACAATTATGCTTAAAGCGAAGAATCCAAGCAACTAAACGTATGATTTTTTCATAACTTGAAAAGTAGCGGTAATACCAGTTATTGTTGGATGGAAATTCAGGTTTCGTCAACATACAAGTAGACTTTGACCTTTCTTTCTGAATTTCTTCCTCATTCCAATCTTCATCGGAAGTGTTCATGTGGTTTCTAAATTCTGCTGAATCTTTCATCCAATGTGGGCCCTCCCACCATCTGATTAAAGCTAATTGCTTAGCCTTACAGCCTCTAGACGGCAAGTCTGCTGGATTCTTCTCACTTGGTATATGTTTCCATGATGAAGGACTGCTTAATTTCTGAATCTCTTGAACCCGATTTCGGACAAACACAGACCAGCTCTCATTTCTTGATATCCAAGCAAGCACTGTTGAGGAATCGCTCCAGTAATATCGCTTCATTTCCTGCCAACCCAAAGCATCCACAACAGTTTTCGCCAAACGAGCGCCAATAGTAGCCGCTAATAGCTCCATTCTTGGTACAGTCGTATTTTTTAAAGGCGCAACTCGGGACTTGGCAGCAAGCAGAATTATTTCCCCTTGATCTTCTTTTTCTATCCTCAAGAATACTACTGCTGCATAAGCATCTTTACTTCCATCAACGAAAATATGTATTGTGCATGCATGTAAGTTTTCTGGAGTGATCTGGATATGTCTTGGTATCTTAACATCATTTAAATATTTAAGTTCTTGGAACCATAATAGGAATTCTTTTTGTAAGTCACCAGTTATTTCGTCATCCCAATTAATTCCTAATTTCCAAGCTTTCTGTAACATCAATTTAGGATAAAGCATCACCGGAGCAGTAAAACCAAAAGGATCGAAAATTTTATGAACTGCTGATAACATACTTCGCTTGGTAATCCTTTCTGTGTTGAAATCGCTTAGCCATTTCATGTTGACTTTTAATGTATCGGAAACCTTATCCCAAATCAGACCCAATACTTGAGTCTCCTTCTGGTTCGACGTTTCATCGTGATCACCAGTGTATTCCCACTGTCTTAAATCAAAACCACCATTTGCCATTATTTTCTTTGAGTCCGAGATAAATCTCTTTAGATCTTCTTCACTGTGCACACTAGTGGCGACATTGTCTACATAAAAACTGTGCAAAAGCCTTTGCTTGAAACTTTCCTCAAAATTTGCACTATTATTGATGTGATATTCAATTACTGATGATAAAAGAAAAGGGCTACACTTTACACCGAAAACGACTCGTGCATGCCTAAATACTTTAAGTTTCTTCTCTTTTAGATCTTTCCACCATAGAAATCGCAGAAAATCTCTATCCTTTTCACAAATGCTAATTTGAAGAAACGCTTTTCTAATATCAGCGGTTACACCGAGTTTTCTTTCTCTGAAACGTAGGAGAATATCTGGGATAAGCTCAATCAAATTTGGGCCACACTGCAGACACTGATTTAAAGATGGATGATTAGCCAACTTTGCTGAAGCATCGAAAACCGGACGGATAGGTGTTGTACTACTGGTCTCTTTAATAACCGGGTGATGAGGTAAGTAATTACCATAAGAGTTCACTTTGGTGGCAGGAACTTCTTCTATGATCCCCTCATTCAACCAGTCCATAAATATATTTTCATACTTTTCGTACATGTTCTTAGATAATAACTTAGAAGTTGTACTTTCCAAACGTCTTACAGCCAAACTGAAGTTATCTGGTAATACAGATGTGTCGTCAGCCCAAGGAAGACAAATTTCGTAACGACCATCCTTGTTAATTTTTACTGTCTCTAAAAAATGTTCCTTTGTTTGACGGTCAATCTCACTTTTAGATTTCTTTTCTATAGTATCTGTTATTCCGATCAAGTCCAATCTCCATAAGTTTGAGATATCAGCTTCATTTACGAACAAAGACGTCACCATCATTGCTAAATTATCTGTTGAGACTTCGGTGTGAGGCGCCTTGCCCATCAATGTCCAACCGAGGTATGTTTCTATGGCAACAAGACCAGATGTCAGTACTTTTCTTTTGCCAGTTAGCATCTTTCCCATAATATCTGCACCAATCAATATTTCGATAACTTCACGGCAATGACTTACATCAGATAATTCGATTCCATATTCTTTCAACTCTTTAATCCACGGACCATTAGTGACCGGTTGAATGTTTTCACATATAGTAATTTGATCCATCACTTCAAAATTACAGGTGAACTTCTCCTTCATATCCTTAACCTTTATTCTATAACAATTATGTTGGCATTCCTTTGTTGTAACTCCGCCAAACAATGAATGCATCATTTTTTCTTGACGAATGGGAGTATAATTCATCTCTTCTGCTATACTTTTCAAAATATAAGATTTTTGGGATGCTGAATCTAACAATAAACGAACTGTTTTTTGCTTGTTTTCGGAGATGAGTTTCACTTTTAAGGTTTGAAGGAATACTTTAGCACTTTGCTTATTAAAATTTGTCATGTTTATTTCACTACTGACTGAATTTTCTTCAACCTTTTCTTGTGCAGTTTTACCTTGAGAATCACGCAAATCGCACATCAAAGGCACATGCTTCTTAGCACAGATAATGCATCTTAAAACTGCTCGACATTTTTTCACTGTATGATTAGGTAACAAACAAGCGAAGCAGCAATTTTTATCCTTTACAATCTTTTGTATCTCAGTTAAACTCAATTTTCGAGCTGAAAAGCATTCCGAGCTCAAATGCTTGCCTTGGCAAAAAATGCATACCCTTTTGAAATCTAAAGTAGAAGACGTTGTCAATAAACCTGCAGCTGTCGATAACTTATTTCGCATATAGTCTGCACTTGCACTGTTTTTCCTTTTAGAATATTTATTATCTTCACGCTTTGTCAAACCGAAGCCCGCTACAGCTAAAGATATTCTCTCTTCACCTTCTACTTCCGTTTTCAAAAAATGCATCAGATTATTCAACCTTCCTTTAGCATCCGTATTAGAAGAAGAGAGATTCGAGCGATTCCAGGCCTTCAAAAAGTCTGCTGGGAAACAAGACTCAACCATAGGGTATAAAATGGAGGCATATTTATCAGTGGTAACACCTAATGTTTCTAGCGCCCGTAAATATGACTCAAGCTTATCATATAATGAAGTTAATGCAAATCTACCTTTTGTTTGCACAGATATTATCAATTTCAATAACTCTCGTACATACACTTCTACTAGAATATCTTCCCTGCCAAAACGAGCCTTTAAACTTTCCACTGCCTTTGAATAATTGGCGCCAGTTGGCGGGAAACTTTCAACAACTTCTCTTGCACGTGAACCAGCGATTGTTGCTTGTACTAAATACTGGAACTTGTCCTCTGGGGCAATTTCATCATCTTTATCGATTTGTTCAAATTGGCTCCAAAAAGGCAACCAATCCTTAATTTCTCCGCCAAATTTCCTGAATTCCAGCTTAGGTAAAGTAAATTTTCGTCTCATAGTACTATTTTCATAATTACTTAAAATAGCATCAGTTTGAATTTGCCCAGATGATTGTATTCTCGCCAATTCTAAATCATGATTCAATCTTAATTTCTCTTTCTCCAGTTCTGCTTCTTTTTCCAGCTTTAATGCCTCAGCTTCTTTTTCTAGCTTTAACTTCTCAAGTTCTTTTTCTTTTTCAGCTTGTTCTTGTTTTTCTTCTTTCAAAGCTTGTTCTTGTTTTTCTTCTTTCAAAGCTTGTTTTTCTTCTTTCAATTTTCTTTCCGCTATAGCATTTTCCAAGATATCCTGAACAAAGTCGGGATCCTTCTCATACTCTTTACTATTTAAAATCAGCTCCTTTAAGCTTGCTATTGTGAACGTCGAAGGCAATGTCTCTCCAATCTCTTCGGCTACCCACTTCAAATCTTCTTTTTTAAACCCTTTAACGGTTTTAAACATCTTTTTAATCTTAATATAATCAAAATAATTTTACTTCACTTGAACGGTCCTGTCGCTATGGACTCCAATATTTTTATGTAAAGCAACGGAATAAGCACCGCAAATTCCTAGCTTTTCTCTTACTAAATTAAACTGTATGAAAGCGGACGCCTATACTACTTATTTACACTTTAAAGTTATTAAAGTAGCATCTTTTATGCTCGTATAATAATTCCCTATAACGTTAAACATAGTAAAATTATTCCTACGGTAAAAAGTAGTTCACTAAAATTAAAAACTCAAACTATATGAAAAAATGCAACTAACATCGTTGCTAACTTTATTCTATTCTATTTCTTGAATTAAAAAACAAAACTCTGGATGCCACACGCATCACATAATCTTTACATTTTAACAAATTTTACAGATAGCACGCGCTCATATTTTACATAAAAATTAAAAGCATTAAATTCATTTAACTCTTTTTTTTCTTTGACATATGGTTCAGCACGTGCTTACAAAAATAGAGGATAAATAATAAACAAATTTATACACTGAAATTGAAAATGGCTCAGTTATAACATAATCCCTTTTTCATAATCGATTCTTCTGGTTAGTTTTTAGTTAGTTTAACTTTATTTTTCGTCTCCTGAAAAATCAAGAATATGGACTTAAATCCTTTATACTTATCTGTACAGAAAAAAAGCCCATATGAAATTTGAACTCTGGAAAATACCTAAAATCTAGGTCGTTCTTATGCCGAGAATTTGCTTAATTTTTACTCTATTCAAATGAACTTTTGATAAAAGTTGTTCAGTTTATTTCGCTTTCAACTTAGGCAATAAAAAAATTTCTATGTTTTGCGCATGCGCAGTAAAATAATATTTACTAAAAATGCTCATATCTCAGCGAGTATTTCACGTGTGTGTTTTATGTTTCAGAATAGTGTTTCTCTAAAATTTTGTCAGTTTTTCAGCAAGTTTTGTAAAATTTTATGAAATTCGTTCTAGTTATAAGCAAAAAACTTGTAAAAAAAAAAAAAAAAAAAAAAAAATTAGTAATTTTTGAAATATATATATATATATATATATATATCCACACGAAAACATTCAAATATTGTACAAAATTTGTGCAACAATGTACATTAAAGTTACAACTCATTGGTAGCTTTTTGTGATACAGGATTATCCAAAGTATTTTCGCTCTTCTTCAGTTTGTGGTTGGTCCCCTAACTGCACTCTGGACTAAATCGATAGGGGAAAATGTGAGTTTTTAAATGTTCTTTAAACGTAAAAAAAAAAAAAAAAATCTAATAATTTGATCACTCACTGTATATCGATCCGTGAGTATAACCAAACATTGAAAGCTATTTTTCTTTCTAGAGCAGCGGTGGCCAACCCGCGACCCACCATGTAGTTTTCAACGGCCCGCGAGGAGACTAACGATATTTAATTTTTGATAACTTTGGTTAACACAATAAAAATTAATAAATACGTTCTGACTTTTCGAAGTGAAAATAAATATCAACAATTCAACGATTATGGTATCTAAAGAATCACATTGTTGTTATGAAATATTATTAGATCCATTAATTCTTCATTTTATTATAGTTATTAATGTATATGTCAGAAATTTTTTATGATACTATTGTTATTTTATGACTGCATGTAAATAATTTAAATTAATGTATTCTGTTCCGAATCTTCATCCTGCCCTCCCCCGAAAACGCAGATACATACATGATTCATACACTCACAAACATATGTACACATACACATGTATACATAAGGTGCGGCCCGCCTGAATAAAATAGGTTACCAATGCGGCCCACCGCATGCATTTTTGGTTGGGAAGGCCTGTTCTAGAGAAATGCAGTATGTAAAAGAATGAAAAGAGTATATCAGTCAAAAGTTTTGATCACTCACTTTATACTTCAGTAACGTGGACATTAACGTGTAAAGCTATACAAAAACTTCAAATAACCAAGAGAAGCATGGAGAAATGCATGTTCGGATTCACCCGAAGAGACAGAAAATGAAACATCTTGTTTCAAACTAGCTCGCTTTGCCGGTTTCACTGGTCACGATGTTTAAATTCTCGATATTTTAATGTCTCAATTTTTTATTGATACCTTTATTCATTTAAATGTGAACAGTTATCGTCTACTACTAATGAATTATTTCTGAAATAATTCATTTGTGAAACACAATATGTAGACGAATAAAATATTTATCTGTAACATGCAAAAGCCTTCTGATACTATATTGTAATTTGCAGTTAAGATTACTATTTTTTATTACTTACTCTATCGCTAGTAAATGAAAGCCCCACACAATCACAGGAGAGAATAGCAGTTTTCTTTATGAAAATACACTTTTTCTACAGAATAACTTCTAAGAAATGACGTCATTTTCAAAGACGATTTAATTATAGGAGGTGTTGCTTCATTTGGGAGATTTTCTGAAAATGACGTCATTCTAAAATATTATAAAACTTATTTTGATTTTAATTATATTAAGACACCATGCATTTTGACATATTTACAGTAAAATTTTAAAACGCATGCATGAAATTTTGACGAAAGAATAAATTTAGAACGTTTTTTCAACCATTTCTCTGTTTTTTAATTTCGAATTTTTATAAATTTCTACTTAGTCTAAATACGTTAGAAGTAACATACATGTCAAATTTAAAAATTCTAGCTGCATTGTTACTGTAGAAATTATAAAAAAGCATAATTTTCTAGATGGTTATTTCCTCAATTCTCCCCTTCCAATGCGCATGCGCTAGAGATGTTAAACTTCTACAGTACTTTAACTCTGTAAAAGTAGTAACTGTGTTATATTTGGTTGAAATCGGTTCAACGGTTTAGGAGGATATTAAGAAATACTCATGCACGTACATACAATGACTTTTATTGACATAAAAAATATTCAAAGAACTCTTTCCCACTCCATTCTTTGAAATTTAAAGATATTAGTCAAAATTTTCTTTACAATCCTTAAGCTACCGAATTTGTACTTCCAAAAATTTTTTCTTTTTAAAATGAGCTAATAAAAAGCAGACACACTCACAGAACACTGAAAACTTGGTTTTCGATTTCAAGGAACCTCAAAATACCTCAAGAACTCAAATAGCTAAAATGCAACTACGAAAAATGTACTCTAAAACAATACTTTTGTTTACCATATGGGTAACAGAAAGTAATTTTTAATCCTAAGCAATTTTTTTGGATATGGTAAAATTTATCAAATTCCTAAATTACATCCAATATTAAAGAAAGTACTTGATTAATTTTTGGTAGTCCTGTATGCTATCTATAAACTGTATCCGTATCACACAGAGTATTTAAATTTAGCACAGTAAGAAAAACACATAACACAACTTGAAATGCGATGCGAGCAATTTCCAAATACAATATATTCAAAATCACACAATCAAGTGATTGGGAAGAAAATCATATTTATTGAAATTTTTATTTTTCCGACTGAGTAAAAATAATGCCTGGACCGGGAGTCGAACCCCAGATCTTTGACTTACAAGGCCAAGGCTCTACCAATTGAAAATAATGCCTGGACAACCTGGTCCAGTCATTGATCTGGGGTTCGACTCCCGGTCCAGGCATTATTTTCAGGGTTATTTCTGTCGAGCTATCTACATGATAGACCAGATGTTTCTGCCTAAAGGTTGTCTGAGTGAGTAATGTCCACCGGTTGTCGTCGTCCTGGATAGCTCAATTGGTAGAGCCTTGACCTTGTAAGTCAAAGATCTGGGGTTCGACTCCCGCTCCAAGCATTATTTTCACTCAGTCGGGAAAATAAAAATTTCAGTTTCTAAATAGCCTATAACATAATAAATCGGAACTACGTTGCCTAACCTTTTAAATTAATGATGAATGCTTTTTATATATAAAATTCTATGTAAAACATGTTCCTGTACGTGTGAAAAATATGCGTAAAATGTATTCTGTTTAGTGTAGTGCAAAAATGTTATCCTGTGCCTCCAAGAAATTTTACCCACAGACGTAATGTGTTTGAATTATTTTACATGTGACTGTATACGAGTCATTTGTCCGATCGCAACAAAAGGTTTGAAGCAATATTTCCACATGATACAGATTTGAAATACCAAATTTGGCTTTCTTGCTAATATCTGTGTTTGATTTGTGTTGACATACACAAAGGCGGACAAATAATCAGGTTTTTAAATCAACCACTGAAGACCTGAATTTCGGATTGGATTTTCAAGAGACCTTAGAATGTAAAATTATAGTAAAAACTCAATTTTGGAAATATGGCTCTTGAAAATTAAATTCTCTCTTTATTCATATAGGTGAGAGAAAGTAAGAAACCTAGAAATACCGAAAGAACGATCGATACAGTTAAAAATTGGGTCCCATTAGCTGTCCCTTCATAAAATAGAAATCCATAAAAGGGGTTCCTTCACAATATTCAAATCCATAAATTAGACACCATCAAAATTAAACGAAATTCTGTTTTATAAAAAGGATTTTCTCATTAATATTACCCATGTTTTCAGTATTATTTTCAGTGATTGAATGGTACTTACATACTAGGTTCAACGGAACACTTTTCATTTGAAATTAAACAAAATACAAAGTGACTGCTAAAAATAAAAGATTTACACGATTTTTTTTTCAACATAAATAAATAAAAAATTCGTTTTTTTTTTTTTTTTTTTTGAAAATGGCGAAAAAAATTTAAAAAATTAAAAAATAAAAATAAATACTGAAGCAAGCAGAAAAACCTTTTAACCTTTATTATTATTATTTTTGTTCTTATTAAACTGCTTGTTTTCAAATCTTGCATTTTATAGGCATTTAAAATTAACTTAAAAAATATATATATATATATATATTGTATATATTTAAAGGGGACTAATGTGCAAGTTGTACCTGACGGGACTAAAGTGAAAGTTGTACCTCAAGGGACTAATGTGAAAGTTGTACCTCACGGGACTAATGTGCAAGTTGCACCGAACGAACAAACTATTTCTTTCAACGAAAATGCCTACTAACCCTGGACGATACGTCTAATATATCGTATCCTATTATACATCGTATTTATCGTAATATAACTCAATACTTATTTCGCTTCCTTCTTCGACTCGTTTTAATACACATTTTTTATATGCATGAGCAGCCCCCGACAAACAAAAACATTAAATCATTAAATTCATTTTTTTACTTATTTTTATTTCATATTATTTCACGCACACTTTTTATTTCCTAATTCAAAATTGTTAAAAAAAACTTTTTCGATATCGCTTGTAACGATACTGATTATTATTAATTTTCTTTTCTTTTTCTTTCAATAATAATAATAATAATAATAATAAAGATTTTGGTGAAATTCTGGCAAAAGCAAAATTTAGTTTAGGACGGAGGACTATTAGTTTTTTTTTTCTTCCCAATTATAACATCGCTTTCAAATTATTCAGTTATATTTTCGATAAATTTTAGATTTCGATAAATGTCGAACTATCGAAAACGACAACGCAAAAATCCCAGATTGAGACTAATAGGCCCACAGTCCTAAAAACGCTGTATGTCTACAATCATAAACTTTAATGGTAAAATGCTCATTTAAAGAATACAATAATCCATTATGAAGAACTTAGGTCAGTTGCACTTTGAAAATGGTTTCTTAACCCTTAAGGGCTGCAAATGGAATCAAAATCACGTTTCGGAGCGTATATTAAGTAACAATCACGAAACAATTTGCATACATAAATATATCAAATAATGTAGATTCTAAATATCTGATACAACTTTCTATTTGCTGATCGAGGTAAATGGCTTTGTAATTACTGTAGACCGACAGTCTAATAGTATTATGCCTTTTATATATACATAAACAAGTTGGCAACGCTTCATGAGTTTTATTATTTTTTATTGATGCCTACACTAAACTTACAAGGAAATATTCAAAAGGTGTCATTCTTAAAAAGTATTGAAAAATATATATGTGATTCTACTCTTCCTAAAACAGCAGAAAATGAAAAAAATATCGGCTGAAATCGGTTTGTACAGGCTCTACGTTATTCGTCGTTAATTAAAGATTTTTTAGTTTGATCTTCTAATTGGTGAGTTTGTTTTACTATTTTTAATTTTCTTACTCTTATTTTCGGAGAGTAATTATGATATTTTAAAAGATTGTTAAACTTAATTAAAAATAAACTTAATTAAAACTTAATTAAACCTAATTAAACTTAATTAAAAATTCGGAAGGACGAACCCCCCCCCCCCCCCGCCCTTGGAAAAATCCTGGATACGCCACTGCCTGGAAATATTAACCGGTTTAAGGAATTATACTCGATATTTGGTGCTTTCGATACCTTATATACAACATTTTCCCTAGTTTCCACTATAAAATTACATCTGCTTGAAAATTTTTAAAAATTTCATTAAATATTCTAGATCGACTGAGTTTCTGCTCAATTCATTTTCATGTTTACACGATATTTTCCCCCAGTTTCTCACAATAATACTTCATCTACATGAAATTTTTAAAACATTTTATTTATTGAGTTTCTGCCTAATTCCTGTTTATGCTTACAAAATATTTTTCCCAGTTTTCTATTACAATACTACCTCTACATGAAAAAATTAAAATATTTCCTTCAACACTTTAGATTGGCCGAGTTTCTGCCAAGCCATCTTCATAGTTACAAAATATTTCCCCAAGTTTCCACAATAACACAACATCTACATAAAAATTTAAAAAAAAATTCATTTAATACTGTAGATTGACCGAGTTTCTGCCCAATTCATCTTACTGTTTACAAAGTATTTTCTTAATTTTCCCACAATATTACATACTACATCTACATGAACATTTTAAAACATTCCATGTCATCTTTTAGGTTGACTGTCCCCCCCCCCCTCCCTTGCCCAATTCATCTTCATGATCACCTATATAATTACATCTCATACATTTTGACAAATATCTACCCAGGTATTGATTGATCAACCCAATTAATTGTTTGGTCCAAAATAATCCAGCATTTATCCAGCTGTGAACGCGTACAAGCAAATTACTCTTCCGGAATTTCCAGTCCAACTCTTTGAGCTATGAACTGCTATCTCAAACCAATAATCCCTCAGCTCTGCATCCCTGGGATTCTCTCACAGACGATCTATCTACAGACCGGAGACTTTACTTGTCCCCCTCATATCGGTCCTTTCATTAATATCCCAGCCACCCCATCCTGAAATTCATCCCTTTGATTCCTAGGGGTTCGATTATTCCCTTTGGTTCCTAGCGAAACAGATTCCATTTACCCTACTGGCACACCCCCTTTCCTGTATAGTGGTCAGCTGGTCTCAGGGAAACAATAGAAAATCTGGGGGCAGTTCTCCAAACGGCCGAAAATGACCACCCTGCCAGAATACAAAACGGACTTGATCATCATTATTATATTCAATCAATCTTCACAAGTCAAGCAAATTGAAGGGTGTATATTGTTCAGCCCGAAAATTAGTCGTGGTTTTCTGACAAAAGAACTAGGGTAACCACAGTTTCTGTTGACAAACAGGTGTGGGATGTATAACAGGGAGCTAAGTTAAGTCATTGGTCATTTTTATTAAAATTAAAAGAAGTTCGAGTATGTTTTTCTCCACCCTCCAAGAATGACTGAAAATGTGGAAGTACCTGTTCATTATCCAATAATGAAATTAAGCACATTTATGATTTAATAAGCTCAAACATTGGAGCACAAATCCCTGCAGGATTAGTGATGTTTCAGTCACAGTTTATTTCTAACACTTCAGAAAAAATATATATATATATATATAATTAGCACAAAATGCATCTGAAGTTCGAAAAAAATTGCGCGACATAAGTAAATATAGTAAAACACCTTTTACACATCGCTCATTTATGTATCTTTTACTTTCTATGTCTATTTACTATAGTCCGAATTAATTCCTATATTCATTTTAATGTAAATAGGCTTCCTTTATCCGATGCAAATATAGTTTATGCTGAACCTTTCTAGAAGTTGCAAATTTTCTATACTTCAGTCCTTGTTTTTCTTTCACCGTTATTAATGTTCGTAAATTTCGTTAAAAAATATTTTTATTTATTTATTTATTTATTGTCACAATAAGAGAAGAAAAAATATGAACGAAAAATCATGACAAAAGAAAATGCAGTATCTGAATACTTTAGTGTAACCCAGAATTCTGAAGGTTAACCATATCATGTTCTATACAAAACATTATTTTAACATATTAACAATACATTTCACTTTCTTTATTATTTTTGTAGGAGGAAGTTATTTAAATGTGATGTATAAGAATTATCTGTCCTAAAATGAAATGTATTGGCTTTTTTTTTTTTTTTTTTTTTTTTTTTTTTTGTGGTGGTGGTGGTGGTGTGTGTGTGGGGGGGGGGGTCCTGTACACAAACCATTTGTATAGAACTTATCCAAGCCATTTTAAATTGGGAACATTCCATAATGAACTCGAATAACACATATCGCTGTAACAAACCACAAATCTAAAAATATTTACGGATGCTGGTGGCGAACAGACGGACAGATAGACGAATGGACAGTTGGACAGACAGATACGCAAATTGAAATCATGTTCCCACTTAAAAACTGTTGGAAAGTGCTAAAAACGCTTAATGTAAACAAAAATGAAATTGCAGCAAATTTCCTATAGTAGCCCTTAATGTAACTGAGTATTTTTGTGTGGCTCTGTAAATCTTAATGCTAATCATGCTATATTCTATAGAAAGCATTCTTTTGTGCAGTCGGTAACAAAAGTATCCGAACACTAGCAAAAATTCCTATATAAACAAAGTAGAGTTATTACTGTTTTGTTAAATAAATCCTTTTTGAATCATGTTCTTAGTCAGTCTAAAAACATGATTCGACAAGAAATTATTTAACAAAACAGTAATAACTGTACTTTTTTTATATAGTAATTTTTGCTAGTGTTCGGATACTTTTGTTACCGACTGTACATATAAATATCATATTTCAATTTCATTAAGACTTGTACAAAATAAAGTTATTAAAATTTGGTTTATAGAAATAGCTCTCTCTCTCTCTCACTTCTCACAGAACGCAATGCTTTGTAATGTTTTAGAGTATCTCTGTAGACAAACCAGTGATGGTATTTGCTCCATTTTCTATATTACAAAAAAAAAATAATTATTATTATAATTCTGATAGTGAACTTGAGTAACATATTTTAATTTCATTAAGACTTGTGTAAAGTAAGTGTATTAAAATATGGTTTATAGAAATAATTCTCGCATAGAGCACTTTGCTTTGGAATATTTTTGGGTGTCCCTGTACGTACAAGTCAGTACAAGTATTCACTCCATTTTTAACAGGAAATATCCGATAATGAACTTGTATAACATATATCAGTTTCAAAAAATTCTATAAGTAAACTGAGAGAGACAGACGGACAGGCAGACAAACCGAAGTCATTAACACGTTTCAACCTTGTTGGAAAGTGTTAAAAATTAAGAAGCTTAATTTATCTCAAATATATTGTATTTAATACTCAAAAGCAATCACCACTTCAGATTATTATTATTATTATTATTATTATTATTACTATTATTAGCAGCAGCAGCATTTCTAATTATATGTCTACCGGCATGAAAATAAATTGTTGAACAGTTCTCACATGTCAAATGCTTAATACTACTTAACATATGCAATATATTAATTAATAATTAATAATATTGCTTGTTACATTATATTATTACCCAATACTAGAGGAACAATGGAGAATATGAAATAATCGGATAAAAAGGAACACCGTTATATCTCACTTGTATGGTGCTGCAACCTATCGGAAGCATGTTAAACTTCTTCACTGGGCCTTAAATATGAAAGACAGTTCACCTTGTGACAGTAAGAAGCATTTTTTTTTTTTTTTTTTTTTTTTTTTTTTTGTCGCACAACTTCTTTGGTTTGTCTAAATTCAGACATTTTTGGTATTACGAATTCTGTAAAACGTTTACGAAACAGCAAAATGAGTGATAATCCTAGTGCCTTTTTCGATAGTAGAGTTGAACTAATTGTTAGAAAATTGTCTCTGATTCCCATGAACTTATTTCTGAAAACAGGCAGTTGAGGTTGATTTATTCTATAAGACAGCCATTCAGGTAATATAGAATATCAATTATTCAATATTATTTTCGACTTTTGTAAAACTTGAATATTGATAATTTTTTTCAATGTTGTTTATTTTCAAGAACAATTTCAAAATGAAAAGTTTATACAATTATTCATGATTTTTTGTAAAAATACTACCCTATTCCATATTATTCTTGTTCCTATATCCTTTTCTTATTGACTATTACTATTAGACTATTTTTTTTTTTCTAATTTCACACTGATGGTTTAGTTATCACTTTTCAAATTTATATGAATTTTTGTTCTAAGCATTACCTGTTAAGGGATATATCACAAAATGATAATCGACACTGACATAAGTTAAGGACCAACCAAATAGAAATTTATATTGAAATTAGTCCATTATTTCCTGAGATACAGCAATCACAAAATTTTCCAAACACAGAGACAGACAGACACACAGACACACATTGAACAAGGCATTTAAAAAAAATGATCAAATTGAGTTTAGGAGACCTCAAAACATGTATATCTATCGGAAACCGGAAATCGAAAATTTTTACCATTCCCATACTTCTTTCTTACGTATATCGAAGAAAGTAAAAATGTTTACCTTCAAAATCCAGTCTTTTTAGTATAGGCTTTTAAGTATAGAATAACCTCAAACTAATGCTAGAGAAGAGTTACAGAATATGACGACCACCTTACAGAACCTCTGGTAAATGTCTGTAGGCGCTAATAAGACCCACCACATCGTCATCTGTCAGACAGACGTACAACTTAATTTGAGATCGCATATTATGCATACATAAAAGCGCAAGATACAGTACCTCAGAAGAAATTTTCATCCGATTCATGCCGATTTGCACCTCTTTAAGAAAGAGGAGGGGGGGGGTCGAAAGAATGCGCCACAGACACTGGCGGTTAACGCGTTTTAACTGTAGAATTTCTTCGCTGAGCTTTCTGTTCCTTTGATGATAGCAGGCGACCACCACGAAGATAACTACGCGAGAAATAAAGACCTCACAACGTGAAGATTGTTATTATTATTATTTTATTATTTTTCTTGTGAGAGAGTTCTAAGAATTGAGTAATTTCACATTATTATTAACGTTTTTTTTTTTTTTTTTTTTTTCTTTTTCTTTTCAAATTATCTCCTCTGAATGCAGATTGACGATGGGGCGGTCGAAGGGGCTCGTGCCTACATAAATATAATTTTCAAAGCGTACAATGCTAATGCACTTGAAAAATTGTAGTTGTCATAGCACTGCAAAAATACATTTGTATGTATTTTTGCAGAAATCAGGAAAAAAAAACTTATATTAACTTTTTGTATTATACAAACTTTTGTTTCCATTTAGGAACATTGATTTGAAAATCCATTAAAAAATTGAATTTCACCAATATTGACTTGAAAAAAATAACACGTTAACTTAATGATGGCTTGATTTTTTTTTTTTTTTTTTTTTTACAAAAGGCCATTTTTTTATGAGATGGGAAACATACAGTAATTTATAAAAATGACCTTTTCATAATGCATTATTTTCCCTGTACGTATAATAAAAATTCGCATAAATGTGAAATAGAATAAAATGTTTCTTAAAATCATATTCACTATTCAAACTATATTATATGGTTTAAAAATATAAAGTTCTATAATATTAATTAAAAAACAAAAAACAAAAAAATGAAATATTATGTGCCCAATAATAAATGTTATGTTTCTATATTAAAATGTGTATCTATATCTATCTATCTATATATATATATATACTCGTGTGTGTGTATATATGTATTATTAAAACCTCTTCAAACACTACACAAGATGAAACCAAGTATCACAAGAAGAACTAGAAAAAACATAAAGATTTCTGAAAAAAAAAAAAATATATATACCTTGCATGATTTGTGAAATATTATGTTCCCAATAATGAATGTTATGTTTAATATATATAAAATTATATACACTTTGACTATAGCTGCTAATGCGCTTAAACAAATGTGTATTATTTCAATTAGTTTTCCTGACATTGATTTTATGCAATTCATAGATATTTTCTTATAATATTAATATTTGCATATTATACTTGGCATTTAATTGGTTGTTTGAAATACCAACTTTTTACCTCTAGATAGTAACTTGTTAATGACTCCATATAGTATGATTTAATTTACATTCATTAAGATGTCATATAATCTTCCTTAAGGTAATATTAACTGATTCTTGAACTACATGTTTTTACTAATCAGTGAATTTTACTTAAATGGTAATTGTGACAATAACTTTATACGTAATACATCTAATTATTAATTTCATTGTTGGTATTTTCATCTTTCTCTCATTTGCTGAGTATTGTAAAGGAATTAAATTATTTATTATATATATATATATATATATATATATATATATATATATATATATATATATATACACTTATACACACCTTTTCAAGAGTTACACAAGATGAAACTCACACATGAAGAACTAGAAAGAATATAAATAAAGATTCCTGAAAATACCACATATATATATATATATATAAAACTCACTCACGCTAACATTGAAACAGATTAAAATTATAATCGACAAGAGACAAAAAACTGGAAACTTTAACAAAAAAAGTGAACATTGAAAAATATATAATAGCAAGTGAAATTATATACTTATATATGAGAGCATTTTCTTTTCCACTATTTATTAAATTTGTTATGTTCCACTTCTTATTAAATTTCCAAGGTACCACTTATATATTAAAGATATTTAATTGAAAAATTCTTTTTTCTTTAAAAGTTCGTTGGATCCATTAAAAATCCTCATTGGCGTGAGGGGTATTAATCTTTATTATAACGTGAGTATTTTAATTCCAATTGCAAAATTATTTTTTATTTAAATGCATATTATTTAAAAAAAAGCTTATGCAGATAATTGCATTTTTGTAAAAACTACAAATTTACATTTTTATAGTCTTTCTATCTATAGAATTGACAAAAGTTATGTTTACTAAAAGCTTTTTTTTTACACAACCATGTAGCAGGGGGGGGGGGAGGGGGGGATCTTACAATTCCACTGAAACACAAATTTTATCATTTATCTCTAAATCAATATAAAAACAAGTCGAAATTTTAATATTTAAAGTCACTAATTTTAAAAATTTGAAACTTTGAAAGCTTTGAATAATTAAAATGCTTTCTAATTAACAATTTTTATTAACAATACCAAATAATGTATAACTTTTATTTTATCACAAAAAAATCGAATTATTGAATTTAACTTACACCTCAAAAATTTTATTTTGTATAAAGATTCAAAAAGAAAGTTGTGAAGGAAGTAAATAGATAGACAATTTGTTTTTATCTCCCGAAAATTCCCAGAATTTTCCTTGATTCATTCGTACATCCTAAACATGTCCGGACGTTTGACATCACTTTCTTAATTTCCTTCTGACATGCGTGTTTGTAAGTCATATAAACATTTCCTCTTTCAAGAAGAAGCATCACATCAACGGGAAATGGCCGATACACTTCAGTGACTGCCCAAAAGGGTCCCGGCCCGACCAAATAAGTGCCATTAATTCAAGCATACACAAGATATTTAATGCACTTACAAAATTCAGAATATTCTAAAGATATTAACCCATAAATGTCCGAATTAGTTCTGCTAAATGTATTTTCATGAATATCGTGATTTTAAAGTAATATGGATGAGAGAATAAATGAGTGACTGGATTTTACGTCGCATTAGAGTTACACAATGGGCAATTGGCGACATTTTAGGATTCACCTTTATTACGTACAGTAGGCTGACCAGATCAAAGTACCTTCATAATAGAGAAGCATTAAAAATTGCTACAATTATCAAATTATGGATGTATATTTTCATTCCTAATAAATAAAGACTAAAAATAAAGTGTTATTGATTAATAATTTAGTTTCTACGATTTTTTAAAACTTAGAAAAATGCCTTAAAAAAAGGGGCGTCCCCATTTGTCCCCAGAAAATGGGGACGTTTGGTCAGTATAACGTACAGAGACATGCCACCACTATTTTAATCTTCTGCAGATGGGATGGCTCCCCTACTTTACTAATCCTTATAAGTAATGAAGTTAAGGAGCATGAACGACATCGCAATTGCGACAGATTTTACATGCACCAGTAACCATCAGTGTACATGACAGTCTTTGACAGGCTCGAGCGTTGAACTTGCAATTTTCCAATCACGATTTCGGCGCTCTACCGACCAAACTACTGCAGCCCTCATAAATCTAAGTTAATAAGGATGATTAAATGAATGAGTGAGTTGGTTTCGCACCACAACTGAACAACGAAATAGGTAATTGGCGACAGTCTTGGATTCATCCCTGTATAGTCCGTACAGATGCCAGCACAATTTTGATCCTCCGTAGAAAGGATAGCTCCCCGACTTCGGTAACCTTCAGAAGTATTAATTTTAGGGAACATGGGGGACATTGAAATCACGACAGATTTTACGCGCACCAACCACCATTTGTGTACACTACCGTCTTTGGCCATATCGAATATCGAACTCTTAACCTTTCAATTACAAGCTCAATGCTCTGTTAAACGGGGTAGCACGGCTCAAAGTCAATATGAAATCCAGTACTGTGAGTAAAAAAATGTGAAATTCAAACAGTTCCTGCTTCAAAATTATAGTTTAACAACAGTTTTATTAACAATAGTTATTCAAACAGTTTCAAAATTACAATGCAAACAATGACAGTTTTAAAAATACAGACATACCTTTATATAAGAACGACCAAGGTAGTCCAGTGAAAAACTTCCAGAAAGGAAATTGGGACGCTATAACGCAGTTGGTCGAGCTATTAATAGGAGAATTGCAGTTTCGAATACCCAAACCAGTCAACGACTGGTGTCTAGAGTAATGATGGCTGGGTGCACGTAAAATCTGTGGAGACTGCATGTCTTTTTCAACATTTAGAAAATAAATTATTCGATTGGACCATCAGATAAACCCTTATTATTCAGATCCCTTATTATTCAATAGTATCAGTTTTCAATAGTGTCAAAATATGCTTCCACTGACCGAGAGGACCTTCTTTTAGAGCTGATAGACGGAAGGTGACAGGTTCGAACGCAGGTCTCGCGCCTCAGACTAACCCCTCGGAGTTTTGTGGTTTTTCTCCCTAATCTCACGAAAATATAGTCTACCCCTTCCCCCTTCATTGAAAACATTGCCTCCAGACCTAATTTTTTTTTTTTTTTTTTTTTTTTTTTTTAAGTTAAAAAAAAAAAAAAAAAAAAAAAAAAAAGCAGAACTTTTATGCTTGCCAACGTAACATCCAAATATAATTTCGTTAGTAGACAAGAAACATTTTTTTTTTTTTTTTCCTTTCTTTCTTTTTCATTTGAACTTCATGAAAAACGAGAATCGTTAGAAACTCCTAAACTATGTACAAACTGTAATAAATAAACTAGATATCATGCAATTCATCCCGTTTAATGCATGTCATCTAGCGCTTCTCTTGAATGTTAATAATGTATCTAAGTATTTTCTGCGTCAGAAATGAACGCTACTCTCTAATATTCCCAGCAAGAGGCCCCTGACAGACGTCAGAGAGCATTTAACCTGCAAAAGGCTCATCGTCGGCCCATCCCCTGCATTTAACCGAAATTTGTAACACTTATTAAAGAGACGCATCATCCGTTCATTTTTTTTTATTTATTTTTTTTTTCTTTCTGAATTTTATTAATATTCAATAAAATGTGCATTTTATTTTCTACGTTTGGCAAGGCTAATGTGATCGTCCATCAAAAGGTTAAACATACTTATGCGGATGGAGGGTCCGCCATCTTGGCGATGCGGTGGAAACTCCATTTTTACTAAGTCCAACTTGGCATTTATACTTTTATGATAAACTCTTTGTTTATTTGTTTACTGTCATTTGTCTCTATCACGGATTTTAAAAATTTGTCATGTAACTGTTCTTGTATTAAATAACAACTCGTAAACCCTTGTGGTGTGGATATTTCGAGATATAAGCGGCCCTTGAGGCAAGCAAAAATCTCAGTACTCATCAAACCAAACTAAACGAAACCAAACTTATGCGTTAAAAGAATTGCAATTGGATATGTATGCTTGAAATTTGATAAACTTATATAGGTATCAATAAAATTCGAAGTCGATAAAATCGAATAATTCGTTTACGTCATGTGAGTTTTCGAACAGATTTAGAAATCGAAATAAGCGATTTGACATTTAAATGATAAATAATTGAACTGGATCATCAGCACAAACTCAAGAAATAATAAAATTAGAGGAAAATGGGAGAAGATCGTGAAATTCCTAATTATTACAAAAGTCATAAGATTATTACGACATTTTTTTTTCCCGATCAGAATACGATCTTACCAGTGGACGAGAGATTCTGCTCTCAAAACTGATAGAAGAGTAGTACTGGGTACAAACCCAGGGCGCGCTTGTCGGCCTAATCTTCGATGTTTACCATGGTTTTCACCGAAACTCGCGCGATTACGGGATTACCCTTAAAAAGCCCTCACGGAGGGCATTTCTCCCAGGCCTAGAACATTTGCATAAATAATCGGATTTAACCTCCATCCCCAAACCATGCATTGTCAAAATCTAACTCCGTTAGTGTGCCAGAAACTTCTTTTCATTCCAGATTTTTTAAAGAACATCATCATTTCATCGTGAGCGAAAATCGTCCAAAACACCTGAGCTACACTCTATAGTAAATAAACTGGATATCATGTAATTCATCTCCTATAATATATGTCATCTAGCTCTTCTCTTGCATGTTAATAATGTATCTAAAGGCCTTCTGCATCGGAAATGACCGCTACGCTCCAACAGCCCGGCAAAAGGCCCCCGTCAGACATAGATCGTTTAACCTACAATGCTCATCGTCGGCCCATCCCCTGCATTTTGCCGAAATTTGTAACACGAATTGAATGGAATAGAGTCATCTTCCGTTTTTGTCGGCGAACCCCACTAATTACCCCCACCAGATGTTTTTAGCCGCATATTATTATGGCCGAAATGCGCTGAACTGTCAATCAAAGGGTGTAACTCACCCGCCATGGGACCGGTTTAAGAACCGGTTGTAGGCCGAGTCTGAGGGTGTATACGCGTCCGACGACACTACAAAATAATGTTCTCGGGTGGTCCCTACCCTACTAATTTACCGACAGTGATCGGCGCAGAAGAAAATGGATACATTTTATACATTTCTTTTCCTTCTTTTCTTTTTCGTTAGGAGACGTGGGCTTAAGGTTTGTCTTTTGTTTGGTATACGCATGGAAAGCACGTTAAAAAGTATAGCAAGCGCTATATTTTTATTTTTATTTTATTTTATTTTATTATTCTTTTACGATAAAGATTTTGTGATTTATTCAAGAGTTAAGGCTTTTGAATTTTTTTTTCCCTACGCTCGAATTTTTCTCCCGATAACCAAATAAATAAATTATGGAAAATGTATGATATTTGGTGGCATCTCTTCTGTACTAAATAAAATTTCTTGTGTGATGTATGTATGTTCGTCATTATGTAAGAGACAAGAGAGTGGCTTATATCCACTAAAATTTGTACACAGGTGTATTTGTACAAAATCTGATTGCATATAAATTTCGGTTCCCGATTTTGTTTTTGAATAATTTTTTATTTTAAAACTACTGTCTTGATTGCAGAGCATGCCTAAGGCCGGAGCATACGGGACAATTGTCTCGGATCCCTTTGCTGAAGAGGGCAGCCAAATTAATGTAAAACTTTTTTAGTGCCTTTTCTCGTTTAAAGATTAATGAATAAGTGTAAGAAAGAACTGAATAGATTTGTCTCAGTGCCCAGTCGGGTCCTTTTGATTAATAAGTAATATGTATTTACAATAACAAGATGTACATGAATAAACATTTTGTCACAATGGTGTCATGTCTGATATCAGATTTACATCATATCTGTGAAAATTTACGTCATGAAGCAGAATATACTTACATGTGAAAAAACATTTTGTAAAATTGGCATCATATTTAAAAAAAAAAAAAAAAGACATTTGTTTTTGTTTATTAATTATTAATTTTAAACAATATATAGAACTAAAAGTTTAGTGATGGTAAATAATTTGTTTTTCCTAATATTTATTTATTTATTTACTTATTTTTAACTTCAGGTAGTAAGTAAGATAGAAAGTGAGGCCGATATTTAATGCAACACATTGGGTTGAGACCGTCAGCAAGAAGTAGTTTACACAATCAGATTTTTTAACAATAAATAAATAATATAGTGATATCTGCCAAAGGAAGAGGCCGCCATGATGCAAGCGTGAGTTTGACGTCATGAATCTTTCACAGACTGATGGTATTACTTACTGCTGTCGAAATTTTTTAACCTTTTAACATTTATTGGTTTCGCACTGAAACAAAATATTTGACATCATTTAACATTTTTTTTTTTTTTTTTTTTTTTTACAATTATTTTTCAACTTTTTTTCCTTGTTTTAATAGATTTTTAAACTTTTGTTCTTTTTCTGTTCGGTAGATAGCAGTACTACTCCAAAATTCAATACACGATGTTTCAGGGAAAACCAAATGCAGAAGTCACTTGAAATTTCTCAATAAACTCGAGTATAGCTTACCAAGTTTTTTCATTTGATGAAAAAATATACTATTTCTTTTTTTAACTTTTGAAATTATTGGATTCGCAAACACCTACAAGTTCTGGATTTCGATGGATTTACACGTTTTGGGATTTCCTGAGTATGATCGGACCATGCATGATCGGACCAGCATGCTTAGAAAATGTCTGTATGTCTGTGTGAGTGTCAGTCTGTGTGCCTGTGTGTGTTACCAACACTTTTTGGCCGTTGTATCTAACGAAATTAGTGACAGAATTTCATAAAAGCTTGTATTTGGCAGACCTTCAAATAAATTGGTGCGGATTAAATATTGGCATATATTGCGCAATGCGCATCAGATGATCCTACCCTGTTAAAAAAAAAAAAAAAAAAAAAAAAAAAAAAATGCAACTTTGCTGCCAGAAATTCTCTGTAATTTGAGAAAAAAGTCGTAAATTACGGAAAAATTACGTTGACAAAATGTACTTTTCTGTAATTACAGAGAATTTCTGGCAGCAAAGTTGCATTTTTTTAACAATGTACAGTCGGTAACAAAAGTGTCCGAACACTAGTAAAAATTCCTATGTAAAAAAAGTACACTTCATACGATTTTGTTAAATAAATCCTTATCGAATCATGTTCTTAGGGATTCAACAAGGATTTATTTAACAAAATCGTATGAAGTGCACTTTTTTTTACATAAAAATTTGGACACTTTTGTTACCGACTGTACAATGATACAGTTTCTCACATTTATGAGACGGCTGTATATCAGCTTTACAAATTTGCACTATAAGAAGTTTACTGTGAAAAACGAAATTAAGTTAGTTTAAGCGTATATCGTCCGATAAGTAGTGCCGTTCTCTCGTGCTTTTTGTGATTTGTCTGGTAAACTGTATTCTGGCATTTACGAAATGAAATTTTGTCATTTTTAATACTCATATAGTATGAAAAATTATACTGATACAATTTCTGTTTTGACTATAAAATAGACTTTTTTCGATGAGCATAAGAGAATATTTGAGGTTAGAAATACATTAAATTTATGCTTAACACTCTCTGTAGTGGAAAAATAAAAGTATTAATATTATTTAAATTAACTTGTTATAGTAAAAGAAAAATAAATTAATTGCCCCAACTTGAGCAGTTATGTTCTTTTAAAATGGAAACAATTTAAAAATTTTAAACTCTAATTTACTTATTTTTTTTTTAAAAAAGTTATGAATCAATTTGTATGAAATTTACATAGCCCATATTAAAATCTCAACCAAGTTTACTAATCAACTTGACCCAGTGCAAATATTTTAAGGTAAAATCTCGTAAAAGAGAATTATTTTCGTTCTATCTCACCATAAAAATTAAATAAATAAAAGAAATGTATCAAACATATGCAAAAGTCATATGCAAACGTCTATTCAATAATAATTAAACAAAAAAAAAAAAACTTTAGACGTCAATTTTACCCTGCAAGTTTAATTTTTCACAAAGTTTTATATCAATTTTAATATTTACGTGTCAATTTCTTTTCAATTCAAAAAAATTTTAAATCAACTCATAAACTTTTTTGGCACCAATTAAAAATTAAAATAAATTGTGTACTTTTGTCCAAAAAAGGGCTTCTTCAACTTTTTCGATACTGTCCCTTTCGATACTGATTATTATTAATTTTCTTTTCTTTTCTTTTTCTTTCAAAATAAAATAAAATAAAATAAAATAAAATTCTGGCAAAAACAGAATTTTGTTTAGTACGGAAGACTGATAGTTTTTTTTTTTTTCCCTTAAAATTATAACATCGCTTTCAAATTATTCAATTATATTTTTGATAAATTTTCGATTTCGAGAAATGTCTAACCATCGTAAGACTAGCCACAACGTTCTATCCGTAGATTAAGACTAATAGTCCGCCGTCCTAAAAAAAATTAAAAATATATACAAACAAAGCAACTTAATATCAAAAACACAAAATATATTTTTATATCAAATTTTTTGCCTCCTTTCATAATGAGAGATGTTTTTCTCACATTCTTTGAAAATACTTCGTAACTTTTTATAACGTACTCTTGTTTTCCTGATTGGCATCAGTGCCGAATCGTCTTCTCAGAAACAGATTGACAAGGATAATAATAAAGTCGTCATGTAGGCTTGCATTACATCCAGATGTATCCCTGAGAATGGGCCATTACAAGCGGAACAGAACAGGCAATCAATGTAACAAACGTGATCGAAGAACACCCAAGAGAGAAAGGGGTTAGAACATTTGTATCTGTACTCTGAAGTACTGATTGCATGCTGCAGCTTTTTGTCTGTAACTAGCACTTTCGTGAAATGAAATTTGCCATATGTTGTTTGTCCGAAATGTAGCTCTCACTTGTTAAGTATCTAAAATACGAATAGCGACATGGAAGCAGCGACGCATAAAATTATGCGTTGTTTCTGTTGCTTTGTGCGTTAAAATTTTATGAACTGCTACACTGGTGAATACTTTATGTCGTCATTTGAAGGGTCATACTTAATTATTTCAATGCAAAGTGCGTTAAAATTTTATGAATTGCTACACTGGTTAATACTTTATGTCGTCATTTGAAGGGTCATACGTAATTATTTCAATGCAAAGGGCGTTAAAATTTTATGAATTGCTACACCGGTTAATACTTTATGACGTCATTTGGAGGATCATACTTAATTATTTCAATGCAAAGTGCGTTAAAATTTTATGAATTGCTACACTGGTGAATACTTTATGGCGTCAATTGAAGGGTCATACTTATTTATTTCAATGCAAAGGGCGTTAAAATTTTATGAATTGCTACACTGGTGAATACTTTATGTCGTCAATTGAAGGGTCGTACTTAATTATTTCAATGCAAAGTGCGTTAAAACTTTATGAATTGCTACACTGGTGAATACTTTATGTCGTCAATTGAAGGGTCGTACTTAGTTATTTCAATGCAAAGTGCGTTAAAATTTATGAATTACTACACGGGTGAATATTTTATGTCGTCAATTGAAGGGTTATACTTAATTATTTCAATGCAAAGTGCGTTAAAATTTATGAATTACTACACTGGTGAATATTTTATGTCGTCAATTGAAGGGTCGTACTTAATTATTTCAATGCAAAGTGCGTTACAATTTATGAATTACTACACTGGTGATTATTTTATGTCGTGAATTGAAGGGTTATACTTAATTATTTCAATGCAAAACAAGTTTTTTGTGGTTATTGAATTTTTTTAAGTTAAAACTTCTTTAGGTGCATTGCATACATTTCTTTCTTCAGAGTAGAATTATCTTTTGTCAAAATAAGACCACCAGCGGGTCTGCGCTCAAACCTAGTAGAGGGAAATTAGCAGGTTCGACCCCAGGCCACGCTCATCGACCTAGCCGTCCAGAGTTTTCCGGGGTTTTCTCCGAAAATCGCGTAAATACGACTAGGACCCCTTAGAAAGACACCCCCCTTCCCACACACACACACGGAGGAAATTTCATCTATAGGCCAAGGACACTAGCATAGTCAATTCTTAAATCCTACAAACATTCAACTAACCTTTGCCAAAATAATTTTACATTTAGTGTCACCTTTATTTATGCAACAAAAAACCTTGAACTTTTGTTGTTGTTGTTGTTGCGTAAAAATAAATATTTTTACACAGGAATAATAAAACTGAAATAAAACTATGTCAAAATTTAAACTTGCACGCGGGGAAATCTTCTGGTATAACTGAAATCATGTCTTTTAAATTTATTTTTTTATACAGTTAGTAATTTAATAATTTACGTTACAACCAATTCTTGTTTCGCGTGTATTATCCTGCTAACGATTACTATATGGTAATTTATTTAATATATGCTACTTTTCTATAAAGAAATTTATTGCGTAGTACTAGCGAAACCAACCAACCAAAAAAAAAAAAAAAAAAAAAAAAATGGCTCGAGTTATCTCGGGCTAGATTTCTTTTCCTTGTCTTGGCGAAGCATCACCAGTAAATTTATGGTAGTCCTTTCTAGAGCCAGTAGATGGCATTACATGTCTTTTTTTTTTTTTTTTTTTTTTTTTAACCATTTTGAATGCTTGCTGAAGCTATGTTCAAAGGAAGGAAGGTATATTGAAAAGATTTCATTGTTAAAAGAGACTTATAGTTGCGTTGAACTGAGTAAAGGGTTATTATTGAAATGGTTATTGGAAATAAATAAGTAAAGCAAAGGGTTAAGCATACATGTACTACATACATGTCATTCTTCAGACTAAATTAATTTGATTCTTTACTATAATAATTTAATGAGTTTCAGCGTCACGCTAACAGCAAAACCCGTTAACTGACTATTTTCAAGATTGGAGGAATATTATAATATAAGAGGAGATGACATGGCTGGAAAAATATGAAGCCAAAATCCCAATATCAGAAGCCATTAAAGTAACACAGTTTTACATAAAGTCTGCATTGTTGTTGTAAAATTATGTAATATGGAATATTCGAGACGAGAAAATCGTTGTAACTATAGGTCTCAAAACAGTCAAATAATTAAAATAACACAGTACCGGCCAATATTTTGGTAGACCCAATATGGCTTCTGTGGTAGCTCTACTATTTTGGCAACCATCTTGAATACACAACAGTTAACTTCATTTGCCCTGCATACTGATACACCATATTGTAACTACTCTTATATATTTCCACCAAGTTGCCAAGCAAATAATTATTTGTCACAGCAGGTCTCCAATATTTAGAAAAAAATAATATTATCTGTATAGGATCATACTAAGAAATTAGGTACATTGCAGGCTATCAATGGAAATACTTTAAAAGTATTTTCAGTTGTGTTATGCATTTGTTTTAATTTACTAGATTTTAGAGTACTGAATACTCAGTGAATTTAGTCGTTAATGAAACAGCTCAGACGTTAATTCTTTATCAATTAATCGATGTTTGCAATGCTTCTATTTTTAATTTCAATAATTTGTTGGTATCTTCCTATTCTCCAGTTTGTGTAAAAGTTTTACATGTGGATACTCTGCTTTTTTCCAGTTTTCTCTCTGGATTCCTTGATGATTTTGTTTAATAATTTATTTAATTTCTCATTCAAAATGGTTTTGCTGCCTCGATCGGGGCTGGAATAACATAAATTGCTATATGATTCGATATATTCTTTTACGAAATCGATGCAGCTTTCACAGCTTTATGAAGTACATGCCCCCTGACGAGTTTTTACTTCTAATTTTAAGAATTTTTATCCAATTATTATTTTTGTGATCCTTTAGTTATTTTCTCTGTCATTAAGTTTAATGGTGTTGCATTGATTTAGCACAGTACCTGATGAAATTTATTAACTGTTGAAAAGTTAATCTTCTTTGCGTTGGCCGCTTAGAATACGCTGAAAAAAACAGTCAAGTTAAAATTAATTAAAGAAGATAACTGATTACCCAAGAACGCATCCAAGAGGTTAAAGCAATACCGGTTAAAGCAAATTTATTAAATATTCCAAAGCATCTGAATTGGAGCGTGACCATAGTAGGAATAACAGTACAAAGCTTACAGCATGGAGTGGGGAAACAATCGCGAGAATCAGGCCGGGCCCTAGGCCCGAATCGCTCTTGAGCCTTTTACATGTCTTATGATCAAAAAGGAAGTGTCCGCTCCTAAACTGAAGCAAAACAAATGACAATGCCTTTGGCGTTGAATTATACGCCAAGTTCAAAGTTCTATGATAGAGAATGGTTGCATTACTTTTAGGAATATTCACATGTATATTTTAAAAAAAACGACGAGTAATTTATTGAGTTTAATTTATTTAAGTTCAGTTTACAGATAGAAGAAACAGACTAAATAACTCTTTGATGTTTTTCTATTTGATTTATTGGGTACGCCTCAGAAATGCAAACTTAAGGTTATAAAAGGTAACTTAACGTATTTATATAACTTAAGGTTGCTATAAAATGCGTCGAAAAAATTTATTATGAAGAAAATAATTATGTTGAATTATGAAGAAAAAGAGGTATCATAAAAGAATATCATAGGCAAGAATAACAATAATAATAAAAATTTCTTATACAAAATTTGATTGATTCCCCAGAATAATATTTTTAAAGCTTCGTTAAATATTTGTAAGTTTTTAGATTCAGTAAAAGGAAGGCTATTTCTCAATATTCTGCAAGCTTGATACTGGAAATGACGACGGCGCTTTTCTCCTCTCTGAAAGAAATAAGACTCTAGTGGTCCTAAGTTAAAACTTCTAAAAGGTTACGTATAACATAATTTAAGAAACATTCCCAATTAATTACATTAAATAGAAAGCAATGTATTCAACTGTTTTTAAATAGACCTGTATATTGTCTATATATTATGTATATGTGTGCAAATATAAATGATAGATATCCTAATAAAATTTAACCTTAAAATTTAGCAATTAATAGATACAAAACAATACCAAGACAACAATAATAGAACTGATTTTAACTTATAGGTAAGACTGACACAAAAATGTTGCGATACAGATTAAGAACCAATAAGAGACAAAAACAATCTAAATTACTTACGAAGACATGAATGATAATAATAAAAAAAGAACCATTTGTGATATAGATTATCACATATTATAAAAATTATATTTTTCTCTTTAAAGGATAGGTAAATTCTCTAAATAAATAAAATTATAAATTAAATTATTTAATCTAAATCAACTATTTAAAGTATAATGGAAAGTAGTGTAAAAAGGACAGTTCTGCTGCAGGGTGGTGGGACGGTGGGATGATGTGGGTCAGGGTGGAGGGCGCCTCCACCCTAGACCCACCGTCCCACCACCGTGCAGCAGAACGTGTCCTTTTTACACTACTTAGTCATCATCTTGGACGAGGGGGTGTTGCCACCGGAAGAATAGAAACTGTGTGTTGCCACCGGAAGAATAGAAACTTTGGGTATCATCTTGGATGAGGTTTGGTGGTGCCATCTATAGGGAACTTTGAGGAGTTAGATTTATTTTCATAAATTTTGGACTTAGTATTTTTTTCACAATTTTGGGCGACTTCAAAATTTTTTCGAAGTTTAGCGGGAAGTGAGATGAGATGAATGAAACAATGAATGACTGAAGTTAATTAACATCAGTAACAATTTATGAGTATTTTAGAAACTTAGCATTTTTAGAGATTAAAAATATTTTGTGTTAAGATAATAAATAAGGAATTTAAATAGGAGTTCATACTTTTAGTGACATCATTACAAATTTATATTACGAAATTTTTACAGAATTAAATAGAATTTTTCGTATTTTGTGGATTAACACATAGATTTAAAAGCAAAACAAATAATTTAACATTCATTAAAAATGTAAGACACTTAAAAATTCTAACTTTATTTTAACACTAAATAAGTTTCACTTTTTAAATTTATTTAGACTATTTTAGAAATAATATTATTACATTCGTTAAAAATTGAACCCACATGCACTTTAAAAAATTACTATCATATAAATTAAACTAAATATAATAAAAATTTTGTAAATTAAACTTTATATTCTCACTAAATAAGTTTAACATTTCATTAAACTCTATCTTACATTCGTTAAAAATTTAACAGAAGTTTTTAATCAGTTAATAAATTTTGAATACAGTTATGTTATATAAACTAAATATAATAAAAATTATATAAAACACGTACTGTTATTTATGCTAAAACTAAACAAATACGATAAACAAAAGTTTCAAAATCAGTAAATGAGGATATATATGTTATAAATTAAACTAAATATAATAAAAATTATATAAATTAAGCTTTATATTCTCACTAAATAAGTTTCACATTTATTTAAACTCTAACTTACATTCGTTAAAAATTGATCACATGCACTTTTAAAAATGACTATCATATAATAATATTAATCTAAAAAATTGCTTACAAAGACATAAACTATAAATAAAGAAAAAAAGAAAAAAAAATTACTATCATATAATAATATAAATCTAAAAAAATGCATACAAAGATATATAGTAAAGTTATAAATTTTAAAAAAATACTATCATATAATAATATTAATTAAAAAAATTACTATTATATAATAATATAAATTAAAAAAATTACTTTCATATAATAATATAAATTAAAAAAATTACTTTCATATAATAATATTAATTAAAAAATGCATACAAAGATATACAATAAAGTTATAAAATAAATAAAAATAAAAATAAAATAAAAATGACTATCCTATAATAATATTAATTTAAAAATACATACAATGTTTAAAATCAACAATTAAATTTTATATACATTATAATTAACTAAACTTTATGCTGTTACTATTAAATAAATTTATCCTAACACGAAAACTTTACATAAATTTTATAAGCAAAAAAGCTATAAGTACATGAATATGTTATTTAAATTAAACTTTATATTGATACTACACAAATATTATTTAACATTTATTCGAGTTTAACGCTGTAATATAATTTAAACTATCTTAGTTGATTTAAATGAAACAGGTAAATACTTTTAAACTTGAACTAATAAAAATAAGTTCTTTTTATAAAATAATTTATATAAACTATAATAATAAAAAGGATTAGTTATATTTAAAAACTATCAGTTACTAAAAGTTATTTTATATTAAACATTTCGAAATAAATTGCATAAAAATTCAATGCATCATTTTAAATGAAAATAAACAGTTTCCTTAAAAAACAGATAATACGGAATATTCCATGAGTCAGTTATCACCTGCAACGGAAAACCCCTACAGCTGATGAATCATATGTTATATACGCTGGCGAGCCATGCCTATTAGTAATCCACACTATCTCATATAAAGATTAAGTTAAAATCATTAAAACAATACAGCGAATAATTTGGAAAATGCAATAATTTTTTCACAAAGCATATCATACAATGAGTTTAAACGATTATCACCTATCTATCACTTAAACGGTATTGAAATAAATAAATACATATAAAAGTAAGTTATAGTTAAAAAATAAAAATTTCGTTTGTGAAAGGAGTTTTATATATTGCAAAAATTAGTTTTACTCAAATAATTTCTAAACATACACAAGTTAAATGGAAACTTTTCTAGGTTTCATTTAAGCAATAATTTTCCATGTGTGAAAGTAGTTTTATTTATGCAAAATTTAGTTTTATATAAACAAAAAAAATTTATAGTGTAACAATAAAAATAGTTTATAGTATAACAATAAAAAATTCCTTATAAGTAAATACCAATAAAAAATATTTTTTAAATTAATTTCTCTCTCTTCAATAAAACAATAAAAATTTCTTATATAACTTTCGTAAAGTTTTAATAAAATTTCTATTATAAACAAATTTTTTATGATATAAACAAATAATTTTATTAGAATATACATATTAAGTTTATTAAATTATCAAATAGTAATAATAAATTATGAAACTTACTTAAAGTTGATGAAATTTCCCTTGGCGAAATGCAACCTTCATTCACACACAAATGCGAGAAACTGTTTATCGCCACACGTTGACTCATACAGATAAGAATGTTGATTCATGCTTATCTTAGTAGAATGTTGTTAGAGTTCTGTGTTTTCAGAGTAATATAAAATAGTTTATAGAGATCATTTATTTAATATCAGTTGTAAACTACATTTAAATAATGCAATAAGAGTTGAACTCTGCAATTAACCTATTAAAATATTGAAATTTTTTTAATTTTTTTATTTAATTTTACTTTTTTTAATTATGCTAAGAAAATAATGAGATCAAAACAGAATTATTTTACGATAAGACATCCTTTTTCATTCAATAAAATGCAACTATAATTTTTAATGAAAGGTTTTAAAATCACTTAATAGGATAAAATTAAAAACAGAAATCTTATTATTTTTTCTAGTTATAAAACTAAGTAATAAACTATCTATAAATAATCATATAGCAAGCGAGATTTTTGTATAATAACTATATATTATTTTAATATATACATTACATCGCAGGGTAAAATTTTCAACTTATTTATACGGATTGAAGTAATAAAACTTAATTATTTGCATAACCGCTAAATTTTATAAGTTGGATATATGATTTAAAATACTAAACAATAATCCTTGTGAGAGAATTGGGATAACACTTTCACAGAAAGAAATTGTCCTTTACAATAAGATTTGCTTAGAATGTCTAAGTGAAAATAACTTACCGTGAGGTCAGTGAGTCATGCAGTTGTATTCGAATTTATTGTTTTAGTTAATGAAACTTCTAATGAGAGAATTATTTGTTACTAGCATATAAATGTACATTTTTATATTATTCCTGTATATATAAAATTTTAAATAATTCATTAAGTGTTAAACTTTGCATTTAATCGATTAAATAAAGTTTTCCTAAAATATAAGTGTAATTTTTTAATGAATCGTTTTGAAATCACTTTAACTTTATAAGAAAAAACTAAAAAGAGGTTTTTAAATTACTTAATAGGATAAAATTAAAAATCTTATTGTTTTTAGCAATTATTTTATCTAGTTATAAACTATATATTATTTTAATATACGCCTTATAGTTAAGTCAGTTTTAGAGAAAACCAAGAAAAAATCCCAACGCGCAGGTTGATGAGTTGGAATATTCTATTATACTTAAAGAATCCAGGTACGGAAAAACCGAAATACAATACGCGGAAAAACAGGCGGGATTTTCGGTTAAAACTTCAAAGCAGTGGACGGTAAACATAACACACCGTGAAACAACCTACTCCCACGACAGCCAAACTAAGAATGAAGGGAAACGTTGAGTTGTAACACCTTATCTACTAGAGATAAGGGGGAATTCCCCATGACTCACCCCTCGTTCGTTCATGTACAACATCTTACGAGAAACTTCGTGAAGGATGACTCATCGGTGACGAGTTTGAATAATATGCATAACCGCTAAATTGTATAAATGAGAATCTTTTAATGTGAGTATTATAGTAATGATAAATTTATTTTATAATCGATAACTCATCAGCTTCACACCTTATATAAAACAATGATATATTCAAAAGTGTTACCAAATTTTACTACACAATAAACATTCACATATGGATATTCCTAAGGTTTAAGACTATGTGAGGATCCTATAAGCGAAATGCTTGTGAGTCTTTCTAAGGAATCCTAATCTGTATTTAAGCAGGTTTTAGAGAAAACCAAGAAATACTCCAGTCGACTAGGTTGATGAAATGGATTCGAATCCAACACTTCCCCTTTTACCATAGAATCGTTCACTAATCACAAGGTTAATGAGTCATGCAGTTGTATTAAAACTTATTGATTACATGTCTAAACTTATACCATTAAATATTTAACTGTTGGTTCTATAAGTGGATTGCTCTGTGTGTGAGTCTTTGTAACTTATAGTTAAGCGAGTTTTAGTGAAAACCAAGAAAAACTACAAACGGGTAGATTGTTAAGTGGAATTCGAACCTAACATTAAACATAGAATCGTTTGTTCTTCTAAAATCCTTGTAACAACATGTTTATGGACTTTATAAGAAAATGCTTAATATGGTTTGCATGCGTTAGCTATATTAAACACTTAATTTTTAACATACATTAAGGTTAGTGGATGAGTGACAGGTAATTCATTTAAAACAAAAATATAATAACGGTCGATTGAAACAAAGGGTTTGCAGTTTTAGAGAAAACCAAGAAAAAATCCCAACGGTAGGTTGATGAGTTGGAATATTCTATTATACTTAAAGAATCCAGGTACGGAAAAACTGAAATACAATACGCGGAAAAACAGGCGAGATTTTCGGCTAAAACTTCAAAGCAGTGCACGGTAAACATAACACACCGTAAAACAACCTACTCACACGACGGCCAAACTAAGAATGAAGGGAAACGTTGAGTTGTAACACCTTATCTACTAGAGATAAGGGGGAATTCCCGGAAAAGCTGAGTCACCCCCCGTGGATCTTACGAGAAAGTTCGTGAAGGATGACTCATCGGTGACGAGTATAGTAATGATAAATTTATTTCATAATCGATAACTTATCAGGTTCACACCTTATATAAAACAATACTATATTTAAAAGTTTTACTGTACAATAAATATTCACATATGGATATTCATAAGGTTTAAGATCGATTAAATAAACGAGAATCCTATAATCGAAATGCACGAGAGTCTTTCTAAGAAATCCTATTGCATGTTTAAGCAGGTTTTAGAGAAAACCAAGAAATACTCCAATCGACTAGGTTGATGAAATGGATTCGAACCCAACACTTCCCCTTTTACCATAGAATCGTTCACTAATCACAAGGTTAATGACTCATGCAGTTGTATTGAAACTTATTGATTAGAAGTCTAAACTTATACCATTAAATATTTAACTGTTGGTTCTATAAGTGGATTGCTCTGTGTGCGAGTCTTTGTAACTTATAGTTAAGCGAGTTTTAGTAAAAACCAAGGAAAACTACAAACGGGTTGATTGTTAAGTTGAATTCAAACCTAGCATTAAACATAGAATCGTTTGATCTTCTAAAATACTTGTAACAACATGTTTATGAACTTTATAAGAAAATGCTTAATAGGGTTTTCATGCGTTAGCTATATTAAACACTTAATTTTTAACATACATTAAGGTTAGTGGATGAGTGTCAGGTAATTCATTTAAAACAAAACTATAATAAGGGTTGATTGAAACAAAGGGTTTGTAGGTTATAATTATAGGATAAAACGTTATGTGTTTCGAAAACCCTTCATCAAGATTGCAACAACCGTTTCGAATGATACTCTCCCTTCATCAGATAGACTTAAACTTTTATTTTATCAGAATGAAAGAAAACGATAGACGATTTACACTTATTGAAATCCCAACTTATAAATAATTCGACTTTCACTAAAAATGCAAGTCGCATATACACTTTGAAACAATCAATAAATTTTATATTATCACAATGCATTAAATAAGTTTCCCATTTAACATTCAAGATGAATTTATTTTTACATTAATTAAGAATTGAACACATATTAATTTTTAAAATGACTATTTTTTAAAAAGTTTTGAAACAGCTAATAAATTTTATAAGCTTTTACAATTAAATAAATTTAGCATATTATGAAAGTTTTACATCACTTGGTAAAATTTTATATAAGCAATAAAAGTGATACACATTATAATTATAAACTCATAAAATCAATTTCACACTTAACATTTAAACTCTAACCAATCAATCTTAAAGTAATTTTTTATCTTTTGTACATAATCATAAACCTTTCGTTTCTATTGTAAAGTGAAGTATGACTCATGCTTTAATTAAAATCTCTAATCAAAATTATAAGAAAGTAAAGTTTAGGAAATACCTATGTATTATAGGTAAATTAATACAGTATAAATATTCATGTTTTTCAGTTAAGTAAAAAAGTTATATAATTAATTTTACAGACTACTTAAATAATGTATAATTAAGTTTCAGAATTATTATTATTATTTTTTTTTTTTTTCTTCTATAGTATGTATATATAAATTTTTAGTTAGAAAGTTTTTATTAAAATACAATAATCAAAGTTTTGTACGATATTAATTTACATTGCATCTAAAACTTTAAATATATAGAAACAATTGTACATTTGGTTTTGTCTGAAGCATATATATAAATAATAAAATCTTATTCAGTTTAGTTTTTAAAACACTATAAAGATTTCAGACACACATATTTTTATCTTGTTTAAATAAAATTTTTAAAATGAAACAATATTAATGTTATAAAATAATACACTCAGCATGACTCACGGAGTGTGCTATTCCATCAAATTATTCCGCATACGTGTAATAACATGTCTGACTTAACTATATACTGAATTACCATTATTTCAGAAAAAGTTGGGACTTACCTTAAAACACATCCTACACCCTTGGCAGACTTGAAGAAAATGAATGATACGAGACATTCTTATCAGAGACGCCAGGTCACGAGGTTAGTGACGTCCCGAATGATGTGATTGGCTACGCTCAGATTATAACAGATTATACTTATTAAATTTATTTATGTTGTATAAAAGATAGGTTTATTAAATCTTTAACTAGGAGGGCATATGATAACCATGAAAGATTTACATAAAATTTACATAATTTTAATTAGAAAACGTAATTAAGAGATATTTGAAAGACTTACATATAATTTGCATAATTTTAATTAAGAAACTTAATTAAGAGATAGGTGAGGAAAAACCTATGACTTCTCCATTCTGCTTTAGTGTGGGGGAAAACCCATTCATCAAAACCATCTAATCAACACGGGAGATTTATAGACCTTGTCATATTGTTTGAATTCAGTTGGATTTTGACTCTCATCCTGGTAGCATCTACTTAGCTGTGCGGCTTAGTTTCATCGGGCAGTATGCATAGTTTCTCCGGTATATGTCGATCTTTTTTCCGCGTGTTATATTTCAATTTACCGTATAAGACAATGGAATCGTTTCGAGTAATGTCCCGTAGACTTTGAATATTTTTCACTGCGTACTGGACATTTCCGCGCGTTGTGGTAGCAGATAAGCAATCGGTGACGTCATTGATGAGAGGATGACGTCATGATCACGTGACTGAGCGTAGCCAATCACATCATTCGGGACGTCACTAACCTCGTGACCTGGCGTCTCTGATAAGAATGTCTCGTATCATTCATTTTCTTCAAGTCTGCCAAGGGTGTAGGATGTGTTTTAAGGTAAGTCCCAACTTTTTCTGAAATAATGGTAATTCAGTATATAGTTAAGTCAGACATGTTATTACACGTATGCGGAATAATTTGATGGAATAGCACACTCCGTGAGTCATGCTGAGTGTATTATTTTATAACATTAATATTGTTTCATTTTAAAAATTTTATTTAAACAAGATAAAAATATGTGTGTCTGAAATCTTTATAGTGTTTTAAAAACTAAACTGAATAAGATTTTATTATTTATATATATGCTTCAGACAAAACCAAATGTACAATTGTTTCTATATATTTAAAGTTTTAGATGCAATGTAAATTAATATCGTACAAAACTTTGATTATTGTATTTTAATAAAAACTTTCTAACTAAAAATTTATATATACATACTATAGAAGAAAAAAAAAAATAATAATAATAATAATTCTGAAACTTAATTATACATTATTTAAGTAGTCTGTAAAATTAATTATATAACTTTTTTACTTAACTGAAAAACATGAATATTTATACTGTATTAATTTACCTATAATACATAGGTATTTCCTAAACTTTACTTTCTTATAATTTTGATTAGAGATTTTAATTAAAGCATGAGTCATACTTCACTTTACAATAGAAACGAAAGGTTTATGATTATGTACAAAAGATAAAAAATTACTTTAAGATTGATTGGTTAGAGTTTAAATGTTAAGTGTGAAATTGATTTTATGAGTTTATAATTATAATGTGTATCACTTTTATTGCTTATATAAAATTTTACCAAGTGATGTAAAACTTTCATAATATGCTAAATTTATTTAATTGTAAAAGCTTATAAAATTTATTAGCTGTTTCAAAACTTTTTAAAAAATAGTCATTTTAAAAATTAATATGTGTTCAATTCTTAATTAATGTAAAAATAAATTCATCTTGAATGTTAAATGGGAAACTTATTTAATGCATTGTGATAATATAAAATTTATTGATTGTTTCAAAGTGTATATGCGACTTGCATTTTTAGTGAAAGTCGAATTATTTATAAGTTGGGATTTCAATAAGTGTAAATCGTCTATCGTTTTCTTTCATTCTGATAAAATAAAAGTTTAAGTCTATCTGATGAAGGGAGAGTATCATTCGAAACGGTTGTTGCAATCTTGATGAAGGGTTTTCGAAACACATAACGTTTTATCCTATAATTATAACCTACAAACCCTTTGTTTCAATCAACCCTTATTATAGTTTTGTTTTAAATGAATTACCTGACACTCATCCACTAACCTTAATGTATGTTAAAAATTAAGTGTTTAATATAGCTAACGCATGAAAACCCTATTAAGCATTTTCTTATAAAGTTCATAAACATGTTGTTACAAGTATTTTAGAAGATCAAACGATTCTATGTTTAATGCTAGGTTTGAATTCAACTTAACAATCAACCCGTTTGTAGTTTTCCTTGGTTTTTACTAAAACTCGCTTAACTATAAGTTACAAAGACTCGCACACAGAGCAATCCACTTATAGAACCAACAGTTAAATATTTAATGGTATAAGTTTAGACTTCTAATCAATAAGTTTCAATACAACTGCATGAGTCATTAACCTTGTGATTAGTGAACGATTCTATGGTAAAAGGGGAAGTGTTGGGTTCGAATCCATTTCATCAACCTAGTCGATTGGAGTATTTCTTGGTTTTCTCTAAAACCTGCTTAAACATGCAATAGGATTTCTTAGAAAGACTCTCGTGCATTTCGATTATAGGATTCTCGTTTATTTAATCGATCTTAAACCTTATGAATATCCATATGTGAATATTTATTGTACAGTAAAACTTTTAAATATAGTATTGTTTTGTATAAGGTGTGAACCTGATGAGTTATCGATTATGAAATAAATTTATCATTACTATACTCGTCACCGATGAGTCATCCTTCACGAACTTTCTCGTAAGATCCACGGGGGGTGACTCAGCTTTTCCGGGAATTCCCCCTTATCTCTAGTAGATAAGGTGTTACAACTCAACGTTTCCCTTCATTCTTAGTTTGGCCGTCGTGTGAGTAGGTTGTTTTACGGTGTGTTATGTTTACCGTGCACTGCTTTGAAGTTTTAGCCGAAAATCTCGCCTGTTTTTCCGCGTATTGTATTTCAGTTTTTCCGTACCTGGATTCTTTAAGTATAATAGAATATTCCAACTCATCAACCTACCGTTGGGATTTTTTCTTGGTTTTCTCTAAAACTGCAAACCCTTTGTTTCAATCGACCGTTATTATATTTTTGTTTTAAATGAATTACCTGTCACTCATCCACTAACCTTAATGTATGTTAAAAATTAAGTGTTTAATATAGCTAACGCATGCAAACCATATTAAGCATTTTCTTATAAAGTCCATAAACATGTTGTTACAAGGATTTTAGAAGAACAAACGATTCTATGTTTAATGTTAGGTTCGAATTCCACTTAACAATCTACCCGTTTGTAGTTTTTCTTGGTTTTCACTAAAACTCGCTTAACTATAAGTTACAAAGACTCACACACAGAGCAATCCACTTATAGAACCAACAGTTAAATATTTAATGGTATAAGTTTAGACATGTAATCAATAAGTTTTAATACAACTGCATGACTCATTAACCTTGTGATTAGTGAACGATTCTATGGTAAAAGGGGAAGTGTTGGATTCGAATCCATTTCATCAACCTAGTCGACTGGAGTATTTCTTGGTTTTCTCTAAAACCTGCTTAAATACAGATTAGGATTCCTTAGAAAGACTCACAAGCATTTCGCTTATAGGATCCTCACATAGTCTTAAACCTTAGGAATATCCATATGTGAATGTTTATTGTGTAGTAAAATTTGGTAACACTTTTGAATATATCATTGTTTTATATAAGGTGTGAAGCTGATGAGTTATCGATTATAAAATAAATTTATCATTACTATAATACTCACATTAAAAGATTCTCATTTATACAATTTAGCGGTTATGCATATTATTCAAACTCGTCACCGATGAGTCATCCTTCACGAAGTTTCTCGTAAGATGTTGTACATGAACGAACGAGGGGTGAGTCATGGGGAATTCCCCCTTATCTCTAGTAGATAAGGTGTTACCACTCAACGTTTCCCTTCATTCTTAGTTTGGCTGTCGTGGGAGTAGGTTGTTTCACGGTGTGTTATGTTTACCGTCCACTGCTTTGAAGTTTTAACCGAAAATCCCGCCTGTTTTTCCGCGTATTGTATTTCGGTTTTTCCGTACCTGGATTCTTTAAGTATAATAGAATATTCCAACTCATCAACCTGCGCGTTGGGATTTTTTCTTGGTTTTCTCTAAAACTGACTTAACTATAAGGCGTATATTAAAATAATATATAGTTTATAACTAGATAAAATAATTGCTAAAAACAATAAGATTTTTAATTTTATCCTATTAAGTAATTTAAAAACCTCTTTTTAGTTTTTTCTTATAAAGTTAAAGTGATTTCAAAACGATTCATTAAAAAATTACACTTATATTTTAGGAAAACTTTATTTAATCGATTAAATGCAAAGTTTAACACTTAATGAATTATTTAAAATTTTATATATACAGGAATAATATAAAAATGTACATTTATATGCTAGTAACAAATAATTCTCTCATTAGAAGTTTCATTAACTAAAAACAATAAATTCGAATACAACTGCATGACTCACTGACCTCACGGTAAGTTATTTTCACTTAGACATTCTAAGCAAATCTTATTGTAAAGGACAATTTCTTTCTGTGAAAGTGTTATCCCAATTCTCTCACAAGGATTATTGTTTAGTATTTTAAATCATATATCCAACTTATAAAATTTAGCGGTTATGCAAATAATTAAGTTTTATTACTTCAATCCGTATAAATAAGTTGAAAATTTTACCCTGCGATGTAATGTATATATTAAAATAATATATAGTTATTATACAAAAATCTCGCTTGCTATATGATTATTTATAGATAGTTTATTATTTAGTTTTATAACTAGAAAAAATAATAAGATTTCTGTTTTTAATTTTATCCTATTAAGTGATTTTAAAACCTTTCATTAAAAATTATAGTTGCATTTTATTGAATGAAAAAGGATGTCTTATCGTAAAATAATTCTGTTTTGATCTCATTATTTTCTTAGCATAATTAAAAAAAGTAAAATTAAATAAAAAAATTAAAAAAATTTCAATATTTTAATAGGTTAATTGCAGAGTTCAACTCTTATTGCATTATTTAAATGTAGTTTACAACTGATATTAAATAAATGATCTCTATAAACTATTTTATATTACTCTGAAAACACAGAACTCTAACAACATTCTACTAAAATAAGCATGAATCAACATTCTTATCTGTATGAGTCAACGTGTGGCGATAAACAGTTTCTCGCATTTGTGTGTGAATGAAGGTTGCATTTCGCCAAGGGAAATTTCATCAACTTTAAGTAAGTTTCATAATTTATTATTACTATTTGATAATTTAATAAACTTAATATGTATATTCTAATAAAATTATTTGTTTATATCATAAAAAATTTGTTTATAATAGAAATTTTATTAAAACTTTACGAAAGTTATATAAGAAATTTTTATTGTTTTATTGAAGAGAGAGAAATTAATTTAAAAAATATTTTTTATTGGTATTTACTTATAAGGAATTTTTTATTGTTATACTATAAACTATTTTTATTGTTACACTATAAATTTTTTTTGTTTATATAAAACTAAATTTTGCATAAATAAAACTACTTTCACACATGGAAAATTATTGCTTAAATGAAACCTAGAAAAGTTTCCATTTAACTTGTGTATGTTTAGAAATTATTTGAGTAAAACTAATTTTTGCAATATATAAAACTCCTTTCACAAACGAAATTTTTATTTTTTAACTATAACTTACTTTTATATGTATTTATTTATTTCAATACCGTTTAAGTGATAGATAGGTGATAATCGTTTAAACTCATTGTATGATATGCTTTGTGAAAAAATTATTGCATTTTCCAAATTATTCGCTGTATTGTTTTAATGATTTTAACTTAATCTTTATATGAGATAGTGTGGATTACTAATAGGCATGGCTCGCCAGCGTATATAACATATGATTCATCAGCTGTAGGGGTTTTCCGTTGCAGGTGATAACTGACTCATGGAATATTCCGTATTATCTGTTTTTTAAGGAAACTGTTTATTTTCATTTAAAATGATGCATTGAATTTTTATGCAATTTATTTCGAAATGTTTAATATAAAATAACTTTTAGTAACTGATAGTTTTTAAATATAACTAATCCTTTTTATTATTATAGTTTATATAAATTATTTTATAAAAAGAACTTATTTTTATTAGTTCAAGTTTAAAAGTATTTACCTGTTTCATTTAAATCAACTAAGATAGTTTAAATTATATTACAGCGTTAAACTCGAATAAATGTTAAATAATATTTGTGTAGTATCAATATAAAGTTTAATTTAAATAACATATTCATGTACTTATAGCTTTTTTGCTTATAAAATTTATGTAAAGTTTTCGTGTTAGGATAAATTTATTTAATAGTAACAGCATAAAGTTTAGTTAATTATAATGTATATAAAATTTAATTGTTGATTTTAAACATTGTATGTATTTTTAAATTAATATTATTATAGGATAGTCATTTTTATTTTATTTTTATTTTTATTTATTTTATAACTTTATTGTATATCTTTGTATGCATTTTTTAATTAATATTATTATATGAAAGTAATTTTTTTAATTTATATTATTATATGAAAGTAATTTTTTTAATTTATATTATTATATAATAGTAATTTTTTTAATTAATATTATTATATGATAGTATTTTTTTAAAATTTATAACTTTACTATATATCTTTGTATGCATTTTTTTAGATTTATATTATTATATGATAGTAATTTTTTTTTCTTTTTTTCTTTATTTATAGTTTATGTCTTTGTAAGCAATTTTTTAGATTAATATTATTATATGATAGTCATTTTTAAAAGTGCATGTAATCAATTTTTAACGAATGTAAGTTAGAGTTTAAATAAATGTGAAACTTATTTAGTGAGAATATAAAGCTTAATTTATATAATTTTTATTATATTTAGTTTAATTTATAACATATATATCCTCATTTACTGATTTTGAAACTTTTGTTTATCGTATTTGTTTAGTTTTAGCATAAATAACAGTACGTGTTTTATATAATTTTTATTATATTTAGTTTATATAACATAACTGTATTCAAAATTTATTAACTGATTAAAAACTTCTGTTAAATTTTTAACGAATGTAAGATAGAGTTTAATGAAATGTTAAACTTATTTAGTGAGAATATAAAGTTTAATTTACAAAATTTTTATTATATTTAGTTTAATTTATATGATAGTAATTTTTTAAAGTGCATGTGGGTTCAATTTTTAACGAATGTAATAATATTATTTCTAAAATAGTCTAAATAAATTTAAAAAGTGAAACTTATTTAGTGTTAAAATAAAGTTAGAATTTTTAAGTGTCTTACATTTTTAATGAATGTTAAATTATTTGTTTTGCTTTTAAATCTATGTGTTAATCCACAAAATACGAAAAATTCTATTTAATTCTGTAAAAATTTCGTAATATAAATTTGTAATGATGTCACTAAAAGTATGAACTCCTATTTAAATTCCTTATTTATTATCTTAACACAAAATATTTTTAATCTCTAAAAATGCTAAGTTTCTAAAATACTCATAAATTGTTACTGATGTTAATTAACTTCAGTCATTCATTGTTTCATTCATCTCATCTCACTTCCCGCTAAACTTCGAAAAAATTTTGAAGTCGCCCAAAATTGTGAAAAAAATACTAAGTCCAAAATTTATGAAAATAAATCTAACTCCTCAAAATTCCCTATAGATGGCACCACCAAACCTCATCCAAGATGATACCCAAAGTTTCTATTCTTCCGGTGGCAACACACAGTTTCTATTCTTCCGGTGGCAACACCCCCTCGTCCAAGATGATGACTAAGTAGTGTAAAAAGGACACGTTCTGCTGCACGGTGGTGGGACGGTGGGTCTAGGGTGGAGGCGCCCTCCACCCTGACCCACATCATCCCACCGTCCCACCACCCTGCAGCAGAACTGTCCTTTTTACACTACTTTCCATTATACTTTAAATAGTTGATTTAGATTAAATAATTTAATTTATAATTTTATTTATTTAGAGAATTTACCTATCCTTTAAAGAGAAAAATATAATTTTTATAATATGTGATAATCTATATCACAAATGGTTCTTTTTTTATTATTATCATTCATGTCTTCGTAAGTAATTTAGATTGTTTTTGTCTCTTATTGGTTCTTAATCTGTATCATCGCAACATTTTTGTGTCAGTCTTACCTATAAGTTAAAATCAGTTCTATTATTGTTGTCTTGGTATTGTTTTGTATCTATTAATTGCTAAATTTTAAGGTTAAATTTTATTAGGATATCTATCATTTATATTTGCACACATATACATAATATATAGACAATATACAGGTCTATTTAAAAACAGTTGAATACATTGCTTTCTATTTAATGTAATTAATTGGGAATGTTTCTTAAATTATGTTATACGTAACCTTTTAGAAGTTTTAACTTAGGACCACTAGAGTCTTATTTCTTTCAGAGAGGAGAAAAGCGCCGTCGTCATTTCCAGTATCAAGCTTGCAGAATATTGAGAAATAGCCTTCCTTTTACTGAATCTAAAAACTTACAAATATTTAACGAAGCTTTAAAAATATTATTCTGGGGAATCAATCAAATTTTGTATAAGAAATTTTTATTATTATTGTTATTATTTAGCCTATGATATTCTTTTATGATACCTCTTTTTCTTCATAATTCAACATAATTATTTTCTTCATAATAAATTTTTTCGATGCATTTTATAGCAACCTTAAGTTATATAAATACGTTAAGTTACCTTTTATAACCTTAAGTTTGCATTTCTGAGGCGTACCCAATAAATCAAATAGAAAAACATCAAAGAGTTATTTAGTCTGTTTCTTCTATCTGTAAACTGAACTTAAATCTCACTTAGAGAAAATATAATTGATCTAATAATTTGCAAAGTGTTTGAAATTAAAAAAAAAAAAAAAAAAAAAAAAAAAAAGCTCTTTAAGATTGAATGTCTAGTTTTTTTTTTTTTTTTTTTTTTTTTTTTTATTACAACACACGGCAGATAAATTTCGAAGTTCTAATATATATAAATACATACGGGGTCTGCTAATGCCACCCCCCCCCCCCCCCCGCGCTTCTCCCAATGTATCCAATGTATTCGAGTGGGACCTCTTTTGGTGAAAACATTCTGTACCCAGAAGGACGGAGGAGGGGGGGGGGAGGAGTTCAAAAGGGAAGGTATCTCTTGTGATACATGATAGAAATAATTTTGTTCCGCGATGATTATTAAAGGAGGTACATGAATATAAAATCCATATTTCAAAACCCGAAAAACGTCTGCATCTCCTTTAATAATTATCGTAGGACAAAACTATATTTTTCTTGACGTTTCTAGGGATGTATCACAAGACATACTTTCACACTTGAAAATCTCCCCCCCCCCCACATCCCCCCTCCTCTCTGACCCAAAAGATATTCCCCTCATCGAATTCATTGAATACTTGCTTCGCTATTTTTCAAATTCCGAAGCATTTCCGAGATAGGAGGAAGGGGGTGTGAGACTTTTTCGAGTTTCGAAATCTGGATTTTATACTCATGTAGCTCCTTTAATAATCATCGCAGGACTAAACTTCTTATATCAAATTGATTGTCTTGAAGAGATCTTCCCGGGGATGTATCACAAGACATACCTTCCTATTTGATATTTTAAAATTGTCCTCCCTAGCGGACCCCGCTAGCTCTCCCAGACCCAAACTTTTTTCACCGAAAGAGGTCTTCCTTGAATTCACTGAATACGTGTTTCACTATTTTTAAAAAGTCTGACGCATTTCCGAGATAGGAGGTGGATGTGAAACTTTTGTCGGACCCTATATATATATATATATATATATATATATATATATATATATATAATATCTCTAATCCATGACTTTTTTTAACGAAAAAAACTTTGTTGAACCAAAACAATTTTACCACTTTTTCACAAAGTTCATGCCACTTCAAATAAAGATAATAATCAAAACATGCTTCCAAAATCCCGCAAAACCCTTCAAAAACGTTTTCGAAATCCATCTTTCTCCAGAATCCTCCACGAGTGTTTCCCTAGACGCCTTGAACAGCTGTTATTCTATATACCAGGTTATTTTTCATTTTTCAACCATGTTTCACATCAGTGGATCCCTCGGCATCCCCGAAACCTTTCCCCACATCCAGTACAATTAGCTGACTCTAGTCTCGAATTACTCCTATCTCGAGAAAATCTGAGATAGGTCATGCGAAAATTCTTCCAAATGTACCGTTACTTCCTTTTATAGTTGTCAAAATAATTTTCTCTCTTGATCTTTATCAACCTGCGACATTTTGAAAAGTCATACGATTGATCGCCGGATATAGAATATGGGGACAGTGGAGAAACTTGACTAATACGTAACGTTTCAAAGAATTAGATAATCAGTTGTCAAAAGTAAAGTGTAACGAAACTGATTTCATTCAGTCGAAAAGGCGGTTTTGTTACAGCTACAGTTACGAAATCATACTTATTTCTATACAGGATTCGATTTACAATACGAGAGGCCCTGACTTTCTACCTAACATTTCCTTCTTGTCTTCTTTTTTATATTTGTTTTATTTTATTTTATTTATCTATATTTTCAAAGAGCCATCAAATTTTATACTTTTCAAGTTTAATAGCGTTTTTATTATTATTATTATTATTATTATTACTTATTCTAAAAAGCTACTACAGAGGATGTTTACACATTTCTGTAAAGAATTTTCATTTTACTTAATAAATTAAAATTTAATAATAATAAACTTATTATCATCAGTTCGAAATAGAATCAAATTAAGAAAATATATACTCTTATTCGATTAAGAATGATTACGAAATCGTTCTAGATAAACATGATTCGACTTACTCCATGATAGGCTCAGCTTATAGGTCCTAACTTTCTATATATCATTTCTTTCTTTTCTTTGTACATTTTTTTTTTCCCGAGATCCTCTAAATTTTGTATATTTCAGCTTAATAGCAATTATGCTGACGTATTCCAAAAAGCTACAGAGGTTGATTGCATAATTTTTTGTTAACGATTTTGATTTTTTCAATGAATTAAAACTGTGGAAGAAGGGGAAAAACAACTGTTCATAAGTTCAGAATTGGGTTCCATTATATCCTGCAACACCAAAAATATTATTATTTAAAAATATGTCTCTAGAAAATAAGCAATAGCTATATTTTTACGCCTTACTAAAAAACATTATTCATATAGAATAAAGAACGATTTTGATAACATTCTTATCCTGGGCCACTGAGCTCCATTGTAACAGCAATGCAGTTCAGTGTCCCTGAGCAGGGTTTTATTTACAATGACAGAGAGGTCTTAACTTTCTTTTGTATCTATCATTTCTATTTTTTCCTTTTAATTCTTTTTTTTTTTAAACCCCTAAATTTTATAACTTATCTAACACATCCACAAATGTTTTATAATATATTCCAAAACTCACACAAGGTATGTACTTCATAGATATAGTAATTTATATAGATCTATCATCCCCATGTTAAAGAGCAAAGATTTTTGATGCCGAAAAAGTTTTTTGGCATCAGCCATTAGAGAGTTAAAACTCGAAAACAGTAATAGAATAAAATGGGTAATGAATTTTGAAAATGCCGAAATATTGCGCGGCTTTTAAGTGTTCTAATAAATATATGAAAAGGAATGGGGTAGGTTCCATAAATAAGTTATATTCAAGTAATTTATGAAAAATATAATTTTTATAATCAGTTGCTTTGTTGTTATTATCAGATAATTACTGTTTTCATATTTAATGGAATAGAGTTCTAACAACCACGTGACTTTCTTCTTAGCAAACGTACTTTGCTGAAGGACAATGCTAATATTTCCATGCCTTTGGAAGCGTAGTAGTCGAATTTTTTTATGCTTTTACAAATACATTTACAACCCTGTGTTACAATAAATTTGTAACACTATTCCGCAATGATAAAATGGGTCAGTAGGGTCAACTGTCCCTCAGCAAACATGCTCGTGACGTCATCTGTTAGAACTCTATACTTTTTTTTTTTTTTTTTTTTTTTTTTTTAATATTTTATATTAGTAAGTAATATGGAATTATCAAAATTCTTTTAAATGTAGCTAGCATCCGCGAAAGTTTTAATATATAACTAGTATGTTGTGGCCACCACAAAATGTTCTTCCTCATATAATCCTATACAAATTTACGCAATACAAATAATTTATTATATTATAATTCATTAAAATTATTTTTCATGATGAATGCAGACGATTTTTATCTCAAAGAAGTATAATAATAATCCGAAAGAAAGACAGTTTTGTGCAGACATGTGTATACTAGAGTATAGTAAAAAAAAAAAAAAAAGAAAGAAAGGAAAACGAAAAGAAAGAAAGAAAAAGAGGTATCTGGAGTTTTTCGTTCTCTTTTAGTGCATAAATTTTATTTGCTAAATTACCTATGTGTATTCCCGTGTATATTCACTCGGGGAAATACATCCATAAGAGAGTAAAATGGCCGTCTTTTCCCGATTAAAAAAGGTATCACTTTTCCCCTCTCAATGATCAATTTATGTCTTATTACTATATATTAGGGGTGGGAATCGATTAAGAGTTTTAACTGGGTTAATCGTAGTCCATTAATCGATTAATCGGTCGATTAATCGGATTTTTAATCGATTTTCATTTTTATTTATATAATTTTATTTCAATGATGCATAAAACTCTCATATTGTATATATATATATATATTATTCATAAGTTTGGCTGATTTTTTTTTTTTTTTTTTTTTTTTTTTTTGTCTAATCAATTATATCTGTTTCATAACTGAAATTTAAATCAATTTTCAGAGTAATAATTGGTGACTTTAAGTGTTAATTTTCTATAAATATTTTTTTTATTCAATTTTGTTTATTATTATTATTATTTTAATAAATTCATTTTTCGATTCATTTTGAAAGAAACATTAAATGAATTTACACATATTTTAGTTTTATATTTGCAAGTCTTGTCCATCTCGCTTGTCACTATTTTTAAATGAATTTTCAAAATTCCATATCATCATCATAAAAATCTCAAATTCTTATATTTTAGTTCTTCTTTATCACTTCGGACTAGAGCACAAAATGTGATTTTTTGTTTCTACTTCAATAGTTACTTATTATTAGCAATTCTGAACAGACAATAAACGCTTGAAGATTCTGTGAAACTCTGCTGACATTTCCCTATCAGAGGGATAGTGGAAATCTCAACCCCCCCTTTTTTTTATCTTTAGCATTTCTATTTTTCTAAAGCTTCTTGTTTCTGAGAATACTATTACCCTAGCCAACACTTTTTGTAGAAGGCTACAGACAGGTGGTGTTGCTCCACCATGTACAAGAAGCGGCATTTTGTTTAGTAACTGTCCTCCCCCTTTTCTGTATCAACAAAAGTGCAACAAATTCCTTTGAGAGGTTTTATTTATTTATTTATTTTAATTTTAATTTTTTTGCTTTTTCATAATTTGATGTATGTTTCTTAGAATTTTTGTTAGCAAAATATGTGAAAAAATATTTTGTAGGCAAAGCAATATTTTTACTTTAATTCGTAGTTTGAAAATTTTAATCGGATTTTGAAATTTTTTAATCGAATTAATCGATCCGATTAACTCGATTAAAAAAATTGATCGGGACTAAGCATTGATCGATTAACCGAACCGATTAATCGATTAATCGGCACAGCCCTACTATATATATGGTGTACTTACTTTCGGAAGGATTTTTATTTTTTCAAAGAATTTAACATGAATGAGGGAAAAAAAAAAAAAAAAAAAAAAAAAAGAAGAAGAAGCTGAGAATGGCATCAGTTTGGAAAAGAGTTTCTTTATCGTCTGCTTCATTCAAAATATTCTTTGCTTTACCATGTCGTGAAAAATAAATAATGATTCGAAAGCTGTAATTTTATGCTTTACGGTGAAACGTTCTATTACCCTATTATTAAAAAGGGTGTGAATAACATTGCTTTAATAATACCATATGTAATATAAGTGACAAGTTCAGTAAATCAAGAAATGAACGCCAAACTTTACATTTCACTGGGGAAAAGGTAAAAATCCGTATCCAACAACTATGCATTTACCTCTCTCTTATTTATTTAATACTAGCAGGCTACGCCCGCTTCGCTGGTCACTATATTTAAATGAATTTTCCAAAGAATTGAATTAATATTTATTTTTTTACACCATATTATAGACAAAAACTAAAAAAAAAAAAAAAAAAAAAAAAAAAAGAAAAGAAACTGAAATTGCTCCAAACCTCGCTTCGGGTACCCGCTGTCTACGACAGCTCTTTTCCCGAATGCACTGCATCAGGTCTAGGTTTCCCCATAGATATAGTAATATACATAGATCTATCATCCTCATGTTAACGTGCAAAGATTTTTGATGCCGAAAAAGTTTTTGGCATCAGCCATGATGAGAGAGTATAAAACTCGAAAACAACAATGGAATAGAATGTTGATATCATAGATATAGTAATAAGATATGGTTGATATATATTGAAAATGCCGAAGTACTGCGCGGCTTTTAATTGTAGAAATAAATTTATGAAAGGAAGTGGAATAAGTTTTCATAAGTAAGTTAAATTTAACTAATTTATGAAAAATATGATTCTTTATAATCAGTTGCTTTGTTATTATTATGGTTTAAATACTGTTTTGATTTTTAATGGAATACTTTTTTTAAAATTTTAATATTTTTTAAGTTTTTATATTAGTAAGTAATATCGAATTTTCAAAATTCTTTTAAATGTAGTTAGCAGTGGCAGAGGTAAAACCCGCTTGATAGTCAGTCGGATAGACCAAAGAAGTCACAAACAGAATGTAGTGTTTTATTCTAAAATGTTAATAATTTAAGCAAAAGCTAAAGGCAATAAATTAAAAAAATATTTAAAGTTCTCAATTCGAATTTTTAAAAGATTTTCAAGAAATAGTTATTTTATTTATTAATTTATTTCTTAACAATTTAAATAAAAATTTAATTGATTAATACTATACTTCTAGAGTATAACGTTTATAAATTAAAATTAGAGAGAGGGAGAGAAAGAGAAAGAGAAAGAGAAAAAATAGAAAAAGGTATTGTTAAACTAGCAATGGCTAGCAACGCTCTTGAAATTTATCAAATAAATAATTATATAAGTAATTTTTTTTTCTTTCTCCATGTAATTTTAGTGAATATCTTAAAATAAAGCAATACAAAAACAATAAATGATATCTCTCTTTACATATCTATAAATTAATAGGCAAGCATAAAATTTGTTGTCCCTTTTTAACATATTAATTATGGGAGTAGAGGGTTGAAAATAATATCATTCGAAAGGTATGGTTAGCCGGAAGGTGCGAATACAAATATTATTTTCTTACGATGTCAAGAAGGTATTTAAAAATACATTTATTTTTTATGCATTTTCCCCCATTTTTCCCTTTTATACACGTATTCCTTTCATTAAAAAATACCTAAAAGTAGAAAGTTGTTAAATCTGGCAATTTCATAAAGCTCAAATAAAACCATAGACACAGTAATTTGTATAATGTAGCATCACTATACGCAAGCGAAGTCATGACGTCACTGTCTGTCCATGGAGCCATGAAAAAGATTTTCTATGCTAATTATCCATTGGATTTTTTGTAAAAAATTATTAAAAAATAACGGAAATTATCTGCCAATTTTAATTCCGATATTTGGGTATAGTTATATATAAGTTACTGTCTACATGTGTTTGATTAAGTTATTTTTTCTGTAAAATTGATAAAATTTTAATTTAAAATCACAAAACTCCAGAAAAAAAAAATGGCAAACTTCCAGTTTCGAATGTAAACATAAACATTTCATTTCAAAGGGTGATATTTAAACAATAAATATTCAACTAATATACTAAATAAAAGGAAAATGGATTTGTTACTAACTGCTGCATGTATAAGTAAACGATAGGGAAAAATTCCGATTTCCGTTTTTTGCTGAATTTACATTTTTTGAGCTTTCTTTACGTTTCAATTAACTAAAATTGGCTACTTATTTTTTAAAAAAGTGTCTTTATTGCTAGCTTTTGTGGGTAGAAGAAGCAAGTAGAAGATACATAAAAACTTTTGATTTCCGGTTTTCAGTGAATTTACACGTTTTGTGATTTCCTTGCATTTTAATTAAGTGAAATTGACTACTTATTTTTATTTTTTAAATAGTGGATTTATTATTCTTTCCTCTGCATATATAAGTAGAAAATATAAGATTCAGAAAAGTTTTAGATTTTCGGTTTTCGATAAAGTTACACGTTTTGAAATTTCCCGAACTCAATTCGACCATTTTTGAAAAATATCTTTTTTTTTTTTTTTTTTGTACAAACACTGTACTTTATGAACCAATCGAATTAATTTAACAGAATTTGATACTTGGTTGGGCCTTGGTCTGACATGGTACCTATTAGCTTCTGGGCTGTATCACACAACAAGGGGCGTTTCCACGTTGCGATTTTCTCTCATTTCAGGAAAGGCTAACATCTACAGAGAGAAATAGTTATATTAAGTAAAACTCTGCTGATTCAGTTAGAGTGAATATCGGAAAACAATTGCCGCAGCTGTGTTGCAGTTGCATTCCGTTTAGGACAAGGCAATAACTTTGCTTTCCCTCGCTTTGCAAAAAAAAAAAAAAAATGGTCGAGTTTCGACCACTGGGCGATACTAGTTTTAAGTTAATATCCAAAGCTTACACTGAGAATATATATATATATTTATATTTATTTATAAAGTGAAGAATTTAATAACGTTATAAAATTTAGCAATTAATAGATACAGGATAAGACCAACAACACACATATAAAAGTTATTGTAATTCCATTTAAATGTAGCACATATTTTTTCTATTATTCATTTCCAAATATTAATTTTTAAAGTTAACAATTCAGTTTACAAAAATATAGTTGGCATAACATACATCCAGTATATATACACCCCGCGACAAAAAGATAAGTACAAAGGGTTTTTTCTTTGATTTTTCATAAAATAACGTTATCAAAATTGTGCTTGTCATTTATTGTTATCATAAAATAACACTATTCCCGGACTCATTTTTGTTTTAAGACTAATTTAGAAAATTTTTAAGACTAAAATTTTTCTTAGTTAAGACTACACACCGCGACAGAAAGATAGGAATATAGGATTTTTTTTTTTAAATTTTTGAATATGATTATTTTGAATATGAATATTTTGCATATGATTCAAATATTTAATATGTTTTTAATATGATATTATTTTGTTATGATAATAAATGATCTGCACAATTTAGATAATGTTATTTTATGAAAAATTTAAAAAAAACCTTTGTTCCTATCTTTTTGTCTCGGAGTGTAGTCTTAAATTAGAAAAATTTTAGTCTTAAAACTTTTCTAAATTACTCTTAAAACAAAAATGAGTCCAGGAATAGTGTTATTTTAAGATAATAATAAATGATAAGTACAATTTAGATAATGTTATTTTATGAAAAATCAAAGAAAAAACCCTTTTTACCTATCTTTTTGTCGCGAGGCGTGCCACCTTCATCTGGAACGAATAAGTTGCCATTTTCTGAATTCCTAAACTAGAAACAGAAATTTCCGAGTTATGCGTAATAGACGAAATGGTCGAGAATTTCTAGTCTATACTTTTCTAGAGGGTGAAACAATATTATAAATATTATGAATCCTTTGTATTGCGAGAAATTCTTGCTTGGTTTCCTAGAATTAGGTCATAAACCAAAATTATATTTACTTAAAATCGCCTCTTATGTCCGCATTTATTTGCAGAGATTTTTAAATAACTTTGTCCTCGATAATATAAGCAAACGCTCTAGAAGTCTAGTAAGGTTTTTTAGAACTGGCTAGCAAAGAGAATTGTAATTTATAAGGATGACACGGAATTATTTTTACTACAGCCACAATTTAGTTTCTAGATGTTTGTCAGTCTTCAGTTCCTGTTCGACCATCAGGAGAAAACCTTAGTTGCTCTTATTGGTGGACATCCATATGCATGTTTGAACTGACCAGGTAAATTTTCACAAGTGCTGAAACTGACCAAACCATCGAACCTAGGACCTTTGGGTTAACGGCCAATAAACCAAATATCCGTAATATAAAACATTTGGAATATTTTTTTAACAGTTAGTTCTGGATTTTCTCCTTTTCATAGTCGCTTTAAAACAAATGAATTGATAGATAATTATAAAATTTCTTGCAGTAACATCTATAAGCCTTCTAATAGTAATGATCTTATAGTAACACATATAGTCTGTACTGTAACATTTATTAGTAACATATATAGCATGTAGTAATGGCACAATAATCCAAAATTTTCCTTGTTTTATATTTTACCAAAAAATAAGAAAGGCAAAGAATGTCGACATTTCCACGGTTGAGTTTAAAGCCTCTTGACGTATCGCCATATTACCTTTTACTCTCTTCGACACACTATTTTATTCCATCTTAAAATAACATAACATGTTTTGATTATAATGACAATAAAGAAAATATTTAAAATATACAACAATAAAGAAAGTTTAAAAAGAAAATCACTTCAATCACTCTCAATTTCTTCACCAAAATACAGAATTAAAGTAACACCAAAACAAAAGAGAAAACAAAAATTAATTTTCTCCGCTTTCACTCTATTGTCTTGTTGATCTAGCGGGTGTCTCAAAACGCAGGTTTATATGACATTCAACACGATCCAAACAGTGAAATCCGCAAGCGTGACTAACATAATCCCATCTTTTTGCACCATTTTCCTGCATCTCAGTTCACGAAACTGACCTCGCGATCGCCCCAAAAAATGCATTCCCCTCATTTCTAGTGACTCTCCTGTCTATTAAATGATCCCCCACACCACCCCTGCAATTAACCTCCCTCGGATTCAGATTTCTAATCTTTTCTAAGCGGTCACGCGAAGATCCTCCTAATGCAGTGACTTCCCGAATGACCTCAACCATCCCAATTTCGCTCTCCATTCTCTTTCTCTTCCTTCATCAGAGGATTCCAGCTGATGTTGATGTACAAATTCAAGACAAGGGTTTAGCTTCTAAAACTATGCTATAATGGTGGTCCAGAATCATCCCTTCTATTATAAACAACTTTGTTTGTCTGTTTCTTATTGAAGTGAAAACTTCTTTAGGCGCGTTGAGCACTTTTGGGTGAAGAAAAATTCTTGATTTTCCGTCATCGTCAGCTGACGCTTTCCATCCTTGTATGATACAAATAATCTTATATATATTATAAATGTGAATGTCCGTGAATTTATTTAACTGAGTTTCACGCCAAAACTGCTCGACGGATTTCGATGAAATTTGTAATGGAGATAGCTTATACCCTAACTTACAAAGTTGGCTGCCTTTTATTCCGAAAAAATCTTTGTTTTTGTTATTTTTATGCATAAAATAGCAATTTTGTAAGCTAATAATAGCAAGAAATTAGCCATTTAAATTTTATTTGTAATTTAATTGTTGCCAAAAAAAAAATTACGAGTTTTATTTTATTTTATTTTATTTTTTTCTAACAGGAAAATAAATACATTTATCTAAACGTGAACAATAAAAAATAAATAAAACAAAAATAAATTATGCATCTCACGAAAATTGACGTCATTTTTAATAGCTGGACTAATAGCTGGACGATACAATTCACAAGTTACTTAGTTTTCACTTCTATCGGCAGTCCCCAAAGACTGCTTTGATTTTTTTATTTACACATTCAGTTGTCAAAAAGGGATTTTGGCTTGCCCTACAGAGCCCAGAAGTAGGGTGGCAAAATTTTTAGTCGAAACCAACTAAAATTCAGATTATAACGTTTACACATTTATTTTCATTATAACTTTCAGAGATATTTTTTTTTTTTTTCTTTAGAGGATGAAACTGAGAAAAAAGAATGTGACATATGATTTGTTAAGGCCAACGAATTACAGCTATTCCGATTTTATTTTCCTTTCATTTTTGTTATTCCAATACATATTGACTCACAGCTGCAATAAACCTTTATTGATTCACTGTAGATTTCAGTTGGTGCTAACGTGTAGATACATATGACAGAAGTTTTATTCTTAATCCGTGCAATGGACAATCGTCTGTTGATGTTTGTTATGTAGATCTTTATTTATGCGTTATATCTGTACTGATAAGTATAAAGGATTTAAGTCCAAAAATGTCGATTTTGAGTTAAATACATAGTCAGACTCAGAAAAAAATTCTCTATCGATTGGTATAAAGGATTTAAATCCATGTCATTTAGCCTTTGAGAAAATCCATTGGTAAAAAAAGATTCAAGTCAGACATTTAGCATTAATGTTTAGTATAAAATATTTAGTTCAATTTTTTCCCTTTATTAAATGAAGATTGACAATCACTGAAAGGTATAAAGGGTATAAATCAACCTAATCAATCCCTTTTTCCTAATGGATTCTTCTGATTCGTTTTTAGTTAGTTTAACTTTATTTTTCGTCTCCTGAAAAATCAAGAATATGGACTTAAATCCTTTATACTTATCAGTACAGATATATTAGTCGCCAATTGCCCACCACGTAGATCTTTCGCAACATTAAAATAATACGCAATTACAACCTGAACAATTTGAACCTGTGTTTAGAACCTATTTGCTAATTTTCTCAAACAACAACATTTGCGCGCTATTAATTAAACGAATCTAGCAATTTCATTAAAAAATTTGAATTAAAAGTTTCATTAAATTTACACACGAAGTCATGCCTTAACATTATATATTTTCTAAATTGTTTGAATATACCTATTATTCAAAAGGGAGTAGAAGAATATTCATATGCAAATGTATGACTATCAAAATTCCGTTTTATGACATGAACTCATTGTATTAATATCGACCTTGATACTTATGTATGAATGATACAATTAAAACAAGCCAACCATAAAACAAATGTTAATCGGAACGAAAAATTCTCCAAAGTTGTTTATATAAAATTTTCATAAAAAGAAGAGTGTAAAAAATATTTAAATAGTATGACTGTAAAATTTCATTTTTATGACAAAATTTTTAGAGCATTCAGTCCTCACATCTAAATGTAGGTTTAACTATGCGCTATTTCAACTTTTGAATAAATTCAAATAATACATCCAGCCCTAATGTAGAATAATGAAGATTCTGGCTTCTGGTATACATAAAACTTAAAATTGCCTTTTTCAAATAAATTTTTTTTTTTTTTTTTTGCTAATCAACATAGAAAACAGTCTTCTAGTTTGATTAAATAAAACTTTCGCAAAAGAAATGGAGTATATACACAACTATTGAATTTTTTCTTTGTAATGTAAACTTCACAGTAATCTGTCACCCCATTAGTGGTTCAGATGTTTTGCTTTTTAACCCAATAGACGAGAGGTACTGTGTTCGAAACCAGATAGCACACGCTAGCCCGGCCGTTTGGAGTTTTCCATGGTTTTCTTCTAAATTCACGTGAATACAGGTTAAAATCTCTTATAACGGTCCACTACAGAGCACATGGTACCTTGCGCAAAAAATTAGTGCCTTAACCCCTACAACAACCTATATATCGCATATATCGCATTTCCACCATGCATATACTTGAAATTTTAAGAGCATTGAAAAGATACAATTATCAAACTGTAATATGTTAAATGTATAATTTCAAGAATTCTTAAAATTAAAAAATGTTCTTTACACAGAGATATTAATTCTCTTTTTTCTTCCATTACCCTACTACCGTAGGTAGTGGAAGTATTGTATTCGGTCTGAAAATTCGATATCGAAATTTTCCCTGATTTACACGTTTTAAGGTCCCCTGAGTCCAAAAAAGTGTTTTTGGCAATTGGTCAGTGTGTATGTATGTGTGTGTGTGTGTGTGTGTGTGTGTGGAGAATCTTCTGGCTATTATATCTCGGAAACTAATAAAGATAGAACTACGAAACTTTAGAATTGAAACAAGTCTGGTGTACAGATGAATTTCCCAAATTTTGGTGAAAATTGAAAAGTGGGACATTGGAAACCGAAAGTGGGACCGTAAGTCCATATCTCGAAAACGGCTCTAACGATTTTCTTCAAATTTTCTGTATAAACACTCTATTAGATGTCCTTTCGAATGATATAGTTGGTTAGTTCAGGAAAATTGATAGGCGTCCTGTATAAATAGCTCAATTTCAAGCCTTGCAAGTGCGTTCCTTTAAAAACGGCTGAACGGTTTTTTTACTCGCCATATTAACTCACTTTTAAATATTCTTTTGTATGAAATTATTGTTTTCCTGTCAATAATTGAGTTTTGGTAAAAGTTGGTATCTCAAAAACGGCTCTAACGATTTTCTTAAAAATTGTTATATAAATCCATTTTTTCCTTATGTATCACGTAGTTATTAGAGGAAAATTAACAGCTACCCTGTTTAGGTAGATCTCGAAAATTGGTGTTAAAAAAATAACCCTACCATTTTTGTTCTTATTTTTTACATCGCTATATGTAAGCTTCGTTTTATATGTCTTTACATGTGTATAAAGTTTATCTTACCAGGAAAATGTTAGGTTTCTACTTCTTTAGGTCACTTTTATATCTTTTAAACACATTATCTCCAAAAAATGCATATAATATGTGTAATAGTGGGTAAAAAAAGTCGTGTGGTTGTTTCACACCAGATTTTTTTAAATCAACTCGAAAAATTCTCTAAATATTGTAAGTAAAGCTTTTATACAGAGAAGAATGAACGTCTAACAATACTCAAAAGTATTACTATTGACCTTTATTCCTATAATATACAAATCACATCATTCTGTTATGACATATAATCTCGTCACCGCTATCTTCTCTTTTTTTTTTTGATTGAAGCCGCACAACCGTAATAAAGAAAAGCATTGAATGGTGTGGTTTCCAGGATATTCTGTTTGAACAAATGCTCTTTTTATTAAAAAAAAAAAAAAAAAATCTCTTTCCTTATCAAGAGAGAAATTCTTCAAAATTCATACTGATAAAACATCAAATAGAAAAAAGTACGCAAGAATTTCAAATATATGACTTATTGACCTTTCCTCATATGAGAATAAATTCATAATCTCACATTATTCTGTTCTCACATCCAAAAACCTCAAAATTTATATCTAGCCTTTTTTGAGTGTATGTGTGTGGAAACGAAAGACACGGCGTTCATAAAATAGAGAACTTTATGATCTGGTTTCTAGGATATCTTGCTGTAATAGAAAACTCCTTTTTAAACATCTTTTTCTTGAGTTGAATACTACTATATAAACTGACGACAGGTCACAGATTCCAACTGGTGCTGATATATAGATTCAAGATCCTAGTCTAGAAACCAGACCGTGAATATACGCTCCTGTTAGTACGTGCGAAGAACATGTCGAATGATAGATAAATAAAGATACGGCCTGAAGGAATAAATATGGAGGATCCCAGTTTATGAATGAGTGCCTTAACATGTGATAAGTCTCTGAAAGGGGAGAGGAGATGAATTATTGATAAGACCAAGGGAGAGAATGTTTATATCGTTAAAAGCTGGGGAGTCAAGGAAGAGATTTAGAAATATTTTATCTTTAAGGATTTATCCATGTCCCAAAGGATGTAATTGGAAGATTAAAAATAAATAGAATATGTAGATTTCGGTCATTTATCCTCTTCACTTTTGAAGTTACCCCCTCCCCCTTTGCTTTTCATGGTTAGAAATGCATTTTTTGGATGTTTCTGTCATTCTTTATCTGAGAACATGTGATTAATTCATTAGATTTCATTAGTTTCGCATTAAAACCAAATATTTAACGATTTTTATACGACAAATTTCAATATTTGTTCCTTGTTTTAATCGGTTTTAAACTTTTGTTTCTTTTTTGTTCGACAGATAGCAGTACTACTCCGAAATTTAACAAATGATGCTCCAGAGGAAGCCATATGCAAAAGTCACTTTAAGTCACAAACTAATCAAAATTTTGACAATTTCTAAAGATATAATTTTAAGCGGGGTGAAGACCTAAATTCCTGCCAAGTGCCGTTTAATTCCGTTCAGCGGTTCTCAAGTGATGCCCGGACGAAAATAGCGACACACACACAGGCAAAATTTTCTGAAGTCCTTTTCGGCTTTCATGGTATGTGAAACGTGAAGATATCGCAAAATTTTTTGATTCCGACAAATTTACAGACAAAAGTCTGATTTTATTAATATAGATTATTGCACGCGCACTTTTTATTTCCTAATTCAAAATTATTAAAAAAAAACTTTTTCGATATCGCTTGTAACGGTACTGATTATCATCAATTTATTTCCTTTTCCTTTCAAAAAAAAAAAAAAAAAAAAGATTTTAATGAAATTCTGGCAAAAGCAGAATTTAGTTTAGAGGACTATTAGTTTTTTTTTTTTTTTTTTTTTTTTTTTGAAATTCTAACATCGCTTTCAATAGATTCAATTATATTTTCGATAAATTTTAGATTTCGATAAATGTCCAACTATCGAAAAATGATTTCGACAAATAATCCTCAGTCCTAAAAGAAAAGAAAAAAAAAAAAGGAAGAAAGAAAAGGAAAAGAAAAGAAAAAAGAAACCTTTCAGTTCTATCCATTCCTTCAATTTTTATTAATTTTTAAAATGTCTACAGACTTACGGCACACCCGGTACATCTATATGAATACCAAAATTTTGTTAAGTTTGCATGCATTGGTAAACGTAAAGTTTGTCAAAAGTTTGTAAAGTTCGCATACGTATAGGCATTGAAATGTAATAGTATTAATTTATTTAACTTTTTTCTAAATTTATGTTTATGTATATACATATATATAGAAATTTTTTAAATAATTAATATTACTACACTTCAATACCTATGTACGCAAAATTTCATATTTCTGAAACAGTAATTTGCATAAACAATTTATAACACACCATATCAAAATGTTATAAACATCGTGCTAGTATATATTAAATCAAACGTAACAGAACGGAAATCAAGAACAAATGTAAAACACAAGGAATTCTATTCCGTTTCCATTTTAGAAGTATTTCTCAAAATAATTCTTCCTCTTGACTTACGTAACATGAAAAATTACTCATTCAAAGATACGGTTACAGCAAACGTTCTTTCTAAACACGCTATACATTCTTCTGTGGTACAATTCCGAAATATTCTATGCTTCCATTGGTCTTAATTTTCCACTAAGAATATGGAATAAAGAAAACACATGTTCTGCCATAAACTTTTCATTTCATTTACATCTTTTGGAAAAGAGTGTTTATCGGAATATGGTTGAATATATTTATGTAAATATGCTATGGATTAACATTCTTTTTTGGCGCGTAAACTTTCTGTTAAAGTTATGATCAAATCGCATTCTGACGCATTCCTAATAAATGATTTTCATATGTAAATCGACAAAATTTGCAGATATACCTCAAATGAAAAATAAATAATAATAATAATAATAATAATAATTTTTAAAAAATCGGCATTTTCTTATTTATTTATTTACTTTAATTCATTTTATTTATTTATTTATTTATTTTTAATTCCTTATACCCTGCTATTATTGATATGGGAAGCTGAGGTAAGTTAGGTCGAGTTACTCCACTCGACTTCCCAAACATTAAGTAATTAACGGGTGAATAAATAAAGTAAAGTAAGAGAAGTTGTTAAATGAACAAAAGATAAAATTATATTAGAGTGTTTGAGTATTTTCCCCCTCATACGTTGTTTAATTTAACGCTATTACGCTTCAAATAATTTGAGCCCATAGGCCATAATGATGAAGAACTTTTCGATGTGTTTCTGTAAAAATCTATAACTACTAAATTCACTAAAATCTATAAAGATTTTGCGACGGTAACCAGTAACATGTATATAAATTTTCAGCTCAATCGAGTAAAGCATTTAACCACTTTAAATAATTTGAGCCCATGGGCCATAATGATAAAGAATTTCTTTTGCGTGTGTCCCTGTAAAAACAAAAAGATCCACAAGTGATAGATTCACCAAAATCATTAGAATTCGTACTATGGTAACCTATAACATAAGTATCAATTTTCAGCTCTTTGAACAAAGCATTTAAACGATATTGTGCTCCCTCAGACACACATACACATGTATATATCACTGTGAAAGTAGCAGAAATAAACTCGAGGAACTTCTATAAACGTAGAGATACACGGCAAAAAAAAATAGTGTAAGATTACGGGGAAAGCCCGGCAGCAGAGATTCCAGACAAAGCCCGTAAAAAAAAAAAAAAAAAAAAAAAAAAACGTTTAGACCGTAAATTAAGTATTTATGACCTTAAATTATGTTACATGCCTGAAAAAACAATTATGCCCGTAAAAAACATCGTTTTTTTTTTTTTTTTTTTTTTTTACGGGCTTTGTCTGGAATCTCTGCTACCGGGGTTACCCCGTAACCTTAAGGGAATTTTTTTAAACAGTGTACACCGAAATCATAACGTTATTATTATTTTTTTTTTTTTCATATAAATGTTCGAAAACTAAAAATCATAAATAAAACAACTTCATGGAACAACAAAAGGTGTACTTCATGCGATTTTTATTCAAGTTCCTATTGAAAGAAAAAATAAATAAATAAATACAGTAGAGCCCCGGTTATCCGAGCCTGACTAACAGAGTTCCGGATTAACCGAAGTAGTTCCGAATAGGTCGCACTCTGCACCGAGAAAAGAAAATATACCGCCTTCATTTAGAATGAATAAGTGGCCATTTCCTAAATCCCTTAATTAGAAATATAGATTTCCGAGCTATGCGCATAAGGAACGCCAATAAATTGAATAGATGAAATGATAGAGAATTTCTAGTCTACACATTTCTAGATGGTGAAACAATATTCTTATTATTATGAATATTCTGAATCTTTTGTATTGCGAGAAATTCTCTCTTGACTTTCTAGAATTTGGTCATAAACCAAGATTATAGTTGCTGAAGCCCGCCTCTTATATTCTCATTTATTTGCAGAGATTTTTAAATAACTTTGCCCTCGATAATATAGGTAAACGCTCTAGAATTCTAATAGGGGTTTCTAGAACTCGCTACCAAAGGGGACTAGAATTTATAAGGATGACATGGAACTTTCTTTTTCTAGAGCCACAATGCAGATTCTAGATGTCAGTTACAGAATTTTTTCTCAGTGTGGAGGAGGCATGGTGTTTGACAAATGGCATAAATGTATTTGATAATTTATGTACATGTATGCATTGTATTGCATTTTTAACTGACTGCATTTAAATATGTAATAGGCGTATTCTTTATTGACTATGTTTTCATTCATTTTAAACTTTACCGTATGTTTCCAACTCAATTTACAACTGAGTCCCTGTTATCCGAGTTTTCGATTATCCGAAGCATCCTCGGTCCACATTACCTCGGATAAGCGAGACTCTAGTGTAAATAAAAATATATATAATAAAATTTCACCCTAGTTTACCCCAAAAACGCATACTAGAGGAAAATATTACCCATTAGAAACTTTACATTTTGCTTTCAGATGTAAAATTTTCATGAAATGTTATTTTCTAGGGCATTTCTGTTTATTTTTTATTAAAATGTTAACGAAATTTCGGACTATCAACCCCCAAGTCAAAGGGCCGTGGATTAATCAGGCTCTGAATGTATTGGAATTAATCAGGAATTAATCAGGCTCTGAATTACATTTAGTTTTGTGCAGTGGATGTTATAATACTTTTTTTTTAAATTACCTCTCTTAGATCGTAATGTATCTGAAATTTTCTGCATGTCTTCTGACAAACCAGTACTGTTATTTATATCATTTCCAGTAACAAAAATGTAATATTGAAGAGAGTGAACTAACAAACGAACCGTGGTCATATGTATTTTTCAACGTTTCTTGAAAAGTGTTTAAAAATAGAAAAAAAAAAAAAAAAATCCCATCAGGTTCAGGAAGAACTATGTCAACGAATTGTCTCTGAATTTTCATATTTTGAGACTGGCGCACTAATTAATATGGATCTTATTTTAAAAATAGTCCATTAAACGTTTATATTTACTACATATTTCTTTTTAAAAATTGTCAAAATAATTTCTATACTGTAGGCTATTATACACATAGCTGATCATAATACATACAGAAGAAGAACATAAGCATTTACAATTTTCAGGAAAATTCTTAGTCTGGAACATCTGTATGTTAACTTGAATAAATTAAAATAAGTTACAAAAATTCGCAGCAGTTGTTTCAGGCAAGAATAATAGAACTGCCCTTCATCATTTGAAAAAAAGAAGATACGGATTCATTATCAAATCAGCAAGGTACACTCTTGCTTACTAATAAATTTAAAGGGATTTCTGCATGTGGTTTCCTCTGTAACATTACGTGTTAGTATTTGGAATAGTACTTTTATCTACTAATCAGAAAAGGATTTAAAGTTTAAAATTCAATTAAAAATTATTGAAAAATCATCGCATAAAAGAAAAATGTCATATCCCATACTCATATTCCATAATGTATCTGAATAACTTTCTGTATCTTGGTTGGATGCTAATCATACAATATTCTACAAGAAACATTCTTTTTGTTACGTAAATCAGGGGATGCCAACCCGCGGCCCGCTGTGTAGTTTTTTACGGTCCGTGAGGAGACTAACGGTATTGTAATTTTTCACAACTTTGGCTAAGAGATTAAAAATTAAGAAATCCGTTCTGATTTTTCGAAGTGAAAATACCTTTCAAAGATTGTGATAGCTAAAGAATCACACTGTTGTAATGAAATATTATTACATTATACATTATTTTTATTATAGTTATTAATGTATAGTCATCACTTTTTCACGATTTTATTGTTATTTTATGAACGAAAATAATTTAAGTTAATGTATTTCGTTCCTAGTGTTCACCCCGCCCTCCCCTGAAAAAATACATATATACACTGGTTCTCACAATTATAAGGACACTCATTTTTCTATGTTAACTAAACACTGAACACTATTATTTAAACAAATATATTTTTTATTAATTTGAATTCCATTAATTGACTATCTTTAAAAGATTTTATCGTTTTTCTATCTTAAAAAACTTTAAATACGGTCAAAAAGATGATTTTTCAGGTGTTCACAATTATAAGGACAGCTCGAATCTTAGTAATTTTTTTTCAGTTATTCTTTAAATCAATATTTCATGGGGTCTCTTTTTAGAGTGAAACAGTCACACATTTTCACTTCATTTTCATTTTTTTTTTTTTTTTTTTTTATTCAGTTTCAATACCATTTCCTACAGCATAGATGATATTCTGAATACATTTAAACTGTTTAAAAAAGCTTTCCACTTGCATGCCCATTTCTAATATGACAAGTTAAGGTTTTTTCAAATTTTAGGCCACGGGAAAGGCAATAATACAGAAGTTTCTTTCTTCAAACTATTTCCTATTGCTCTAGAAGTAAAGCAAAAATGTAAGTCTTGTTGAAAAAAATATTATTACCCCCAAAATCTGACAAAAATCTAAGAATTCCACGTTTAAAATTTGCGGATATTCTCTTGATGTTCATAATAACAGAAAAAATTACTAAATTCATTCTGCCTTCAGTAGAAACAGCTCACCAGAACACCATAGATCCACCTTTAAAATGCCCGATTCATATCTGCCTTTAAAAACATCTGCTTTTTTTTTTTTCGCTATCTTCAGATCGTGCCAGTAACTGTTAAAACCATTTGGTTAATCAAGAATAATATGTTTTTCATCAGAAAATGCGACATTTTACATTTTAATATTGTCTTTATTCAACTTTAACACAGACGTTCTTTCCCCCCATTAAATGCTTATTGATTATTACATGTTTTTTATTCATTTTAACATATTATTAATTATTTTAAACATGCATAAATGCGGGCCCCAACCTTACGTTAAAAATTACGAACAAATTCAGCAGCAGTCATTATGAGTAGAACAGTAAGAGGAATTATGGGTCTTCGATCTCTGTGAAACAACTCTGATTTTGCCTCAGATCTCTCTCTCCTATCGAACTAGAGATCAACGTTTGATAAAATTTCCTTCAGCAATTTTAGATTTTCGAATTTCATTAGAAATTCGGCGGATTGAAATTATTCTTCCACTTAAAAAAACAGATTTATCATACTTCACTACATGAACATTGTTTTTTCGAGGAATTATCAATAATGTCCGTGCAAGAAAAATTGAAGGCTTATTAATCTAGCCCAGTAGTTAACATATTCGCATGTCAACTGTAATTTATCCGCTAGTAAGTTAAATAAAACGAAAAAATCTTGATTGTCCTTATAATTGTGAACATCTAAAAACGTGGAGAAAAAAAATATTTTGCATTAGTTTTTATTAATTTTGTTTCATATTAAAAAAATTATAGCATTTTGGTTTTTAGAATGCTAGATATATTAAGAGCACTTAGTGTAATCTTGTTCACAATTATTTTTACATTAGTTATTTCAAAACATAAAGTGTCCTTATAAATATGAGAAGGAGTGTACATAAGGAGCGGCCCTCCTGAATAAAATAGATTTCCAAAGCGGCCCACCAAGTGTTTTGGGTTGGACAGGCCTGATCTAAATAATGTATGCCATTGCGTTTTGTTTTGTACAGTAGATATTGGAACCAGGCCCTTGTTATCGCATGGGACTTTTCCCAGGGGCCTCGGACATTAAGGGCCCTCCCCAAAGCCATAACATTAAATTGCAAAATATTCCGTTTTATTTCAATGAAAATTTAAATGTATGCACATACATATTACATATAATTTTTCCTTAAAAAATACTAAATTTTCTCAAAACCAGAATTTACATTTTGGATATAGTTCGCTTTTCTATTCGTACTAGCTCATTTAGTAACTAAATAGTGAATATTTTGGAATAGAATCAACAAATTCCCGGTTCGAGTCCTAGTTCCGACAGGGATGTTAGTAGTGGTTTGAAAATAAATGCAAAAGTAATTTTGAATTATAAATGCATTCAGGAAAAAAACAAAGACTTAATGAACGGATATATCCGTCAAAGGCGGTTACATGGTTAAATAACTGCTTCTCATAGATTTTAATTTACCCGAATTCTTTTCTCAATTCGGGTATACACAAATCATTTATACTATTTATACTATTTTCAGCAGGCAATTTGCTACAATGAGCTCAACTTCAGTAACATATTATTGAAAAAAGTCCTTCTTCTAAATTAAAATAATATTATAGTTTTAAAAAATTAAAGAACACGCTTTTATAGATATGTGAACTAAAAAGCACAAAATATCTATCTTAGTATTAAAATGTAGGGTAAGAGGAAATCGGGCGAGTGACACACCATAATATTTACATACATTTAAATCTTTAATTAAAATAATTTAGAATTAAACAAAAACCATTTTTAAAAAATCTCCCCTGACTGGGCTCGAACGCTAGACCTTTAGGTTCGTAGCGCGGAGCTTTACATCACAGCCACAGCGTTCACGTAGGGAAAGTCTTTTTTTACAATATAGATTTTTTGTTTGCTCCCAGAGCGGTTACAAACATACATTATACATACAAACAAACATACAAACATACATACAGGTGAAGCTAATAAAAACGTGTTAAAAAAAGAAAGAAAGAACGAAAGAAAGATATACTTTAAAAATTTGCTTTAAACTATGCGATTTTGCATTAACTAAATACGAGAATACACTTCCATAAATGCCTACACGTCATGATTTGAATATATAAAAGCGAAGAAAATCACGAGCAGAAACAAAACTATTCCATTTCTGTCTGTCAAATAACTGTCAAAATATTCCTTGACTTACATACATATGAAAAATTACTTATTCAAAAGTATAGTACATTCAAACGTTCACTCTTAACACGCCACACATTGTTCTGTTATATTTTGAAATATTCCGTAGAAAACTTTTATAGGTTTGTATTTTCCCTACTAAAGAATATGTATATATGAAATAACGAAAACATAGGTTATATCAAAACTTCGCATTTCATTTACAATTTTGGGGAAAAGTCACATTTATCGGTATGGACTGAATATGTTATGTAAATGCACTGCATTTTTGCTTCTTATTCTTGACGTGTAAAGTTTGCGTTAAGTCTTGAGTATTACGCGTCTGCAACTAGATGCAAAAGCTGATGCTGAAAATTTAAGCCAGAAAGTAGTTCTTACTTATTTTGAAAGAACGTATGTTATGAATAAAAATCACAAAAAGCGAATATTTAAGTTATATTTACATGATCTTTTTTTTTTTTTTTTTTTTTTTTTAATAGTTATGCATGTACAGTCGGCTGCAAAATTATTCGAGCACTAGCAATAATCCTTGCCCAAAAAAAGTACACTTAATACAGCTTTGTTAAAATATAGGAATTATTGGCTAGTGCTCGAATAATTTTGCAGCCGACTGTAGTAATTTAGATAAAGCATGCGCAAATAATTATGTTAAAGAGTAAAGCACCGTTTACACGTCATTTAAGAGCGTGGCGTAGAGGTATGTACAAATGAAAAGAAGTATAATCGAAATTAAAATAATCTGGTGTGTCACTCACACGACTTTCTCTTATCCTGAAATTTAATACTATAAGTACAGGTTGGAGATTAAGAAGTAAGATAACGATGTTATGTAAACCTATGTTTAAAAATTCAAATTAGGCTTCAGGTGAGATTTATATGATAATTAGTTCTGTGTGAGGGGGGCTACCGCCCTCCTCAACCCGCCTTTTTATTAATGCACCTACATTTATGTAGAATTTAATTCGGTTATTATAAAAAAATTCTGTTTTTAAAAAATAATTTATTAAAATTATTATTTTTAAAAAATTATCTTTTATGATAATGCAGACGATTTCCATATTAGAGAAGTAGTATAACACCAAATATCAAAAAAAGAAAGTCCATTTTATTATCAATATTTAAAAAAAAAAAAAAAAAAATACGTTTTTTCTGTTTTTTATCATTAAAAGTAAAAAAATCAATAACTTTGTTTTAAATTATCGCAGATCGATGGTTCAACCATTCGTTTTAAAGGTATTGGCGAGCTCTTTTGAAAGACACCCATCATGAAAATTTACTCCCCTCGAGGGGGGATGGCGGTGCTCCTACATACACAATCTTTTTTTTCCCCTGTTGACTATCTCTGTTACAAAAAATATATCTTCGTTCAATTTGGTTTAGTGCAGACTATAGAAATTAAACTCTACTGACCTGCAATTTCCCCCATAGACGTAATGTATTTGAATACTTTTGAGTGTCCCTGTACACGAATCATTTGCTTGATCTTAACGAAAAGTTTAGTGTAGCATCCTTATATGATACACATTTAGAATACCAAGTTTGACCTTTCTGCCATAATTGTTTTTGAGATATGCTGATAACAGACAGGCACACACAGAGACACACACACAGACCAACCACTAAAAGCACGATTTTCGTATTCAGGAGACCTCAAAACGTGTAAATATAACAAAATCTCACTTTCGAAAATTTCACCCAAAAACAATACTTTCTCTACCTGATGGGTAAGAGGAAGTAAAAAATAAAACTTTGATAATTACAAATTTAATGGCACTGAAGCAAAATCTAAACAAAAATAGTAATTAATAAATCTTTTTGAGACAGTAACTAGTATAGTAATTAAATTTTATAAAAAGATTTAAATTATAAAAAGATTTATTATACAAACGGAGAAGAATCATGCATTGATGCATGATTTGAGGCAAAGAATATATCCCATATCTTGAGTACTACATCTTGAATACTATATGAATACATCTTGAGTAGTAATATAGATGTTGCGTATTCTTAATAATGATACATTATACGATTAATGGGTCCCTCCGTGGCCGAGTGGTTATGTCACCACACTGCTAATCGCCTTCGAGCGTAGGAGAGCGGGTTCGATTCCCAGGCAGGCCCTGGTTGTTTTTCCAGTTCTCCGTATTGTAATTCTGTCATGTGCTATCTGTAGCCGCCCAGACGGTGGAGTGGTTAGCGTCCCTGACTTCTACACAGTTGGGCCCGGGCTCGAATCCCGGAGAAGGCATGGATGTATGTATTGTCCTTGTTCATGTTCTTGTATCTGTTCTTGTAATAAAAAAAAAAAAAAAAAAAAAAAAAAAAAACTTGTAAACTCTTTTGGTGTGGATTTTTCGAGATATAAGCGGCCCTAGAGGCAAGCAATAAATCTCATGTACTCATCAAACCAAACCAAACTATCTGTAGTTATCTGACGAAGATTTACAAGTGGACTACAAGTCAAGCATACAAATCTGATGTATATGTTATCAATAAACAAACAAACAAACATACGATTAATGCCCATACAGGTACAGTCAGTAACATAAGTATCCGAACACTACCAAAAATTCCTATATAAAAAAAAAAATAGAGTTACTACTATTTTGTTAAATAAATCCTTGTCGAATCCTGTTCTTAGTCAGTCTAAGAACATGATTCGACAAGGATTTATTTAACAAAATAGTAGTAAGTAACTCTACTTTTTTTACATAGGAAATTTTGCTAGTGTTCGGATACTTTTGTTACCGACTGTAGTTACTTAATTACATTAAAAAATCTTTAATACTCACGTTAAATACTGATTATCTGTGAATATTAAGAACTGCATTGTAAATTGAGTCGAGTTCCTTAAATGTTTTTTTTTTTTTTTTTTTCTTCATCTCTTAAATTTTCTGATTCGTCAATTAGCGTAACGTAAAATGTTGACATTTCATCAGCCAATTAGAAGAAAAAGATTTCCATGCTAACGAACTGTTTTCAGTCATTAGCCTGCAGCCCTTCCAAAACGTGCCACTCAAGAGCCGCCACTGCTCTCTGCATGACGATATGCTGTTGCGTTTCCTTAATATTTTCTGCATGTCTTCAAAGAGATATACCCTCCGCAAAGGATAAAAATTGTGAAAGCATGCCTCCGGACCACCGAAGGGGATGAATCCCAGACTGTCGCCGGATGCCCACTGCGTAGCTATAATGCGATGCTAAACCCTCTCCTCTCAGTTCAAATAAGCGTACTGTTTGTTTTCGTATCGAAGTCTGATCCGTGCTATTGTTCTTACTTGGTGTCGCTGTAATTTTTATTAATACAGGGTTGAAAGAAAAGAATGAACCGTTCTGTGTTCTTTCAGCTTCTGCGTAACGCAGCCTCAGAGTTCATCCCTATTCGGAATGGAAAAATACCTGTTTGCAATTGGTATTTATAAACAAACTATATATATTACTCAGACTTATCATGTTTCCCATAAAAAAAATATATACTATATAAATACTACTAGTGTCTGTACATAATTTAGTAAATAAACAAAAGGGAAAATTCTAATAGGGTAAAATTATAATAATATCTCTCTCTGAATTAGTATATTGGTTCAATGAACCGTAATGTATCTGAATTCTTTAGCGAGATCCTGTAAAACAACTATAAACTTTGAACACACAGTTTATGACTATGATCATGCTAAAGTACAGTCAACAGCAAAAGTATTCGAGCTCTAAAAATAATTCCTATATAAAAAAAGGTACACTTAATACTGCTTTGTTAAATAAATCCTTGTCGAATCATGTTCTCAGTCAGTCTAAGAAAATGATTCGACAATGATTTATTTAACAAAGCAGTATTAAGTGTACTTTTTTTACATAGGAATTATTGCTAGAGCTCGAATAATTTTTCTGCCGACTGGTACAATTCTGAAATATATATTAGTTTCATTCTGTTTTAAACAATTTATTACACTTCTGAAAATCGGCTCCCATGGGATGTAATATATGTAAATTCTTTCATGCCTTCTTGTAAAAGAACGAACCATTTCTCCTGATGGTGAAATCTTGCAAAAACAATAAACCAGCTTTGTGCTGTTTTAAATAATTTAACAATACTAAAACGACGAACTAAATTGTATATATAAGTTGTAATGTATAAGATTTTTTTTTTTTTGCATCTCCGTAAAAGAGTTAAAAGCTCTACCCTCATGAAAATCTACATAGTCCATACAATGTCGATCTTTTTAATGCTTAACAAATTAGAGTTCAATTGAATGCAGCATTGAGAGGCTAAGTTTCCAATCACGCACACATCAACAACTGCAATTAGTTAACTGGTTAAACGGAATAGATATAAAAGACAATCTTGATAATACTGGAATATATATATATATATATCTGTACTGATAAGTATAAAGGATTTAAGTCCATATTCTTGATTTTTCAGGAAACGAAAAATAAAATTAAACTGTCTAAAAACAAATCAGAAGAATCGATTAGGGAAAAGGGATTATGTTGATTTATACCCTTTATACCATTCAGTGATTGTCAACTTTCATTTAAAAACAGGAAAAAACTGAATTAAATATTTTATACCATACATGAATGGTAAATTTCTGATTTGAACCTTTTTTTACTAATCGATTTTCTCAAAGACTAAATGACATAGACTTAAATCCTTTATACCAATCGATTGAAAATATTTTCTGAGTCTGACTATGTACTTAACTCAAAATCGACATTTTTGGACTTAAACCCTTTATACTTATCAGTACAGATATATATATATATATATATATATCAGGGATAATTTATCCAGTTTTATTTGCCGCTATTTTATTTTTAGACATTCTATTACACATATACGCATACAACAATTACGAAATAAAACCAAATATACTCTACTGAAGTTAATATGCTTCCATTTCACTGTAAATATAAGCAGCGAACAGATATATATATATAACAATCCTTCCCTCTCAAACATTTCTCTTTATTTTTCCTTACCTCCTCAACTCTTCTCGATAATAAATCTGTTTCTAAACACGCCCTCTATAGGACAGCTTTAGGAAGGTCTAACAACATAAGAAACGCAAGCTATAACAACTGAATTCTTTTCAAAAATAATCAATAATGAATTTTATTTATGTAGAAAATAATAAACGTTCTCTTATTTAAAATCTGAATTGAAATTTGAACTGGAATTTTTATGCACGAATGGAAAAGTAAATTTTATGATCATGAATAATAAATGTTATGATATTTTTGAAAGAAATATGATAAAGGATTGAAAAACAGCCATAAATCATCGGTAGTATACAAATCGATAACATAAACCATAAGTGGTTAACAATTTGAATGAAGCTCACTTATATATAGACTAAGATTATTATTATTTATCATACTAGCTGGCCTCCGCCCACCTAGCGATCTATATTTCCTAATATTATTAAATTTTTGTTTACATATGTACTTTAGGATCATTTTAGCTTTATTTTTTATTTTATTTTTCAGGTTTTTCCACTAGTAATTTAGCTTAACCCTTTGCGGCGCAAGACAATTCGGATAATTTAAATTATACTGCCAACGGAATTCATGAACTAAATTAAACTAAAAGAAATTTTAAATTTTAAGGTTAAAAAAAAAGGCCTCTTGGGATGTGTTATAAACGTAAATTTTTGCTAAAAAATTTCCGGGATGAAGTTTTGCAGCTAGATCTTAAAATTTGCGTCCTCGCAGCGAGGACAGCGCGCGTTAAGGGGTTAAAGTATTGACCATAATTTGGTAGTTTTTAGCTGAGAACGAGAAATAAAACCGCCAAATCGCCAATTGACAATTTGTACATTCGATTGTATTTATTCCTTAACATAAACTTCTAGGTTAATTTTATTTGTTTCATATCACGGATAAAATTTTTTTATTTATTTATTTATTTTTCTCAATACACTGTTGCGAATGTGACGCCATTTTCTTTCTGCTAAATCTTTTTTCTTCCACTATTTTATTCATTCCTCAAAACCAAAGATAAAAATTTATTTTCTTTATTTCAATACATTTTTGTAGCTATGAAGACAGTTTCAGCATTAATCCCGGGAAACTTGGTGTTTTATTTTTTAATAATATAAGTGAGACTAGATGTTTTTAAAAAACGATTTGGGTTTTGCGCTTATCAGGAATTTTTTCAAACTTTGCTAATTTCCATGGCTTGAAAATAATAATAATAATAATAATAATAATAATAATAATAATAATATCAATAGTCGCAACAGAAAAAACACACAGAAAAAAAAGTTCTAAAATTCCCCATTTTGAAAACCAAATAAGGAAATGTCATAGCCAAATCACATTAATTCTTATTCATTAATGCTAAGGAATTTAAATATATCGAGCAACTTTCGAAATATAGCATCATGTTTTTTACTTTCTCTTACCCATATGTACTATGGTAGAGAAAGTACTGTTTTTGGGTCATATTTCCGAAATTAAGATTTTGTTATATTTACACGTTTCGAGGTTTCCTGAATCAGAAAATCATGTTTTTAGTGGTTGGTCTGTGTGTGTGTGCGTGTCTGTGTATCTCTCTCTCTCTCTCTCTCTGTGTGTGTGTCTGTCTGTTATTAGCATATCTCAAGAACAAACAATAGCAGAAAGTCCAAACTTGGTAATCTAAATGTGTATCATATAGGGATGCTACACTAAATATTTCATTGAGATCAAACAAATGGCTCATGTACAGGAACACTGAAGAAAATTCAAATGCATTACGTCTATGAGGGAAATTGCAGTTAAGTAGAGTTTAGCATGTGCAGACTGCACTAAATCAAATGAAACGAATATATATATTTTTAAATGTATAAAAGCATGTTTCATGTAGGATATGGTAATCTATTACTTTTCGTTTACAGTGCTACACAAAAAACTGGATTATAGTGCGACAATGCTTGAAAATTGATGAAAGTGTACTTCAGGTTGTGCCGTGTATTATTAATATAGGATTATATTTACGTGCACCACGTGGGGTGTACCTTCAGAAGATACAAAGGGCTACCAATATTTAAGCCATAACATTCTTTGTTATTGTCAGTGAAAGTGCTTTACTATAATATTTTACCATGTCCAAAAAAGCTGGTCAGGCATTAATTCAGAAATTAATTCCTCAAGGCCATATGGTAAATAATGTACTTTTTTTTTTTTTTTTTTTTTTTAGCTAAATATTCATCGCTTGCTTTTTTGTATATTTACACGTTTTGAGGCTTCCTGAATACACGTCAAATTTTTCACGTTTGATCTTTGTCTGTGTCTCGTAGAATAAATTAAAAACTAATAATTTCAGGCGATCCAAATGTTCTATTTCGAAGTTAATACGTTTGTTACTAGGACAGTTTGATCAAGATTAATAACTTTTAAGGAATGTTGCATGTGAAAGTTGTCTGGATAATTTTAAATAAACTTCTGAATTTAATAACACACTTGAATTCTATGTAAATGTAGATACAATAATGAAACGGGGGGGTTGAGGAGGGCGGTAGCCCCCCCCCCCCCCCTCACAGAATTATTTGTGAAATAAAGATGTTTTTAAGTCTAAGTTGAATTGTTTTAACATGTTTACATAACACTATTCTCCAATCCGTATTTATAGTATTAAATTTCAGGGTAAAAGAAAGTCATGTGAGTGTGAGTGACACAACAGATTATTTTATTATATCAAATATTTTTATTTATTTTATGTAACTTCAATACTGCGTAATTTAAAAAGAAAATACAAATTAAATTTCAGACTTACTTTTTACATTACATTTTATTTGCACAATGATAAATTTACTAGACACGTACGTTTGTATTAGTTTGCAGACGATAAATATAAAATTAAATCATATTAGAATATTCGATTGATTCAAATTAACATTGAAATAATTAAATGAAAATGTATCATTTTTGCAAGGGATGAGAGGAGAATTTTTTGTATTTTATATTCTTACCCTTTCGATAATATAGTGATTTATTAAGAGTGTCGAACATAAATGCGTGCGCAGCGCACAATGGTCTGTGCTGCCGAAGGCATTGGGAACCCGGTGCGACATTTTTTCTGATCAGATTTTCTCTTTCTCTCTCTCTCTCTCTCTCTCTCTCTCTTTTTTTTTTTTTTTTTTTTCCTTTCCTTCTTATGACAAAAATTACTGCAATCTTGAGAAATCATTAATTATAGTGATTCATTTAAAAATAGGGGCCAGCGAAGCGGGCAAAGCCTGCTAGTCTAAAATAACATTTTTTCTTTTCTTTACCTTGCTTGTGACAGCCTTTTCTCTTTTTCTAAACAATGATTACCCCAAAACCATTAAATGAAAGGGGAAGAAATCTACAAGACATTCTCGCAAAGAACTGTTATAAATACATCACAATCGAATAAAAGGTAGAAAATGACCCAAACCACAAAACTGGTGATTTCTAGTTATCTTCTTCATAAAAGAAGAAAGAAAAAATAAATTCTGTTCCAATTTCTGTCATTTTTCTCTCGAAAAACACCTACAGACCATTCCGAGTCCACCCATCGGGAAACTGATGTGCTAACTGCCCATTACCCGAAATGCATCATTCTTCTTCACCTTCTGACGCATCTCCCACCCGCACATCCTGACTCAGCTGCAGATGCACCTCATGGGGATGCACCTTCTTCAAAAGCGGACTGTTGTAAATCAGAAGTCGAAACGCTTCTCACAAATTGAGGAAAAAATACAGGTGGTAACTATCCTGATGTTTTTGTCGACTGCTCCCCACCAGTGTTTAGCGGCTCCGTTGCGTGGTAGGTGACTGTTTTACGACATGCACGGAAAGCGAACACCTCCAGGGAGTAATTGATTCTCGGCAGGTATTGGAGAAAGCCACCAGTGTCTAAAATCTGAGCTCATTTCGTTTCATTCATGGGCATTTGATGGGCATTTGATGGGAAAGACCAAACTTGCGACTCTTCAGTAATTTAGTAGTGAATTTCGAGATAAGAAAATAAGTAGATTTATACTTTTACACACACATTTTAATTCTCCATAATATTATAGGTAAGGGAAACTTAAGTATTCGTGAAAATTTTGACCTCGTTGTATTTTTTTTTTTACACGTTTTGTATTACGGTGAAGCACCGTTTATACGTCTCTCGTTTGTACGTCTTTTACATTTATACGTCCTTTTAGTGAAGTCACGATTTATTCCTATTCATTTGAATGCAAAAATTCTTCGTTTATACGCCGCTAATATCGGTTATACGTCTTTTCCATTTTACTAAATTTAACAAAATTTCTTGACCTGGCATTATTTCCCATTTTAAATAACACGGATTTTTCCTAGAAAGCATCTTAAATGGAGGAACACAGGAAAGATCGAAGAATACTGACCAAAGAATCAATTGAATTCACTGTGGAATTTTTAATACTCATAGACGAGCAGCAAATCAGATGGATATTAAAGATTTTTAATGTTATTAAATAACTATCTGTATGGACATAAATCGTATGCTTATTATTAAAGATACACAATATATATAATTAATATATAAAATGTGTTTATATAGTTCTTAAGAAATGTATAATATAATACCCAAAATATGATATATGTAATGAGTACCCAGTCATGCATTAATAGTATGATTTTTTTTTTATAATAAATCTTATTATTTTTTTTTAATTACTTATTGTCTTAAAAATAAAGTATAATATACATTTACTAACTTAAGAAACATTATTAATTAGTATTTTCATATAAATTTTGCTCAAGTGTCATTAAATTTGTAGTCATCAAAGTGTTATTATTAAAATTTCGATTATACGTCTTTTCATTTATACGTCCTTTTACGTCAGTCCCTTGAAAGACGTATAAACGGTGCTTTATAAAGAATCTGAAAATTACACAAAAGCCGTTAACTAGTGGGTTTGTTTGCTTCACTGTGTAGATTTTACCCCGAAAATGAATCATCATAAAGAAGACGGACTAGTTTTAAAAGATCACTGACAAAAATGCTTTTGAAATTTGAAAATCAACATTCTAATTTGAAATTTTTGTAATTTTTCAGTGTTTAATTTCAATATTTAGCATTTTCGTAACATGAGAAAATGAGACGAAATTTCAAATATATTTAGATTTTGCATTTTATTGCTTGGAAAATAGAACAGAATTGAAGGAAAAACGAAATACAAAACTGGCATCAATAAAATTACCTAGCAAATTAAGATAAGTTTAACTATCGAAACGGAGAAAATAAAAAGCCTTGTGGACATTTCAGTCTGCGACTGCGCATTGGGATCAACGAGTTCATTGGTTTTAACTGTCTATAGTATGTCCTATTAGTTGAAATTTATGAGGAAAAGTATATAGTGGAAAACTAGGCAAAATCAATATATGGCAGCTAGTTTTTCTTTTTTTTCCTTTTTTTTTTTCTTAGAAGTTTAATTAATCAAAAGAATAACTTTTCCATGCATTCAAGTCGCTCTTTTGTACATCAAATTAATGAAACTAAAGACAAATAACATTGTTATCTTTTCTAATAATTTTTCATTAATAAATGTTTTAAAAACTAATAACAGTATATATCTCAGTTATTAAACAGCGGATACTGTTCAGCAGGTGGTTTTAAAGACAGTAATTTTACACATCCTTTAATGAACAAAATGTAAACTCGTTCCGGAGCAGAACTAAATTGAAACATTTCCAGAACCAGAAAAATATTTTAGAATTTTGAGGAGGATTTCTATTTCTAGATCATAATTCATAAATAAGTGAAAACCGAAAATATTAAATCTTCCAGTAACGGTGAGGCTATCTTTCAGGATTTCCTTACTAATTCAATCTTGCCAGTAAACACAAAGGTAGAAAAGTCTTATAGGGTAGGTGCTCCAGTGATTGGCATGCTCCAGTAATTGACATCTATCCCGAAATAATTAATAGATAAGAAAAATAATAAAATCATGTATTTTACATATAAGAATTTTAACATTTTATGTCAAACACTGGAGCACAGGGTGCTAATAACTGGCAAAATGGATAACTAGCAGTGTCAAACACTGGAACATTGGGGGCCAATGACTGATAAAAGGAAAAACTGGCAGTGTCAATGACTGGAACATTGAGTGGGTGTCCAATAAAAATTCATAAAAAAAAATAATTGTTATCAAATGTATATATTTTAACATATATGTGGTTCTGAATGTCTTTCATGCCATGTGTACTAACTTAAGATTTCTAAAACTATTTCCTGATGACTAGAACATTAAAAACATCAGAGATTGCTCTAAAAGTGTCAATCACTGGTGCACTTACCCCATCTCGCTTTGTAAAAAGGGCACCTGTACGTTACTTAATTGTTACTTGTAAAAGAAGTGCTGTTGGGAAATCAACGTTCTTAATATCTATCGAATCAATTATCCGATTGAACTAAAACAAATATATATATAGGCATTAGCTAGATTTTCTCCTGACGAATAAGTGTATCAATTTTTGACAAAATCTAATAATCCAGACTAAAAATCCTTACAGATAAAATGACAAACTTTCAGCTTTAAATATTTAAATTAAAAAAAAAAAAATGTTTGCACGTTCATTCAAGGTGACCGATAAAAGTTGGTAACGACCCCGAAATAACTGTCTGAAAGAAATAGTACGACCTGTCGTCGTACTACGAGGTTCTTCCGGCTGGGTCCAAATGGTTTCCATTTTGAAAGGCAATGGCGAATCAAATTGATTAATAAACTTGATTAAGACCTTGCTATGTGTTATGCACGTATCTAATTTCATGCAAATCGGTTTATAAAGACGTCATTTAGCTGAGTTCGAATTTCTGAAGTGGCTGTCAATTTGAAGCAACATGAGAGAACGAGTTGATTACTGTACGTGATTGTGACCTTGATAAGTGCTATGCTATGTTTATATCGAGTAAATTAGTTCATAAATGTAATTTTTATACGCTTCCGAAATTTTTAAATGGTTTGAAACAAGATGTCGAATTAAGTCATTGAACTAATTCAATTAAGATATTTGTAAGATAAGTCCACTGTCCAAATTTGGTTCGAAATGATTCAATATTTCGGAAATTATCGTGGTGACAAATTTTCCAATGTATATGTTTATATAGAAAAGATAGATATCAAAATAAATTTTAACATTAAAATTCTAGCATTTAATAGATACATGTCAATACCAACACAACTAAAATAAAATTGATTTTAACACAGTACAAAAACCATCACAGAAATGTTGCGAATCATATCTAGATCCAATAAGAGACAAAACCAATTTAAATTACTTACGTCCACATGAGTAAAAAGGACCGTTATACCAATTGACGGAGAAAATTGATGAAGGAACTCATTAAATGTATTAAAAGGGATTCAGGAATTAAGAATCCAGTTAAAAAGTAAGAAAAAATAAAGGACCACAAGAATACTAATTGGAATTAAAAAATGCTTAAAAATAGAAGCATTAACTCATCAGGAAGCATGTACTTCTTTAAAGCAGATGGAGCTGCAAGATTTCGTAAAACAATGTAGCTAACAATAGCAGATTTATATTGTTCATGCTTCAATCGAGCAGCAAAACCATTTCGAATGAGAAATGAAATAAAATATTAAATCAAACGATCAATGAAACCAGGGAGAAAAATGGAAAAGTCAGAGTAACCACATGTAAGGCTATCAAACAACACGGAGAATAACCTGTTGCCCTCAAATCAAAGAAATTAAAAATAAATTAATTCCTTGCAAACATCGATTAATCGCTAAAAATTTAACAACTGATATTTTCAGTAATATATATATATAGAGAGATAGATATAGATATAGATATCTATAGCTATAGATAGATAGGTAGATAGATAGATAGATAAGTGATCGCAATAGATCGATTTCTAAACAAATCCATATCCATCTAATACTTGGTAAAAATACTTTACTTGGTAAAAATTCCGTTTTATATTCCTTGGATTTTTTAAGACATAGCAATATGTAGTTGAGTATAAATTAAAGAACTGGTGTAAAATAAGTATTTAAACATTAAAACTTTTTCCCACTCCATGCATTGAAGAAGTTTTAAAGTTTAAATATGTATTGTTGGTAAACGTTTTATGACATGTAAAAGCGAACAACTCCAGAAAGTAATTATTCCCGGAGGAATATCAGAAGAAACCACAATGACAGAAAATCAAATTCACTTTACTCAAATCATGGGGTATTCAGGGAAGTAAATGATCGGTGTTTTGAGAGTTCAGTAATTAAATGCAATATTGGAGAATATAGGATAATTAGATTGGGATAGTTAAGATATAGACATCCGGATCTCATTCCAAAACTAATGTCTTGAAATAGTTGCAATTAAAGGTTTTAATTATAGAGGGTTGTAACACCAACCCAAAACGTGAGACGAACCAGTGCATGCATAAAAAGCTTAATTTAGAGTTTAAATTTAAAAATATCTACTACTGATACAATGTCTACTACCACTAGTACACTTACCTTCTTTATCTTTTATTATTATTATTATTATTATTATTATTATTTAATCTGTTCTATTATTTCTCTTTAGAAATATTACAATTATGTTTTTAATTTTACCAGAACTTTATTCACACAAATGTGAGCAAAAATTTTATTTTATTAAAATGTAATTTATTTATGCCATAGAATTGCTATTTCTGATATATATATATATATATATATATATATATATATATATATATATATATATAAGCTTAGGTAAAATGATTCAGTGAAGCAGTTTAATATTTATATTTTCCATATATCTTGACGAAACATTTAAAAAATCGAAAAAGAAAAATCTATTTTTATATCTAAAAAACACGATCTTCAATTTACACAGTAATAATTCACTAATTTATCACCTCCGTGCCTTTTAACAACATATAACAAAATTCATATTTAACGTCAATTATCATCGCGTCACGATTTACAACCTATTTATCAAAATTCATATTTCACGTCAAAATAAATTCTATTTCAGGTTCATTTTTGTCAAAATTCCGACTTAGTGTCACGTTATTTTCTATTTTCAGGTTTTGTTCCCTGCAAATTCCCTCCAACCATCCACTAAATTCTTCCCCAAACATCAAAGATTTGCCGACAGTACTATTTCGTTTGTCTTAACTTCTGAGGAAAAAAAAATCCTAAATCCTAAATCTATCACCTCATCTTGTAGCTCATCATCAGTAAACCATGGTTTATAAACACATATGGGGCTAAATTATATTCCCCACCCAAAAAGTTTTCAATCCCTGGAGCAATATGTTCCGTATGGAAGTCCCCAAGGGATTCTGTAACTGTTTGTATGTGTAGGAGGAGGGCAGATGTAGATGACAGATTTATTTTATGAGAGCGTAATATAACAGAAATTTAGATCTTTTTAAGGAAGTATTAAAACTTTACAGTGGTATCAAGAACATTAAGCTATTTTTCACTCATTTTTTATTTATATGATAGCGATTTCATAAGAATTTGAACCACATGCGTACCAATAGCACCAAAGAAGCTGTTTTTATATATCATATATCGGTTTCAAGACATTCTAAGAATACGAGGGCTGTTCGTAAAGTATATCCGAATTTAACGTAACTAAACATTATATATAATGTATTAACTAAAAAAATATAATGGATACACATACTTCAGTTTAATCCCCCTCAAAGTATCGTCCTTGAGAAGCAACACACTTAGCCCAGCGTTGTTGCCACTCTTGGAAGCAGGATTGGAAGTCGTTCTTTGGAATGGCCAACAGCTGTTCGATCGCTTTTTGTTTGATGGTCGTCACATCCTCAAACCATCGTCCTTTAAGCGTTTTCTTTAGCTTTGGAAATGCGAAACCTCCCTACTCACCAGACCTCGCTCCGTGCGACTTTTTCGCATTTCCAAAGCTAAAGAAAAAGCTTAAAGGACGACGGTTTGAGGATGTGACGACCATCAAACAAAAAGCGATCGAACAGCTGTTGGCCATTCCAAAGAACGACTTTCAATCCTACTTCCAAGAGTGGCAACAACGTTGGGGCTAAGTGTGTTGCTTCACAAGGTCGATACTTTGAAGGGGATTAAACTGAAGTATGTATATTCATTATATTTTTTTAGTTATACATTAAATTCGGATACTTTAAGGACAGCCCTCGTATTTGTTGATGTTAGAGATTAGACAGACGGACAGACAAAGAGATGTACGAACAGAAGTCTATTTGTTTAAGTGCGAATGTAATGTATCGAATAAGTTTCAAAGAGTGCTATGGCCGGTAAGTCTCTAAATAATTCTAAACAGGTTTTTAAATTTAATAATAACCTTTACTGTTTCTAAATGTAGGCACAATACTCAAACAGCGGGTTGAGGGTGGGTTGGAACAACCCCTTTCTCTTTATACAGAAATTTATATCAAATTTATAAAAGTGCTTTTTTAATGCATAGGGATAATCAAAAGGATGCGGACAATTAAACAGATAAAACTAGTATGTTGTGACCACCACATAACGTTCTTCTATATTTTCTTATACAAGTTCACTCAGTACAAATATTTTATTGAAATTATTCTGTATTAAAATTACCTTCCATAATGAATGCAGACGATCTAGATAAGTATAATACATTATACCTAAAGAAATTCAGTTTTATTCACTATATGACATTTATAAAAATGAGCTTTTAAAACTTTTTTTTTTCGTTAAAAATGGATTTAAAAAAAAAATATATATATATATATGTCGATAACTTCCTCCTGGGAAGGGAAAGCGATTTACTCCTACATTAAAAAAAAAAAAAAAAATCAGTTGACTGTCACTATTATAAATATTTCTATTTAATTTCATAACGATTCTTAAAATGCATGCACATTTAAACGAAATTTTGTCCTATACCGTCATTTTAAAAATTTAGAAAAATCGTCATGGCAACTCCACCTGGTGGATGATTTTCACCAAAAATTGATAGGCACTAATTTATGTCAAGGTGCAGCTACACATCACTATATATGAAATTCTGTGCAGTAGTTACTAAGATACAATTTACCACAAAAATTTGTTCCAGACACACAGACAAACAAACAGACATTTTCTAAAAATGGTCAAATCGTGTTCTATACCTCTCAAAACGTGTAAATCCATCGAAAAACACAAAGATGAAAATTTTTACGAATGTAATTATTTCTTTTACTGAATATAGAAGAAAGTAAAAATCCTGAATGAATACTTTTGATAGTTAGATTGTACATGCAATGTTTATACTTTCTTTTATTTCAAAAGTTAATTACAGACAACCACGTTATGAAATTTCCTCGGAACTAACCAATATAACTTCCCTTTCTAAGTAAGAACGATGTCTAAACTTATTAGAATATAAACAGATTCGTGTAAATAAATGTATGTCACACTGTGAGCTAGTTTTTAACGCTGCGCGGCTGAAAATAAGATATTTAAATTGAATTTAAATTGATGAATTCTTTAGGATACAGATATTAACTTGTTTACCCAAACAAAACAGCGGTTTTCATTTTGTCGAGGGAATTTACATGTATTTTTATTCACGCGTGTCAAACGTTACATTTAATTTTCAATTCATTTATAAACGCTAAATATGACAGTATCAAAATAATAATTATTATTAATAATAATAATCTGGTGTAGCAGTCAAATTACTTTTTAGGACGGAGGACTGTTAGTTTCAGTCTGGAGTTTTGGTAGACCAATTTTTTGTCACACCAAAATAAATCTGAAATGTCAGTCCTATCTTTAGAAATTCGGTACCAAAACTATTCGTGTCGCCCTGTATACGAATAGTGAATGCTTTTCCTGTTGTATCCTAAATCAGACACTTTTGTGCTTATAAAAAATATATATATTACTTTCATTTCGTTTAGTACAATCTAAAGTTCTATATAATATTTCTCTAATGTGGATCAGTTACCATTAAATTTTGCCAAAACGTTACGATAGTACCATAAAATACCATCTGATTGGACAATCCAGATAGGATTCATGCAATCATAAATTCGTCTACTAGAGATTTCGGTTACAAAAATTTAATGTGATATACTTAAAATGCATATTTTCTTAAAGAAATTGAAAAATATTACCTTTTTGTGCTGAAACATATGCTCAAAATCTTGTATTTAGAAGTATGTTTCAAATAATTTAAAAACAGTTGAGCCTCGCATTTCCTGATTGGCTATTCCAAAGAACAGTGGTGGCACCATCTATTGACCGAAATCAAAATCATCATATTAAGATACACTTTTAATATAAGAATAATTTAAATGAAAAACTGACATTTTCCAGTGAGTGATTTTATTTATGAGATATTTCAGAAAGTTATATTACGTATGTAATTACTACCACACAAGATGTTCTATGTGGGAAAAGCAAGTATTGAAATATTCTAACAAGAAATTTCTCCTATACACACAGTGTATTTGTTTTCTTATGGAAGTTCCTATAAACAAACTCATTTATCCGATTTTCAGGTAATAGTATCCCATTTTGATACAAATCCAGAAAACTGAATTTTTACTCCCTGCTGATATGTGTTTCTAAGTTAAGCTCATAACAGCCTCATACACAGACACGCGCACAGAGAGAGAGAGAGAAACAGAAACAGGCACAGAGACCAACTACTAAATAACTTAATATTTGGATTCTAAGAGCCTCAAATCGAGTAATTATTACAAAAACTCAGCTTAGAATAAATAACCTCAAGTAATACCCTCTCTATTGTTAATGGTTTCGAGAAAGTAAAAATTCCTAAACATACAAACACCATCTATACTGCCTTTCATTTCAAAAGTTAATTACAGACTATCACATTATTAAATTTCCCCAATGTTAACCCAAGGTAACTTCACTTTCTAGGAACTGCACCAACTCGTTAGAATATAAATAGGTTCGTGTAAGCAAATTTCTGTACAAGTCAGCATATTTTTAACTCTGAATTGTCGCAAATAAAAGGAAACTTGAATTTCAATTGATAAATTCTTTGGGGAACACATATTCACTTGTTTACCTAAACAAAATCCGAAGCTTCTTTTGTTGAAGGGAATTTTATGTATTTCTATTCATAGGTGTTATAAGTTACATTTCATTTTCAATTCATATATAATCGTTAAATTTCTCTTATCAACTCTCATCAACGCATTTGAACAGTTTAAGAGACGGACGTATGTTACTTAGTATGTAGAGCTACCAATTTCGTTAATACCCTGTTTAAATATTAAAGAGTAATTCGTATTACACATAATAATATATATAAAAAATATATTTTTCAAATTATTCGAAGAATTTTTACCTAGATTGCTTTCTGAGATTTATTCGACCGATTATGGGTAGCTCTGTATATCCACTGCAAGTTCTATACGCATTACTTAATGTATTTCCATTTAGTACAGTGATAAAAATGCATTACACAACCAGAAATGCACTGCAAAGTATTTCCTGATAATTCCTCTAATAAATCAAAATTCTTCAGTTTGACCCTGTAAACGAGTGGTGAACGCAATTTTTACAGTATTCTATAAAGAAGTATTCTTTTATGCAAATGAAAAGAAAAAAAAAGTATTAATTTCATTTTGTATTGTACTGTCTATTTTGATTAAGATTAAGATTTGAAAATGTATATTTAAAAAAAAAAAAAAAAAAAAAAAGAAAATCCCTATAGACGCAATGTATTTGATTTATTTTAAAAATTCGTATGAATAAACTATATGTCCGATTTTCAGAAAATGCCTCCATATGGTACAGATTTAGAATACTGAATTTCTACTTCCTGGTAATATGTATTTTTAAGTTATGACGCAATGTATTTGATTTCTTTTAAAAATTCGTATAAATAAACTATATGTCCCATTTTCAGAAAATGCCTCCATATGGTATAAATTTAGAGATACTGAATTTCTACTTCCTGGTAATATGTATTTTTAAGTTATGACGCACTGTATTTGATTTATTTTAAAAATTCGTATAAATAAACTATATGTCCGATTTTCAGAAAATGCCTCCATATGGTATAAATTTAGAGATACTGAATTTCTACTTCCTGGTAATATGTATTTTTAAGTTATGCTTGTAACAGTCTCATACACACACACAGAGAGAGAGAGAGAGAGAGGAGTGACGAAGATGGGGGGGGGGGGGGCACATACATAGACCACTAATAACTTGATTTTCGTACTCGGAAACCTCAAAACGAGTCATTAAAACAAAAAATAATTTTTAAAAATATAACCTTAAACAATATTATCTTTATCATCGATGGGTATGAGAAAGTAAAAATTCCCAGACATACAAATATTGTCTATACTGTCTTTCATTTCTAAAGTTAATTAGAGACTATCGCGTTATTAAATTTCCCCGAAGTTTACCAATATAGCTTCACTTTCTAAGAACAGCACCAACTCATTAGAATATAAATAGATTCGTGCAAATAAATTTCTGTACAACAGTCAGTCTATTTTCAAAGTTCCACTGTTGCAAATAAAGGATATTTAATTTGAATTTCAATTGCAGAATGAAGGATTCTTAGGGAATCAAATATTAACTTGTTTACCCAAACAAGATCCCGGATTTAATTTTGCGAAGGAAATTTAATGTATTGCTATTCAAAAGCGTCAAATTTTGAATTTAATTTTCAGTTAATTTATAATCAATAATTATGACAAATGTGAAAAACATAATCTGGTGTTGAATTTATACAACTTTCTCTTATACCCTTCATTTCAAAAAATTTTCGCCCAGACCACATTTTGAAATTTATTCGACTCATTTTGTGTAACTCTGTATATTCACATCATTCAATATTAATTGTATATGCATCATATATTGTTAAAAATTTCTGTAAGTTTAATGTAAATATTTATCCAGAGTCTCTGTAAATTTACAGTAATTCTTAGTTAAAAGTGAATAATCGAGATTCTCAATCTTTATTCTGTATTTTTACCTAATTTTATTATTTAATTTTTTAATTAAAATTAAAAATCACTGTTTCTACTTTAGGAAAAGTATTCCAAGTCCGAAATATATTCTCACCAATAATTAATTAAATTACTATTAGTTATTAAAATGAATGTATAAAATAAGTTTTTTAACATCTTCGTTTATTTTTATCTGTAATTTTACGTAAGACTTAAGATAATAGTATAGCGTACTTTAATTTAGCCAGTAACAAAAATAACCAACTTTAGATGCATTTCGAAGAATTTCCAGACACTGTTTCTTAATAAATTTGAATTTTTTCGTGTAGCCCTGTAAACGATGGTGAATGCTTTCCATATTGTATTTTATACGAAACATTGTTTTGTGCTTATAAAAATATATTTATTTATTTATTTTAATGCAGTTTAAAGGTGTTAAAATGTTCTAACAAATAATTTCAACCATAGATGCAATGTGCTTAATTTCTTTTGAATACCCAAACTATTTATCCGATTTTCTGGTAATATCCCCACATATATACCAGATTTAAAATACCGAATTTCTACTTACAGTAATATATATGTTTAGTTATACTCATAACAGACTTACACACACAGACATACAGACACATACAAATACACACACACTCACAGAGAGAAACCAACCACTAATAACTTGATTTTCGCATTCAAGGAACTTCAAAACGTGTAATGGAGCAAAAACTGACTTTCAAAAACTTGACCCTAAAATAATACTTTCTCTGCCATACGAGAAAGTAAAATTTCGTAAGAGAATTCGTAAGAAATTTTGTAAAAGAAAGTAAAATATATCAACGAATAATTTTAATAGAACGAATAACTTGATTTTCGGATTCAAGGAACTTCAAAACGTGTAATTTAGCAAAAACTCACTATCAAACACTTGACCCTAAAACAATACTTACTCTGCCATACATGTGTAAGAGAAAGTAAAATTCCTGAACGAATAACTTGATTTTCAGATTCAAGGAACTTCAAAACGTGTAATGTAGCAAAAACTCACTATCAAAAACTTGACCTCAAAACAATATTTTGTCTGCCATACATGTGTAAGAAAAAGTAAAATTCCTGAACGAATAATTTTAATAGAACGAATAACTTGATTTTCGGATTCAAGGGACTTCAGAACGTGTAATGTAGCAAAAACTCACTATCAAAAACTTGACCTCAAAACAATATTTTGTCTGCCATACATGTGTAAGAGAAAGTAAAATTCCTGAACGAATAATTTTAATAGAACGAATAACTTGATTTTCGGATTCAAGGGACTTCAGAACGTGTAATGTAGCAAAAACTCACTATCAAAAACTTGACCTCAAAGCAATATTTTGTCTGCCATACATGTGTAAGAGAAAGTAAAATTCCTGAACGAATAATTTTAATAAAACGAATAACTTGATTTTCGGATTTTCGGAACTTCAAAACGTGTAATGTAGCAAAAACTCACTATCAAAAAACCTGACCTCATGACCTCAAAACAATATTTTCTCTGCCATACATGTGTAAGAGAAAGTAAAATTCCTGAACGAATAATTTTAATAGAACGAATAACTTGATTTTCGGATTCAAGGGACTTCAGAACGTGTAATGTAGCAAAAACTCACTATCAAAAACTTGACCTCAAAACAATATTTTGTCTGCCATACATGTGTAAGAGAAAGTAAAATTCCTGAACGAATAATTTTAATAAAACGAATAACTTGATTTTCGGATTTTCGGAACTTCAAAACGTGTAATGTAGCAAAAACTCACTATCAAAAAACCTGACCTCATGACCTCAAAACAATATTTTCTCTGCCATACATGTGTAGAGAAAGTAAAATTCCTGAACGAATAATTTTAATAGAACGAATAACTTGATTTTCGGATTCAAGGGACTTCAGAACGTGTAATGTAGCAAAAACTCACTATCAAAAACTTGACTTCAAAACAATATTTTGTCTGCCATACATGTGTAAGAAAAAGTAAAATTCCTGAACGAATAATTTTAATAGAACGAATAACTTGATTTTCGGATTCAAGGGACTTCAGAACGTGTAATGTAGCAAAAACTCACTATCAAAAACTTGACCTCAAAACAATATTTTGTCTGCCATACATGTGTAAGAGAAAGTAAAATTCCTGAACGAATAACTTGATTTTCGGATTCAAGGGACTTCAGAACGTGTAATGTAGCAAAAACTCACTATCAAAAACTTGACCTCAAAACAATATTTTGTCTGCCATACATGTGTAAGAGAAAGTAAAATTCCTGAACGAATAATTTTAATAGAACGAATAACTTGATTTTCGGATTCAAGGGACTTCAGAACGTGTAATGTAGCAAAAACTCACTATCAAAAACTTGACCTCAAAACAATATTTTGTCTGCCATACATGTGTAAGAGAAAGTAAAATTCCTGAACGAATAATTTTAATAAAACGAATAACTTGATTTTCGGATTTTCGGAACTTCAAAACGTGTAATGTAGCAAAAACTCACTATCAAAAAACCTGACCTCATGACCTCAAAACAATATTTTCTCTGCCATACATGTGTAAGAGAAAGTAAAATTCCTGAACGAATAATTTTAATAGAACGAATAACTTGATTTTCGGATTCAAGGGACTTCAGAACGTGTAATGTAGCAAAAACTCACTATCAAAAACTTGACCTCAAAACAATATTTTGTCTGCCATACATGTGTAAGAGAAAGTAAAATTCCTGAACGAATAATTTTAATAAAACGAATAACTTGATTTTCGGATTTTCGGAACTTCAAAACGTGTAATGTAGCAAAAACTCACTATCAAAAAACCTGACCTCATGACCTCAAAACAATATTTTCTCTGCCATACATGTGTAGAGAAAGTAAAATTCCTGAACGAATAATTTTAATAGAACGAATAACTTGATTTTCGGATTCAAGGGACTTCAGAACGTGTAATGTAGCAAAAACTCACTATCAAAAACTTGACCTCAAAACAATATTTTGTCTGCCATACATGTGTAAGAGAAAGTAAAATTCCTGAACGAATAATTTTAATAAAACGAATAACTTGATTTTCGGATTTTCGGAACTTCAAAACGTGTAATGTAGCAAAAACTCACTATCAAAAAACCTGACCTCATGACCTCAAAACAATATTTTCTCTGCCATACATGTGTAAGAGAAAGTAAAATTCCTGAACGAATAATTTTAATAGAACGAATAACTTGATTTTCGGATTCAAGGGACTTCAGAACGTGTAATGTAGCAAAAACTCACTATCAAAAACTTGACCTCAAAACAATATTTTGTCTGCCATACATGTGTAAGAGAAAGTAAAATTCCTGAACGAATAATTTTAATAAAACGAATAACTTGATTTTCGGATTTTCGGAACTTCAAAACGTGTAATGTAGCAAAAACTCACTATCAAAAAACCTGACCTCATGACCTCAAAACAATATTTTCTCTGCCATACATGTGTAAGAGAAAGTAAAATTCCTGAACGAATAATTTTAATAGAACGAATAACTTGATTTTCGGATTCAAGGGACTTCAGAACGTGTAATGTAGCAAAAACTCACTATCAAAAACTTGACCTCAAAACAATATTTTGTCTGCCATACATGTGTAAGAGAAAGTAAAATTCCTGAACGAATAATTTTAATAAAACGAATAACTTGATTTTCGGATTTTCGGAACTTCAAAACGTGTAATGTAGCAAAAACTCACTATCAAAAAACCTGACCTCATGACCTCAAAACAATATTTTCTCTGCCATACATGTGTAAGAGAAAGTAAAATTCCTGAACGAATAATTTTAATAACCAAACACACATACGTTATGCCGCCGGTACTGTCTTTTATTTCCTAAGTTAATTAGAGACTACCGCGTTATGAAATTTCCGGGAGCTTACGAATGTAACTTTACTTTCTAAGAAACTGCACCAACTCATTAGAATATAAATAGATTCGTGTGTAAATAAATTTCTGTACAGCAGTCGGCCTACATTCGACGCTGCGTGGTCGCAAATAAAAGCTATTTAAAATTTGAATTTCAATTGAAAAATGATAAATTCTTAGCAGAACAGATATTAACTTGTTTACCCAAACAAAATCGCGGGTTTCATTTTGTGGAGGAAATTTAATGTATTTCTATTCACGGGTGTCAAAAGTTACATTTAATTTTCAATTCATTTATAATAGTTAAGGGAACGGTAGACGTTATAAATCGTTTTTGCAAATGACGGTTTTAGAGTTATTAAATTTTGGGTATATGTGCATTGAAATACAGCATATTAAAATTTATCAAAACTTATTTAACTTTAAAGCATGAACGAAAATTCATGCGGTTCACATGGATTATTAACACATTCCAACTGTACATACTAGTTCCATCGTTCAGCACTAAATATACTTTGCCCACGTGACCACACAACAGACAGACATAATGACAGATAGACTAAATAAATTCATAATTACTCTTAAACATTATTAGAAAGTGTTAAAAATGCTTAATACAAACGGAAATGCAATTCTAGCAATTTCCAATTGTAGTTTTTAATGTACATGAATATTTTAGAGTAACTCTGCAAATAGTAACGTTAAACGTATATTAAACTCTATAATAAAAAATTTTGTGTTTATGAATAACAATATCAGAATAATTAGAATTTAAACAAAGTAAAGTTATTAAAATATGGTTTATAGAAATATTCTTTCTCTGAGAAAAAAAATATACCGCCTTCATCTAGAATGAATAAGTGGTTATTTTCTAAATCCCTAAACTAGAAATATAGATTTCCGAACTATGCGTATAAAGAACGCCAATAAGCTGAATAGACGAAATGATCGAGAATTTCTAGTCTATTTATTTCTAGATGGTGGAAAAATATACTGAATACTCTAAATATTCTGAATCATTTGTTTTGCGAGGATTTCTCGCTTGATTTCCTAGAATTGGGTTATACGCCCCGATTATAGTTGCTAAAACTCGCCACTTGTGCTCACATTTATTTCAGAGAGTTTTAAATAACTTTGCCCTCGATAATATAGGCAAATGCTCTAGAATTCTAATAGGGATTTCTAGAACTCGCTTTCAAAGGGAACTAGAATTTATAAGGATGACATGGAACTATTGTTTCTACATAAATCAATTTAAGCCATTCTTGGATACTACAAATACAATTCACAAAGAAATTAATACGTGATTACATACATTATATAAAAAAACACTCTATATACATTTTAAAATGAGTTAAAAACACTTAAATAAATCACAATCATGTACATTATAAGGAAAAATAAAAAGGTTTTTATTTTTATTTTTCCTTATAATGTACATGATTGTGATTTATTTAGGGTTTTTTTTATATAATTTATGTAATCACGCATTAATTTCTTTGTGAATTTTATTTGTAGTATCCAAGAATGGCTTAAATTGATTTATGTTTATGGTTTATGAACATCGTTTTCCCTGAAGATGGTTAAAATTGAATGTTAACCGAAACGTCGGAATAAAGATGTTTAAATTATGTTATATGCTGAAAGTATGTTTTATTACTGTTTTTATAATTATTAACAGCATATATAAGTGGAATATATTTCTTTAGTGTTAAAAATAATTTTAAAATTTTATATTGTTCGATTTTTTTTTTTTTTTGATACATTTTACTTTATTGCTTATAGCCTTTTAATGTATTCTAACTATATTTGGGGTATTACTTCGTGAACTGATTGATAAATTAATTTTATTTAAAATACTTTTAAATTTGAAAATTGTAAATTTGAGTGAAATTTTATCATTCAAATTAAAAAATGTATATATTTTGAAAATTAAGTACGGTTTAAGGGAATGGCTCTACCCTCCGCTTAAATATAACAATCATGAAAAAAAAAAAAAAAAAAAAAAAAATTAAACATATAGAGTAGATTAGAGATTATTCTGACCTTTTCTAGAAAGATATTTCCGTATATAAACTAGTTGAAATTATTGTTTAATTAATTATAAGATAAAAAAAACTTTTTATATACCATGTTTTAAAATTTTCTGATGAATCATTAATAAAATGCGCGAGGATAAAGAATAATATTTAAGCACGCGGACTCAATTCAGTAAAATAATAATAATAGTGAAAAAAAAAAAAAATGTTGGTTTTAAAAATAAAATATTACTCCTTTTAGAACAACGTATCTTAGCATCATGAACACATTAGCACGTGTCGTTGTGTATAAAATTTTTAAAGTGATAATGACGTCAATTTTTCAGATACCTAATTTAACTTTTTATAATTTTTTAACGTTCACGTTGAATTAAATGTATTTATTTTTATGTCGAAAAAAATGAACTCGTAATTTTTTTTTTTTTTTGGCAACAATTAAATTATAGCTAATATTTTAATGGCTATTTTATTGCTATTAAGAGCTTATTATTTTCATATTTTAATTAATTAAAAGAAAACTATTCGAAAATTCAAAAATATGACTTCGAATTATTGTGTTGTCACCGTGTTCTGAGCTACTGTGAAAGTTTCAAATATCTAGATAGTAGGGAAGTTAGTTAAAAATAGGTTGCTAGATTTATAACAAACAAACAAACAAGAACCGAAGTTTAATAAAAACATGGTAAAAAATACAATATTTTTGGCTGCTGTTGTTTAATTATTGAATTTTACACACTTTTTGCACTGAAGACGGTACGCTTAAGGCTACCGAAACAGCTGTATGCATCTCAAATATTTTTCTTTGACGTTTTTGACGTAGTAGTTTATTCGGGTTTTAATATTCCAACGCCAAGTCTCCTGTTATTAAAGAACTTATTACTAAGCACAAAACACATCACATCTAAGTAAGAAAAGAGTTACAACTCAAAAACGCAGCATTTGAGAAAAATTCATTAAAAGAATACTTAAAACATTAACTTGTGTACAATAAAACTGACACATGCACACTGGAGCACTTCACACATATTTTCCAAAGACATAATCTTACAATTGCTTTTTATTGACTTATTCACTTTCCTTAGCGGGGTGCAATATGGCCTTTAATATTTTTTTGCATAAACATGTAAAATTTCTTGTGATTCTTATATCAAAAACAGGTTCGTTTAGTTGGTTCGTCTCCAAAGAAGCATGCTCGGTATAAAGTTCCTAAATCGATTTGCCAAGGGAATCAATAAAGAATAGAATCGAAAAATTTAAACCGTATTCCTTTCGAAAGAAAATACCGTATCCTAATGTTCGTTCTCAGATTCGTGTCGAAAACAAACAAGGACGACTCTATTCTCGAAGTAGAATTGTCCTTGTTTGTTTACGACTCGAATCGGGGAACCAGTACGACTAATCGGCTATTTGTCCGAAAAATTACCTTTTTCCTTTTTCAATGCATATTGTGATATTACAGACTTGTAAAAGTAACACTGAACAAATACCTGTTTTTTTTTTTTTTTTTTTTTTTTTTGTAAGTATTGTTATATTAGGAAATTCCTTTTTCGTACTTATCAGAAAACAACCCTGTTTGGTCCCACAATTTCCACCTTTTCAGACTGGAATACCCACAACCCTATTTAGCTGAACTAGAGCATGGGGCAGATACTTCTTCGAGAAGTCTGCTTATGTTTACTTAAAATCAAATAAAGATTTTAATGTTAGTTAACATTTGATTTGGGACCTAATTTGGTACGCGAACCGGGTCAGTTTTTGTTAAGGCAACAAAAAATTTGTTAATGAGCCATTTATTTTTACTTCCATTACCCTACTACCGTAGGTAATGGAAGTATTGTATTCGGTCTGAAAATTCGATATCGGGTTTTCACCTGATTTACACGTTTTAAGGTCCCCTGAGTCCAAAAAAGTGGTTTTTGGCAATTGGTCAGTGTGTATGTATATGTGTATGTGTGTGTGTATGTATGTGGAGAATCTTCTGGCTATTATAGCTCAGAAACTAATAAAGATAGAGCTACGAAACTTTAGAATTCAAATACGTCTGGCGTACAGATGAAATTTCCAAATTTTGGTGAAAATTGAAAAACCGGAAGTGGGACATCGGAAACCGGAAGTGGGACCGTAAGTCCGTATCTCAAAAACGGCTCTAATGATTTTCTTCAAACTTGCTATATAAACACTCTATTAGATGTCCTTTCGAATGATATAGTTGGTTAGTTCAAGAAAATTGATAGGCGTCCTGTATAAATAGCTCAATTTCAGGCCTCTGAAGGGCGTTCCTTTAAAAACGGTTGTACGGATTTTTTTCAAACTCGCCATATTAACTCACCTTTAAATATTCTCTTGTATGTAATTATTATTTTCCTGTCAATAATTGAGTTTAACCGGAAATGGGACATCGGAAACCGGAAGTGGGACCGTAAGTCCGTATCTCAAAAACGGCTCTAACGATTTTCTTCAAATTTGCTATATAAACACTCTATCAGATATCCTTTCGAATGATATAGTTGGTTAGTTCATGAAAATTGATAGGCGTCCTGTATAAATAGCTCAATTTCAGGCCTCGCAAAGGCGTTCCTTTAAAAACGGTTGTACGGATTTTTTTCAAACTCGCCATTTTAACTCACTTTTAAATATGCTTTTGTATGTAATTATTGTTTTCCGGTCAATAATTGATTTTTTGTGAAAGTTGGTATCTCAAAAACGGCTCTAACGATTTTCTTTTTTGGTCACTTTTATGTTTTCTGATCACATTATCTCTCAAAAATGCATATAATACATGCAATAGTGGGTAATGGAAGTCGTGTGGTTGTTTCACACCAGATTTTTATTATTATTATTGAAGGATTTCAATGCATGTTTCCTCATATCAGCTGTTAACTAGCTCACCACCTGTCATGACGTCAGATGTGACGTAACTGTATTACGTAATCAACAGCGCATCTTCGTCTCTCTGAGAGAGAGTTTTATATGAGTCTGTACGAGAAAGCTTTGCTACGCGTGCGGCAAGAAATGCCCGCATTATGTTATTCTACTTTTCTATATTATTAAATGTTGTGATTGTTTAAAAGACTCTGCTTTTCACTCTGCGGACCCATTTATACCAACAATGGTTATGGGCCCAGAGACACGCATCTTACTGCGGACTTTTTAAAAATTTAAATTAACATTCGCTAAAACGAAAGTGCGACTTACAGCTAAGCCTAAGGGCTGAAATCGAAAGTATTTTTGATTCTATTTTTATAAAGAAGCTACTATAGCTGATTAAATATGTCGCAAGTATTAAATATAGAAAAGTTATCGAAAAAAAATTTTGACACCTGGAAGCTGCAGATAGAAGCTGTTTTAATCAAGAATGATCACTGGAGTTATGCTAACGGAACGAAAATTAAGCCCGATGAAGGCGCCGAAGGTGAAGAAAAATGGCTCGAAATTGACCTTAAAGCTAGAGCCGATTTAATCCTAGCAATTACCCCAAGTGAGTTGTGTCATATTAAACATTGTACCACCTCAAATGAAGTATGGAATAAATTAAAAGAAGTTTACGAATCGAGAGGACCGGCAAAGAAAGCCACCCTATTGAAGCAGCTACTCTTTAAGAAAATGTCTGATAGTGAAAATATGTCCGATCACCTAAATATTTTCTTTGATATAGTGGACAAGCTAAAAGAAATGGACATTCACGTAGCCGAAGATTTATTATCAATTTTGCTCTTATACAGTATTCCTGACAGCTACGAAAATTTTCGTTGCGCTATTGAAGCAAGAGATGAATTGCCGCAGCCTGAAGCTCTGAAAATTAAAATGATGGAAGAATATGAGTCAAGAAAAAATAAAAAGCATCAAGAATCATCAAATGCGTATTTTACAACTCACAAGAAAAATCTTCCTGAAAAGAACAAAAGAGAAATCTTAAAGCCTGTGCAGAACAAGAACACGTATGGCGAAAGAAATTATGCAATCTTCAAATGCAATTACTGTTCAAAAGTAGGGCATAAAGCCTCAGAATGCAGAAAGAAGATCGCAGACAGAAAATTCACTTCATCGAATAAATACAAAGATAGATCTTTCATGGTTGAAGATAGTACAGAGTTCACGATGGCAGCCAGTAACTCTTTCCAAGAACATTCCGAGTGGTGTCTCGATAGCGGTACGACATCACATATTGCTCATGACAAGAATTTGTTTATAGATTTCGAACCTAGAATTGGATCATTTATAAAATTAGCTGTAGATGAAACAGCGGAGATCACAGGTGTTGGAACAGTCAAATTAAAAGTTCCCGGTAATCACGGTGTAACCAATTTAAAGTTAACAAATGTTTTGTGCGTTCCAAAATTGAAATGCAATTTAATGTCTATATCAAAAGCTACATCAAACAACTGCCGAGTTGCATTTACCGAAAAAGGTGCGAAAATCACAGAGCAGGACGGCTCTCTGATTATAAGTGCTACGAGAAAAGGTGATTTATATTTTTTTCAGCCGCAGGTGGATATCGCTGCATCAACTCAGGTAAGCAACTTTCATAAATGGCATTTAAAATTAGGACATTTAAATGAAAAAGATTTAAAATTATTAAAATCTGAAAATATGTTAAGAGATTTAAATTTTAATGAAAAAGATTCCTTAAAAGATTGTAAAGTATGCATTAGGTCTAAACAAACTGTGAAACCATTTTGTAAAGAAAACAAATTTCATAGTGATGAATTATTAGAAGTAGTTTATTCTGATTTATGTGGCCCTATAAATGTTAAATCCCATGGCGGATCACGTTACTTTATTACTTTTTTGGATGATAAATCTCGTTACATTGAAGTAAATTTTCTAAAAACAAAAGATGAAGCTAAGAACGCGTTACGGAGATATAAAGCAGCAGTCGAAAATCGATTAGGGAAAAAAATTAAAATACTGCATACTGATAATGGATTGGAATATTGTGGCGAAGAATTCAATAAATATATTGAAGAATGCGGTATTAAACGCGAATTCTCAGCACCAATGACCCCTCAGCAAAATTCTAGAATTGAAAGACAAAATCGTACATTATGCGAAATGGCGAGGTGTTTATTAATGCAATCAAACCTTCCAAATACATTCTGGGCTGAAGCAGTAAATTGCGCTGCATATATTAGAAACAGGTGTCCCACTAAAGGAATTAAAGAAAACAAAACACCTTTCGAATTGTTTTTCGGTTATAAACCAACTGTTAACTATTTTAAAATTTTCGGACAGAAATGTTTTGTTCTAAATAAAAAATCAAAAGGAAAGTTTGAAGCTAGGTCACACGAACATATATTCGTTGGCTATTCAAATGAATCACGCGCTTACAGATTATGGAATAAGGATACTAGAAAAATTGTCATAAGTCGTGATGTTCGATTTATAGACGAATTTGAAATAAATGATTCAGCCACTACTGATCAATTAGAATTAATTTTTCCGTCTGAGAATAAATGCAATGATTGTAATATTAAAAATGAAACTCCTATCCCTACTCAAACCGCAGACATCCACAGGGGGGAAAACAGCGGATCGATTTCCCATCCCCCTGAATTCAACGGAGAAAGTTTCTCTTTTTGGAAAGGGGGGGAAGCGAGCCACTCTGAAGGGGGGAACGTAGAAGATGTGAGTGGAGGGGAGGAGAGTGCTCACGGTAAATGTAAACAAAAGGAAGGGATAAACAATCCTTCTTTTAAACGCGGTCCAGGCCGACCTAAAAAAGGTAAAAGTTGGAACTTTCAAAACTCTCATAAGGAGTGTATTACAGATACAAAATATAAAGATGAAACTTCTCAATTAGCTGATAACTCATTTAATGAAATTAATCCCAGCGTGATCGACGCGTTAAATGGAGATTATGCTAAAAATTGGGAAAACGCGATGAAATTAGAATATGATTCTTTAGTTAAGCAAAACGCTTGGGAAATTGTAGATAGACCAAAAGATAAAAAGGTAATTGGGTGTAAATGGGTTTTAAAAACAAAATTCAAACCAGATGGTCAAATTGAAAAATTTAAGGCCAGATTAGTTGCCAAAGGGTGTTCACAGAAACAAGGTATAGATTTTGAGGAAAATTTTTCACCAGTAGCCAGATTAAGTTCTATAAGAACTGCAATCGCGTATGCTATCCAGAATGGTTTCACAGCATACCAGTTAGATTTCATTATGGCATATGTTAACGGAATGTTACATGAAGAAATTTATATGGAACTTCCTGAATTTTTTGAAAATGATATACACGAAAATAAAGTGTGTTTATTAAAAAAATCTTTGTATGGACTTCAGTCAGGAAGACAGTGGTTTAAGAAATTAGATGAGAAATTGAGAAAAATGAAATTTAACCCTTTGAATTCCGACAAATGTGTCTATTACTCAAAATATCCTTTTGATGCTATTATAATCGTCTATGTCGACGATTTAATTTGTCTCACTAAAAGTGAAGAGCACTATTTTGATATAAGAAATAAATTAGCAGAATCTTTCAAAATGAAAGATATGGGTCTTCTGCATTATTGCTTAGGCATTGAATTTAATCAAGATAGGGACAGCATCACTATAACACAAAAGAAATACATTGAAGATTTACTAAATAAATTTAATATGGAAGATTCTAGAGTGGTGAATACACCTTTAGATAGCAGTGTAAAATTAACTAAACAAATGTGTCCAAATACAGAAGAAGAGAAATCATACATGTCAAAAATTCCTTATAGACAATTAATTGGTTCTCTTATGTATCTGTCGGTTGCTACCAGACCAGATATCACCCATGCTGTAAATTATTTAAGTCAGTTTAATAACAATCCAGGAAAACCTCACTGGATAGTTGCTAAAAGAATACTAAGGTATCTCAATGGCACTAGAAATTTAGGAATTGTGTATTACAGAGACGATAAACCATTGACAGCATTTGTTGATGCCGATTGGGCATCGGATATAAATGATAGAAAATCATATACAGGATACGTCTTTAAATATGCCGGTGGACCTATTTCTTGGGAATCTAGAAAGCAGCGAACCGTTGCTCTATCCACAACAGAATCTGAATATATGTCTCTGTCTGAATCCGCAAAAGAGACAATTCATGTTAGAAATTTCTTAAAAGAATTGGATCCTGAAATTGTATCAAGTCCAACTGCAATCATGTGCGACAATCAATCTGCACTGAGATTAGTAAAAAATCCTGTTCATCACAATCGATCTAAGCACATTGACATTCGTCATCATTTTGTGCGAGAAGTTTACAATAATAAACTAATTGACATTAAATATATTTCATCAGATGAACAACCTGCAGATATTTTAACAAAAAGTTTAAATGCATATAAACATGAAAAATGTTGTGGTATGATAGGACTTAATACTCAGGACTGAAGAACTTAAACATATATATATATTTAAATTAATTATATTTTATTTAATTAATTATATATATTTTAATTATGTTTTCAGTAAGAAATTAACTGCTTATATTTTACTTATTTTATTTTATTATATTAACCATAATTATTTGCTTATAATTATATTTCTTTACTAACACTTTTCTCATTATAAGTCACTTTTGCATAAAAATAATTTTCTGTAATTTTTAATCTGCTACTATAATGCATAAATATGTTTTATTTTCGAAACATTTATTGAAAAAGGGGGAAATGAAGGATTTCAATGCATGTTTCCTCATATCAGCTGTTAACTAGCTCACCACCTGTCATGACGTCAGATGTGACGTAACTGTATTACGTAATCAACAGCGCATCTTCGTCTCTCTGAGAGAGAGTTTTATATGAGTCTGTACGAGAAAGCTTTGCTACGCGTGCGGCAAGAAATGCCCGCATTATGTTATTCTACTTTTCTATATTATTAAATGTTGTGATTGTTTAAAAGACTCTGCTTTTCACTCTGCGGACCCATTTATACCAACAATTATTTATAAAGTCTCAACAAAATATTTTGTTGTGTGCATACACATATCTATGAGTCCATAAGATATGTATACCGAAATCATAATTTAATGTAATATTCTATGGGTGACTTTTAATAATTCCCTACACGCATGCACTATTTGTATAGTGTATCATTTATTTTATTTCAGATAAAATTTAGAGAATAGCACATTATGAACAATTTTTCGATGCGGCTTCATTTTCTAAGAATTCGATTCGCTCATTAGAATATCAATAGAATCGAGCGAATAAAATTCTCACAAACAGTTAGCGCATTTCTCTAACGCTTGCCTGATTACCAATAAAAGCCATTTAATTTGAATTTCAAGCGAAACACGAGGAATTCTTCGAGATATTAAGTTATTTATCCAAACAAAAATCCGGAATTTTCTTTTGAAAAGAAAATTCAATATACTATACTGTTAACCGGCATCAGACCGTGCATTTCGTTTTGAATTCGTCTGCCGTCGAACGCGACAATATTATTCAAAGAAAAAAATAGTGTGTACATGTAAAACGAGAAGCACTCTTCTTTTAATCTGCAATAATAATAATAATAATAATAATAATAATAATGTAATTTCGTATTGCATTTAGAAATAAATAAATAAATAAATAAATACTCTCTCTCTCTCTCTCTCTTTTTTAAGGTAAAATCTAGTCAAGTATGATTTAGCTAAAATACTAACTTCGACTATACGATGTCTGTAAATTAAGTAATAATATTAACATATTTAAATTATTTAACTCAATTAAAATTGGAATTCAATCAAAACAACTTACTTGGGAAGCTAGACAACACTGAAGACGGTTCTTTCAACCCACATAGCAGTGCTGGGACTCAGGTAATGGAATATAGCCCTCTGCTGGTCGGTTACAGAATTTTTTATACTTTCAAATGTCTAGAAATGACGTCCCTTGGGGAAAAAAATTCAATTTGAAGAAAAGGAAAACACCTGCAAATCTCAGATCAGGCAAATACGGAGGCTGGAGGAGCCATAGGAATGTTTTTACTAGCCAAAAAAAAACTCTTTTATTGAAATTATTCTGCGATACTGGTGTGATACAACACTCACTTTGGTGAGGTTTGATTTTAATTCAACTCTCCCCCTAATCATACAGTCTATCAACCAATTATCTGAACCTGAACACAGAAGATTCCAAATACCGTAGAAATTTTCATCGCTTTTTGAAGATGAACGCCTTCCGATGCATGATTTATCTTCAATCGACTCTTTTCTTTCAGTAAATGTCTCGGGCTGTTGACAAAACACTATCTTCGTAGGTCTACTTTCTGTTGTACAGTTTCCAGTTCTGAAGCAAAACCTGATAGCACGGCGTTGCTCGAAATGGTAGTCATTTATTTTTATAACACATACTAGAAAAAAACAGTTTTATGGAAGAAATCATTACCCAAGTAACACAGAAACGTTCTTTGAACGTCTAATAACGGTTACAAACGTTCAAACTACGTGTTTCATCTCGTGTGAAAAGAACGTTTTATTAAAATTACATTCAAAAATAGTACTGTTATTTAGAACGTTCTAAAGAGACGTGCTTTGTTGCTTTGTACCACTCATAAAACGCACAGTTCCAGTTCTTTGAAAAAAGTTCAAATGTATCACCGTCATAAGACGCTCTATCTCAGTGCGCCCATCTTATCCTTCTTTTCCAGTCATTTGTTTAAGTTGTGGTAATTGTATTATTTTCCATAACCAACACAGAAAACCTCATCAAATTCTATTCCCTCAGAATTACTATAATCTGATAATTTCAAACGTATTTCATTTCCTTCGCGTATGTATGTGGAGAATCTTCTGGCTATTATAGCTCAGAAACTAATAAAGATAGAGCTACAAATCTTTAGAATTGAAATACGTCTGGTGTACAGATGAAATTTTCAAATTTTGGTGAAAATTGAAAAACCGGAAGTGGGACCGTAAGTCCGTATCTCAAAAACGACTCTAACGATTTTCTTCAAACTTGCTATATAAACACTCTATTAGATGTCCTTTCGAATGACATAGTTGGTTAGTTCAGGAAAATTGATAGGCGTCCTGTATAAATAGCTCAATTTCAGGTCTCCCAAGGGCGTTCCTTTAAAAACGGCTGTACGGATTTTTTTCAAACTCGCCATTTTAACTCACGTTTAAATATGCGTTTGTATGTAATTATTGTTTTCCTGTCAATAATTGAGTTTAACAGGAAGTGGGACATCGGAAACCGGAAGTGGGACCGTAAGTCCGTATCTCAAAAATGGCTCTTACGATTTTCTTCAAACTTGATATATAAACAGTCTATTAGATGTCCTGGATAGAGCAATTTGTTACTTATTTAAATCAAAAATGTATATAAAATGTTTATAATGTGTGTAGTACTGGGTAATGGAAGTCGTGTGGCTGTTACACACCAGATTTTTACTTTTATTGTGTTCATTTTAGACTTTTCCACTGTTTTAATCTTCATTATTATTATTATTAACTTTGTCTATTTCTGGGACGGAAGATTTCGACGGTTTTAAATATTTTCTGATGATGTCAAACCTATTTACCATTAAACGTACCATAAATACAATTGGTAGGCAGTGCTGTCAGAATGAGGGAAATTTTTATTCAAATTCCACCATTAAATTTTAATGGTAACGATTGCCTAGTCATTTCGAAGACCTTTTAGTAACATGTCTTAGAAAAAATTAGCCAACCATAAAAATTGAAATTTAGTGTTGTGTATTGAATAAAAAATTCCCTCAATCTGGCAACACCGTTGGTAGGTTTTCTAACTTTTTTTTTGTCATGGTTGCATCAGGACCTGGTGCAATATCATAAAGTAATTTTATAGGTGATAGTACATCATGATTTTTTTGTGTTTTAAAGTGGCCATCTCTCCTAAAATTTAAGGACAGATATCCACCCAATTTAAAGCGTCACTCTTCCATTTTACGTTCTTCTTTTAGGCTTAAAAATAATGACTGGATTATATACATGCCTTAAAAATCTGTATGGTAAAAAAAGTTTAATGTATGCATCGTGAAACATTCCGATACCTAATTCAACAAAAGTATTCAACTACTAAATTAAATAAACATTTACTTACTTTTTATTATCGAAAAGGACGTATTGCAGTGAATGAACTCATTGAACTATTTTCTACGAACAAAGTTTATGTTACCACCAAAGTTTATGTTACCATCAAAGTTTACGTTACCATCACTGATCAAGTTTAAGAAATGTTTAGATTGGCCATCTCTCCTCTATGGCCACCTATCTTAAATGTACTTTATATTAAAGCTGTTCCACTTCTTCAGCACGAATTTGGTCAATTTTATTTTAATTATTAAAAAAAGAAAAAGAAAAAAAGAAAGCGTTTGCACATTCATTTTTTATAACATAAAAAGAAATATATTTACTTAATTTCTTTCTTTCTTTCTTTTTTTTTTTTGGTATCTTTTATTATTATTATTATTGTTATTATTATTATTTTAAATTTAAAATCGAGTTTTTATTTAATATCTTTCGAACCATTTATCCGATTAAACTAAAAAATACGATGTTAGCTAGATTTTGTCCAGATTAATAAGTTTGCCTTTATATATATATATATATATATATATATATATATATATATAAATCTAATAATCCGAACTAGAAATCTGTTCACATACAATGACAAATGTTTGTACGTTCATTCAAAGCGATAAATAAAATTTGGTATTGACCCCGTTTTAAAGAGATAATACGGCCTGCCGTGCTAAAAAAAAAATACGTGTGGCACTCGGGGACTGCCGCGGTAAAGCTATTGCATAGCATTTTTTATCAACTTATGCAATTATAATTATTTATTTATTTTATTTATGCAGTATTTTTTTTTCTTTGATATTAATTCAAGTTCTGGAGGGGGGGGGGACTCATGTCAAAGTTGTGCCTTGAGGGGACTCATGTCAAAGTTGTGCCTTGGGGGGGACTCATGTCAAAGTTGTGCCTTGGGGGGGACTCATGTCAAAGTTGTGCCTTGGGGGGGACTCATGTCAAAGTTGTGCCTTGGGGGGACTCGTGTCAAAGTTGTGCCTTGGGGGGACTCATGTCAAAGTTGTGCCTTTTGGGGGACTCGTGTCAAAGTTGTGCATTGGGGGGACTCATGTCAAAGTTGTGCCTTGGGGAGGGGACTCATGTCAAAATTGTGCCTTGGGGGGACTCATGTCAAAGTTGTACCTTGGGGGGGGATTTTAATAAATGCACTTTGTTTATTCATATTTAAAACACTTTATACACAAATTTTACGCGTACAGCAATTCACTGTTGTACATAGATGATAGATACCTATACACCTATATACTTTTTCACAAACAGCTGCTTACGTATTCGTCCGATTTCGGAGCAGCTCGTCTCGATCCGTGCGAGCTTCGTACAGTCGTACCATATACATACACGTTAAGGTTCAACTAGTCGCGGGCTCGAACTCACTTTTGGACGCGGCCAAAAAGCACGCTGTCTCACCTAGCATTGTGTCTAAAAGAGATAGAATCAGTTATGAGCAGTTAGCAGCTAGTCTACACGCATACGTCTAGTCGCACGCACACAAACACCGTGCCGAAGTCTGCCGAACTGACTGTCTGCCGAAGTCTGCCGAACTGTGTTAGGTTTATTTTCGTTACGAAATTTCTTGATTCGGTCGCCGCGCTCAAAGCCCGCGATAAAAGCTATGCAATAGCTTTAAAAAAAAGTAGACGCTACAAAAATTTAAGTTAAGCAGTAGAATATAATGATAAATAAAAAAAATAAATAAATCAATAATAAAAAATTATTGAAGCAGATTGGTTTATATGACAGACAGGCTTAGACATTCAAGCGATTAGTTTCTATAAAGCAAAATCTTATCTTGTTCTAGCAAACTTTATTTGAATAAACATAGTACAGAATCTAAAACTATCCAGATTGATCTAGTCTGATTTTAAATTCGAAATAAAATTTATTAAATTTGCAGTTTTTATTAGATTTAAACTGCATTCATTGTAAACTAATATATAGTACTAAAGAATACTAATAAAAATAAAATAAATACACATAGTTTAAGCATAAAATATATAAAAACATTTTAAAAGCAAAAGGGGGGAAAAAAAAATCCCTTTTCCGCTTAAGAATTTTAAACAGCAGATTTGTTTAGAAGCTTTCCCCTTTAGTATTTCTATCTTTGCATAAAAATAAAGGTAAACTTGCCTTTGAAGCCAACTTTCTAGAGAAGAAAAAACAAAAGCCCCAAAGGGCAGAATTCTCTGCAATTCCAAGACAGGAACGTGGGATAAATTCTAACCCAATGTTATCTGCCCGCGTACACAGGGCAGGAGAAAATGAAAGAATCAGCCGATTTGTAAATATATACAGTGCACATGGGAGCAAATAATAAACGAAATACCTTGAAAGAAAAAAAAAAAAAAAAAAAAAAAAAATGCAAGTGATGCGACCTAACAACACGAAAAATTTTATATTTTGAGCAAATCAATAGTGGCGTTTTTCTTTTTTAAATGCATTTTTCGTTGCATAAAAATGTCAATTTGAAAAGTATATTGATTTTTTTTTTTTTTTTTTTTTTTTTTTTTTTGTTTCCCCAGCTCTGTAACTCAGGTGTGTACAAACTAAATAAATAAATGAGAATAAAAATGTAAGTATAGCATGAAAAAATCATTTTTCGGAAGTAAAATTGTAAATTCACATTTCTAAATTCGAAAGTAATGTAAATGCAATAAATAGGAATAATATTTTTTTGTAAGACGATAAAGGAATATTTAAAAAAAAAAAAAAAAAAAAAAAAAAAAAATGGAATAAGTAAATCTACGTGTAGCAAATAAAAAATGGGAAGGGGGAGGCAATGTGGGGCATTCTTTTCAAACCCAAAAATCTTGGAGGGCTGCTTTGAAAACGTTTTTCATTCCAATGGGCTGCATTGCATGCGTGTGTATATTATTTTTAAGGTGAAAATTTGAAACGTAATATATTAGTACTAAACCTTTTATTTTTAATCCTCAAGGAACTCCGGTAGACAGATACCTTTCTTTCTCCTTCCCCATGCAATCAAAGGAAATTTTTGTTGATTTATATTATCAGGATATCTCTTTCAAAAGTTTAATTTTTCGACTTCTGTTTTCTGAATTTCACTCTTTGAACATGTCACCTTTCATCTAGTAAGATTTTTTTTTTTTTTTTTTTAAACAAATTAAATATTTCTTTTTAAGATTGAAAATTAGACCCTTAAGTTTGCTTAATGAAATAAAGCATTTAAATTTATTTATTTATTTATTTTTAATAGCTCTCTAAAAGAAAAAGTAATATATTCGAAAAGTGGAATTCAAAAATCAGAATTCGAAAAACTTCATTTTTAAAAGAGATATCCTGATAACAATAAGTCCGGTTTCCACTGACGGATCTTTCGACGGCTTCTATTCAGAATCTTTTGATGTGGTCAACCGGGCTCAAAACCCTCGAACGTGGTTGGAAGTCCCTGGTTCTAACCCCCAGCTGAGATAACTGAGAGGCCAGAGGCAGATATCTTTGTCAATTTTGCATGCTTTCCTTTGAAGTAACTGCGCAATCTGATAAAAAAAGGTTACAACTGATGACAAGACATTTGGCTCTTTGTGTCGGGAGCGTGATTAATGGTTTTTTGAACATGGAAGCTCCAACTCCAGTGGAAACCGGCCTTGAAAAATAAAAATCCCTTCCGGACATCCAGGAAACGTCAGAAATTAATACTTAAGAGCGGACAATACCTAATCTCGCCGGCAGCCTTACCCCGTGTTATTCTATGAGAAAATTTGTTTACATAATTACTCATTACCTAATGAATATTTTTCAATTCTGTTTTCACATTTAGAAAGTTCATAAGCGTTAAATTAGTATTTGTTTTCCAAAAATTGATTTTTTAAAAATTTAGTATTTCATTTTGCGACTAGAAAATGAGAAAAATGCGTTTTGTGAAAAATCGCATTTTTGAACTCAAAATTAAAATGTAAAAATTAAAAAAAATGAATTTTTCAAAAATGAGTATTCATTTAACGGTTATGAATTTTTTGACTGCGTAAACTGAATTAAAAAATATACATTAGGTAATGTGTAATTGTCGAAACAAATTTTCTCATGGAATAACATTGGCCACGGCTGTCCGCGGGAATAGGTATTGTCCCTTCTTAAACAGAAACATGCAGTCTGTGAGACAGCTAACTTTAAAAAAATTGCAATAAAAATTAAAATAAATAAAACTCTAAATAAATTAGTAAACTCAGACACATATTTTTCAACACTATATTAACATATATTAACATGATAATATATTAACATGACCAAATTTTAAACTTCACAGGAAAAAATTACCCTTTGAAAATGAGACAGAAAAAGTTTTGAAAATTACGTACGTAGATGCAAAACTCTGATAGACAGCATGTTTCTTGTTAAATGTTAAATTAACAATTAAGCATAAATAATTATTCTAATAAAGAATAATAATGATATTAATCATTAATGTTTTATTTGCGGTAATGAGTGCATCATTTTTCTCTTTTTTAGTACGACAGGACTATTGCTTTCAATCAAACATTTAACTTCACTTTTTTACTGTATTTTACCTTGAATATGTCAGGATGTTTTGTTTTTTTTCTTTTGGTAACAAGTTCTTTTGGTAACAAGTAAATTAAAATCGAGATAAAATTTGCAAAAGAAATTTTAAGAAATGAATATAGTAAACGGTGCTGAGGAACGCAATTTAAGACCTTAAAAATAATAATAATAATAATAATAATAAATAGACAAATAAAAAAGAAAACATCAGTTATTTATTTTATTTTATTTATTTACTTATATATGTATGTATTTATTTATTATGCTTTTGGTACCTATAGAGAAAAAAAAAATGTTTTCTGCTCGCATCAAATTAACACTAAAATAATCTGGTGTGTCACCCACACGACTTTCTCTTACCCTGAAATTTAATACTATAAATACAGGTTGCAGATTAAAAGGTAAGATAACGAGTACTGTTATGTAAACCTGCGTTAAGCAATTCAGATTAGGCTTCTGAAGAGTTTTATATGATAATTAGTTCTGTGTGAGGGGGCTACCGCCCCCCTCAACCCCCCGTTTCATTAATGCACCTACATTTATATAGAATTTAATTCGGTTATTAAAAAATAATTCTGTTTTTAAAAAATAATTTATTAATATTATAATTAAAAAAAAAAATCTTTTATGATAATGCAGACGATTTCCATATTAGAGAAGTTGTATAACACCAAATATCTAAAAAAAGCCCATTTTATTCTCAATATTTCAAAAAAAAAAAAAATGCGAAAAGTTTTTTTTTTTTTTTTTTTTTTTTTTTGTTAAAAGTAAAAAAAAAAAAAACGATAACTTTGTTTTAAATTATCGCATATCGATGGTTCAACCATTCGTTTTAAAGGTATTGGGGAGCTCTTTTGAAAGATACCCATCATGAAAATTTACTCCCCTCGAGGGGGGACTTCCCCCCAGGGGGGGAGGCGAGGCTCCTACATACACAAATTTTTTTCCCCAGTTAACTATCTCTATTACAAAAAATATATATTCGTTTCATTTGGTTTAGTGCAGTCTATAGACGTTAAACTCTACTTACTTGCAATTTCCCCCATAGACGTAATGTATTAGAATTCTCTTGATTGTCCCTGTACACGAACCATTTGCTTGATCTTAACGAAAAGCTTGCTGTAGCATCCCTATATGATACACATTTAGAATGCCAAGTTTGAACTTTCCGCGATAATTTGTTTTTGAGATATGCTGATAACAGACACACACACACGCAGACACACACACACACAGAGACACACACACAGACATACACACAGACCATTTGCTAAAAACATGATTTTCGTATTCAGGGGACCTCAAAACGTGTAAATATAACAAAATCTCGCGTTCGAAAATTTGACCCAAAAACAATACTTTCTCTACCTTATGGGTAAGAGAAAGTAAAAATAATAATAATATTAAGAAAATTAAGAAGAATTGTGTAAAAAAAGTTTTAATTAATTAATACAGTACAATTACTGTACAGTAACTGTATCTCTTTAGATGAAAGAATAGACTAAAAAAAGTCCTCTCGTAGTACCTTAAATTCTGTTTTGTACAGAATTTTATACTTAGGAAAAATAATAATAATAATAGGCTTGGGTTTCTTTTATCTTTCACTCCGTGATTTCTTTTAACAACTACCACAACCGTGCATCGAGTTTCTATTCAGAATAGTCAGAATGGATTAATTTTTTTGTGTTTACAGAAGATAGAAAATTACAAAATTTCTGAAATCCATCGCGGGCCCCAATATATATTATACGACGAGTTGCATGTGGTCCGAGGGCCGCGGTTTGGCCCCCGCAGATATAGAGAATAATCTCAGAAATTTCCTCTTCTCAAATTTGTTATTTTAACAGAAAAGTATTATCCCATGTATTAAAAGTATTATATTATTATATAAAAGTATTATATAAAAATATTGAAAGGATTATACTATGTATTATACCGAAAAGTATTATACCATGCATTAAAAATTAATTCTCTTCACAATTTGACAGATGAATTATCCTGTGAAATTGGAAGATTCCGTATTCAAATCCAAGCTGCGCTCGTCACCATATCCGTTTTCTGTGGTTTTCTCCGAAACTCAAGTGACTTCGAGCTATGGCCTCTTAAATAGACCATTATGGAGGGCATCCCCTTTAGTGTACAATCGTCATTAAAACCCCTACATCAATACTGTAGCATCTACGAGCCGAAACGAAGATCCGTTATTTAAAACAGACGAAAGATATAATAATATATTCACTTAACATAGCATATTTTGATTCATCTTAAAAATACCAATTAAATTTTTATATATTTTGTGAAATTTCTAGGCTTTATTCAAAAGTAACCGCTCTATTATTATTATTATTTTATTTATTTATTTATTTATTTTTATTTATTTATTTATTTATTTTGGGAGGGGGGGGGGGGCAAGAAAATTAATTTCATTGAACAGAAAATGCTAAACCTTCATTGGTGTCAGTTTATTTATTTATCTATTTTTCTTATTTCTTCTCTTGGTAATGTTCCACTTTGAATTTTTATATTTCGTTTTATGTCAAGAAAAAAAAAAAAAAAAAGAACATGCAAACATTACTTAAATGAAATTTTTAAGATCTTAAGATTTCTGAAATTGAAGTATTTTTATGACTGAAAAGCATATTTTTTTCCAAATTTTCTCCACTTATTTCTTGAAGTGTAGATATATACAATATATAAGTGTTATAAATCCTCCATCTATCTTTCTTGCTTAAAATAAGCAACTCTTTTACTTTTCCCGCTTTACTGAGAAAAGAACACACCCGGGGCTCTCTTTTTTCCCAAAATTCTGAACAAAAGCTTTAGATAAATTCAAACCCTGGATGATTTCCTTGCATAAAGGTTCGTACGTGCTTTATAAATATATGCATAAAAGGAACACGAGATCATTTCTAAGAATACTACCTATACTGGAACAAAAGAGAAAAGTTGTACGAGAATGTATTACGTAAGTACAAACATTTACCGTGCTGTATTTTTTTTTTTTTTTTTTTTTTTAGCACTACAAGACTATGTCTAACCTGCGATTTTGTGTTGTCGCCATTTGCTGTTTTCCTCCTCGAATTTTATATTTCTTTTTATGTCGAAAAAAAAAGGGCAAACCTCTCTCTCTCTCTTTTTTTTTTTTTTTTTTTTTAATAATTAAAATAAAATTTAGAATAAAAAAAAAGTGCACAAAACAGAATTTAATTTAGTATTAATTTATATTTTAAGAACTCAGAATTGCATATAAATTTATATGTAGATGCATCTTGACCCAAATTAGTGCCTATCAACTTTTGTTGTCAATCGCCTAACAGGTGGCGCTGCTGTACAGCGATTTCCGCAGTTTAAAGGGATGCTATAGCTCAGGCTCTATTGCTTATAATCAAACAAAACTTGGTGTGTCAGTAAGTCATTATGAGACATTATGCTAATTCAATTTGAATGCTTATCGGCCAACAGGTGACGCTAGTATACAGCGATTTCCGTAGTTTAAGAGAAGGCTATATCTGAAGAACTACAGCATGGAATTGTATATACATTTTTATGTAGATGCACCTTGAAATAAATTAATGCCTACCAACTTTTGGTGTCAACCGCTCATCAAATAGTGTTGTTAGACAGCGATTTCCGCAATTTAAGGGAAGGCTATATCTTAGGTTCTGTTGTGTATCTTCAAACAAAACTTGATATGTGAGAAGAACATTATGAAGAATCAAATTTGGATGCTTATCGGCCAATAGGTGACGCTGCTATACTGCAATTTTCTTCGGTAATGGGAAGGCTATATCTCAACTTCTAAGGCATATAGCTGTACGAAACCTAATATGTGAGATAACCATTATAAAAACGTATATTTTAAGATGCTATTTATAGACAATAAAACTATTAGTGACTATAATAAAACTATTATATATTTTATTATAGTAAGTATTTTATTATAGTAAGTATATATATTATACTTACTATAATAAAACTATTAGTTGGATATTTAGTGTTAGTTTTCTCTAAGATGAAAATCGTTTGCATTCATCCTGTTAGATAATTTTAATAGATAATAGTTTTAGTAAATTATTTGCACTTAGTGAATTAACATAGAAAAATATAAAAGAAAGTCTTGTGGTGGCAACAACGTAGTAGATTTTTTCCTTTAAATCGTTACATTTTCCAATTTTTTGTTGCATTTTTTAATAGCGCATGGTATTATATTATATATTGTAATATATATGATTAGTGTATACTCATTTCATTTTTCAATACATTGCAATAGTTTTATTATATTTAAAAATAAATAAGTAAATGAATAAATAAAGCTATTTTTAAATTTAAACTAGTATGTTGTCGCCACCACATGACTTTCTTCTATATTTTCTTATACAAATTCACTCAGTAAGAATAATTTATTAAAATTATTATTTAAAAAAAATTAATCTTCCATGACAATGCAGACGATTTCCATAATAGAGAAGTAGTATAACACTAAATATAATTTTTTTTTTTTTTTTTTTTTTTGTTAAAAGCAAAAAAAGTCAATAACTTTGTTTTAAATTATCACAGATCTATAGTTCAACCATTCGTATTAAAGGTATTGATGAGACCTTTCGAAAGATACCCATCTTGAAAATTTACTCCTTGGGGGTACTTCCCCCCCCTAGGGCGGGAAGCGATGTCCCAACAGGCACATTTGTTTTTCCTAGTTAACTACTACTATTATCAATAATTCGTATTAATTTTACAACCACAAGTTAAAATAACTCTCATTATGTACATTTATACGAAATTTTGTCCTATACTGCCATGTTAAAAATTTAGAAAAAATGCGATTACAGTACCACCTGTTGAGCGATTGATCCCCAAATCTAATCAGTACCAGTTTATATGCCAGAGTCCAACTAAATACGAAGTTTGGTTAAATTTCGTTCATTGGTTCGCGAGATACAGCGTCCACAAAATTCGTGATACACACACACGCACACACACACACACACACACACACACACACACACACACACAGAGAGAGAGAGAGAGAGAGAGAGAGGGAGACAGACAGACAGACAGACATTTCTAAAAAACTATCAAATCATGTTCAGGACATCCCAAAACGTGTAAATCCATCGAAAACCGGAGTTCGAAAATTTTCACGAATCCAATACTCTCTATATTACATATAGAAGAAAGTAAAAAATAATAATCGCAAATTCTAATATGAAAATTTTGAATTTTAATACAAATTCGTGCTCGAAATTTAAAAAAAAAAAAAAAAAAAAAAAAAATATGTTCAATTTATTAAAATTTTTATTTTTGTTTAAAATTTATTTGCAATCATATTTTTATAAAAGCTCTTCAAAGCATTTTAAAAATAAACATCAATTAGAAAAAAAATGCACGTTTCTTCTTCTTCTTTCTTTCATTCATTTCTTCCTATTAGTATGTAAAACCTATTTGTTTTTCATAAGAAAAATGTCAAAGGCATTAAAAATAAAAAAAAAAAAAAAAAAAAAAAAAAAAAGAAGAAGGAAGAAGGAAAAGTACCCGTTTTATAAACCTTAAATTGTAAACAGAATTATTTTCCCTTAATAATATGTACATTTTCGAATAAATCTTTCAATGTTGTCACATAAAATATTATAAGATTAAGATACACACTATATCTACTTATATTTCATCTATCATTTTGGCAAATAGGCAACCTCCTTTTATCTCGATAATTTTAATTACACACCCCCTCCCCTCTAACCTTTTACTTTTCTCCTAGTATTCGAAACAAAAGCTTTGGATAAATTCAAATCCAGTGTGATTTACCTACATAAAAGGTAGTTTTACGCACTATATATAAATATGTCGTATACAAAAACGAGATAAGCGCGAGAAAAGTGCAAACATATGCCATGTGAATAATCAATACAAGCTTTTACACTTTCTATCCCTTCATATGCATTTTTGTCGAATGAAAAATAGCTGGCAAGAGAAAGTTAAAAGTTTATTCATACTTCCCTTGCTTGGCTATACTCACGATTCGACATACTTCTCTAAAATAAAAATGTAACGTACTAGTATATATTGTTTTTTCAAATCTATTTCGTATCATGATGGTATGTAAATAATGTGATCCATGCATCTTTTTTATACAGTAAATTGAATTTTCATTTACATTAATATAACAACGGTTGCTAAGTAATGCAACTTCATAATTTAAGGAGAAAAATCGATATTTTTAATTTAAGTTAATACCGAAAATTATTTTTTTATTCTTTACTTCTCGTTTTATATTTGTAAATACTTATATTTTTCAATAGACTATTTATAGAATAGACTATTATTAAAATCCACTGGGATCTATCGCAAGTGTTGACAAATCATTTTCCATGTCTTAAAGATATACGATTCTGATTCCAATAAACTTATCTACTATTAATATTTTTTACGAATAAATTTTTCACTATAGCTACATAAAATACTTTGAGATATACAATATATCCTCTTATATCCCATCTGTTATTTTTTGTATAAAATTAAACTACTCCATTTGTACTGAAAATCAAAAACTTCAGGGAATTCTACTTGCCCCCTCCCCTTTTTCTTTTTTTCCCTCGCAACATTCAAAACAAAAGCTTCGGGTAAATTCAAACTCAGTGTGATTTGCCTGAACAAAAAATAGTTTTACACACTATGTACATGCATGTGTATATGCGAAATATGAAATATTCTTCTAAAGGCGCTATCTGTATACTGCACAAGGAAGAAATCTGAAAAAAACCTAAAGCGCGAGAAAAGTTGTATTCCTTAAGTGCAAACATGTGCCATGTGAATAGTCAATACAAGCTTTTATACTTTCTATCCTTTCATATAGTGCATTTCTCTCGAATGAAAAATGGTTGGCACGAGAAAGTTAAAAGTTTATACTATATGCTTCACTGCTTAGTTATACTCACGTTTCGACACACACTTCTCTAAAATAAAATAGCTAGCATTCTCGTGCAGATATTATTTGTGAAATTAATTTAATATCGAAGATAATATGGTCTGATTATGTGACTTTCTACTTGAGTTGTTATTGTACTTTTTTACACAATAAACTGTTTTTTTTTTTTTTTTTTTTTTTTTTTGGATAACCATTACTAAGGGACGCAATTTCGTATTTTAAAGTGAAAAATCAGTTTTTTTATTTTCTCTTACCCATAGGGTCGAGAAAGTATTGTTTTAGGGTCAAATTTTCGAAAGTGAGTTTTTGTTATATTTACATGTTCTGAGGTCCCCTGAATACGAAAATCATGTTTTTAGTGAATTGTATGTGTGTATATCTGTGTGTGTCTGTCTGTTATCAGCATATCTCAAGAACAAATAGTAGGAGAAATTCCAAACTCGGTATTCTAAATGTGTATCATATAGGGATGCTACACTAAGCTTTTCGTTGAGATGCAGCAAATGGTTCGTGTACATTCGTATACACTCAGGAATATTCAAATACATTACGTCTATGGGGGAAATTGCAGGTAAGTACAGTTTAACATCTGTAGACTGCACTAAACCAAATGAAACGAATATATATATACAGTAAAACCTCTCTAAGTTGGACACCTACGGTTCCAGGAAAAAGTGTCCAACTTAGAGAGGTGTCCAACTTATAGAGGTGCTTAAATTCTCCGATTTAATTAAACTGTATCTATGCATGCCTTTTAACTTTTAATCATATCTAAATATAACATAATTAAGTATTTATAACTTATATGCAAAAAAAATTATTAATTTGCCAATTTAAAATCTAAATTTAAACTGGTATATTGTGGCCATAATAACATTTTCTTCTATAATTTTTTTATATAACAGCGCCATCCACTAGTTAATATGCACGAAAATTTAATCAATATAACTTCTCACAGTAAAGATTTTGCATAATCATTTTGGCGCAATTTTATTCAATAGACGCTGTGATAGTCATATGGAAAATAAGAGAATGTGATTAAAAGTAGCACCACTTTGTCTATTGATGTACATCCAAATTAAGATAACATTCATTTTCATAATAGCCATCTCACTTATGAAGTTTAGTGAATTTATTCGCTCTAGAAACTGATATATAGTTTCCCCGTGAACGGGGAAAACTGCAACATAGCAGCGACACCTGTCGATTGATATGCACCCAAATTGAATCAGCATCTTTTTTCACTATGGACAGATCTCTTACATATTAAGTTTAGTGCAATTATACACTCAAGTAAAACTTGGTAGGAAAAATAAAAGGGACGATAGAAGAGGAACCCTAACAACCGTAATGTATTGTCTGATGTTCATTTTAAAACAGTCTAAGTCCAAACATGCCTGTATGCTCTCTACTGGATATTTCCTGGAGAAAAGGATAAAAACAATTTATGCAAATCAATAAAAAGAAAGATTCTTGCATTATGTGCCAAAATTCAGTAATTTGTGAATTTTTCAATTAAAGAAAATAAATATTTTTTTACAAAATGAGACAGAGGTGAATATATTGTGACAAGAAACATTGTTTTTTTAGATATTTACAGCTATTTCTATAAGTGATAAGAAAAAAAAAAAAAAATGGAAGTTTTATATCTTTTTTCCCTGTCTCATTGGGTAAGTGTCCAACTTAGGGCAGAACTTGAATGTCCAACTTCCAAGTTAGAGGGGTGTCCAACTTATAGAGGTTGGACATAATGTTAATCCTATGAGTACATTCCGTTCCCAGAAAAAGTGTCCAACTTAGAGGGGTGTCCAACTTATAGGGGTGTCCAACTTGAGAGGTATCACTGTATATATATATATATATATATATATATATATATATTGTAATAGAGATAGTCAACTGGGGGAAAAAAATATTGTAGGTAGGAGCCTCGCCTCCCCCCCCCCCCGGGGGAAGTCCCCCCTCGAGGGGAGTAAATTTTCATGATGGGTATCTTTCAAAAGAGCTCGCCAATACCTTTAAAACGAATGGTTGAACCATCGATCTGCGATAATTTAAAATAAAGTTATCGATTTTTTTCATTTTTAACATTTTTTTTTAACGTAATATTGAGAATAAATTCAACTTTTTTTTTTTTTTTTTTTTTTTTTTTGTATATTTAGTGCTATACTACTTCTCTAATATGGAAATCGTCTGCCTTATCATAAAAGATAATTTGTTTAAATAATAATTTTAATAAATTATTTTTTTAAAACAGAATTATTTTTTAATAACCGAATTAAATTCCATATAAATGTAAGTGCATTAATGAAACGGGGGGTTGAGGGGAGCGGTAGTCCCCCTCACACAGAACTAATTATTATATAAAACTCTTCCGAAGTCTAATTTGAATTGTTTAATATAGGTTTACATGACAGTACTCGTTATCTTACCCCTTAATCTCCAACCTGTATTTATAGTATTAAATTTTAAGGTAAGAGAAAGTCGTGTGAGTGACATACCAGAATTTTTTTTTTTTTTTTAAGTCTTTTTTATTTTATTTTATTTATTTATTATTCTTTATATATTTGTAAAGACTTCGATTCTATAATAAATTATTTCTTATTATTCAAAATTCAAAGGTACCTTCCTAATTTTTGTTTTAAGACTAATTTAGAAAAGTTTTAAGACTAAAATTTTTCTAATTTAAGACTACACTCCGCGACAAAAAGATAGGAACAAGGGTTTTTTTTTTTTTTTTTTTTTTTTTTTTTTTAATAAAATAACATTATTTAAATTGTGCTGATCATTTATTATCATAACAAAATATTATCATATCAAAAACATATTAAATATTTGAATCATATTCAAAATATTCCTACTCAAAATAATCATATTCAAAAATTAAAAAAAAAAAAAAAAAAAAAAAAACTTTGTTCCCATCTTTTTGTTGAGGTGTGTAGTCTTAAATTAGAAAACAAAAATTAGTCCGGGAATAGTGTTATTTTATGATAATAATAAATGATAAGCACAATTTAGATAATGTTATTTTATGAAAAATCAAAGAAAAAACCCTTTGTTCCTATCTTTTTGTCGCGAGGTGTATTACATTACTTATATTTTATATGTCATTTTTACATAATACTAAAAAAAGTCTCCATTTCTCCCGAAAATCGAAAACTTCAGGGCATTATTCTCAGAACTAATTATTATGTAAAACTCTTCCGAAGTCTGAATTGTTTAACATAGGTTTACATGACAGTACTCGTTATCTTACCCCTTAATCTCCAACCTGTATTTATAGTATTAAAAGGTAAGAGAAAGTCGTGTGAGTGACATACCAGATTTTTTTTTTTTTTTTTTTTTTTTTTAATTTAAGTCTTTTTTATTTTATTTTATTTATTTATTATTCTTTATATATTTGTAAAGACTTCGATTCTGTAATAAATTATTTCTTATTATTCAAAATTCAAAGGTACCTTCCTAATTTTTGTTTTAATATTAATTTAGAAAAGTTTTAAGACTAAAATTTTTCTAATTTAAGACTACACTCCGCGACAAAAAGATAGGAACAAGGTTTTTTTTTTTTTAAATAAAATAACATTATCTAAATTGTGCTGATCATTTATTATCATAACAAAATATTATCATATCAAAAACATATTAAATATTTGAATCATATTCAAAATATTCCTACTCAAAATAATCATATTCAAAAATTGAAAAAAAAAAAAAAAAAAAAAAAAAAAAAAAAAAAATTTGTTCCTATCTTTTTGTCGCGGTGTGTAGTCTTAAATTAGAAAACAAAAATTAGTCCGGGAATAGTGTTATTTTATGATAATAATAAATGATAAGCACAATTTAGATAATGTTTCGCGAGGTGTATTACATTGCTTATATTTTATATGTCATTTTTACATAATACTAAAAAAAATCTCCATTTCTCCCGAAAATCGAAAACTTCAGGGCATTATTCTCCCCCCCCCCCTCCCCCCGTCACACACACACACACACACCTTTTTTTGTTGTTGCTGTTGTTTTAAGGCATTAACACTTCCGTATATATATTTTTTCCTTCCAGCAATCAAAATAAAACTTTGGATAAAATCAAACCCAGTGTGATTTGCCTACATAAAAGATAGCTTTACACACTATATATATATGCATATATATGTACGAAACACGAGATATTTTTCTAAAACCACTACGTATGCTGCACAAGGAAGAAATAGACTAAAGTGCGAGAAATGTATTTCTTGAGTGCAAACATGTGCCATGTGAATAATCAATACAAGCTTTTCCACTTTTCATCCTTTATATAGTGCATTTTTCTCGAATGAAAAATAGCTGGCACGAGAAAGTTAAAAGTTTATTTATGCTTCACTGTTTGGTTGTACTCACGATTCAACGTACCTCTCTAAAATAAAAATATAACATACTAGTATATATTGTTATTTGAAATTTATTTTATATCAATATGGTATGTAAATAGTCTGATCCATGTACTTTTCTGTACAGTGAACTGAATAATTTATTTAAATTAATACATTAACCGTTGCTAAGGAATGCGACTTCATAATTTAAAGAGAACAATGGGCAGTTTTAATTTAGGTTAGTACCCGAGTAACTTTTTTTTTATTTTTACTTCTCTTTACATATTTGTAAATGTTTAGGTTATGTAATAGATTATTGTTTTGTTATTCAAGATCCAACCTGATCTACAGGAAATGTGGGTGATATTTTTTAACGAAACTTAAATGTTTAGATTTCTGATCCCAATAAAATTATTTACCATTAGCATTTTTAGGAATAAATCTTTCACTAAAGTTACATAAAATACTTCGAGATGCATACTATATCTTCTCATATTTCATGTGTTATTTTTGCGTAAAACTGAACTATTCCAACTCTTCTAAAAATCGAAAACTTCAGGACATTCTCCCCCTTTCTTTCCCCTGCAGCATTCAAAACAAAAGCTATGGGTAAATTCCAGCCCAGTGTCACTTGCATACATAAAAGATAACTTTACACACTGTTTATATGTATGCATATATACGAAACACAGGATATTTTTCTAAAAGCACTACCTATATATTGCAAAAGGAATAAATGAAAAAAAAAAAACTAAAGCGCGAGAAAAGTTGTATTTCTTAAGTGCAAACGTGTGCTATGCGAATAATCAATACAAACTTTTACACTTTCCATCCTTTCATATAGTGCATTTCTCTCGAGTGTAAAATATCTAAGCACAAGAATGTTAAACGTTTATTTATGCTTCACTGTTTGGTAATACTCACGTTTCGACACACCTCACACATCTCTAAAATAAAAAACTAACTTCCTAATCTAAACATTATTTGAAATCTATTTCATATCAAATTGCTGTTATTATGTATTTTCCTATTTTTACGAAAATTGTCAACTTTCGTATATGCGAAGAAAGTAGTTCGAAAAGAAACAAGCAGGGTCTAGTTGACGAATGCACTTTATTTAGAGTAACTTTTCTAAAAAGACAGCAAAACTATGGTTTTAATGAATACACTGGAAACACTCCAATAAAGCTGTGGTTCGTATCACAAAACTCCCTAATTAAAAGATAACTGCGAAAAATTCCAAGAAAGCAGTCACATGTTCCACAAGACTAAAACTAACAGCATTAAATATTCCACAGAATAAGAATTCCACTTGTTTCCAATCACTTGGAACACAGCCTCCACGAGGCAATCGCTCAGAATAACTCTCTAATCACACACTGACTTGCAGCCATTTTTGGTCTTTGGCAACGGGAATTTAGAGCGGTTCTCGTGAATGCCGTGGTAGAATCCTATAAAAATTCCAGAAATCGGCTTTTATTCATCATCGAACTTAGAAACTTCACTAACATTTTTCGGTAAATTGGATCGCCAAATCACCAAGTTTGTCGCCGAGGTCGGCCTTACTGAAAGTGAATGGACTGCCCGTTTATTTCCAATTTGACTGTAAATCTAGTTTCACTGCAACAGCCCAACTGAGACAGAAAAGAGCTTTTATTCGTTGCAACACATTTAATAGAAAATTCCACGCAAATAATATTGTAACATATGTTTGTGGAGTACTGTCTTCTTTTTCTTAAACAGTAAACTCCCAATTATACTGGTCGGCATGAAAATAGCCTCCAACACTAATTTTGCAAATTCTTATGTAAAATAACCCCCTGAATTCCAATATACCAACCATTTTTTGGAGACGCCCCCTTTTTTTACCACTTTTGGCAATTTTATAGCTATAAATTTTATTTATAGTGAAGAAAAGAAATATTTTAACTTTTAAATGTCTTCTGAAGGCCTAAAGAGGTGAACATTTCTATATTTCTATAACTTGAACATTTGGAGCAAGGGGGAGATTTGGGGGGGGGGGGAGATTTGCCACTGAAATTATAAGTTACATTTATTATATTTTATTAATCAATTATTATCAATTATTTATATATAATTCTTTTCCGTTCTCCAAATCAAATTCATGGCCATAAAATTACCGAAGAGTGATAAAAATTTGGGGAGGAGGTGACGTTCCGAGAAAACGGTTGGCGATGGGGCAGAATGGGGATCATGTTCGGATTCAGGAGGAAGAGCATACAGAATAACATAAATTTACATAAAAATCAGCAGGAATAATAATAGGGCTCGATTTTTTTTTTTTTTTTTTTTTTTTGGCAGCGTAGTGCTATTAGCAGAATTGTGTCGTTCGGCAAAGGAGGATAAGAGATTCCGCGGATAATCCGCAATATATCCAAAAAAGGACTTGCATATTATATACATTAAATTATTTTAAACGATTTTTATTTACAGACCTAAGCATGACATTTTGACTGAAAACTTTTTTTTAATTTTTTAAGTTATTTACAACAACAACAATAATATTAATAATCTGGTGTGACACTCGCACGACTTTCTCTTATTAGAATTATTCTAATGCAATGTGGAAACAATACTTATAAAATTAAATGTTGACTCCGTTAGATATGTGAAGTACAATAAATCGTGGCTCAAAGTTGAAGTGGCGTCAAACGCAAATTCTCTTGAACAATATCTTAAACACATACACACACATAACACATAACACATCGTTCAATAAGTCCCGGGACTAATCCCCAGAGAGAGTCGCAAATGAAATATTTCTGTGTGGGTAAAGTAAACCTAACTTTCAAAAGATACACGTTAAAGTTTCATGATATTTCGATCGTTTGTTGCCGAGATATCAAAGTTTTAGTGACCCTACTTTTGATGTTTTCAAAGTGAGGGACAAAGCTGAATTTCATGAGTTGATTAATCATTGCTCTGTGATAGGCAAAAGTATTGTTGAAATTTATCAATGGCTTAACAGTTTCACCAGTATTTTTGTCCATCAAAAAACAATGTTTAAACAACAAACGAAATTCAGCTTTGTCCCCCACTTTGAAAACATCAAATGCAGGGTCACTAAAACTTCGATATCTCGGCAACAAACGATCGAAATATCATGAAACTTTAACGTGTATCTTTTGAAAGTTAGGTTTACTTTACCCAGACAGAAATATTTCATTTGCGACGCTATCTGGGGATCAGTCCCGGGACTTATTGAATGATGTGTTAAGTCTTTTTGGCCAAAATATTTATTACTTTTTCTACAAATATAATAAAACTTCCAATAATTTATAGGTGATGCCTGATTTTACTTCGTTTATTACTGTAACACAGATATTAATAATAACAATAATTTTTATTCACATGGTGATAATGTTTCTAATGTAGATTGAACACATTAGCCTTTGTGAGTTAAAAATTTGAAATGTGTCGAGATATATACTATGTAATAACAGCAAGTATTATAACACATATAAAGTTTATTTCTTGACATAAGCTGATATGCTTTTTACATATTTTCCTTTGACTAATAAACAAACTGAGAGAGAAAGTCTGAAGAAAAATTTGTTGCAAGAATTAAAAAAATAAAATAAATAAAAAATAATTATAAGATAAAAAACTTTTTATATACCATGTTTTTAAATTTTCTGTTGAATCATAGCTATAGAACTAGCTAAAGCCTATGTTATTCTATAGGGAAATTTATTTCCAAAATGACTGTTTACCTAATGTACTATTTCAAATTCCGTTTTCACATTCAGAGAATTCATAATCGTTAAACTGGTACTCGTTTTCTAAAAATTGATTTTTCATATTTTTATTAACCGACTTCAAAAAAAGAAGGAAGATTCTCAATTCAAACCGTATGTTTTTTTTTATGTTTGTTAGCTCATAACTTCTGAACGGATGGTCCGATTTTGATACTTTTTGTTTTGTTGAAAAGGTCTTGGCCTGAAATATGTCCCATTGTAATATCTTTACGATCTAAAGAAAATACAGGGTGCCCAAAAAAATCAGTCCCAACTCCTTTAACTGCTAAACGGTTGCAGCTATAGTGATAAAAATGGTATGTAAGTATAGCAAAGTGGCCATACAGTACATGGATAAACCGCTTGCAGCGCCACCTGGTGGAAAAAACCGGAGTTAGTATTCCTATCTCGAAAACGGTACTAGGGAAAATGTGAATTACAAAGCTGAAGAGTATCATCGATTTAGTACAAAAAGATAGTTTAGACATTCATGCTAACGTGCCCATCTCGGAAACGGTTCAAGACAGTGAGAAAAAAAAGGAATTATAAAATTGCAGAGAATCATCGATTTAGTACAAAAAGATAGTTTTGACATTGATGCTAAAAATACAAGGCTAAAAACCTACATTTTTTTGTTCTCAATTTCTTACACTATACACACCTGAGCTACATTGCTCTCGTTGTAGCGTAGCTGGTGAGACATACGCTATATAGTTCAAAATATGGTTACTTGATACTTTTTGTTTTGTTGTAGAGATCTTGGTCTGAAGTAGGTCCCATTTTATCTTTAAGATCAAAAGAAAATACAGGGTGCCCCAAAAAGTCAGTCCCGACTCTTTTAACTGCTGAACAGCAGCAGCTATACTCATGAAAGTGATATGTAGGTATAGTAAAGTGGACATGTGCTACGCGATTCAACCGCCTAAAGCGCCACCTGGTGGAAAAGAGTGGAGTTAACGATCCTATGTCGAAGAAGTTTCAAGACAGGGGAAAAAAGTGAATTATAAAATTGCAGAGCATCATCGATGTAGTACGAAAAGATAGTTTAGACATTAATGCTAAAAACAGAACGCTTAAAACGTGCATTTGTTTGTTCACAATTTCCTATTTTGTGCACACTTGAACGACATTGCATATGTTGTAGCATAGCGGGTGACATTTATGCAATGTAAAATTCAAAGTATGGTTACTGTAAGCGGTCACATCGATTAACGCATAAACGTTTTAAACCGACTTCATAAAGTAAGAGGTTCTCAATACAAAACATGCTTCTCGTTGTTATTGTTGAAATTTGTTAGCTTATAACTTCGTAAGATATGATTTAATTTTAATAATACTTTTTTTGTTGTCGTAATAATCTTGGCCTGGAATAGGTTTGATTACGATTTCATTAAGATATAAACAAATTACAGGATACTCACAAAAGTCTGTTCTCACTCTAACTGCTGAACGCATGCAGCTACACTGGTAAAAGCAGTATGTAAGTATCGATGTTGAAACCTCTGTCCGTCAGCTGCAATGCATATTTTGCTCTTTGTTTGAACTTTACGCTGCGCAGTTTCCAGCGCAGCGGGTGACACGTATTCACTGTAAAGTTCAATATACAGTGGAACCTGTCTAAAGTGACCACCTTAGGGACCGGCTAAAATGGTCACAATACGCAGGTGGTCACTTTATAAAGTCTCTTTAAAATTGAATCGGTCATTTGAGAAACACCTCATATCCAAAAAAGTAAACTTTCGGGAAATCAAAAAAAACCCAGCTGGTCCATAATTTAACATCATATATTTTTGAATTTTTTTATATGTTTCTACAGGGGTTTGGTAAGCTAATTCTACCAAAATAAAATTTTATTATTTTTATTTTGATATTTAAAAAAATTATAAACGCTGTTGGAGATGTGTTGTTTCTCAAATGACTGACTAAACGATATGTTATCAGGTATGAAATAAATGGTAAAACAATTCAAATTATTAATAAAAATCAGTATTTTATTTTTCAAATAATATATACACATTTTCCAAACATTGTTTCTTAAAACATTTCAATGTCATCGATATCGATAGTTGGCCAGTCATAAATTTTTGAATAAAATTCACCAACAATGTCTGCAGGTATATAGGCTTCGACTTTCTTGAGGTCATTGATTTTGTTGATATTGATAGGTACACATTTTTGCGGGTAGGCACTGATTTTTGGAAGCTCTGGTAAACCAGTTCCCGGTTTTTTCAAGTCAAAAGTTTGTTTATTGAGTCCACCAATAAAGTTTTTTACTTTAACTTGGCCTACATGTTTATTAGAGTAATGAAACTCCATAAAAGTTGAAATGTTGAATTTTATTTTGTTTTTCTTTGGGATATTCCTTGCTTGAGTCTCCGTAGATATTATATTTTTTTTATAAAATTGACCACACCATGATATAAAATCCTTTAATTTTTCTCTTTCTACTATTTCCATCAGGAACTTGTCCTGAATAGCAGCAGAGTGCAACATAAGTTCAGCATACTGTTTTACTGTGTAAATCCTATTAGTTGTTTTAATTTTTCGTTTGATTACACTAAAAGTCGCGGTCACACGGAAGGTACGAATACCTCGAATAGGAAAATAGTGATGAATACTGTCGAATCGGTCAGTTTCTATTAGGGCTAGAAAAAACCGCACAACCACGGTGTTTTTGTTTTGTCCAGGTGCACCATCGGAAAAAAAAATGAAGATGCCTAATACCAGCATCAAAACCTTCATTGATATAATCAACTAAAAATGAACAAATTTCATTTGGTCCCTTCTTAGCTAAGCCCTCATGATATACATTGTAAAAGAGATTAAGTAAAAGAGAGTTTAATAAATAGTGGTAAAATGATAGATATTTTTCCAACTTTGCAGTAAGCCACAAATTTCTCTAAGTTAAAAAAGAATCGAAAATCAGTAAATCTCCATACTGAAACAAAACCAAGTCTCTTTTTCTTCTGACATAATAAGAATATATCTTTCATACAGCTTAGAAGAGGGGGGGGGGGAATGAAAACTACGTGTGAAAAAAGATTAGACAAAGAAAAAGACAAGGTATCTGAAAAAGAAAAAGAAGTAAACTCGCAAATAAATAAATAAATAAACATCTCGGCTACGAACCACAGGCCACTGCCTAGGCATCTAGGCACGTCCCAATGTGCCTGAGTTAAGAAGGACATTTAAATCCCCAAATTTGGTTTAAGAGGTCTCAAAGGGATTATACGGGAGCCACATTAAAGTAGAATAACAAGAAACAGTGCTACCACCAGCCACATTCTTTTGTAAGTCATTTGAGAAACAACACATTTCCAGGAGATGAGGTGTTTCTCAAAGGAATGGATAATTTGAAATGCGGTATCACCATGGTTATTAAGTGGAGATGAATTGTTTTATGCGTATTGGATTTGTCTAGCCTTCACCAACAATCTAATATGTCTAACTCAATTTTGACCAAAAATGGACATGAGGTGTTTCTCAAATGACTGATTCAATTGGAAAATGGTCACTTTAGTCAGGAAAATGGTCACTTTAGTCAGGTGGTCACTTTACCAAGGTGGTCACTTTTACAGGTTCCACTGTATATGCCTCTCGGGACGGCCCTACGTGGACTTCGGTCCTCGTATAGCTCAACACCGCTCTTCAAGTGGTGAGCCGGGGGTCGTTCCCCTGTTCAATATATATGCCTAACAGAATTTTTGGTTACGAATACAGCGTAACCGTTCTTTACATTTCTAAAGACTTTTTTATTTAACGTATGTTCGTTCAATAGATAATTTTTTGCTCATATCCGATAAAGGAAAGAAAAGTGATACAACTTAAAAATGCAGCATTTGAGAAAAATCAACTTAAAAATAATTTGACTAGAATAAAACTGGCACAACTGTCTCTCGAGTGGATAACTTTCTAGATGGAGATGTAACATTTTTGTTTACATTGGGTGCATTTCACGTACTTTTCAGTGACATAAACCATTTTTTGAAATGCCACTTTTGTGGAAGTTGTGATTTGTGAAACTTCCGTCGAACGTCTTCTGATGTTCTGCTATATGAATAAGTTTTCACTGAAAAGAGAAAAATAAAATCTTTTTGTAAAAAAAATAGAACCGACTCCAAAAAGGAACTACACTATTCAAACAACTAAAAATGAAAGAAAATTGGCAGAAAATGGAACTGTAAATTGCGCCTAAAAGTATAAAATAATTTCCTTCGCCAAACAACCTATAACACTACAATTAATCATAACTTTTGAAGTCGGCGCAAAATTAAATAAAAATTGATACCTTTATTCAATACAAAACTCAAATCCTATTCAAAATACACATCTCACATTAATACCTGCAAAACGCAGCCGAAAACTACTTTGATTCAAGAAAACTAATAAGATTTCGTAAGCCGCAAAAGTTGGCGAAGATGCTGAAATCTCTCGTCCTTGGTGAAAGAAAAATCGCAAAATTATCTGGCAAACATATCTAATTTCTTTGGGATATCATGATTATTTTGATAAGGTATATCAAGAGAGTAATCAAGAATATGAAACAACTCATCGTACAATATAGTATACAGTGATAAAATAATAAAGGAAACATGAAAATGGATCATTCGAGACAACCGCATTTGTTGCTACTGATCTAAAAACCTTTAAAAACTAATTAAATTTTATTTAATTTTGCGCCGACTTCAAAAGTTATGATTAATTGTAGTGTTATAGGTTGTTTGGCGAAGGAAATTATTTTATACTTTTAGGCGCAATTTACAGTTCCATTTTCTGCCAATTTTCTTTCATTTTTAGTTGTTTGAATAGTGTAGTTCCTTTTTGGAGTCGGTTCTATTTTTTTTTACAAAAAGATTTTATTAAATATTTTATTTTCTAGCTAAAAAAATGTAAAAAATGCACTTAACTATATACAATATATACACATATAATTTAAATTCAAAAATAAAATATTGAAAGTTAAAATTATAAACCTTTAAAAAACGAGTACTTATTTAACGGTTATGAATTTTCTGAATTTTGAAACAATATTTTAAAAAATGTATATTACATAATGATTCATTGTGGAAACAAATTTCTCCATAGAATAACATGGGCTTTGGCTGCTGGCCACATTAGGTATGCATTAGGCCTCTTAAAGTATGAAGTCAAAATGAGGGTTTTCTCTTTTTTTATGGTAAATATTTCATTTTAAAATTTATTTGTGATTTTGAATGTAAGTACTACTATAAAATAATGAACTGACACTTGTCTTAAAATAATTTTAAATTAATACTTTTACATGAAATTGCATTTGTATAAAATTAAATTGCTTAGAATCAAAATTGTTTTATCAAAATTTGATTATAAGATTTCTGATTTATATGTCGTTTTACCTCAGTCCCTTGTAAGTTTAATAACAAAATTACAATTACCTTTTAATTAATTGGAGCATTTGTTAAACTTCTATTGCGTATAAATGTACCAAACTGGATCTGGGGGATAACCATTATGAATACGAACGCTGAGTCAATTGGAATGTATGTTGACCAAAAGGTGGCGCTAATATACTCAGCTTGTAATTTTTCATAGCTACATCTCAGCATCCGGGATGATCCTCTGTCAGTGGACTTGAGACCGAGGCAGCCCACAAGATAGAGGATCGAGCCCGTAAACTGCTCCAGTTGACAATAGACCGTCATGTACATTAATGGTAGCTACACTGTAAAAAATATGTCCTATTTGCTGCCAGAAATTGTCTAATTAAAAAAAATACGTTCTGACAACGTAATTTTTTCGTAAATTAGGCGTATTTTCTCAAATTACCGAAACTTTCTGGCAGCAAATAGGACATATTTTTTACAGTGTAGTACAGTACATGTAAAACCCTTCGTGACGGCAATGTCAGTATCTTTGTATGAACGATTTTTTACTGCATCTGAAATATAATTGCTATAGGTTGATGGTTTGGTTGGTAGGGCGCTGCTTTCTGGATCCACAGGTCTCGGGTTCAAATCTCGATGCGAGTATGGATATTTGAGTTATTTTATGTATTCAAAGATACTGTGATCTGTCTGTATATTATAATATGGACATAGGCCATTCGAGGTAAAATTCAATATAATTATAGATCTGAAAGCTACTAAAAAAATGTCAAATTAATTGCAATTCCCGTAATCGTCCATTCATGAAAAAAGGAAAAAAAAAAAAAAAAAAAAAAAAAATGCGTTTAAAGTAGCATCAGAGCATACACAGTTTGAATTTAACAACGGCTTTAAAATTTAATAAAAATTAATATACTATGTAATACAGCAAGTATTATAGTAGTTTATTTTCATCACATAGCTTCATTTCACATAAAAGTTTTCCCTCTTGCTTTTACATATCTCCCTTTCACTTGTAAACAAACTGTATCACGAGAAAAAATTGCTACAAATATAAAACAAAAAAACCTCTTCATTTTCTTTTTCTGCTCGTAAAGCGAAATGAAATCCAAGAGAAATTTCAACGTAAAAAACCACTTGCTTCTTTTTTTCAATGCTTCTCCATTCAGCCACTACATTATAAATTTAACCAGTTTTCGAGGAATGAAACCTCTTTTAAATAAATTGCGTTTTTCCCTACGTTTGGTATATGCTGCCTCTATTTCTATGTGCGCCGCTTTATATTTATATTAATGCAATAATAATGTCTACGAAAAACCTAATTTCGGAAATATAGATCGTATAAATTCAGATTTATGTATATCAATGTTTTTTCATTTCGTGTATGTTAAATTTTTATTTGAAATATATATGGTGTACAGTTTTTATTTATTTACTTATTTATTTTTAACAATATGTGGTATTTAAAAAAAGAAAAGCGAGTTTTATTTTTTATTTATTAACTTAGAAAACATATAAAGAAATAAACGAAAATAGTTATTTTCCATCTGAAGGGGGAACGATAAACGAAATTAGCGTATGCATACGATAAGCATCTAAATTTATAACATGTTTCTGTTCCTTTCTTTCTATATATATATATATATATATATTCAACTATATTGGAAGGGAATAAATTTCCATTGCAGTCATCCTTTAATAATAATTACAAATTTACATCCCCATACGTTTATATATAAACAAGTGATGGTAAAATAATATTTACTATAAATGCAAAAAAAGTTTGTTCTTACAGCCCTATTGGTATCCGATTGAAATGGTGTTATTGTTAGGGCTAAGGCCAACTGGCTGCATTAGGGTGCTAGACCTAAGAGGGGTGCCCTCCGTGGGGGATCTTTCTAATGCTGCTGCTGCTGCTATTACACACGAAAAAATTTCACACAACTTTCATTTGAGCTGAGTTTTGCTGCAATTTCTGGAGGCTGAAATCTGTAAAAAAGTTGCAAAAGCTGAGTTAAAAAGGGATCGACCAAAAAACGGTTTTTCTCGGTGTTCAGTACATATCCTTCTTTTTCCAGGCCGTACGCGAAGTCTTCGAGATAAAATTAAGAGAACAATGAATAAATTCGCGCCGCAGGCCTCGTCTATTCTCGGCGCATATAAGGAGCTTTCTTCTCATTGGTTTATCACCGTAGGAGAAATTGCTCGTATAAATAACTTTTTACAAAAAAAAAAAATTGTTCGTACTCCCAACTCCAGTTACACTAGGCGTTGAGGCGATTTGAGCCAACAAAATTGGATTAAATTAACAATTGGTTCAACATTTATGCGAAAAATCGACGTGTGTAGTAGAAGCATTACGAGTCCCAGCACGTAATTACGTAAATTTCGGAGAAAACCACGGAAAACTCTGAACGGCTAGACCAACGAGCGCAACTGAGATTGATCCCGGCACCCCCTCAAATCTACCAGCTTCAAGAGCAGAACCTCGGGGCCTGATTGAAACAGGTTTTGAAAATGTTACAAATTTCCTCTTATAAAATTCCCATGAGTTTTTCACTAGACCATTTGGATTTGGTGATGTGATGTTAAAGAACAATGCTAAAGTTCTCAGGATATCCAGGTTACAAACATTCATCCGTAGAGCGTCGAAAGTGAAATTTTCTGGAGTTAGCAATTTCTCACCAGTGTTATTCAAAGAAGAAAAAAATGCCAAATTCCTAAGAAATTCGACAAGTTTATCACAAAACCCTATGATGCGCTATCGACAACTGTCAACGAAAATAACGAAAGAACTCTGCCTGCAAAAATCGTTTTATGACATTAAAACTACCAATGCAAGAAACCAACTGTTTCTCCAAGTTCTTGGGTATAAATAGTTATATCCCAATATATGAACAACAACAATTAACTGTTTTAATTAGTGATTTTCGTTACAGTGAAATTTGCTTTAAAAGAATTTGTTTTTGGTGTTGAAGAAATAATTTAGTCATCCGTTATTAAATAAAAGCAGACGATTTTATGAGAAATACTACATACTAAAAAATTCGGTCCCAAATTACGTTGCATATATTGTCAGAAGTGTACTGTAAATTTAATTAACGATTTTATAGCACATAAACCGCATAGAAAAACTATTTTGTGGCCACTACAAATCTTTCTACTAAATTTCCTTGTACAAAAGAAAAAAATCAATACTTTTGTTTTAAATTATCACAGATTTATAATTCAAACATTCATTCTAAAGGTATTAACGAGATCTTTTGTAAGATACTCATACTAAAAATTTACCCTCCACAGGAAGTAAGCACGTAGCAGACTCCTACATGCACATAATTTTTTTCCTTAGTTGACTACTACTGTCATCAGAAATTCATGTTAATCTCACAATTACTCATTAAAATTAAATCTTGATCGTACAATTAAATGAAATTTTGTTCTATATTGACATATTAAAAATTGTGAAACTATGGGAGGGCAACACCATCGGTTAAGCCATTTATCCACAAATGTAATCAGCACCAATTTCGATGAAGGTTCCGAATGTTCGTTCATTTGTTCCTGAGAGAGAGCGTCCACAAAATTTATGATAAACAAACACAGAGAGACAGACGGACATTTTCTTAAAAGAGTCAAATCGTGTTCAGAACATTTCAAAACTTGTAATACATCAAAAACTGGAGGTCAAAGATTTTGATGAATCCAATAATTTCTTCTTTGATATAGAGAAAAGTAAAAAACGCATGTAAGCTTAGACGTTCAAACGATGCTCAGGCATACACAAATAGCACAGTCCTTCGAAATTGAAGATTTTGAAAAATGCGAGAGAAGTTTTTGCTGACTTTTATATAATTTGGTGTACTGATTTTGAAAATGACCTCCATTTTTTTCCCCATCACGTCAGGATTTGTTGTAAGATCGATATCGATATTTTTGCTAAAATCCTATTTGAAAAGGAATTCTTTTGAACAGTTTTGCATGTACTATCTGGAAATAGAAGTTTTTATCCATTCTTGGTGAGACAAATTGATTTTTCAGCATATTTTTCATAGGTTTAACTTTAAACGGATGAAAACCACTGTTGGCAAAACGCATGAGCGCGCCTCTGGCCGAGAGAAAAACAAAAAGTTCCTCTGAGTGTAAGCTTTTTACATCAAATTATGGTGCAATTTCTAGAAGAAAACCATCAACATACTGTTTTATTTGTTTTTATTAACCCCTTGAACTGAAATGACGAGTCCAGATCGTCATGAATTTCCCGACGCTAATTATGTTCTTATATGTATATATAACAATAAACATTCATATAAATGTGTGAAACAAATAATATTTTTAATAATAACAAATTATTTAAGCAACAAAACCGTAAGTTTCTATATCAATCCTTCCTCTTAAAACTAAGAAAATTAAATTGTCTGCATGAGCAGTGCTGACTGAAAATAAATTGCAGATCAGGAAACTTACATAAAATAAACGATTGACCAAGGGAAGCAAATATTATGTAGGTGTTAAAAATCAAAGTAAAATTGAGTTTTTCAAGAAAACGTGACGTGATAGAAATTTTTAATGATATATTTTTTTTAAATCAGCACCAAAAATTACATAAAGTTCAGTTATCAATTCACTTGTATATTTTTCATCACAGGGCCTGTGTAGTGTATTATGTGCTATATATTTAACAGGAAACAGATATGTTTCGTCATAAATGCTGTTTGTAAATTATTTGGTACACATACTGACATTTTAATGTACCGTAGCAATGTTGTATTTAAACCGTAAACAATCAAGGCGTACACCATAAAATTTACCGTATTTGTATTATAATATTATGATATTATTGTACAATGTAAAATTGTCTTTGTTATTTAAATATCCTTTCGAAAAATAGTATAATAATAATAAAAATAATAATAATAAACGCATTATTTAACAAAACATGCCATTAAAACAAATATTTTAAAGCTGCGTGTTCAATATTTTATCTTTCTGGTATTTTGTTTTTTCCTCGATTTGTTTTTATTGCAAAAGCAATAGAGTCAAACCAAATCGATTCCGAATGTAAAAACGTCACTTCATCTCTTCTATATCAGTAAATCGAAATGAAATCCGCAGAAAATTTAACATGAAAACCACTTGCAACTTTACTGCATCTAAATTCGACCACTACATAATAAATTTATCGGGAAGAGAAACCGCCGTTAAATAAATTGTATTTTGCATAGTGTGGTTTATATACCACACTATACATATGATCTTGTTTATTTTTTATTATATTTGTCGATCACATTTGTTTGTTATAGTTATGTTATAGTTATAATAATGGAAAGGGAATATCGAGATTGAAAATATAGTAAACATATTTCAAAATATATATTTTAGATTTTAAATAAATTTAAAATTGGTAAGGAAAATCATAAGTCTGCTTTTAACAAAAACAAAATATGAATATCGAGATTCAAAATAAACTAAAAATATTCGAAATATATACATTTTCTCTTTGAACTGAGTTTGAATCAATATAAAAATGTGCATCTACATATAAATTTATATGAAAATTCTGTGCCGTAGTTCTTGAGATACAGTTGCACAATTGTCACGCACATACAGACGGACAGATATTTTCTAAAAATGGCCAAATAATATTCTAGAAATCAGTTTCCAGCCAACTGGACAAGGTATGTGGTTGGTCTAAATTAGATAGAATGAATCCGATTCAAAATGATTTATGATATTTATTTAAATTTGATTTATTGTCGTATTTTTTTTTTTTTTTTTTATCTGCCATGCGTAAATCGCCAGCAAATTGACCATTTCCTGTTATACGCTTAGCACGGATTATATAACACACTTCAATTTTACTTTCACATTACACTGCATACCCCTTGATCCAAATTGAATAGGAGTTTAGGCACATGTTATGCAAACATTTATCCCCAAATCACGACCATATTTCCGGCATATATGGCCTCCAGAGTATGAACTTCTGATTTCTAATAGAAACTAGTACGTTGTGGAAATCACAAAACTTTCTTCTATATATCATTCTACATAATAACCCCTACTTGTTGTTGTTGTTGTTGTCGTATGCCACTCGGAAATTCCGAGCCTCGGTAGTGGAACTATCCGGATTTAGGGTAAGAGGGCCTTCTACTGTATTTTTAGGAGCGCCACTTAAGGAGGCAGAACAACTTTAGCTCCAGAAGCTTGTGAAAGACAGCAGCACCAGTCAAACAACAGGAACTCGAATTTTGATCCGGTTCAGGGCCGAGTTAAACCCATGTTCCGGTACCCCCAGAGGTATAATTTAACATATACATACACTTAACATACACAAAAGTTTAATCATAGCTTTCCTCTCAACAAAGATTTTTACCTATGGGGTTTGGTGCAATTTTAATCAACAGATGCTGAGACGCAGCCATGTTTAAAATCACAGAAGTGAGCAATAGAAGCGCAACCTGGCGGCCAATGTACACACATAAATTAAGTTAACATTCGTTTTCATAATGATTATCTCATATATCATGTTTGGTACATTATTGCCATAGAAGTTGTGATTTAATATTCTTATTCGCAGGACAAATTGTAACCCAGCAGCGCCACTTGTCATCTGATATACACCCGAATTGAATTAGCATAGTGTTTCATAATGGCCATCGTTGTGTAATTGCATGAAATAGAATCTGAAATATAGCTTTCCCGCTCATGGAGGGAAAGTTGCGGCATAGCAACGCCACCTGTCGGCCATTTTGTTCACAAGAAGAACCAACATAAATATCCATAATGGCCCTCTCATATATTAAGTTTTATTCGATTATACACGATAGAACCTGAAATATAGCCTTACTTTAAATGGGAGAAATCGCAGTTTAGCAACGGTATCTGTTGAGCGATTTTCACCATAAGTTCATAAGCACTAATTCATGTCAAGGTGCAACTGAACATAAATTTATATGAAATTCTGTGAAGTAATTCTTGAGATACAGTTACACAATATTTTTGTCACACACATACAAACGGACAGACAGACAAACAGACATTTTCTAAAAATGGTCAAATCGTGTTCCTGAGATCATATCCATGTCACCTAAACAGGCTGTGTGGTAGGCTTGAATCAGGTTATAGAATGATTTCGAATCAATTATTTATGATATTTATGAAATTCGATTAATTGTTGCATACCTTTAAGTCTATCATACTCATACATCAGTAAACCGACCATTTCCTGTTATTTTTATAAATATTTCAATACCGGAAAAATTAAAATAGTAATAATAATAATAATAAGTAAATTAAATTTTTTGATAATTTTTAATGATTTGCATCAACATTATGCATTTCGCCTTAAATTCTATTTTAATGATTTGCTTAAAATTGCATTTCATTCGTGATTGAAAACAATTTTTTTTTTTTTTTTTTTTTTTTTTTTTTAGATCTTCGTTGGTGGTAATCACGAATAAAAAATATGTTTAATGATATTAGTTAAATGGTTTAATCTATGGATAGTTAACCACAAAACCACACACTTCAATTTGGGTGTTTCTCTTTTTTTTTTCTTTCAATCAGTTTTTTCACCTGATCTTTGCTTGTATGACTTTTATTTGTTTAATCTGTCCTCATTTTCAACTCAAGTGCGAAAGTGATGATGGAAGAAAAAAATAAATAAAATAAATAAAATAAAACCACCGCACGAGTTCTAAGGTAAAAACTAACAAGAAGCAAGAAGCGTTACGCAGCTATGTGGTAGGTCCAAATTGGGTAGGTCCGGAAAATTCTTCAAATTGAATTTGTTTATTCAAGAGTTAAAGGATATATTTCTCTAGGAATAACAAGAAAGTAATTTTGAAGGAAACAAAATAATATTTTTAAATCCGTTCACTGTTTAACTAGGCATGACTGGCAGGTATTCCTCATTTTAAGAATGAGTTCCGTTTCCACATTTTAGCTAGTTGGTAAATTAACTTACTTGTAATAAGCGTGTGTTTTGCCTGATAATAATGAAGTGTTAAGAATAAAAAGTAAAAAATAATAATGCTATAATTTTACGTTGCACGCATTAACGGGTTCGCACTGACTCGCCTTTTTGTAAGTATTCTTATAACCATTATTCACGAAGAGTAATTTAATTTTTAATTCCAGGTTTATTTTATGACAAAAATTGCAATTCAAAATTAGTGGTTGAGAAAAATAAGCACTATGCGAACCCTAAAATATGTTTAGAATCAAAAGTATATATGTGTGTGTGTGTGTGTGTGTGTATAAATATGTAAGTGGGTATGTGTAAGTATAAATTAATGTTTAAGTAAATATGTAAGTGTGTGTGTATGCGTATGTGTAAATAAGTGTTTGTGCGTGTAAGTAAGTAAGAGTATGTAAATAAGTATTTATGTGTATATGTGTAACTATTTGTGAGTGTAAGTAAGGTACGTAAATATGCAAGTAAGTGTATGTGTAAGCAAGAATGTGCGCGTATGTGTAAATAAGTATTTTTGCGTATAAGTACGAGTATATTAGTACAAATTTAAGTGTATGAGTGTAAGTAAGGGCGTGAAATTACGCAATCGAGCCTGTGTTATGTGCAAGTAAATAAAATCGTGTGCATGTGAAAGTAAGTTAAGTATGTTTTTGCATAAAAAAGTAAAGGTACGTTAGTATGCAACTAAGGGCATGTGCATAAGTAAGTAAATAAATGTGAACATACATACACAAAAGATTTTATATAGAGTAAGTGTGATTATTTTATTATTAACCAAATAAATCAATACCAAACATTGCTGAAATCTTCATATATTAATCATTATATATTTAATAATACATTTAATAATCAAATATATAGTGGACCCCTGAATATTATATATTCAGGGTACCTCATATATAAAGAAAAAAAAATAATCTGGTGAGTCACTTACACGACTTTCTCTTACCCTCAAATTTAATACAATAAATGCAGTTTGGAAATTAAGAGGTAAGATAACGAGTACTGTTATGCAAACCTATGTTAAACATTTCAAATTAGGCTTCGAAGGAGATTTATATGATAATTAGTTCAGTGTGAGGGAGGGGGGGGCTACCACCACCCTCAACCCCCCTATTCATTAATGCACCTACATATATAATATTTTATTCTGATATTAAAATTAAAAGTTTACTTAAAATTATACAGACAATTTTCACAAGCAACATTCATTGAAACTTATCATTCTTGATCAAACTTTTCCTGCAACAAACTTATATTAACTTCAACATTTGGATCTCCTAAAATTATTCATTTTTAAGTCACTCTAAGAGACACAGACAAAGATCAAGATCTTGACTACGGTAATCAGGAAGCCTCAAAACGTGTAAATATACAAAAAACAAGCGATGAATATTTAGCTTAAAACATACATGATTTACCATATCTCTATGAGGAATTTATGTCACTTCCCGAACAGCTTTCCTGGAAATGGTAAAATATTATTAGTAAAGCACATCCACTAACAACAAATAACTAGTGTGCTGTGGCCACCACATGACTTTCTTCTATATTTTCCTATTCAAATTCACTCAGTAAAAATAATTTATTAAAATTATTACTTAAAAAAATTATCTCCATGATAATGCAGACGATTTCCATATTAGAGAAGTAGTATAACACTAAATATCCAAAAAAAAAGTTTAATTTATTCTCAATATTACATTTAAAAAAAAAATGTCAAAAATTGAAGAAATTGAAAAAATCGATAACTTTATTTAAAATAATCGCAGATCGATGGTTCAACCATTCGTTTTAAAGGTATTGGTGAGCTCTTTTGAAAGATACCCATCATGAAAATTTACTCCCCTCGAGGAGGGACTTCCTCCCCCAGCGGAGAAGGGGGACGCGAGGCTTCTACATACACAATTTTTTTTTTTTTTTCCAGTTGACTATCTCTATTACAAAATATATATATTCATTTCATTTGGTTCAGGGCAGTCTATAGATGTTAAACTCTACTTACCTGCAATTTCCCCCATAGACGTAATGTATTTGAATACTTTTGAGTGTCCCTGTACACAAACCATTTGCTTCGTCTCAACGAAAAGCTTAGTGTGGCATCCCTATATGATACTCATTTAGCATACCGAGTTTGGAATTTCTGCTACTATTTGTTCTTGAGATATGCTGATAACACACACACAGACAGACACACAGACTGAGAGACACACAGACCATTCGTTAAAAACATGATTTTCGTATTCAGGGGACCTCAGAACATTTAAGTATAACAAAAACTCTCGTACGAAAATTTGACCCTAAAACTATACTTTCTCGATCCGATGGGTAAGAGAAAATAAAAAGTGTACTCATCTGTATTATTATGTTCTTATAAATTATTATGTTCTAATAATCTCAATTTTTTTTTTTTTTTAATTGTTTTTAACTTTTGAAATATAGATTTAAAAACTATCCTATGTATGAGAGAAGCATTAAATGCTTTAAATGTGCAATTGAAAAATCTACCATTAACTTTAAAACAAAAATATTTCTACTCTGATTACAGAAAAAGATAATTCTCATGATTATGGCAATAAAACAATATAATACGCAGGAATAAAAGTATAGAAATTCAATTCTATTCTTTTATTCCTGCCCTCTGTTTTCGTGTAAATGCTAAACTGTGTGCTGTTCGGTGAATTTCAAAAACCAAAAATACGTCCAGATTTCATTGAAAAAAAAAATCTTCTCACAGTTATCATATCTGAAGACAATAGATTTCAAAACAATAGGTGAAAAAAAAAAAAATCATATTGAAAAGTGACAATCGTAACTCCACCCAAAAGATTCAAAGTGTTATTATTTCCGCTACATGGTTTCCTAGCATGAAAGCGATAACTCACAGATGTCGCTAGTGTTATCAGTTACACATCTACGGGAATATATGTCTTCATAAAATATTAGATATGCCCTACTAATACTGATGTCCATTATAATAAAAGAGAGCAATTTGTCAAGGAAATTGCTTGCTCTTTAGCCTGCGTAATAAAGAATCCAAAAAAAGATATTTGTTTTTTCCTGTTATGTAATATACATATAGATAGATAAAGGGAGTATCATCCATGATAGGATAGTCGTTATACGCGTTGTTCGTGTAACGTTTACGTCAGAATTTATGGGTCCCCGCGTTAGAAATTTGAATATCGAGAAAAACTGGAATTTGATTAGATATAGCATCAGAAGTGCAAAAATATATGTACTTAATTTAAACGATTTATTCGGTTTATGAAGACTTGTAATTTGTGTGAATGTTTTACAATCACGTTTGATTTAATGAGCTGTTATCATCACAAACAGTTTTGCAGTATCGTTATAAAGTGTAACTTGAAATTATCACTTATGTTATTATTTTAGAATGATCATTCCCCTTCGCGGAAGGGGACGGGATCACGGTAGTCTCGTAATTTGAAGATTGTGGGGTTGGGTATTCGAGCGCGCCGAAGGCCGTCGTCTGCCTTCAAACTCTGGCAACGATACAGAGCTTCAAAAGTCATAAATTATTCATTGTCCGAAAGTGACCCTTGAAATTCTGCACACATTTACAATGAAGGACATTACTTTTTAATGCTCTTTTACAAAAGAGACCCCGTTCTCATGCAATTATCGCACTAAGAGGTTTGTGAGCTTGGACTCCCGCAAGCGTCGACTCTCCTAAACCACATCAAAGAAATATCAATAGAGCCGCACTTGCAGCTTTGTGAGTTTCCAGAGTTTCTCTGGCAACAGAAGTAGAGCTTCAAAGTCATAAATTATCCATTGTCTGTCGTAGTAATTATTGCTGGATAAAATTTACTTGAATCATAGAAAGTCCCGGTTCGATAATTTCATTCAAAATGGCCGTAAAGAAGCTTGACATCTGGATGAAGAGCTAAAAATATAGTTTTTATTTGGCAGAAAAAATAGCTGAACAATAGATATTAAGTATAGTGTCTCCATAATAATATAATAAATGAAACAGTACATTCTGTTTGGGAATCGCAAAAACAGAGAGAAAGAGAGAGAGCGATCTTAATCCTCTATTAAGAGATGTTTGCTTGACGGTGATTAATGAGAGAGTGTCCAAATTTTTAGCCAAAATCGAAAATCATGAACATGTTGGCACACAATATTTCGCCGCAAAGATCGCCCAAACAACGGTTTCTTTAGATCCGTTGTATATTCATTTAGTTAATAATTTTTTAATGCAACGAGCAGGTTTACCATATTACATTAACCCGAGTCTTATGCCAAACTTTCGTCATGAGAACTAAAAAACCACAGACGACATATGCAAAGGAAAGAAATGTAATTAATTCTTTTTCAAGGATAATTTTGAGAAACAGATTAAAAGTATGTTAGCCGTTAAATTTTGATTTACGCAGAAAATAAGAATGGCCATGTGGTAATCTTTTAAAACCGAAATGAAAAAATGGGGTTTTTGATTACAGCAAGATTTTCTTTTCCACACACTTTTTATTTTATTTTATTGGGAGGAAAAGGATTCAGTGGTTAATTAAAGACTATTATTGTATGCACGAATATATTATTATATAAAACATTAATATAGATTTGGATTTAAATAAATGGGAAAAATTCATTAAAAATATGGGATTTCTATATCACATTGTCCGAAAGTGATCCTTGAAATTTTGCACACATTTACAATGAAGGACATTACTTTTTAATGCTCTTTTCCAAAAGAGACCCAGTTCTCATGCAATTATAGCAATAGAAGGTTTGTGAGCGACACATCCAGCGAGCGTCGACACTCAAATACCACATCAAAGGAATATCAGAAGAAACCGGAGTTGAGGCTTTGCAGTTGCCAGAGTTTGAAGACAGCTTTAAAGTAGCTGGTGTGGTTAAAATCCGTCGTGGACGCAATGTCTTCTACATTCCCATCCAAACTATAATTCTGGGGATCAGCGGGGAGGAGACATCCCCTCCGTGGAGAAACAAAATTGTGATGGCATGTCTTTAGACCACTCTTAGGAGTGAGTCCGAAACTGTCTTGTAGATTTTCTTCTATGTTCATTTAACTGGATAAAATGAGTTATCACTGAAAATGATAACTCATTTCAGAAATAACAAGAGGGAACAATACCTAATCCCGCGTAGAGCCCGTGGCCAATGTTATTCAATGGGAAAATTTGTTTCCATAATTACTCATTACCTAATGTATATTTTTGAATTCTGTTTTCGAAATCAGAAAATTCATAACCGTTAAAAAAATACTCATTTTCGAAAAATTCATTTTTTTTTTTTTTTTTTCATTTTAATTTTGAGTTTAAAAATGCGATTTTTCACAAAGTGTATTTTTCTCATTTTCTAGTCGCAAAATGAAATACTAAAAATTTAAAAAAATCAAATTTCGGAAAACAAGCACTAATTTAACACTTATGAATTTTCTAAATGTGAAAATGGAATTGAAAAATATTCATTAGGTAATGAGTAATTATGGAAATAAATTTTCCCATAGAATTACATGGCCCACGGCTGTCGGCGAGATTAGATATTGTCCTCGCTTAATCCATGATTTTCATCGAAAATTCTAGAACCATCTGTTTTCTAAATGTTATACTATTTCCCTCGTTCTCCTGGTAATCGAGAAAATGGTAATAATACCTTAATTTTAAACTGACTAAAAAAAAAATCTGGTGTGAAACAACCACACGACTTCCATTACCCACTATTAGACGTATTATATGCATTTTTTGGAGATATTACATGGATTTTTTTTTTTTTTTTTTTTTGGAATTTACCAGTAAGAGAAACTTGGCACACGTATAAAGATATATATAAAATATAGTTTACATAGCAAGTTAAAAAATAAGGAAAAAAAAAAAAAAATAGAGTTTTTTTTTTTTTAAACACCAATTTCCGAGATCTAAAACGGAACTACCTAATCAGGATGACCAATAATATTTCTGTAAAAACCACGTAATACATGAGAAAGGGTATCTAAAATGGATTAAAGAAACAATTTTCTAGAAAATCGTTAGAGCTGTTTTTGAGATACGGACTTACGGTCCCACTTTCGGTTTCCGATGACCCACTTCCGGCTTTTCAATTTCTACCAAAGTTTTGAAAATTCATCTGTACACCAGACCTGTACCAATTGTGAAGTTTCGTAGTTCTATATTAGTTTCAGAGATATGATAGCCAGAAGATTCCACACATACATACATGCATACATACACACACACTGACCAATAGTCAAAAACTACTGTTTTGGACTCAGGAGGCCTTAAAACGTGTAAATCAGGTTAAAACTCGATATCGAATTTTTGGACCGAATACAGTACTTCCATTACCTATAGTAGTAGGGTGGTAGAAATAAAAAAGTAGCTAAGTACACAAGCATTCTTTTTTCTTCGTTATAAATTGAACTCTTAGATAATTTCACGGAACAGCCTGCCGACAAATAAAAAAACATGGTTCCATACCCGTTAGAAAAATCTGTCAATTTAACACTCATAGTACATTTAATGCTAAAAAACAATGAAATAAAATAAAATAAATATTTTTTTTTTATAAAGTTTCCGACACCTGTGTATGTATACAAAATAACCTCTTCAAAAGAAAATAAAGAAACTTTGAAATGTTGCCATCGAGAGAAACAAATTCAAACTGTGCCATCATTCTTAAAAAAAAAAATAAAAAAAAAAAAAGAGTAGTGTATGTATATATATATATATATATATTTTGTAATCTGTGTTTTACATATTTGAATTTAGCGCCAGAGGCTTACAGTTTATCATATTGGGATGAGCGATTTTCTTGATATTTGAAATAACAGTATATCGCTATGTCATCGAAATGCTAAAAATATTTTGTATCCTCTAATGTCTCCCTGTTCGAAGAAAGATTTAAACGGATTTTTCAGGCAATAGAAATTTGTCAAAGCGATTTATTAATTTATTAATTAATTATAGGGAAAAAAAGAAAAGAAGCCTCTTTTTTTCAAATTCTGGTAAAAGCCATTTTCTTTTTATAATAGTTTTCACCCAGTTATGAACCATTTACTTTAAAAATTTTATTAGATCTTCAAACCTGTCAGATAGATTTCTAATCTTCTAAAAACCCTCCACTCTCTTGAATTTTGTTAAAAATGTTAAAGTAGTTTACTTTCTTAAATGTTTACTCAGCGAAACTTAACATTTATTTAATTATCAGTGAAACTTAATTTTCTTGAATTGATTTCAATGCATAATTTTCTCGGATCGATTTCTACGCATAAAAATTAGTTAACTTTCCATCAAAAACATCAAAAGCATTTGCTTTAAAAAAAATTCCCCCTTTTGTTAATATATAACGTGGCAATAATGCTTTAATCCATGGTTTACCCCCCCCCCCCCAAAAAAAAAAAAAAAAAGCTTTAAGTACATAAATAATTTTAGTTTTCTTCTTTAAAAATTTAACCCTTTGGGATAATTTTGCTGAACAATCTGTCGCCAAATAAAGAAACATAGTTCCATACCCGTTAGAAAAATCTGTCAATTTAACAATCTCAGTACATTTAACGCTAAAAGAAAGTTCAGTTTTTATGAAGTTTCCACCATCATTTTTTTATGCCCCTCTAACAAATTACTTTTCTTGAAACAAGAACAAAAATAACCCCTCCAAAAGACAAATAACTCTGGTGTCTTAGAAATGCGCGTGACAATTTCTCTTATTTCAAATAAATCTAAGAAAAATAAATATTTTCACTCTTTTTATTGACTGGCGAAAACATTTTAACTTTTTTCTTTCACTTTGTTAGTGCCACATAGACTCTGTAAATGCTATAAAACCTGTATATATGAGAAAAGTTTTATTCTAAGAAGAAAAAAAAATGAGAGTGAGAGAGAGGGGGGGGAGTAATAACGGAAAAAATTACTGTTGTAAAAAATAATGTTTTTGAAGCCAACACAAATAGCCAATGAATGCTTACTATTAATTTGGAACAAGTAGTAAAAGCTACGGGTAATTAGTTTCCTAGGAGATTTAAAGAAAAGAAAAAAATGGGGGGAGTTATGAAGTAGAGTATTTTTTTGTTCCTCGTTATAATTTCTTGTTTTATGACTTGCAGGCTTTCTAAAATTTCAAAGACTAAAACAAGGAGATGTTTCTTTGGGTCATTAAAAGTAAAGTACATTCTTATAGAGAAATATTGAAAGATTAAAAAAAAAAAAAAAAAAAAGAAAAAAAAAAGAAGAAGAAGAAGATTTATTCCGGAATAAATTTTAGCACCTCCTTTAATCTATACCACTTATTTTTTTAAAAGTATTTTTTTTTTTTTTTTTTTTTTTCTTATTTATTGTAGTTAGAGTTGTAAAATTCTCGAGAATAATCTTTCTGAGAATATTTTCCTCGAAGAGAATAATCAAGAATATTCTTGTAGAAGCTATAATAACAGGCAATTTCGAAATATGCGCTCTGTACAAGTATTAATTTATGTGAAAATTTAGAATTTTTTGAAATTTTGCTTTTAATAAAATAATCGGATTGATTAAAGAAATAATTAAATTTATTTAGTTGTAGGTATTAAAATAAAATTAATTCTTTAGGGCTAAAAGATAAAATCTTGTAAATTGTTGAACATGAAATCTAGTGATAATCCAAGTAATTAAGAGACAATGCATTAAATGATTTTTTTTTTTTTTTTTAGGACTGAGGGCCTATTAGTCTCAGTCTGGGATTTTTGCGTTGTCGTTTTAGATAGTTGGACATCTGTCGAAATCATTTTTCGATAGTTGGACATTTATCGAAATCTAAAATTTATCGAAAATATAATTGAATAATTTGAAAGCGATGTTATAATTGGGAAGGAAAAATAATAATAATAATAATAGTCCTCCGTCCTAAACTAAATTCTGCTTTTGCCAGAATTTCATCAAAATCTTTTTTATTATTATTATTATTATTATTGAAAGAAAAAGAAAAGAAAATTAATAATAATCAGTATCGTTACAAGCGATATCGAAAAAGTTTTTTTTTAAATAATTTTGAATTAGGAAATAAAAAGTGCGCGTGAAATAATATGAAATAAAAATAAGTAAAAAAATGAATTTAATGATTTAATGCTTTTGTTTTTCGGGGGCTGCTCATGCATATAAAAAATGCGTATTAAAACGAGTCGAAGAAGGATGCGAAATAAGTATTGAGTTATATTACGATAAATGCGATATATAATATGATACGATATATTAGACCTGTCGTCCAGGGTTAGTAGGCATTTTCTTTGAAAGAAATAGTTTGTTCGTTCGGTGTAACTTGCACATTAGTCCCGCGAGGTACAACTTTCACATTAGTCCCTTGAGGTACAACTTTCACTTTAGTCCCGTCAGGTACAACTTGCACATTAGTCCCCTTTAATTTCCTTTTTTTTTTTTTTTTTTTTCATTACCGATATTATTTTTAAAAGGTGACATATATATATACAGTCGACGCCGGTTATAACGTACCTGGGATATAGCGTACTTTCGCTTATAACGTACTCAGATGCTTGGTCCCGAATGAAACCCTATATAATGTATTGGTTTACATCTTCATCTATCACGGACTATGCAAAAGTCTTAATCTGGTTATAACGTACTTTTTAGACTGGAATGAAAAGCCAAAATTGGATGTCAACCTTGTATTTCTGGTTTGGAAATCGGTATATTTTCTTGGATACCGTCTTTCGATGTCTCCTTTATCGCCTTATATCTCTTTTATACCTTTAAAACTTTATCGCGGTTCGTTGAATTCCATACTGACTATTCAGAGACTCTGCAAAGTTCCATTATAAATATTCAAAATGTAATTTTTACTGTGTCATCTAATCAAAGAAAACAACGAAAAATAACAGATTATTTTTCAAAATAAACATGTAAATAGTAAAATGTTTTTTTTTTTCCTTTTTCTTATTTTATTTTGAGAAAATCCTAAATTTTCTATTTAAAATCTCTATTATTGCGAGTGCTATTATGCCCCTTTTTCTTTCGTTAGGCACTAAATTATATTGGAAATATTGCTTATAACGTACTTCGGTTATAAAGTACCATATTTTCTGGTCCCCTGACAGTACGTTATAACCGGTGTCGACTGTATATATATATTTCTAATTATTTATATTTTTGCTTTAAAATGTTTTACACGTATCCTTATGAGATAAAAATGAATTTATAAAACAGCTATTTAAAGAGTGAACATATGACATTGTTTTTAAATGAAAAAGAAAAAGTTTGTTGGTACAAAAAAATGGCAAATTGATGTATGTAGACAATATTAAATTAAAAGCCAAATAAAAAATAAAAACAATTGAGTTTATACAAAGTAGGTAATAGTATTGATAATAATAAATTAGATAAGTTGTCTGTCATTGAAGAAGCTAGCTTAATTGATCTTTTATCAGAATAATTAAAAGATAAAAAGAACTTTTTATATACCATGTTTTTACATTTTCTGTTGATCATATAAACGCTACCGAAGGCAGCGGGAACCCGGAGCAATTGGAAAAAAGTATTTAAAAAATTCATTGCTATCGCGTTTTGAGCTATTATAAAAGTTTCAAATGGCTATCTAGCAGGGAAGTTAGTTAAAAATTGATTGCAAGCTTTGTACTGGTAACGCTGCCCCGAAGGCAGCAGGGTCCCGAAGCAATTTGTTAAAAATATTTTTTAAATGCATTTTCAGAATTCTGAAATAGTCTGAAAGTTTCAAATGTCTAGCTAGTCGGGAAGTTAGTTAAACAAATTTTCTGTTGAATCATATAAACGCTGCCGAAGGCAGTAGGGACCTAAAGCGGTTGACTAAAAGTATCAAAAAAATGTATTGTCACCGTGTTCTGAGCTATCCTGAAAGTTTCAAATGTCTAGCTAGTCGAGAAGTTAGTGAAAAATCGATTGCAAGCTTTGTACTGGTAACGCTGCCGAAGGCAGCAGGAACCCGGAGCAGTTGGTTAAAGATATTTAAAAAATGCATTTTCACCGCGTTTTGAACTATTCTGAAAGTTTAAAATGTCTAGCTAGTCGGGAAGTTAGTTAAATAAATTTTTTGTTGAATCATATAAACGCTGCCGAAGGCAGTAGGGACCTGAAACAGTTGACTAAAAGTGTTTAAAAAAAAGTGTTGTCACCGTGTTCTGAGCTATCCTGAAAGTTTTAAATGTCTAGCTAGTCGGGAAGTTAGTGAAAAATCGATTGCAAGCTTTGTACTGATAACGCTGCCGAAGGCAGCAGGAACCCGGAGCAGTTGGTTAAAGATATTTAAAAAATGCATTTTCACCGCGTTTTGAACTATTCTGAAATTATCAAATGTCTAGCTAGTCGGGAAGTTAGTTAAATAAATTTTCTGTAGCATCATATAAACGCTGCCGAAGGCAGCGGGACCTGAAACAGTTGACTAAAAGTATTTAAAAAAACCATATTGTCACCGTGTTCTGAGCTGTCCAGAAAGTTTCAAGTATCTAGCTAGTTGGGAAGTTAGTTAAAAATCGATTGCAAGATTTGTACTAGACAAACAAACAAACAAACATACAAACAAACAAACAAGAATCGAAGTTAATTAAAACATGGTAAAATGAGACTGACTGTTCGTTTTGATTCTAAATTTTATGTAATGAGTAACCAACTACAAAATTAAATTAAATTTCATTTTTAAGCTATTTGTTATTTTGGTTTTAAATTTAAATTTAACATATTTATTATAAATTGCTAAATTATATAATTTAAATTTGCTAATTTTCAGGCAAAATTTTAAATTTTATTTTTAAACTATAAAACTTTTGATTCAGAAGTTTTTCCAAACAAATTAATTTTTATGCACACGTCATCAGCTTATTGATTAATTAAAAATCTCAAATGATGCACTGATAGCGGTTTTCGTCGAATACCGAATACTTCAAACCGAATAGTAACTATTTGGCATTCGGCCGACTGATTATACTTTCATTCAGGTGTCAATTACCTTTTTTATTTTTTTTTTATTTTTTTTTTTTTACTTTTCCAGTAGTACCACTTATATTTAGCAATGTTTTAATTTTTAATTATGAAAAATTATTATAAAACATTTTCAGAAACAGTGGTTTATTTAAATATAGAAAAATTTTAGGAAATATTACTTGAACGCACAAAATTTCTTGAATAACAATATCTTGACGCACCTGTTCAAATATATATATATATATATATATATATATATATATACAAAGTTGCCAACATTTTAATTTATTCCATAGAATTTCCATAGAATTAGCCTTTATTCCATACCATTTTTTTTTTTTAAGAGTACATTTTTCTTATTACATTGCAAAAATATACTTGTAAAGTGGTCAAAATAGAGGTGGGACTGAAAATGCTCTGCAATAAATTAAAATTTTGGTGTGTATATATAGATATATATAATCCTTTTGATAGTAGAAGCATAAGAACGAAGAATAGTTAGTCAAACAATTCACCAAAGAGACATACACATGCCAAACAAAGCAACAAGTTTTCCCAAATTGATTCATATCAAATTCAATAATAGTAGTGACGCCAATCCACTGTACAACAATACCTGTTGAAAATTGAAATAGGACCGTGTAATTAGACTCTGATGAAAAGAAGGTTGACTCTAGGACAATACTTCAAGGTGAAAAAAAAGAGAACTCTGTAATGAACAATAATGACCCATTAAGCGCAGTAGAAGCCAAGCAACAGACACGAGATCACCGAAACCACAAAGACCAATAAGAATGAACAATTTCTCTAAGTAGGAAAAGCTCAGAAAGGTTTAAAAAAAAAAAAAAAAAAGCATCAAGGGAAGAAATACTATATATGACATAATTCAAAAATGCAGCATTTGAGAAAAATAAACTTAAATAACAATAATCAATCAATAATTACTCATTATATGCTTTTGTATGTTTTTTGTCTTGTATATGTACTGAATGTTTAGAAATATTGGTTTGTGGAACTTATCAGAAAATATTCTCAGATTCAAAATCATTAATTGTAAAGTGAATATTATGAAATAAGGTCTTTATGTTCTAGTTATGCATGCCAAATGGATTGATTACGAATTAGTTTTAGAATTTAAGTCATAAACATGAAAAAATGTTATGCAATTTCACAACAACAACAACAACAAAAAAAAAAAAAAAAAAAAAAAAAAAAGAGAGAGAGAGAGAATATTCTCGATTATTCTCCAAATTTGGAACTTCGGAGAAAATTCTCAGCATATTCTCGTTCTCTGAGAATATTCTGCTTTCCATCTCTAATTTTTGATAAATAAAGTGGTGCAAAATAAAGGCGGAGCTAAAAATACTCCTGAATAAATTTAAATGTTGGCAACTATGCATTGTACGCTTCTCTGCCATAAAAAGAACTAGTATGATGTGGCCACCACATGACTTTCTTCTATATAATTTTACACAAAATTTATTCGATACAAAATATTTATTAAATTATGAAATAATTTTCCATTATAAATGCAGACGATTTTTATCTGACAGTATTATATTATCATTAAATGCCGAAAGATGTCAATTTTTTTCAATATCAGAAAAAATAAGATTTTTTTCAGTTTTTTTTTTTTTTTTTGTTAAAAGTTAAAAAAAAAAAAAAAAAAAAAAAATCGATAACTTTGTTTTAAATTATCACTTATCGATAGTTCAACCATTCGTTTTAAAGGTATTGACGAGACCTTTCGAAAGATACCCATCTTGAAAATTTACTCCCCCCCCCCACGGGGAGAAAGCGATGCCCCACATGCACAATTTTTTTTTCCTAGTTAACTACTACCATTATCAATAATTCATATTAATTTTACAATCACAAGTTTAAAATAACTCTCATTATGTACATTTGTACGAAATTTTGTCTTATACTGCCATGTTAAAAGTTTAGAAAAAAAATGCGATCACAGCGCCACCTGTTGAGCGATTGATCCCCAAATCTAATCAACACCAGCTTATGTTAGGGTCCAACTACATACCAAGTACGTTTTTTTAAATTTCGTTCATTGGTTCGTGAAATACAGTGTCCACAAAAATCGTGATACACACAGACAGATGTGTTCTAAAAACTATCAAATCATGTTCAGGACATCCAAAAACGTGTAAATCCATAGAAAACCGGAGTTCGAAAATTTTCACGAATCCAATACTTTCTCTATATATACATATAGAAGAAAGCAATAAATAAATTAATTAAAAATCTGTATTTAATACATTCAAATTTAGTGCCAGAAGCCTGTAACTCTATATTACAGCGAACACTTTTATAGACTTAACCCTCATCTACCGGCGATACTTCAACGTACTATTATTTAAAAAGCATATAAAATCAAACGTATGAAAGAAATGTCAAAGACATTTATAAGAATACATACAACGTATATACCTCACTTTAATCTCACTGTATTGCACAATACGATGTCCATTTTGCCCTATCACCTCCCGGTGTTTTTAGGGACCGCTCCTATTTTTATAAGTTTTCGATAATTTTATGGCTATAAATTTAATTTATATGGGGAGGGAGAGGATTATTTTAACTGTTAAATACCTTCTGAGGGGTTACAGAGTTGGAAAATTCTAAAACATCAACATTTGCGGCTAGGAGGAAATTTAAAGGGGGGGGGGGGGATTTACCACTGACGTTATGTATTATATTTCTTATATCTTTTGAATCTGTTATTAATCTTATTTATTAAAAATTATATATATATATATAATTTTTTTTTTCAAGTGTTAAATTAATTCTTTTTCATTCTCCAAATCAAATTCGTGGCCATAAAATTACCGAACAGTGATAAAAATTTGGGGAGGAGTAATGTCCCGCGAAAATGGTGGGTGACTCCACAAAATGGGATGGATGGATGGTTGGGTTTTACGTCACACGCAGATGGGCAATTGGCGACGGTCTGGGGCTCAACCCTAGAGGGGGTCCGGAGACATGCCATCACAATTTTGATCCTCCACGGAAGGGATGGCTCTCCCGCTTCGGTAACCCCCAGACGTATAATTTCGATGGGAACATGGAGGACATTGCGGTCACGATAGATTTTACGTACACCAGCCACCATTAGTGTACACGACGGTCTTTGGCCGGCTCGAGTACCGAGCCCGCAATCTTCCAATTACGAGGCCGGCGCTCTACCGACTGGGCCACCGCAGCCCCTGGGCAAAATGGGACTCAGATTCAGATTCAGGAGGTCATTTTACATAAGAATCAGCAAGAATAGTATCGGGGCTCGATTTTTTTTTTTTTTTTTTACAGCGCAATGTAATTAATTCCTGTATAACTTCAAGAATCTCTTATCGATCTTAGAAAAAATATAAGCAACATAAAAAGTAAATACGTTTTTACACTTTTCTAAGGTCTAAATGTCTTTTTTGACCTCTATATTACAGAGGTTAATTCAGAACAAATTTAGTGCCGCATTGATGCACATTCACAAAGTCAATTTTTAGCAATAGGTACCTTCACAAATTCAACTTTCAGCAAAGTGGTACCTTCACAAAGTCAATCCTCAGCAATATAACTGCACACTAAAATATTTTATAAGCTTCACTGCATCGAACACAGAAAAATACCCTCAATTTGAGTATTTACTGGAGACAATGATAAATATCTAAGTAAACAGGTCTACTTATCTTACATATAAGAAACAACTTAACTCGCCCATATATATATTTATTTTTATAACTGTTTCATTTTATTTTTTTAATGTATTTTAAAATTTAAAAAAAAAAACTGCTTTACGTATTTTAGTTAATTGTTCTGAAGTATCATTAATTTTCACAAACTTACTTGATGTTTTCACAAATTATTTTATAAATTCACAAATGGGGTATCATTTTTAAAAAGCTGGATTAATCCCTGATGTACTAGTCGTACATAAAAGTACCACTTTACAAAATCCTCATTAATTACTATGACATGAATTATTATTTATTATTTTTTTCTTTGTATATATCTCTAAAAAATACTCCTAACTAAAAGAATATGTTTCCAATGCATTTTTTATCGGTTTCCCAATGTGGTAGATAAAGGGGGAAAGGTTAATAAAGGAGTTAAAGGTTAGAAGGTAGAAAAAAAGACAGTTTTTTAACATTTTATGAAAAGTGTCAATACTATTATGCTTTTTCACGTTCGAAGAATAGGTTACCGACAAAAGTTAATTTACTGCAGTTACACTTGTCAGATCGAATTCTATGCACAAAAAATCTTCTAACCTTAAAAAAAATTAAAAAAAATAAATAAAACTAGCACAAATGGTCAATGAATGTGTAATTTCGATCAAGTACTAAGGTGTACGTGTTTTTAGTTTCCAGGGAGATTAAAAAAAAAGAAGTGTGTATGAAAATAAAGTTGTGTATTATTTTTACTTTTTCTTACCCATAGGGTCGAGAAAGTATTGTTTTAAGGCCAAATTTTCGAACGTGAGTTTTTGTTATATTTGCATGTTTTGAGGTCCCCTGAATACGAAAATCATGTTTTTTGCGAATGGTCTACGTGTCTGTCTGTTATCAGCATATCTCATGAACACAAAAAAAGCAGAAATTCAAAACTCGGTATTCTAAATGTGCATCATATAGGGATGCTACAATAAGCTTTTCGTTGAGATGAAGCAAATGGTTCGTGTACAGAGACACTCAAAAATCTTCAAATACATTGCATCTATGGGGGAAATTGCATGTAAGTACAGTTTAACATCTAGAGACTGCACCAAACCAAGTGAAGCGAATATATATTTTTTGTAATAGAGATAGTCAACTGAGAAAAAATTTTGTGTATGTAGGAGCCTCGCCTCCCCTCCCCTGGGGGGAAGTCCCCTCTCGAGTGGAGTAAATTTTCATGATGGGAATCTTTCAAAAGAGCTCGCCAATACCTTTAAAACGAATGGTTGAACCATCAATCTGCGATAATTTAAGACATTATCGATTTTTTTTTTTTACTTTTAACGAAAAAAAAAACTTAGAAATCGTATTTTTTTTTCTTAATATTGAGAATAAAATGGACTTTTTTTGGCTATTTGGTGTTATACTACTTCTCTAACATGGAAATCGTCTGCATTATCATAGGATATATATATTTTTTAATAATAATTTTAGTAAATTATTTTTTAATAACCAGATTAAATTCTATATAAATGTAGGTGCATTATTGAAATGGGGGTTGAGGGGGTGGTAGTTCCCCTCACACAGAACTAATTATCATATAAAACTCTTCCGAAGCCTAATTTGAATTGTTTAACATAGGTTTACATAACAGTACTCGTTATCTTACCTCTTAATCTCCAAACTGTATTTATAGTATTAAATTTCAGGGTAAGAGAAAGTCGTGTGAGTGACACACCAGATTATTTTCTTCATAATTGTTTTTTGTTTATAATGTGCAAGTTTTCTACAATTTAAAACACTAAAAGAAGGAGATTTTTCTTCGGACTATTAAAAGTAAAGAGAAATATTGCAAGATATAAAACAAAGGAAATAATTGCATGGGAAGTTACGAAAAATTTTTAAAGCTTTAATTGTTACATCAAAATAGTAAATAGTAAATATATAATTATATCAAAGAAATATGTTTAAACATTCACACCACCTTTAAAAGCTAAATGTATAAGCTATGTACACTACAACTTTTGTTTTTATTTTGCTAAAATTAAACTCTTTGGGATAATTTTACCGAAAACAATCTGCCGACAAATAAAGAAACATAGTTCCATACCCGTTAGAAAAAATCTGTCAATTTAACAATCTCATTACATTTAACGCAAAAAGAAAGTTCAGTTTTTATAAAGTTTCCACCATCTTTTTTTTTTTTTTTTTTTTTTTTTTTTTTATGCCCCTCTAATAAATTACTTTTCTTGAAACAGCAACAAAAATAACCCCTCCAAAAGACAAATAACTCGGATGTCTTAGAAATGCACGTGACACTTTCCCTTATTTCAAATAAATCTAAGAAAAATAAATATTTTCACTCTTTTTATTAACTGGCGAAAACTTTCTTATACTCTTTTTCTCTTTTAGTACTACATAGAACCTGTAAATATAAAACTCTAAAACCTGTAAATATAAGAAATGTTTTTTCTAAGAAAAAATAATTTGAGAGAGAGAAAAAAAAAGGGGGAAAATAATAACAAAAAAGAATTAGTGTTATAAAAAAATACCGTTTTTGAAACATAACATAATGACCAATAAATGCTGCCTATTAATTTCGAACAAGTAGTAATAGCTATGGGTTATTAGTTTCAAGGGAGATTTAAAGAAAAGAAAGAAAAAATTTATGAAGTGGAGTATTTTTTTTTTTTTCCTCGTTATAGTTTCTTGTTTTATGACTTGCAGGTTTTCTAAAATTCCAAACACTAAAACATGGGGATTTTCATTGGGCCATTAAATATAAAGTAAATCTTAAAGAAAAATATTACGAGATTCAAAAAAGAGAAACTATTGTGTGGTAAGATTCAGGTCAGAATGAAATGTTTTATTAATACAATAGATTGTAGGATTTTGCATTATAAAAAGAAGAAACGAATTCAAACTTTGTCATCATCATTAAAATTAAAATAGTAAATAAAATTTTTAAGCTAATGTCAAATATCTTACGAAAATATTTGTTTACACGCGAATTCCTGATTTTAAAAAAAGTACAATTATTTCCGGAGCATAACTATTTTCTTATCTAATTTTTATTATTATTCACGCAAAATTAAAAATATTTTATTTCTGAAACGAAAAAAAAAAAATAATAATAATAAATCCATATATATATAATTATAAGATAAAAAAAAAAAGTAGCATCGCTTGTGCTCTCCAGTTTTAACATAAGAAATTATTCCTACGGTAGATATTACTTTTATAAAACGCAAAAATTCAAACTATATAACAAATTGCAACCAACATCGTTGCTTTCTTTATTTTATTCTATTTCTTAAAGCAATTTTTATAGATGCCACACGCACCACATAAACTTTAAATTTTGCATCTGCTTTTTAAGATAGCTCGCGATCATGTATTATATAAAAATTACATCAATAAATTCGTTTTTTTTTTTTTTTTTTTTCTTATTTTTATTTCATTTTGCACGCGTGCTTTTTATTTCCTAATTCAAAATTATTAAAAAAAAAAAAAAAAAAAAAAAAAAACTTTTTCAGTAGTGTTTGTTTCGATACTGATTATTATTAAATTTCTTTTCTTTTTCTTTCTAAAAAAAAAAATATATATATATTTTCATGAAATTTTGGTAAAAGCAGAATTTAGTTTAGGACGGAGTGGGGTTTTTTTTAGGGTTTTTTTTTTTTTTTTTTTTTTTCAAATTATAACATTGATTTCAAATGATTTAATTATATTTTCGATAAATTTTAGATTTCGATAAATGTCCAACTATCGAAAAATGACACCGCAAAAATCACAGATTCAGGACTATTAGTCCTCAGTCCTAAAAATAAATAAATAAATAAATAAATTCTGTGTTTAATATATTTAAATTTAGAACCAGAAGGTTGTAACTGTCTGTATTAAGACGTACTTTTATGTACTTAAAAAAAAAAAAAAAAAAGTAGTTTTTCTCTATTTTATTGAAAGAGCTAAATCAGCTTGCATCCTGTAATGCTTTTTTACGTTCGAACAGTGGGTTACTAACGAAAACTAATTTTCAGCGGCGACATTTGTCAGATCGAATTCTATGTACAACAAATTTTCTAATCCTTGAAACAAAAACTAACACAAATAACCAATGAATGGGTACTGTTAATTTCGATCAAGTACAGCGATTCATGTAATGTGAGTTATCACATAATCAAATATATATATATATCATCATATAAAAAATCATGTTAATGTAACGAAAAATTTTTATGATTTCTAAATCATAACTTAATTTCAAATACAAAGTATTCTTTAAATTTCCATATCCTCCCTCTTCTCACATATGTATCTTTTGCTAATTGCTGCTCGCTCGAAATATTTGATCATATATTATTCTTTCTTTAACATAATGCAGATCTACAATAGCATGCTTTTGATAATTCGGTTTCCTTTCGTATTTCAAATAAATGCAGTTCTCTGACATGTGTTGCATTTCTAGTCTCACAATATGGTACATTAATTTGCTTAAAACTTCCGTATTCCCACAAACATAATTTTGGCGAGGGTTGGCTTAGAACTGTCTGGTAACATTTTCAGAAATTTACGTATGTTTATATGTAACACTAGCAGGCTGGTCACTATTTTTAAATGAATCATTATAATTAACGAATTCTCAAAATTGCGTCAATTTTTATCATGTGAAAAAAAAAAAAAAAAAAAGAGAAAAAAAAAAATTCTGATCGGGAAAAATGTCACTCCAGAACCCCACTGCCTTCATCAGCGCAGAGTGCGCTGCGGACGCGCATTTATGCTCGACACTCTTAATGAATCACTATATTATCGTAAGGAAAAAACATAAATATAAAATACAAAACAATTCTTCTCTAATCGGTGCAATAATCGGTCTGGGCCCTCACTGCCTGTCACAACGGAGCACGTGTTCCTTCCCCCACCGTTCCCACCCTTCCTAATTATTTTACACTTACAAAAATATCCGCAATCGTTTTCTCAGGCATTTAAACCTAATAATACTAATGTCCAACGTTCTATCTGATTTTTTTTTTTTTTTTTTTTCCCTGCGCCCGCCTCTCTTCCGCCCCTCGTAATAATTCTACAATTTTGAAAATATCTGCAATCGATTTATCGGCTCTTAAAACCTAATAATACCAATTTTAAACGCTCTAACTCTTATTTCTATATTTTTGCCCCTTTGCCCCCCCCCCTTCTCGTTCATCCTAATAATTTTTCCCTTTTCAAAATATCTGCATTCGATTTGTAGGTCCCAAAAACCTGTATGTAATGTGCTGATTTTGAATGGTTTAACTCTATTTCTATTGTTTTGCTCTTTCGCCGCCCCTTCCCGGCTCAAATTCGAAAATATCCGCAGTCGATTTGTAGGTATCAAAAACCTTTATGTACCAATTTTAACGATCTATCTCTATCTCTATTTTTATTTTTTTGCCCCTCCACCCACCCCCCTTTCCGCCCCCTCTTAATAACTTTACCCTTTCGAAAATATCCTCATTCGACTTACAGACCTCTAAAACCTAAGTGTACCAATTTTGAACGTTCTAACTGTATTTTTTTATTTATTTTTTATTTATTTTTTTTTTTTTTTGCCCCATAGTGTGTGTGTGTGTGTTATAAATACTTAATTCTTTGGGATAATTTTACTGAACAATCTGTCGACAAATAAAGAAACATAGTTCCATACCCGTTAGAAAAATCTGTCAATTTAACAATCTCAGTCCATTTAACGCTAAAAGAAAGTTCAGTTTTTATAAAGTTTCCACCATCATTTTTTTATGCCCCTCTAACAAATTACTTTTCTTGAAACAAGAACAAAAATAACCCCTCCAAAAGACAAATAACTCGGGTGTCTTAGAAATGCGCGTGACAATTTCTCCTATTTCAAATAAATCTAAGAAAAATAAATATTTTCATTCTTTTTATTGACTGGCGAAAACTTTTTTACTTTTTTTCTCTCTTAGTCCCACATTGAGTCTATAAATGCTATGAAACCTGTAAATATAAGAAATATTTTCTCCTATTTAAAAAAAAAAAAAAAGGGGGGGGGGAATTTAAAAAAGAGAGCGAGAGAGAGAGGAAGTAATAATACAAAGAATTACTATTATAAAAAAATAAAGTTTTTGAAACTAACACAAATGGCCAATAAATGCTTCCTATTATTTCGAACAAGTAGTAAAAGTTACGGGTTATTAGTTGCAAGGAAGATTTAAAGAAAAGTAAAAATAAATAAAAAATTATGAAGTGTAGAGTTTTTTCGTTTTTTTCCTCGTTATAGTTTATTGTTTCATGACTTGCAGGTTTTTCTAAAATTTCAAACACTAAAACTAGGAGATATTTCTTCGAACCATTAAAATAAAGTAAATCTTAAAGAGAAATAATTTAGTATACAAAAAAAAAAAAAGAGAGAGAGAGAGAGAGAGCGAAATAACCGTAATAAAAAGATGCATACAAGCCCTGTTTATTATGGCAAAATAGTAAATGCATATTTATATATTAGTAAAATTCATTTAAAAGTTAACACTACCTTTGTATTGAGGGGGGGGGGTCACCATAACAGAGATTATTAAAAATGAAAGACTAAATTTGCTTTTAACAGATTTAAATTTTGTACTAGGTACCTGCAGCCTTTCATATCGAGACAATCAGCTTTTGTCGAGATTTGAAAAAGGATATTCTCAGCATTTCACCAAAAGGCTTAAAGTTAATAATGCTTTCTGAAATGTTTTCTGTTCAAATAAAATTTACTCTTTTTCTTTTTTCAGAAATAACAATTTTCAATTCCGAAATAACAGAAGTAGGTTTAACTAATTTCTTAGTAGTGATAATATGTCAGATCGAATTCTATACACAACAAATCTCCCAATCCTTAATGTAAAACTAACACAAATGGCCAGTAAATGCGTACTATTAATTTTCAATAAATAATAAAAGCTACGGGTTATTATTAGTTTCTAAGAGATCGAAAGGAAAAAAAATAATAATAATCTGGTGTGTCACTCACACGACTTTCTCTTACCATGCATTTCAATATTATAAAGATAGATTTCAGATTAAATCGTAAGAACAATAAGGTAAGATAATAAAGTTCAATCTACTTTAAAAAATAATCTAAAATATGTTTGGGAACAGTTTTATTTGACATATAATTCTGTGTGAGGGAGGCTACCACCACCTAAAACCCCCGTTCTATAATAGTGCCTATATTTAATTTTTTTTTTAATATCAAGACTGTTATTAATTTGTTTTCAAACATGCCAATCTTTGAATTTTCTGCAGTTATTTGTTTTAAGTTATGCAGATATCAGATATACATACAGACCAACCGCTAAAATGCGGATTTTCGTATTCAGGGGCACCTCTAAACGCAATATTATACAAAAAAGCAGAGTTGATTATAGAACTTCAAAAAATTTACAGTATGGGTAAGCAAGATGAATTTTACCTTCTGAGCAGTGTTCGTCAACATAATAAAATATACAAAGCACTAATAAATCATAATAACAAAGCACTTCCATCAATTAAATTCGATTGAAATGGACGTATAGCTTTATTTTCGGTTGCCTTGTATATTGTCTATAACCTATATGCATACCATATTGTGTACTTAAATTTAGTCAAATATGAAAAATACCTAATACAAAATGTAATATACTTCTAGCAATTTCCAAACATAGCTCCAATGTAGTACATAAATACTTTAGGTAGCCCAGTAAATGAATATTGAATGATTTCCATACCACAATCTACACGAAACATGTTTTTATGCATATAAAAAAATCTGTTCATTCCATTTTGTTTAGAGCAACCAATAGATGTTACATTGTGCTTATCAGACATTTTCTCCATAGACGTACTGCTGCACGTAAAATCTGTCGTGGCTGCAATGTCCTCCAAGTTTCCATCAAAATTACATTTCTAAGGGTCACCAAAGCGGGAGAGCCATCCCTTCCACGAAAGACCAAAATTGTGATGGCATGTCTCCAGACCACCTCTAGGGGTCAGTCCCAGACGGTCGCAAATTGCCCATTGCGCAGCACTAGTGCGAAGTAAAACCCAATCAACGAACCAACTCCATAGACGTAATGTATTTAAATGCTCTTGGATGTCCCTGTACACAAACCATTTGCGTGATCTCAACGAAAAATTTAGTGAAGCATTACTCTATGATACAGAGTTTGAATACCGAATTTGGACTTCCTGCTATGATTTGTTTTTGAGATAGGCTGATATCAGACACGTACACTCAAACAGACACATACACAGACCAACTGCTAAAGACACGATTTGCGGATTCATGAGGCCTTAAAACGTATAAATGTAACGAAAACTCAATTTCGGAAATTTGATGCAAATAACAATACTTCCTCTACCATATATATGTGCAAGTGAAAGTAAAAAGAAGAAGAAGAATGTTAGGAAGTGAAGTATATTTGTGAGGTTGAGACTATAGAACGTCGCCACAGTTTGTTTGAAATTAAGCTGGATCCAGCAAAGTATAAAGTTGGGACGGTTAAATCGCTTCGACGCCAGTGACTCGGCGAAAGTTTTGGTCGAATTAGTTTTGTGTCGACATGGTGCTGGAACGAACGAATTAAGTTGTGAGAGGTAGAGGAATTGGAAGCGATTTTAAAAGTATTGATTGAAATGAAGAGAAAGGAAGTTGGTGGGAAGTAGTATAAGAGAGTAGATTGTGGTGTAGATTGTGAAGATTCTTATTTTGGCGAGTATTGAGGAGTGGAGTAGTGGAGATTTAGTTGTGTTAAGATTAAGTAGTTTGATGAGTGTGGGTGTGTGTTTCTGCTAGCATTCGTGAAGGTAACGTTGGATCTGTCGGGAATCCGCTGTCAAATAGATGAGCGGCCGTCGTAAAAGAAAGCATATTTTTGTTGATGACTTTAGCTGCAAGGTAAAAAAATTATTAAAACTGAATTTCGATTAAAGGTCCAGGCTCGGAATTAACTCAGAGACATATTTTTATTCTCATGCCAGTTTAATGCAGATATTCCAACGTACGTAACCATAGTCAATTAACAGAGCATAAGTTTTTAACGAAAACATTCTGGAGTGGGGAAACAGCACCGAGGAACAGGCCGGGCCCTAGGCCCGAATCGCTCTTGAGGTTTTTACATCTTTCGTCAACGTCAACGTAGTTGATTCGGAGTACCTGCAATCGGTCGCAACCGTTGCTTACCTCCATCGAAAGTGCCAAAAAACATAAAAATAATTTTACAGAAAAGAAAAAATTAAAAAGCCGAAGGCTTTTTAATTAAAAAATAAATTTAGAATTTAGTCTCAGAAACTCTCCCACGTTAGCAGGGGAATTAACCTGAGTAAAGCAGCAGGAGATTAAAAAATAAATAAATAAATAAATAAATTAAAAAAAAAAAAAAATTAAAATCTCCTTGAAAATATAAGTTCAGCAGAAAACAGCTGCGTGCGTTGACGAAGACAGTCTGGACGGTGAAAAGGAAAAAAGAGCTGAGCAGGGCGCCCCAAGGGGCACAGGAAATCGCTCGGAGTCCCGCAATTAATAAAAAAAAAGGGGGCCATACATTTTTTTTTTTTTTCCTAAGAATTCTATCAGGAAATAAAAATAAAAAGGACAGAGGAGGATTAAAGAGAAATAAAATGCAGTTTCAGATCGAATCCCGGTTTCCATCCAGAAACTAAGTTCTGAGGTGGATCCGTGGACCAATCAGCAAACAGCAAGTTATTCTCAATCCTCTCTGAAAAATTTTGAGCTAAAAACGACGGAATTATGTCCTAGGCGACCCGGCCAATCAGAGCGCGAGGCTCTGACCAATCCGGGATCGCTTTGGGCATCCCGTCAGAAGACAGCAACTGAAGTAACAAACTTAATAAAAACGATAAAACTTAATAAAAATAGCCAAATAATAAAAAAAAAAAAAAAAAAAAAAAAAATATAAAAAACGGCAGTTCATAATTTTGAGAGGAGACAACAAAAATTTAGAGGAATTCATGAGTAGAGAGGTGGAAATCGCGACTGTAAAAAATAAAACAGTACATAGGCCTGATGCTAGGGTTAGCCAACTCTAGAGAAACATTTCGTTTGCTCTAGGGAGAAAAATAATTTTGTGAGGAAATACGCTGTTATGTAACTCCAGATGTAATAATTCTACTCTTCTTAGAGACGGGCAGAAAGTCGATTCCCCTAGTTAAAATAGCTAAGGGTCGTTTCTTTCTACGACCGACTCCAGGATCGTAGCGATGAATTGAGTTCAACAGAGGATTTCCAACATTGGGGATAGATCTGTGAAACTTCATCGTAAGTTTTCGAATTTCGGCAAAGATTGGCCTAATTCGAAGATCTCGGTGAATAGCATCATTGCGGACATAACGAGTAGCTTTGACAAACCTACGTAAAAGATTATTTTGGAATGTCTGAATTTTTCTTAACTGAGTTTGAGCAGCAGAACCATAGATCATGCACCCATAGGTAATGATCGGACGAATCATAGATTTGTATAATAATAATTTATTCTTAAGAGACAGGCGGCTATTATAAGCTAAAAGAGAATGAAGGGCTTTTGCGGCCTTGTCAGCTTTTATCAGAGATTCTGAAATGTGACGAGACCACGTTAATTTAGAATCTAGGTAAATTCCTAGGTATTTATAGCAAAGTTCCCAGGGTATCGGCTGATTATTAAGTAGGAAGTTAGTGGAGGTGTCATATTTTTTATTTGTGAAGAAAATGGCGGCACTTTTGGAGTTATTAACTTTGATTCTCCATTTTCTTAACCAGATCGAAAATTTATTTAAATAAGTCTGGAGTACTTCAAAAACGGCTTTTGTTGTGCGTTTGTGACAACAGATGGCAGCATCGTCAGCGAAAGTCGCTAATTTGACATCCGGATCTTTCGGCATGTCATTGACGTAAATATTAAAAAGAAACGGTCCGAGCAAGGAACCTTGGGGGACAGAACTAAAAATGGGTGAAGGATTAGAATAAGAATTACCAACTTTAACAGAAAAGGTTCTATTGTTGAGATAGTCATGCAATATTTTAGTTAATTGGTCTGGGAGACCGATAGATATTAGTTTGTGGATAAGGCCGTCATGCCATACCTTATCGAAAGCTTTTTGAACATCTAAGAATATAATTCCAGTGACTCCATTTTGGAGCCCGTCATGAATGATTTCACTCACCCTCCATAATTGATGTTGAGTGGAGTGTTTCGGACGAAATCCGAATTGCTCCGGCATTATGACGTCATGAGAGTCAGTAAACTCATTCAAGCGCTTTACTAGAACATATTCATAGATCTTCGACATGCAACTGAGAAGAGAAATTGGCCTGTAGTTTTCCGGCGCATGCGCATTCGTTCCAGCGCCCTTCGGAATTGGAACGATCACGCTGGCTTTCCAGCTATCAGGGAAAATATTTAAAATAAGCATGCGGTTAATTAAAAAAGCTATATAAAAAACAAAATTAAGGGGGAGGTTAATAAGCATATTAGTGGTTATATTATCCTTGCCCGGGGCCTTGTTCTTTTTGAGACCAGAGACATAGTTGATAATTTCAGAAGGAGTAGTAGGTTTTAGAGTATTTGTGGTATTTTTGTTGAGCAAGTTATTGACACTATTATCAACTATTGTAGCTATCCTAGGATTTAAAACATCGTGGTGAGGTGAAAACTGACTTCTAAGACTGAGAGCAATTGCCTCAGCCTTTTCAGTGTTAGTAACTGCCATCCCGTTGGGGCTGTCAATAGCCGGAATGCGTGTTTCTGGCCTACGAATACGGGAAGAATACTTCCAAATTGTGTTGTCTTTAGTCGAGAGACTTTCGACAAAGTTGTTGTAGTGAGTTTTACTGTACTCCAGAATTGCAGCTTTAGCCCTCCTAGCAAGCATATTAAACCTGCTTATCCAAAAACCGTCTTATCCAAAAACATCTGCTTCAGGAAAAAATACAATACAAATCGTATCTCCTTGAGGCAGACAAGTGTCTCAAAGCAGTGATTAGGGGACTCCCCATCAACACTGCTCCTCAGGAAATTTCTCAATTACTTTCCATTTCTGGGTTCATGGGTGTCACTGTGACCCAAATGTACAGAGGACCCCCCTCGAAGAAGGTCCTCATGCCGCTATTCCATTTGGCGATCCCAAAGAACCAGCTTGAAATTGAAGCTGAGTCAATATTTCAAATCACAGAGTTCATGGGAACTCAAATTACAGTTGAACTGTACAAGGGCAAAAAGGGTCCCTCTCAATGTTACAACTGTCAGGGCTACTTTCATTCAGCCCTGGCATGTAATCTTGCGCCCCGGTGTGTAAAATGCGCCGGGGAGCACACTTCAAAAAATTGCAGGAAGCCCTTTGCTGAGCCCTGCAAGTGTGTTCATTGTGGAGGTGCCCATCCGGCTAATTTCCGGGAATGCCCTAAGTTCCCAAACCTAAATTCAAAAAACGCTAAATCAAAGCGTAAGCCCCAGGATGTCACAGGGACACCCAAACCCAAGGTTTTCCAAAGTAGGAAGGTGGAGCAGACCTGCAGCTTTGCAGGGGCTGCCACAGGGCGCAACGAGAGCTTAGCCCCGCCCCCAGTCAAATTGACCAATCCGAATTCTTCGGTCCCAGCTGACGCAAGTTCGGAAACCGAATTCCTAAATTACGTCATGACTTTAGAAAAAAGTCATGACAAAAAATTAATTGTTAAGGCCTGGAAAGAGGCTCTTCCAAAAATTCGTGTTGCGTCCACGAACATGGATAAAATATTTTTATTATACGAGAGTTTAATAACTCTTGAGGGCTAGGGTTTTTCCCCCCTGTTTCTCATTCCGGCATTTTTTCCACTTTCACCCCCCACGGGAATCTGAATTCTTGTTTTACGCTTGGTTTCTGGAACGCCAATGGCCTCCGGAGGCAAGCGTCTGAGTTTAAAGATTTTGTGTATAATAATAATTTAGATGTCATCTTGGTTAGTGAAACCCACTTTTCCCAGGGTAATTTCACCAAAGTTGCAAATTATAAATTATACAATGTTGACAGGCTTTATAATGGCAACCACTGTGGCGGCACTGCTATTTATCTTAAGAACGGCTTCAATGCTACTTTCATTAAAGTCCCAAATCTAAATTCCATTGAAGCTACGCCTATTATTTTAGACTTCCCAAATATTCCAAAATTACTCATTGCAGCGGTATATATTCCTCCTAATTCTGCAAGGAATGACCTGCTCGAGCGAGAACTCTCCCATCTCACTAATCTTTATTCAAATTTTATTATTGCGGGTGACCTTAATGCCAAGCATTTGACTTGGAATTGCCCCTCTAATGATCGTAGAGGAAATATCATCAGAAGGTGGGTAGATCAAAATCATGCTGAAATTATAGCCTCCCCTGAACCCACCTCAACCAGAAGTAATAATGTTATAGATTTTGCTATCACCCGCAATTTCCCTTATAATTATAGCATTCAAACGCTACACGAGCTTAATTCTGATCATTTGCCTGTAATTGTCAGTTTCCGGACTGATAATTATTTTTTAGATTTACCTGCGTCTCTCACCACTAGGTGGAGCCACTACACGGAGATCCTAGCTGACACTCAGCCGCCCTCAATTATTCCATCTACTAACGCCCGTATTCACCGATAACCTTAACCGCCAGTAGAACTGACGGTTCAGAAGCTGCCGGTCGGTCCTGAATAACCGGGAGTGACAAATCGGTATTCACCGTTTACTTGGGAAGTAAAGTTGTTGAACCGAGGGTATTTCAACCCGCTTGAAACTATGAACGCTTATTGGCCAAAAGGTTCACGTGATAACCGATGTTTTTAGCTTCTGTTGTGTCACGGAGTAGTTTGTGTTTACATTCATTTTTATCGAAACGATCGAAAATAAGCTTTGAATTTTAACTTGCATTTTTTTTTTTTTTTTTTTTTTTTTAATTGCACACATCTTACATAAAAATGGATGGAAAGAGTTCGTTAGTTTATGAAAAAAATTACTGAATAATTTATTTAAAAAAATAAAATAAAAAATGCATTTTACTTCATAAAAGTTACTTAAAAAAAAAGAAATGGAAAAGGAATATTTTGCAGTTCTCAGTGTCAAAATGTTAATTATCTTTGTAATTGCTCTAAAAAAAACTATTTTTGTTGAGAACAAATAAATGTTTTATGTGCTTAGATTTTATTACAGCATGCGAAACATTTCAGACAGTGATTTGAAAAATAAATAAATAAAACATTGAAGTTTAGAATAGAATTAAATAAATTTCACATTCTGTAGTTTCACCACTATAATCCTGAACTTTTTGAAGTTATTTTCAAAGAATAAGAATATTCTCCTCAAAATAATTACAGAATAATAAATTCTTATATAAAGAAATAAAATAATATCCAAGAGAATATTCTCTTTGATAAATTTATCTATGCATGAAATGTAATTTATTTATTTTTGTATTTTTTATTTATTTTGTATGAACTTATCATAACAGATAAATTTTTTTATTGGGCATTAATTCTTATGACAGTATTTTCTATGATGAAAATATTAAAAACAGTAAAAACAATCATCCATAATTTGCCTACCTACTGCAAAATAATGTATTTAACTTTTAACAATATTCATTATTACAATAAATTTCTTGTTTTCACTTTAATAAAATTTTATTAATTTTGGTAAAATTTATCATGTTTGCATAAAGGGATATTTGTTTTCACATCTCGAAATACTTTTTATTTTTGTTAAAATAATTACAAGATAAAAGGAATATTTTATATACCACGTTTTTAAATTTTCTGTTGAATCATATAAACTTGACAATTCTAGGTATTAATAAGTACTTAAAAAAAAAAAAAAAAAAAAAAAAAAATTGATGAATTATCCCACCAACTTGAAAGAAAATGATCAAATGTGTAATAAAGAAAGCAATAGAAGAAATTTTCAAACATTTATTAATTGAATAAAAGTATTCAAAGAATGCATTGTCATCATGTTCTGAGCTATTCGAAAAGTTTCAAATGTCTAGCTAGTCGAGATGTTAGTTAAAAATCGATTGCAAGATTTATATTGGAGAAAAAAACAAGAAAGTGAGTTAATAAAAATGTGCTAAAAAAGTTGTCAGCCTCCCTTAATTAGGGAATACATGAGGTGTACAATAATATTGATAACTTTATCACAGAAATGTTTGTAAATGGAATGATTATATTCATACGTGGACAATTAAAATAATTTTATAAGTATAGTTTAACTTTAGAAATTTTTTTATTCATTAATTCATCAACCGTGAATATTCATTTTAAATAGGTTGTTGGTATAAAGGTTGATTAAATTTTTCATAAACCAACTATGTGAAAAATGCCAGAGCCGGGAATCGAACCCGGCACCTTCCGTTTAATGTGTGGATGCTCTTTCACTGAGCCACCCTGGCTGAAAACTAGCCTAGCATTTCTCAGATAACAACCATTGACAAGGTCACCATGGGCGTCGGCAGAATGGGGCATGGGGGGCCTTCTTTCCATGCCCCCCCCCCTGGAAAATTCTACTAAGCATTTTTTCTTTAAATTTAAAACTATGCTATCAGAATTTTATTTTTAAAAAAATATTTTTTCAGGTTGTGCCCCCCCTCCTGAAATTTTTTCTGGCGACACCACTGAAGGTCACCTTGTCTGCAAACGCAGATGTAACAGGTGAGACAATGTTAATCGTAGCACAACTCCATAGACCACGAAATTTCAATTTAGAAATTTTTTTATTCATGAATTCATCATCTGGGAATATTCATTTTAAATAGGTTGGAGTATAAAGGCTGATTAAATTTTTCATAAACCAACCATGTGAAAAATGCCCGGATTCTATTCCCGGCTCTGGCATTTTTCATATAGTTTCCTATTAAAAAATCTTAAAAAAAGAAAAAAAAAATCACTTAAATTAACATTGAAATCTTCATTACACATGTTTAACACATTGGCGGCTAATCTCGCGCCAGTGCATGATGGGGAATGCTGTTTGAAATGCCCGTCATGTGAGATCAGCAGCCAGTGTGTTAAAATTAAAAGGCCTTACTTTGAAGCTTGACAAAGCACAAAATGAAAAATAGAATAAAAGAACATAAATCTGATATTAAATTCGATAGAACAACCATTGCACTAACTAATCTTTATAAAAATAAATTTTGATAATACAAATAAATTAGCAAATTACAAAAATTATGTTTATACCATACATCACGAAACTTCCAAAAATTTAAAAAATGATACAGTTGCAACAGGGACAAACCATTGCTGAGCATAGACTGTAAGTGGTGCCATCTATTGCAACAACAGGACGAGGAAGATGCTTATGTTTACTTTAGTGATCTACATAGGCCCACCAGCGGCCGAGGTACCATCCTCAAAGCTGGTAGATGTGAGGTGCCAGGTTTGATTCCATGTCGTGCGTGTTGGCCTAGCCATTCGGAGTTTTCCATGCTTTTCTCCAAAACTTGCATAAATACGGGCTAGGACACCTTAGAAAGACCCCCGCGAAGGGCATTCCCCCTGAGGCCCAGGACCTACAGCAGTCAATCGGCCTTATTCCCAAATCCAATTCAACAGTGATCTACATATTACGTGAAGCTGCTCCTGATGAAGTTGTGGAACCGTGACAAAAGCCTTGTGAAGCTTCAAAGTAAGAGCTTTTAATTTTAAATATATCTGAAAAAGTCACTTAGGAAATAAGACTTAAATTATATTTTTCTTGAGGCGTTTAAGAAGTATGTTACATTTTAACATTGAAAGTAAAAAAACACATTATTTAGAAGTGTACTACAATACGACACGCTATTTATGTACATAATTTCTGAGTTGCTGCAGATACTTGTGAAAACATTGAAGTAATTGTTAGACGCAATGATTAAAGGTCTGCACGGGGCGCGTATCTCCGAACTGTTGGCGCACGCAGAACAAATTCACAATTTTTCGCCAGAGAATGCGATTTTCGCCAAATCTGGAAGTGCAAAGAGAAACTTCACGCCGCTTAACCTGTATAATAAACATCCGGCGTTTTTCTTTCTTTCTTTTTTTGTTATTAATTTTTTTTCTTCTGATTATTAATGTAGGATTTAAATCGCAAAACGAAACATATCTTGAAATTAAGAAATAGTTATCCGAATAGAGAAGTAGATAATAATAATGGTAATATATTAGCATTGAGATCCGATTTCATGTATAAGGCCAAAAAGTTTGTAAAAATTGTTCAAACAAATTACAAATTCTTAGTTAAATGCATGAAAAATGTTCATAAGTCCAAACCAATAGTACGCCATTTTACATTTCAACTATTTTTATTGTCATTTTGTATTTAAATTTTTTAAATGTATGACTTTATAAAATATCTCTCTTACGATGCAGTGCTTGAATTTTCATAAATTATCACCTTATATTTATCTATTATGTATTTTTAAAGAGCATCTTAATCATAATAAAATAGATATTTCGTGTTAAATTTTATGGTTGAAATTCATAAAATTTTCTAAGTATAATTTCCTCCTCGGACATGTCCATTTCTCATTCTTTACCCACCCCCCCAACCCCAACATACAAAGTTATAAAATAAAACGTTAAACATTTTATTAATGCTATTCTATTTGTTTTTCAGTAATCATAAACAATCTAACTTAATATGTTATACAAATCAAAGTAATAATGATGCGCATAACCATTTTCATCCTATATTTATTGTTACTAATTTCTATTGAGAGCGAAATGTATTCATATTAAAAGGAATGAGTATGATAGAACACTCAACACAGTCGCAGACTGAAATGCCGCACCTCATAGGCTACCCTCTATCCGATTCGATAAATTTGATTTATCGTAATTAAATGACTAATTTTATTAGGATTGTTTTCGTACATTAATTTCCAACACAACTGATCCCCATATTGCAAGATCGTGGGAAGTATTGGCCTAATTTGTCAAATGAAGGAAACACAATATTTAATTACTAAAGTTTCAAATTAAAATGTTCATATTTAATGAAGTGTATTAAAAAATATATTTTAAAATATTAGTCTGACATGTTTACGACAAAATATTGGCATAATGGACGTTTAAACGAAATTTTGCTCTATTTTGCCATGTTAAAAAGAAAACGTAAATTTTGAATAACATGTGAAGTTTACAACTTACATTGTTCCAAAGCAATATTGTCCTTATCAATGACATAAGTGATATTTGAAAACTGATGCATCCATTTTACAAACTCAATATCTGTAATACACACAGACAAGTCACATAAACCAACCACTAAAAACATAATTTTTGGATTCAGGAAACCTCAAAACATATAAATGTAACAAAAATTCAATTTCGAAAACGTGATCCGAAAACAATACTTTCGCGACCTTTTACAGATAAGATAAAGTAAATTAGAATAAGAGAATAATTTTAAATTAATTAAACTTTAATTGCATTTATTACATTGATTTTTATTTATAAAAAGAAATGCTTTTATTTAATTTGGGGTAGACCTGTATATTTACTATATATTTTACAAACACAATATAGTGTACTAATTTAGCACAGAATTTAAAACACATAGCACGACATGAAATGACCTTTCAGCAATTCCATTGTATGAATATATCTGAATTCTTTTGTGAGGTTCTGTGTAAACTTCTAATAAAGGATATACATTCTACATTGTATACGAAACATTCTTTCATGCACATAAAATAAATGTTCAAATTTTTTTTTTTTTTTTTTTTTTGTTTCATCCAAAAATATTAAATTGTATTTACCAGAAAATTCACACATAGACTTAATGAATTTGAATTCTTTTCTTAGTCACTGCACACGAATTACTTAATATTTCATCCGAGTCCCAATATCTATTCTTGAGGTATGGTGATAACAAACACACAGACACACACATTCAGGCAACCGCTAAAAACCTAATTTTTTGTTTCATGATATTTAAGCAAATGTAGCAAAAACTCAATTTCGAAAATCTGAATCAAAAATAAAACTTTTCTTACAATATATGGGTAAAATAAACTAAATAATGATGCGTAATAATGAGAATCTGGTGTGTCACTCACACGACTTTCTTTTTCACCCTGCATTTCAATATTATAATGACAGATTGCACATTAAAGCTTAAGATCAATAGCGTAAGAATGTAAAGTTTAATGTACTTTTCAAATAATCTAAAATAGGTTTAGAAACAATTTTATTTGACGAAGAGAAAGTAAATAATAATAATAATAAAAATAATAATAAAACAGAATAAAATAAAATAAAATAAATGTATTTCATTTCAAGGATAATTTTAAAAGCTTTAAAATCATAATATTACAAATATACTTCTTCATTAATCTTGATAAAATAAATTTAAAGGGTTTTCTAATAAATTTTGGCATTAAATTATATTATCTAAAAATAACGATACAAAGACTCCATTGACACATTTTTAACAATTATGATTCAGGGAGCCTCAAAACGTGTATATATAACAAAAATTCAATTTCGAAAATTTGACCCCAAAACAATACTTTCTCTACCATATATGTTGGTAAGAGAAAGTAAAATAAATAAATGAATAAATAAATGTATTTCAAGAACAATTTTAAAAGCTTTAAAATTAGAATATTACAATTTTATTTCTTCATTAATCTTGCTAAATTAAATTTAAAGGGTGGAGGATTTCTAATAAATTTTTGCATTAAATATATTATTTAAGAATTACGATACTAAAACTCCACTGACACATTTTTAATAGTTTATTCTCTTGGGGAAAGAAAAAAAAAAAAAGATTGCTCGAATCCTTAACGAATCATGAATGAAGTGGAAAGGCGGGTTGCTTTGCGACAGAGAGGGTTTTGGCGCGAGCTACAAAAATTCGCCAGGTTGACCTGTATGCGCCAACATTTCGGAGATACGCGCACGGGGCTGGGCTCAGCAGGCAATTTCTTTCTTAAAAATACATCTATTTCTTTTAGTACTGCAGAATGCAGATTGTATTATTTTCTTTTAAACAGTGATTTTGCCATCGTTACCATTTTCGATCTGTCACCTTGAATGAACGTGCAAACATTTTTGTTTTTACCTAAATGTATAAAGCTGAAAGTTTGTCATTATTTGTATCAAAATTATTAGATTTTAACAAAAGTTGGTATACTAAATAATTACGGCAAAATCTAGCTAATGCCATATTCTTTTAGTTCAATCAGATAATTGGTTCAAAAGATATTAAGCAAAATCCCATTGTCACTTTAAAAATTTAAAAAGAAAAAATAAATTCATGCCAAAAATAAATAATTTCTTCTGATGTCAAAAAGAAACATTTTTTAAAAGTAATTAAAATTGAGAGAAATCATGCTAAAAAAATGTAACAACTTCAGTATGGAACTCTGATATTTCGCACCAAATTAGCTCAGACGTTTGTTGGCATTATCTTTTCTTACGCAATTGTGATAACTAATTTAATTAATCGCCAAAATGACAACAAAAGTTTAAAATCCACTAAAGCGCTCTTATGCTAAAACTATAACATAGAAATTTTAAGAGATAAATATAGTAACCGATGCTAGGAAATGAAACACAGTTGTTGCATGCCTTCGTATGGAAGAACAGATTGAAATAAGTCCTGTCATACTAAATTAAATTCTGTTTTGTGCAGGGCATAGGGTTTTATATTTACCTTAAAAAAAAAAAAAAAAAAAAAAAGATTAATCAGGTCGATCCTGATTTTATCGTTTTTTGTCTAGACCAAGCCTTACATTGCAAAATTAAAAATAAACAAAGGTAGGCTGGATAATCAAAGCATTAGTAGGGATCCAGCCTAGTCCCCAAAATTTTAGCCTGTACATTTTCTAGTTTTGATGATAGAAACTCGCTTCTTGGTTCTGAAGCCAGCTTAAAACTGGTGATGGACAATACAATGAACATCGCCAACAGATATTCACATAGACCTTATATATATAGACTACGCCACCAATAGGACTTCCCGTTATAGTGAATGTCTTCAACATGAGGGTGTAATCTGAAACCTTCATCCTTTGCGGTCAGCTCCGTATGTCACGTGACATAGAGTTGAGGGCGATTCTTCCATAAGAAAGCACTTATTTTTATCAGAATTCAAACAAAAAATTCTCCCTTTTAGAATGGTTTCTCACAAAAGAAATTTTTTTTAAATTAACCTATGACATTTTAGCTTTCCAACAATGCGTAAATCTAAAGGCTTAAATAAAAAGTGTGTGTACAATACATTCATTCTCATCTCTCTCTCCAGGTCCGCATCACGTGATAATTTCGCTGGGGAAGCTACTTCATGTCGCAGACGAATAATGAGGGGGGGGGGTCGTCTATCTATATAAGGTCTATGGATATTCACAATTCCTGTGCAATGTGTTTAATGCTCACTCTGTGATTGCTGATACGTAATATAATACCTTCCACCTGCTACACCGTGCTCAATTTTGTTGACTTTCTTGCGTTTCAGCATTAGTTAATTAAGTGTGACCTTCTTCAAACTGCAGACACCATAAAATGCAATTAACTCACAACAATTGTTCTGGGTCGAAAGGACACAAGATCCTTTGTCAGGCAAAGAAAGTAGGCTGCAGTTAAAACGGCAACATGAGTACAGCACTCGTGCCTACCTTCTTCGCCTAATGAAGAGTTGCGTGTTCTTTCAACTCAAAACAATTGTTGTGAGTTTTTTTTTAATTTTACGGTGTTTATTAAAAGTTTTGTAATTATTTTAAAATGCCAGCCTGTGGCGCTTTCTTATAACCATTTCACAATGTCTGAATTTTATTTCATGATACTTATACACTACTGATATTTCACAATAGCATTAGGGAACAGCTTTAATATAAAACCCCCTTAGTGAAATAAAAAATTTCGCAATTAAGTAGTTCAAATGATTTTTGGTAAGGTCTGTACTTACGCAATTGAAATAATTCACATTTAATGCATCGCAAAACTGGCAAAGAATAAAAGTTGCCAAGGAGGTACTACACAAAAGATGTGTCCATATTATTTTACAAACTAAATTGTGACAATAATAAATAACAGTATTCGATTAACTGAAATTAATATTAAAAAAAAAAAATCTAAAGTATCAAACCTACATTGGTTTAAAACTTTAAATTTTGCCTACAGGGTCCAAATACTAAAGCAGTTCCTTAAGAGTGGACAATACCTAATCTCGCTGGCTGCCTTGGCCCATGTTATTCTATGGGAAAATTTGTTTACATAATTACTCATTACCTAATGAATATTTTTCAATTCTGTTTTCCCATTTAGAAAATTCACAAGCGTTCAATTAGTACTTGTTTTCCAAAAATTGATTTTTTTAAATTTTAGTATTTCATTTTGCAACTAGAAAATGAGAAAAATGTATTTTGTGAAAAATCGCATTTTTGAACTCAAAATTCAAATGAAAAAAAAAATGAATTTTTCAAAAATGAGTACTCATTTAACGGTTATGAATTTTCTGACTGCGAAAACAGAATTAAAATATATACATTAGGTAATGTGTAATTGTCACAACAAATTTTCCCATAGAATAACATTGTCCACAGCTGTTCGCGGGATTAGGCATTGTCCCCTCTTAATGAGAATGCCTATTATTTACTAGTTAGTTGTAGGGCGACTAAGGCACCTGTTGAAAACTGATCATTTCATTTTATTTCTTTCTCACTTCAAGTAATTCATTTGCTAGCAAGCCTGTGCAAAATCTTCACACTCTATCTCTTTGTTACCTTTAAAATTATTATTTTATAGACGTCATTTTTCATATGCATGAGCAAATTTAATATTTATTTTTTTCATGTGAAAGCATATTTCATTTTATGCAGGGGAAAAAATGGCAACAATAAAAAATTTAAATTTCTATTTTAAAGCTGTTATTTTCATATTTTCATTAATTTTAAAAAATCTAATCAAAAATTTGTTACTACAAATAATTTACCAAATAAAAGGGGCAATTTTTAGGGGCAATAAAAAGGGGCAGATCTTTAAAAATGAGTACGAAAATTAGGAGGCAACCTGCGTTCACACACAGACATGGTACAAGGCACTGATGAGCTTAACTATACACGCTGATTTAAAATTAACTTTGTTTCTTATCAACATAATAAAATTCGAATAATTAATGCCATTTATTTTTCATTAACAGCTGTATATCACAGTACTTTGACACAGTTTGGATTAGCTGAGTATTTAAAATGCTAATGAAAATATATTTATTTAAACATTTCTATATTTATTTAATTAAACAAGAAAAAGCTTAAATATATAGTGACAAGCAAAGCTTGCTAAGTAAGTAATATAATTGATACGTACATTATTAAATATACATATATATATTATATAAACTTTTACAAATAAGCATATGCGAACAACAAGTTTTTGTATAAGAAAAATATTTCAATAATTTAATGAGTTATTTATAATAACAGAAATGTACAAATTTAATCAGTTTAGCTTAAAATTGGGATAATTTTAATGTACTCACCTTATTCATCTTGAGTACTTGTATCGCAACATTGCTTTGCACAAAATTACATGTTACAACAATCACTTTTATACATGTATGAATTCTTTGTGTATATGAAAACTCAAAGCTCAAGTTATGATCATAGAAATAATAATAACAAGAACAAATAATAGTATAAGAAATAGCATCCCCCTCCCCCAATCTCATTCAAAAGCACTGGTTATCAACTTTTCATAAATGAATACTGATAAAAAACCGCAATATAATAGCACTGCACTTAATCATTAAAAAAAAAAATGTAATCTAAAGCTTTGTGTAACCTTCATTTTCAAAGGAAAAGACTCCAAATATACATAACATTTAAATGCATTTTTTACAAAGTTATTTTTATTCAAATTATTCATTTAAAATTAGAATCGCAGACAAAAGTATTAAAAAAATAGAGCTCTTATACTTACCAATCAGATTAGTTCGGTAAGGGTCCCCTAGAAAGACCTCCATGAAGAGCATTCCACCTCGTCTGTAGTGTAGACAACTGGTCTTTGCCCAAACTTCAGCAAAACTAGCTAAGAAAGCTATCCCATTGCATTTACCTTCTATTAAAACAGAAGGCATCAACAGAACAACTCACTTGGCATTTGATTTAATACCATCTGATGTGTAGGATCTGCATATTTCACAGATAATGCGCTGACATAACCTAAAAATGATGAACTTAAAAAGAATAACATATTACTGTTAAATTAATATTGTAATTTAAAATATGCAGTTGCAATGAAATGTATATGGAAACAAATGATGTGCCATATACTATGTTATCCACATTAAAAGGAAATATTCAGATTAATCACACCAAGATTACAAAGTATGTGACAAATGTTTTTATAGAAATATAGAAAGTTTAGCTAAATTAAATATATATTTGTATATGTTGCTATTTTAAATTTTTTGCCATTAAAATCATCTTTGGAAGAGCCAATATTTACTTGCGATAAATGAAAAAATAAACTTGCTTTGACAATTCGATTAAAAATTTCAACTTCACAAAAGTAAATATACAGTTATATCCCAATACTTTAGTTACATTTCTCCAATTTCATAAGAATACATAGATTTTGAATATTAATCATTAAAGTATTAATGCCCCCTTTTAAAAAATTTGTGTGATTACATGGACTAAGAAAATAAATCCATGCAGCTGCACTTAGCTTGTTGTGACAATTATTAATAAAGCATTTGCTATTATTATTAAAGCTTCTATGTGAGTTTACAGTTTACCTATGAGATTGCAGATTATTATTCTTTTTCGTTATTTACTTATTCAATAATTTAATATGTTGCAGTAGAATATAAGTCGATAACAATAAATTAAAGAGAAAGACATAAATTGAAATAATTTATATCGGATGGTATGTAGCAGAGAAGAATCAAGTACTACGGATATTAATAAGCTTCAATTTTTATCACAGCATTAGCACGGAGAAGGTTCGTATGTGTACAGAGATGGTTATATACCGTGGAAACTGTACGATTTGTTTTTAACCATCATTATTTAAAATTTTGATACAATGACATTACTACTTTTAAAGCAGTATGAGCATTTTTTTAAGTAAACAATTCAGAGCAATGAACGAATCATACATAAACACAAATAAAGAAGTTATCTTAAAACATTACATATTTCCATTTTTTTAACGAAATAATTAACAGTTAAAGGAAAGAAAAAGGTTTTTTCTCACTCACTGCAGCAGAGTTTGACATCAACATCAACAAGCCGCGCCGCCATTATTATTTTTATATTTTGCTTCGCTTCTCGCTTAATTACTTACGCTATTACGCATGCTCAGTAACGAAATTTTACGGTTAACCTTCCTCTAGAGCTAGGTAGAGTTTCTGAGCCTGAAGTCGCTTTTCAGCCGCGGTAATGTTAACTACGGTTATTGGTGAATACCATTTGAGCGTTCAAGTCGGGCTTTCGCGGTTAACCGCAGGTTGAGGTAAACGGTGAATACGACCGTAAGTCTGAAGCTGAGAGTGCTATCAGTATGCTTGAGGAAAAACTTCAAGATGCATATAGCAATAGCTCAGTTCCTAGAAAGAGGGCTGGTAATTACTTCCGGTTACCTGACGATATCAGACAGATGGTCAGAGAACGAAATCGTGCTCGTAAACTCTGGCAGGTCAATAGGTCCCCGTATTTTACATCTTTCGTGGTCAGTAAACAGTAAGAAAAGTGTTCGCTCCCAAACTGAAGCAAAACAAATGACAATGCATTTGGCGTTTAATTACACGCCAAGTTCAAAGTGTGAAGATAGAGAATGGTTGCTTTACTTTTAAGAATATTCACATGTACATTTTTAAAAAGTGACGAGTAACTTATTGACCGTTGTTAGGGAATGTTGGCATGATTTCGCCAAGATTTAGACCCATGGGAAAACAACTAACTAAGCACATATTTTATTTGAACGTTGATGTAAAATTGGTGACAAGAGGTTGACGGAGGTACATTTCGATGTAAGATTAAACGAGACCGAATTAATTATTTTCTGGTTTCCCAAAACAAAAGGATAGAAATAAGTCAAAACATTATCATTTACAGAGCGAAAAGAATTTTCAGTACGTTAAGCATGTTAAGTGAATACTGGGAACAGATCAAAGATTTTTGTTTCAGCTACATTGAAAAAGGGATGAAAGGGAAGATATAAAAATTAGAAAACGCATAATGTAAAATTTATTATTTATAGGATAAAATCGTTTTATTTTAAGTAGTTGTTTAAGATTAAGGAATTTAATTTATAATTTAATTCATTTAGATAATTTACCTATCCCTTTAAAGAGAAAACTATAAATTTTATAATATGTGATAATCTATATCACATATTTTCTCCCCCTTGCCACAAAAATTGCAACCATGCTCTTTCTAAATTAACAAATGCATAGGAACGTAATTGACACAAATAAACAATGAAGTATAGTAAAATAACACATTAATATAATAAAAATATAACACACTAATATAATGAAATAAGCATATATGTAATTATACAAGTAACTGATTAATATGGATCTATGGCCACGTATAAACACAAATACAATTGAATAATAAGGAAGCAATGCCTATAAAATACTACACTTAAGATGACATGTCAATTTATTTTATTTTTTATTTAATTTTTATTTTTTATTTATTATATAAAATCCATTGCTTTTTGGCCAAGTAGATATATTTTGTAAGATATCTTTCATCAATGTTCATATATTCATATATAAGTGCACTCTTCAATATAAGTCATGACAAAATTTTTTTAAAAGACGTCTTGATGAGCCATAAGGTTGCTAAAAAATGAATAAAAACCATAGCTTTATTTTAGCTAGGTATATTTATGCTCATCACCGTTTATTTATTATAAAACTGCAGTATCAAATTTCATGTAATACAAAACATTACATTAGCAACCAATATATTTTTCATATGTATCTTAAGCAACAAATTCTAAAACTTTTTTTAGAATATTTGCAAGCAGTAGTATAACATATGTTAGTCATGTCCATGATAAGTAGAGGAAATATCTTTACCTCTGTTTACTTGACACAATAAGGATGTACATTACCAATGATAGCAATTCAGTGTGCAAGTTGAATAGAAAATTACATAGATATACAGTGAATGTGATTGCATTTCATTAATTGACATTAAAATTATGTATTAATGTGTATATTTGAGGAGAAAATAATTCCTTTTATTTACTTATTTACTTATTTGTTTATTTATTTTTTTTTAGCAACATTTATTTATTTATTTGTAAAGAAAGAAAAAGAGTGTGTATGCTTGAGTATAATACCATAAAATTGAAACAGGTATATAAGTAAACTTCTGTGTGCCTAAAATGTAATGCCTTTTTTTTTATGTAAAATGTAATTATTTATTTATATATATATTTTTTGTTTTAATGTGTGTGTTTGTTTATGAAAAATGTAATATTAGTATATCATAAAATTCAAACAAAAATTGTGTAAAAAGAGTAAAAACATATTATATAATTAAGAAATGTGGTGTAATTCTATTTTGCAGATACAAGATTTATCACTCCTTATTTATTTGTGAATTCAGAGTATATCTGATTTTTTTTTTTTTTTAATGCATTACTAATATTAAATCACATTGTGTATTCTGGAAATTAGTGTGAAAAGTAAATTCATGCACCAAATGCCAGACATGCTACCACCCCACAAAAGAAAAATTGGCCAGATATTCAAATGCAAGGATAACAACATGCATGACAAAATTACCACACATGCATTGGAGCGCTACACAACACAAATGTAGGGCATAAATCTGCATTAAAATAAAAAACATGATAAACTGCATTTATATATATATATATATATATATATATATTAATGTGAATATTAATTATCTTAAGATGTAAAATTATCTTTTACATATTTGACAAAATATCAATGTGAATGTATGTGAATGTATTATTGGAATTAAAATATCATTTAGATATATAATTCAGACGAATATAAAGTAATGTGTCTGTAAGAGAAAATATGTAGATATAGAATATTTGTAGTATTATTTAAAAAAAAAAATGTTGCTAAGAGCACAAAATATCATAAAATATCGTTATTTATCCAAATAAAAATGTTTATAATATTTATTGTATTCAATTTCAATGTTATCAATGTTTATTTTTATAATCAGCTTCAAAGTCAAAATTATTTTATGTGTGATGTATGTATATGAAAGTGTGTCTATGTTTAAGAAAAACAAAGATTATCTCATATGCAAAAGTCAGAAGTAAATACTTTTTACAGTTACCGGGCCCTAGGCCCGAATCGCTCGAGGTTTTTACATCTTTCGTGGTCAGTAAACAGTAAGAAAAGTGTTCGCTCCCAAACTGAAGCAAAACAAATGACAATGCATTTGGCGTTTAATTACACGCCAAGTTCAAAGTGTGAAGATAGAGAATGGTTGCTTTACTTTTAAGAATATTCACATGTACATTTTTAAAAAGTGACGAGTAACTTATTGACCGTTGTTAGGGAATGTTGGCATGATTTCGCCAAGATTTAGACCCATGGGAAAACAACTAACTAAGCACATATTTTATTTGAACGTTGATGTAAAATTGGTGACAAGAGGTTGCCGGAGGTACATTTCGATGTAAGATTAAACGAGACCGAATTAATTATTTTCTGGTTTCCCAAAACAAAAGGATAGAAATAAGTCAAAACATTATCATTTACAGAGCGAAAAGAATTTTCAGTACGTTAAGCATGTTAAGTGAATACTGGGAACAGATCAAAGATTTTTGTTTCAGCTACATTGAAAAAGGGATGAAAGGGAAGATATAAAAATTACACGCTTAATTTCAAAGAATGAATTAATCACTCCATATAGGAACGTAATATTTCACAATGACATTCATCCTTTCTGAGTAACTGTTTTATCAGAAACTGACAATTTGCGAAAAAAAACTGGTTCCAAATATTCTCTCTGTCGGGGGGAAAGAGCAAAGCACTACATTTCGAAGTGAAACAGGAAAAATCTTTAAAGGGGGTGAATTGAGAGCCTTTTCATTGGACCGATTAAGTCATGTGATATTTTGGAGCGATTTCCACAGATTCAAAATGGCTGCCTGCGATCTCGTGCTCGTACTGACGTGCTTATAAGATTTGAAAATAACTAAAGATAACTAAATGCTTTGAAAATAACTGAAAACAGATGATGCTTAAAAAATTAAGGGTAAGTACTGTTTTATTTTTCGATCTCAATAAGTTTTTTGAAATTACCTACCTAATAACTCGCTTATCTATGTTATTGTAAATGTTTTTCATGTACTGTACTAAAAACGATCGGTACTTACGTATTCACTGCATGTCATTTTACGAAGTGAAGTATAATCTGCACAAGTTTATCATACTTTTTTATCGTTTAACATTGTTTATGTAATTTTTTATCATATAAGTTTGTAATAATAACAGGTTTATCATAGTGCCGAATAACTGCTGGCATGCGGTTAATACAAAAATGCCATGTTTTAAATTAAAAAAAAAAAAAAAAAAAAAAAAAAAAATTATAATATTACTAAATGTATATACATACAATTGAATTTTTAATGCTTGCAAATTTTCTAAATTTTATTATGATAAATTTCTAAATTTTGCATCTGTACCACCTTAACAATAATTTTTAGATTTCTGGTAAAATATAATTAAAAATAAATAAAAGTATATGATAAATCAATACAAATGTTAATTTTTTTTAAAGCATGCATGTAGTATGCACAGACATCCTTTAAAAATCAGGATTGTATTTTCGGCATGACAGGAAATAATAAAAAAAAACTTACTGCTATTGTTTACATAAGAACAATCCACAATTTGCTAATTAATATTTCAAATTAGTAAAAATTGTAATTTAAATCTGTGTATTGAAATTTCATTATTATGCTATGACTGATTAAGAAAGCTGTTTTATATTTAATTAGTGAAAATTAATTAAAAACTTTATTGTTTTCAAATTTTAGAGATGTACCATATTCTGATTTTTACATATACACTATATATTAAGTTTCACTTCTATATTACATTTTATTTGGGCATATATCGAAAAGGCATTCATTCAATATTTTAAGACTATATTTGGTATTACAATAAATCTCATGTTTTTTGAAAAAAAAAGAAAAAAAAAAAAGCTGTTACATTTTAAATTCTTAAAAAATATATATTGGTGTTTCAGTGATCTAATATCTGTTGCTTGGCTTCTACTATGCTTAATAGATCATCTTTATTATATATATATATATATATATATATATATATATATATATATATTTAGAATTTTTTTTTCTATCTCACTCCCCCCTCTTTCTTTTTTTCTTTTTTTCCTAGCTTTAAAAAAGGTAAAAAAATCTATTCAAATTTCATTAAAATACATTGTTATTGATCATTTCGTTGTAGATCAGTTAAAAAAAAAATGTCTGCATAATAAATAAAACTATAATCTTTTTATTATTATTATTATTATTATTTTGTTTGTTTTTTCAATTGTGGCAGAAGTTCTGCTTATGAAGCTGGTAGTTGGGAGGCACCAGGTTCAATACCAGGTCATAGTTGCTGGGCTAGTTTTACGAAGTTTTCTGTGGTTTTCTTCAAAATTTGTGTGAATTGCAATGTTTTCGTTGAACACCTAATTTAAAGATGTGATTTTATTCATAGAAAACACTCTTATATGAAACATCCTAAAATCAATAAGCAGAGTTTTTGCGAAATAAATATAGTTTTCTCCTGCTTTTTTTTTTTTTAATAATAATTTAAGCTTGATTAAATACATTTAATATCTTGTATTGGAAAACTCCAATTTCAGAAAAAATAATTACAGCAATTCATCAATAAATAATAAAAACAAAAATTTGGTGTCCCAGACCCCCTTAAAACAAACTTTCAAAATTGCTAGATCATATTATTTTATTTATTTATTTTAAATAAAGTACATGTAAACAAAACTGAAACACTGGAGCTACACTAGAGGTTTATTATTATTTTTTTTTTCATTGAATATATATATATATCTTGTTTGTAATGCCAAGTAATTCCAATTTTTTAATAGAATATCTATCAACGAGAATAATGCAGAATAAATACAAGATATTAAATATATTTAATCAAGCTTAAATTATTATTTTAAAAAAAAGATACAGGAGAAAACTATATTTCGCAAAAACTCTGCTTATTGATTTTAGGATGCTTCATATAAGAGTGTTTTCTATGAATAAAATCACATCTTTAAATTAGGTGTTCAACGAAAACATTGCAATTCACACAAAGTTTGAAGAAAACCACAGAAAGCTTCGTAAAACTAGCTCAGCAACTATGACCTGGTATTGAACCTGGTGCCTCCCAACTACCAGCTTCATAAGCAGAACTTCTCGGCCACTGAAAAAACAAATAAAATAATAATAATAACAATAATAATGATAGTTTTATTTATTATGCAGACTTTTTTTTTTTTTTTTTTTTTTTTAATAAAATGCAGAAGTTTCTTTCTTTCTTTCTTTCTTTTTTAACTGATCTACAACGAAATGAACAATAACAATGTATTTTAATAAAATTTCAATATATTTTTTACCTTTTTTAAAGCTAGGAAAAAAAAAAAATAAAGAGGGGGGAGTGACAGAAAAAAAAAAAAAACAATATATATATATATATATATATATATATATATTTAAGAATTTAAAATGTAACAGATTTTTTTTTTTTTTTTTTTTTTTTTTTTCAAAAAACATGAGATTTATTTTATTTTATTTTTATTTTTTACAGGATTATTTTTAAATTTATTGTAATACCAAATATAGTCTTAAAATATTGAATGAATGGCTCTTCTATATATGCCGAAATAAAATGTAATATAGAAGTGAAACTTAATATATAGTGTATATGTATATGTAAAAATCAGAATGTGGTACATCTCTAAAATTTGAAAACAATAAAGTTTTTAATTAATTTTCACTAATTAAATATAAAACAGCTTTCTTAATGTGTCATAGCATAATAATAAAATTTCAATACACAGATTTAAATTACAATTTTTACTCATTTGAAATATTAATTAGCAAATTGTGGATTGTTCTTATGTAAACAATAACAGTAAGTTTTTTTTTATTATTTCCTGTCATGCCGAAAATACAATCCTGATTTTTAAAGGATGTCTGTGCATACTACATGTATGCTTTAAAAAAATTAACATTTGTATTGATTTATCGTACACTTTACTTTATTTTTTTTTTTTTATTATTATATTTTACCAGAAATCTAAAAATTATTGTTAAGGTAAGGTACAGATGCAAAATTTAGAAATTTATCATAATAAAATTTAGAAAATTTGCTAGCATTAAAAATTCAATTGTATGTATATACATTTAGTAATATTATAATTTATTTATTATTATTATTATTATTATTTTTTTTAATTTAAAACATGGCATTTTTGTATTAACCGCATGCCAGCAGTTATTCGGCACTATGATAAACCTGTTATTATTACAAACTTATATGATAAAAAATTACATAAACAATGTTAAACGATAAAAAAGTATGATAAACTTGTGCAGATTATACTTCACTTCGTAAAATGACATGCAGTGAATACGTAAGTACCGATCGTTTTTAGTACAGTACATGAAAAACATTTACAATAACATAGATAAGCGAGTTATTAGGTAGGTAATTTCAAAAAACTTATTGAGATCGAAAAATAAAACAGTACTTACCCTTAATTTTTTAAGCATCATCTGTTTTCAGTTATTTTCAAAGCATTTAGTTATCTTTAGTTAATTCAAATTAAAATTAATATTTAAAAAAATTATTATTATAATCAGAAATCCTGGCGTCAAATTGAAGATAATTCCTTTCTGTATATAAAGGTGAAAAAACTTTGTAAATTGAACCATTAGTTCATGAGATATAACAAATTTTTTTCATCAAAAATTTTTAATTAAAAAAAAAAAAAAAAAAAAATTCTTTCTTGCTCAACTTCATCGTCAAAAAAGCTACAATTTCAGAAAAAATAATTACAGCAATTCATCAATAAATAATAAAAACAAAAATTTAGTGTCCCGGACCCCCTTAAAGGGGTTAAGCATCTTTTATAATTATTAAAAGAAACATTGTGGTTAATAATGTTAACACGAATTTCACTTTTTTTTTTCTTTTTTTTTTTTGTGTGTGTGTGTTTGAGGGGGAGGGAGATAGAGGTAGGGTGTTTTAGTAGATATTTATTTATAAGATATATTAAAATCAGAATTAGATTTTTAAACGAAAATATCTGTCAATAGTACATAATTTTTTCTTCTTACTCAAAAAAAGAGTTAAAAACGACTTATCAAAGTGGAGTGGAGTCACTCATTTAACATAATGATTCAGTTCAAATAAGGAGTGCTTATTGTTTATCAAAAAGGAGTGAAAATGAATTATCAAAAAGGAGTGAAAATAATTACTCCGCAAGATAGATGAAATTCACTCCTATAGGAAAAGTGCATTTTTATTACTGGAAAGGAGTGAAAATTAACTCAGTCTGAGCTAAAATCACTGGATTTTTTTAAGAGAGTAGAAAACGCATAATGTAAAATTTATTATTTATAGGATAAAATCGTTTTATTTTAAGTAGTTGTTTAAGATTAAGGAATTTAATTTATAATTTAATTCATTTAGATAATTTACCTATCCCTTTAAAGAGAAAACTATAAATTTTATAATATGTGATAATCTATATCACACCGCTGATTCACAGTGAAGTCACAGTAGCGAAGTAATAGAGTGCATCCGTCTCTACACCTTCGACTGTTTGCTAGGGTGAGATATTTAAATTTATCTAATTTAATTTCTGATACATATATTTTGATAAAGTAATTAAACACGCTGACTGAGCTATCTCGAGTGCCAGACCGCCCTCCCATTCATCTGTTCAAATAAAAGTCTTATTTATAATTTATATTCAAGTCTCGTGCTCTTTACTTATCCATTTAGTTATCTATTTAATTAATTAAGATGGAGTTTGCATCAACGCAAACCTCACATATTTTCCTCTTTTTTTTTTTTTTTTTTTTTTTAATGATATTCAAGTTTTTTAGAATTTTAAGCACTAAGAAAAGGAAATTTTTCTTCGAGCTATTAATAGTAAAGCAAATCTTAGGAATATTTCAGATTATAATAATAATAAAAGAAAAAAAAGACAAAATTGTTATAGCAAGATACAAAAAAATCTTTCATTTTTATAGTAAAATTAACAAATCTACTTATATCAGTTGAACATACTTAAACGTTCGCATCAAAGCCTTAAGAGGACATGCCATTGGCACTTCTGAAGGTTTTATATAAAAGCTTGCGTTTCTATTTCATATTTATAAATCGAACAATATTAGGTTTGTTCAATAAAACATATATTCAGGCAACAATTCTTAAGGGTTTTGATATATATATATATTTTTTTTACAGATTTGAAAGCTATAAATTGTGTTTTCTCAGTTCGCATTTTTTCATGATTGTCAAAACGTTTCAGATATTTTTTTTTTAAAAAGAGAGATTTATTATTATTATTATTATTATTATTAGAAAAAAGGTTTTTAAAAAGAAATCAAGAGAAAAAGGATATATTAAATTTGCTTTTTTTTTTTTTTTTTTTTAATCTAATTTCAGAAGTTTAAAGTTTGAAAAGCACATTTGTCGATTCCCCCCAAAAAATATTCCCAATATTTCATTGAAACAAAGCAGTTTAATACTTTATCAAAAGCTTTTCCTCCGTTAGAAGAGTAAGTTATCAATAAAATTTATTTATTTATTTTCAGAAATAGTAATCTGACAAATATATTTATATGCATAAACACATCTACCTTTTATTTGATTTTTATTTTTTATTTGATTTTACTTTATTTTATTTATTATTATTATTATTATTATTTTGTGATCATTTCCTTCCGATTCAGCCGGAGGAAACAGGTGTTGTTGTTGTGAGTTGCTGAAAATTGTCTACACGAAGGTTGGTTGTGTTTTATATCGCACTCGTGCTGCGTTGTGGGGTATTGGCGACGGTTTGGGACTCACCCCTAGAGGTGTTCTGGAGACATGCCATCAGAATTTTGATCCTACAGGGATGGAATGGCTTCCACGCTTCGGTAACCCCAGAGGTATAATTTTGATGGTAACATGAGGACATTGTGACCACGACAGATTTTACGTGCACCAACCACCATTAGTGTACATGACGGTCTTTAGCCGGCTCGAGTACCGAAATCTACACGAAAGACTAAAACATGATGGAATATCCTTGGTGCGTCTTTCTAAGGGTTCTAAGCCCGTATGTATGCTAGTTTCAGACAAAACTACGAGAAACTCCGAACGGTTAGGAAAATGGGTTGCCCTGTAAATCTTGATGCTTCTCATACTATATTCTATAGAAAGCATTCTTTTGTGCATATGAACAACTTATTTCAATTTCATTAAAATTTGTCCAAAGTAAAGTTATTAAAATATGGTTTAAAGTAAATACCTTTGATAGAATGCAATGCTTTGAAATACTTTCGACTGTCCCTGTACACAAATCTTTGGCGGTATTTAATCCATTTTCAATATCGAACATCTGATAGTGTACTTGAATAACATATTTCAATTTCATTAAGATTTGAGTAAAGGTATTAAAATATGGTTTAGAGAAATATCTCTCATTGAACACAATCCTTCGGATTAATTTTAGGTGTCCCTGTACATAAATGAGTGATGGCATTTACTCTATTTGTATGAAGAAACATTCGAAAGGGAATCTTGAATAACATATATAAGTTTCAAGAAATTTCATTAATATTTACGGGAGTTAGATTGCGGACAGACAGAGAGACAGACAAATCGAAGTCATAAACTCTTTACAACTTAGTTAGAAAGTATTAAAAAATAATGATAATAAAACTTCAATTGATGATAATTTATTGCAATAATAATTTCTCGCTGAAATTTTACAAATTTGTACGTGGTGTGAATAAATAAAATCTGTTAAAACGTTTTCAACTGCTTATTACTTTCCCACTTTATGACTGAAAATTGCTAAAATCTCAAACAGCAAAACAGAGAATGTTTCCCTGGGCCATTACAAAGTAATGTCAACTTTAAGGAGAAATATTGCTCAAAAGTAAACATAAAATACGTCTCTAAAACAAGATAAAAAGAAAATGTATCTTGTACCATTAATAAATTTGACCTTCATAATAAAAACTAGTATGTTGTGGCCACCTCAAGACTTTCTTCTATATTTTCCTATATACTAATTCACTAAAGGCAAATAATTTATTAAAACTATTATTTATTAAAATTACCAAACATGATGTATGCAAATGATTTTCATCTTAGAAAAAAGTAACACGAAATATCCAAAGAAGACAGTTTTATTGTCTATAAAAAATATCTTAAAAATAGTTATATGCCATACAAGTTAAGATATAGCCTTCCCGTTATCGAGAAAATTTCCAGTATAGTAGCGCCATTTATTGGCCTGTAAGAATCCAACTTGAATCAGCATAATGTCTCATAATAGCCTTCTTCCATATCAAGTTTTGTTTTATTATACGCAATAGAACATGAGATATAGCCTCCCCTTAAATTGCGGAAATCGCTGTATAGCAGCGCCACCTTTTGAGCGGTTGACACCAAAAGTTGATAGGCACTAATTTAGGTCAAAGTGCATGTACATATAAATTTTATACAATTCTGGGCAATAGTTCCGGAGATACAGTTGCCACAAAATTTTTGTCATACACACACAGAGACAGACATTTGCTAAATATGGTAAAATCGTGTTCTACAGCTCTCAAAACGTGTAAATCCGTCGAAATCCGGAAGTCGAAAATTTTTACGAATCCAATACTTTCTTCTATTGAATATAGAAGAAAATAATAATAGTGATAAATAATAAATTGTGATTATTATTCCTGTAGGGGTAAACAAATTACCGAAAAATTTCAAATTATTATATTTGCATTATATTGAAAAATAATTATTGCAAATAAAATACCTACTGCAATAATTAGTTTCCCAGCAACAGATTTAATTTTCCTCCCTGTATTATATGGCCGTCACAAAATTTTCTTCTATATCAATCTAAATAATAGTGGTTAAAACGAACAAATATTTCATCTAAACTTTTTTCAGTAAAAATTTTGCATATACAGTTTGGTGCAGTTTATATACATTTTGAAATTCTGTGTATTCATTTTTGAGCTAGAGTTGGTACAAATTTTGTGACACACACACAGTCAGACATTTTTTTTTTTTTTTTTTTTTTTTTTGTAAAAATGATCAAATTATGTTTAAAACTATATTAAGAAAAATTAATTATTTCATGCTCAATATTTTCATCGTTTCAAGACTTATATTTAATAAAGGACATTTTAATTCACTCAAAGAACAATCTAAGCGTAGAGGTTGCGAAAAAAATGCACCGCACCCATCTCGACTCGAACCTCGAACTGAAAAACTGTCTGAATAAGCAAATTTGTTTACTTTCTATCTCGTCGCGCGCTTTTTCTGATGTAGAAGTATAAATGTAATTGCAATAAGAAGACAGTTTAAAAAACGCTCTATATCATATCATTTAATACGTTAAAATAATCATTATTTAATACTGCAAATTTATTTTCAGTGAAATAAACACCTGCAAAAGGCTCACAATCAATCATTTCTGATATTCACACAAAACAATTTCATAAATTATTTAACTATATTTCCAGTGATATCAAAATCACGGTATATACAGAAAGATGGAATGACTCGTAAAAATCCAAAACTCCTCCTGTTTTTCCAGTAGATTGTCTGCTGCTGTAATATAATCCAGGTGAGTGGAACTTACCTCTTCTTTTAACTATTGTTTACCAATGCTTATCATATATATATATATTAATTGATTATCATATATATATATATTAATTGTCAATTAATTTAAATAATGCTCAACGAGTGCGCTAAGCGTAAATTAAATTAACTAATTTTAACCTATGTAAACATTACCGTGCTACACAACTTTATTGAATCTCTCCCTTGGCGGCTTTTGAATTTTTGTCACCATATTAGTGATGATTTTTTTCTTTAATATAATTTCTTGTATAAAAGGGGAATCATATTTTGGTGATACTTTTACCGGATATCTTTTCGCTAATTTGTATGAATTCTTCATATTCTGTTTATATTTTTTACGGTTTTTATGCTGAGACTAGTGCTTGAAATAAATTTTCTATTTTTAAAACTACATTTTTTGTTTCCTATAAAATTATTTATTCAGAGAAAAACAGATCATTTATGTGACTACTATTTCGGTTTAATTTCTTTAAACGGCTATTTCTAAATTAAACGTCTTGGCGAAAAACATTCGGTTTATTTCAACGCCAAAATTTAAAAATCGCCCAGTAGGATCTATAAATAAAACTGATAAAATAAATTTATAGTTCATAGAGTTTATTGTAGTAAAGAAACGCTACGCAGTCAAATGTGACGTCATGGGCAGTTTTCTTTTTTCTTTTTTCTTCTTTTTAATAACAACTTGACAGTAAAAATCTACAATAGTTAAAGAAAAAAAATAAATAAATAAAGAATAAAACAACATATAATATTACCATAAACTATATTAACACTTTATCAATGTGTATAAAATTTTCAAAGTGATACTGAATGTAAACGTATTTTTTTTCCCTGACGGAAAAAAAAAAAAAACGAACTCGTAAATTTTTTTTGGAAACAATTAAATTAAGGATAAATTTTTAATGACTGTTTTGGCAGCTACTATGAAGTTAATATTTTCATATTTTAATTAATTAAAACAAAACAAAACAAATTTCGAAAATCGGGCTTTGAGGTGCACAAGGACCCCTCGGAGGGCACCTTCATGTCGAAACACGTGACTGTCCGAGCTACCGTCTTTGCGCTACGCTGTCCACACACACACACAAACATTGCCTTGTATATATATAAAGATTTTCTAATTTTTCTAATTTATTTTCCTCGTTTTAAGTAAATGTACTTTTTTTTTTATTCTGTCGAAAAAAAAAAAAAATTGGCAACAATTAAATTATGGATAAAATTAAAATGGCTAATTTATCAAAAATTAGAAGGTTATTATTTTCACATTTTAATTAATTAAAAGAAAACTAATCAACAATTCGAAAATCTGGCTTCGAGAGTACATCAGGAGAGGTCATTACGAACCTCCATGCAAATTTGTGTAGTTCAGCCATCAGCCGTTTTCCTAAAAAGCTCTGGAAATACATACACAATGACGCACACACACACAAACATCTTATTTTATTATATATATACACTAGCAGGCAACGCCCGCTTCGCTGGTCCCTATTTTTAAATGAATCACTGTAATTACTGAATTCTCAAAATTGCATTAATTTTTATCACGTGAAAAAAAAAAAAAAAAAGAGAAACAAAATCTGGTTAGGAAAACTGTCGCACCGGATTCTCACTGCCTTCGGAAAAAATTCCCAAAATGCTTTAACTCTTATTTCTATTATTTTTCCCCTTCGCCCCCCCCCCCTCCCGTCTATCCTAATAATTTTACAAATTTGAAAATATCCGCAATTGATTTGTAAGTATCAAAAACCTCTATGCACCAGTTTTGAACGATCTATCTCTATTTTTATTTTTTTGCCCCTCCGCTCTCCCCCTTCTCCTCCCAATAATTTAAAAAATTCGAAAATATCCACAATCGATATGTAGGTATCGAAAACTTCTATGTACCAATTTTGAATGATCTAATTCAATTTTATTTTTTTTGCCCCTTCGACTCCCCTTCCCGGCCCTCCTAATAACTTTACACTTTCGAAAATATCCCCATTCAACTTGCAGGCCTCTTAAACCTATCCGTACCAATTTTGAACGGCCTAATTGTATTTCTATTTATTTTTGCCCACAGCCCCCCCCCTTTCCGCGCCATCCCCCTTCCCACCCCTCCTAATAATTTTACAAATTCGAAAATATCCGCAATCGATTTGTAAGTATCGAAAACCCCTATATACCAATTTTGAACGATCTAACTCTATTTTTATTTCTTTGCCCCCCCCCTCTCCCGTCCCCCTTTCCGGTCCTCCTAATAACTTTACGCTTTCGAAAATATCCCCATTCGACTTGCAGGCCTCTAAAACCTATCTGTACCAATTTTGAACGGCCTAACTGTATTTCTATTTGTTTTTGCCCACACCCCCCTTCCCGCCCCTCCTAATAATTTTACAAATTCGAAAATATCCGCAATCGATTTGTAAGTATCGAAAACCTCTATATACCAATTTTGAACGATCTAACTCTATTTTTATTTTTTTGCCCCCCCCCCTCCCCCTTCTCGCCCCTCCTAATAAATTTACACTTTCGAAAATATCCCGATTCGACTTGCGGGCCTTTAAAACCTATCTGTACCAATTTTGAACGGCCTTACTGTAATTCTATTTGTTTTTTCCCCATAGCCCCCCCCCCCTTGCTGCCCCAAATGGTGGCTGAATTTCTAAAATTCCAGAAATTTGTTTTTAGATATTTGTCTTAGCTATATTTTAGAGCAAAAATTTCACGTATATCTATTTTTTTATTTGAGATATATTGGATTATGTGAAATCACGTTTTACGCATGTGAAATCACGTCACCCCCCCCGCCCCCCTTGGGGACCGAATTTCGAAAATTCCAGAAATTGGTTTTTAGACGTTTGTATTAGCTATATTTTAAAGCAAAAATTTTACGGATATCTGTTTTTTTCTTTGAGATATGAAGGATTTTGTGAAGTCACGTTTTGCCCCCCCCCCCCCTCGCTCACTTGGGGGGCGAATTTTCTAAACTCGCTTCTTAGTGGATGCCTACGTCATAGAAAGAACATTGTCACAAAATTTCATGCTTCTAGGTCTAGAGGGGTTTGGTCTGGGCGATGATGAATCACCCCCTCACTCACTGACTCAGTCAGTCAGTCAGGAAGAACTATTTTATATATATAGATAATAATAATTAGTATAATATTGCATGAATTACTAATACGTAAATTATTCATTTTTATTTGCTAAAACATCCGTGTGTTTTCCGATGCTATATGTGTATCAATCACCTAATAAATGAATAATTAGATCGTATTGTTTATACGTGAATCTCAAAGGGGATAAAAAAAAATTTCATGTTATCAGTAGTTCATGCTATAAGGAACTGATCTCCATATACCTAAACTAATCTTCATTTTGACGGGGATTGTGAAAACAGTTCATATTAAAAGTAATTCACACTAACAGTGTTCGCGTTTTAACGAGGTTTGACTGTATTATGAACGCAAAAGCAAAATTGACATTATCCAAGCAATTTAATGTTGTTTTTTTTTTTATATATAAAAAAAGACTTTTAGATTTCTAATAACCACAAAATAAGAAGTTTCCCGCCCTCTTCTGGAACCATTATTATTATTATTTATTTTCTTCTTCTTCTTCTTCCCTGAAGTATATAAACATAAACTGCGTGTGCATCATGACTGTATTGGATTGTCTCGTGACTTGCGGTTAGTCACTTTCTCAGGTGTTCTAAATAGAACTGCGGTTGAGAAGAGTAAATAACAAATCAAATATACCAGTAATGAAAATATAATGTATCTGTGTAAAACAACCGATAGATTTTTATCATCGACATTTTGAATCGACCCCGCCTGTGAAGATTAAACAAATAAAGAAAATCATACGATTTGCATTGGTAGCACTTTACAACATATTTTACACGTTGCATCATTGCATTTCAAAAAATCCCATCATAATTCGTAATGGCACTTTAAAATACATTTTGCTTTTAAATATTGAAAATACATTTCAAGCGATTTGCGCTTATATCTCATAATGTATCTAAATATTTTTGTGCAAACTAATAAATCAGTCGTTAATGCTAATCACGCCGTATTCAATAGGTTGAGGTTGAATTGGTTTGATGTCGCTCTTCAGCTATGCAATGGTCAATTGGCGACTGTCTGAGATTCACCCAATTGGGATTCATATTCAATATGAAACACGCTCTCGCGTTTTTGAATAATCTATGTTAGTTTCGATATGTTTTGTAATTACTTATAAATATTAAAATAAGTTATGCAGAAATTCCTCTCATAGACCATAATCTACCCGTATTCACTTACGAATCAATGCACACAAATCAGTAGCGTTATTTATACAATTTTCAATAGGAAAGATGCCATACTGTACGTATCAGGTTCAATGTATCGTAAAAATATTCAAAAAATTTTAAATGTAGACAGAAAATTAACAGATTTCATAACTAAATTATTATATAGCATTCTCTATATTTTATAAAGTACCGATATTTGAATGCAAAAGTAAAATGAATATCCCCTGTTGCATCTTGATATAAAAAACTTCAAAATTTTTATAACGACTCAAAGCAGAGATTTTCGGCTTTTTGTGAGACGGTTTTTGCAGTTTGGGATTTACTCAGGTGGTCTAAATAGAATTACGGTCAAAAAGGCAAGCCGTAGATAGACATTTTATAATTTTCGAGCTAGCTTTTTTCCAAGTGAAAATTAGAAGTTTTATTTTTAAAATATAATTTAATTTAATGCAAGGTCGAGGTTTTTTTTTTTTTTCCTTTTATTTATATTTGTCAAAGAAATATTTTTGAAAAGTGGCAAAGGAATAGAAGAACAACCACCAAGACTCCTCGACAGGTTATTAGAATGACAAGTGAGCAACAACAGCAAATTACTGCTACCGCAGTTCCACCTTCTCATAATGCACTCAACAACTACATCTCCTAAGAAATTATATTTGTGTCCAGCTAACCAACCGAATCTTTCCACAACTACAACAAAAGGATTGGAACTTTATTTTACGCTCCCATTTTCCATAGATTTCTGCGCATCGCGACAAAGGCTTTATTGACATCTCCCCACCTAACCTCGGAACCATACTAATGAGACCACAATAACTTACACCCCGACCCGTGAGAGTACCGCAGCAAATCTGTACTGGAATTGAATACCATTCATCCATTGTACCAAGCTGCACAATCCCCCTAGCATCGCAGTTTCATAGATCTTCCTTGAGGCAGCTTTACGCCCCACTAAACAACAACACTGTCCGATTTTTGTCCAAGGCCCTGCGGAGACACATTCTTTTGCAAGCCCCTGCTTTCTTCAAATGCCTTTTGTGTGTCTGGAGAAGGGAATTTTGAATATCGTATGCCTTGAGGAGTATCAGAAACCCAGCGGTGGGGACTTCCGATGCATGCATGTCCGAGTAAACAGTTGCGTAGAGCAATAAAAATCAAGGTAGGTGTGTAAAATCAGAACGTAAACTGTTTAGCACTTCTGGAGCTACAAAGCGAAACAAAATTTTCACAGTGTAGGTTTGGAGTGAGAATGTAGTTGTAAATTCAAGATCCACCTGTGGAATTGGCACTTTACAATGTGTATGAGACTTTGGTATATCTATACGTTTTGAGGCCTCTCGAATTTATTTTTGCTATTTTTACGGCGATGAATGTCTTTGCGTGTGTGGGTGAACTATAGTAATAGTACCAACTATAGTTATTTCACAACTTTTTGAAAAATTTGTCTAAACACGTAACGAAATTCAAAGTTATTGAAACGAAATCTGTTTTTGGCACATTGCATAGATTTCTGCCTTCAGAGTGAATCCATCTGATCCTATGCTGATATAATTTAGAATCATGCCTTATTTATGCAAAAAAAAAAAAAAAACTTCATGTGAATAATGAACTTTATCTGAAAAAAATGAACTTTTAAAAGCAATCAATTCTTTGAAAGTTTCCGTAATCTATAAATAACAATAATAATTTTATATACAGGGTCACATGTCACATAAAATAATTCAGATAAATTACAAGCTACTAACGGAAATGCTTGAAAACGCATTTTGTTATTATTGTCCTAAGCGATTTGTTTTAATTTACCAAGTCTTAGTGCTCCTGCACTGTATGTCTCATATACAATATGTGGACAAATTATGCAGGACTACTTAAAAACAGTCGAAGGCATCGCTTTCTATTCGATATGATAAATAGGAATGCTAGTTTGATAACATTATACGAATCAGTGCGGAAGTTTTTACTTTTGTCTTTGGTCGTCAGGTTTTAAGCACACTGTTTCTTTTTCTTCTTTTACTTTTCTTCTTATAATTTTTAAATATAAGTGGAGATTGAGTGGGTTTAACTTTCACTAGAGCTACGCATTGGGCCATAGGTGATGGTCTGGGGCTCACAACTGCGTTTCATTGGAGGCATGCCATCACAATTTTGATCCAGCGGAGGAGATTTTGTGAATGTAAAATACGTACACGAATTTTTATTCACACACAGAAATATCGGTTGGTATTTTCAATATTTTTATTATGATGAAGCAGTTTTTAGAAAAAAAAAATCTCAAAGTGGGGATACATAACTGATTACAACACTCATTCAGTGCATTTCACAATACAAATTACACTGACACACACACACACACACAAACAAAAAAAAAAAAAAAAAAAAAAAAAAAAAAAGACTGCTTTTATTTAAGTATATTACAAAGAAAGTCAATTTAATTGATTTTTTATACCATTACGACCCAATTTATATTTCTAGCACGGCTGTTGAAAAGGTCTGACTTTTATTCATTGGAAGGGTTCGAAGTTCAAAATACAATTCTCATGAGTTATACAACAGTATACATTTGCCAGCTCTCGAAATGTCAAGTATCATGGGCAGCCAGATGCCTTCTTTGTGAGTATTCCTACCCTTTCCTCTTATCAGGTCTTTCATCTACCCCCAAGGAGTGTGCTACCCATAATCAGAACATTACAGGAGAAGGCTAATTATTGCACTTCACTGATTTTATTATATTATATCCTTCTTTTGAAAGATTTTATTCGGTTTGATTTGAAATTAATGTTTATAATAATAATAAAATGTATAATAATGAGCCGGGACAATAATTCTGTACTGATAAGTATAAAGGATTTAAGTCCATATTCTTGATTTTTCAGGAGACGAAAAATAAAGTTAAACTAACTAAAAACAAATCAGAAGAATCGATTAGGAAATAGGTATTTCGTTGACTTATACTCTTTATACCATTCAGTGATTGTCAACCTTTATTTAATAACGTGAAAAAATTGAATTAAATATTTTATACCATACATGAATGGTAAATTTCTGACTTGAACCTTTTTTTACCAATGGATTTTCTCAAAGACTAAGACTTAAATCCTTTATACCAATCGATAGAGAATTTTTTTCTCCGTCTGACTATGTATTTAACTCAAAATCGACATTTTTGGACTTAAATCCTTTATACTTATCAGTACAGAATTATAACAAACAAAAATTTAACATGAATGTGTGTGTGTCAAATCTACCTCATACAGATTTTAGTAGCCTCGCCTACAACTAGAAACGTAATTATCGCATTTTCCTGAGTTTATAGTTATCCTTTTTATAATTCTTTTTATTTTCATCTTCCATATGTAATATAGAGAAAGTATTGGATGCGTGAAAATTTTTCGAACAACGGTTTTCGATGGATTCACACGTTTTGGGATGTCCTGAACACGATTTAACTGTTTTTAGAAAATGTCTGTCTGTCAGTCTGTGTATCTGTGTGTGTGTATCACAAATTTTGTGGACGCTGTATCTCACGAACCAATGAACTAAATTTAACCAAACTTGGTATTTAGTTGGACCCTGACATAAACTGGTGCTAATTAGATTTGTGGAAAAATGGCTAAACAGGTAGCGCTGTGATCGTATTATTTCTAAATTTTTAACATGGCAATATAGGACAAAATTTTGTATAAATGCACATAATGAGGGTTATTTTAAACGTGTGATTGTAAAATTAATATGAATTATTTATAATAATAGTAGTTAACTAGGAAAAAGAATTTGTGCATGCGGGAGCATCGCTTCCTCCCCCCCCCGGGGGGGGGAATAAATTTTCAATATGTGTGTCTTTCGAAAGATCTCGTCAATACCTTTGAAATGAATGGTTTAACTATAGTTCTGTGTTAATTTAAAACAAGGTTATAGAATTTTTTTTTAATCTTTTAACGAAAAAAAACTTAAAAACGAAAAAAATCGTATTTCTTTTAATATTGGCAATAAATCAACTTTCTTTCGGCATTCAGTGATATAATTCTGACACATAAAATTCGTCTGCATTTATAAAAGAAAATAATTTGATAATTTAATAAATAATTTGTATCGAATAAATTTTGTGTAAAAATTATATAGAAGAAATTCATGCGGTGGCCACATCATACTAGTTTCTTTGTAAAACTTGAAATTTGCTTTCTTTTTCTACAACTATGGGAAAGTGTTGCATAATTGTTTCCAACATAGTATAGATTTATCTTAGACGTGATTAAATTCTTGGTTTTCACTTTCTACTAATTGTAAATTGCAACTATATAATATAACTATCCTGTAATATGGAAAAGTGCTTGATATTACTTTTCCCATGTGGCTCCATACAAACGGCGAGGAATATTTTTGGCAGATTAAAAGCCAAAATTAGTAAATATAGCTGCTGAAAGTCAAATACACTTCGTGGTCTAATAACAGTAATAAAATTTTACATTTTCTTATATAATAAAATGTAAGATAAAATATTTCAAGTAGTTTTCTGTTGTAATTTTGAATAATTAATAATAAGAATCTTAACATTTAAACAAGACAACAAATGGAGCCTTTCATAGTAAAATAGTTATTAGTGACAGAATATTGATTACTTTTATTAGCTGTAATAAATACTGTTAGGTTCTTAAAAGTTTTAGGCTGGAATCCTGGTCTCTTTTAGTTCTTGGAGCATAATAATAATAATAATAATAATAATAATAATAATAAACTAATCCATTTAAACTAGTTAAATAACTGCGTAGAAAAATCTGGAAAATTTCAGTATCTCGTTAGCCAGTCATATTAGAGCTTCCATCTTTGGTATATCGATAATAAGGATTTTCTCGCCAAGGTCGCCAAAAAATCGCCAAGGAGCGAAAAGTCGGCAAATTTGGCACCAAATCCATTATGTGCCTTATTGGAGCTTTTTAATGCTTTTTTAATGAAAAATTAGTTATTTTGTAAAAAAGAGCTAGAAATGCATAAAATTGACATTTTACCACCTGACTAAGCCTCTTTGGATGAATTTACATAAAAATAACTGCGAATTATTTACAAATTCGTAACAATATTATACATTTTCATTATGTAAGATTATAGACAGGAAGATAAGTTGCATTGAATAAGTCTACTATTGCATGAATTTTTTGAAAATTCTTTTGCCTTTTTTGAAAAATGGGAAATATGCTTTTATCTATGCTTTTATTATTATTATTTAATTATTATTTATCAATAAAAATTAAAAATGAATATTTCTATATCAAAAACACTTTTATAAGTCATTAAATGCTCCGACAATAATTAATTAACATATGATCGCCGCTGTCGCACATATCCGGTCACTGAGCTGTTATTTTTTCTACAATAGTCTAACAATTAAAAATTATACAGTTATGAATGTTTAGCTTCTTTTTCAAATTTTAAGGTCTTAAAGCATAGTCACAATCATGTAGACAGTAGAGGTGAGTTCGGGCTCTATTTTGGCAGTCCGAGCCCACCCGGGCCCGAAGCATTTTTGAACTGAGCTCGCCCGAGCCCGAAAAATTTTGTGTGATCAGAGCCCGAGCCCGATATTGAAAGTGGTACGCTATGCAACGCATACATAATAGTAAAATTAAATACCGTTTTCATTTTCAAATTAATTTTCTTATTACCAATCCTCAATTTAAATAACTATAAATGTTATTATAACAATTTATAATGTCTGTGTCTCTGTATACATGTATATATTTATATAATTATATATTTGTAGTGCAGCCCATTATTTATTACGCGCCTATAGGGTGACAAAAAAAAAAAAAAAATATCCAAATGAGTGATATAATGAGGCCCAATATAACGAAGGAGGAATGATTACTGTATAACACTATGACATAATATGCATCCCGTTGAAAAAAAAGTTCTATTTAGGAAAAGGAAAGTCAAAGCTACTAAGGTTTGCAAGATTATTTTGTGATTTATAACCTATCATGACTATTATGGCATTACTAAAGGTGCTCTCAAAATGAATGATTTTTTTTTTTCTTTTTTACATTTTCCAGTTAGTGAAGAATAAAATAAACGGAACTTTTAGCTTGAATCCGAGCCCGCCCGGATCCCAAACACTTGCGTAAGATTTGAGCCCGATCGGGCTCGGGCTTACGGGCTCGGGTTGAGCCCGTCTCATCTCTAGTAGACAGTTGTATTTTTATCTTAAGTTCAAATAACCATTATTTTAGTGTATATTGAAAAACCTGCGTAGTGAAAAAATAAAATTACAGTCTTGCCCTTTTCAAAGGAGATCAGAGGGTTCGAATAATATTATCTCAAAATAGATTTTTAGCAGCTCTGTTTACTTTATACAGAAATTTTACATAAAATATAAGATAAAATGTTCCAAGTAGTTTTGTATTGTAATTTCGAATAACTAATAATAATTTGTATTTCTGCATGCAGACTTAAAAAAAAATCTGGAGTGACTCTACTCGACTTTCCGAACATTGAGTAATTAACAGTTTTGTAGATAAAGTAAAGAAAGAGGAGTTGTTAAACAAACAAAAGAGAGAAAATCATAATAGAGTGTTTGAGTATTTTTCTCCATATATCACACGATGTTTTATTTAACGCTACTGAACTTTCAGCCCATACATCATAATGATAAAGAATTTTTCGTTGTGGCCCTGTAGAAACCTATAAATGCTAGATTCACCAAAATGCTTATAGTTAGTGCAACAGTGATTTATAATATTCATATAAATTTTCAGCTCAATTGAATATGGCGTTTAGATACTATCGCACTTTTAAAAATTTGGTCCCATAGGGCATAATGATGAAGAATTTTTCTTTGTGTCCCTGTAAAAAAACTGTTAGCGCTAGATTCACCAAAATCTATACAGTTGGTGCAACTGGGACCTATAACATGTGTACAAATTTTTTGCTCAGATTAATAAGGCGTTTAGACGCTATCACACTTTTAAAAATTTGGCCCCATAGGCCATAATGATAAAGAGTTTTTCTTTGTGTCCCTGTAAAAAAAACTGCAAGTGCTAGATTCTCCAAAATCTATACAGATTGAGTATCTGTGACCAATCACATGTGTATAAATTTTTTGCTCTATTGAATAAGGCGTTTAGATGCTATCGTACTTTTAAGATTTTGATCCCATAGGCCATAATGATAAAGAATTTTCCTTTGTGTCCCTGTAAAAAAAACTGTAAGTGCTAGATTCTCCAAAATCTATACAGATTGAGTATCTGTAACCAATCACATGTGTATAAATTTTTTGCTCTATTGAATAAGGCGTTTAGATGCTATCGTACTTTTAAGATTTTGATCCCATAGGCCATAATGATAAAGAATTTTCCTTTGTGTCCCTGTAAAAAAACTATAAGTGCTAGATTCACCAAAATCAATAGGGTTTGTACTATGGTGACTTACAATATACATACCAACTTTCAGCTTATTCGAACGAAGCGTTTAGGCGCTAGCGTGTTCACTCACAGACATACGCACATACATACACAGACATACATCATCGCAAAAATAGTGAAAACGGACTCAGGGGACCTCGAAACGTATAGAATCATCAAAATCTCAAATTCGGAATTTTGACATGATTACAATACTTTCCTCACTATAGTGTTCGGAAAGTAAAAAAGAGTTTTATATTTTAATTTATGTTATTTATTTATCTTATTAGATCTTCTTAGATCGTTTCCAAGTTTCATGCGTTTATTACAAATAAATAAATAAATAAAAATAAATGAATGTCTTTGCACCAGAATATAAACATCTTAAATTGGGAATCGTATTAAAAAAGTCACATTGACACGATTTATAAATAAATATCTCTTTTTTCCTCTACGGAAAAATGAAAGCCATTATTCAATTTTGCAGCTTCTAGATTATAATGCTTAAAAATCTCTTATACTTTACATTGAAAAAAAAAATCTATTATGTTAGAATACAGAATAGAAGATTGGGTCAAAATCGAAATGATCACTCTAACAAAAATTTCTGGAAATTCTTTGATTTTATAAAAAGAAAAAAAGAAAGATGAAACACCATTTGATTTCTTGCTACTCTTAATTAAAATGCCTGAAATTTTCGGGCATTTACAAAAAATAAACCTTAGCAAAAGAAAAAGAAAAAAGAAAAACAGAAAGGAAAGGAAGAAAGAAAGAAAGAAAGAAAACTTATATTTTACAACTTAATAAATTAGAACAGCTGATAATTTTGCACTCTTACGGGAGAAAGTGCTTAATGTTCCTTTGGTATATATTTATAGAAAAATAATATTCATATTACGAAATTAGTAATGAAATTTTATAAATCAGTCAGTGAAATTTAAGGATTATTCAATATTATCAGTATTCAAACAATTAAATTGATCGAAAACAAAGACCACCAAATCAAACTAAAATGGAATAAATTGGAAATAGACAAATACGTATTCGCATTCTAACGTTAATGAGGGCCCGGTAGAACACAAATATGCAAAAGAATGTTTTTCAAAGATAGCAATAGTTAAGAATATCTTTGATCCGGGCCCGAAACATTCTTTGGAGCCAAAACAAGAAAAAACCAATTTCAAAATAAAACTAATTTCAAAATTAACTCACCACAAAAAGAGATAAACATATAGGAATTATGAAATCAAGATCACTAATAAATGTAGTAAAATTTCCATATAAGAAACACTTATACAATAATCAAGAAATAAGCAACTAAAGGATGCATGCAAAAAGAGTGTCACTTGTAAAATTCAATAGCCAGATAGCAGTTAAAAGTACAGTTAATCACAGTACAGTATAATAAATCCATATTTATGTTTCAAAGTCATGAGAATTTATATTTATCTTTTTACTGCAGAAAATATTAAATGAATTATACTTAACGTACTCTAAAAAAATTTGAATTGAAAATATGAATATTTCATTTTAACATAATTATAAATTAAAAGTCTTATTTACATAATAGCTCTATTCAGAAAAAAAAGGGGTATTTTATTATATTTAATATCTTAGAAAACAAACAATTCTAGACATTAAATATTCAGTTTATTATTTCATCTATCCGACGCGTTAAAATATTCATGAAAATAACTGATGTTAAAATATCATATTATTTATTAAAAATTAAAGAAAGATTATTCTTAAAACAAAAAGAATATTTTAATTTATATTACATAATTTTGTTCAATTTGAAGCTATATATATTATGTTAAAGTATAATATATACATTTTTTTTCCCTTGAAGTATAAAATACAACTTTAGAATAATAAAATGATTTCACAATGTATATATATATATAGAATTCTTACAGGTAAAAGAAAAATATGAATTCGTCATGATAAAAGATCGTTCTTACAAGAAAGGAAAAAAAAAAAAAAAAAAAAAAAAAAAAAAACAGATTTTTGAAAGACAGTTTTATAGAAAATTGTACAAATAAGAAATAAATTTGAATGCATATAAAAGACTTATTTTATCATGTGCTTTTCTGTATATTTTAAATGGGCTTATAATTATCTTTATATATATATAATAACATAATATTTATTAATAATTTATTTTATTATTGTTGTTTTAACCCGTTAACGCCCGAGTTAATTTTGGAAAATATTATTAGCTGATTATTTCACCTCTAAATTAATATAGACAACTGACAGTAAAATATAGTAACTTAAACAATTCTTCTGATAGTTTTAAATTTAAAGCCTGTCCTCATTTATTGACGTTTAGTGTTCTAGAGAGAAAACTTCGAGATAGAAAAACTTTGAGATAACACATTAATTTCCTATTATATGTTGACAAAGATCTCGAAAGTAAAATATTATAATATGTATTATTATTCAACTGGATTTATGTTAGTATACCTGCATAAAAAACAAATATATGTGTGACGAATGAAAAATCATAAAATGACTATCCAAATTATGATATAATAATTTATAGTAGGTACGTAAAACTTTCAGGGATCGTTCAGAGTGACGCTATAAACTGCCACTAAAAAGCAGAAATCATTCCAAGAAACCACAAAAAATATACGTGCCATTTTATTAGCTGTCCTCAAATGAGGACACTGGGAGCTAACGGGTTAATTATTTGGCCTTCATTGGCTAAAAGTTGAGGTTAAATCATGTATTTTAAGAATCTTTTGTAAATTATATATGCACTTCAGTTGTTTAATATTCGAATAATGTATATATAGCTTTAATATAGTGTTAGATGCAAACGATTTTCGTTGATTGTGAGTTAAATAATTAAATTAAAAAAATTTAAATACAGTTGAATCCTGGTTATCCAAAAATCGGCCTCATTCTGGTTTCTAAAATTCGTTTTAACAGAATCGCCTCACTTTTTTACTTTCTTCTATATATAGAAAGAAAGTACTGGATTCGTGAAAATTTTCAAACTCCAGTTTTCGATAGATTTACACGTTTCGGGATGTCCTGAACACGATTTGACTGTTTTTTAGAAAATGTCTGTCTCTGTGTGTGTATCACAAATTTTATGGACGCTGTATCTTACGAATTAATGAACGAAATTTAACCAAACTTGGTATTTAATTGAATCCTGACGTGAACTGGTGGTGATTAGATTTGGAGATCAATCGCTCTACAGGTGGCGCTGTGATACATTTTTTTTTTCCTAAATTTTTAACATGGTAGTATAGGACAAAATTTCGTATAAATGTACATAATGAGAGTTATTTTTAACGTGTGATTGTAAAACTAATATAAATTATTGCTAATAGTAGTAGTAAACTAGGAAAAAATGTTTGTGTGTGTGTGTGTGGGGGGGGGGGGGTAAATTTTCAATATGGGTTTCTTTCGAAAGGTCTCATTAGTGCCTTTCTGACGAATGGTTGAGTCATAGATCTGTAATAATTTAAAACAAAATTATCGTTTTTCATTTTTTAACAAAAATTAAAAGAAAAAAATCGCATTTCTTCTGATGTTGGCACAAAATTGACTTTCTTTTGGCATTAATTTTATAATTCCACCAGATAAATATCGTCTGGAAAATCACGGAAAATAATTTTCGTAAATATTAATTTAATAAATAGTTTGTACTGCATGAATTATACAGAAGAAATCTTGTTATGTATTGATATTGGAATAATAATAATAATAATAATAAAAATAATATATATATATATATACTGAAACTATGCACTACATGATAAAATAAATATTGGGAGTACAAATTAATTCGGTCCGTTTTCAATAGATGGCTCTGGCTGATTTGTTTACTGAATAATGATAGATGTTTTTGGCATTGTTAGAAAGGTTTGACCTTTGTCAACCATATTCAGTCAACGAAGCTTCGAGTTTTATACAACAACATTGGTTTTTTGAGCATTCAATATGTCGAGTTTTGTGCTAAAGAAACAACATTTGCGGGAAGTTTTGATTTTCTTTTTTAATTGGAAGAAAAGTGCCGCTGAAGCGCATCGATCGCTTGTGGAAGTTTATGGTGAATCTGCGCCATCTGATAAATCATGTAGAGAGTGGTTTCGACGCTTCAAAAATGGTGATTTTAGTGTCGAAGACAATGAGCGCCCGGGCCAGCCGAAAAAGTTCGAAGACGCCGAATTGGAGGAATTGCTCGATCAAGATCTGCTAAAACCTGGCGAAACAATTACTGGCGAACGCTACCGACTGCAATTAATGCGTTTGAGCCGAGCATTGCGTGAAAAACGGCCAGAAACCATCGAAAGGCACGACAAGGTAATTTTGCTACATGACAGTGCTCGGCCCCATGTGGCAATTGTCGTTAAAAATTACTTGGAAACGTTGAAATGGGAGGTCCTACCCCACCCGCCGTATTCGCCAGACCTTGCCCCTTCTGATTATTGGTTGTTCCGACGGATGCATCACGATTTGGCTGGACACCGCTTCACTTCTTTCGAAGAAATTCAAGAATGGCTCGATTCATGGTTTGCGTCCAGAGAGGACTCATTTTTCAGAGATGGAATCCGAAAATTGCCAGAAAGGTGGACAAAAGTTGTGGCTACCGATGGACAATACTTTGAATAACATGTTTTTTCATTTTGATAATAAATAAAATGTTTTTTTAACGAAAAAAAAACGGACCGAATTAATTTGTACTCCCAATAATTCTGAAGAATGCAAACCTTATACATATTAAATATGTCTCAGAATTAAGAATTCGATGCAAAGTACATATCATATAAAAATAAAGAAAAAAGTTGGAAGAAGTAAAAAATATAATCAAAAGTTGCTTACAAAATATTCCAGTAATTTAACTAAATGATCAGTTGATTTTCTATGCTGATCATTTTAAAGCACCCTTATCACCGATTAATTAAATTTAACGCATTTTTTTCAATGTTGGCATCATTTTGCGCTTCAATTGAAATGCTTCATCTAAAATTTTTCGAACTTCAAAGTGTGATAAATTAGAATTCAGTTTGGTGTCACGTGTTTCTCTCTGGACGAAATGATTGCTACCCGGTTATCCGAAAATTTGTATGGAATCTCGATTAACCGAAAATAATTCGATCCCGAGATTTTCGAATAACCAGGATTTTATTGTACTAAATAATAATACTTTTTTATAATAATAATTAAACATAATTATAAGTACAGCTACTATAATAAATTTTACGTTTACTGAGAAATAACATTAATGAGCTTGGAAATAGATTGCTTTTTTTTTTCCTAAAGCAAAAGCTTACAAATCGACAAAAATATAATCGTACGTAAATTATACATCTTTATAAATCAATAATTATAAGTATTAGATGCAACATGGAAATGACTTCGATGTTTGTAGCTGAAATGATAGTACTAATAAATCAGTAGCCGCCAGATTGAGGGAAATTTTTATTCAATACCCACCACTAAATTTTAAGTGTAACGGTAGCGAATACTTTTTTGTACGATTTTTTCAAAACGGTTAGGGAACCGTTACAATTAAAATTTAGTGGTGGGTATTGAATAAAAAATTCCCTCAATCAGGCAGCAGTGCTAATAATATGTACATAACAGTTAAATATCGGTATAATTACAATTACTATAATAAACTTTTCATTTAATGAGTAAGAACGTAAATATGAAGCTCAGAAATAATGAATATTATTTTCTAACGTAAAAACTTACAAATTGGCAAAAATATAATAAATATGTGTTCTAAAATCACTTTATCGTGTTTTTTCGCAGATGCAAGGGACCCTAACCAGTTTACAGAGGATTTCAGTCGCTAGATGGCTGCAAGTACAGGGACCCTTTCCTGAACCTCGTGACGTCAGAGCTTCACGTCACGATGTGGAATTCCAACAAGTCGGGGACCGGCAGCGAAGCTAGCGCACGGCGATTCAGAGCGCACCGGTGTTCAGGACGTGTCGGAGGTGGGTGAATTGTGGTCCGTGTCTCGGCGAGCGAAAATAAAAAGCAAAACAATAAACAACTGCAGAAAGAAAAAATTTTCTTTTCGGACGCTGGTTTTCTCTCTCTCAGGGAGAAACGGCGTTTAGTGGAGTAAGTCATCCACCCCGCAAAGGAGCGTTTTGTTCCGAAGGAAATTAAAATTTAAAAGTTCTTCGATGGAATATTGTGAAAAATTTTGTGATTTTGATTATAGATGACGATTGATTCCCCGTGTTTAAAGACATCATGGAATGTATCGTAGCATCTCAGCAGACGATAAAATTATTGGATATTTTCTTTTGATCGATTCATCAATTTTCTAATTGCATCAGTATTTTTCGTATTTATTAAGTGTTTCACGTAGAATAGTTTTAGTGGTTAGAAGGTGTATTTGTGAGAGAGAGAAAAAATTCTTATGCCTCACTTTCTTAAGAAAACTCGAGATTAATTTATTTTCTCGGTTTGTTAATAAAATATTTAAATTCGTTTCGGCAGAACTGTACGCTGCTGTTACGATCTCACGTTATAGACGTGAAAATATAAATAATACATAAATATTAAAAATAAAAACTTGCAAACTCTGTGGATTTTCCGCTTGTGGACATTTGGATTTCTAATGGATTTTTACCTGTAGATTTTTGGACGCTTTTTGCATCTCATTTTTTGGTGATACTTCCTTATCTTATACGTAGTATTTGTGGACATATATTGCCTGTATATACTCTTCAAGCCCTAAAGTGGTGAGTATTATTTTATATTTTTACGTTATCGTTATTAGGCACAAATGCATAAAATTATATTTATCTTTTTTACTATTTAAAAGAAATAATAATAATAATATTCAATTTTGCAAAAAATATATTTTTCTTTTCCTTTTTTTTTTTTTTTTTTTTTTTCAAAGGCCGAACTTTTTTTCAACCAAATAAAATTTCACTTAAATTATTTATTACCAGAATAATAATATTATGAAGCTTAACTAACGTTTACGAGAACGAAAGATTTCTCCTGAAAAATTATTAAAACCAGAAGAAAAAAAAAAAAAAAAAAAAGACGAGAGTTCGCTGAAAAATATTTTTTCGCATTATTAAGTTTATGAGACTTCATTAACGTTTTTCAGTTCATAAAACTTTTTTTTTTTTTTTTTTTTTTTTTTTTTTTTATCACTGCGTAAAAAAAAAAAAGAAGAAAATGTTGCGATTAATTATTTTTTAGAAGCATTTGTAAGCAGCTTAAGAAAATACTTTAGTTTTTAGTTATTTATTATTATTATTATTTTTTTTTTTTCTGTATCACACAGCACTTTTCATTTTAAGAGATTGAACTAATATTTCTTTTTCCAAGTTTTCATTTCCAAAGCAGATTTTGTTGTTTTTGTATGATTTCCATTTCTATTTTTAAAAACTTGATGTATCCTTTACTCAATTGGGAGTTTTGGCTTCCAGCATTTTTTTTTTTTTTTTGCCAGATTCTTTTCATTTAAAATTATATATAATTACAATTAATGTATTGATATCTCTGCTACTTATTATCTACATTAAGTAATTTATTGGCAATATTAAATAATTTATAGTTTAATATTGCTATTTTTTTCAACTTTCGAAAACAGTGGTTCCTTATTACGTTAGTTTAATACGACCGCACTTTTAAATGATTTATTGTATGTAATGATTAAAAAATTATATACATATATGAAAGATTTTATTTTTACAAATTATTTTGGTATGGAATAAATCATGAATTTTTTCGTAAATATTATTTTTCACCTTTTATTTGTAAAATTATTGATCAGTAATATTCGTTTAACGTTCTCATCATGTATAATGGTTTACCAGATTTCTGGTCTTACGCATTTTTGCCTTTTGAAACTGAAATAATAATTTTGAGTTATGTTGAATTCTTACTTTTTGGTTTTTTAAACCAGTAGAAAATTTTTTTACGTATTATGCTGGTGCTTTGTTATTAGCAATTCTTTTCTTTTTTTTATGAATGATTTATCATTTAACGCTTATATGTATTTTTATATAAATATAAGGGAAAATGAAAACATACAAATGTAGTTTAATTTAATAATAAAACATTTATATTGTTTCAGACTCGTGCATTTTGTGTTACTTAACATTTGAATTGAGCTAACGGTTGTTTATTTTTCGTTGTGATTAAACACTGCTCGAATATTTAAAAATAAAAACTCCAGCAACCCGATTTTCTTTTTCATCGGGCCTACAACTCGGCTTCGTATGCCTCTTCCAGCGGCAGTGTCTCCCTTCTTTTTTCTGCTAATTTTTCGGAAATTCTTATAGCTCTTCTCTCGGTAGTTCTTATATTTCACAAAAGTCATTTCAGATAATGCATCATAAAATGCCGCAGTAAACTTCACATTTTCTATTTTTAATTTTGATGATCTCTTTCTTTTGCTTCATATTTTTAACTTGTGATTTATTTCGTGATTTCGTCTCTATTTACGTGTTTATTTTATGCGGTGGCGGTTGTAAAATACCGTTTACCTAGCGGAAAATCTCATATTTCAAATCTTATTATCCATACCCTCTTCCTAGCTCACAGTGTATCACTGTAACTTCTAATTTTAAAGCGTTTTTTGAGGGTATTATTCTCTCATAACGGAAAATTTAAGTAGCAATTCTGCATTTAAGCTGCAGTTTCGTTAAATTAATTATATGAATGAATTTTTGATAATACAATTTGTATAAATTATACTACAGAGTAGTTGATGAATTTTTAAGACTTATATGTTTGATGCAGGATACGTTATTTTTCTAATATTTGAGCATTTATCACGAGTATTGTTTTCTCTTTCACGTATTTAAGGGGTTTATTTTGTTAGATATTCTGTTTGTCTATATTTTCTCTTAACTAACTTGATTCAAGAAAATCCATTTATGTATTACAATTTTTCTTTCAAGGGATCGCAAAATACAACATAGAAATATTTATTTCATATATTTCTTTGTTTATTTTCATTAATCGGAGATAATTTTGAAAAGTATCTTTTATCGTCTGCCAATTTATTTTATTGGTTTTTAAATTTTGGCAACTATTTTTTTTTCTATTTATTATTGTTGTCAAAGAGTTGCTAAAGCTTTGTGTTATTGTAATTAGAACTTTTTTTTATTTATTGTTTAAAACCATTTCTCCCGTAGAATGCTTTTTTATATTTATTCTTGTAAATATCCTAAGAATTAGCAAAAATGCAAAGATTTGTCGTGAAATCTAAGTAGCATATATTCATTCAAGCGATATTTTCGTTCAAATAATTACATAAATGAATTTTTGATAATATTTGTATAACTTATACGACAGAGTAGTTGATGAATTTTTACGACTTATGTGTTTGAGGCAGTATACGTTATTTTTCTAATATTTGAGCATTTATCGCAAGCATTGTTTTCTCTTCCATGTATTTAAGGGGTTTATTTTGTTAGATATTTTGTTTGTCTATAAGAAAATCCGCATATATATTACAATTTTTCTTTCAGGGGATCGTAAAATACAACATAGAAATATTTATTTCAGTATTTGTTTGTTTATTTTCATTAATCGGAAATAATTTTGAAAAGCATCTTTTATTGTCTGCCGATTTATTTTGTTGGTTTTTAAATTTTGGCCAACTAGTATTTTTTTTTTTTTTTTTTTTTTCTATTTATTATTATTGTCAAAGAGAATGTTACTAAAGCTTTGTGCTATTGTAACTAGAACTTTTATTTATTTATTGTTTAAAAAAAAAAAAATTTCTCCCGTAAAATGCACTTTTATATTTATTCTTATAAATATCCTCAGAATTAACAAAAATGCAAAGATTTGTCGCAAAATCTAAGTTAAAAGTATCTATTTATTTCAATTTCAAGTTTTTATTTTATAAGACATTTAGAATTTATTGTTTTGATCGTTGTCTTGAATTCATTTATTTGTAAATTTTCATTGGTCGGCTTCCACTTTCCCATTTATCGTTTATTGGTATTCGATACTTATTCATTTGATACTTCCGTAAATTTTCATTGTCTTCATATTCACAATCTAGTCAAATTACCATAACATGTCTGGTTTCAAGTTTAAAAGATGATAATGTATCTAATTAGAATCAAATGTCTTTCTTAAAAGTTGGCATCTGCTTATCTCACTAGATAAAAATTCGTACCGAAATCGTCCTTGGGTGAATCATGGCTGGTACCTTGAAATATTTTCCCAAGCAGCCCTGTTTACCTGACTATTCTTTTTTATTCATTGTACTATTTCAATGTGAATATTTATTATAGTTAATGTTATTTTTTAATGCAGTGAACATGTAATATGAACTGTTAAAATGCTATGTGACAGTTATTGTCACGGCTTTGGAAATGTTCGAAATTTCATAAGCTAATAAATCCTGTTTAAATAAAAAATATAATTTTAACTTATTTTTTACATATATAGTTACATACTTCTCTGATTTTGATCTCTTTCTCGTCTTTTATATTTTTAAATTACATCTTGTATATTTTTTTTCTTGAAGCAACTGTTTTACGTAGCTACGTAAATAGATTCATTTAAAGCTATGGCAAGTCTAATCTAAATCTATTTTCTCCTCATAATTTTTGAAATAAATAAATTATTATTAATGTTTACTAATTTTTTATACTTAAATTAACTCATGTAAAACTGTAGGAAGTTTCACCTGAATCTATTTTTATTTCACATTTTCTGTGAAAAAGATAAATAATAATATTAGCCTGTATTATTATTATTTTTTAATTACTTAAATTAATTCATGTAAAACTATAATAGTTCTCACCTGAATCTGTTTTCTTTTCATAATTTTTCACCAGAATTGATAATTAATCTAAAAAATATACTTTTTTTTGTTGTTGTTGTTATTAGTATCCCTGATGACATAGTTGTTTTCATTTTTTTTTTTTTTTTTTTTTTTTTTTTTTTTTTGTAATTTATTTAAATTTTTTTGGAGAGAAGGAAAGTTTTATGAAATTTCATTCTTTCACCATTCTTTAAGTTGCATTATGCATTTTTCACCAGTTGTTATATTAGTATATTTTAAATTATTAATAATTTTTATCATGATCCGTTCCCTGATTTCTTCGAATTATCGGGATAAAATTGTATATGCATATATACATATGAAATCGCCAGTTAAATTCCATAATATATTAAATAACTTTTAATAAAATAGCAGTACTCATAATTTGATTAATAATTGTTAGCTAGAACAGATTAGTTTTAACTCCAGTTATCTTTTCCGCTTTTAACTTTTTCCTCCCTTTACATTATGTCTGAAATTCTTTCTTTTTAATGTGTTCGAACAGAATTTATCAGATAACTCTCCGGTTTGTTGCAGCGAATTTCGAGTATCTGATTTGACAAATCAGATATCTCGATATAGGCAATAAAATTGCTACAAGTGCTATGATGTCGAACTCTGCGCAAAATATTGTCATTAAAGTGGAGATTTTCGTTGATGTTTTTTTAAACTTTGGGTTCATCGTCTTATTGATAGGAAATTTCTAGTAAATATCAAATATAAATTGCAATTTAATGATGATTATTATTATTACAGTTCTTGCGATAACTAATATCATTTGGTAATCAGTTAGCGATTTGATGTTATTTATCTTGTTTTTAACGATCTTTATATTATAAATATATTTATATATACAGTAAAGCACCGTTTATACGTCTTTCAAGGGACTGGCGTAAAAGGACGTATAATCGAAATTTTAATAATAAGACTTTGATTACTACAAATTGAATGACAACTTAAGCAAAATTTATATGAAAATACTAAATTAATAGAGTTTCTTAAGCTAGTAAATGTATATTATACTTTTTTTCCCAGAGAATAATTAATTAAAAAAAAAATATTAAAAAGTGAAAAAGTCATACTATTAAGGCGTGACTGGGTACTAATTACATATATCATATATTGAGTATTATGTTACATTTCTTAAGAACTATATGAACACATTTCAAATATTAATTATATATACTGCGTATCTTTAAAAATAAGCATACGATTCTTGTCCATACAGGTAGTTATTTAATAACATTAAAAATCTTTAATATTCGTCTGATCTGCTGCTCGTCTATGAGTATTAAAAATTCTACTGTGATTTCAATTGATTCTTTGATCGGTATTCTTCGACTTTTCCTGTGTTTCTCCATTTTAGATGCTTTATAGGAAAATTCCGTCTTATTTAGAATGGAAAATAGTGACAGTTCGAGAAATTTTGCGAATTTTAGTAAAGTGGAAAAGACGTATAACCGATATTAGCGGCTTATAAACGAAGAATTTTTGTATTCCAATGAATAGGAATGAATCGGAACTTCACTAAAAGTATAAATGTAAAAAACGTATAAACGAGAGACGTATAACTAGTAATTTGCTGTATATATATATATATATATATATATATATATATTACTTTTTTCATTGTAATGAGAAATAATTTAATAATTTTGTCACAAAAATTAAATCTTTTACAATAGAGTACATTATATTACATTTTAGTTGTTTTCTGATGTATCGAAAAAGTGGATTAAAATCGGAATTTTTAATATTATATATAAAGAATTGAAAAAGCGCTTTGTGAAATTGGAGTTATTATTATTAATATCATGGTTAGCCTGTTTTTATCAGCCTTTAGAAATTGGCGAATAAGCCGTATTAAAAATTAAAACATAAAGAAACGGTATACGCCCGAATTACATGCAATTTAAGTTAAACACGTAAGTAACAGATAATAATATTATAATATAATGATTAATTATATTGAAATATAGGAATGATTTTTATTCAAAACTTTGAAAATTAATGTAAACTTTTAATTTTACGCATTATGATTATACCTAATATTGTCACTTAGGGTAAAGAGCTTTTGTACTCCATTATAGCCTATAATAAAGGCTTCCGAGTTTAGGAGAGTTGTTGGTTGTAAATAATAATTCTAAAGGTTTATGTATAATATTTTTTGTCCGCGTGCGTATAAAAAGTGGGAAGATTATTGAATTAAACACAATTAATAAATGTTTCACAAAATTACAAGAAAGATACCATTTGTATTTTTTAAGGAAATAATAATCTCTGGATAAAATATTTTCCGCTCCTGGAAAACGACTGCGACAATAATTATATATACAGTAAAACCTCTCTAAGTTGGACTCCTACGGTTTGAAGAAAAAGTGTCCAACTTAGAGAGGTGTCCAACTTATAGGGGTTAGACATGATGTTAATGGATACATTCCGTTCCGAGAAAAAGCGTCCAACTTAGAGGGGTGTCCAACTTGAGAGGTTTCACTGTATTAGGCATTAGCAAAATTCAAGCATTATACTATACACATGCTAATAAATTACTTTTTTATAAACAAATCTGATTAAATTTTCTTGAAAAAATAATGAACTCAATATTTATATACGTTAATGGGTGTTATTAACCCGTTAACGCCCGAATTAATTTTGCAAAATATTATTAGCCGATTATTTCACTTCTAAATTAATATAGACAACTGACAGTGAAATATATTAACTTAAACAATTTTTCTGATAGTTTTAAATTTAAATCCTGGCCTCATTTATTGACGTTTAGTGTTCTAGAGAGAAAACTTCGAGATAGAAAAATTTTGAGATAACAGATTAATTTCCTATTATATGTTGACAAAGATCTCGAAAGTAAAATGTTATAATATATATTATTATTTAACTTGATTTAAGTTTGTTTACCTGCGCAAAAAGCAAATATATGTGCGACGAATGATGAAAAATCATAAAATGATTATCATTATATTTATGAAAACTTTCTGGGATCATTTAGAGTGACACTTTAAACTGTCACTAAAAAGCAGAAATCTTTGCAAGTAACCAGAAAACGGGTTAAAGCAAAATCGACGTTAAAACTCAAATTGAAGTAATAATTGTTATTAAATACTCTTTGGAAATAATTCTTGCTCTTATGTAATTTGGTATTGTTAGAATAGAAATAAAAGAGAAAAAGAAATGGATATTCTTACATTTTCGTTATTATTATCATCTACTTAATTTTAGATTTATTTTATTATTTTTCTTAGAAATCACTTTAATTTAGAAGCTGCAGAAATAGTTATTTTAAATGCAGTTAATCACTTGCAATGAATGGACACTTCTGTGTAACTAATCTTAAAGCATTTTCTTGAGACCTCAGCGTTTTATTCTCAGAAAAGTCGCTTTTATGCTAAGCAAATTTTACTTTATTTTGTTTTCAGTCTTTAACTATTTCACGTATCTATGTTGATGCCGTTAATTACGACCTATGCATTCACACAAATTTAATGCATAAAATATCACACATTTGTCGCAGTTATAGTTAAAAAGTAAAAGAATGTCGCCGGTTTGCGTGTGGTTTTAATCGTGATCGCTTTAACGATTCTATTTTCTTGTTCTTTTACATTCAAATGAGCGGTAATTTAATCTTCTTACTTTTAGACTCAATGTCATCTTAAAGGACTTAAAGAACGCTTTAAGTTTTAAGATCGGTTTTTGCGTGACTATAGATCACGCGCCTTTGTTATTATGTTTTGGGCCTACAGGCAAAAAACCTTCACTTTTTATTCCCCCAGCCATGACTGTTGTGTCCTTTTAATATATATAGTCGTCTATTCACCGGAAAACAAACATAAAACTCGGCTATTTCTTTTTTAGAATGTATTTTTCCTCCCAAATGTAAATATACTTTGTTGCCAATGTTTATAGATAAAATATTTAACTATTTTTTCATTCCAACGTGTTTTTGCATTTTTCATCAATAAAGTATTTTAGCCGTAAGCATATGAATTCTTTGTCGATTTAAAGACAGAATTGGAGTTTTTTTTTTTTTTCTTTTTTCCATACTTAAAAAAAAAAAAAAAAGGCTCAATTTATATTTTTGTAACAATAGTTAGCTTTAGTTGTAATATTACATTTACTGTTTCGATATTACATTTGATTTTCTTGAAATTGGTTGAGTTTAAACAAAAATATGATTGTTGTTTTGTTTTCGATGACTTTGTTTCACGAAAGAAATTGATCCGCTCGCTTAATTATTGATTTAATGATTTATTTATGAAAGTATTCAAATAGCTTTAGCGTAATAATAGTAAAAACGCAATTTCATCTTTTAATATTATTATTATTATTTAAATCGATATTTCAGGTTTTAGTCTCAAAATTATTTCACTAAGACATACTGTTCAGGCAAATTGCTTTTGTGAAAGATATAAATTGTTTTGTATTTTGGTTTGGTGATAAAGTTATTAATGTTTATTTATTTTGCAATGGCTTGTTTCCAAACCATTAGGAACATTCATGCCTGAACTACTCGAACTCAGCACGTGAGAAAAGATTGCTTCAAGTTTCATATTCTGGATTGGTTTTTATTAAAATTCTTTTGCTATCGTCTGCTGTTCCTGCTCATGTTAATATTTCTGTAAGATTCATTCTGTTTATCGGTTTTAACTCGTTAGATGTAAAAACTCGAATATTCATCGCCAAGACGAAGTATATAAAGCAGTTGCGCAAGTAATATGCGAATTTGAATTTTGCCGAGGAAATGTTTGATTTCCTTCTAGATACACGACATATAACGTCTGATATGGAATGATTTAAAATTCGTCCTCTCTGACATTAAAAGAAAAAAAAAAAAGTAACAATTATAATAAGTTTTAAAATATATAAACGCTACAACGTTCTATTTAATTCAACTTTATTTTAGTCATATGATCATAATCACAATTATTAAAATTTATTAGACTTCTAAATTCAGGATTAATACGAAGAAAATAAACTCCAGAAATATTCTTGTAGTACCCCTAATGATTTTATTGTGAAAGTTCTTCTTCTTTGTGAGCGCCGATCCTTAATGTAATTCCACATGATTTTTATCTTTTTTAGAACATTTAGTATAGGGCAAAATTAGCACCGGCCATATGGTCGGAGATTTTAGTAAAATTGCAGTTTTTTCATGAATTTTCCTCGTACAAAACAAGGAATAACAGTTATTGAAATTCATTTTAAAAATTTGAAAATTGTACATTATTGAAACGTGGACTGTCGTGGATAGCAACGCTTTTTTCGAATTCCAGAGCAGTTTGTCGTTTTCTTTCTATAAAGTTTTTTATATATAAGTACCTTCATTTTTTGTCGTTTTAAAATTTAAATTCCTTTTTCAATAAATGACATAAAATATCTAAAATGTACAAAATACAAGCCACCACAAAGGTCGTAACTATCTTATGAAAAAAACAAAATTAAAAAATCTTTAAATGGAAATGAGATATCAGTGGATTAGTTTTACATTGATTTAACCTTAGCTTCAAAATCTCAAGAGGCTCTATGCAGCGGCCCCTTAATGCTAAAAGGGGGGCGCTAAGGTATCACTTTTCTGTCTGCCTGTTGCATTGTTTTGAAAAAGTGTCTATCAATTTCCTGCTGTTGATTAATTGGGGCTGAAGCATATATATTAATGTATAGTATTTTTCAGAAGAAAGATCCACCTTTTATTCAATAATAATTTGCAGCTGCTACAAATATAACATTGGCATCAGAGAGAAATCATACCTATCATGCATTCACCTCATTAGTATTTCAAAATCATAAGATTGACATATTTTTCTACTTTAATTCTTTTACACTACTTTTCAAAATTTTGAGAAGCTCTGTTGTTTAATAAAATTATCTAAAAAGTATTTGAATTCAATTATACCATTGAATTCAACAGTTGTTTTGAAAATTACATTTTTTTGCGTAGCATTTAACAAAAGACTTATTTTACTTTATAAATGTCAATCTGTTGTCAGTGGAATTTTGTCTCTTAATAATTTTGCAAAAGTATTTATAATTTTATTAATACTAGCGTATTTACTTTAATTGTATAATTTTATATTGTTACTAATTCATGCAGAATTTTTTTTTTAAACATATCGTTGTTTTTATTGATTCTGATTTAAAAGGGGGAAGAAAAAGTGGCCACTAATTTAAAAAAAGAAAAAAAAAAAGTGGACTAATAGATTTTTCCAAATTTGCCTTTTAACATTTAGATGTAATATATATACACACATATATATATATATATATATATAGATAGATAGATAGATATAGATATATATTGTAGATGTAATTTCAAACTCTTAGATAGAAATTTAAATCAAGGTTTTATTTATTTTTCACAAACGTTTTATATGAATTTCAGCATTAGAAATCTACTTTTGATTTTGCCAAACAATGTTTCAAAATATTTCTCTTAAAAAATTCAGCTGTACCTCAACAAAGTATTTTAAACAGACATTTAATTAAATAATTCATTTGAATAAATTCATTAATTTAATATTATTTGTTTATTTACAACTCATTATAATTCAAAAAAATTCTTAAATGTATTAGTTGTTTTATGCTCTAGATAAATTACTTTTTGTTAAACCTACTATAAATTTGTTTCACCGAAATAGGCAGTTTAATTAAACGATTTTGTAATCATTAGCGTAACTACGCTTTCTATGTATAAAATTATCAAATAAATAAATTCCTGTCTTTGCGATCTCCACTTATATGCTTTTATTGAATGTTTCCTTATTTGTTCTATTTCATTTTCCCTCCCGTTTTAACCATGCATAACGAAATACCGCATTTTTAACTGAAAAGAATATTTAATTATCAATAAAAATTTAAACTGTTTCCAAATTGAAATATGTTAATTATAGTATTCGAGAAAATCAATTCAACAAGTAATTAGCGTTTTGTTTTTATTGGTAAAATTTCCTCTCTTTGTTGTCTGATAGCGAAAATTTATTATCATTATCATCGTTTTGTTAAAGATAGTTTCTTCCTGCTAATATTAATTTATGTCAAAGTGTTGTTTTATTACATATATTTATTGTTCTTTCTTTATTCTGTTTTATTTCAAATCGATTTTCCTTTGCTTTTTTGCGCAATCATCGATTAACTATTTTATGTTCTTTACAGTCTCCTAATATTTTTTACGATTTTTCGTTAGCCGTTTGCGAAAAGTCACTTTCATCTGAATTTTCTCATTTCCTGAATAAAGGTAGCCAATATTTTAAATATTTGTCGAAAAATTTTTGCGGTTGTAATTTCAGATTTCTTTGTTTTAACTGTTTTTCATTTGTATATATATATATATATATTGTGGCTTAATTTAGAACAGGCAAAAAGTTACATTTGAAGTTTCAAATATAAAGTGAGCATTTTATTATTATTATTTTTATTATCATCATTATTTTGTTTTATAAAATTTTCTTATTTAATATCATTTTATGTCAATCAAATTTAACCATAGATATAGTAATTTATATAGATCTATCATCCCATTGTTATCATGCAAAAATTTTTGTTGCCGAAAAAATTTTTTGGCATCAGCCATATAGAAACCATTGAAACTCACTCGGCAATTGTAATAGAATAGAATAGAATGTTGATGAATTTTCAAATTGTCGAAATATTGCGTCTTTTAATTCTTCTGATAAATTTATGAAAAGAAATGGATAAGATATCATAAAAGTAAATTATATTTGACTAAATTATGAAAAGTATAATTTTTATAATCAGTTGCTTTGTGAAATTATTATGAAATAAAAACTGGCTTGATTTTTAATGGAATACGTTTTTTAAAGTTTGATATTTTTTAAGATTTTATATTAGTAAGTAATATAGAATTTTCAGAATTCTTTTAAATATAGTTAGCAGCGGCGTAGTAAAGTTTAGTTAATATTTAACTTTAAATATTAACTAAATTAATAAATATATAAAAGAAAGAAAGAAAAATGAATTTGAAATTGTATCTGCAGTTTTTCTGTTTTTCATTCACCTTTAGTACATAAAATATTCATAAATTTTATTTTCTAAATTATCTGTGTGTATTCACTCGGAAAAAGACGGTGGACTTTTCTCCCTGTAAAAAAGAATCACCCCCCCCCCCACCCCCAATGATCAATCTATATCTTATTACTATATCTATGAATTTAACTTGTACATAAAGAGCTGAAAATTAAAATTAAAGTAAAAATAAATAAATAAATAAAATAAAACTTTCAAATAATCTTATTTTTATTTTAAGAAAGAAACAAACTGTAACTGTAATCAGTTTTAGTGTATTAATTTTATTCATGCATATACTCTCTACTTATTATGATATTAAAAAGCAATTTTTAAAATTTAACAGCTATTATATTGATTTTTTAAAAATAATAAATAGGGTCTTACAATTTGTTCTTCTTATATAACAGTTAAGCTGATTATTTTCCAACATTAATTAAAATGCAATTACCTTGTATCCATTAATTTTCTTCGGAATATTGTGCGAAGGTATTATTTTTAAAATGCGATTTTCGGAAAGTTTGACTAAGATTGAAGACTTATAAGTATACTAGATCACACATTTTTAAATCTGAAATAATTACACGTAATAATACAGGTGCATAAATTTTCTTATGTTCATTAATTAGCTCTAATTGTAACTGTTTTTGATATTAGATTAATTTTAAAAGGAGTATTAGTTAAGTTTTTGATAATAAGATGCTTATCACTGGAGTTTTCAAAGATATATTTTCGTCGATATTGGTTATATATCGAATACTCGATCAAAATTAGAGTCCTTTTTGTCTATTTGGTTTTGAAACCTAAAAATACGATACTTTTGGTGCTCTGTTACATTATTATTATATATTTTATCGTGAGGTATATTATTTTTTAAAAGATGAAATACTTGAGCGAAATTTGATTTTTTAAACACTGTAATTTGCATTTAAAAAGACTGTCGTCATATATATTATGGGTTAAATATTCCTGTCATAAAGATTTAAGAAAATTGCGTAGTTATATGTATACTTAAAATTAGGATTTAGTCCAGACAGAGATATTTTTAACTCCTCCACAAGTATATTTTACACATTAAAATCTAAAAATAATCCTTAAAATTTTAATCATGATGAGTATTTTCATGCTTTGTATTTTTGGACTAAATTTATTATATTTTATTGCGTGTGCCTGAAAAAGTTAATAGAATTTCTCAGATTCCAGTATAGTTTTATCACCTTTCAATGTTCATTAGAATTTGTAATCTTAGTCACATTATGTTCATATTCTGAGTTTTCATATTATAACGTATAAATTATGCTGAAAGGAAGGAATATTATGACAATTAGCCAATCCATAACTTGAACTCATAACTTAAAATTGAGTTCAAATGCATACATTCACTGTATACTTGTATATATGCATTTTATTTTTGAGCATATTGAGAAGTAAAATTTATTGTAAGTTTACAGAAGATAAGTTTATTTCTTTTTCACTTTTATTATTATTATTATTATTATTATTTTTTTTTTTTTTTTTTTTTACTCCTAATAATGCGAAATTTCCTCCTTTAAACAAGGTCAAGGAGTATTTTCACTACTAGAAAAAAATTCTAGCAGTATCTCTGAGTGCAGATATTTTCAAGATATATATATATATTTTTTTTTTTTTTAATGGAACTTTGAAGTAAATTTGGAAAGAAAAAAAAAAAAAAAAAAGATTATATTAGTGTTTTGATCCAGCATGAATCTCATTCAAAGAACTCATTTTGTAATTTATTCAAACTCAAAGCGATAGCTATAAGTGGGTGATTCTTCATCATGTACTAATGTAAATGGTACAGTGAAACCTCTCAAGTTGGACACCCCTCTAAGTTGGACGCTTTTTCTCGGAACGGAATGTATCCATTAACATTATGTCTAACCCCTATAAGTTGGACACCTCTCTAAGTTGGACACTTTTTCTTGGAACCGTAGGTGTCCAACTTAGAGAGGTTTTACTGTAATACAATCGGATATAACTGAAGACAGATTCTATTTAGAGAAATATCGGAAAACGTTATTCGATTTTTACTCGTTTCTAAAGTAATACCTGTAAAATATCATATTCACTTCCGCCCTAATAACATAAGAAAATTTTTATTGTGTAAGCGTATATTTTTATTTTTATCATTATTACTTGATAACGTTCGTAACAAATACATTGAATTACTTATGTTACAAATCATGTACGAAAAGTTTTAACAGATTACAGTAAAGCATCGTTTATACGTCTTTCAAGGGACTGACGTGAAAGGACGTTTAAGTGAAAAGACGTATAATCGAAATTTTAATAATAACACTTTGATTGCTACAAATTTACTGACACTTAAGCAAAATTTATATGAAAATACTAATTAATAAAGTTTTTTAAGTTAGTAAATAAATGCATATTATGCTTTATTTTAGACAATAATTAATTAAAAAAAATTATTATAAAAAGTTAGAAAAAGCATACTATTAATGCATGATTGGGTACTAATTATATGTATCCTATTTTGAATAGTATATATATTGCGTATCTTTAATAATAAGCATACGATTTATGCTCATACAGATAATTATTTAATAACATTAAAAAATATTTAATATTTGTCTGATTTGCTGGTTGTCTGTGCTGAGTATTAAAAATTCTACTGTGTGTGAATCCAATCGATTTTTTTATCAGTATTCTTTGATCTTTCCTGTGTTCCTCCATTTAAGATGCTTTCCAGGAAAATCCGTCTTATTTAGAATGGAAAATAGTGACAGGTCGAGAAATTTTGTGAATTTTGACAAAGTGGAAAAGACGTATAGCCGATATTAGCGGCGTATAAACGAAAAATGCTTGCATTAAAATGAATAGGAGTGAATCGGGACTTTACTAAAGGACGTATAAATGTAAAAGACGTATAAACGGTGCTTTTATGTAATATAATTAGTTAAAAATTCTTTAAAATTGCTGATTTTCTTTTTTTTTTAAAGAAGTCTCGAAATCGAACGGTTCTGAACAGATTATTCAAAAGCTTATAATAATTGTTTTACAAATAAAAATTATAGCATTATTACATAACTTTTATTCGCAGAATTTGAAATAATAAAAAGGCTTTGAATGTTTTTATGTTCCTACATCACATTTCCTTATTTTATTCAGCACATATAATACACCAGAAAAGAATTTTTTAAATGGAGAATAAACGGAAAAAGAAAAAAAAAAAAAAGAATTTCGTTGAAAACCATTCTGCAATTTTCCGAATTTTTCCTCTCTGTTTCAAAGCGTTGTCGTGAGAAACGGTGAATTGAAGTTTCAGCTGTTCAATAATATTAAATAATTCTGTTCAACGGTAATGGTTCGGTCATTATGCCATGTCCTGGCATGATATACATGGAGAGGAGAAAGGGTTGTCGATTGTCCGAAAAGAATTAAGAGTTTTTACGATTTCTTTACATTCCGGTTAAGTGGTTCTTCATTAAAGTCGTCGCTCGCTACCTGTATCGTATAAAATTCTTTCAAAGAACACATCTAGGAACGTGACTAAATAGAATTATTGGATAGAAGGTCATATTAGCACTTCCCCCTCCCTTTTTACGGAGATCACGTCTTTATAGGATCCAAACTCTGCTTGATATTTTCATTTTTTTACTTTCTTCTATATTCATTAAAAGAGAATATTGAATTCATAAAAAAATTTCACTTCCAGTTTCTTATAGATTTATTACATTTTAAGAGGTTCAGAATACAATTTGATGTTTTTTTTTTAATGTTTGTGTATGTATGGCAAAAATTTTGTGGTAGCTCTAGCTCAAGAACAAATGCACGGAATGTCATACAAATTCACATGTTGTAGCTGCACCGTGTTGTGATAACTTACCTGATTAGTACCTGACAACTTTTCGTGCTAGTCGCTTCGCTGAACGGATTCCGCTGTCATTCCAGCTTTTCATAACTTTTAATATGGCTGTATAGTATAGAATTTCGTGTAAATGTAGAATGGGGAAATTATTTTGAACAAATCATTCTGAATTTAGTAAATAGTCACCATGAAGAGATTTGTGTATAAGGAGCATCTCTAAATTTTCAAATGAGTGTTTTTTCAAAAGATCTCGCCGATGATTTATTTATTTTAATAAAAGGCTCGTAAAAATATTGAAACGCTACGACCCCAGTCAAAAAAATCTTTGAAAATGTACGCTGATTTGTTTAAGTTTTGTGTAACACCATTTCGAAATGGATTTTTCCAGTAACGATGGTGCTTTAACTAATAGCACATTTATAAATTACTTGGGCGTTTTCGCCGTAATGACTTGATTATATTTTATTTTTCATACACCCAATTTATTTTTCCACGCTTTTCGTATAAACAATAGAACATTTAGAAATTGCTTATTCATCTTTTTAAAATTTCATCTCAGGCACGCAACGTTTAAACATCACAACCAAAAATCACCGCAATTTTGCCGAATTTCGTGGAATTCCATTCAAGGGGTGGCGCGAAAACCTCTATTGACAGACCTCGATCATAAACCCCAACCATTCGAAATGGAATAATTAATGTTCTTTTCCTGAAATACCTCCTACTGAAAGGGAAGTTACTTTTCGTTACGAATGTTTTTCCGTGACAATGACCATCCCTTATCGAACATCTTGAGTGCTTCATCTGAAACGGAAAACCCCCTCTTCCTGCTGTGTATCTTATCAAGTAATGTTGGAACGTGTTGCATTTCGTCATTTTGTTATCTTTTTATTGAAAACTCTAGACTATCTTTATAACTTCACTGCCATAATCGGACTCCGGAGTTCATTGTTAATTTTGTTGCATCAATGTCAAGCGTTGTCACTCTCCCGCTTCAAGACGTGACCCCCCCCGAGGGACGCATAGCAGCTGTACAGGAAGAAAGCCCCTGAAATTCTCTAGAACTGTGTACTCTAGTGAATTAGGGAGATATTGATAGAATTGAGATCTAATTTACTAGTACAGTTGCGATATGATCAGTATCCTGTTAATAACAGGATACTGACAACAGTTACTATTAACAGTAAAAAAACTGATAACAGTTATCAGTTTTTTCAGTAGGGTCTATGGGGCTACTTGCTGAGGGCGCGGAGAAGAGTACCCTAAAATTTTGGGTTCTTGAAGTATAATTTCGTTTAAAGACAGGATGGAATTGAAAAGGACGGAGAAGATTTTTATTGCCAGCTCAGCAACGCAAAATTTTCTGACTTTTTATGTTAATCATATTTCGACAAAATACTATTACATATACTATATACAATACTAATATACATATACACTATTAACCAGAAATATATTTTGATATACAATAGAACTTGTATAATTCGAAGTTGAACGGACCAGAGAAAAATTCGAAATATCCAAAAATTCGAATTACATATATACTATTTTGTCAAAAAAAAAAAAAAAAAAAAAAGAGATAAATTAAAAAATTAAAACTCTACGATCAAAGATTTAACACATAAACTTTATCTCTAAGAATACTGCTACATCCCCCCTCCCCCCCCCCCATTAAATCAATATTTTTTACGGACTTAATTATTCAACACTTTTTTAAAAAATGTCAGATATTTTTTATTTCTTCTTTAAGTACAATCCTTGCGTCATAGCATATGACTTGATACAAAAATAAAATCTTCTTCATTGGACATGACTTTCAATTAAAAAAAACCTCGAAGTTCATGTATATGCACCATATCTTCTGATGCACTAGCTAGGGGCTTCTCTTGTATTTCCTTATCCTTCTTTTGAAAGACTGTTAAAATATATTAGCTGAGAAAAATCTCGGGAACATATTTTACAGTAATATTTTAAAGGTAATCGTACGAAAAAATCGAATTGTCCAAAATGGAATTCGAATTATCTACGATTTTTTTAACATTATTTTAATACAAAATTCAAAAGACCGAGCAAAAAATTCGAATTATTCAAGTTTCACTGTAATGTGTGCTGTAACTTGTTATATCACTAATTGTGGTAATAATAATTCAATTACATAACTTTTTTTTTTTTTTTTCATGTCTGCTAGAAAAAGGAATGATAGAAATAACAAACGCCGAGCTAACTAATTTTTCCCACGTAAAATAATAAAAGATATATTACTCATTGAAACTTAAAAGTGACGCTGAGAGTAATCTTTAATTTTTCTTCTTCGTAATATGTGCTCACTGACATAATAAGGTTGAGTAAGGTATGGTGAAAGTGAACACTTTATCAATTACATGTATAGTAATATTCTCATAAATAATCTGGTAATTATTAGAAAAGAGTAAACAAAAGTAAACGACAGAAGTTTTACATTAAAAAAAAAAAAATAATAAAAACTGTTTACTGAAAAGCAATTTATCTTTTTATGCAAATATTACTGCAATTTAAAACTATAAATGTTAATTCATTTCTCGTAAAATTATTTATTTCCTTGCACAAAGTAGGCGTAATATGTTTAACCGTATAATCGTCCTGACCTCTGCACCACACTCAAGTATTTACTATACAATTAAGTTTTTAATCCGCTTTCTCAGCATCGTAAACAATCATGTTTACATACCCTCTTCACCTCTCTTTTAAATACAGCGTAGGTTAACGCAGAACAACGTTTTTAAAATTTATTCCATGTCCAACTTGAAAACTTATGCAAATAACGTAGGATGGCAAAGCATTGATTTTTATAACTTTGTTGTTACTTTTTTAAAGATCTTGTAATGATCAAATTTTACTTTCTTTCTCAGGGTTATTGTACGATTAATGAAAAGTGTTCTTTAATCTGCGATATCTTTCTTCAGTAGATTTTTTTTTTTAACGAATGTTGTAAAAATTCAATTTCTTTGAAATCTCTATCTACCAGTGGCGGATTTAAGGGGGGGGGGGGGCTAGGGGGCTGAAGCCCCTCCCAAAACACTGACATTCACAATTGAATATTGCAATTGTAAATTTTTTATTGGTCTAGAATAACACTTTGAAAAATCTTAGCCCCCCCCCCCCCAAAAAAAAAAAAAAAAAAAAAAAAGTCAAGTTCTGGATCCGCCACTGCTATCTACCTCCGTAAATATATTGGTAAACGTCCTCTGTTCCAAAGCACTGTGTCAACTAGTGTAAAGTTTTGTGTAGTTTTCACTGAATGTAATATGGATATTTTAAACCCTTGAGGGGGTGGAATGCATATTATACACCACCTATTTTAATTCTCAATTGAATTAATTAATTCAGGAAATTTTTACCAACATTTTATTTTCACAACTTAACTAAAAAAAGAAAAAAAAAAAATCCATTTATAACATTTTTAAAAAAATTGTTCGTATATTCTAGTGGTTTTGATATTAAATGAGCGTAATTACCTTGCCTTACAAAGGGTTAAAGAAAGTGAATCATGTTATGCACATAATACAATATCGAATGTATTTTTTAAATTTTCTGATTTTACTCACTTGGAGCACAGTTTTATTACGCTAAGAATTTTTAGACTTCTCATACGTTCTGTGATTTTCTCCAAAAATCGCGGTTAATACAGGATAGTATCCTACAAAAAGACCCCACGGGGGGCATTCAACCCAGGCCTACAACTTTTGCATTGTCAGTCGTACTTTGAATTAACATTACTCTCCCCTTTTTTCCTGGGGGTATAAATTGGGTCAAGAAGTTTGGATTCCTTTTTTTTTTTTTTTTTTTTTTTTTTTTTTTTTTAATTTTTATCGTTCTGTACAGCTTCTTTATGAATTAATAAAATAGGGCACTTCTGACAAACAATAATAATAATAATTTAAGACCTGGGGATTATTATACGCTTACTTTAGACACTATTACTATTAGGCACCATCAAGTGCTAAAGTATTGGTATTAGTACTAGATTATCCGCCTGCAATGGAAACTGGCATTTATAGAGCAGGTACACTAAATCCGCCTCAATTGTATATTTTACTACATCAGGACAGGATCATAACGTCTAACAACAGGGGAGCCGCGTAATTTTGAAGATTCGAAAATGTTTGGCGTACTTTAAGAATTTTGTTTATTTTTTCATATTAAACATTTATATTAGTTTCTGATTCTAAATTTTTTATAATCGGAGTTAAATTATTTTCCCTAAGAAAAATTATTTTAGTTCTAGGGAAGATATTGATATCGCACTTCTCTTCCACTACCAATTCCTGGAAAATCTGAGCTCTCTCGTAAAAGATTATTTTGCTGCTCTGGAGAGATGCGCTTCTGAGATGATATATTTATTTAAATATGTATTTATATTTTATATATATCAGGGGTCGATCCAGGTTTCAATTTTTTGGTCCCTTGTTTGTGAAATTTTTATTTATTTTTGTGAAATATAAAATATTTTTGTGAAAAAGTAAAATATTGTGTAAAATCTTCAGTTTTTACAATCACTTTATGTAATGTTTAATATCAAGTTAATAGAGTTTCGTTGAGCCAAATTAAGGCATAAATTAAAAATAATACTGAAAATATGAAAACATTTAATAAAAGGATCACTTTTATAAAACAAAATCTTGTGAAGGGACTCATTTTATAAATTTGAATTTTGTGAAGTGTCCCTTTTTATGGATTTGAATTTTGTGAAGGGTCCCTTTTTATGAATTTGAATTTTGTGAAGTGTCCCTTTTTACTATGTGGACTTTTGTGAAGGGGCTGCAAAAGGGACCCAAATTTTGCCTGTATCGACCCCTGTATATGCTTTATTAAATCATTTAGTGAAAACGTCCTTTTTATTTTTCAATATCTCTGGTTGTATCGGGCTTTGCTTTTTAAAAAAAGTTTTTATATTTTCAATACGTTGCACAAATTTATTGATAATTCAACTTAGGTTACATATCTGTTACATCACAGTTGAAAATTATCAGCACTTCCTTTTTTTCTTTTCTTTTAGCCACAATCAAGTTATTATCTGTTTGTTCAAGCGACCCAATCGATTTCAGCTAAGCAGCGATACAATTATTATCCCATTGGATTTTTCAAAGATAGCGACCAGTTATGTAGATTCATTAGCAACTTATTAGCATTCAAGCTCCTCCCCACTGAGAAGCTGCTCAGTGATACAGAGCTGGCTCTACTAGTCCGAACCCTCGCAATTTTCTTGCTCCTTTCGTTTTTATGCCATGAAATTTATTCAGCCTTTTTGTCGGCATCAGGTGATGTTCAGTAATCGGCCGACTCGTGTCACTAAATTGGTCTTGTCTTGTATTCGCCGAAGTTGTTCTTATAAATTTAAGCCCTGTAGCTATATTTTAGTGAGAATTGAGCTTGTTGCTGTTCGAACCAGCTGTCATTACAGTGCAATTAAAAGCAGTGCAGAATAAGGAAAGCATTGTTTTAGAATTTGGAAATGTTATAACCATTAACATGTGATGTTTCTCGAAAAATGACATGTCACTGCTTTTTTTTTTCTTCCTTTACTTGTAAATTCTTTTCTTTTCCATCTGGACTGTTTCTAAAATTATAAGGTAATGAGATATGGCTGAAACATTTTAAAGGTACTTAAGTTTTTTTTTTTTTTTTTTTTTTTTTTAAACTATCGTGGGATAACTATTTTAGGAATTTTGAAAGTGAATAATTCTGGCATTGAGTTTTTTTTTTTTTTTTTTTTTTAAGAAAGAAAGAAAAGAACCAGCTTAAATATGTGGTAGTTTTCCGTACTACTATGGTGTAAAGAGTTAAGGAGTACAATTTAATTCTTTTTCTGGCAAATTTCGTAGATTTAAAAGATATTATTTTCCATTTGTTTTAATCCAGTGAAACACAAGGTAATTTTGCTCGTTTGATATCGTCTGCCGTCAGAAACTGTCACCGATTTTGTCAATTCAATGATTTTTTTTTTTTTCCTGCTTAGTTTTAAAAGCAAAATTTTATTAAAAAAAAAAAAAAAAAATCTGATAGGAATCTTACAAAGATAAATGATATACTATAATATATACTATTATACTTCAATCACTTTTTCATTAGCAATATTACCGAAGCGGCCTGATGTTCAAGAAAAATATCTTGTCTCCATGTTTCACTATTTTTCATTTTCTGAAAATAGTATTTAGTTATTTTTCCCAATTAATATTCGACATTTTTTTTTACTATTTCGTAATTGTTTACATCATAATAAGATTGTTCAGTTAATAAATATTTCACATTTGACACACTCAAACTCAAAACTTTAATTCAGTTGAATTTATCCATAACACATCTTTGTTTGTCCAGTACAAAATTTAAAACTAGTGTTTGGTATGTCATAGTGAAACCTTACAAATTTAACATCTCTCTTACTTGACACTTTTTCTTGGAATGCAATGCATCCATGGGATTAACCACTAATATTATTTCCAACTTTATGTTCTAACTAAAAAGCTATACTGTGTTAGACCTTCTCTTTTCATTATGAAACGGGGTGGGGAGAGAAAGAGAAAATGAAAAAAAAAAAAAAAAAAAATGTTTATTTAAATTTTTAGTTTTAAACAAATAGTCTTCGGACCGCTAAATCTTGTTAATTTATTAAACTACATTTATACAGATTATATTCTTATTGAAGTTAGCAATGGAATTAATGTTAGCAATAATAAAGTTAGCAAGGGCTAAAACTTTATATAATACCAAAATAAACTTTATGTATAATACCTTTATTTATAATTAAAAAATTATCTACAAAAAACGAAAATAGATAACCAGGTATAGTTTTTTATTAAAGATATGAAAAAGTCCACAATACTCACTTTAGGATGAACCATAAAGTATTGACCTTAACACTATACAATTTTACTAAAATGCGTAGAAAAGTATGTTTTTTTTTTTTTTTTTTTTAAATATCTAGATATTCTATAAGAAAAATGTTATTTACATTTATCACCAACAGATGCTGTATATATGATATGCTTTTGCATACAGGATGATGTAAATGCTGTATTATACAGGACTTTTCACTCGCAGTATTCTGTCACATTTTAAACAGACCCGCCTTCTCAAATGGCGCCATCTTGGAAATACTGGTTAATCTGACTTTGACGTGTTACATATGATTTCAGATGTTATCAAATATTTAAATTAAACATCTACTGCTTATTACTGCTCATACTCATTCTGAAAAGAAAATCATGACTGTGCCGCACTACAAAAGTAAATTTACATTTAAAGTGGCACTTGATGGAGAAAAAATGAACTAATTTGGCAATAAATCTTATTACTTAGAAGAATCTCATGTCTTTCTGTGCATTTCAGTAAAATGAAAACCACGTAATGTTACGGTCAATATTTTTTGAATAATATATTGTAACTTTTGGATCACCCAGTATATAAATTCCTCTTGTAATAATTGCTAATTGAAACCCAGTTTTGCCTTAAATAGAACGTTTCTAATTTTCTTTTATATAAATACCCTTTTATGCAGTTTTGAAATAACTGATTAAATTTGAATATATCAGTAAGAAAACAATAAAACTCGGAACTGTTTCAAACCATCACGTTTTAATGTTGATTGCATTTCTGTAAAATCCACAATGCAATCTCACAAAAGCAAGCTTTATTAATCCAATTTAAATCTGGCATGTAAACTTCCAGTTTTATTACCATTCCTGCGGCGGAATTTAATATTTATTAATTTTCCAGGCGAGAAAGCCATAACCATAACTGTCATAAGCGCCCCCTTCTCATTTCCGACCTATTGTCTTGCATGCTGCCCCTCTCCCACAGAAATGCTATTGCTCAACTCTACTCGTTTCTTATATATCACGGTAAAAGCGCCCAATCAATTCGGACACGGGTGCCAACTCAATTATTATCACTCTGTGCTCTTTGTTCACGAAAGGTGATTTGTGCTGAATCATTATTCCGTTGCCAGATTGCTATTCGAAATTTTGCAGAAATTAGTGTTAATGCAGATGAATAGTGTTTAGCGCTTCTCTGGCTTCAGGCGGTTGTTTGCGCTTACAGATAGCTTGCTTTTCAGCGTTTTCAATGTATCGAAGAGCTCTGTAATTTGAAATAAATCATTATTGTTAAATTTTGAATAATATTTATGTAGAGAAGAGGTTTGATTATCATTTGGATTAATAGCGCGTTTATCTAAATTTTATGGTATCGCGATATTTTAGGCGGTGGGTTTCATTTAACACCATCAAAAAAAGAATTCGTTTACATGATTTCAATTTTTGCATTTAAATACATAGTATGATCGAATTTCAGCTTTGAATTTGTAATAACTCTTTTGTTATATGACCACTTTTTCACGACAATTCATTGGAAGAAATGCATTTAAACATAAGCTTCTTTAAATAAGAAAAAAGTTCTTGTTATCACGCAAAGAAATGTTCTAATACAAACAATGCGATATAGGATTCTATTGAATCGAACTCAGAACTTTGATCTTGTGTTTGTATGTTTATAGTCTACATACGAACCATTGTGATTGTATGCATTTCCCACCCAAAAAGATAATTTTACTTATATACTATAGACTTGCATATATAAAATATATGTTTACGTACGTTTTATCATACGTTAGTATTGCATTTCGGCTTAAAAAAGACCTGAAAGTAAAAAAAAAAAAATAGAAAATCTTATGTATGAATATGAATATGTTGTATGATACAATATGTCTTTAGAAAATGTTTTTTGTAAATTTTCAATATGGGTATCCTGCAAACGAATTCGTCAATACCTTTAAAACGAATGGTTGAACCATAGATCTGCGATAATTTAAAACAAAGTCATCATTTTTTTTTTTTTTTTTAAGCATTTTTTAAATTGTTGTCTGTAGAGCATAAAATTGACTTTTCTTTGGACATTTAGTGCTGTCTCGCTTATTTACTTCAAATTTCTTCAGCACACGCACATTAAATATATATATATATATATATATATATATATATATATATTGTTGTTGTTGTGTGCCACTCGGAAATTCCGAGCCCCGGTAGTGGAACTAACCGGATTTTTAAGGCATTGGGGGTGCATCTTCCGTTATTTAGGAGCGCCTCATAGGGAGGAAGTACGACTTTGGCTCCAGAAGCTGGTGAAAGATGGCAGCAACAGCCAAACAACAGGGACTCGAATTTTGATCCGGATCAGAGCGAGTTAAACCCATGTTCCGTTACCCCCGGAGGTATAATTTTTGATGGGAACTTGGAGGACTTTGCGGCCACGACAGAATTTAACGTGCACCAGTCGCCATTAGCGTGCACGACGGTCTTCGGCCGGCTCGAGGACCGAACCCGCAATCTTTCGATCACGAACTCGCTGCTCTTACCGACCAGGCTACCGCGGCATCAAAATATATTAAAAAGCATAATTTAAAGCTGAAAATCATCTGCATTCATCATTTAAAAAAATTTTCTTAAATAAAAATTTGTACTGCGTTGATTTGTATAGAAGTATTCCAGTTTTTACAATGCTTTTCTTACTTCCTAAATGAAATTGATTTTCAACAACCTTTTATTTCTCTGAAAACATTTGTGAATTTTTACTTACAAATGTGACTTGACTAGTCTCTTTGCCACAAAGTTATGAAACAAAGAATTAAATTCACAATAAATTCAACGAAGTAAAATAATTAGACTCAAGGTCAGTTATTTGCCTCCTATCGAAGTTGTCCTTTCGGCAACACTTAAGTGTTACTTTTCGAATACTATAAGAAGCAACTCTCTTTGAAATCCACTTAATCGTCTGCCATTACTTCGTCTGCATTTTTTTTTTTTTAACTCGGTAAGAGCTTTTTGCAAAAGTGCTATTGTTTGTCCTCCCCACTTTCTGACTGAAATATATATTTCTTTTTCTCCTTCTATTTCAATCGAAAAAAGTATTGCACTCGTAAATAGTTTCAATTTTCGAAGAATTTGCGAGTTTTGAGAGGTCGTCCAGAATACGATGTCTGTCTCTATGTATGACAAAAATTTTGTGACTGAGCAAATTCTCAGAATTTCATGTAAATTGATATGTAGTTGCACTTTGACATAAATCAATGCCCATCAACTTTAGGTGAAAATCGCCTACAGGTGGCGTTGCTATCTCTTTTTTGTTTTTGTTTTTTTCATAATTTTTAATATGACAGTTTAGGACAAAATTTCGTATAAATGCGCACAATGAGAATAATTTTTAACTAAACATAGCAAAAATAAAAAGAATTGTTTATAATAGTAATAGTTATCTAGATATTTTTTTATTTATGTGTGTATGTACGAGCATGTCTTTTCACTTTAACTCCCTGGAGTGTAAATTTTCAGTTTGGGTGTTTTTCAAGTACCTTATTGTTTTCAAATACCTTATTGTTGAAACATAAATTTGTGATAATTTAAAACAGTTATCTTTATTATTATTATTATTATTTAAAAATAAAATAAAATAAAATTCTGAAAACAAAAAGTATTTAAAAAAAAAAAAAAACTAATTTTTTATGTTGCGTGTTGGGCACAAATTGACTTTCTTACGACATTTAGTGTCTTAGATAAAAAATCATCTTGTGACATAGATGAAAAATAATTTTAATATATATAATATATTTTAAAAACAAAATTGTACTGGGTAAATAACTACTCTTAAATTCTTATTTATTTTGATTGAAAATTGTATTCAGATTTGAGGCTCTCTAAAAGTTCTCTATCAGAATCAAGCCTTATCAGAGAGGTTAGAGTGTTATTATTTAGCCAAGCCACATATCTACTGTATATTACTATTTACTTATTTATTTTTTAAATTCTTTTTTTAGTTTTTTTTTTTTTTTTTTTTTTGTATGTGTATGTGTGTGTGTGTGTGTGTGGTGAAGAAATTTGAAATGTACAATACACGCGAGACAGTTCAGTAGATATTATCATAAACGGTACTGTGTATGCTATGATACAAAAATTATAATTTGTACCCTACATATGAACTTTACATTTGACTTTATATTACATCTCATGTAATATTTAATGAGATATTTAAACTGTTTGAACATTTATTTGAATTCTCTTTCACAAGTCATCAAGACTTCTCATTAATTATCTCCATGATGGTTTTCTCTTTCTTCCAACTACCTGTCAAACATTTATCTCTGCACTCCCATCCCTGTCGTACTATAGAACGATGCATAGTCCAGAGGAACCGGCTCAATTATTCTCACATTCCGCTGCAACGCTAGAACAGCATAGTCCTAGCCGATTCATTAGTGACTGATAGGATTAGAGTTTCTAACCCCTGTAGAGATAGCTCGCCGCTAACACGCCCAGCTGTTGATGGAAGCCAGCTTTGTATGTGGAGGAATCAGCGTTTGATTGTCTGTCGGCGAAATTTCAGCATTTTCTAGGTCCAGTAAATCTAATTTAACTCCAATGCCACTCAAATTTTTGTAATTGTTGAACGTTTTGAAGTTATATTCGGCAATATGTGATCACTTGTGTGGTTAAAATTCAATTTTGAATTCCTTTTAGAGTGTATTTTGATAGTTTTAGCGGTTAATAATGTTTTTTGTTTGTTTAACTTGTATAGCGGTTTATTGTGTCGACATGCTGGCCTCGTTTTCCATCGAAATTCCGGATAGATTTATTTAAGTATAATACTTGAGAAGAAAAATTTTCAGTTGCTTCCAGTTTTAATTCATATATTGAAACGAGCAAATTTCAAAGTCAGTTTTATGGTCAATGCACGTGCATTTTTGGTAAAAGTTTCCATTTAGATTATTCTTGAAAAATAATTAATGCTATGGTATTTGTTTAATTGACATTTTGTATAACACTTACAAAGCAAGAGTGAGCCAAGTTTGTGCCCAGGCTATGCTTATCATTCCCCCTTCTCCACTTTCCGACGACTTAGAACGAGATTCATTTAATTTTTCACAAACTTTTGAATTTTCAAGTTATTTTAAACCAACGAATTTTCCGCCTATTTCAGATTTTCATCTTGATAGATCTGAAATAAAGAAAAAAAATCCTAGAAAGCAAATAACAGCAGCGCCACATGTCGTCTGATATGCACCCAAATTTAAGCAATGAGTATAACTTTCCAAAATATCTATCTCACATACGAAGTTTGGCGCATTTATATACCATAGAAACTGAAGTATAGCCTTACCGTAAACCAGAAATATTGCAGTATAGCAGCGTCACCTGTTGTCTGATATGCGCCCCCTATTAAATCAGCATATTTTTTCAGAAAAAAAATCTCACGTACTAAGTGTCGTGCTTTTATATATCATAAAGGCTGAACTATTCCGTCCCACAAACGGAGTTAAATTGCAGCATACTAACGCAACCTGTCTGTCGATATGCACCCAAGTTGAATCAGAATAGTTTTTTTTTTATCTTGATTATCATACATATCTGTGGTAATATACACTATAGAAGTGGAGGTATAGTTTTCCCTTAAATAAGGAAGAAGAATTACAGCACAATAATGCCACCTGTTGAGCGATATATCCCGAAATCTAATCAGCATCAATTTAAGTCATGGTCCAACTAAATATAAAGTTTTGTTGAATTCTGTCAATTAGTTCGTGAAATAGAGTGTTCACAAAATTTTGTTAACACAGACATTTTCTATAAATGGTCAAATCATAATAAGGACATCTCAAACTGTGTAGATGCATCCGTGTAAATCGAAAATTTTCAGGGGTTTTCATACTTTCTTCTCTTATGGAAGAAAGTTTAAAAGAGAGAGAGAGAGAAGAAGAAAAAAAAAAAAACTGGAAAAGAGAATGCAGCCATAGCGACAGGCAAACCTGATTAATAAATGAATTTCATATGTGCTGGAAAATATCAAAAGCCAATAGCACGTATTTCAATCATTTGCGAAAATTTCTTTTATCTTATTACTTACTAATTTTTTAAAAAGGGAAAAGGGTTCCGTAAACTCGCATTTTTAAGATATTTTAAAACCCTTTTTTTTCTTCTTCTGCACTTATTTTCCGCAGATATTCATTACACACAAAACCTAATTTTAAATCGCATTTCCTGACACCATAATTCACTTTTTATGAATTTCGTTTCATTGTTATTTCATTCCACACGCTTCTATTCTTTCGCGACCGTAGCTCTTTCTTTCTTTTCCATTGCAAAGAAATAGAAAAAAATTACCCTTTTCTTATATGTTGCTTCAGCGTATAATTTCACCTCTGGGTCCGTTGTCAGAAACAATTGCGACGCGACGTCAGTTTACTGTCCCTGAATTGGGCATGGCACCATTTTCCGAGAGAATTACTAACAACAACGGGACCACTACCGGTGCCTTATTCCGAGTTGAAAATTACTTTGACGGGTTTGTTTGTATGTATGAGTACATTTTCCTCAGAAAAGTCTGAATTCATGAATTTAATACTGGTCTTAGAAACTGAAGAATTTTTTTTTTTTTAGTCGGTGGAATTTTATGAGAATTGCATTTGTAGAAAATATTTGAATCTTCACTTTTTTACATTTTACGCCCGTGGATGTTGATTTCAAAGTTTTTTTTTTTTTTTGTTTTCTTTTTAAATGTAATAAACTATCAAAAAATTTATTTCAAACTGTCAAAAACCAAGTCTGGCTAGCATGTTGTATCCATTACAAAACTTTCTTCTATATTTTCCTATACATTATTTTAAATTACATTATTATGTATATAGTAAAATTATTTCGCATATTAAATACAGACGATTCTCATCTCAGAGAAGAATAACATAAATGCCGAAAGAAAACCTTTTTTTTTTTTTTTTTTAATTAAAAAAAAAAAATCTCTAGCTTTGTTTTAAATTATCACAGATCTATGGTTTAACCATTCGTTTTAAAGGAATTCACGAGTTCTTTTGAAATACATCCATATTAAAAATTTTCATCTCAGAGGGAAAAGCACTGAACTAAAAATTAAATGTAAAAAAAAAAAAAAAATCTAGTTGATTATTACTATAATAAATAAATATATTAGTTTTAATTTCGTTTTGAAAAGTTAAAAACAATTCTTATTATGTGCCTTAAATTTTGTCCTATACTGCCATTTAAAAAAAAAATATATATATATATATATATGAAAAAAAAAAAAAAAAAAAAAAAAAAAAAATCATATGACTGCGCCACTTGTTTAGCTATTGGGTTCTAAAATGTAATTGAAAGTATGAGCTTCTTCACAAAATTCAAATTTATAAAAAAAAAAAAAAAAAAAAAAAAGACTGCTTCACAAGATTCCGTTTTATAAAAATGATCCATTTAAAAGAAAAAAAATCCTTGTTTTTGGTATTATTTTTCATTAATCCCAATATTTGATTAATCGAAATTTTATTAACGTGATATTAAAGAAAACATTACATAGATTGGTTGTTAAAATGGAATGTTTATACGATTCCGCCCCACCCCCACAAAAATAGATAAAAACTTTCACAAGAAGGGGCTCCAAAACCTGGATCGAGCATTGATAATATAACAAAAAGTGTAATATTTTAGTTTCTTGGCAGTTTTGGACACAACAATTTAAAAGATAGTTAAAACTAACATACGACAAAAAATTGTAAACCTTGGTTGATTTCTATGTCAATTTCTCGAGATTCTTTATACGCAGGTAAAAAATTTTTAATTGTGCTTTAAGGCAGTGATTCTCAAAGCGTCTTCAAAGGCGCACTGATTCGCGTTAGAATATTTATGTGTGTACCTTGTGGTATTCCAGATAAATGTCTCTAGGTGTAAAAGTAAATATAGTTACTCTGTTTCATTGCATTACACATATACTGCTCATTTTGTCAACACATCTTGACTTTTTTTTTTTTACATTTAGATTTATACTTTACTGGGATGAAAATTGTATGCACTTATCTAGGAAAATAATTTTGATAAATAACAATTTTAATAAAGAATTTGCACTACGTAAATTTGCCTAGTAAAATATAGACAAAAATTTTATGATAGCCATCACGCACTACTTTTTACCAGTGACTCAAAAGTAAGAATTAAGGAATATAAAACGTGTATTTTCTCTCTTATGAAAGTAGACTGACAACACACCGTTTTATATTTAAACTAGTATGATGTGGCCCCCACATGACTTTCTTCTACATAATTTTACGCAAAATTAATTGAATACAAATTATTCATTAAATTATTATCCATTATAAATGTACACGATTTTTATCTGACAAAATTATATCACTAAATGCCAAAAGAAAGTCAATTTTTTTGCCAATATCAAAAGAAGTACGATTTTTTTTTCTAAGTTTTTTTTCGCTAAAAGATAAAAAAAAAAAAAATCTATAACTTTGTTTTAAATTATCACAGATCTGTATTTCAATCATTCATTTTAAAGGTATTGACGAGATCTTTTGAAAGACACCCATATTGAAAATTCATTCACCCGGGGGGGGGGGGGGTACTTCCCTCCAAGGGAGGGAGGGGAAGTGATGCTCCCACATGCACAAAATGTTTTTCCTAGTTAACTACCACTATTATAAATAATTCATATTAATTTTACAATCACATGTTTAAAATAACTCTCATTATGTACATTTATACGAAATTTTGTCCTATACTGCCATGTTAAAAATTAAAAAAAAAAAAAATGCGATCACAGCGCCACCTGTTGAGCAGTTATTCCACAAATCTAATCAGCACCAGTTTATGTCAGGGTTCTACGAAATACAACCAAGTTTCGTTAAATTTCGTTCATTGGTTCGTGAGTTACAGCGTCCACAAAATTTGTTTTCACACACAGACAGACATTTTCTAAAAACAGTCAAATCGTGTTCAAGACATCCCAAAACGTGTAAATCCATCGAAAACTGGAGTTCGGAAATTTTCACGAATCCATTACTTTCTCTATGTATACATGTAGAAGAAAGCAAAAATAAATAAATAAGTAAATAAATAAAACGAAAATCTAATTATATGCATAAAAATGTAATATAGATTACAATATCATTGTTATTGCTACAAATATTTTACATGCTTTATTATTATTATTACATATTCATATATCTCCTAAATATAACCGAAATAAGGAAAGTTAGAAATAATGTAAATATGCATCATAAAAAACACTCTGAGAAAATAGTCTTTAATTTACTACACTTGAAAATTCAACATACAACAGTTTACATCTACAGTACTATTCCAACGTGATTTTGGATTTTACTTGAGGCAATAATTGCACGCACCTAACTTAACAGTCATGTATAGATGTTGATGTTGGCTACACGCAAATGTGAAAACCGTTGTTCCATACTATAAAATATCGATTATTTCTCGTTTAAAGTATGATGTAAAGTTAGTTATTTTTGTTCTATAAATTGACCTTCGAGATTTAGAAAAAAAAAAAAAAAAAAAAAAAAACATTATTAAGCTTTAATTTTAAGACTGGCAACACGCAGTTGTCATTATATATTATGATATATTGGTGTTGTTGCCATCATTTCGTTTAAAAGTTCTTTTATTATACCTCTAATAATGTTTAATCTACTTTCTCTCTCTCTCTCTCTCTCTCTCTCTTTTTTTTTTTTTTTTAACCTCTTGGAGATGGCATTGTTTGTTACGTGTCAATAAGTAACTTTTATTTCGATAATATGGTTTTTGTATTTATTCACTGCAAATATCTATCGAATACAGAAACAAAAGTTACACGCACAAAACTGATTTCAGTATTAAAATGCATAATGAGACGGTTTCTTGTTTAGTTTCAAAATATTTTTTGTTTTAAGTAGTATTTATATTCATTACAGCCTTTTCATATTGTATAATATTGAGGCTGTAAATATATGTCTATATATAGAATAATACTATTTCTGCTAAATATCAAACCACTATTTTATAGAATTTTTGTAACGCTCAATTTTTGTAATACTTTATCATAATAATAATAAAATACTTAATAATAATAATACTTTATCATAATAATAAAAGCTTAGAAAATGCTTTTTTCCCATTTATCTATCTTACGTTATATTCCGAAATTTTGTTTGGTACATTCTCAGAAGAATTGAAATTATTTATTACATTTAGTATTATAATTATTTAAATACTAAATTAAATGATAAAGCATTGTTAGTTAAAAAAGAAAAATCTTTATATTTTTTAGTATTTTATAATATATATATATATTTTAGAAAACCTCGGTTCTTGTGTGTTTTGAAATTATTTTAATATTACATCAATCGCCGCTTATATATATATATATTATATAATATATATAAATGATAGATATCGTAATGAAATTTAATCTTAAAATTTAGCAATTAATAATATATATATATATATATATATATATATATATATATATATATATATATTATATTGTATTAAATATCATCTTTAAATATATATTAACAAATATATACTTTTTAGTTATTGATACAAATGGAAATAAGTATTTAAAACGATAATGCCTATCGATAAATACTATCTCTTTTTAACTTAATTTTGTACAACCAACCCGAATTCCCATCATTATTTTAAAATATTCTTAGATTTAAAACAAAAAGTTAAGAAAAAAGAAAAAAATAATAATTATTGTAACAATCTAAGATTCTTTGTCCATTTATCGTACAAAAATAACATTATTTTAAACAAATTCACCAAAATTTAAATCAAATTAAAAACTGTTAACGAGATTATGTTTAATTATGCATTCTTCTCTTTTTTATTAAGTCTTAAAAGGCCATAAAAAGTATAAATAAATCGTTTTAATTTCTTTCTTTTCTTTTCTTTTATTAAATAGTTTTATCGTCTTTCGTGTAATTATATTAAAAATTTAAATGTATTTGTAAAATTTAAGTATTCAGCTTAATCTCATTTATTTCAACTTCTCACTTCAGATTCCTTTGCTAATGCAGACGATAAAATAATAAGGAAAATGGATGAAGAAGGGGAAAAAAAAGAAAATCTAAAGAAATATCTATTGTCCCTTGTACAAAATTTCATTTCCAAGAATCGTAATGATAATCCTTCGAAATATCGTTAAACCCTCTAGCAAAGCCCTCTGATAATTTTTTTTTTTTTTTTTTCGATTTTTTTTTAACCCTTATATTGCATTCCTAATACCCATGTTGTGTTCTACCAGGAGCAACTAAAAAATAAAAATGGCGAAGCTTAAGTTCCGTGTTCGATCTCAAGAGAAAAAAAGAAAGGAACACGAGACTGTAAGAAAAGAATGGAACTGTCGTATAGCTCATTGAATTTCAAGCGGTCAGTGCTTTCCAAAGGATTACTGCTCGAAGAAAAATATAAGAAAAAAGGTTGTTTTAAGAAAAAAAAAACGTTAAGAAGAATCGATCTTACAAGAGGATGCCACTCGTTCAAAATGTCTGTGATGGATTGCGTTTAAATATGCTATTTTATATTGTGTTACAAGAATTTTGCGTACCAGATGCCATGTTATTTGGAAGTGATTATGTCTTTATACTAGAGTTTTCGGATTTTTTTTTAATAATCAAAGAGAGTTTGGAGGTGTAACATTACTAAACGTTTTATTCTGCGACGAGATAAACCAAACAAAACTGGTGATACGTTTGATTGTCCATTTATTTTTGAGTACATTGAAATACTCTTTCTTTCTTTTTATGTTTTATCGATTTTATGTAATGAGTAAAAATATACTTATTGTTTTAAAATATGTAAAAACAAACTTTTGAACGAAGACAAATATTAAATTTACTCAAATAACAATTCTAACTTGTACTAGTTAACATAAGATACTTACTATAAAATATGGTAGCTAAAGATGTTATGTTTCAAATATTTACCTATTGGTGCGTACCAAAATTTGTGATATCCTAATGCAAATTAGGATATAATATGATAGTAATTCTGCCTCAGCAAATTGAAATATATATTTGTTATTCATATCTGTTAAAGACTACTCCCGATATAACTTGTTTCAGTATAACACTATGTAATTTATATCTCTGGCAACTTCATTATATTAATACTTCTACTGTATTTCCAGATGATAGTATTTCATTATTTACAATGCAAACAATCTTTTCTTCTAATAAAATCTGAAGCATATTTAAAAATTCTGTGAAGAAAAAAAAAAGAAATATTTTAAATATCCATTCTAGATATATTGGAGTATAAGGTTGATTTTTATACCAAGTATGTAAAAAATGCCAGAGCCGGGAATCGAACCTGGGCACTCCGCTTAAGTTGCGAATACTATACCACTGAGCTACCCAGGCTGATAACGGATAGCCAACTCGTATACTCTTATGATTTTTATACGAACATAGTTGGTATAAAAATCAACCTGACGCTCCGATATATCTAGATGAATAAAAATTTCTAAATTCTAAGTATCTTTTCAAATTATATATTTTCAAAAGTTCTCTTTCATTTTTCCTCACATAACGCATATTTTCATAAAATGCTTTTAGCAAGTTGAATTGTGATTTATTCTTTACTTTTGCTGAGTTATTTCGCAAAGCGTCTATTTCACCCGTATATTAACCTCTATACTGAGTTAAAATTATTTTCTCCAGTCTGTCAAAATCTGACATTCGCAAATTGCATTGCCCTAGGCATCCAGCCACTTCTCGTACAAGAGTTTACAATTTAGTAGAGAAAAATATTTGCGAAATGTTACGAAATAAGGAAATCGAATAGGATTTTATTAGCATACATATATATAACGGAAATAACTATACTTATTTTTGTTTTCCGAAAATTAAATGTCTTTTATACGGAATAAATTTATCTCTAACCCTCTCTTCAAGAATAAATAATACTTAATATATTACTTTATTTTAAAAAATACTTATACATTTTTTCGTATTTGCATAGGTATTTATGTTGTTATTAACAGTGTTTCGTACGGAAATTTTGTACAAGTTTTATAACCACATTTAATATATATTTTTAATTCTTCCTACTGGTATACTTATTTACATATATATTGACTTGTATATTATGAATATATTACAGATGTATTAGCGTGTATATAATTGTTTTACGCATTCAGGTTTTTTATTAAAAAGTGCCCAAGTAAATTTTTCTAGGAAATGCACAATTCTAAAAGAAAATTTCCGACTACTTTAAAAATAATTAAGCAAGATTTTTTCTCTCTCTCTCTTTTTTTCTTTTCTTTATCGCTTGAAAGATGCAATTTTACTCTATTGTTACAATCTTTATTGTTTTCCCTTCTTCATTGATTCTAGTTCTTGTGTTTGAAACTTCTTTCTAAAGAACCTTTAACAAATAGCTTCTTTATCATTTTTCATGTAATTAATAAATTATCTCTTGTAAACTTAGTAATATGTGAAGGGAAAAAGAAAACATTTTGAAGCCTTTTCTATAACAATATCCCTTTTAGAACAAAACATATTCCCTAGCCTGTTAGAAACAATGGTTTGAAATATTGATACACAAAAAGAGCGCATTCATTCAAGATCTCACTTGCAAAACTGAAGTGTAATTTAACGAATGCTTCCCAAATGTATATAAATCGCAGAAAATAAATGATTATAAGGTTCTTTTCCATAGTCTTAAGGCGCTATTATGTTATAAATCATCTTGAAATAAAAAAGCGAAATTATTTTTCCCCCCATCCATACCCTTATACTTAATCATCCGAAGATCAATCATTGTCGGCAACGATTAAGATAAATAGTATCGCAATCGTTCTTATCGATAAGAAAATGAGGAGGTTTGCAGGCACAGTTAAGCGGAGAATGGAAAATATTTTATTCCCATTTGTATTATTTTGATTTCATCAGTAATACTTTATTTGCCAGACGATTACAGAACTATGAATGTGTTATAGCTGTGTGATGTTTTACGAGTAATTACTTCGTAATAATGGTATTTATTCCAAAACAACTTATTTGTCATTTCCGTTAAAGTAAAATAAAAAGAAATACTCATTTCAAAGTAATAAGGCCTTTTTTGCTCGATATTTCGTACCAGATTAAAAATGTATTTGATTCATATGCTTATTACTTGTTGATGATCGATTTTTTTCTTTCATTATTAATAACTTCACTTCTTAAACCTTCGTCTCAATTAAGTATTTCATCTAATGCATCAGTATTCAAATGGATGTAGTTTAACAGCTATTTAAATTATTTACAATATCATTTTAAATTATTTAAATTATACCCATTTTAGTAAGTTTATACTAAACGAAATGCATTTCAATGCAAGAGAATTGCTTCAAACCATTAATTGCCGTTACTAATACAAAAGTTTTTTTTATGTACAGAGTTATTTTATTTGGCCCTTTTTCATCAATATGATTTTTTTTTCCCTATTTTTTTTTTTTTTTTTTCTTCTTCTTTCAAACATGAACGTTTATATTTTGCAAAGAAAGAATAGTACTTTATTTATTTATTTTACCCTATTTATTAGAAAAAAAATATCGCATATAAAATTTTTGCAAAAAGTTAAATATTTAAATTAATATTTAAGAAAAAGCGCTGTTTTCTCCCTTCCACTATTATATTATCAATTATTACTTTTCTATTTTGACTGAATAAATCATTTGTGCTTGGTAATTCCTAAAATACTATATAAAACGACTTCACTTTCACAGAGACTGGGGATGCAGCGCCATCTATTAACGTATTCACTAACTAAATAACGCATTGAAGTTTGTAAGGTAGATTTCAAGTTTTAAATAATTAATGCCCTTACACTTAATTTTATGCTCAATTTCTTGAGCATTGTACTTACAATTAATATTTTAGTTAATAAGAAGAATTAAGTTAAAATTAATATTTACTCTCAACTATCGATAAATGAAATACCAGAAATTGTTTCTTATTTTTTGCAAAGAGTGGTACGAAAAACAGTTTCCCCAGATTTAAAAAAAGGGCAGGGCGCTGCTAATAAAAATAAGTGCATTTTCTTGATTCATGAGGGTTGTTTGGGATTCTTAAGGTCATATTTTTTATATAAAATCCAGACTCTTATTTTAAAATTTCGATTTTAAGTACGAATAGAAGAAAAAGTTAACTTTCTTTACACCTTAATTTTTCTTGTTACTGATGTATGAACGAATGTTGGTTGTTATACACGATACATTTATCTATATTTATAACATGTCTTCAGTTTGAAGGTTATTTTCAATAAAAGGCAGTAAATGCGCAACTTTTTTAGACTAAGGGCAAGAAGGGTGCTATTTTTTCAGTCATAGGGCAGGAAGGGCGCAGCGCCCTCCTAAAACTGTCTGGGGGAAACTCTGCGAAAAGAATTAAAAAGAAAAAAATATGTCGCCTGTGACAGTCCTGCATTTGTATCAAGAACTTGGTTAAGAAATAATAAATTCTAATAGAAACCTTGAAATATTTAAATTGATAGTGTTTTATATTTAGAATTAATTTAAATATCCCGTAAGCGAAAATAATATTGGGAAAAAAGAAAATTTTCGTTTTATAATAAGGGTTCCATGGAAGGTGGAAGGCAATGCGCCTAGGCAAAGGTCTCTAATGTAGACAATTAGCTTTAATGTCTGCCTTATGTATAATATATATATATATATATATATATATATATATATATATATATGTGTGTGTGTGTGTGTGTGTGTGTGTGTGTGTGTAGATATATCTAAAATCTTAATATGGAAATTTTTTTTTAAACTTTTCTCACTGGTTTGAGCCCTTTTCAATTAAATATTCGATATCCAGGTTTGTATTAGATCAAAAGTTTGCAGACTATTATCTTCGAGAAAAATTAACTTTTCTTCCAAAGAAAAAAAAAAAATCGATTTGTAGGTTTCACTTCACTTCTTCATGTAATTCATCATTGATGACACCTTCCAAAAGAAAAATGATTCGCATAAAGCAATTTAGCATAGCAACTAAATTGCGTTACACCGCGGCTTTTAGTCATCATTCCCTCGCATTAACAGAAAATAATGTAGAAAAATCTAATTTTCTGAACACATTCCATTCGTAGAATGAATGCATAGACACAATTATACACAGAGAAACAATAATTAATACACGCTTAATCACAACTCTTATTTCATTAAATGCTTTGTTTATGTACAACAGATACTAGATGGCGAGAGAGGGGGGAAAAAAAGTGCAAATAAAAATTGGACCCCCAACAAGAGCGTTAAAACCAATTAATATACATAATAACAGCCGGAGGTGCGAAGGTAAAAAGTTAGCACCCGTGCTTAAACTTAGAGGTGCCCCGCGCAGTGCAAATCCGTGTCCAATTAGAACTCGACAACACAGCAGTGTTGAGTTAATTGACTTTGTTAGAAGAACAACAAAACGGGAAAAGCTTTTGTTTAGAACGGGGAAAGTAATGCTGGGTGCATCGGAAATTCACTAATTGAAGCAAAGATTTATTGGGAGAGAGAGAAAAAGAGGGCAGTCAGTAATAAATACTGAAAACAGCGTTTTTGATTTTGTTGCCCCCCCCCTTTTTACTGCGCGTTTGGAGGGGGGGGGGGATTCGTTAAATACATTTTAAAACCTAATGGTTCTTTAAGGACTATGTCTCCTTTTCGTTTTTTTTTTTTTTTTTTAAGTTTATGCCCGATTTAGTTGCTAAGCGATAAGGAGAGGTAGCAATTCATGAAGATGTATGCTTCTAATAAAAAATATAAGATAAATTGCTTGTTACAACAATTTATAACAAAACTCGTGAACTAACATTTAGTGTAAACATTTACCAATAAACAATAAAAGAGATTCTTCGTTGTTTCATTGTAGGGACAAAGAAAAAATAAAAAATACATGAATTTAAAGAATTATTTGTATCCTTTCATCAAGAAGAAAAAAAAAAAAATAAGAAAGAAAAAAGTTTGTATAAATTTAAAAGATTTTAAATTTGCCTATTATGGAACCTATATTACTCCAGTACTATGAAAAAGTAATATCCACTCAACATTCACGACTACATTCTCCTTTTTACTGTAACTCTCTTCGCCAAGTTGGAAAGTATTTTATAATCAATGTAAGATATGCGATTTTCTTTCCCTTCCTTTAATGCGTATCTTTCTAATAAAAATCCTTATATTTTTATTTTTATTTATATATTTTTATTTTCAGTATTACTTATTGTAATTGAAAGCTAATCCATACATAGTTGGATCAATTACTGATTACATTGTTGGCGACTTTTTTTTTTTTTTTTTTTTAATCATGGTTGAAAGTTGAAAGAAATAGCTATTGAAGATTTTTCTATTTGGCGATTTTGTGCATTTAGTAACCCAGTTTGAAGGGATGGAACTTATATAAGAGAATAAAGAATCAAGAACAGAATTTCATAGACCTAATGTAGAGTAGGGTTACATATAGGGACCCTGAATAGAGATTATCATGTAGGGTCTCTAGTTACATAGACCTATAGATCTATGGTAGTTACATATGGGGATAGATACAACGGAATTTGTATCTCCGGACACAACTAACATGATCCAGATAAAATATTGTCATTGTCCATATTAACTGTGACTGTATTTATCGGAGGTGCTTAATAAATATAGTGGAGTTTTATTAAAACATGTTTTGTAAAAATAGAACTGTTTGGATGATAGAATTAATTCATTAGAAATGCATCAAAAAGTATTTCGTATTTTATTAAGATGGGTTCCTTTTAATAATGAAATCAAACGAAAGCAATACTAGATAAAAATAACTTTACACTCATCTGCGTTTATAATCGTCGTTTTTTTTTTTTTTTTTTTTGGCAACTTACTATAAATTTCGTAAACGAATTAACTTCTTCGTTAAAAAGTACTTAATTTTAATTAATTTAACATGGATTTTACTAATTACAAAATATCAATATTAAAATGAGAAAAACCGATTTCTCTTTTATCCTAATAATGTCTCTTTTAAAAGCTAAACACAAAAAAGTTTTGTAAATTATTGTAAAACTTTACGTGTTTTAGCTAGAAGACATGATAAGGCTTTCAAGCAAAAGGTTTAGATTTTTTTTTTTTTTTTTTTTCGGGTTGAAATAAAATCGAACAAAGGAAATTGCAGGTATCGGGAAATCTCCAGTGCCCTTAGCAACACGAATGTACCTCAATGTTTATCCTTCCTGTTCTTTGACGAAAAACATTTTGAAAAATTCTGAAACACGAAGTGTTTTCTGTTCGCTGTTACAGTGTCAAAATATTTTTTCAAACTCTTCTATTTCTTTTTCTGAGAGATTCGTTTTTTGTTGAAGTCTAGAGTCTTATTTGGAATTTCTTTTCTTTCATCTTCTTCTGTCTGCCCTTACGTATGACACGATGGCTTTATTTGAATATTTTTGTGTACATACAGTTGTATTCAGTACTGGGAAATATTTTTGTGGTATAAAAATTGTTTATTTTCTCGATAATTTATTTACTTATTTATTTTATTTCCTCCCCCCCCCCCTCATTAAACTGTTGCTGGTTGCTGCGAAACGTTTCACTTTATTATAAACTAGCAGACTTTCCGCGTTTCGCTGGTCTACTACTATAATTAAATGAATTAAATAAAAAAAGAAAATCACTATGTTCTTATATCACTTCATAAATAAATCAATTCAAATCCTTTAAAACTTTGCTTCAGGTCCTCGCTGCCTACGACTGCGCTTTTCCCCAGTGCTGCAATTTAGGTGTTTGTTTATCTTACGAAAAGCAGCGTTTCTATTATTCAAGAACTACAATTTTACAGCTGATCATTTTAGTTCTGACACAATGTATTAAAGAGACCTAGCTTTTTTTAGCCCTCAGTCTGTTATAATATATATATATATATTTATATATAAGTAAAATTAACTTATAATTATATTCTTATTAATTATATTATAAAAATTTTAAACTTAATTCTTATACTTTTTTAATATAATAAGTTTAATCCTTTCTACTATACTACCATTTGACTCTGATAGAAACAATAAATTTGAAATGATACAGGGAAAAAAACTTTCTTTTAGCAAGACCGACGATATGGGGTATGTGATCGAATTCTGAGAACCTCACATGACTACCCACGCTGAGCATTTATTTAGACAAGAGAATCTAGAATGATATTCATGATTTTTTTTTTTTCCTCCCTTTTCTTTAAAATCTAATTCGTAAATAATTAAAAATGCCTAAGATGGAGTATCCTTAGTATTTTAGATGTTCTTTCAGGAATCAATTTGAATAAAAGTAAGTTTTAAAAACTTTGTAACATACTTAAGCCGCATGTGTTGGTAATCTTTTACTATTACAGTCAAACCTCGTTAACGTGAACATGCTTAGCGTGAATTACTTTTAACGTGAACTGTTTCCATCACAATCCCCATCAAAATAAAGATTAGTTTCTGAGTTAGATACTTGATAGCATGAACTACTGACAACATGCATAATTTTTTTATTCCCCCTGAACCCCCTTGAGGTTCACGTTAACGAGGTTCGACTGTATTGCTATTATTATTTAATTACGCCTGTTAAATTATTCAAGTAGTTATTATTTAATAATTTGAGTTTTTTCATTATTTGTTCATTTATTTTCGCCTTGCTTATTAATGTAAAGATATACTAAATGAGAAATTATTTGAAGTATTTTAGATCTAGATTTCTTTCATTGTACTCTATTATAATTCTCTAGGAATGTAAGTTAAAATACTTCGAATGCATAAATATAGTCTTCCATACATATAGTTAAAGCTCTAATTAGAACTTTTGAAATCCAGATTTATTTCCTTTATTGTAATTTTTTTTTTTTTTTTTTTTTTTTTAAAGGACTTTTTTTTAAAAAAAAAAAAAAAAAAAAAAAAACTTTTGTGTGTGTGTGTGTGTTTAGATAAAATATTATGTTTTTATTTCTTATTTTATCAAAATTTCAAGAATTTTATGCAAATAAAAATCAATCGGTATTTAACAGATTAAAAAAATATATATCATCAAAATTCAAAAAATTTTCCAATATTTTTACCATGGAGTTAAAATAATAGATAAACAGCTGAATAAACTGGAAATTTCTTTCTCTAACATCAAGTCTTTTTTCTCTCTCTTACCTATAAAACTCAAGCTAGAATAAAACGGTGTTGTGACAGATGCGTACAAGACAGATGCGTACAAGCTGAAAACGGTGGCACTTGCGTACATGTCCAGGTGGTTTAAATATTACAGGTGTATTTTCAAAAAGTCTAGTGGCACTTGCGTACAACATTTCTTTCGCGTTATTTGAGGATCATTGCATGAAGGGGTTGTATCCATATGATGCAAGTATTAAAATAATTTTTTCTTTCTTTCTTTCTTTCTTTCTTTCTTTCTTTTTTTTTTTTTTTTTGCATATAGGTGAACGGCAAATAATCTCAGGAATTGGAATATGATTCAATTCGTTATTGATAAAGAAGAGAGATCGTTTGTTAAACTTTTTTTTTTCTTTATTAGCAGACAAAAAAATTCATACTTAAAAAAGTATTTAAGAAATAAAAATATTTTTAAAGACCTTACCCTAACAACACACTTGTCCAAAATATATCCTGAAGATGTCCTTAGGATGTCCATATATGCCGTTTTCATTCATAGGACATCCTGATGATGTCATTTGGAGAAGATGTGGTGTTAGGGTAATAGCATTTATAACGACCTTTATTGATCTTGACTCAGTGAATAAATAATTGAACGTCATTTCAGAAAATAACTACAGTTATTATAGCTTGCAACTTTTATATGCGTTAAGCTCATAACTTTGTCAGTCGTAAGACTACATGCATAAGAGAAAATTCACGCATTTATATAAGAATATTTTTCTTGAAGTTTAACATATAGATATAACCCCTTTGTGTTACAAACCAAAAATACAGCGAAACAAATTTTGTAACGGAAGTGCCACTTGATTTTTCGAAAACATATCTGTAACATTTGGAACACCTGGACTTGTACGCAAGTGTCACTAATTTCAGCTTGTACGGAAATGTCTTGTACGCATCTGCCATATAACCGAATAAAACATTCCTGCTATTTAAAAATTACATGATAAATATTGCATTCGCAGGTGAAAACGTATTTATTTATGCTAAGCCTAGTTTCTAGTATAACTTGGATTTAAGTTCTACGATTTGTCCCCATATCTGTAATAATTTGTAAATGCCAGCTTTAGAATAAACACATAATGTCCAAGGATCTTCGTCTGCCCCATCCATATTTGATTCATTCCGCCTCGGAATGTAGATAGATGCTTCCTATCCCATAAACAATTCATGTCTGTCCCACATCCCAACATGCTTTCAACCATAGTAATGCTTCTATAAGCCCCCTCCGCCATTTTTATTTATTCTAGCCCTTATACGTTGAGAACAGCTGTGAGACCCATGAATTTATGATGCGTACGTGTCGCTTCGTGTCCCGAACACACCATAAGGTGTCGGAGTATTAAAAGTGTTGTTTATTTACCAGAATTTGATGTCTCATATTTTCAGTGGATATTGGAGCTTGCTAGTGTGTAGTCGGGAAATTAGATTGTTCGAAAAATGAAATTGTGTTACGTTCTCTATTTTACGTTTATATTAAAAGGTTTTTGTTGTCAGTGATAAATGTTTGAAAGTTTTAAGGAAATTTTTAAGAAAATTTGTATGTGACTTAACCTTAACCGTCGTCTCAAACATGTTATAAGATATCGGAGTTGAGTATTTAAAGTGCTGTTTTATTTTATTCGATTTTGATGTTTGGCCTTTTCGTTGTAGATTGTTCGTTTATGTTTGAAAAAAAATTATATTTGATTATTTTAAGTGTGGTACTGTGGAAAATTTCTAGATTGGCGTAATTTAACTTTTTTTTCTATCGGATACGTAAAATTAGAAAAATTTGAAAAATAAGGACGCGACTAGGATCTTCACATCCTTATTTGAAATTGTGATGAAGAATTATATTAATGCATTCCAGGTTCCAGTGTTTGTGTTAAAGAATACCTACCAACATTTTAATTAGTATTCTTTAGCATTGTTAATACTCACCTTTCTTTGACACCAGTCTTTTATTATAGTATTTTTCTTATTTAATCGTAATTACATTTGAAGAGAATTACTCTAAAATTAAAGTGGTGTGAGAAAAGGGTCTGGTACTAACAATTACTAATTACAACGTTGGCAGCAATTGTTAAATAGATGTTATTCAAAATTTTATAAAATATATCTTGGAATATCATATTCAACTATAGGTTTTACGAAATATATTTTAAAGCATAAACATGTGTATTATTAATTGTAAAAACACTATACATTAGTTTTTCTTTTCTTTTTTTTTTTTTTTTTTTTTTTTTAAAGAAGAAGAAGAATATTTTGAATTTTGTGTGAATATTGGTAAACCTGTCAATTAGAAAAATTTGATTCGTTTTAAACGAATTTTTGTTTACTATATATATGCTTGATTTTTTTTTTTTTTTTTTTTTTTTCCCTCAATAAAAAATATTTAGACTTTTAAAATGATTCTACGCTAACTTTACTGTCTATATTTTTCTTTATGTTACTTTTCAAGTGTCATTATTTATTCTGCTACAAAGTTTTATTTACAGCATCCAGTTTTTAAACTCTTTGAGGGGAATTTTAAATCTTAAATCATCCTTTTACTCCCCTTAAGACTTCTAATAAACTACTTTTCAAATAACATACTCCAGTATTCGAATTAAAAATATATCACAGTTTATTATTAACATATTAGTTATACACCATTTAATTAAAAAGTTTCACTAATGTAATTTATAATGCTGCATTCTTATTTTCTATTAGACTGTAAAAATGCAACCATCAATCAAATTCATCAATATTTTCATCGTTCGATTTTCGCAAATATCTCTTTCGCCTACTTTAATCTTGTTTCCTTAGCAATTTATTATTTTTCTCTTGTCAATCATTTTTATTTCAAATCGTAGCTGCACCTAGGGTGGGGTTCCTCAAGTTACCGGCCCCAATACATAACCAAAAGACTGGTTATCTGAAGCCTTCACCCTTTGGTAGAGGGCGCGACCTCTCAAACCATTTAGAAATCCATCAGACATTCTAAGCTACCTAGAGTGACAGCTACAAGTCCCAGAAATCAGAGAAGATAAGCGAGCTCCCAAAGGTTTATTATAAATCGCTCTTTAAATTGGGAAAGATAAGAACTCTGTTACAAACTGTTTATTACGTTTATCATCTGCGTCAGTCTTTTGCTAGGAATACCAGAGAAGAAAGAGCTTTGAGCATCTTCGATGTTTCTCCGGAGCCATTTTGCCTAAATGGCATAGCGATTAGTTCGCAATTCATTCCGGGCTCAACTTTTTCTTTTCTTTTTTCTTCTCTTGAACTGATAATGAAAATAAGAGTTAATCGGGGAGTCAAACCTGCCCAGTGTTGCAATTTTTCAATAAAAACTCACAAGAAGTTAGATAGGAGAAAAAATAATCTTTAATGATTCTCTCTCTCTCTTTTAGAAGTGAGATTATCTTTGAAGATCAATTTATTAAATCTTTGACTCTTTTTTTTTTTTTTTTTTCTATTTTCACGGTGCTGCGGTAGAAAATTTTGACTTTTTTGTTTGGTCCTGTGGTATTTAGTAGTGGTATTTAGTCTAACAAGCTAAAATCATCACAAGTTAAATTTGTTTTCATAAAATAATAATGTATCTTATTTACATTATTTATTTACTTTTTTTTTTCTCTCTGCAGAAAAGTGAAAAGAAGTAATATATATTATAATATTATTTGAATTTTTGTTATCAACTCTTCATGCACGCGTTGCAGACAGTAGCTCTAATTTTGATCAGGCAACTACTTCTTCCTTCTCCTTCTTATTTCCTTAATTTAATTTAATTTTTGGCAATAAAATCTTCGCGAAGCTCTTAAATTCGTTCACCACTTGCAGCAACTAAATAAAGATGAAATAAAAATAGGTAAAAATTTCTTGGATAACAGCCTTTCGTTCAATAAATTCACATGATCAGAATATCGAATTTTCGACATTAATCTTACACTTTAAAAAAGCTCAGAAAATCACAATTACTGACAAAATTAATTCAATTAGCTTCTCCTTTAAATTCCAGCAACTTCCCTTTCCCTCCATTTTATGTAGAAATCAAATTGCTAATAGAGTTTGAAAAATTGTGCTGCGAAACACACTTAAACATTAGAAAAATACTGAATGTTTAATCATATGTCTAAATGACCGATGATCAAGAGTGTAAGTACGAGCAATCTGTAAAATTCCGTCGAAAGGACATTTTTGAATGCTTGCCAATAATAGAAAGTATTAAATTTTATTCATAACTTCTTTGAACTACGTTCTTTAACTCTTTCATTTTCATTTAGAGAGAAAATTTGAACAATAGCGCCACTTGTAAATTCTCTTCCTTAAGAATAAAAGGGAAAAGCTGCTAAATTCTGTGTTCGAACTAATTTCTCTAACGAGTTACTTCACAGTTAAGAATAAATCGAGCGGAACTAAGTAACTAATTTTAACTATTTCTCTACTTTAACTGCAGTTCTTTATTTAAAAAAAGAAAAAAAAAATCTCCAAAAAACAATTTTAAATCGTCTGCGTAATTTGAAAGTTAAAATATGTACGAGAATTTTATGCATTGCGCTTAAATTATACAACAAAAAAAAAATTTTAATTCTAAATAGAAATATTGTTGCTGTAATTGGCAACGATGTGTTATTTCCCTTTTCTCCTTGGAAAAGTTTTATTACTCAGAAGAATTAAAAATGCCATGATTGTTTAAAATTACAGTTAGTACGTGACTTGAAAGAAATTTGTATAATAATTTCAGAGAGAAGAAAAATCTTGTTTTTAGATATGTTTATTTAATGACGTATGTGTCTAAAAGCTTCCTGCTCTTTTATTTTTGATGCGTTTTCGTCTATGGGCTTTTATAAAAAGTTCAAAGAAATAAAATCCAAGCAATCCTTCCTTTCTTCTTCTTCTTCTTTTTTTTACATGCTTAATTTTATGTTTATAACCACAAACAAATCTTAATATAGGTTAACGAGGGTATATTGTAAAGTTTTAATATTTCCTAAGACAGGATTCCCACGGGTCGGGGAGAATAGGGAAAACCGGGAATAGTCAGAGAATTTGAAATTACTGAAAAAAGTCAGGGAACTATCAGGGAAAATTGTAAGTATTGCTCAAAAACCTGGAAAAATGATGACATAAACCTGGAAAAGGCTTTTTGAGCATTAATTTATATCGCAAGTCACGTTACTATGTTGTCTTTTATGTCGCGAACTATGTTTTGTTTTATACCGTGAGCTATATTTTATGCCGTGAACCAAATTTTGTGACTGGAATGTTCTAAAAATAGACCTGGAAAATTCAGGGAATTTTATTTTTGAAATTGAATGGGAACCCAGCTAAGAAATAATTTAGATAGAAACTTAATTTTTATTTGTTATTCATAAGACTTCTCTGCATAATCACCATATACATATCTCACTTTTCTTTCTTTTTCTTTTTCTTTCTTTCTTTTCTTTTCTTTTCTTTTTTTTTTTTTTTTCCCTTAGTGATAATTCATCAAACTTTAAAATACTCCTCCATTGCACGTGAAGATTAAGTGGATGTGGATTTTTTTTAATCTATGGCTTCCTGAAACCAAACTAATCAACATTAATTATTGTAATTTACAACAACATCTTCATAAGGATAAGTTAATAGGCAGAATAAATTCTACTCAGATATATGGGTTATTTGTTAGTAAGTAATAATTAAAACTTTACAATACACAGCGTATTAAAAATATGGAGGGGAAAAAAAAAAAAAAAAAAACATTTATAGTTATTCTGAATTAGTATTAATTTTCTTCATTTATTCTTATATATTTCAATAATATGCATGTTTAGGAAACCGTAAGTAAAATAATTTCATCATGAATATTCATATTAATAAAACTTCTGGAATTCAGATGTTTCCTAATTTATCCGGAAATAGATAAATAACAACGAATTAATAAATGTAGAAATTATTATTTTATTATATGTATTTTTTCTCCGTTTTATATATTTTTATTATTTGTGAATTTTACTGAACGAATTTTAAAATACAAACCATGTGCAGTTGAATTTGCATATATCGATCTCGGATATAACAAAAACATGTTTTTTAACGAGCAGAAAGAAGGAGAGGATTAGTCTATTTATAACTAGTATGTTGTGGCCACCACAAGACTTTCTTCTATATTTTCCTATACATATTCAATCAGTAACAATATTTAAAAAAAAAAAAAAATGATTTTTTTTTTCCTTTCTTTTTTTTTCTTTTTTTTTTTTTTTTTTTTTTTTTTGTGAAAATTAATACATATTCAATCACTAACAATATTAAAAAAAAAAAAAGAAATAGAATTTTTTTCTAAGTTTTTTTTTTTTTTGGTTAAAAGTAAAAAAAATCGATAACTTTGTTTTAAATTATCACAGATTTATAGTTCAACCATTCGTTTTAAAGGTATTGACGAGACCTTTCGAATGATACCCATCTTCAAAATTTACCCCACCGGGGGGGTACTTCCCCCCCAGGGGGGGAAGCGATGCCCCCCCATGCACAAAATTTTTTTCCTAGTTACGTACTACTATTATCAATAATTCATATTAATTTTACAAACACAAGTGTAAAATAACTCTTATTATGCACATTTATACGAATTTTTGTCCTATGCTGCCATGTTAAAAATTTAGATAAAATGCTATCACAGCGCCACCTGTTGAGCTATTGATCCCCAAATATAATCAGCAACAGTTTATGTCGGGGACCAACTAAATACCAAGTTTGGTAAAATTTCGTTAAAAAAAAAAAAAAACGATTATTTTTCTAAGTTTTTTTTTTTTGTTAAAAGTAAAAAAAATCGATAACTTTGTTTTAAATTATCACAGATTTATGGTTCAACCATTCGTTTTAAAGGTATTGACGAGATCTTTCGAATGATACCCATCTTCAAAATTTAACCCCCCCGGGGGGGGGTACTTCCCCACCAGGGGGGGAACCGATGCCCCCCCATGCACAATTTTTTTTTCCTAGTTAACTACTACTATCATCAATAATTCAAATTAATTTTACAATCACAAGTTTAAAATAACTCTCATTATGCCCATTTATACGGAATTTTGTCCTATGCTGCCATGTTAAAAATTTGCATAAAATGCGATCACAACGCCACCTGTTGAGCTATTGATCCCCAAATCTAATGGGCACCAGTTCATGTCAGGGTGCAACTAAATACCAAGTTTGGTTAAATTTCATTCATTGGTTCGTGAGATACAGCGTCCACAAAAAAATGATACAGACAGACACACAGACAGACAGACAGACAGACAGACACACAGACAGACATTTTTTAAAAACTATCAATTCGTGTTCAGGACATCCCAAAACGTGTAGATCCGTCAAAAAACGGAGGTCGAAAATTTTCGCGAATCCAATACTTTCTCTATATTACATATAGAAGAAAGTAAAAACTACAAAATTCCGTTATAGTGAGGGGAAAAAAAAAAAAAACTTGTATAAAAAGAAAAAGAAATATATTCTAATTAATATCATAATGGGGGGAGGGGATCTATGCTAAATCTGTAAATTCATTCGCCTTTTACATTTTTGAAGGAATAGTTTTGAAAGAAAAAAAATCTGAAAAGAGTGTATATTTGTTTCTCTAATAATGCAATAAAGAATAAATTTTTTAAACATAGTAAGCATCAATGTATTTTATGTTACGTTCTTCACATAACTTTAAGAGCGGACAATACCTAATCTCGCCGGCAGCCTTCGCTCATGTTATTCCATGGGAAAATTTGTTCACATAATTACTCATTACCTAATGAATATTTTTCAATTCTGTTTTCACATTTAGAAAATTCATAAGCGTTAAAATAGTACTTCTTTTCCAAAAATTGATTTTTTTAAATTTTAGTATTTCATTTTGCGACTAGAAAATGAGAAAAATGCATTTTGCGAAAAATCGCATTTTTGAACTCAAAATTAAAATGTAAAAATTAAAAAAAAAAATGAATTTTTCAAAAATGAGTACTCATTTAACGGTTATGAATTTTCTGACTGCGAAAACAGAATTAAAAAATATTCATTAGGTAATGTGTAATTGTCGCAACAAATTTTCCCATAGAATAACATGGGCGAAGGCTGCCGGCGAGAAGCAAAGACACTATTAACTACGGTACCCTCATACAAAGTCGCGCCTCGTGTCATATGTATACTAATTTACTTCTCATTTCACTGATTTTTGTACAGCATCTTTCTGACATTAAAAATTTTAAACCACATTTCACTGAATTTTATTATAAAATTATTATTATTATGTGTAATGGAGACATAGAAGGTAATTTAAAAAACATTTACAAGAATTTATTATGCATTTTATTTATTAAACATAAGAAAAACCTTCAACCCCCCCTCCCCTACACACACACACACACACACTTTCGCCTCTCTCTCTTTTTTTTTTTTTTTTATTATGTAATAATTAAAAAAAAAGATGTATAAAGTATTTTGTTAAAAGCAATATTTAAAAAACTTTTACTAGTCGTCATGAATTCTAGACCTGCTTTCGTTATGAAGAATATAAATAACTTACTCTTGATATCTTGCTTTTTTTTTTTCTCTCTCTCTCTTTTAAATGAACAGAGAAAGAAACTGATAGCGCATGAAAATTAGCACACTTAACAGTGATTTTTCTTTTTTTCCCCCCTTAGACCAGGCTTTAATATGGAAAAATAAGTTGTTTTAAAATTATTTGAAAGAGGTATGCAAAACATCCTCTTTTGGATTAAAGTAAATTCAAATAATATTTATTCTCACACAACCATAATTTTTCCCGGACATATAAAGAAAATGAATTATGTAATATTAAACTGCAGATACAAACACATTGTATATACAAAAATTCTATTTTAAATTCAACTTTATGTAAACAAAGAAAAGTAACTCATGCTTTTAAGATTTTCTATTTCAGCAAAACTCGCTTTTTTGCGAAATATCCTGTTTTTTATCTGCTTAGCACATTTTTCCAAAGCACCAACCTTATAACATATTTTCCCAACATCATTCATATGGGAGATTGTGCTCTTTACGAGATAATCTGCGCTAAACTTCATTCATTTGAGTCTCCCGAAAAAAGAACACATTTTTAAAGACAATAAAACTCGCTTTTGGAGATCAAGACAATGTGTCCAGAGTGATTATCTGCCCTAGCAATGCCACTGTCCTTCAGGCTGACCCCATTTTTTCGCCTGGAAGAAAACTTTTTCTCATTATTAATTACCTCCATGGTAATGATAACAGCGTCGGTGGAATGGAGGGAAAGAATGAATAAAACTTGAAAGGTAAGAAAGTGGTGCATTGTGCCCAAAAGCGAATCGTGAGAAAAAAGGAACGACCCTTGACCCGTAAGAATGTTTTACAATTGTATGGGATGCACGTAAAAAAAAAAAAAAAATAAGAATTAGAAATTCGAATGAATCTTAGATTTTTACTTCCTTCTATATTAAATAGAAGAAAACATTGGACTCGTAAAAATTTTCTACTTCCAGTTTTCGAGGTATTTACACGTTTTGAGAGCTCCAGAACACGATTCGACCATTTTTAGAAAATGTTCGTCTTCTGTGTGTGGCAACTGTATCTCAAGATCTACTGCACAGAGCATTATGTAGTTGCACCTGGACATAAAATAGTGCTTATCAGTTTTTGGTGCAAGTGCAAATCGTTCAATAGATGGCAATGCACTACACCGCAATTTCTCCCATTTAAGGGAAGGCTATACCTTGGGTTTTATAATGTGTAATCGAACCAAATTTGGTATATGAAAGGTACACATTATGCTGGTTCGTTTGGCTGTATATCGGCCGATAGGTGGCGCTGCATAGCAGCAGTACTCACCGTGAACGGGAAGGATATATCCTAGATTCTACTGCATATAATTACACAAAACTTCATTTATAAAATGACCGAGGATCATTATGAAAAAATATACTCATTAAATTTCTGGGCATATCGCCATCGGTGGTGCTGCCGTGCTGCAATTTACCCCGTGAAAAGAAAGGTTAAACCGTAACTTCTATGGCGTATAAATGCACCAAATTTGACATGTGAGATAACCATTATGAAAACGGATTCTGACTTGATTTGATTGTATATTGGCCGGTAGATGGCGCTGCTTCTATTCACCTTTTGTGATTTTTTTTTTTTTTTCTCATGGCGGCATCTCAGCATCTTTTGATTTTATTAAGAGAAATTATGATGAAATTTTCGTGTATGTTAGTAAATGGCGCTGCTATATCGTATGATATTGAAGAAAGTTTTGTGATGGCCACAACAACCTTTTTTTTTTTTGTCTTGAAGAATTTTTTTAAAGTTTAGCTCAAGTGGGGTGTACTTCCAGAAGGTAAAAGAAAAGAAAGAAAGAAAACCGCGCCTTTGTTTCACGTGATTGATGTTTCGATTATGAATAAGTGCGAGGTCAAAGTAGTTGTTGTTCCAGTGTTGGGTGTTATTTATCAATGATTATATACTTACTGTTTAGAAAACTTGTATTATTTTTCTGAAATGTAATTTCTCATTTAGATGTACAGTCTAATAGTATCATTATGTTATCTAATAAATAGATTTACATTATAAATGGAGTAAAATAATTTTTAAAAGATAACAGTTCAAAAGATTTGTTTAAAAAGGATTTGGTATCAATATTATTTATTTGTTTATTTAAATTTGTTTACTTGGGTTATTCGTGGTATCTTTTCAATTATTTTTGCGTGTTTCTGTTCCAGTTTTTTTGTGTTATTACTTACTGCCAAAATATTTGTATTATTTGTCGAAAAATAATTTTTCGTTTGGATCTATAATTTAATAATATTATCATTTAAAAAGATAATAAATAAATAAATAAATTACATTATTATTTTCAATTTTTATTTCTATGTCGGTTAATAGAAATACAATATATTTAAATACATCTAATTGATCATTATTAAAAGGCAAGCAGTTTTAACGAAGATAATTAAAATTTTTATTGAGTGTAGTATTGATTTTTTTTTTTTTTAATGTTTATTTTTAAATGGTTCATTTAATTTCAAAAAGTAAAGTTAAATAACTCATGTATGTATAATGAGAAAAAATAATTATTAATGAATAAAAGTAACTGCAGAAAGATGAAAAGTATACACTATTAAAAAAAAATTAAAGCGTGAGATACTCAACGAACATGCTGTATTAAAATTTTATAAGTTATGAATTTTTTAATTGCTTGTGTAAGTCAACATATAAATCCATTAAAATCCAAAAATGAAAATTTCTAAAACTGTGCATTAACTTTTTATTTATATTCTTATACTATATCTGTTATATTCTTATCTCATGTTCTGATTTATTTCTTTCCTTCATATATTTATTTTTACGATCTATTTTCGTAAGAAATCATCTTACTTGAGTAACTTAAAATATAAGTCTTCTTCATTATCAATTTATTTAAAAATTTAAAATGATTAAAGTAATAATTTTTAATAAAAATTTAAATAAGTATATAATATAGCTTAATGATATCTGTAAAAACTTAGTTCGAAAAGTGACAGAAAATTTAGTTCCTTGTTTTACCTATTTCACCAGAGAAAATTATTTACCAAATATGCAGTCGTTGAAAAGGTTCCATAATCGATGCATACCGTATTATTTTTGTTTCTCTCGCATAATTCTTATAATAAGTGGCCCCTTCGGTTTCCTGTAGAAATACACATCTTTCTGAAGTACTCTTACATCCTGGAGCGAGATTTATTCAATAAGTATCATACAAAAATGATCACTCCAAGAACAGTATTTTATTTATGGGTGTATGAACTTTCAAAACTTATATTAAGAAAAGAAAAATATATATATATATGTACTATCATCGTTTTTTAACGCACTGCTGGTTCCCATGGCTACATTTCTCAGTTTATTTCCTTCCATTCTATTCCACTTCTCTGTTATTGACATAAAAAAATATATGTTATACTACCAGATATTGAACTCTCAACATCAGATGGTTTTGCTTCTTCAGAAAAGGCTTTTTTTTTTTTTTTTCACTATGTGAAGATCTACGAGAAAGAAAGAAAAGAAAAAAAAAAGATTAAATTCGACAAAATTGTTACTTTTGCATACAAACCGCGTTGTCCCCACATCTTCTTCCCTACTCTTCCATCTATATTCTGGTAGAATAACAGCTTTCTTAAGTTTCTGGAGCTAATAATTTTATGAAATGTATGCTTATGTTAAGTTTTTCTTTTCGTTCACTTCCTGTGTCATCACGTATTTGATCATGCAGCAGTTTTATTCAGTGCGAGTTAAATTGATTCTATGAGTAATTATAATGATTGTTTCAGGAAAAGAGCTATTTTGAAAATAATATTATTTAGAGCCAGAGACCTGTTTTATTCAATCTGCAATAAAAGCGTCATTTTCGTTTTAGTGGACCGCATAAAATCCGAAAATTATTCTGCCCTGTAATTGCTTTTTTTTTTTTTCCTAGTTTAGTTTATTTTATAGAAAAACAAAATTTGAATGTTAAAATCATCTAAATTAAATGACTGAGTGTGTGTGTGTGTGTGAGAGAGAGAGAGAGAGAGAGAGAAAGAAGCATACTAAATATATTGAAGCATTCTGAATAAATAACTTTGCTAATGAACATTAATTGGAACGTTAAGCGTTTCATTAACATTAAGAAGTTTATTAAAAGTTTTTTTTTTTTTTTTTTTTTTTTTTTTTTTTATCGCACGAAATTTATCAAAAAAAAAAAAAAAATCATTTTTAACATGGAAACAAGGCACTAAAGTGTAAATCGACTGATGTGAGTAAAAACACCTGTTGCGCTAAGCTTAATTAATAACTTTGCAAACGATAATGATAATAATAATTATAAACTTTATTAAGTGGAATAAAATCTGTCAAAAGAAAAATGTTTTTACATCATAAATATTAAAAGTAATAAAATGTAGTAAAATTCACTGTTTCATTATCATCATTATTATTGTATTATTACTTCCGGATACTTTTTATTTTAGTTTCCTAGTAATAAGAAAAGAATCAATTCTTTTTTTTTTTTTTTTTTTTTTTATTAATTTTTAAGATGCCTAATTTGATGGACAATTTATTCATATTTTAAGCAAATATTCTTTTAAAAATATCTGTGTTCAATTTAATTAAAATTTAATGCTCTACAAAGAATTTTAAAAACGATATCAAGTATATACATAAATGAACAGTTAAAAAAAAAAAAGAACTGAATGAAATTCGATTTAAAACTAAATAAATATAACGAATATGATTTAATGATATTTTTTCATAATAATTTTAGATACTATAAAAACTTATGCCTAATGCAATAAATAATTTGTGTTTAAATATCGTTCTTTTTGTTTTTAATAAAAAAATTGCATTGAAAAATAGAATTTTTTGCTCCAGACAGTTTACATATTAATTATTTTTCACTGGGCTCTAAACTCAATAAAAAGGGATTCAATAATTACTTCAATCTGGGTAATTATATTTATGGGAGACAATAGCAAGATTTGCATTATTGTATTACAATATAACGCAAATCTTGCGAGCAATTATAAACATAAACTTTAATGAAATTTTTATTATTCTTTATTTAAAGTGTGTTTCTAAATGAGTCCCTTAGCTGCCAAGTGGTGTAAGTCCAAAATTTACGAAATTGAGTTAGAGGTATAATATTGCTCCTATAGGGGTCCTCTATTCATTTGCCAAGTGGTGTACATCTTAGTTTATATTTATGCCACTGACAAGGAAACATTCAAAAGGTGTCATCTTCAAAAAATATTGAAAAAAAAAAAAATTGTGATTCTACTCTTCATAAAACACCCGAAAGGAAAAAAATTATCGGCTGAAATGAATTACAGCGACCACAAAAAATTATAATAATTAAGCATATTTGGCGATTTAGCGCTGTTAGGCGCTCAGTTCGCTAGCACCGAGATTACCGTGTTTTGTTTCTCCGCCAAGTACTCAAAATCAACCCCATAGCAGAAAATGCGAGACGCGCGACGTACGTCGCAGATTTTTTTTTTAGTCTGCAGATTATTTCCAAATCAGCATTATGCAGAAATTCCCAAATCTCTCGATTTTGGCAGGAAAGATAGCGATTTTCAATCTTTTTGCATCCACAGCATAATTGTCAATATTCATTTTAAACATGCTTTATTAAATTCTAGAACCTATAAAGAGGTAGAACTGTTCAATATCTCTCACTCAAATACTTTTTTGTGACCCCCCCCCCTTACACCTATTAAAGATCAGCGATCAAACAGACCGCGGAATCTTTGCGATTTCAAATTTTTTTCCCATCAGCAACATAAATGTCTGTATTCTTTTTAAACTTACTTAATTGGATTCTAGAACCTATAAATAAGTAGAATTGTTCAATATCTCACTCCTATTTGTTTTAGTCTCTCCTCCCCCACCCCCACCCCCCTCCCAATAACGATCAGTGATCCAACGTTCCACAAAAGCGTTGTAATTTTTAATCTTTCTTCACCCGCAGCATAAATGTCAATATTCATTAAAAACACGCTTTATTATATTCTAGAACCTATGAAAAGTAAAATTGTTCAATATCTCTCACTCATGTAATTTTTTGTGACCCTCTCCCCACCCCTCGCGAAATTCTTGTGATTTCAAATCCTTCTCCATCCGCAGCATAAATCGCAATGTTCTTTTTAAACTTATTTACTTAGAATGCAGAACATATAAAAAAAGAGTAGAATTGTTCAATATCTCCCACTCGATTATATCCCACACAACACCGTGGGGGAAAATGATCATCAATCACTATCTTCATCTCCCCTTGGTACGGAGTAGGGTTACCTTTTTTGCATTTGAGTAATTTTGTTAAAGATGGTCCCTCAAAGAGGAGAGCCATGGGATTTTCTAGAACAGGGAAAGAAGATTGATAAAGAAGCTGATAATTTGCTGTTTTTTATTGAATACAGTGAATGAATTGGTAAATAATTGCACGGAAAAAAATCTTTTAAAATTACTTAAACTACGGAATTAAATATTACATATATCTCACTTTATTTGAGCAGTATTACGCAGAACAACTGTCTAGTAAAAGAAAAAAAAAAATAATTTTACAATTTAGGTAAAAAAAAAAAATAATAATAATAATAATAATAATAATAAATCCCCCCGCCCCACACACACACACAAATATATATAATTTTTAATGACAATAATGAAAAGAATGAGAACGGAAACCAAACAGTTGAAAATAATTCACCACAGAAACCCACAGAAGCCGATTAGATAAGTAGTTAACTTAAATAAGTTAGTTTGGTGTTTTAAATTTATTTGAACAGTTATATATTAACTTAAATGTATTAAAAAGTTAATAAAATTATTTTTCTAATTTTAATATTTTTTTGGTTACAAAAAACGTAAACTTATAAAAGAAGGAATTTTAAAGGGAATTTAATATAAATATATTTTATTTATATAAAACCAATGTTTGTGCGTGTCGGTGTGTCTGTGGACAACGAAGCGTAAGGTTGGTACTCGTACAGTCAAGAGATTCAACAAGAATTCGCTTGAGGTGTCTTAGTGCATCTCGAAGCCCCATTTTTGAAATGTTCATTATTATTATTATTTTTATTTAATTAAAATAAGAAAATAATATTATAATAGTTTTAAAAGTTAGTCATTTAAATATTAGTTTACATTTAGCGCCAAAAACAATTTACCAATCTTTTCTTTTTAAACATGAAATATTTTTTTATATGAATAATGAAAGAAAACATAAAAAAAAAATATTTCTGAGAATAGTATACTTAGCACGAAAGCTAATTGAGCATCAAGAGCTCATAGTAATCTTGGGTAATTAACCCGTTAACGCCCAAATTAATTTTGTAAAATATTATTAGCTGATTATTTCACTTCTAAATTAATATACACAACTGACAGAAAAATATATTAACTTAAACAATTCTTCTGATAGTTTTAAATTTCAAGGCTATCCTCATTTATTGACGTTTAGTGTTCTAGCGAGAAAACTTCGAGATAGAAAAACTTTGAGATAACAGATTAATATCCTGTTATATGTTGACGAAGATTTCAAAAGTAAAGTATTATAATATATATTATTATTCAACTTGATTTAAGTTAGTATACCTGCGCAAAAAGCAAATGTATGTGCGACGAATGAAAAATCTTAAAATGACTATCCACATTATGAAATAATAATTAATAGTAGGCACATAAAACTTTCAGGGATCATTTAGAGTGACGCTATAAACTGTCACTAAAAAGCAGAAATCATTCCAAGAAACCACAAAAAATATACGTGTCATTTTATTAGCTGTCCTCAAATGAGGATACTGGGCGCTAATGCGTTAAAAAAAGAACAACCACACGACTCCTATTACACATTATACAAGTATTATGTGCACTTTTTGAAGAGAATTGCACTCAGAAGACATATACAGGGTGTGGTAGATAAGTAATGAGACTCAGTCTAGAAAAACAAATTTATTGATCCGATTTGTACAAAACGTTAATATTCTTCAAAGTACTCGCCTTGGGCGTCGACACAACGTTGCCAGCGCATTTTCCAAGCTTCATAGGCCCCACTGTAGTCCGTTGGAGTTATCCCAGTTAGTGCCTTCGTGACAGCACGTTGGATGTTCGGAATATCGTCGAAACGATGACCCTTCAGGAATCTTTTGACCTTCGGAAATAGGAAGAAATCAGGAGGACTCAAGTCAGGGCTGTATGGTGGCTGTGGCAGAACTTCAACTCCAATTCGGGTCAAGTAGGAGGTCACGAGGAACGCTGTGTGCGCCGGAGCGTTGTCGTGGTGGAGACGCCAGCGTTGAGCAAGGTCCTGTCGCTTCCGTTTGACGGCTCTGTGCAATCGCTGAAGGACTTCTTTGTAGAATTCGGCATTCACAGTTTTCCCCTGAGGGACAAACTCTTTGTGAATTAACCCCCGCTTGTCGAAAAACACAATCAGCATTGTCTTGACGCGGGACTTTGACATTCTTGCTTTCTTCGGCCGCGGGGATGCCGGTGTGTGCCACTCCAAGCTCTGGGCTTTCGTCTCCGGGTCGTATTGGAATGTCCAAAAGTTTCCGAAGCAGTTTTTCCCAAGCGAAAGCAAAATTTGATTGCATACCGCTGTTCTATCGAGCGATCCATTTTCACAAGTGTCACGTGCACACAAACAACTAATACGCGAAGCTCGACCCTCACTGCGCCACAGCTCCGACGCGACTGCGAACCAGTTCTATTGTTAGCTCAGATCCCCCACCACGTGACCTGCAGGTGCAGACCGCACTGCGAGCGACTGGGTCGCCGCGCGGCGGCCAGTCTCATTACTTATCTACCACACCCTGTAATTGACCTAATGAATGATGATTCGACTCCACTCTACTCGCTTTACTTATGAACCACTGCAAAGCTCTGCCCGCCTATTCGCTGCTTTGCTTTTTATTGAAAACCGATATTAACATGTTGAGCGCCATGTCAGTCATTCTAGATACTAGACATTTTGTCATATATCTTTAAGTACTGAAGGAATCATCTTGAAACTTTAGGAGTGTGCAGAACCTGTTATACTTCAAACATTTCAGTGAAAGTTTTACCGCTAAAGTAAAAGCAGTAAAAATTAAAAATTAAAACATTGAGCGCCCTGTCAGCCATCGGTGGCAGACAGTGTCAAATATGATATAAAGCCGCGTCAACCATCGGTGCGCATATAAAATAGGATATAAGACTAAAAATATAACATTTAATGATTGAAAAATTATTAAAATTTGCTTAATGTTCATGTATTACAGGAGGTATCATTATGGAATTTTAATGGATTTTAAGAATTTGCGTGGCGCTCAACGTGTTAATAGTCTATAACAAAAGATTAAAAAAAAAAAAAAAAAAAAAAAAGTTACAGAAATTCCCATATTCAATGTTAAATTGAAATTCATAACAATTAGTATCCCATTTCTTAAAATGAAATATTATGCTAAAAATCAGTATAATTTCTTTTCCATAATAGAAAGAAATTTGTAATATCCAGACCATTTGCTCTACTGCTTTAATATACGACCACTTAGAAACTATTAATTTTTTGTCATTATTTGTCGATTTTTTTTTTTTTTTTTTTTTTTTTGTTATACATAGTTACTTGTAAAAAAGAAAGAAGGAAAATTACTTTTTTTTTTTTTTTTTTTTTTTTTGTCTATACTTTTTATTATGGAATTTTTCAGTTAATTATAGCATTGTATAATACTCTCTATATATTTTTAAGATAAAGCGAGGTAATAATTTTACGCACTCGAAAATATCTGGGGGAAAAAAGTAATAGTCTATTAATGTTTTATTGTGGACAAATCTCCTACAGCTTCAGTTTTAAATTCTTTCCTACATACTTTTTAAGGCGCCTGCCTACCTTTAAAATGCAATTTTCAGTCAAAACTAAGATTTTTTATTTTTGGTTTAGTATTAAAGCCTGACATTTAAACTTTCTAAATCAGTTTGAATTTTGTTTCTATCTTGCTTAGAATTTGAGTTACAGGCATCTAAATATTAGTCACTCGCAACTTTTTGAAACCAGAAGTGACCGGAAATGTTTGTTTTCATAAAAGTTTTACTCAGTATAAGCATCAAAATTTGTTACTGAATATAAAATGAATTTAAAAATAATAAGAAGAAATAAAAAACTTTGAAATAAATCAGGAAAGTTATTAAAATTATTTTTTATTTAATAGGTAAAATCTGGTTTTTAATTACGTTTTTTGCTTTTTCTGAGAATGAGATTTTTAACATTTTGCTTTTTCACAAAACATCATAACTCCAAAAGTTATTATATAAATCTTATGAAACTTTGACAAAATACGCTAGAGGAGTTGTTTTATGGACTGAACTACTACAATGAATCTAGCTTTTTTTTTTTTTTTTTTTTTTTTTTTTTTTTTTGTCGATAGAAGTTATGAAACATTTTATAACTTCACAAATGATTGATTCACTAATGATTTTTTCAGCATGTAAAATGTTATATTCTCTAAAATATTAAATAATATGGTTATAGTTTTGAAAATAGCTCACTCCCATAAAGACTCTTTATATCACCATGTTAGAGATTTTAATGATATATTCTATAACTACCACTTAATTTTCATGAATATTACAATGAGTGTATTATATACCTGGGGGGGGGGGGAAGGGGGACCAATGGAAATAAAATGTATTCTTCTTTAAACTACACTATCATCGATCTAAACAAAAACTTTGCATAATAACGTACAATTTGTGAAAAAAATCACAGTAAGGTTAGACATACTTATGGATAGGGGGGGGGGGGGTTAAAGACGAAGGGGGGGGAGGACAGAGGAAAATAAAATATTTTTTATATCTCCATTTTACCGATTTTAAAGACATATTCTATAGCTACCACTTGCTTTTTATGAAGATCTCAAAATGAGTGCATTATATATTTGTGGGGGGGGGGGCAAGGGGGACGCAGATAGAAGTAAAATATATTATTCCTTAAACAACCGCATTGTCGATTAAAAAAAAACTTTGTATCTATGCAACTTTCTGCTTATGAAAAATTGCAATCGCAGTGAGTGTACACATATCTGGACGATTTGCTAAGGAGGGGGGGGGGGACAGAGTGAAGAAAATGTTTGTTTTTATATCACCATGCTACCTATTTATATGAAACTTTGTACGACTATCACTTTCATTTTATTAAAATTATAGTGAAAGTTAACTAAAGTTGATAAGGGGGGGGGGGTAGGGGGACAGATGGAAAATAAAATAATCTTTTTAAACAACACTTATTATCGTTTGTTTTATTGTTTATTTATATTTTGTGTGTATCGATTACTATTAATGAATAATTATAGTGAGTTATGCAAAAATTCGATATATGATTTAAATCTGTAAAAAAGTTAATCAAAAATGAATTTTCTTCTTTTAATCTGTCTCTTTTGTCCTCCCCCGCCCTATGTAGAAATAGAACACTTCCACTCTCGTTGATGTTAAGCATCAATTTTACAAGGAGAAATTAGGTAAAATCGGTAAAATGGTGATATTAAAAAATATTTTATTTTCCTCTGTCTCCCCCCTCTCTTTAACTCCACCCCCACCCCCAAGTATGTCTGATACTTATTGTGATTTTTTTCACAAATTGTATGTTATTATACAAAGTTTTTGCTTAAATCTATAATAGGGTGTTTTAAATGAAAATATTTTTTATTTCCATCTACCCCCCCCCCCCTCCCCTGTGCCCCTCCAGGTATATAATACACTCATTGTAATCTTCATAAAAATTAAGTGGTAATATATTATTAAAATTGCTAAAATGGTAATTTAAAAATTTAATATATTTTCCTCTGTCCCCCCCCCCTCCTCCAAGTATGTTTGACACTTACTGTAATTTTTTCACAAATTGTACATGATTATACAAAGTTTCATTAAAATCGGTAAGAGGTTTGTTCTATTTTTTACTATAAAATTTTCCTTCGATCCTTTTATTTTTTAAAGTTCTATAATGAATTAATGACAGTTTATCATATTTTCTTAAACAACATAATTTAGTTGCATTAACTGATGTATTATTTTTAAATTTATTTAAAAAATTGTAATATCTGTTCATATTTAAAGATAATAAATCAATAAATCTTTTAGTGAGCTGCCAAAGAAAATACCTGTTTGCTTATTAAGTTAGTTAAATTTGCAGTTTCAATTCCAGTATCGGAAGATTTCTGTAAAAGTTGGGGCTCAGACATTTAGATGGTGAGCAAAATGTAATTAAGATGTAGAGATGGCAATGACAAACAAGCTGTAATTGTTGATAAAAGAAAGTTTATACGTCTTAATATCCGTCCATCTGGTTACGCAGGAACCAGAAAAGTTTTAGAAAGCTGCAATAATTTCAATGCTTAGAGTCTCTTATTACAAGTATTTTACTAGAGTCAGTACGATTTGTCGTACTGACATAAACAAAGATAGTTTTTATACAAAATGAAGGATAATGTGGCTAATGCCAATTCTTTACCTAGCTCTATGTAATCGAAATTTTATAACTACAATGCTTTGACATAACTAACAGATTTATAACATTAGATAAATACAAACTTGTGATAAAAATATGCTTACTGAATCTAGTAATTTTTTTTTTTTTTTTTTTTCTGTAACTTATTGTGAAATTATGCTGCAAATTATTTTCTAATGCCCAAATAGTTGTCGCAGATTGGCAGAAAAATTTCTGCTACTGGGAAAATCAATCGCCAAACAATGTGAAATCACCAAATATGCTTAATATTGATAATTTTTTGTGGTCGCTGTAATTCATTTCAGGCGATAATGTTTTCGCTTTCTGGTATTTTAGGAAGAGTGGAATCACACATATTTTTTTCAATATTTTTTGAAGACGACACCTTTTGAATGTTTCCTTGTGAGAGCTATTAGAATTAATTGTGATATATTTGAATTAATTGTGAGCCTGAACACAAAAGTCCCTTTTTCTCAAAATGGTACTTTTGGACTTACACCACTTGGCAGCTAAAGGGCTTAAATGTGAATGTGCTTAAGCAATAAAAAATAATGTATATGCTTTAAAAGTGTTCCATAACTTACACTTATAACACAACATATGATTTTTTTCGCTCTTGTTTTATTTACGAAATCCGGATTCTACTCATTATACAACGAAGCTGACATAAAACGCCACTCATTAAAACATGTCCTGATACGGTCCTTTCTAAAATAAGCTATAAATTTATCAACCATCACTCCACGTTTATTTATACTACTGCACTCGAACTTCATATTTCATAGAAAAGAGATAAGAAATGAAAAATTCCCGTTTCTTTATTTCTGTAAAGCATCCATTCCTTGAGAGTTATACATACATCTTGCAGCGAAAACCATTCTGGTTAGAGATAAGCCCCGCAGAATACTCAAGTCTTTTCATTGATTGCAATAAGGCGGGAGAACGAGTTCGGAATATTTGATCAATCCCAAAGTGCTTATAAAACTGAACGTATTTCTCTGGAAGGCAGTAAATCAGCACGTTATCTAATCTCGGAGACTCTCTCCGAGGAGATGTGCGCGTCCTGGTCATTTTGTAGAACTCGGAAAGACAATGTCGATTTTTCATAAGCATCGCTGATAAAAGTAAACTCCGTTTCATTTAGTATCTAATGAGAAGTCGATGGAGTATTTATTCTATATCAGGGAAAAAGTTACAAAGAAAATTTGTGAGGTTTTTTTTTTTTTTTTTTTTCCTTCTCTAGCCTAATGTAATTTTATTATTATGTGATGTACTTTATCGTCTGCGTGATTTTTTTTTTTTTTTTTAATATATGATTTTATTATTTATGTAATGTTCTTTATAGACTTCGGGTTTTTTTTTTTTTTTTTTTTTTTTTCCTTCTCTAGCCTAATGTAATTTTATTATTATGTGATGTACTTTATCGTCTGCGTGATTTTTTTTTTTTTTTTAATATATGATTTTATTATTTATGTAATGTTCTTTATAGACTTCGGGTTTTTTTTTTTTTTTTTTTTTTTTTTTCAAATGGTGTTAGTTTTAAGTAGTGATGGCACGAAGCACAGTTTGGCCGAAGCGCCGAATACCGAAGCTTCGGCGAACTAATCGCCGAAGCTTCGGCCGAAGCTCCGGCATCATTGTGGGATTGTTTTGCAGAAGTCATAAACAATAAATTACTCACAGAGCACTTTGAAAATTCATCGGCTAAAGAGCTGGAAGTATATATAAGCAATCCGCTTTTAAATAGAACACATTGTCTGTTGGAATTGGTGGAGATGGAGAGAGAATAAAAAAAGATTATCTGATTCGGCCAAACGCTCTTTATCTGCTCCAAGTAGCAGTATATATAGTGAAAGGTTATTTTCTGAAGCTGAAAATGTGTATGAGGGAAAAAGGAATAGAATTCTTCCTAAAAATGCAAAAACATTGATTTTTTTTTGCATCATAATTTAAAATTGTGTGATAAATGATAAAATAAAGTAAGGTTAATTAAACCTTGTATGTAATATGATGAAAATAAACATAAAAAACAATTTACAGTATCTCAGTTATTAACCTAGAAAACATTTTATCATGTGATAATAATAAATAATCTAGAATAAATTTTATAACTTTAATTATCTGGAATAAATATTTAGAATTTAGATCTAGGGTGGATGTGCAAGTAATAGGCATCCTCCTCATATTCTGGTTTATAAAAAATAAATAAAAATTCAGCCTTTATTTATTTTTCAACAATTCTCTGCATGTTTTATAATCCTGGGTTATTGTTAATCTTGATTATTGATTATATTGTTAATTTTGATTATTGACTATACATGACTATGACTAAGTTTCAAAGCTAGAAATATTTAAAGAATGTTTCATGCAATATTTTAATAGCTTCATTTTAAAGCAACTAAAGTTGTTCGTATAATTAGTTAACTAAATATAATGTAATGTAACTTATTTCTTAGCAACTTCCAATTTAAATAGAATATATTATTAATAGTTGTATGATTTATGGTTCCAAAGGGTCAATGCACACAAACTTTTAAATTAAACATAAATTTCTACTATGTTTTATTATAAGGTACCATTGTGCATAACTTAAATGACAATATTTTATATAATAATAATTGTTAAAAGAATATTCACAACATAAATTGTTATAGGCCGAATCAGCCGAATCACGCTCATTATTCGGCCAGGCCAAAGCTTCGGCAAAGTGGCCGAAGCTTCGTTCCATCTCTAGTTTTAAGCTAATTATTCAGGTATTGCTCATTAAATGTATATCCTTTTTTTTTTTTTTTTTTCGTTCTGTTATTATTTATTTTATAAATGATATATTTCATCATCAACCTTTTGAATTTTATTGATGAGATATATCATAGTATATATATGTTAGTTGCTTATACTCTTGTGATGTTAATTAATTATGAATTATTAATGAGTTTTATTTGCCTTAGTTATATAAATTAATAAAAAATAATTTTCTTTTCTTTTCTTTATATATATATATATATATATATATACACACACACAATAAAGCACTGTTTATACGTCTTACAAGGGACTGACGTAAAAGGACGTATAAATGAAAACACGTATAATCGAAATTTTAATAATAACACTTTGATGACTGCAAATTGAATGACACTTGAGCAAAATTTATATGAAAATACTAATTAATAATGTTTCTTAAGTTAGTAAATGTATATTATACTTTTTTTAAAGACAATTATTAATTAAAAAAAAAGATTTGTTATAAACAGTGAGAAAAATCATACTATGAATACATGACTGGGTATTAATTACATATATCATATATTGAGTGTTATATTACATTTCTTAAGAACTATATGAACACATTTTGAATATTAATTAGATATATATATATATATATTGCGTATCTTTAATAATAAGCATACGATTTATGTCCATACAGATAGTTATTTAATAATATTAAAAATCTTTAATATTCGTCTCATTTGCTCCTTGTCTATGAGTATTAAAATTTCTCCTGTGAATTCAATTGATTCTTTGATCAGTATTCTTCGATCTTTCCTGTGTTCGAGGATTTAAGATACTTTCTAGGAAGAATCCGTCTTATTTAGAATGGAAAATAATGATAGGCCGAGAAATTTTGCGAAATTTAGTAAAGTGGAAAAGACGTATAACCGATATGAGCGGCGTATAAACGAAGAATTTTTTGTATTAAAATGAATAGGAATGAATCGGGACTTCACTAAAAGGACGTATAAATGTAAAAGACGTATAAACGGTGCTTTACTGTATATATATGTTTCTGATAATAAGAAATAGCTTTTATTTATTCGAAATTAAATATTAGAAAATATCCGCACAATATGAAATATTTGTGGATTATTGATAATATATTCCTCCAATTTTTCCATTGGATGAACTAGGCGATTCTATTCCATTTCTTGTTCCTTTACCTCTGTCTCCTTGTTCAATTTTAAATACATTACAAATGTTTACTGTAAACATTATTGTTCAGAATCTATTATCAAAAAACATCATTCAATGAAATTTAAGTTATATGACAAACATTCCTTGCCTGAGTAATATCCAAAAGATCTATTCCATCTCACATTGAAATTTCATCCCGTCAGGTTCTAATAACACCCTATCTGATGCGAACATCGGTGTTGGAGTCACGCCTTTATTGCATTACATATGTTTATTCACTTTTTTTTTTTTTTTTTTCCCAGATAGCATGTACCGCTTTACTTTCGACGCTAAAGCGACGATTCACTCACGTTTACCTATTGCTATGCATTGCCGTTTTTAAATGTTCCAATAAAGCTGTTGAAACTGATCTCATTGTTGCGCTTTTCTCTCGTATATATGGAAGTTTCGATACGTAAAATCCCCATTCCGGTCCCTCTCCTCCGCTTTCCAGAGTGTTCATTTTCTTTTAGAATACAATGTTCTATTATAGCTGTGTTCTTTTCTCTTTTCGACTGTGATTCTTCGTCTTTTTTATTCCTTTGCAAACGATCGCAGTGATAGCTTATATGGCTTCTTTTCGGAGCTTTTATCTCTTCAATTTCCTACTATCTGATGTGTATGAGAAAACTGTTCGAAATACAAAATAAAAGGAAACTAACTAGAAATTGCGATAAATTAAGTTTTTTCCAATGATCTGCTAAAAGTGGGATTGTTCAAATATTTGATTTTTCTTCCCTCACTTTCTTTTGGATATTTTTTTTTTTTTTTTTTTTTAAATCTTGATAGAAATTGTTTATAGAAAATTATTGAATAATTGAATCTTGAATGTATTTATGTATGTATATGCACTATTTCAATAAACATTTTATTTATAGGGGGCAAATTATTTATCGGGCCGTTAAAATAAAAGTATACTTTAAATAAAAAATAATATTAAATTTTTTTTTAAAATACATTTGCTCAAATCAGAATCTGAATCTAGGCCTTTTCTTTCAGGAGGATTTTTTATATAATTTAGCTATACACAAAAAAGTTCCAAATCTGTAATGTGCATATGTCGCATAGTTTTTGGATATTGTTGGGGGAAATACAATGGGAAGAGAAAAGTAAATCTTCATTCTTGAACAATCTCATTAATTGGGTAAAGGCATGATGTTAGTTATTGTAGTAAGTATAGAAAAGGAAGTAATGCGGAGCAAAATCTAGACTATAAGCAGTTCTTGATATTTCTCAGCCTTGTTCCCCCATCCCACCCCCACCTACATGCATCAAGCAACTTTCTTTATAATATAACATAGACTAGAAACGGCAAGATTAGATATATTTTGTAACAGAAGCATAGATAGTTAAAATAAATAGAAAAAGATAGAAATTATGTATTTCTTATGTAAAATAAAATCTTTAATCTAAATGATGAGAGATGCTTGTTAGGAACAAAATCAGTTATATGAGGGCAAGAACTTGATATATCGGTCTATGCCTTTCTGACGATAAAATCATATGTTTACATAATTTTAAAAATATATGTTTTTATTTTTTATTTTTTATTAATTATTAAATAAATAAATAAAAATAATTATTTAACTGAAACTGATAATGAAAAGGTAAAACATATAATTATTAAGAAAAATAATAATCTTTGATTAAGAATTATGCGTGTAATGATTAAATTACGCTACCCTCCCGTCATTAATTAATTATTAAATTTAAAATACTGAATATTATTTATTATTTTTATTTTTTGTCAAAAATATATATATACATATAGTTTTCACAGCTTTATGAAGTATGCGCCCCTTGAAAAGTATGCTTCTAACTTTAAGCATTTACATCCAATTAATTCTGTGATTTTTAATAATGGTCCTTTTTTATTATCATTCAGGTCGGTGTAAGTTTTTCATGAACTACTATCGTAACTCATTGGTTCTTAATCTATATCGCAACTTTTTGTGTAATTCCTTCCTCTATGTTAAATTCAGTTCTATATTTTAGTGTGCTGTTATTGTTTTAGTTCTATTAATTGCTAAATTTTAAGATTAAATTTTATTACGATATCTATTAATTATATATATATATATATATATATATATATATATATAATATACACATATATATATTTATTTTCTTTCTTTCTTTCTATCTTTTTTTCTCTTATCTTCTTTTCATCTCTTTTTTTCATCTTTTTTTATCTCTTTTTTATCTATCTTTTTTTATCTTTCTTTCTATCTTTATTTCATATCTTTTTTCATCTTTTTTCTATCTTTTTATCTCTTTTTTCTCTTTTTCTCCTCTTCATCTTTTTTTCATCTTTTCATCTTTTTTTTATCTTTTTCTCTCTTTTTTTCTTTCTTTCTTTCTTTCTATCTTTTTTTCTCTTTCTATCTTTTTATCTTCCTTTCTATCTTTTTTATCTTTTTTTCATCTTTTTTTTCTCTTTCTATCTTTCTTTCTTTCCATCTTTCTTTCTTTCTTTCTATCTTTCTTTCTATCTTTTTTTCTCTTTTACAAGTTTAATGGTCCTTTTTTATTATCCTTCAGGTCGGCGTAAGTATTTTAAGTTAATATGGTAACTCATTGGTTCCTTATCTATATCGCAACTTTTTGTGTCATTCTTTCCTCTATGTTAAATTCAGTTCTATATTTTAGTGTGCTGTTATTGTTTTAGTTCTATTAATTGCTAAATTTTAAGATTAAATTTTATTACGTTATCTATTATTTATATATATATATATTTTTTTTTTTTTTCACGATTTATCTTTTTTATAATTTGAACCCAAATCTTCTAAAAATGGATTTAAAATTCGCGAACGAAAGAACTTGGTGAAGTTGAATATGTAAAATATAGATTCAAGTCGTATACTTATCGATCGAAATCATCTCTCTTATGCTTTATCGACCAATCTGTTCGCAGTTTTCTATGGATTCCTTATAAATGTAAGCCCTATTCTTCTTCTTCTTTAAAAAAAGACCTATTTTAACGCTCCTTCCCTTGAAGGCAGAGTGTGAGATTCGCTGGAATTCTCTGAATCTCGTTACTTTCACTTGAATGCAAGTTTTAAAAGAATGATAATAATGCAAGTTCTCCTAATCCAATAATGTTTCATTGTCTCTTTTTCTCGGTTTTTAAAAATGGCCAATACCGTATAGATATTTGAATGAAAACGAATTTTGTTACGTATATCTGGAAGTTTTGAAAAAAAAAAAAAAAAAAAAAAACTTTGAAATTAAAAATTATTAATTATTAAATCTATGTCATACATGTCTATTTTATTTCATTTTATTTATTTATTTATTTTGATATGCACTTATCATAAGCTTCCTTGTATCCTCAGCTCTCAAGTTTCATTTTTAATATGGACTGTTTAGTGTCAGAATTGCTAAGTGTTCCGTATTGTTACGAAAAATGTCATATTTCTTGTGTGGGGTAGTTCGTTAAGAAACAGGCGTGCTCTAGTCGATGAATGCCTTTTATTCAGCGTAACCTCTCGAAACAATGCCGCAAAACTGTTATTTTAAGGAGTATTCTGGATCCAGTGTAATAGAACTTTGTCAATTTAGCGAATATTCTCGAAACAGTCCTATAAAATTATTCGCCGAACGTTCTCGAAACAGCCCAAGAAAATAGTTACTTGTTTCACAAATGTCGAACAATCAGCGTTAAATACTTCACACAAGAGAAATTTCGCTGGTTCACGAACTAAGAAATCGCTATCAGACAGGTTTGGAGTTTAGGACGTCCGAAACTAGTTTCGGACAGGACAGGTGGTTTTTACCGTCCAAAAGTGTACTAAACTATCTAAAACCTAAAATTAGGAGAAATTCCGTTTTACAATATCTTCATTCTTAGTACAGTGAAACCTCTCAAGTTGGACACCCCTATAAGTTGGACACCCCTCTAAGTTGGACGCTTTTTCTCGGAACGGAATGTATCCATTAACATTATGTCTAACCCCTATAAGTTGGACACCTCTCTAAGTTGGACATTTTTTCTTGGAACCGTAGGTGTCCAACTTAGAGAGGTTTTACTGTATAATTATAATTAATAATTAAAGGCATTTTACACTGAAAATGTAGCTATTTTTTACAATAACTTTTAAACATGATAGAAATTTAAAATTTAACAATAGCTATATAAAATAAAAAATTGAATACACTTAAAATTTTTCTTGCAATAAAAAATATGACTTGGTAAGAAATATTGGTTGACTATTCAATCAACCAATTTATTTTTATTCATATATATATATATATAAATAATAGATAACGTCTTAAAATTTAGCAATTAGTAGAACTAAAACAATAACAGCACACTAAAATATAGAACTGAATTTAACATAGAGGAAAGAATGACACAAAAAGTTGCGATATAGATGAGGAACCAATGAGTTACCATATTAACTTAAAATACTTACGCCGACCTGAAGGATAATAAAAAAGGACCATTAAACTTGTGATATATATATATATATATATATATATATATGAATAAAATATATATATATGAATATTTATGAATATATATATATGAATATTTGAAATATGTTTAAAAAAAATCATTTTGAATATATATATAATATATATATAATAATTAAAGATATTTTAAAGCATTTATTCATATTTCTTAATGTGTGTATGTCTATAAATATTACAAATGTCAATATCTGAGACACAATTATCTACTTTTTTTCATTAAAGCTTCAGTAATAACATTTTTTTTACTGTTTTATATTGTAATTGTTCTCTCACTATATATATTATCAAAATTAAAACAATGGCAAATACTGGAAAAAGTTAAAAAAAAAAATAATAATATGAATAATATTATATTTGAAAACTATAGTTTTGGACAGTTTAGGACACTAGGGTTTTGGACAGCCGTGGTTTTTACCATAGTGTCCGAAACCTTGCCAACTCTGCTATCAGACAATCGCTAGAAATAACTCTCTGAACACGCATTGACTCTCGGCCGTGGATCAACTGCTATTTATAGTTTTTGGCGACTGTAATTTTACACGGTTCTCTTGAATTCTATGTTAGAATACAACGGAAAGTTTCAGAAATCAGCGTCTTTTTATCATAGAGCTTCCAAACTCCGGGAGCTCTTAACTATTATTTTTCGTCAAATTTGCTCACCAAGGTCGGTCGACCTTACTGGAAGTGAATAAATTGCCCCGTTATTTACAATTTGACTGTAAATCTACTTTCACTGCAGTAGCCCAGTTGAGGCAAAAATGAGATTTCATCCGTTGAAAGGGTATTCTGGATGCCGATATTTTTCATAGAAATTTTTATTATTTTTTGTAGCAGTTTTCCCTAATTAAATAAAGTGAAAAATTCTGCAACACAAATACTGGTATACACCATTTAGCAGGTATTTCAGTTAGTTATTTAAAGGAAAAGACATAATCATTATTATTTAGGCTTTAATACTAATCCAAAAATAAAAAATCGGAGTTTTGACTGAAAATTGCGTTTTAAAGGTAGGCAAGCACCTTAAATGGAAATTATTAGATTAAAAAAAATTGGATAGGTAAGAAGAAACTCAAAATTAAAAATTGCTAAATAAAAAATTTCATATAAATCGCGCTTATTTTAATAAAATTTCCATTATCCTTAAAAATTGTATTTGTTCATCATGCTTCATTTATAAACAAATAATCATGCACCGGTAATTTTGTTGGTATATTCCACTAGTCATTTTCTTGAAATCAATTTGAATAATAGCTTTTACTATTAGACCATAAGTATTGTTTAACATCTCATCAGTAATTCCTTGCTTTTTTTTTTTTCTGTACTTTAGTTGTTAGACCGCAACATTTGTCACTTAAAATACAAGAAAAAGCTTAGAAATAATGACAGTTTTCTTACTCCATTACGAAAAACTTAATTCTTCTTATATCAGTCTCTGCATACAAATGTATCCGGTACACAAAAATTGCCACAATTAGTATTTCATTTATGTCTTTTTCCATGGCACAAAAAAAAATTCCATTTCCTATTAGAACTCTGTCCCCAACTTCGTTCCGGCACTGACCACTCCGTTCCGCTTGATTCATCTTTGGGATTCGTTCCACCTTTTACTCGGACTACAGATTCTTGATCAGAACAGGTATGTAAGATTTTTTTTTTTTTCTTTTCTGTCGGGAAAAGAAATGTTCAGAACAGCGGAAAACACCTACGCCCACCCGCTTCGCTCGGTTGGCCTAAGTTCTTTATTAGGCTGGTGAAACACATGTAAGGATTAGAAACGAGAACTGCGGTTTACATTGGATTTGCTGGCTATTGTTTGAGTTGGCTCTCTATGAGATTGCGTGATAGTTTAATATTACGGTATCACGTGTCTAATTTGGCAGACGAGAACAAAAAAAAAAAAAAAAAGAAGGGGAGGGGGGGGGGGAGATGACTTCGAAGTTGGAAATTTTTATTTTTAAGACAAGACAAATTAATACGACATCAAGATGGGCCAGTGATTTTTTTTAACACGCTTTTATTAGCTTCACCTGTATGTATGTTTGTAACCGCTCTGGCAGCAAACAAAAAATCTATATTGTAAAAAAAAAAGACTTTCCCTACGTGAACGCTGTGGCTGTGAGGTAAAGCTCCGCGCTACGAACCTAATGGTCTAGCGTTCGAGCCCAGTCAGGAGAGATTTTTTAAAATTGGTTTTTGTTTAATTCTAAATTATTTTAATTAACGATTTAAGTGCATGTAAATATTATGGTGTGTCACTCACACGATTTTCTTTTACCCTGCATTTTAATGCTAAGATAGATACTTTGTGCTTTTTAGTTCACATTTCTACAAAAGCGTGTTTTTTAATTTTTTAAAAGTATCATTTTATTTTTTTATTTTTTTTATTTTTATTTTTTTTTTAATTTTTTTTAATTTTTTTTTTTTATTTTATTTATTTATTTATTTATTTTTTTGGGGGGGGAGGGGGTAGGAGAATTTGTATTTTCTTTTGTAGATTGCATTATTCAAATAATACTTAAACTAAATGTTGTCTTGAACCGTGACTGTTGATTTTCGTATTTGGATCAGGAACAGATTCAGCCATTGATTTAGAAAGCTATCATTTCACATTTGGGAAACTGTTATCTTTCTTCAGAAATTCGCGTGCAATCATAAATTAATCAAAATTTAATTACATCCAAACAAACGTATCCTGCAGAATATTTCTTCGTTTAAAATAAGGGAATTATCATTAGTGTCCCCCCCACCGACTCTTTTCTATTTTCTTTTTTTTTCCCCTCTAGAAATGATGCATGGAAGATGATATATTTACAATTTTGTTTGTAATTTATTCTATTATTTTTACGTTGCCAATAGCATATTTTATATACAGTAATTTTTAACTTTTTTATTAATTGTATATGTTTTCGAATGTATACAGTTATGTAAATACCTATAAAAAGACTTTTGATAAAATTCTTCGTAATTTTATTTAAAAAGAAAAAAAAATAATAATAATAATGAAATAGAATATAAAATAAAAACATTACATAAGGGAAAGAAAGAGAGAAATCGTACTTTTAAAAAATTTAAACCGAATTTAACGATATAACTTTCAGATTTATCATTAAGATAAAAGTTATTTTAAATTTACAGAAAAAAAAATAAAGTTCTATTACGCTAAGTGGCTACATTAAATCCAACTTTTCGACCAAAATGCGATACCAATCTAATGACTACAAGTTAAAAGGTCTTTTCAATGGAAAAGAATTGGATTACAGTAGGTAATTTCCCAACTCGCGAAACATTTCCTACATTTTAATCCAAGGTTATCCTATCCATTAAGGTTTGTTTTTAGAAATCTAATAAATTAGATGCTTTAACCTAAAACCTCCTTTTAATTTTTGAGATTAAATAGACTTTCATTATGTTTGATTTGTTTTCTCTAAAGAAACTTTTTTCATGGCTTAGCATTGAAGGTTTTTTTTTTTTTTTAACCTCTCGAAAAGAAATTAATGTTTGTAAATAAAGAAATAAACGCATTTATCCAAATATTTGCTTTTTAACTCAGCATTAATATTTTCGATTAGCTTTAAATAAAAAATATTTATGTATTTTATTAATTAATTAAAAAATTTAAGTTTATTTATATAAAGAGACAAATAGGTGTATATTTATATATAGTATCTAAATGCCTGCTTTTAATACGTATTCATATTGTATTTATTTATTTAAACAAAATAGATAAAAAATTTAAATTAATGTATTTATAGATATAAACGAATTATAAACGTACATCCAAATGATATGTATTTTGATAATTAAATAATTATATTTAGTATCTAAAAAAATAAATAAACAAATAAATAAATAAATAAATAAACGAGTGCATTAATGTATTCAAATATCTGACATAGATACTTTTTTTTTAACCTTCAGATTACATGAGGGTAACCTAATATGCTAATATTTTTATTTACTAGATAAAAAATTTCAATATTTTGTAGTTAAAACGAATGTAGCATATATATATGTACACACTCTATAACAAAAAAAAAAAAAAAAAAAATGACGCACCAAGAAGGAGTAATGCAAACTGCCCACAAATTCACATACATACAGGTTTCGATGGAAAATGCAAAATTTTAAAGTTTGGCTGCCATCGAATGAGTATGACACGCTACAGCGCATCTTAACTGCGCAATTGGCAGAATATTAAAAAGGAGGAATTTTCATTCCAAGTCATAAATTCTTCTAGAATTTTATTCCGTCTACTCAGAAAGACAGTAACTATGCCTCGCATACAGGTGCACAAGCAACATGCGCAGATGTCAGCATTTGAGTGTGGTGTGTAGTTGGGCTCAAAGAAGCCAGCTGGTCTAATCTGTGAATTTTTTGACAATTGAATAGGAACGATACCACTATTAGATGATATTGACAGGAATGGGGTAACCATGGCCGAACGCAGCGTCAGGGAGGAAGCAGTCGGCCTAAAGAGAGGACAGAAAGTGAGAACTAGTCAATCGCAAAGCGGTACTCAGAGCTCTAATTCATCATTATCGTCGGTCCTACGTGCAACTTCAGTGACTTCAAAGACCCTTAATAGGCGGTTCAGTGAAATGGGGTTGAGCTCAGTTCCCGAATCTCTCTTCCACTGAGGACGTTTGGAGCATCATAAAAAGAGTCCTACAACCAGCTCGATATTTTGCCAGTCTAACGCATCAATTGGACAGAATTTGGTACGATACTCACAGGAGTACTTCTTCTAACTCTATCAATTAATACCAAGCCGAATAACTGCTTACATAAGGGCAAGAAGTGGACCAACGCGTTATTGACTTGTTTACTTTGTGAGGCCCTTTCTCTTGATTAAATCATTCAAATTTTCTGAAACTGTAATCAATTGTTTTCTCCATATGTACATCACATTTACTAATTTTTGTCTCATTTGGATAACTCCTTCTTGGTGCGTCGTTTTTTTTTTATTGTTGTTGTTTGTTTGTTTGTTATAGAGTGTATATTCCTCCTTGGTGCAACTTTTACAAAGCAGTATTTGAAAAATGACGTTAAAGACATATTACTTTTTTTTTTTTTTTTTTTTTTGCCGCACCAGTGGCCGAACAAGTCTTCTTTTAAAGATAGTATACGGCGGACGAGGAGTTTGCCATGATCAAACCCAGATTACGCTTGTCTTCCTAACCACGGCCTCTGTGACACCAACACTTTATTTATTTATTTATTTTTAAATCAATAAATTTTGTAAGTTAAAATTTAAATATAAAAAAAAAATCTTGAAAACTATTTTTATTTTTTATTTTAAAAACTGAATTTTCAAAAATACAATTAAATAACTATTTGAGAACATTTTCAAATTTTCAGCCCATAAGTTAACTCAAGATACCTCATTAATCAAGAACAATGTTAAGGTCATCATGCAAAAACCACACGGACTTATTCGAAAAATCTGCGATAATCTTCTTTAATGACGTCACTCTCTATGATGCTTGGATTCTTGTATTACATCCAAGATGTTGTTACATCATGGAAATTATATATTAAAGTTGTAGCGACGCTTACGATCCTATATTTCAGACATACGACACCATTATGCTTATTTATATCCCACTCGTTTCGAACATAACCATTTTCAAACAAAGCTGGAAATAAAATGTTAGAATTCCAAGTTGAAAAGTGCAATTTATGAGTCAAAACGCATCGAATATTTCCTGGCAATGGACTTAACTCGAAAGTCTAGTTCATTTTCCGACTTCTGTAGAGTAATGTATTACGCAATGAGATTGGGGGAAACAGGGGGTGGGGGAAGAATGTTCTAGGTATGTCCGGCCGTAAATTTCACTCACTATGTGACACGTTGTTACAGGCGAACTTTGAATTGAGATTTAGTGAAGGTAGTTTTTGCGTATATTAATACTGGGATATCCGGGGATTTACAAGAACTTTAGACAACATTTTATTTTTATTACTACTGATGCTGAAATATTGTGGAATTTACAGCTACTTCCCGGTATTTTGCGTATATATATATACCTCTTCCTAAAGAACAATGACGTTTGAAATCTTATTTATGTTATAATATCCATTTTCATTATTATCATTTTTTCAATCGGTAATTTATTTAGTGCGAAATGTTATGTTCTATTTTAACGAAGAATATAACTTAGTATCTTCATAGTTATTTCAGCGTATCCGTGTCATTTTTAGTTGCTATTTATTACGTGCAAGTTATGAGCAACTATATAAAACGAGCGCTGTCTATATTTTTTACTTATATTATTATAAATGGGTGTTGACTGACGAGAAAGTTTCTGTGTGTAGAGTAAGAACACCTTATTTTATTTGAAAATTTAATGCTTATTTCGGAAGGCTATTAAATCAATATTACATTAATTTATCAGTACACCCCTCTCCAAAATTTTCATTCTGAAGTTTATTCCTATGTTCTGAAGGTTATCCCCATATCTGTTTTTATAGTCCATTTCCTCATCAGAGGCGCTTCAAGGCCACGGAATGCGGAGAGGGAGATCACGTGCTCAATTCCATCCAGTGAGATGTCGTTGTTTCTTCAGTAACCTAGTAACGGACGGGGAAAGTGAAATCACAGTTCATCTGAGCGTGGCCTTGAGGCGACTGCGTAAAGGAAATAGAGTATAGTAGATACTTCTTTCAGTTAACGGCTCTCTTCACTTACCGTCACCGGAAGCCCGAGCCAATGTTATTCTATGGGGAAGTTTTCTTTACGAATAACTTATTAACTAATACATATTTTTAAATTCTGTTTTCACATTCAGAAAATTCCTAACTGTTAAATTGACGGACCTTTTTTAAATATATATATATATATATATATATATATATATATATATATATTTCTTTTATTATTATTATTATTATTATTATTTTTTTTTTTTTTTGAAATTGCAAAATGAAAAAAATTCACATATTGAAAATTCGTATTTTGCAGCTTCAAAATAAAATATAAAAAATTTAAAAAATAAGTTTTTTAGAAAAGGTCCGTCAATTTAACAGCTGTGAATTTTCAGAATGTGAAAACAGAATTTAAAACTATGTATTAGTTAATAAGTTATTTGTAAAGAAAAAATTCCCCACATTAGCTTCGGCTTCCGGCGGCGGTGAGTGAAGCGGGCCCTTAAAGAAAAAAACATCATCTCCAAAATTAGGCTATCCATGAATAGACTGCCAGTTGGTGGCCAAACGATTAGCGCTCTGCTTTTCAGTTGTCAGGTGTCGGGTTCGAATTCCAGTTATGGCATGGCAATTTGTAGTGGCTACCTAAACCGTTTATCCCGGTTTAATGAGCTTTAATGTGCAAAAATAATCGCCGAGCGACACTTTGAACAAATGAATAGATCGAACCATGGCTTAATTTTTCCAGTGAAACACATGAATATTAAAATTAAAACACTCCTATTACTCCCTTTTACTTTATCAGACAAATCCGTATTATCTATATAATATTTCTCTAATGTGAACCAGTCACGATTAAATTTTGTCGAAAGGATACGAGAGTGACGTAAACTGTTATCTGATTGCTCAACCCAGATCAGATTCATAAAATCATAAATTAGGCTGCTAGGGAATGCGGCTACAAGCGTGTAATCTGATGCACTCGAAATCGCATTTTCTTAAAGAAATGAAAAAATATTAATTTTTTGTGCTGAAACATATGCTCGAAATTTCGCATTTAAAAGTATATTTGGAAAAATTTAAAGCCAATTAAGCATCGCATTTCATTTTTGGCTATTCGGCAGGACGATTATGGCGCCATCTATAGATCGAAATCAAAATCATCATATTAAGGTACAATTCTAATGTAACAATAATTTAATTCTAAGAATTTTAAACCGAAAAGCGATTTTTTTTTTTCTTTCTGAAATAAAAATTCAAATTCAAATATGAAAGATTTAAATATCTTTATTTTTTTTTTTTTTTTTTTTTTTTTTGGGGGGGGGGGGGATTTTTCAGTAAGTGATTTTATTTATGAGATTTTACTGAAAATCATATTACGTATGTGGGTACTGTCGCGCAGATATTCTTCTTGGGAAAGGCTAGTATGATAATATAAAAAGAAAAGAAAAAAAAAAAAAAAATATATATATATATATATATATATATATACACCGGTTATGAAACGCTTTCCATTATTACGGGATATATTTGTTATAAAAATGTAAATCTGTCAGTTTGAATGTTTTAGTAAAAGTTATATTTTAAAATATGAAAAGAAAAATAAATAGGTTATAATGGAATAATGTAAGTTGCCATTGTACTTGAAACAGTTATCTCTTACAAACATATATAGACTTTTTTATTAAAACTGATGTTATAAAATATTAACAGCATATATTTCGATATTTTTCACTATAGAATAACTGTCGAGCAAAATAATAATGTAATAATAACAATTATTATTATTAATCGTCTAGCTAAAGTTTATACTTTCCAAATGTTTCCTTTTAAACAATCTATAATTTCTTCTTTTAACTTCTCTTCAGACCAAAATTTCGAAAAAGCAATATATCCTAATATAGGCTGCCAGACTACGCCCCTACTAATATCTTTTTTTTTTTTTTAATAAACTGTATCTTTTATAATAATTTGTTCTATTTTTATAAAAGCAATTTCCTTTCCAAGTTTTCTAAATCACCGTGGGGTATGTGATAAAGTAAAGCGCATTGAGTAACATTGATTAAGATATGTATCTGCCTTCTGACACAAATGTCTGTATATTTACATAATACATTCTGCGAAATTATTCCATTCTCCCATGCACCTTTGTTAATTTCAATTCCGAAGCAAATTTTTCCATTTGCTTACTACAGAATACGAGTCTACATTTGCGTTTTTCTAATCTTTCATCTTATAATAATAATAATAACATGTATGCCCTCGTTTAAGGGAAATCAGCACTCCTAATATATATATATATATATACATATTTCATTAAAAACATACTATATACATATTTCCGGTTATTAATAAATGAATTTACAGTAAATATTTTAATGTAGAATAATGATAACAACAACAACAACAACAATAATAATATTTTTTAATTGATAAAATTGATTTTATATGTATCTAATTTTAAAATGCTACTCCTATTTTATTTTTTAAAATGTCAGCTCGTTTTTTTAAATAATGTCAATACAACGGTCTGGACAGAAAAAAGCTGGATCCGTTAAAGGACCCTTCATAAAATTTTACCCCTTAAAAACAGAGCTTTGATAAATCTGTTTCATTTCGAAAACTAATCTTCCATAGAACGAATCGACCGCCTTATTCAAGGGACGTGCTTTGCTATATGTCCAAAAGCTGAATTTCTAATTTATAAAAGGTTTCTATATGCATGTGTGTGAGTTTAGCTCTATAAAAGTGAACCGTCATTGTAAACATGCATGAAACCTTAGTTGTAATTTTATTTTTCAAAATTATAGTTTTCATAATTTCACAAAAGGAGAACACCTAACACATTAAATTTAGATTCACAAAATTATGTGCAGAATTTTTCACATTTTCACAAAAACAGGACACCTTTCTGAAAAGTCTGGACAGAGCCCTGCAATAGTAATGTATTGAAACAATATAAGTATATTATTTTATTACATAATAATAATAAGAGTAATGTAAACACTGTTAAAAATGGTTTCTCAAAAATGAGCAAAATTGTCTCAAAATAGCTCCGAAACAATATACAGTAACCGCCGCTTAATAAAATCACTGGTTAATAAAATCAGCCGCTTAATCTGATCAAATCGCTAGGACCGGAATCAAATCAATACAAACTACTGTTAAAGCCGCCGCTTAATAAAATCAGCGTCGCCGGTTAACAAACTCAAAAATATCATTTATGCACACTAAAAAAAAAAAAATTATTTACATTGTGATTTTTTTTCTTTTTCTTTTTCTTTTTTTTTTTTTTTTTTTAATAGAAAAATAAATTAAAGCACAACAAACGCTCCGTTATCGCTCATTGTTCAAGATTTTATACTTACAGCACAGTTACAAATTAAACACGCCCCGCAACTTATTTCCGTTACAATTTCATGGAACGTATTTTTCAAATCTCAGTAATAAAATACAAATCTTTTTTTTTTTTTTTTTTGGTCTAATTATTAGAAGGCAGTTCTTATTTTGAAATTACTATAATTCATGAGGTTTAAATGGAAAGATTTTAAATTTATAAGAACAGCGTGAACTTTTGGTAAAGTAATGATGATTTTCCTCTAACGAAAGTGCACGGGAACTTACAATGCGTTTAATTTACTTATATCGAAGATTATTTAATTATCTACCAAAAATTAATTAATATTGTTTACTAATTATATTATTCGTTTCCTTTTGAAATTTCTTTCAAAATTCAGGGAAGTAATACCTTTTCCTTAAGTTCAGGAACGTTCGCCGGATATAAAAATCAGCCGCTTTATAAAATCACCTTCGCTCAGAACGAATGTGATTTTAATAAGCGGCGGGAACTGTATACTAAAATTTGAAAATCCCATGTACTCATTTTTGAGTATATTGACATGCTCAAAAATGGGGTTGACCAATAAGAATCCCAGTATCCCCACGAGCATGTGAATATATTCAAAATTGAGGTTTTCAAATTTCAGTATACATTGTTTCGGAGCTATTTTGAGACAATTTTGCTCATTTTTGAGAAACCATTTTTAACAGTGAATAAAAATAAATAAAACCAGTATTCGCTTGAAAAAGCAGAGCAAAATTATGAATGGTAATATATATTATTTTATTTTATTTATTTATTTATTTAAGTATTTAAAACTTCGGAAAATCTATCATTAAATATCTTTCATATAATTTCACACCTCAGCAAGAGAAATCCAACAGCTCAAAAAAAAAAATGGCAATTTTCAGTTTATGTCATTGAAAAGCGAATATGAAGTACCTCAACGTGCAGAAACGGGGTCACATCTCTATCTCGAAAATTGTCCTCCTGAGAAGCCAATTGTATTAGTTTTATGTCAGTGCTATTCAGTGAGTTATCATTTTCTTAAACTAATTTTTCTCAAATGCTGTTTTGTTTTGTTTCTTCCCCTCGTTGCGTCACTTTTTTTGCCAGGGTGCGATATAATATTGATTAAATAAAAAGTAAAATATGCAGTTTTAAGCGTATTTGCCAAGGCCATAGCATTTTGAAAAATGTGACATAAATGAATTCGAAATTTCCATTCTTATGTTCGATGTTAAGAAGACACTTCACCTAACAATGACGGTAGCCTTATCCCATGTTATTCTATGGAAAAATTTGTTTTCAAAATTACTTATTACTTAATGTATTTTTATTATTATTATTATTATTATTATTATTATTCCATTTTCACATTTGGAAAATTCACAATCCCATTTTACAAAATTTATTTTTATTTTTATTTTTTAATGTTTCATTTTGATGCTATAAAGTGAAAAAAAAAATGCACTTAGCCATTTTTTCGCATTTTAGAGCTTTAAGATAAAATATTAAAAAATTAATTTTTAGAAAACGGGAATCAATTTAATGATTGGGAATTTTCTGAATGTGAAAACGGAATTAAAAAGAAAAAAAAAAAAAAAAAAAAAAAAACGTTAACAAGTAAATTTTTTAAACAAATTTCTCCAGAGAATAGCATGGGGAAAGGCTGCATCCACTTTAGATGCCCTTACAATTATCCCCGTCTCCGATTACCAAATCTCATGTAACTAACTCAATGAAGATTTTTTTTTTTTTTCCTTTTTTCAATAAAATTACTTATTACCTAATGTTTATTTATTTTCCGTTTTCACATTTGGAAAATTCACATGGGATTTCGGGATCGAAGACTATGGTTTTGAAACTTGGTACTTACGTATTATCGCAACCAGGCCAAAATTCGCATAAATCGCCAAATTTGGCGACCCTACTTACGGCAACCCTACGCGTTATATGTGGTTTTTCGTAAAGAAATTATTTTGCTTACTGGTTAAATTGAATGCCGTGAAATACTTTAACTAATACTAATAACTTAACTAATAATAATAATAACTTAATAATAATAATAATAATAATAATATACTTATAATAATAATAATAATAATAATAACTTAATAATAATAATAACTAATAATAATAATAACTTAATTAATACTAATAACTTAACTTTCTTACTCAAACTTACAAATCGCGCCAACCTGGTTGCGATAATACGTAAGTACCTGAAAGGTAGTCAAAGTGTACTTAAAAATATGAGAATACTTTAAGCATAAAAATCTCAAAAATCTATAATTTTTATCAAGTTTCAACATTACATAGCTAATGATGCTGAATCTCCGTAACTCACAAGTTCGTTAAGATTGAGGAGATGCGTTGGTGTAGTCTCAAATATATCCCATTCACGTAGTCCTCTATTCATTATTTAAACGACGCAGATTCATTGTGTAACTAGAAACTAACAGTCACGACTGGAATGCGACTATTTGCTGTAATTACTTAGGTTTAACATAACAAGTGTTTGCCTACGGGGACACCAAATAACAGATATTTGTTCGCTATAAAGTAAGCATACGGATCTGTTACACGAAGCAGATATTCTCGCCTTTTTTTGATCCGGGACTAAGAAATCATGACCGGTAAAGCATTTTTAGTCTCTAATTCAGTTGAAGAAGTTTGGTATATTAAATATAGTAAGATATTTAAAGAGGAAAATTTTAAGAAATTTTTAAAACAGGGTTCATACTCCTCAGGGAAAACCTAATAGTCAGGGAATTTAGAATTTGTTAAAAAAAAGTCAGGGAAAACTCAGGGAAAATAAAAATTTTCATTAAAAGTCAGGGAAAATCAGTTATAAAACCTGGAAAAACAAATATTTTTTTTCTCTCAAGTAATGTTTTTCTTGTTTAGCTTCGTATCAAAATTTAAATAATTAAGTATTGTGAAAATACGCATGTAAATAATGATTTCTACCTGAATTTCTATCATGATCGGCAGTAATATGACATCATACAGTAGAAGTAACTGTACTTTGTCCTGTCTAGAGGAGCGTTTCTTGTAATATGTCGCTAATATTTTCTTGAAAATTGTCTGGCAACTCAGGGAAAACTCAGGGAATTTTTTCCACATATTTGAGTATGAACCCTGTAAAAGTTACGTATATTAAACCACACACATTAAGCTCATTGGACCTGCTACACTGTTAAAAATGGTTTCTCAAAAATGAGCAAAATTGTCTCAAAATAGCTCCGAAACAATATATACTTAAATTTGAAAACCCGTGCACTCATTTTTTAGTATACTGACGTGGTCAAAAATGGGGTTGACCACTAAGAATTCCAGTATCCCCATTTTTGAGCATGTCAAAATATTCAAAAATGAGTACATGGGTTTTTTAATTTAAGTATATATTGTTTTGGAATCATTTTGAGACAATTTTGCTCATTTTTGAGAAATCATTTTTAACAGTGTACGACCTAAAGTGAATTTCGAAGCATTACGAAGATACTTGTCTGAACCAGGATTCGAACCCAAGACCTAGCTAATGAAAGTCAGAGCGCTAACAATTCGGTTACAAGATGCGTGCAGCAAAGGGATTATTAGAGAAAAAACAAATGTGTAGCGAAGAGATTAATATACAAAAACAAATGTATAACAAAGAGATTAATAAAGATAAACAAATATATAGTAAACAAGTTAGTCTATAAATAGTTGTCGTTCCGGGTTTGTAGTCCCTTTTAGCGAAAAATAAATATGTTTGTGAAATTTTTGTTTATTTTTATGACCAAAAAAGAAATGCTTAGTGTTTAAAATTTTTAATTTTAGTATTCACACTGTTTTATGTTTAGTTTTTTAGTGTCAATATGTATATTTAATATTGATATAATATTGACACATGGTATGTCAGAGTTTTGTAAAAGGACTTTTTTTATCAGTGTGAATTTTAGTTTTGTGGCAGGACTTTTATTTATGAAGGAAACATTTATAAAGGAGAAGTTAACCCTTTCAGTCGCAGTGTTCCCGCTGATGGAACACCTAATTTTAATTCTCAAGTGCAAAAACTCATCCCGGAAAATTTTTAGTAAAAATTTACATTTATAACATAGCAGAAAAGGCCCCTTTTTTTAACGTGAAAATTTAAAATTTCTTGTATTTTAATTATGTTCGTAAATTCCGGTGGCAGTGTAATTTAAATGATCCGAATTACCTTGCGCCGCAAAGGGTTAAAATACTCCGGAATAAATTGAAATGTTGGGATCTATGCAACTTTTACGAGTTTTTGTTGTCGATAATGTTTACTTATAAAGTGATTTATTAATTAAATTAAATATTATTTGAATTTAATAAGGTTTACTTACAGATGTTTCAAACTGAAAATTTCTCGAAAAGGAACCATGCTATTTTTTTATTTTTTAAATATTTATGATCAGCTATGAGTCTAAAAGCCATTTTTAAAATTAGTTTATTAATTTTTAAAGTAAATTAAGTAGTGAACGTTAAAGGGTTAAATGGCCTCAAATTTCATCTTGATCGACTTTGAGTTGTAGTACTTATGTTTTTTGTCCTGTATTCAAAACTTATATAATTTATAGCATTTCTAATCGCATATTCTGTTGTAGAAACTAGGGTATATTAAATGATTATTGGTATTGTACAGTATATTGTTGCATGAACATTATATTTTTCCTTTTCTAAACAGTCCGATTGAATAAACGGGAAAAAACATAGCATTAAACATTAATCTAGATTTCATTAATTTTATTTTATCTCACCTTCATTTCATTTCTTAGATTTTTAAAGTATAGTTTCAATTATTTTTCGATAATGGAAGTCATTGTATTTTCTTTGTGTGAAAAATTTCTTCAACAAAATATACACAAGATAAGTAAAACTCACTATTGTAATACGTACTTCATCTCCACGTATAACGCCTTTATTTTAATGTTTGTTTTTATTTGCATTGTTATTTCCACTACTTCCATTTTTTTTTTTTTTTTTTTTTTTAATCAAAAAAATCCCATAAGGCCTATAATTAATCGTGAAATTACTTCAATTTATCGTAAAAACGTAACTGGGTATATTAAACAATAGGCTAATTTGAAACATTCGATAATACATATTTTACCCTGCTTAGATAATCCACCCACAATATATATTTCATTTCACAGATATTATTTACTCATTAAAATATTTCGCCTTTTATTAAAGAAAAGACTATTATTATCTTCAATGCCAAGTATAACTATTAAGAGTCAAAGTTCCAAGGACGTTTTGATGTTATCTAAGGGCTTGGTCATTGATTACAGTTCTCGACTAAATATGTTATTAAATGAATTGAGAGTATATACTTTCTTTTCTCTTTATTTCTTTTGAGATTGTTTTGAAAAAAAAAAAAAAAAAAAAGCTTATTTCATATTTACACACCCTAACTTTGACCCAGTAATATTTTAAATTAAATAATAATTATATTTTGATTAAAAAAATTTCTCCGTGAAATTTCTTGCTGATTGCGATTAAAAATATTTATTAAATGTCTGTTAATTATTTCACGAATCGTGAAGAACTTTTTACCTTAGTCAATGCAAAAAGTATCATAAGGCTAATACATAATTATAGGTTAAATGACTTTTTTTTTTTCAGCTTCCAGAAATAAATGCATGAAATTAGCAGCCATTGTAATTCGAGTGTTTTTACAATCAAATAATCATTTCACATTAAGTCAAAAAAATATACAAAATCTTGTCGAATTTGTATTTTCTGACGCATTTCAAGAATAATTAAAATTTTTGTAATTCCATGAAATCTAGAGCTATTCTGACTGACATACTTTAAAATCGAATGATGTTTCCCATTTTTCTATAAAGGGGGGGGGGGATTTTTAAACATCAAACCAAAAATCCTTAAAAAAAAAAAAAAAACTTTAAAGAAAAGAAAACTCCTGATTTTTAGATTAAAAAATTTAGCTTTTTATTCATTTATTATTTAATTTAATTAATTATTTATTTTTTGGAGGGGGGGGGGTTAAGGAAAACTTATCATCTTGATGCATGTGTATGCTATTTATTGGTGATTCAGTGTTCGATTCCCGAAAATTTCAATATGCATGGATTGACTGGTGATTACTCTTTTAATTTTTCGTGGATTCTATTTTGTGTGTTATCTCTTCAGTTAAAATAGTGAATTGAAATAAAACTGTATATTATATATTATGCAAAAGAAGCATTCGAAATAACGATGCTACTAACTACAGGTGTCAAATTTATGTATCAAATCATTTTCATCTTTCATATTCAATATAAGCCATTCAAAACAAGATATTCGTTTTCTTTTTACGAGAGTAAAACTAGTTACCGAACGAATTACGCTGTTGCATCAACGGTAATCTAGATTATCAGTTATTTGGATGAGAAAATGATGAATCAGGTGGTTTTTCTTCTTTCCCTTTTGTTGTCATTAAGCCCGGATCAAAGAAACCTTTAAGGAATTTTTTCGGATTCGTCATCTGATAATAACTGCTAAAATGTTTCAAACCCAATAATGTACCTTGACAGAAAGGCACTAATAATCTTACTGGACTGAATGGATTTGCAATTAACATTAATACTTTGATGAAAATGTATATAAAAAAAGATACGGAAATGCTGTAAATGATGAATCAAATCTGATTTAAAAATAGAATGCATTAAAAGTTTTTTTTTTTTTTTTTTTTTTTTAACTTTCTTCTATATGTAGTATAGATAAAGTATTGGATTCGTGAAAATTTTCGACCTTCGGTTTTTGATGGATTTACACGTTTTGAGATATCCTGAACACGAATCGATAGTTTTTAGAAAATGTCTGTCTGTGCGTGTGTATCACGATTTTTGTGGACGCTGTATCTTACGAACCAATGAATAAAATTTAACCAAACTTGGTATTTAGTTGCACCCTGACATAAACTGGCGTTGATTAGATTTGGGAATCAATCGCTCAACAAGTTGCGTTGTGATCGCATTTTTTGAAAACTTTTAAAATGCAGTATAGGACAAAATTTCGTATAAATGTGCATAATGAGAGTTATTTTAAACTTGTGATTGTAAAATTAATATGAATTATTGATAATAGTAGTAGTTAACTAGGAAAAAATTTTTGTACATGTGGGGCCATCGATTCCTCCCTGGGGGAGAAGTACCTCCCACCCCCTGGGGGGGGGATTTTCAATATGGGTAGCTTTCGAAAAGTCTCGTCAATACCTTTAAAATGAATGGTTGGACTATAAATTTGTGATAATTTAAAACAAAGTGTTACGGAGTGAATTTGTAAAGGAAAATATAGAAGAAAGTCTTGTGGTGGCCACGACATACTAGTTTTGGTTGTTTAAGTAGTGATAAAGCGAAAATTTAGTTTCGTTTTTATTAGATGACTTGACTTCTTTCGTTATTTTTAGAATCTAAAGTTATCGGCTTAGTACTTGATCTTGGTCTTGGTTTGTCGTTCTGCGGTCTTTTTTACTTTCTTCTGTGTTCAATAAAAGAAAGTATTGGAAAATTTTCGACTTCTGGTTTTCTATAAATTTAGAGAATTTTGCCTGCAAGGGTGGTGAGACCATGCTTGCTGGGTCAGTCAGCGGCATTTCACGAATGACTTTTTGGACTGCCTCTATAGGGTGACTAGAAACAGTATATTATATGAAATATTTATTCTTCTAATTGTTTGACAAGCTTATTTCGAGAAATAACTTAGTTATGGCGACATTTCAATAGTCACTTAAAAGCTTTTCATGTTACCTAAATGTTTCTAGCCACCTGTGGATATAGCGAAAAACATCATTTGTGAGCCGTCATTGACATACATAAATGCATTATATATATATATATATATATATATATATATATATATATATATATATATATATATATATATACAGTGGCGTATGCAAGGGGGGGGTTTGGGGGTTTAAACCCCCCCCCCCCCTTGACAAAATGTATGATAAGAAAAATTAGGCTGTTCCTTACATTTTTTTTTCACATTTCAGGCGGAAAAAATGTATGGCAAGCGTAGAATGTTTTTTTCTACGAAGTGGTTTAAAATTATGACTAACTTTTTTTTTCATTACTCTGCGATAAACCCTCCTGAAAATAACTAAACCACTTCATTTGCGCGGCGCGAAACATGTTCCCCTGAAAACAATTCTCTAAAAGGATTTCACCTTTAAGTCCGGTTTCCACTACGGCTTTTTCGACGGCTTCTATTCAGAATCCTTTGATGTGGTCAGCCGGGCTCAAAACCCTCGAATGGCGTTGGAAGACCCTGGTTCTAACCCCCAGCTGAGATAATTGATGGGCCAGAGGCAGATATCTTTGTCAATTTTGCATGCTTTCCTTTGAAGTAACTGCGCAATCTGATAAAAAAAGGTTACAACTGATGACAAGACATTTGGCTCTTTGTGTGCGGAGCGTGATTAATGGTTTTTTGGACCTGGAAGCTCCAACTCTAGTAGAAACCGGCCTTCACGAGTTCATACTCAAGGACAAGAGGGGTCGACCATATGGGGAAAGGGTGACCATTGAAGTAGTGACCTTGAAGGAGTGACCCAAACAATACCCCAATAGTAGAAGACATTTTAAATGAACTAGCGAAAACTTCTCGCCGATTACACTTCGCCCTGTAAATAAGAAAATTCAATGAAATAATTTGCGTAACTATGTATTGAATTTTATGGTTTGTGTAGCAGTTTGTACAGGCTCTAAGTTATTCGTCGCTAATTAAAGATTTTTTAGTTTGACCTTCTAATTGGTGAGTTTGTTTTACTATTTTTCATTTTCTTACTCTTATTTTCGGCAAGTAATTATGATATTTTAAAAGATTGTTAAACTTAATTAAAAATAAACTTAATTAAACCTAATTAAACTTAAATAAACTTAATTAAACCTAATTAAACTTAATTAAAAATTCGGAAGGACGAACCCCCCCCCTTGGAAAAATCCTGGATACGCCACTGTATATATATATATATAATCTCTTTGGTTTCCATGAAGATTTTATTTAATCTTTGTTTTAATTTAATATTTCACGTAATTTCTCATTCTATAAGGTTCTGCTGCTTCGATCGGGGCGTGAAGTGATATAAATTGCTATGATTAGCAATATTGTTTTACGAAATCGATGCAGCTTCCACAGTTTTATGAAGTACTCGCCCCCTGATGCGTATGCTTCTAATTATAAGCATTTATATCCAATTAATTCTGTGGTTAATTATTTGTTTTTTATGTCATTAGTTTAATGGTCCTTTTTTATTATCATTCATGTCGGCGTAAGTATTTTAAGTTATTATTGTAACTCATTGGTTCTTAATCTGTATCGCAACTTTTTGTGTTAGTCTTTCCTCTATGTTAAATTCAGTTCTATATTTTTGTGTGTTGTTATTGTTTTAGTTCTATTAATTGCTAAATTTTAAGATTAAATTTTATTACGTTATCTATCATTTATATATATATATATATATATATGGATTGAGTAAGTTCATACATCGCACAGTGCCACGTTAGGGGCAATTGGCGACGGTCTAGGACTCACCCCCTAAAGATCGTCTGGACACATGCCCTCGCATTTTAATCTTCCACCGATAGGATGGTTCCCCCGCTTCGGTGACACCCTAGAAGTATTATCTTACGTATATAAAGATGAAGTATTAAGTACATTTTTTTTTTTTTATTATTATCATTAAAGTCACTTTAAAAATGACTCCATAGATTCGATAGAGAATTTCGCAGTATCCTTAAAAGAAAATATATTTAATATATTTCTGATACTATATATATCATATTAAGAATTTAACACATTCACGGATGATAGAAACAAATCATTTTAAATGAATTTTAATTCAACGACCATTGAACGTAAAAGTTCGTTCTCATAAAGAAGAAAGTCAAACTAACCCGACCTTAACGATTGTATTGCCAACTTGACATGCTTTTGTTTTGGGATATTTATATTCCATGTCTAATTTATATAAAACCGGTAATGTCACTTAAAAAAGAAATGCAGCTGCTTTTGATTGACGTAGGAGAGGAGAGGGAACTAAATTCCAAATAGAGGAACAAAGCAAGAGGTTATCACAGTCAGAGATTAATGTCTGTAGAATTTCTCATCTGTCCTAATCAAGTAATGCATTTTAACGGCACATTTATCTCAATAACTGGCTTCGGCTGGTGAAAACAGTGCTATCTATTAGTGACTATCCTAATAGAATGATTAGTGGCAAAATTTTGTCCTCACTGCTTTTATTGGTGACTTATAAACGCTGCGCCGACCCGTTCAGGAAATTTCCGCCGGATGCATTAGATTTAATTGAGGGAATTGCATCTCGGGAAATGTTACGGAACTTTCTGCTTCCTAACCCGCCCCCCCCCCCCCTCCAACCTAAGGGGGAGAACAAAATTGCCTGTGACGGAAACAATCGCAAGTCCCTCGTGCTTTACGCAAATAGACATGGAAACAGAACAAGCAGGAGCTTGCTTTCGTGACAAGTTCACCCCACGTCACGTGCGGAACTACTACAGTCTCATTGATAGAGAGAGAAAGCACAGGTGCATAATTGGATAATTTTCATTAAAAATCTTGTACTAGATCAATATGTACAAGACTCTTGGCTTTATAGAGTTTACAAGGAACGAAGAAGTTCATGAAATTCATATTGCACTAGGACTAGAGGGAGAATGCTTTTCCGTATAAACTCTTTATTGATATTTTTATGGGAATTTCATTAGGATCTTACTCTTTATGATTTTGATATATTTTGCTACTAACACCATGTTACTAAAAGAGGAAGTACCCTAACTATCCCCAGCATGTACCTATGATGTCGTTAGTAGAAGATGTACTGTTAGGGTGGATCGCAATTTTATAAAGTATTATTACAATTCAAAGGATAACATTATCTTTAAAAATGTACATAATACATTAAGAAAGAAGTTACAGATATTCTCACCAGGAAGATAACCTGCCGTACACAGGCATGAGAATTTTCCGCGAATCCTCGATTTTCCGCTTTTTTGCGATTTTCGTTAATTCCGCGGTTTTTTATTTTGTTAAAATCAAACTCCAATAACGATCAGTGTTCAAACGCTCCACGGAAAACTTTAGATTCTCAATCTTTTTCCATCCAAGATATTAATGTCAATATTCATTTTAAACATGCTTTATCCGATTCTATAACATATAAAAGAACAGAATTATTCAATATTTCTCACTCATGTAATTTTTTTTGTCCTCCCCCCCCCCCTTTATTTCATCTCTAACCATTGCCGATCAATCGTTCTGCGGGAAGCCTTTTATTTTTGAATATTTATCCATCCACAATATTAATTTTAAACTTACTTTATGATATTCTAGAACCCATAAAGAAGTAGAATTGTGTTTAATATTTCTCTCATGAACTACTTTTTGCCCCCCCCCCCCTGCTTTTCCCATTTTCCACCACCAGCCAATGATTAAATGTTGATTGCTAGCTTACAATTTTTTTTTTTTAAACACATGTATTATTGTGTTGATGTGCATTATTCTTTTAGTTTAACTTGTCACTTTTAAAATATTTTGTATAGTTTTTCCTGTGAGCATTATTTTTCATTTAAAATAAATTTTATGAACGTATATTTATATAGTTTTCCCCGTCCGTGTTACTTTCCTTTTAAAATTAATTTTATGAACACGCGTGTTTCCTCTTTTTTTTAATTTTCTGCACTCTCATGCCTGCGTACATTAACTTGCGGTGCTTCTCTCTGACTTCCTTCTCATCTATTCAAAAATTTCAAATCTGTATATCCCTCTCTGACCACAGCGCAACAAGAGACCGGTAGGTTCTTCTCTCAAAGTTAGTAGACATGAAACGCCAGTCTCGAATCCAGGTCACTATAAAATTGGACATTCGGGGTTTACCGTGCTTTTAGAAAGATTCCCAGACAGACCTTTTAGAAAGACTCTCATACAAGATATTGTCCTTAGCCTAATTCCCTTACATCGACAGCCAGACCACCAACTCACTCATAATGTACTAGATAAAATTCTGAGTCCTGAAGTATCTTGTAATCAGCGCTGGTACTAAGGATGCAGATCACCGTTTAGATTTGTACACTGGACACATTAAATAATAGAGTATAAAAATGTATACTCAAATGAAAACAATAAACAAAATAGCAAGTAGCGTTTAAACATTATAAATAATAATCAAATGAAATTAATAAATTAAGAATAAATAACTGTGAACACCCGCTTCCCCCTCTCCCCCCCCCCCCCAAAAAAAAAAAAAAAAAAAAAAAAAAAAAAAAAGCAGCAATATTTTTGTTGAGAGAACTTATTGCTGTTGTAGGAAAGATTATATTTCCAAGACGCTTCTGAGACACCGATAGGAAATTCTTCAAAAAATCAGTAATTAGTGTTCGGCATCTTGCAATAAAAAAATAAAATAATAATAAACACGCATATTATATAAAGGAAAAACAATATAATTATAATTAGATAGTCCTTATTAGTACCTTACAATTATACAGTAAAACCTCTCTAAGTTGGACACCTAGAGTTCCAAGAAAAAGTGTCCAACTTAGAGAGCTGTCCAACTTATAGGGGTTAGACATAATGTTAATGGATACATTCCGTTTCGAGAAAAAGCGTCTAACTTAGAGGTGTGTCCAACTTGAGAGGTTTCACTGTATTAATTTCAGAAAGAAAAAAAAATTTTTCATTTACACCATTAAAAAAAAAAAAAAAAAACTATATTAATTTTTCGTTACGAAATCCTTATTATTATAAACACCCAAATCGTACTTTTCATTTTAATATTAAAACACGCTATAACACTTTAAAAAAGGGAAAAAAAAAAAAAAAAAAAAAGAAAGAAAGAATCGGCGAAATTTTTACTTCTAACCATTAGTTTCAATGGAACTTTTAAATGATTCTTCTTGGGGAAAAAGGTTTTTTTATAAATACTTATTGAAAAATGTTTTATGTTCTTTTTGCGTGTCGCATGCATTTTACGCTTTTTGGTACAATGATAGGCACATTACGTGGGTTGCATAATAAAATAAAAAGTTAGTAAGTTAAGTCAGGCAAATTTTAAATGGAAGATCCAACTTAATGAAATTCTGACGTAAAAAAATTCTAGCTTACGAAGAAGATTTTATTGTATTTGTATTCTTTAAGTTGTTGTTATTATTATTATTTTAAGTGATAATTTTTAAATGAAATAAGAAGTATATTTATTTATTATATTCAACTATTACTAAAAATTTCTGCCTAAAGAAACAAACATTTTGTTGTATTGAATACTTTCCAGCAAAGTTCCAAGGAGTTTATTAGTTTTAATGAGTCTTCTGTATTATTTTTAGAATATCATAACAGTTCTTGTTAGTGTACAGGTATTGATAAAGTAATTTGGATATCTTATGGTCTATGAGAGATAGTTCTTTAAAGTATAGTTTAATATTTGTATTAAACTGTAATGTACAAAACATTACGAAATCAGCATACAGATGCACAAAAGCATGTTTTCTTTAGAATATGGTATGATGAACACAAAAATTTCAGATACATTAAGGAATATACGTGAAAGCGCAAAGTACATTTCTGTTTGCATTATGCTTAATATATATATATATATATATATATATATATACACACACAGGGTGTTCCAAAAGTCCCCCCTCTTCCTCCTAACTCGAAAATGAGCCGGAATTGGGAAAAATGGCGAAACACGTGTTCAATGATTTCGAGAGGGACCTCTTTTGGTGAAAAAAGTTTCGACCTAGGGAGGGGGGGGGGCTAGAGAGGGCAGCTTTAAAATTTCAAGTGGGAAGGTATGTCTTGTGATACATCCTTGAAAACGTCTCTTCAAAACGATGAATTTGATATAAATAGTTTCGCCTTACGATGATTATTAAAGGAGATACATGAGTTTTTAGACTTTTGAACTGTGGATTTTATACTTATGCATAAATCCACCCTTTAATATGTACCCCACAATGTACCCTTTAATAATCATTGCAAAACAAAACTATTTATATCAAATTCATTGTCTTGAAGAGTCGTTTCCAGGGATGTATCACAAGATATACGTTCCCATTTGACTTTAAGTTGCCATCCCTAGCAGCCTCTCTACTCCCCCCCCCCCCTGGGCCCAAACTTTTTTCACCAAAAGAAGTCCCTTTCGGTCTCGAATTCATTTAACACGTGTTTCGCCGTTTTTCACAGTTCCGACTCATTTTCGAGTTAAGAGGGAGAAGGGGATGTGGGACTTTTGGAACACCCTGTATATATGTATTTATATTACATTTTAAAGTATTATTACGAAGCTTATATATATCGAACATTTAAACAATATAACGGGTGCGTACAACTGAAAAGTTTTTATAACTATAACCTATGCACACTGCACTTAAAAAAACAAAAAAAAAAAAAAATCTAGTATAATTTTCTGAACTAATTATATAGTTCTTTATTAAAGTTGTTATCAAATGCCCCAAATTTTAATTTTACTTTTTTTTTTTTTTTTTTTTTTTTTAATCTATTTTCTGATTTTTAACATACATTTACAAAATAAATTTAGTGCTAATATGTATATATTAATTCTTAGCTTGAAATTCTGCAGTTTCTGCGTTAATGCATTCTATATTCTATACACATTTTATTCTCTATGTTATTATTATTATTATTAATTTTATAACATTTTGTTATAAAATTAACTTCTGGCTGAGCACATACATTTTTCCAATGCATAACAATAATATTTGACTACAACTGTACCTATCAGCCTTATATTAACATATACATATATACTATAAAGAAATAACTAAAGTAACACACTAAAAAAGAAGTTACTATGGAAACATCAAATTAGTCCTCAAGGTATTTCCAAAGTAAAACATTCTAAATAACCTCCTTAACAATGAACTAAGTGCATAATCTTATACATTTCTAATTATGTAACTAGCCGCGTAACATAAGTATTACTTAATACACAACTTAAGCGTAAATTTTTCAAGCCTTACTTAATATTTCCTTTTATTCGCTGCGCAAAATCAGATTGCATAAAGTTACTCTAATTATGCAGTGCAAGCAGGGAGACTGGAATAAGGTAACGCTGCTATTATTAAGCACTCGTTCTTAAATATATTGAATTTAACTAAGGATATGTTTTGTGTAAAGTACATCAATAGGGTTATCCCTTTGCCGAGGGTAGTTTGCATTCGTTATGCGTGTATTTTAGTAAATGTATGTCTATTTAGTAAATGTGTGTCTAATTTAAGTGGACACGAATTACGAATTGCTGTGAAAAGCTATTTAAAAAAACTGCTATTTAAAAAAAAAAAAAAAAAAAAATGTCAACAGTTATATTAAATTGCAAAAACGCACTAAAACTGTTTCGGGCCGAAATACTTAAATATGGATCTTCATCTGGCGGAAAAAAAACAAGTACAAGTGCAGCGTGAAAGCAATAATTCTATGTTGGATAAATATCGTATTATTGTAATATTGTTCAATAATATTTCTTTGTAAAGAGAAAAAAAAAAAAAAAAAAAAAAAGGTGAGTGTAACAGATTTTTGCTGGATCAACAACGTATCTTTTCAGTGAGAATATAAATGTTTGATGAACAAAACATTTGTTTAGCTCAACTAGGTTATTTGTTTAATTATGCTTCTTTAAAACATTGATGTAAGAATTTTTACCGTTGGTTACGAATGAATTACTTTTTCCAAGTGTAAATGAAAGATACCAAACTTTGTTTTGCTCAACAAACACTTATGTTTAAATATTATGTAATAAAATTATAGCACGAAAAAAGTTTATTTATTTATTTATTTTTTCCTTTCCCTTGAACTGTATTATCCTAATTGCTTTTTCTAAGTAAATGAATATATTAATATCCAATGCTTAGTATTAGAATGATTAAATTAATCTCTGTTACAAGTCAAACACTTCTCATCAAATATTAATGTTAACTGACTGTTGATTAGTGTTAAACCATGTAAATATCTCCGAACTACCAAATAAACTATATTTCGTTACGACCAAAACTTTTCAACTACAACACGAATATCAGGCATTAAACTTTAATGAAAAGTTCGTTTACATTTTCACTACCTGACGATTTTATCTCAATAAAACATTACCGATCCAGAACAATCAGCTAATGACACGTCGCTGCCTTTTAAATGAAATGATTGGTAGGAAATTTATCGTGTGTTGTCTGGACAACGACTTTTCGCTTGTCATCGGTAAATGGTCGGGCGACGACATTATATTTAATTGAGAGAACCACATGCGAACAAATGTTGCGGAACCTTACGGACGTTCTGCCAATCCATTGATTCGGGAGGCAGGAATTACCTACTCTACCTTATGAAAACAATTGACAGAGATCGTGATTTTTCTTTTCTTTTTCTTTCTTTCTTTTTTTTTTTACAGGGGGACAAAACAAAATGTCCGATGGGTCATTTACTTTTGTTGTTTTGGGATGGGTTTGTTGACGTAGTTTTTTGGTGCGACTGGTATGATTGTATTGAAATTTGTTCGATTTGAGTATGGTCTGCGTTTGTTACAGAATTATTTTCATAAACATTGTCTTTATTGTACTTGGTGGAAATAGTGAATAATTTAATAATTGCATTGAACCAATGTTGTTAATTCTTCTTTGTAGAAAGACTTATACATAAAATTAAAAAGTATTATGAAATTATACTCAATATCTTGTTTTGAGTTAAATTTCAATGGTTTATAGTAAAATGATTCAAGGAATGTAGACCTGATACTTCCGGTGAATTTGGCACAACTGGGGGGGGTCTGTTAAGAAAAATCTATTGTACTTAGTTGTAAGGCAACTAAGGCGCCCGTTGAAAAATTATCATTTTATTTTATTTATTTATTACTTCAAATAATTCATTTGCTAGCAAGCCCGTGCGAATTTTTCGCACTTTATTTATCTCATCGTTACCTTTAAAATTTAAAATTATTATTATTATTTCATAGTCGTCATTTTTTCATATGCATGAGCAAATTAGATTTTGCGATCTGCATTTGATTATTACTTTATTAGTATAACGAAGGCATGCAATTCATTATACGAAACGTCAACCATTTTTAAGTGCGCGAACAAAATGAGTTTAAATAAATTAAATAATATTAATATCGTTGCAGATTGATGCATATAAACTTTTCTTTTTTTTTCCCCATGCAGGAAAGGTAATTATTTAACATTATTTATTTCATATTTATAAGGCAATGCAGATATTATGCTAAATGATTCAAAATTTTCAGCCTCAAATGTACTTTGCCCTGAATATACAACTAAGCAGTAATGCAATTTAAATACCCATATCATGTTCGCTTGCTTTTTCTTGTACCAGCCGTCTTCGCATTGCATTAAATCAAATAACATTCCTCCTAAACCCGCAAAATATTCTCTATACGCTTGTGTCTTTATGCATTTTAGTCGTTATAAATTCCGAATTCGTAGACATATATAAAGTAAAGAGACTTTTTCTTGCCCCTCCTCCCTGTTTAAGCTTCATTCTTGCATCCCCGCGGAAAACGCCACTCAGTTCTTGAATAAATCTACATCTCTGCATTGTCCCGAACAAGTTAAAATCTCGGTCCCAGGTGCTTTGTCTTTTTTTCCCTTTCCCTTTAAAAACTTAAGATTGACAACCAAAGAGAGTCCAACTTATGGAAGAAAACAGAATAAGGAAAAAAAAAAAAAAAAGTCAGTGGAAACAAAAGAAAATAAAATTTTTCTAACTTTAGAATCAGTCGCATTTTTTTTTTTTTTCCTTTTCTTTTCTTCCAAAGTCAGTCCATTGTGAAGAAAAGAAAATTCGATTTTCTTGTCAAATATTACGTTACTTCCTTACTTCTGTATATTTCTTTTACTGTAGCACACATAAACATAATTTTTTTTTAAAGTTTCTTGAAATATAGGTGTCTGTATAAGGTTTTATTTATTTCGTATGTATACATTATTTAAGGTTTTATTCTTTTCTTTCCTATACTTTTTTTTTTTTTTTTTTTTTTTTTTTTTCATCCGATCAGAAAGTAGAAGTGTATATTTTAATGCTGCAGAACTTTTTTTTTTAAATAATATTTCATTGTGAACTTCGATTGTTATAGCTAAAAATAAAATAAATTTTTAGTTTCCTCAACTTTCTTTCTGGAATAATCGTTTGAGACTTATTTTTCCTTCTTGATTTCTTTTCTTTCTTCGTAGTATTTATCTTATAGAAACAGGCATTTTCAACTTTCTATTCAGTTTGATAATGTTCCAACTAAAAGATTTTCAAAGCCTCGTATGTTAATATTTTTCTGTTGGAAATGCAAAAACTTTCTTTCCAAAGGAATATGTTTTTTCCCTCTAAATATACAGTATACAATGTACAGTTGCTTATATTTAATATATTTACAACACTTTTAGATGTTATTTAGATTTTTTTTTTTTTTTTTTTTTTATGCTGTACACACTACGTGGATTATATTTCCATATGTACTTTTACACATGTCATTATTATTTGTATTCCCGCAATTTAATCACAAAAATACACATTATATAAAAATGTTTAAAAGCTTTAAAATATTCGGTAGACGTATTTTGTACTAGTTTTATCTTTCATCCGTCAAATTTTGACGGGTATTAACTAATAATGTTTTATTATGTGTTTTAGAAGGCTCTTTCATACACTATAATATCTAACTGTTACTGTCCTGAATTGTTACGAATTTGAAAAGTTTATTTTCTTTCTTTATTATTATTATTATTATTATTATTGGCAATAACTTAGACAACATCGAGAAATGCTTAGTTTTTGTGCAGGGATAGTTCTACTACCGTGAAACAGTATTTACAGGTAAAGTCGCTCACGTTGGAAGTTATTATAAAATTGCACCATCTGAAGAACTTTAGTGACGAACGTAAAAAGAAAAAAAGAAGGTGGGGGGGGGACTTCTTTATGACCTTGACAAGAATTTGCTAGTTCTGGAGAATTGTAGACAAGATTTCATAAGGTAACATACATAGCATTCTAAATACAGGGAAATTAGAAAACTTTCTCAGTTTTGTGGAAAGCCGCTAGCTGAAATGCCTGACACTGTTTTAGAATTGCGCTTGGAAATTGTTTTCTCTGTGTTTCAGTTGTTATATCAAGTTTAGATTCGTAGAAATTTTTTACTTTTGGTTTTCGGGGATTTTATACGTTTTATATTGTCCTGAATGCGTTTTGACCTTTTTACTTTTTTTGGAATGATTTCTATATGCTTGTAACAAACAGTTTGTGGCAGTTTTAGATCAAGAAGCAATCCACAGAATTTTAAGTTATATTTAATTTTGCACTTTAAAATATATTGACTGTTTACGTTTGGTGCATATCGCCCAATAAGTGGCGCGGCAATTTTCCTCGTCTATGAAAAGCTATATATCATCTTCTTAAATGTGCAATTGCCCAAAACATTTTATATAAGAGAGAGCCAGTATGAAACATTATGCTGATTTAAATTGGGTGTATATCGGCCGTCAGGTAGTACTAGGTTGCAGTTTTCTAGTGCTGACTCTAGGCTAATTTGGCAGGGTGCTGCACCCTGCTGCCCTTTTAAAAACATTTTGGCACCAAGTAGCCTTTTTTAACATTTTAAATGTTCAGAGGCCTTTAGATACTTTTCTTTCTGACTTTTCAACCTTCTAGCAATAGTTCTACAGCATTTCTGGAAAAACAAATGCATATAACCTGTATTATATATACACGTAAAATTAGTAATTTACTTTTGTCATGCACAAAATAGAAGACCGCAAATTATGCTAATAATGCCCTTCTTGAAAATAGGTTACCCTTTTAATCCCCCCCCCCCCGGCGGCCCTTTTATTCTAGAGTCAGCACTATTTTCCCGTTCACATTCTCAGCTTCTACAGCATATAATTTGATATGTGAGATCACTATAATTAAAAATACGTTCATTTAATTTGGGTGATTTCGGTCAACAGATGGTGCTGCTATTACATACCTTCTACGATTTTCTATATGGCTATATCTCAACATCCATTGGTTAAAATTATACTAAAATGCATGCGTAAAATCTTGTTTGTGAGGATTTATTAAATTTTTGTGCGTGTAGGTGACGCTGTTATATAGAATTATATGGAGGAAACTTTTGTACCAGCCTCGCCATACTAGTTTTCTATAGTTGTGTTCATAATTTTTATTCATTAAAAGATAGTAAACGGGTACCTACATCTTATAGATAGGTATTGTAAATGTAATACTTTCCACAAGAAGTTTTTATAATTTTATGAATCATAAGCGGTAATGAAAACTTTGTTTTATGCTTGAATAAAAAAAAAAAAAAAAAAATCTAAATAAATCAAGGCTATGTGAAAGAACTAAACCACCGAACTTATTACAGTTAAATAATAATAATAATATTTTCTTACTCTTTTCCTTCAACATTTACTTTTTACTTTTTTTTATGTTTTAAGTAGGTCGCAAGCTACTATGTAAACATTTTGACTGACAGTTCTCTCCCAACTTATCAATATCTTTTTCCTGGCACGCCTTTAATAAAAATTCTCTACCAAATTAATGAATACTTCATTTCTTTTGGAATTGTACGTATTTGCTTTCCCAGCTGATGAAAAAGCAATAAGATACGCTGATTGATATATTATTCTATAAAAAGAGATATCGTTGCCACTTTGTTTGGGCTCATTTCCACGTTGATTAATTTGTTGTGGGAGTCAGAAACGGGTTAGATATGTGAAAGTAATTAAAATAAGGTAATTGTAATAGCTCAAAAGTAATGGAGATTTAGGATTTATTACACCGATTTAATTTGTTACTACTTTCGTATTGACAGGCTAGATAAATTACCGAGTGGTATCTTAAAATCTGTGAAATGGAATATACATTTTAATTTTCTTACATGTAAAATGCATTGCATGTTCGTAATAGAATTTAGTCCTGATATAATTAAATCTTTAAGCGCCATATGTAATTAAATGAGAGTGTGCTCAAAAACTACATAAATGAAATTTCGTCAAAACTAGTTTAGTAATTATTTCTAATTATGTATGGATTAATTACATGTGATGTTGGAATATGTAATAAGTATTTATTTATTTATATGAATGAAAAGTACGTGAATATCTGACAGTAAATAAATAATGTACGAATAAATTACGAATTTTACCTACAGTCGGTAACAAAAATGTCCAAACACTAGCAAAAATTCCTATGTAAAAAAAGTACATTTCATACGGTTTTGTTAAATAAATCCTAGTCGAATACTGTTCTTAGTCAGTGTAAGACCATGATTCGATAAGGATTTATTTAACAAAACCGTATGAAATGTACGTTTTTTACATAGGAATTTTCGCTAGTGTTCGGACACTTTTGTTACCGACTGTATGTGTAAAATTTGTTAGGTTTATTTGATCTATTGTTACAGGACAGTAGAGCTCAAAAATGTAGCTATTGGATTCGAAAACAACCAAGCCCGTAAATTCCAAGTTATAATAACCATTAGCAATCGATTGGGGAAAAAGATATTCAATCCGAAAAATAATAATACTTTGTGTCCGGGAAACACCATAAATTAATTGTATACACGCATTAATTGTTTCTGGATACAATTATAAAGCTGGAAAACAATTATAAAGCTCAACATTCAAGCGGGGGGAGGGGGATTGAACGAATTCTGAAAAAAAAAAAGATACATAATCCTGCTAATCCACAAAGATTTTTGCCACGTTTATCAAAAGAGTGGACAATACCTAATTTTGTTTCCAAAATTACTCATTACCTTTTTTTTTTTTTTTTCTTTTTTACATTCAGTAAATTCACAATCGTTAAATTAGCACTCGTTACCGAAAAATTAATTGTTCACAATTTTAATATTTTATTTTCTAGCTAAAAAATTAAAAAAAAAAAAGCACTTTATGAAATATTTTATTTTATTTAAAAGTAAAATAGTGAAAATTAAAAGGATAAATTTTAAAAAGCGAGTATTAATTTAACGATTCTGAATTTTCTGGATGTGAAAATGGAACTTAAAAACAAACTTTAGGTAATGGGTAATTGTTCAAACAAATTTTCCCATAGAAAATAACATAAACTTTGGCTGTAGTCGAGATTAAGTATTGTCTACTCTTTCTTTCAATGGAGAGAAATGTGCCTGTAAAGGCGGTTTCACAGTGAGGGGACTAACCATGCACGATAAGTAAACGTTTCTTATAGGTGCCAAGAATTACGATATTTGGATACCTTTATTTTTTCTATGGTAAGATTCATCTTTTTCAGTCATACCTTTATTTTTTCTATAGTAAGATTAATCTTTTTCAGTCATAGAAAACTACTACAAATGCGTATAAAATATTTCTATACAAAAATACTGATATCCAAAATCCAAAAACAGCAGCACCAGCTGTAGTTTCGTAACGTCGAAAAAGAAAAAAAAAAAAAAAAGGTCTACTGGTATTTATAAATTTGTAACAGTAATATCTGTGTAGTTAAAAATGTGATAGAAGATGTTAATTTCGAAAATTGTTAATTTAAGAGTAGTTTGAATCGATATTTACTATATCGATTTGAAACATTTATTTCAGCACATGTGTAAAAATTTTAAATAATCGCATTATAACCACTCTGAAATGTATAATTTAATCTAATAAAAAATATTAAATTCGAGGGGGGGGGGAGTGAGCACCTTGTTGAATCTGTCTATTTACATTTTATAGCATGCTTTAATATTATTATAATATTGAAAATTTCTCTATTTGTACCATTACTCAATTAAGTAATGATGCAGTTCCAAAAGTGACAATTTAGTTTAAAACGACCTAACTATTGGATTCAGGTGTATATACCGCCTTGGAGAAATGCTTTAATTCTAATTTTGTAGAACAGCAAGTATTTTATTTCTAAGATAAACTGTTATAATAATTATCGAAAGTATGCATGCTTGTTACCAAAAACGTAAAAAATTTAATTGCCTGGAATTTTCTCTCAGATTTCTGGATTTGTTTCAACATCAGCACCAAATTTTAACAGTTATTATCGAGTGTTTACATATTTTATAATTAGTACACAAAACTTCGAATTTAGGTAATCTGTAGGTTCGTTTAGTCTACTTGCAGACAGATGTTGCAACATCGGTGTTTCACTGCCATGAAGAAATGAGCGTTGCCATTTTTAGGAAATAATTTTTATCGTATTGCATTTCACTTCATTTTAGCCACTTTTATCACAAACATTCTTCCAATATCTGTTTTTTTATCATAAAGTCAATATTAAGCATTAAACAAAGAATTTTCTTATCTAATCGTTTGTTTGACGAGTTTGATAACTGTAAAATATCTTTAATGGTACCGCCTCGGAGGAATGCACATCGAAAAATGTTTTAATTCTAATATTTACTTCGACGGTTTAAAACATTTCTGTCACCACAGGCGTAAAAATTTTAATTGACGGCATGGCATAAACCTTTATCTGAGGTGCTCCCAGCATGCTCCTATATCAGCTCCAACTTTTTAAGACTCATTATCGAGTGTTTGCCAGAGAGCTGTCTTCAACTCCATCTATCAAAGACTTTTACACACTTCTTTATCGCCCAGTGTTTATTTTTTTTCTAGCGTCTCATGCTGTTTGAATTAAAACAAAAGGCGTGATCCGGAAGATGTAACGATCTTTGCCAGTTGCGTTCCGCTGAATTGCAAGACCTGGCAGTCCTTAACATATTTTTTTTTCCCTTCGTTTTTTTGTTCGCAAGCGTTCCTCTTCGTAATATTTTGGAGCTCCTATTACTGGATGTTGCACGGCTTGGAAAAATTCCCGGATGTTAATTTATCAATCAAGCGACCAACACTGTCTGGGTAGAAAGTACCAAACGAATAGCTTGTCGTCGAGTTTGTCTGTTTTTATGTTTCTTGACTTTGCTGCAAAGCAAAAATCAAAATGTGTAAAAAGTGTTACGACTGTTGGTGTTAAGTTGAGTTGTTCTTTTTTTTTTTTTTTTTTTTTTTTTTTTTGTGGCTGTTATGTTGAGAATTTTCAGCACTTGTTTAAAGTTTTCATCGGCTGTATGTTTAACTGGATGTAAAAAGCCTTTATGTTTTTTTTTTTTTTTTCTAGAGCAGAAAATCTCTACTTCAAAATCAAAAGAAACATTACCGAAAGAAAAAAAAAAAAAAAAGCTTAAAGCATTGTATTTTAAATAGATTTTAGTTTCCCCTACAGTGGCAATTACAGTGCAATATTATTAAGATTTTTTTTTTTTTTTTTTCCCTTTTTTCTCCGTAAAAATTACATTCACCCAAAACGTTCGCTGTTACTTTCTTATCTTGACCATACTTCTGTTTCGCAAAATTGAAAAAATGTTTCATTATATGTAATAGATGCAAGATTTTTTTTTTTTTTTTTTTTAATTAGGCGCATTTAACGGCTCTCTTCACTTACCGTCGCCGGAAGCAAGAGCCAGTGTTATTCTATGGGAAATTTTTCTTTACAAATAACTTATTAACTAATACATATTTTTAAATTCTGCTTTCACATTCTGAAAATTCCCAGCTGTTCAATGGACGCGGAACCTTTTTTAAAAATGCACTTTTTTAATTTTTAATATTTTATTTTGAAATTGCAAAATGAAAAAATTTCACATACTGAAAATTCTTATTTTGCAGCTTCAAAATAAAATATAAAAAAATATATATTTTAAAAAGGTCCGTCCATTTAACAGCTGGGAATTTTTTTAAAGCTAGATAAGCGATTTCATTCCATTAAAGCCAATAACTTTGATATTTAAAAAAAGTGAATTAAATCAATGATTTAAAAAAAAAAAAAAAAAAAAAAAAGACTTAAATCATGATTTAAATCAGCGATTTAAATCAACTGATTCAAATCGCTACAACCCTGTGTAAAGTTTTTTTTTTTTTTTTTTTTTTTTAAGAGAAAATTTGAAAAAACTTTTAACCGGACCAGGAACCCCGACAAGTATCTCTGTGCAAACAAGCAGGAAAAAACTTTATGCGAAGCAACGCCCCAGATGGCAAATGTGTGCACATCCTATGATTCACATTCGAACTGTGTCAGGGAGAGGTGTAAGCCTTGAACGAATGACGGTGTCGTCGGATTAATTCGTCTTCATAAATCTCTACTTTACTCTACAACCCCTAACTAATAACGTTGTATAGAAACGCATATGCAGTAGTCTGAACCCTTTAATCTGTCATATCAAACATTAGATTTTCGTTTTTTTCTGCGCATGTGCGCGATTCTCCGACTGTGACTGTGAATTATTTTAACGCTTCATTTCTTGACGGACTTCAGATACATGAATGACTCATTGGGAGATTCTCAGGATAGATGAATCATTAAAAGAATCGTTTTGCTTATCCAGTGAGCAGCGGCGGCATCATTCAGACTAATTGATTATGATGTTTTATCTTATCTTATCTGATTGTTTCGAAATATCAGTTCAAATAATTATTTTGCACAAATGGGGCAAATTCTTAATATTGTTAGTTAAAATTTCATAATTAAACAAATAATAATAATACTTTAATGTTACTTTTACTCTATTGCAAGATCAAATAATTATATTTTCTTTAATGTTCTGATTTTGACTTAGGTTTATTTAACAGTTATTTTGTTTAAACTAAAATTATGCTGAAAAATAAGGATTATGGACAGTTTTTCTAGTAATGTGAAAAATTTACATTATTTTTATTAACCGAAAGTGCACGCTGATCAGTTTTCAGTAATATTCCATAATATGTTTCTGAAAATGTTTTTCTGGTTCTATAAACCAATGTTAATTAATACTAATCAAAATCATACCATATTCTATAGGAAACTGGTTTGCGTATATCCCAATAATGTATCACAATGGATAGAGAAAACAAAAAAAAAAAAATTAAGATAATTTTATAACTCTGGAAAAGTTATGGAAATGTCAGGAAATTTGATTCAAATCTCAAAAAATCATGGAACTTCAATTATACATTCAGGAAATTCTACATAAAAATTGTAGATTTATAAACTGTTGCGCCAAAATATAAGAGAAGACCTGGAAAAGCCAGGTGATCTTTACCTAACTCTTCCAGGAATGATAAAGGAATATTCCTTGACTTCATTTCATCAACCCCCCTTTTTGTATTTTAAGGAAAATGAGAAAGATCAAATGCTAGTGTGTCACCTTATAAATTTCGTTTTGTTTTGTGCAGCTAAAATGCTCTTTAAAAAATACTTCACGCGAACCACATTTTATTCTTTTGTGGGTCCCTCTATTTAAATCGTTAGTGTTCTTCATGCTACTTTCAATAAGAAAAGTGTTTCAGTCAACTTGAATAATACATATCTGTTGTTTCAACGCATTTTTAACAATACGGGAATAAGGACGTGAACCTAAAAATTATAAGCATTTTTCAGTCGTAGATTTTTTTTTTTTTTTTTTTTTTTTTTTTTAAGCCGTAACTTAAAACGTAAAATCAAATAATTTATACACAGTGAAGCACCGTTTATACGTCTTTCACATTTATACATTATTTTAGTGAACTTCCGATTCATTCCTATTCATTTTAATGCAAAAATTTTTCGTTTATACGCCGCTAATATCGGATATAGGTTTTTTTACTTAAGGGCCCTCTTCACTCACCGCCGCCGGAAGCCGAAACTAATGTTATTCTATGGGAAATTTTTCTTTACAAATAACTTATTAACCAATACATATTTTTAAATTCTGTTGTCACATTCTGAAAGTTCCCAGCTGTTAAATGGACGCACCTTTTCTAAAAAATTATTTTTTTAATTTTTTATATTTTATTTTGAAGCAGCAAAATACGAATTTTCAATATGTGAAATTTTTTCATTTTGCAATTTCGAAATGAAATATTAAAATTTAAAAAAATTACATTTTTAAAAAAGGTCCGTCCATTTAACAGTTGAGAATTTTCTGAATGTGAAAACAGAATTTAAAAATATGTATTAGTTAATAAGTTATTTGTAAAGAAAATTTCCCCATAGAATAACATTGGTTCGGGCTTCCGGCGACGGTGAGTGAAGAGGGCCGTTAACTAAAATTCGCAAAATTTCTCGACCTGTCATTATTTTCCATTCTAAATAAGAAGGATTTTTCCTAGAAAACATCTTAAATGGAGGAACACAGGAAAGATCGAAGAATACTGATCAAAGAAATCAATTGAATTCACAGTAGAATTTTTAATACTCGTAGACAAGCAGCAAATCTTACGAATATTAAAGATTTTTAATGTTATTAAATAACTATCTGTATGGACATAAATCGTATGCAAGTTAATTATTGTCTTAAAAAATATATAATATACATATTTACTAACTTAAGATATTTTATTAATTAGTATTTTCATATAAATTTTGCTTAAGTGTCATTCAATTTGTAGCAATCAAAGTGTTATTATTAAAATTTCGATTATACGTCTTTTTACGTCAGTCCCTTGAAAGATGTATAAACGGTGCTTTACTGTATAATATATTTGTTTATGGCATTGTTTTCAGGTTATAAATCCGATGAATGGCTGTATTCGAATATGTCTCTTCAAATCATTAACGCATGTTTAAACTCTCTGTTTTATCGTTTTATTCATTCATTACCATTTTTTTTTTTTTTTTTTTTTTTTAATCTCACTACCCGTTATCCATCCAAACTTCCTTTCTCTTTACAAATTACCTTCAAACGGTTCTTTGAATTTCGACTCTTTCAGCAAATTTTAGAATTCTAAGGTGTAGGTTGAGAAAAGGGGGTGGGAGGACCGAAAACGGTCTTCTGAAAGACCCAAATGAAAGAGTATTCAGATGCTTAAAGAAAGGGGGGGGGGGGGAAACACGCATACACATGCAAGGATCTAAAAATAAAATCGAAAGAAAAGAAAAAAGAATCTAATTTCTTTCCACAGAAGGAAATTTTTTTTTCTCTTCTGAAAAATCAAGCGAAAGTAAAAAAAAAAAAATAAAAATAAAAATAAAATAAAAATAAAGCCAGGTTAGTCTTACGATTGGTAGAACTTCCAAATCAACGAATAAAGCCTTGTCCTTAAAAAAAAAAAGTTTCTACCAATCCCAGATTATTTTCCCAGAATTTGCCGAATCGAATTTCCTAATTCCACGCTTACGAAGCTCCCTGTTCGGTTTGTCTTGATGAGCCAATGCTGTTGCCATCGCCCCTCTTAGAAATGTCGTGGAAATTTCATTCCGGGATTTCGAGTCGTTTTCCGCAATTTTCTGATACGTAACTTTATTTTATTTTTCAGCTGCAATTGTAAAAGTACTTCTACTATTATTTTCCCTGAGTAGTTTACTAAGAGGGGCTGAATCCGTTCTGGCTGCGTTAAAATTGCAGGATATGCTCGTTAAGAGAAACTACATGGAAAATGCAAACGCGCCATTTTTAAATTATTTCCATTTTATTTCATATTTGAATGGAGTGATTTGGAAAATTTAAGTATTATTATACATATGGTTGGTGAAACAGGATTTTATTATTATTTTTTATTATTAATGATATTGTGATTTTCTTTGTTACAGAATGTTGTATTTTTGGACGATTTATTAATTATAAAATATTAATAATATCTTTCGATGAATTGCAGGAAGCAGGGGAAACGACCGATAAGACAAATTAGCGTGATATTTTTTATACTTATTTGTGGTCTGTTTTTTTTTTTTCAAACTAGGCCATATGATATGGGTTTCTAAAGTACGTAGGAAGTAGAAGTGTATATATATATAGATAGATAGATAGATAGATATACTCAAATTTTATTTTATTTTTTCCCTTGTTAAATTTGTTCTCGGTTTAAAAAAAAAAAAAAAAAAAAAAAAAAATGATATAAATAAAATAAGAACCACTTAGCAATGCAATTATTACTAATGTGGCATTTTCGAAAATTCAAGTTCATAAAAAATTGTCTTTTGACAAAAATGGCCATTTCACAAAATTGAAGTTTATAAAAAATCGTTACTTCACAATTCATGGAAATAGCCCTTACATGAAATTTTGTCTAATAAAAATTATTCCTTTGTAAAATTTTTCCACTCATGAATACACTGTTTTCAATATTTTATCAGATAGTCACAATCGATTTAACGGAAAATTATTAACTTGATATTAATATACATCTTGATATTAAACATAAACAGTGGAGACCACAAGCTTTTGACGAACTAATGTCTTGTGCTATTTATATTTATTTCTGAAATTCTCGCGTACTTTTTTTTGTGTATCTGCATGGTATGTTATGAGAGTTCTGAGAAAATTAAAACGTTAAAATGTCTATATACAATAAAGCACTGTTTATACCTCTTTCAAGGGACTGACGTAAAAGGACGTATAAGTGAAAAGACGTATAATCGAAATTTTAATAATAACACTTTGATGACTACAAATTGAATGACACTTAAGCAAAAGTTATATGAAAATACTAATTAATAAAGTTTCTTAAGATAGAAAATGTATATTATATATTTTTTTAAACAATAATTAATTATTCAAAAAAAAAAAAAAAAAAAGGATTCATTATAAAAAGTGAGAAAAATCATACTATTAATGCATGACTGGGTATTAATTACATATATCATATACTGAGTATTAGATTACATTTCTTAAGAACTATATGAACACATTTTGAATATTAATTATATATATTGCGTATTTTTAATAACAAGCATACGATTTATGTCCATACAGATAGTTATTTAATAACCTTAAAAATCTTTAATATTCGTCTGATTTGCTGCTTGTCTACGAGTATTAAAAATTCTACTGTGAATTCAATTCATTCTTTGATCAGCATTCTTCGATCTTTCCTGTGTTCCTCCATTTAAGATACTTTTTAGGAAAAATCCGTCTTATTCAGAATGAAAAATAATGACAGTTAGAGAAATACAGGTCGAGAAAGTTGAAAAGACGTATAACTAATACTAGAGGCGTATAAAAGAAGAATTTTTGCATTAAAATGAATAGGAAGGAATCGGAATAAATGTAAAAGACGTATAAACGGTGCTTTACTGTGTTTCATATTTGTATAAATTTATTGGTTTACGTTTGTTAGCTTTCTTGAATTTCGCGTAAAAATCACACCTTATTGGTCTCAGTGTTATGGTCCTAAATGCTAACATTAGTGTAAGTACTTTGAAATGAATTTATGTATTCATTGATACTGTATATGAGCCATAGAAAAAAATCTGTGCTGACATTTAAATTGAATTACAATAAGTGTTATGTGTGTGTTGATCTACCAGAAGCCAAATTATTATTAAAACCAAATTAATATTGTACAATAGTGAAACCAAAATCCTTCAAAGAAAGGTTTCCAAATAAAATTCGTGGTTCACGACCCAATTTTCATACTTCCTCAGGCAGTACAGTTAAAAAATAGGACTCCCACGATGCCTTTTAAAATTTTGTCGCCATGTTGGCGATGACTTTTTATTAATTTTGGTATGTATTTTTGTTTTGTTTTGTTTAATAAATAAATTTAAAATTAAAAATAATAATAATAATTCCTATTTTGGTTATATTTTTTATGATTGTGTTTTGTAGTCAATTTATGACACAAAAGTTCATATTCTGTATATATTTTTAAACTATTGCTAGATTTAAAATGACGCTTGCAATGATTCTGAAGAAGCAACTGTTAAAAATACACTTTTTCCGTAAAATACTCTCATCAGACAAATGTCGTCATTTTTCCTTATTAGTTCATTGAGCTAAGTCAGCGTGCTTAAATATTGTCCATGTATAAATATTTTTTATCCTCGCGTATTTTATTAATTGCACCACTATCGTATCGTTTCGACAAAAAATAATTGATACTGGTCCACGTTAGAGAAATATTATATGGATTATTACCTATTATTATTATTATTATACATTTATGAATCTTGCATGAATATGCATTAAAATAAAGGAATATTAAATTCCGTAATTTTCGGCATTCATTCCGTAATTTCGACATCAAGTTAGATCTGTCATTCCTCCGCCATAAATTTTATTTAACAGAAAAATCTATATATTTTGGGAGAAACAGCTCGTACAAATATAACTTTATTTGTTAATTGAAATTTCTAACGCAAAACTGATTTATCTAACCTGTGGATTTTACGCCGGAAAAAAAAAGAAAAAAAAAAATATCTCACAAATATTATTAAAATAAATAAATAATTTAAACTTTTAAACGTTTCTTGCTAACATCCCCCCCCCCTTCTCTAGGTTGCATTGTTATACTTTAACTTAATATTCTTATTCGAATATTATTTTACCACGTTTTTATTAACTCGCTTTCTTGTTTGTTTGTCCATTACAAATATTGCATTTGATTTTTAACTAACTTACCGACTAGCTAGACGTTTGTAACTTTTAGAATAGCTCAGAACACGATGACAGTGCGTTCTTTTAATACTTTTTTTCAATTAATAAATGTTTGAAATTTTTTTATAATTGCTCTCTTTATTACGCATTTGATAATTTTCTTTCAAGTTAATAAGATAATTTATTAAAAAAAAAAAAAAAAAGTATTTATATACATATACATAGAGTATATACATAGAATTGTCGAGTTTATATGATTCAACAGAAAATTTTAAAATGTGATATATAAAAAGTTCTTTTTATCTTGTAATTCTTTCAATTAATTGTTAAGTTAATTTTTTTTTAAATATTTTTATGTTTGAATTCTATAAATTCATATCAAATTTTATCATTTAAACATAAAAATATTTTTTAAAAATTAACTTACCATTAAATCTGCAAAGTAATACTTAAATATGTTTAGAACATTGCATCATGTCAAATTATCATAACATAAAATCGCTGGGGGGAATTAAAAACTAGTTAGATATTAATGGTTCAAATGAATGAATTAGATATGAAAAATTCCTGGAATAGTTCAAAAAATTTCAAAATCTTTATTTTAATTATTTAAATGGTTTTTGAGAATATTAATATTTAATATTCTTATATTTTAATGCGTGCATAGACATGCACAATTTAATAACGCTAAGAAAACAGTAATTTGCAAAAACGGTTCATAACTTTGCACCATGCCCTTTAGCTGAAGAATTAATTTCAAAAATCACAGTAAGAAAAGAATTCCTAAAAAATAATCTCAGAAATTTACATAACTATTATAGATTTGTATGTAGGAAATAAATATTATCTATTATCTCTTAATATATTTTACAATCCTCAAGGAATAACAATTCGTGAATAATAAAATATTGTTATATCGCGATCTTCGTAAATAAACCTTTCTTTTTTGCTTTGAATTAACATAATATCATAAACCCATCAAAAATACTGGAAAAGTGTAAAATTACTTGTTTATTCGAGTTATTACACTCTCGAACCCTGAAGACAAAACAAAAATGTATAAATCAAATATACTGGACAATTCGAAATACTTTTCCTTCACTCCATTCCATTCCATCTTAATTCTGAACTCAGAACTGTTTTTTATTGAACTGACTTTTACGGATTGAGATTGCTTGCCAGCGGGGAAACTCTGTATTTTGATATTTATTTTTGTATTATTTAAAAAAAAAAAAAGTAGAAAAGATCTCCAGTGGTTCCGTATTTAGAGGGAAAAAGAAATACCTTAATATCTTCTTTTCCCCCACGATGTCCTTAGACTTTTATTGTAAAGTAATTTTCACTGTGGTTGGAGTTTTTCATTTTGAACACATTTCCTCCTGCCTTCGGGGAGAATTTTCTCCAAAAGCTTCTCTGCCATTTTCAAGAAAGGATTATTACTCCCTCTTAGCTCTTTAATTTTTTTCCCCATTTTTTAGTCAGAAAGTTTGATGCATTTTGTAATGATTGAAGAAAGGATAAATGACGTCACATTCCCTCGAGATTTCTCAGTTGTGTTACGGTCCGTAATTTGAGTGCCTCTATAACTTTTCATTTGAGGGAAGTGACGTCATAATCTCTCCAAGCACTGAATTTTCATTCATAAAACACTATATTTTTCAATAAAGACATAACGATGACGCACTGACGAGCGGATGTTTTCGAAAGCACTCAGTGAATTATCGTATGTCGCTGTCTCTTATTTTTCGTGCTTTAATTTTACACATTTTGTGCCGTTATTCAGCAAAAAATTAATGCATTGAATAATTTTATATAGTTTTTAAATTAAGACAATCAAATTTATTATTTCTTCATCTTTTTGCAATATATAAAATAAATATATGTGCTATATGCATTGGTCTCTGCTAGTCTACATTTTGTCTACTACTCTTATCAAATAGTAAAAATTTTTGGAATTTTTGTAACGATTTAGTTAGATATCAATTTCAATTCGAAAATATTAATAGTCAAAATATAAACTAGTTGGGATCCCTATATGTATGCATGATTATATATATGTATAGTTATTTATTTTTTACGAAAAACTTTCGACTTTCTTATGTGAGAAAGTAGTTCGTAAAGAAACAGGCAGGTTCTAGTCGATGAATGCTATTTATTCAACATAACTTTTCGAATCAGCATGTACTGATTCGAAAAGTTACGTTCAATAAAGAGCATTTGTTGTACAACAAATCTGCGATTAGAAGGAATTTTCTCGAAACAGTCCAATTGTACTGTTTGTTATTCTATCGAATATTGAAGTACCAGTTCAACGAAGCTCTCATTCGTACCGCAAAAATCACGATTCGACTAATGTTCTGGAACAGTCCAAGAAAAGCGTCACTTGTTCAATGGAGAGTAAATATCATCAAATACTCCAGAGCAGAAATCTTCATTAGCTCACGAACAAAGTTCAGTCGCTTAGAGCACAATCTGCAAAGTGTAATCGCTCAGACTAGGTCTCTGAACAAATTCGAATCACAGTGAGTACACATTCTCCTCTAGAAGTCGATCCACTCCTATTTATGACTTTTCGCGATGTCGCTTGGCGGTAATTCTATCCAGAAACCCATGGAAAGTTCGAGATCTAAGCTTCTGTCTAGATCTAGCTTCAATACTTCGGGAACCCTACTAAACTGCTATTTTTCGCCAAATTTGGTCGCCAAGGTTGACGTCACTGAAAATGAATAAACTGTTTCTTTATTTTCACTTTGCCAGTAAAACTATTTTCACTGCAACAGGAAAATTGATGCAGGGAAAAGAAATCCGTTGTAACAATACATTGGTGTGTGTGTATTATTGCTTTTCCATTTTTATTTATATAAAAGTGTTATATTACTGTTTTATTGTAACATTATCGGATTTTTTTGCTCTCGTATTTATTTTTAAGTTCTACTTTAAAAGTTTCTATACTTTTTTTTTGTGTGTGTGTGTCTGTGCGTGCGTGCAGGAGCTTATAATTTTCAGGCTTCTAATTATTCTATGTTTTATTTACATTTAAGATAGCTTTTGACCATTGAATGATCACAGTCTCATTCCAGTAGTTTTACCTTTTTATTCAATACTTGCTTTTAAAATTTCTAAAATTCCTTTCATAGCTGGAATTTAAAGTAATTTACAAACCCATCAACAAAATTAAATTATCCTCTTTTAAAGATCCTATTTCTACTGAAAACCGATCTGGCGTTTATTTATACCTTTGTTCTTCGTGTAATTTAAATTATGTCGGTCGGACTAGGAGACATTTGTAATATAGAATAAATGAGCGCCGTCGGAATGTTCACAATAAAGAGATTTCCAAATCTTCTATTGCTTCCCACTGCTGAGCTCATGATCATTGTTTTCATTTTTCTAAAACTAACATCATTTCTTCTCCTATCTACTTGTTTCATTTGGATATCCATGAGGCTTTTTGCATATTTAAAAATAGGAAAATCTTGTAATGATATTTCTTCCACTCTGTTCTTGTCTGATGCTTAGAAATTATCCACGTAACTTCGATTTTCGTCTACTTTTTTATTTTATCCTTTTATTTAAGATTTTGCTTTTTTATTTTTATTTCTCTTGATAATTCTGGTTACACCAATGTTTATGTTGACATTCAGTTTTATTTTTTGCTTGCAGCATTCGTGCTCTTTCGACCCGAAACAATTGTTTCCAGTTCTTGCATTTTATGATGTTTATTCATTTTTTTACTTATTACTTTATAATGCCAGTCTTGTGGTGCTTTTTTACAATAATTACCTTGTGCCTCAAAGTGATTAAAAAAAAATCGAAAATAATATTTTTTAAATCTAGAAAATTTGATTGGTGAAAGTATTAAATTATACTCTTCGTAGCATAGTGGTTTGGAAAACATGGACTATTACATGCTTGTTTATTTTTATTGCTTCAATTGTTATTTTGCTTCTGTGAATCAAATTCTGAATTCTGACATACTTTTAAATATTTTTGCATTTAAATTCAGTCATTAAAAATAAAAAATAAATCCAAATTACTATATAAATAATCATCCCCAAAAATGTCAGTTCGTAGTTTTTGCCTGCAAATATTTAAAAAAAAAAAAAAAAAAAAAAAAAAATCCGAGTTATTATATAGAGATATTTTATACAGTTATCCAGTTTTAGCTTTTTAGCGAAATTCTGACCAACATGTTTTAGCAAAATGCTAAAAAATTTAATGGCAGTTTAAACCCTGCTTTCAGTTTAACTGTCATCCTTCATTTTGTAAATGTAAATAATTTTGTGTTTGCAAGTAAAATAAAATTATGTGTTAAAGTTAAATGAATGAAGTCAAAGTTAAAAGGAATTAAATTAATATAAAAAAAAAGGGGGGGGGGTTGAAATGCAATTTAATTAAACGGAGGAAGGACATATATTACTTTCTCTTCTGTATCAGATTTGTTATTAATAAAAAATAAATCACTTACATTAAATTCATATCAAATAGTAATAATAACCGCAATCCGTCATTAAATATCTGAGCTCATATAATTGAATGGATTACTTTATATTTTATTTTCAATCATTATAAATAATACATCTTTTTATTTTACTATCGTCCTTCAATTTTACTTGACAAATTGTAGCAATTATTGAAAGTTCCTTATCCATTACAATCTAACTTATTGAAAAAAGTCAGCCATCTATTTTTATTAATGAATATAACTGACAGAAATTTCTGTCCAATCTTGCTTTTGAAACGATTATATTACATAAAACATAGGACCAATAATTTTCTCTTCTCCTCTTGTTTTGCTCGCTGTCTACCGGCCCATCAAAGATGCTGATTACTTTACGCCCGCAGGAAGTGGAATAGATTTCAAGCGTTGCCAAAAATAAAGAAACAAAAAAAGAAAGTAAATACATGAATAAATAAAAAGGGAACATTCTCTTGGGCTCTCGTGTTTGACCATTGAAAAAAGAAAATAGAATTGTTAACCTTAGAATCTAGTATCACTTTCTGAATTTCCTGTATATTTGATGGTGGCCTCGATAAAAAAAAATAAAAAATAATAAAAGAAGAAAGTGAAAGAAGAAGGGGAAAAGCTCTTCTCTTTTCCTCCCCCTTGCTTACTTGCCACCCTATTGCAGCTCTTTTAAAAACCATGGTGAAAGTGAACGCCCACTGAATCCAATTGAGTTTTCTTTAATAACTTTCACCTGGCTTCCACTTCAAAAATTCATTATTATTATTCATTATTTTTCGCCTTTCTTTTTGAAATCCTTCATCATTATTCAATAGAATTGAAATAGGGAGTCTGAAGTCCGGAAAAATATTAAGAAAAAATAACAATAAATAAGTAATAAACCTTTTCTGGAGAAGAAAAAAATGTAGTTTCGATATTTCACTAGGATCATTCCGTCCTAGTTCCCTAAATCCTAGTGTTTCTTCCCTCTCCTCCCCGTCTTCAATTTTTATCAAACAATAGGGAGAATACTCGAATAACTTCAGGAGTCGACCCTACTTCATTGTTATGAAAGAAGGGGGTGCAAGTATTGTTTTCGCACGTGTGCATGTAGGGTTGCTTCACTCCCTTTTTTGTTTCGTTCACTTTAATCTCCTCTTATTTTTTTTTTTTCTCTCTGAAGATGTTTCAGTCCGCACAGTTCTTCACAGTTTTTTCCACCCTTTTATATACGCTCAGTCGTTGTATCTGTCTTTCCAATTGAAGTATTGTTCCAGTAATTTTGAGAAGGAGAGAGAGAGAGAGAGAGAGAAAGAAAAAAAGAGAAAGAAAGAAAAAATAAAACAGAAAAGAATGAGGAAGTAAAATCGTTTGTCTTATACAGCCAGATACTTTTCTTCCTCTTTTTATAATTTGAAATAAAAAAGTGATAATAATAAAATGAAATTATTTTTATCTCCAGAAAAATTAGAATTTATTACGCGGTTTTCAAGATGAGTTGCTGTTTTTTCTCCCTATTCTAATGATAATGTATTTCTTACGTCTCTTGTTCGTAGGGACAAATTATCAGATTTTCTCTAAGATATGGGGGAGAATTTTCCCTTTGAAAATAAGGTTGGCACTAATGAGATTGGATAATTATTCAGGCGCCAGCTGGATAATTATTAATTGTTCGTCTTTTCCGCGACAGACTTTAAAAGGATAGAAGAAAATTATTTTTAATTATATTTGTATTATCTCTTCTGTATCCTAGATCTTTATTAGTAAGACTAATAATAGAATTAAATTATCTATCACTCCTTAAAAAAAAAAAAAAAAAAAAAAAAAAAAATCAAGTGCCTTTTTTTTTTTACTTGAAGTATTTTTTAAGGATTCCAACAAATACTATTTATAAAATTAATGTTTGGTTAAAAGAGTTTTTATTCTTTTTTTCATACTACAAAGTTATAATACGGAGATAAATGGCAAATGTTGTTCGTAGTATGTTAATTTATTCTTTCTTTTATTCATTCATTCATTCGTTCTTTTCTTCTTCTTTTATTTTTATTTATTTATTTATTTATTTTGTTTATTTATTTATTTATTTATTTATTTTTTCCTGTTTGCCTGACTTGATGTATGGGAAATGTAGTGTAAATGTTTTGACTTCTTATTCATAAATTCTTGCTTTTGGTGGCTAGTTAGAAAGTAATTAACAAATTTTTTATATCATATTGTCTTTATTTATTTTCCAATACAATGATTATACAGTGTTGCTACAATCCCGCCTTTTTACCCCTGACTCTTCAACCACTACATTTATATAGCAATTTTCCCCTTAATTGATCATGGAAATAAGCTACAGAAGATTATTATATAAATAATCCAGGAAAAAATATGAACCATAGCAACCTTAGTTATATTTTAAAACGTGCTTTAATAAAGTATTCATACCATTCTTTGATAAAATTTTAAGCTTAAAGAACTATTACAGGGTTTCTGCGGTCTGTCTTTTCCAGAACTACTGGTATCATATAGTAACCCCCCCCCCTCCTCTCCCTAATAGTGAAAAGATTGTGAAAGATTACTATTAAAAATTAGTGTCTCTGAAAAATACGGACCGTAACCTTTTACAAATTATATCGATTTATTAATAATTAAGGGGATGCTGGATGTTCTGGAAATACATGCATTAAAATAACATATAGAAAATTACCTTAATATAATTTAAAATCTTAATTAATATCCCCCCCCCCCCCCCAGTTTTATGTTATTCTTGTTTAATAATTTGTTTTAAATATATTTCGTAATTACTTTGCATATTTAAGTTAATTTTTTTTTAAATACTTTTATGTTTGAATGCTGAAATTTAATGCAATTTTTTAGCAATCAAACATATATGCGTGTTAACTAACTTCATGAATCTAATCTACAAAGTAATACCAGAATATTTTTAGAATATTACTGTTAAAATATACGAACAGGAAAAAAATATAAAAATAGGGGAAAAATAGGTAAAAAATAATTAGAAGGAAGCATTTTAATAAATTTAAAAATTTCAATTTTATTTAATTATATTTAAATAGCTTTCTAAAATTTTTAATAGACTTAATGTCGTTACATTTCAACGCAGATTGTTGTAAATTTTCTAACATTCATCCTTTTAAATTGTTTATAAGGAATTTATATAACATTTACCTAACCATTTAAATGGATATTTTGTTAAAGCGACAATATATTCAAATTATTCCAATTATTTATTCAAATTAGTGTTACTGCTCGCAATTAAAATACAAAATGTGCGTTTCCACGTTAATAAACAAAATAAATAGGAGTGAAACTTTTCAGGGTTCTTGAATTCAAGACCCCTCAAGTAACCCTGAGTTCAAGATTTTCGAAAATTTTGCTGAAGCAGAATTGAATGTTAAATTATTTTGCTTTAACAAAAATTTCTCATTTTGAATGTTTTAATTTACCGTATAGAACTCTCCAAATATAATTTATTATACATATAAATTTATACTTTTAGTGATAGCCCTGTGATATATCATTAATAAGTTTTTCCTTGACATTCATCCTCCATACAAAGGGTGTTTTTTCAGGGATTTTGCATGTTGGGTTGTTTCACCCTTAAATAAAACGAATTGTTACTAAAAATTAAAAATTTAGGGTATTTATACTAATAACATTATAAATTTGTTTTAAAATTATTTTTACGATTTATCAGTTATCTATATATCATCATTTTTTTCTATCTCTGTAGAACTTATTATGTAGTAACTTTTATAATATTAAAAATAATAAAATCGCATCAATTCTTTTTAATCTAGATGAGATAATTTCTGTTACGTGCTTGCTTTCTTTAAGAATGGGCGTCAATATTTGTGTGTATGTCATAACTTTTCATGTTACGTCTTCATAGATTATCAATCAAAAATAAACACTTCCAGGCGTTGAAAAATTTCAAGCCCGCCATTCTAATTAGAAACCTGCGACTTTTTCTTAATTAAGGATATTAATTAGAAAAATTCCTCTCTGTCACCAAGTGCTGAGAATAATTCCACGTGCGCCCACGTTAACATAGCTCCATGGTGACATTTTGAAAAACTGTTTCATCCTACACCATCATCATTGAATGCAATTTTACTTATAAATTTCGCACGCCACCATCTTCTATTTATCAGGTCCATGGTCTATGATTAAACACGACCTGCTAGTTTCTAATTCTTTATTTTCATCCTCTTAATCAAATACCCATACTGTCCCATAAATAATAACCAAAACATGGGATGACAACATCGAAGAACAATTAATAATGTTTATTTAAATAGGATCTGCATATTTTGCCTCCTTAAAAATATGAAAACTCCATTAAAAGGTTAAAAAAAAAAAAAAAAAAAAAAAAAAAAAATCTTTCTCTAAGATTAATGGCAGGATGAACAGAACTTCATGTAACTTGCATCTGGAAGTAACTTTATGAATACTGAGTGCATAAATCACCTGACATTTTGTACTATCAAGATCTTCCCTCCCCCTTTCTTATTGCATGCCCCGCCCTATTTTTTATTTTATTTATTATTTATTACTGTTATTTTTTTCTAAACCTCTTTTCTTATTCCAGCCGACAATGTGTTTAGCCAGCTAGCGAAATGAGAATATGTGCAGTATTTCTGTACTCCGTATAATTAGGAACGTCAAATAATTATTTCTGATGTTAATCTCCGTAATTATTCTGAATATTAATGATGACCTGACAGAAGTAAAGCTGCCACGAGGCTTTTTTTTTTTTTTTTTTTTTTTTTTTTTTTTCGTGCGTGCGTGTGTTGGTACCTTTTGCATTTATTGGTTTTTTCCTTGAAACAACGAAGATCGTTTAGTAATATTGTTGTCTTACTTTCACGCGCATTGATTTGTATTATTATCATTTACTTTTATTTTGATCGCTATTCTCCAATATTTATTTATTAAGATAAAAATCAAAGTTGCAAGTTAAAAAAATCTGGAGTGCCTTTACTCGACTTTCCAAATATTAATTAATTAACAGTTGTATAAATAAATTAAAATAAAACATAAACAAAAGTGAAATTTAAAAAAGGGTGTTTGAGTATTTTTCTCCATTGTTTAATTTTATGCTACTGCATTTGGAATAATTTCAGTTCGTATATCATAATGATAAAGAATCTTTCGTTGAGTCCCTGTAAAAATCTATAAAGGCCAGATTCACCAAAATCTATTTAGTTCGTGCGACGGTGATCTTTAATACGTGTATAAATTTTCAGCTCAATCGAATAAGGCGCTTAGACGCTATCGAACTTTAAAAAATTTGGATTCGATACACTATAATCAGAGGTGAAACTTTTCAGGGGCTACCCGTGAATTCAGGGTTTTTGAAATTTTTGCTGTTTTTGATTTCCATGTAAATTATTTTGCTTTTACAGAAATTCCTTATATTGAATGTTTAATTTGCTTTATAATGTATTAAGAACTCTCCAAATATCATTTAATACAGGTAGCCATATATTTCATTATTAAATCTTCCCTATCTGCATGCAAATATCAGTTTTCAGGGGTTTTGCATGATGCTAGGTACTTTCACCCCTGTATAAAGATAAAAAACTTTACTTTGTGCCATGTAAAAAAAAACTATAATGGCTAGATTCAACAAAATCTATACAATTTGTGCGACAGTGACTTATAACATGCGTATAAATTTTCAGCTCAGACGACTAAGGCGTTTATACGCTATTACACTTTAAGAGCGGACAATACCTAATCTCGCCGGCAGCCTTCGCCCATGTTATTCAATGGGAAAATTTGTTCACATAATTACTCATTACCTAATGAATATTTTTCAATTCTGTTTTCACATTTAGAAAATTCATAAGTGTTAAATTAGTACTCCTTTTCCAAAAATTGATTTTTTAAAATTTTAGTATTTCATTTTGCGATTAGAAAATGAGAAAAATGCATTTTGTGAAAAATCGCATTTTTGTACTCAAAATTAAAATGTAAAAATTAAAAAAAAATGAGTTACTCATTTAACGGTTATGAATTTTCTGACTGCGAAAACAGAATTAAAAAATATTCATTAGGTAATGTGTAATTGTCGCAACAAATTTTCCCATAGAATAACATGGGCGAAGGCTGCCGGCGAGATTAGGTATTGTCCCTTCTTAAAACATTTGGTCCCTTGGGCCATAATGATAAAGAATTTTTCTTTTTGTCCCTGTAAAAAAACTATAAGTCCTAGATTCACCAAAATCAATAGGGTTCGTACTATGGTGACCTACAACAACGTACCAACTTTCAGCTCATTCGTACAAAGCGTTTAGCCGCGTTCACTCACACACATCATCGTAAAAATAGCAAAAATGAACTGAACGCATCTCAAAACGTATAGAAACACCAAAATCTCGAAGTCAGATTTTTGACATGATTACTATACTTTCCTTACATATATATGTTCGGAAAGTCAAGAGAAACCGTTTATCCGTAAAGCACCGTTTATCCGTCTTTCAAGGAACTGACGTAAAAGGACGCGTAATCAAAATTAAAAAATAAAACTTTTATTACTACAAATTTAACTTTTCCGTGCTACCATTGGGACGGGACATATATGTCCCGAAGGCAGTTTTAAATGTAATGTGGAGCTATTTTCCGAAAGTTTTCTGTTTTTGTCTTTTAGACCTGTGATCATCATGAGTAGGCGGATAGGAATTTCAGCTGAGGAAATTCAATGTCTATTGAATGGAATGGATTCAGATAATTTATTTATGACGTATTTTTTTTTTTTTTTCCCTTAGAAAAAAATATTCGTAGTGAAAGGGTTATTATTATTGAAGCAAAATTTATGTGAAATACTAATTAATAATTTTTTTTTTAAGATAGCAAATTCTACATTACGTCGATTATGAGTAATAAAAGGACGTAAAAAACGTATAAACAGGAGACGTATAAACGGTGTTTTACTGTAGTATGCTGTAGTCATCACAAAAACTTTTTTCTGCATTGTACGTTATAACAGCGCACTTACCAGTTAACATGCACAAAAATTTGGTCGACATACCGCGTTTTATTATTATGTCACCATTATTAAAAAAAAAAAAAAAAAAAAAAAAAAAAAATCTTGAAGATTTTTTAATTCTATAATATTTTTATTTAAAATTTACTTTCTGAAATAGTGGTGGCGCAAAGCACGTAAAAATATACAAGGAACGGTTTAACCCCTACACGTAATAAGTTTTGTGCAGTTGTACACTATAAAAGCTGATATTTAGCTTTCCTGTAAATGCAGGAGACTGCAGTATAGCAACGCCACCTACAGATTGATATATGCCAAAACCTAATTAACACAAATTTATATCAAGGCTCAACTAAAATTATGAAAGTCTTGTAGAAAATCGTCCATATTTTCGTGAAATATAGAGCTCGCAAAATTATAGTTACACTTACAAACAGACAGACATTTATAAATTATAAAGAACTTAACATAAAAATTTCTTTACGCACCATAAAATAAAGGGAAGCACTACCATTTTCGAAGGACGTGACCTTTCTTCTTCAGGTGCAAAAAACACGGCAAACCTTGGAGGCAAAAGCAAGCATAGTTAAATCGAGTTAAAACTACGCATTTCAAAAGCGTAAATCCATCGAAAACCAGAGGTTAAAATTTTTCGCGAATCTAGTACTTTCTTCTTATAAATACAGAAAAAAGTTTAAAAAAAAAAATAAAAAAATCTTTTATTGCTGCAAAAGCATAACCACGCGATGATAAATTTCAGGATATAGCTTGTCACAAAATATTGTCTTTTCGTGATATAAGCGGAAATACTTGATTGATTAATGCCTTTGCCAAAATTTAATAACGTATCCCCTTTCAAAATGAATTACGTTATTATTTTGTAAAAGCTTTTCCAGATATTAAAGATACTTTCTATCTTTCCTTAATAAGTCAGAAAGATTAAATCCTGGCGACAGCGCTTATATTGGTCTATCCTAATAATAGATGGCTGAATTTCATAAATAGTATTTTTTATTCTGGTTAGTTAAAGATAGCTCACGAACTACATTTAAAATATGCTTTGTAATGTATAAATTTTTTACTCAAACTTCTTGAAAAATGGGTAATAAAGTTGGTTTTTACCAAGCTTCGTCCAAAACTGCCAAAAAACATCTGATCCTGCATTTTATGCTATATATTTTTAACACGAGTTTCTTTTAATGCGTTATGTAGTTATAATAATATAAATAGACATGGTTATAACTCTATGTCTATCACGTGTGATCGAATAAAAGATAAATAATGAAAAAAAAGCACCCAAAAAGAGGATAAATATCTTTTAGGAGCAATTATATGTAACATGAATATTTTTATCACGCGTTTAAGCAATTAAATAAATATAAGATAAAAAATAATTTTATAAACCATGGTTTTAAATTTTCTGTTGAATCATAGCTATAGAACTAACTACATTAACACTTTATCAATGTGCATTGTTACGAAATTGTAAATAGTTGTATTTATTTTTGTATAAATTCTTTCAGAGAGGCTTAGTAAGTTGATAAAATGTCAGTTTTCTGCATTTCCATCTCTTTTTCGCGTAAAATTAGCTTTATTTTCACTATAAAATGCATTAAAAAGCTCCAATAGGCAGGTAATGGATTTGGCGCTAAATTTGGCGAGAAAATCCTTATTATCGATATTCCAAAGATGGACGTTCTAATGTGAGTGGTTAAAGAGTTACCGGAAATTTGAATTTAGAAAAAAAAAAAAAAAATTGGTTTTAAATATAAAATATTAATCCTTTCAGAACAACATATATTTGCATCGTGAACTACATTAGCACTTTATCAATGTGTAGAAAATGTTTAAAGTGATAATGACGTCAATTTTTGCCAGGTGCATAATTTAACTTTTTACAATTTTTAACGCTCACGTTTAATTAAATGTATTTCTTTTTATGTTGAAAGAAAATGAACTAGTATTTTTTTTTTTTTTTTTTTTTTTTTGGCAACAATTAAATTATAGCTGATATTTTAATAACTATTTTTATTGCTATTAGGAGCTTATTATTTTCATATTTTAATTAATTAAAAGAAAACTATTCGAAAATCTGACTTCGAAGTATTGTGTTGTCCAGTGTTGGGCATAATTGGTTAAAAAGTAATTGAATTACAATTAAATTATAATTATAATTATTTTACTGTCAATCGATTAACAAGTAATTGATTACAAATAAATTGAATTATTACAAATAAATTGAATAAATAATTCAATTTATTTGGAATCAATTACTTGTTAATTGATAGACAGTAAAATAATTATAATTGTAATTCAATTACTTTTTAATCAATCATGCCCAACACTGGTTGTCACCGGGTTCTGAGCTACTGTGAAAATTTCAAATGTCTAGCTAGTAGGAAAGTTAGTTAAAAATAGATTGCAAGATTTGTACCGAACAAACAAACAAACACACAAACAAACAAGAATGGAAGTTAATAAAAACATGGTAAAATAGACATTTGTCTTGTCCTAAACATCAATCTATTTTTTAAACGTAAATATCTATAGATTTATTTTCTAAAATAACTCTGGCGTTCAAAATTATTTTCCCTTTCGTTTTAGAAATCTCTCTCTCTCTCTCTCTCTCTCTCTTATTTTGCTTTTCTCTCTAAAACAACTATATTACATTCCTATCAATATCCTACTTAAAAGTATACATAGTATTTTTTTTTATGTACTTTGTTTTTCTTCTTTAGTTCTTCAGCGACTTATTATATTTCTCACAATATAATACGATAAAAGAGAATTCCTAATCTTACTTCCAGCATGGCGACCCTAGTTCAATTAGTACCCAACTTTACAAGGCTTTCTCTTCAATTCATCAAACCTTATTTTTCACGATTATGGCTGAAACATTCTTTTTTCTCTTTTTATTTTTCCTCCATTCTTTAAGAAAGTTAGAACCTCATCGAACCTCTCCTAATGATTCTAAAGGTCTCCATTGCTAGGCCCCTCGCATTAGCTGTTGCCAGATCTCGGCAAGTGTGCAATCAATTATTGCCCTTCATTCCCCCCTCGTTCTTTTGTTTTTAGAAAACCCTCCAGGTGTAAATGGTTTCTTTGAAAGATATAATCCGGGTTTATATGAGTAGAGAAGGGGGGACAATATTTTTGTATTTGTTTTTTATATATGTAATATGTGATTTATGACTTTTTTTTTTTTTTTTTCCACAAAGGTGTTTTTATAATAATCAGCCTAGGTGATGTTTCAGGGTAATAAGCATGCACGAAGTTGATTTGTTATAATTTATTTATTTCTGGCATTTGGCTGTGTATTTGTTTAATATTTTATAAAATAAATATACGTTTTTCATCATCCTTGATTATTGCTGTATAACATAATTCCTTGTAGAAAACTGTCTTGTAAAATGCTATTTTAAATTGCAGTGCATTCAATAAGCTGTAAACTCAAGTACAAAAACTGTACAATTTCTTATATGAAATGGTTAAAATACATTATTTTTTTAAATATTGATATAGTACATCATAGGTATCTTTTCTTTCTTTTTCAGTTTTTATTTACATGTAATTAAGTTAAAAGAACTTGTTGAATTATCAGGCATTTAATACTATAAAAATTGCTATCATTTGATTTTTTAAGTTTTTTTTTTCCCTTAATTCTTTAATGATATATTTTAGAAATGAGAAAACCTCTTATCTGAACTGATTTTTCCTACTATGACATCAATGTACCTTTTTTTAGTATGTTAATGTATTATAGATGCAGAATACTTACTACATGTATATTATATATGTATCATACTTCTTTTTGATAACTCTTCTTCGTAGTTTAATAGAAATAAAGGATTTTAATACTATTATTCTTTTAAACATTCGCTCTATTAATACATTTTTCGTTACATTTAATTTTTTATAAACTCATTCAAACGTGTGAAAACAAAAGAAAGTGAAGTATATATTCGAGAATTCTTGTATTAAAAAATTCATTTTTTAATATATAGAAGCTGTTATCTAAGAAAATATGCGAATAGTTTTGTACTGAGCTGCAACTTCTCTTTATAAGATATTCCCTCTAATAAAATATTCCTCTATGTTGGATGAGTGCAATTTCGCAACACAAATGGCCACGTCTTTCGATTTTATTGGTATACGTGATGCGCTGAATTACATCAAAAAAGAAAAAATAATAATCTTGAATAAGCGCTTACTAAATTTTTAAATATTGGTGTTACAGGGTTCGTACAGATTCGCCTCCCCCCCCCCTCAGTCTGCCCCCAGTATTCTGAAATTGAAAAAAATTTCCTCGATTTATAGACTTATTTCATAACGAAAATCTTTATTCAGAATTACTGGTGTAAGACACAGAGAAAACACTAGTATGTTGTGGTCACCACATGACTTTCTTCTATATTTTCCTATACAAATTCACTCAGTAAAAATAATTTATTGAAATTATTATTTTAAAAAATTTTCCATGATAATGCAGACGATTTCCACATTAGAGAAGTAGTATAACACTAAATATCTAAAACAGAAAGTCAATTTTATTCTCAATATTGCATAAAAAAAAAAAAAAAAAAAAAAATCGATAACTTTATTTTAAATTATCGCAGATCGATGGTTCAACCATTCGTTTTAAAGGTATTGACGAACTCTTTTGAAAGATACCCATCATGAAAATTTACTCCCCTCCAGGGGGGGGGGGGAGGCGAGGCTCCTGCATACACAAATTGCTTTTCCCAGTTGACTATATCTATTGTAAATAATTATTTTAAATTTCATAATGATTGTTAAAAATTTAGAAAAAGCGGGATGGCAACGCAGCCTGTGAGACAATTTTTACCAAAAGTTGATAGGCACTAATTTATGTCGAGGTGTAACTACATACCAATTTGTATGAAATTCTGTGCAGAAGTTCCTGAGATACAGTTGCCACAAAATTTTGTCACACACACAGAGAGAGAGAGAGGCAGACAGACAGACATTTTCTGAAAATGGTCAAATAGTGTTCTACATCTCTCAAAACGTGTAAATCCATCAAAAAACTGAGGTCGAAAAATTTTTACGAATCCAATACTTTCTTCTATTGAATATAGAAGAAAGTAATAAGGACCGTACGAACCTTGTGCAATATTTTTTCTTTAAACAAAAGAGAGAAAGATTTAGTTGTTTTACGCTGCATAATCATACAAAAATAAAAAATAAAATCGATTTAAAAAAAAAGAAAGAAAGAAAGAAAGAAATATACAAATGATATGTCTGTTTAATAAAATAGTTTTATAAAAATAAAAAATAAAAAAAATGCAGACAATAATGTTGTTTAAAATTCAAACTTTTTCTCGTATAAAGAATGTCTTTATTTAAATAATGACTTTTAACCTTCTGGGTTAACGTCAGTAGAACAGCTCTGAAAACGGCTGTCTGTTTTGAAAAAGAAACCGTTGTTCACTTTCGCTAATACTTATAATCGAATCTTCCTCACTTTTTATCCATTCTTTTTTTTTTTTTTTTTTTTTTTTTTTTTCACTTATCATCGAAGATTTTTCGCAAATGATATAATTAGACCATTTTCTAAAACTTTCAGTGATCTTTTTTTTTTTGTCTGTTGATGAGCTATTTCTCGCGCCTCTGTTGTTCAAAATTACATATTTCCAACATATTATTACATGCCACTGGTTCTCTTCTATAACGTGAGGTATTCACTTTTGCTGATGCCCCACTTTCTCTTAATGGCGAAAACATGATGCTAAAACAAAATCTTACCATGGCTTTTTTCTCATTGGGGAGTGGCAACGACACAATTTATGAAATGCTCTTAAGTCTGAGGATGGGAGATTTTCTTTTTAAAAGTTTTAATTAAGTTGTGGCATCTTTTTCTCTTTTGATCCAAGCTTTACTTTTTTTTCCCCTCCCGTTCTTGCATGCATCTTATACGCACTCCCCTTTAAAGTTTCTCCACTCCTTCTTTTTCTTCTAATTACACTGAGTTCATTTGAGCCTATTTCTCACACACTGTTAAAAAAATGCAGAAAAAATACAGAAATTCTCTGTAATTTCAGAAAAAAAGTCGTAAATTACGGAAAAATTACGTAGACAAAACGTATTTTACGACTTTTTTTTCTGAAATTACAGAGAATTTCTGTATTTTTTCTGCATTTTTTTAACAGTGCACATTACATGCGCGAAAGCTTCTAAATAGTGTTTTCTAAAACCTTCTTGTTACTCGAAAAAGAATTTTAATATATGCACAACAGGGATAATCCGCTTCATAATTTTCTTTCAAAAATGCTTATTTTGGCAAGTCACATACTCTATATTTATGTACAAAAAACAAAACGTTTATTCTGTGGAAGTATAAATTATTTTTAAGATGTAGGGGTTTTTTAATTATATTTTCAGGCAGTTTTTAATCTGTGCTACATTTATCATTTAATTTCGCGTATATAATGTTTTAAACAAAGCTTACAAAAACTAACATGAAGCTAATATATATACTTTAAGTTTGGGGTAACACATCTAAGAAAGATATGTTAAAATATTTTAACTAATGGTATTTATTTAATCTTATTACAAAATAAAAATCTTCTTTTAAAAAGAAATAAAACTTTAAAACATTTTTAGTACTTTAGTTTGTAACAGCAGCTTATACTGACGTGCACTTAAAAAATATAAAGTTTTGAAAATTCTTCAGAATAGTTGTAGAATTTCAAAACTAATGTTATTGGCCAATAGCTAAAGGACAGGCCACTAGAAGCAGCTTTTTTACTGTCCACTTGCTTTCTTTCTTTTTTTTTTTTTTTTTTTTTTTTAACTTAGTGGCCACTTTTTTTTTTTAAATTAGAAATGATAAAGAATAATTAATGTTAAAAAAAAAAAAAAAAAAAAAAAAAAAAAAAAGTATTAGTGACATAAAATAATTAATAAGTATTCAAAATTATTAAGGGTCTATTCCATTGGTAATTGACTGGCATTCACAAAGCAAAACAAATATTTTGTTAAATAATACACAAAAAATGCATCTTTCAGAATAACTTTTTTCTCAGTTAATTGTCTTTTTCTGCAGGATTCAGTAATGTAACTGAATTTAAAAAATGCTTTTTAGATAATTTTATAAAATAGCAGGAGTTCAAAAAATTCTGAAAAGTCGGGTAAAGAATGAAGTAAGTTGATTTAGAAAAAATGACAATCTTTTAATTTTGAAATAATTGTTTGTAGGAGCTACAAATTTTTACTGAATAAAAGATAGAATTTTCTTCTGTAAAGAACTAATATACATTAATATACAGGTTTCTGACAAAGTTAATAAACGGTAGGAAACTGATAAACACTTTTTCAAAACAATGCAAAAGGCAACCAGAAAATTGGCCACTGTAGTGGCCACCAAAAGCAAATTTATCAGTGGCCACTTTTTAGCAGTAAATGGCCATGTGGCCGACGTCCAGTGCTAATTTTGCCCTATACCAATAGCATCTCAAAAGTTACATATAATAGTTACATCATAAAAGTTACTTCAGTTGTGTTTCAAATCTCTTGAGACGAATTACTAAAATTCAGTTTTTAGCAGAACAATTTTATATATTATTAATAATAATAATAATAATAAAATTGATTGAATATGTAACTTAAAACATTTTGAGAAAACAAAACTTTTAAATTTTTTTTGTTTTTTTAAGTGGCGAAGGGAAAAAAATAAAATAAATAAAAAACAGTGAGGTTATTTTTTTTTTTTTTAATATCATCATAACTTTGTTCAAAAGTATACACAATATTCCCATTACCTACTGTAGTCGAGTTATAAAAGCAAAACGCATTTTTACATGGTGTTAGAAACTTAACTAACATCTAACATATTTTATGACATAATATTTCATTAATTAATACAATATATGTTAAGTTGATCTCAGTGAGTGGATTAATGCTCTTTGTCTAAGCTAGATTCTAGGCCTGGGTGGAATATCCTTTGTGAGGCTTTCTAAAAGTTTTAGCTCGTATTCAAGCTAGTTTCGGAGAAAAACATGGAAAACCTCGAACGGCTAAGCCGAAGACAGCAACTTCGATTTGAACTTGTCACATACCATCAACAGCTTAGTAATCAAAATTTCTCGACCACTTGTTGGGCATATATGTTTAGATGTCAGACATATCGCATCCCGGCATGAGAAATGACATAACTAAAAAAAAGCAATATTTGAAAAACATATACTTAAAGATAACGATAGAGAATTTACCAGCATTGGCATAAAAACTAACACAATTGCCCTATATAATTTCCGAAATAGAGTTGTGGCGATTTTTGTGTACGTTAAGAAACTTCATACACATTTTTTAATGACATTTTTTAACTCAAATTTACAATGTTTTGAGTTTTGTTGCTTTCCTTGCCAGAGCACGATATAGGAGAGATCCGTGTAATATGGACCCCCTATGCAAGAATGCTCATAAAACCAAAATTATTAAAATAAAAAGATTTAATTTGTTGGCTGCTCATTACAATTGTATAGTTGCATAGTTCAAGCTCGGTAAATCACTCTGGGAACTATTAATAATTGCAGGAAATAATTATTTTATTTAATTATCGGTGGTCCATATTACACATACGTTCGTGTAATATGGACCAAGTTGTCCATAGTGGTCCTTCCCGAACAGTTGAGACACTTAGAATTGTAAAACGAACTGTCCAGCATGTTTCCTCACACATTTGTTCATTTCTTGGGAATAGTAGAAATGGACGATTAAAATAGTAGTTAATGGATGAAAAAAAGGGAGGTTCAAAGGCTGTATCCAATGGGTATAGTATGCGAAAGAAGTGATAGCTTGTTTGCCCCTGCTTCTCTGGCCTATTCTATAGCTTCAAGATTTTGACTTTGCGACATATGTACGCCGAGCAATAACAAAACTTCTCTGTTTTTATCATGGACCACTGGTCCATATTACACAACAGAGCATGGTTCATATTACACGCATAAATAGTGCAACGTTGTTTCCAATCATATATCACTATACAAATTGGCGCCCATGAAACGCATGTCTAAATTTTTCCGAAAATAAGTACATTTTAAAGCGAAAATTATATTACAATTATCTAACAGCAGAAAGTAATACTTTCATTTTAACATACTTTTTACTTCAAAGATCATATAAACCGAAAACTCAATTTCATAATCGTCCAAATACAGGTACGCATGTACAAATCACATAACAGTAATATTCACTGAAATCAATGAGATGGTTTTACCATCTAGTGTTGAACATATGAATTTCCTCATGGTCCGTACTACCGTGACATACGATGTTTCGAGAGTTACGGTATTACACGATGGTCCATATTACACGGTTCTCCGCTATTCGCCTTTTCTTTACTTTGTCTCATACTAAATTTGTTCAAGGGGGGAAAAAAATCAGCAGTTGACAATTGAAAGAACGATAACAGGTGTTCTTAAAATAATTATTCAGAAAATATTTAATAAAATTTTCTTACATCATTAAATGGTGCACTTTTCTTTACAGATTACTAATAAACCCTATTTCCCATTCCCTCCTTTTAGCAATATAACCAAATTTTATCTAATTCTGCTTTTACACTTAATTAATAATTTACCCTTCTCTATCCCGTTATTAACTGAATTGCCTTTAATTAAATTTTCTCTCCTTCTTTATAGCATGAACTCGCTGTGCTTTATATAGTAAGATCTATGGCTGCTATTTTCTTGAAATTACCGCTTTAGGCATTTCCTGAAATTAAACTAACTTAATTTCTCACTTTCTTGGAACAACTACGCTAATGTTATTGCTAAAATCCTTGGGAATGGGATATCGAAGTCATTTTCAAAAGCTTGGACTCGCTAAATTTTTAAACTATTCGTGGAAATTTCAGTAAGTGCAGTTGAATAAAGGCGTTGATAAAATTAAGTTGAAGAGGGCGAATCTTTTAATTTTTTTCTTTTTAGCCGTCCGTGGTTTATAATATAGTTTTCAAAAGTGTTTCATTCCATGATATATTCTTATTTATTTATGATGAAATAAATAAATAATTAAATAAAAGTATGTAATAAAATGCACCGAAAGACTGGTGTTGGATTATAAAAGAGTGCGAATTTTTTAGCAAACACCATAAATACCAAACACGCAACAGTTGTTTCTGGTCAAAGTAATTAAACATAGCATTTCGTCAGACCAAAAAAAAAAAAAAAAAAGAAGAAGAAGAAGAAGAAGGCACAAATACGTTGTATTTTATTCTGCACTAGCGTAGACAAAAATTATATTGCAATATATTTAAATCACACAATCAACTGATTGGAAAGAGAATCATTTATTGAAATTTATTTTTCCGACTGAGTGAAAATAATGCCTGGACCGGGAGTCGAACCCCAAATCTTTGACTTACAAGGTCAAGGCTCTAGCAATTGAGCTATCCAGGCCGACAACCGGTGGACATTACTCACTCAAACTACCTTTAGGCAGATGGCTACCTTTAGGCATTTTCTGACCCCCGGTCCGGGCATTATTTTCACTCAGTCGGAAAAATAAATTTCAATAATTAATTTTCTTCGCAATCAGTTGATTGTGTGATTTTAATATATTGTTTTAATATGTTGTATTTCTTTCTCCCATTGTTTAATGGTGTTTTCCTTTACCTGCGGCTTATTTCTGTTGAGCTATCTACATGATAGACCAGATGTCTCTGCCTAAAGGTTGTCTGAGTGAGTAATGCCGACCGGTTGTCGGCCTGGATAGCTCAATGGGTAGAGCCTTGACCTTGTAAGTCAAAGATCTGGGGTTCGACTCCCGGTCCAGGCATTATTTTCACTCAGTCGGAAAAATAAATTTCAATAAATAAAATTATATTATTCAATATCAAGGTGGCAGCAATCAGGGAAATCATGGAAAAATCAGGGTACTTTATCAATCTGGAAATATCAGGAAAAAGTCAGAGAATTTTGTAAAAACATCCAAAAATCATGGAAATTTTCATTTTTTGTCCAGAAAACATGACTGAAAGATCGCCAAACAGGTGTTATCTTAACCATGATTGCACAGGATTGGCTGCTTTCTAAATGAATCTCGCCAAGTTAACATAAAAAAAAAAAAAAAAAAAGTAAATATTTTTAATGCAACAGTTTGAGGAATAATTTTGTCTTCATTTTAATATGTTGTACAATTAAAATCATATTTTTTATAATTTTGAATTTTTCATTTTACTTTCCATTTTGTAAGTGAACAAAGAAAAAAAAAAAAAAGAAGAAGATTGAGTATCAGTATAGTTTTTTTTAGTTGCAGTGATTTAGCGAGTGTGTTACACAAAAGTGTTATGTACACAAAATTATGGAATGTATAACAGGTAATGCAAATCATGGAAATTTGTCAAAATTAGTCATGGAAATAATGGAAAAATCAGGGAACATTTTTCAAAATTTCTGTAGTCATCCTGAATATGCAGTACAAAATCATATGTCAAAAAGAATTTCACATGAATCTGTATTAGGATAAATTATAAGAGAAAATAACAAAACGAGGCAATATTATTTTTCTTTCACGGAGACCACTTGTCAATATCCTGCAAATTTTGTGCCGATTTGCATTTTTGAATTTCCTTTTTAAATTTTAAAACTCAAATCTCTAACGGTTTTAGAAACAGCTATTTAAAGCCCCTTTGTATCTGACAACAGGTAAAAGAAAAGATAATATTTGAACAACCAATTTATTACTATTATTAGAGATGAGATTTTTCAGCTTTTTCGTAAATTAAGCTTTTGAGGGTTTTTTTTTTTTTTTTTCCAGCTTTTTATGTTTCTGATGTGCATTTGTTCGTTTTTTACACATTGGATGTTAAAATTAATATTTATTTCTCTATAATAGATTTTGTCATCGAAATTGTAGTACTTCATTTCATTGTTTAAACTTTGCGTATACAGTTTCAGATTGTTTGTATTTTTGTTAATCTCATACCTGATTATTGTTTCTTCGGTGCGAACATTCGGGCAAAAAATAACATTTTTAATAAAGAAGCATCACAAAACTGGCGTTGTAAAAATTATTACATACAAACTTTGAATAAACACCATAAAATGCAATAAACTCGCAACAATTGTTTCGGGTCGAAAAAACACACGACCCTTCATCAGCCGCTTTGACTGCAGCACTCGTGCTTACTTTGTTCGCCTGATGAAGGGTCGTGTGTTTTTTCGACCCGAAACAATTGTTGCGAGTTTATTGCATTTTATGGTGTTTATTCAAAGTTTGTATGTAATAAAAAATAACATTATTTAACTTTTTTAATGCTTATTTATTTAAAATTTAAAGTTGCATTTTACTTTCCATAATCCATTTAAATAAATTATACAAAATTAGATATTAATATCTGTGAACTGTGCCATTATTACACCAGTTCTGTTTTTAAATCTGTTTTATTTATTTATTTATTGAATAGGGTTCTGTTTTTTATTATTAGTGTTTTTCTTTTACTCCTTATATTTCACCAACAATAATGCTTCATATACAGAGTCAAAGACTGAGTATATATAAATATTTTTTTATCGTAATTCTTTAAATACACTTTTATGATTGTCTTTTCCCTTTTTTAAATAGTGCTTTTAAACTGAAGTGATTTATTTTCTTTCAGATTTACACTGGACGTCTTTGAACATTCGAGTAAGTGGCCGTATGTGCTTTTTGGGCGATCTCCAATACAAACTGTGGTGAGTGTTTCCCGTTTCCTGTTTTTTAACACTTAAAATCGAGAATTATTTACGGTGGCTGTATTTAAAAACAAACCTTTCGAAAAAAAAAAAAAACTTATCGTTGATATTAATTATGGTGATTAATGTTTGACAGGTTCGATACAAACAAAATTAGTGATAGTTCGGGTAAACTTATATATATATATATATAATATATATTTTAAGGGGGAAAAATAGTTAAAATTTTCGTCAATAGAGAATGCAGTTACCAGAAATTTGCAAATCAGAGTCCTATAAGTAGGAAGGTTTTACGATTAGCAGCTCATTTCTGATTTTTGTTCTTACTTATACTCGTACATAAAATTTTATTTTAACCCATCACATTCTTTGCCGTTAATTGAGACAATTCGCCATGACACATTCCTAAGTAAAGTGTTCAGGTATTAAATATCAAAAGTATCAATATCCAACACTTTAAGTATAATTAAACAGTAAAAAACACATTTCACTCTTAAGTTTATATTCTTAATGTCTGCAAGATTTCTGAAATTCTGAATTTTCTTTCTTTATTTTTTTACTTTATTGTCAGATTTTTATAGAAAAAGTATGACTATTAAAATTATTATAAATGTAACTATAAAAGGGAAATGTAGCATAGATATTAAATACTTGAAACACAACTCGAAAGTAAATAATTACAAGATAAAAAGAACTGTTTATGTACCACGTTTTTAAATTTTCTGTTGAATCATATAAATTTGGCAATTCTATGTATTAATAAATACTTTTTTTTTTTTTTTTTTGATAAATTATCCCATTAACTTGAAAGAAAGGGATCAAATGCGTAATGAATAGAGCAATTATAAGAAATTTTCAAACATTTATTAATTGACTAAAAGTATTAAAAGAATGCATTGCCATTGTGTTCTGAGCTATTCTAAAAGTTTCGAATGTCTAGCTTGTCGGGAAGTTAATTAAAAATCGATTCCAAGATTTGTACTGGACAGCATCGTTGCTGAGATATAAACGGATCCTGATTTGTTTATATATAATAAGTAAAAATTAACTGCTTCTCTATAAATCTAAATCTCCTTTCATAACGCTAATAATTACTTTATTACTTTATTTATTTATTTTATGAACATCTATTTACCACATGTAATCAAACACAATATTTATTTCAATATATATATATATATATATATATATATATATATATATATATATATATATATATATATATTCCTTCATGTTGCCTGCCGCAATCAGAAAACAACTAAGTAATTCCACAAACCAAATTAGGTTCGACGCTATACACAAACCTGGTCATTTGGACACATTTCAAGTCCTTCTTTCGAAAAAGTATAATCTGCACCATTTTCTTATTTTCGAGTGCTCTGCCACTTAAGTGTGTGCACTGTTCGTGCCTGGCGATGATAATTTTTCCAGGTTTCTGGATCTAACTGTTGCAATCGACCGAGAGCTTAATGCTTTCCTGACGTTAAAATGGCAGGCCTGTTATTAGCTTTATTTATTTTCCGTCTTTAAGCAGAGAATAAGACTTACTTGTCTGAATTAGTAACCCCGAACACGGGTAAACTAAAAATACTTGTGACATTAGATGAAAATAAGTTATGAAAAGACCCGGAAACGTACCGTAAAGAATGGTTTAATAGAGTCCCTAATGGCGAGCTTCTGAAATTTACCCCTTGGTCCTATTGTATTACATGTATCACGCGGAAAAGTTATAAAATGAGAGGGATTTTTTTATTTATTATTTATTTTATGGCTTTAGATGGGGAATAATCATTAGGGATATTTTTACCAGCTGAACACAATAGATTTAAGCCGTAACATGAGTTTTGGATTATTTATGAACTGGATACTTTGAAATGAACCATTTAGGTGATGTTATTGAAACTGTTATGTGGATATCAAAATGCAAAACAATAGCACTAAAAATTTTTTTATCTTATTTGTTTTCAACAGTTTTTTTTTTTCTTGTGTTATATATCTTATTTTACATACCCTTCATGTTCATTTAGATAATGTATAGAGTAATTTGTGAAAAATTCGCCGTTGCCATATATTCCCCCCCCCCCACCCCCACCCCCCCCCCCTTTTTTTTTTTTTCGGGTGGAGTGGGGAAAGTGATGATACTGAAATAGATTTTAATTTACAAAGCCTGAAGATACGCTAATTAAATAGCTTTCATATGAGCAAGTTTTTCATAGTAGACGCCTATTCGTATGTATAAGTGAACATTTTTTAAATAGCTTAATATCACTTTCACTAACGCTATTTTAATTACGAACTAATGAATAAAAGGCAGCAATGTTAAATTTGTTCATTTAGCATTAAAAATTGTAAGTTTTCACTTTTATTTTTGCTTATAGTGTAATATTTTAATTTAAACATACATTCGCAAATTTAGCTATCAAATTTATCTTTAACCCTTTCGCTACCAGCGTCACATATATGTGACGATCCGATTTTCTTACCTGAGCCCGGCGTCACAAATATGTCACGGGTGTTCATTATCAGTTTATGATAATTGTTTGCATCAGATCGTGTCGCACACAGACGGGTTATGTTATAAAACAATAAAATAGATACAGGATGTTATTGGTTTTAGTTAGAACGTTATAGATACATCCCACAAAAATAAATGACAATTGGTATCATATTTAAATAGTAAGACGTCTGGGCTGTGGTGGCAGTTTTTCTCCTGAGGCTCTGGTAGCAAAAGGGTTAAAGTACATCATTCCTTTTAGTAATAGAAATTGCTACATTAGAATATATTTAATTATGCAATTAAGGTACAGTCGGTAACAAAAGTGTCCGAACACTAGCAAAAAATCCTATGTAAAAAAAAGTACACTTCATACGGTTTTGTTGAATAAATCCTTGTGGAATCCTCTTCTTTATCAGTCTAAGAACACGATTCGATAAGGATTTATTTAACAGAACCGTATGAAGTGTACTTTTTCAACATATTAATTTTTGGTTGTGTTCGGACACTTTTGTTACCGACTGTATTTTTAAAAAGAAAAAAATCCTATTACATATTAACATATTTTTTTACGTGATTGGTTCAAGCGTTCCAGTAAAATGGATAATTATTATTATTTCCCCCACTACTTTTACTTCTTATTAATCATAACTACCTTGTCACTAAAAAAAAAAAAAAAAAAAAAAAAAAAAAATGAAATAAACAATTTAACAAACAAACAAAATTGATGCAGAAAAAAAAAAAAAAAAAAAAAAAAAAAAAGCTACACATATGTAATAACTTTTCTATCATCTTAAATATCAGTGGTGTAATTTCCCGTTGACTGAAATATTTAAAAATGTATTATTTATTTATATGACTTATTTTAATCGAATCAATCGAAACAATTATATCAATTCGCTTTTCATATATTAAAAAAGAATAATAATAGTTATTTATTGAACTGTTTCCTTTCACTTCGACTGCTTTCGTTCGTTTTTATTTCGAAGAAAGATATTTGCAAACTATCTGCTCGAAATGAAGTGAAAGAAACATTCTGTTCAAAGAATCTCTCTTTTGGAATGCTACATAAATTTCGTTTCGAACGATTTGATACATTGTCGTTTTCCCAAGTTTGGCTATAACGGTTGCAATCGACCTGAAGTTTCTTAATGCTTTTAGGATGTTAAAAGCGACAGACGTTATCCGAGTTATTTTATTTTTTGCTGAACGCGGAGATATACCATAGTCTGACAGGAAATAAAACCTTCTGTGTGCCGTGCCAGGTATGCTGAATATTAATTGAGTCTGATACATGAAGAGGCGTAACTTTAGTCCTATTGAGGATTTGAAAGTTAAATGAACTATGTTAGGTCTGAGAAATGTTCCGAATGTGGCAGAGGATAAGTTTTAGGGAAATGCAGCCTATTTCCGAAATTCGAGAAGCATTTATTATAATGTTTTGTTATGATTTTGCTTTCTGAAAGCTATTTCAGTATTTATATGTTTGTGCATATACAATTAATGATCTTTGAATCTTATGTATTCTGCATATCTGTAATAAACATTAACAATATATTGAAAACTGTGGTGTAAATATTGACGGTGAAATACCATAATAATTAATACATATTCCAAATAAAGATTACAGAAGAAACAACCACAATTTGTCTTCAAACATTTAAAAAAAAAAAAAAAAAACGTAATAACTATATATGCATAGAATTATTAATAAGAAGTTCAGAAATCTGCATACATTATTTAAAAATAGCTATGACACATGCTATAATTATTAAACGTATTATTAAAACGCGATTCATTAACACGAAGCTATCATTAGGATGATAATAAAAAGTTGAGTTGACCAAAAAATAGTTATTTGGAAGCACAAAATGGAATTACGGGCCAGAAAATTTATTCATTATATAGTGAATCACACTAAAAGAATAAATATGCAAAGTGAATGCGATAAAAATCTATTATTATGTTTTCTCATCAGTGAACAAGACAGAAAATAAAAACGAGGATAAAAAATGTATGTTTTTTAAATTTTCTGGAAAAACAAAGCAGCCTTCTCTGTTCTTTCCTTTTTTACTTACAATCGGTGATCTAACATCCTGCCGAAGTAGTGCGATTTCCAACCCGTCTCCATCCACAACATAAATGTCAATATTCATGTTTAATTTGTTTTAGGAGACTTTAGGAGCTATAAAGAGCACTTGTAATTAATTACCTTTTTTAAATTCATGCTAAATTATAATTGTTTATTAACGAATGTGACTTAATGTTATATGTGATTACTCTATTATTAAACTAGTTGAATCTGACACGTTTTTCCTCATTAGGTGTAAAATATTGTGACATCAAACAAAAATTAAGCTTTTATTGAAAGCTGAATCAAAATATATTATTTCCTAAAAGAAAATAGTTAAAAACCTTAAACATTTCTCACTCTGTTCAGATAATGCTTCAGAAAAAATTCTACGTGAAAATAATATCCAATTTAGAACAGTAAGCAGTACAGACATATCTGTAATTTTAACGTAACATCTAAAAGTAATAATTACAATTAAGTAAAAAAAAAAAAAATAATAATAATAATAATATATATTTTTTTAATTACTCATTTGAAATTAACATATTATAAAAATTATCTATCTCTTTATGTAAAAACAATATATATTTGTCAACTTGACAGTTCATCCGATACTGTGTAATAAATTGACAATCACTGAATTCTAAACCTTCTACTTACTTATGAAGCAATATCCCCAAAAAAATTACTTGTGTAATTTATAATAATTAATTTAGTGGATATTCCTGAAGCTTGTTCTGCTAAATTATCGGTTTTCCAAAGCCTTAAAAAAGGTAAAAACGTTTATGTGAATTATTTCCTCTCTACTCACAAGAAGAAAGATCAAAACTTTAAGATCCTTAATTTAGAATTTCTTATTAAAGATCAATTCTAAAATGTATTCATTCCACTTCCTTATTCAGTCGATTAAGAAAATTTGTCGAAAGATGGCGCGTCTAATTTGCAGTTTTACTTTGGATGTGCATAATATTTTAGAGTCCACTTAAACTATTAAAGACAGTGGTTTGTTAAGCATCTGGGAGAGGGGAAAAAAAAAAAAAAAAAAAAAAAAAAAGAGTGTGGTAAAAACTAACCAACGTACATCTTCTAATTAATTTTCCATATTTTTAATGAGATTTTCAGTTGAGGACGGTGCAAAAACTATGATTATGAAGATTTCGATTTTTTTATTCTCTCAAGTAAAAAAAAAAAATATATACATACATTAATATAATATTTAATAAATCTGAATACTGCCTTTTATGTAACAACGCCTGTTTAAAATATGCAAAAATTTCCGCCACAAAGTTTTACTTTATGTACATAAAATCAGATTTCTTTTCTTTTTAAACCTCATTCGCATGCATGTTTTAACTTGATCCTTCCTAGAAATCAGGACTCACATTCATTGAAGCACCACCTACTGGATAAAATGCTAACTCCATAAATTTCATTACTTAGGCGCGGTGTATGAAAAACTCCCGACCAAACCTGGAGAAAATATGGATACATTGCAGGGCTGCTTCATCTAATTTTCATGAACTCTAGAAATTATGAAGCAGTAGTATCGACGCTTTTCTTTTGCATATAAACTATGCATATAACTAAGTTTATTCTTTTAAAAGGCTGTTTTCTTTACTGCTTAAACCCTAAAGTATTGCAGTAAAGAAAAGCATGGGATTTCTTATTTTTATTCTATGATTTTACGGTTTTATATTTATTTATTTCTCACTATAAAATTAAATTAAATTGTAAAAATTAAATTTTCAATGTTTCACAGCAATCCTAGTTTTTCCGAAAGCATTTTTTGCATTTTTGTTATTATTATCATAACTGTAAGGACTGTAAATAGAAAATCACGGTTGTCAAAGAAGGTATTTTATACTTTTCCTTCGGTTATAATTATAATTTTATTAAAATAGTGGGACTGTTTAACTATTATAGTCTTCATTATTATTATTATTATTATTATTTTGCAACTTTTGTTTATCTTCCTCACTATTCATCTTCTTGCTGTGATTATTATTGTAATGCAATATTTTTCTTTTCCTTTCTTCTTTTTAATTTTATTTTTTAATTTGTTAGTAATTTCGATAAATAAACTTTCCTTGAGGTTTTTAGCGCTTTGTAATTTTGAGAAAAGTGTTTTTAATATGTATTTGTCTAGAAATATGCAAAAAGTGGGTCATATTAAATGATATATATTAAATAGCTAGTAGTCATTTGTTGTTAGAATAAAGCAAAAGTTTTTTTTTTTTTTTTTTCCCTTTCTTTTTGTTTTAATAGTCTGTGTGTTAATCGACAAAGAAACGATTTTCAGTTTACGTTTGAGTAACATTTGTAAGTTCGATTACAATAGCTCAAAATGAATGTAGACTCCGGAATGAATTAACCTCTTGGTGTGTTTGTGCAAATGTTTGTGAGATCGTCTGCAGCTGCAATCGCTCTTCTCTTCACTTCGGGCAACAACCAAACTGACAGTTTGCGTATTATAAAGTTCTCCCTCAAAGATTTTAGAGATTTCACCTGTCTCTAGTCACGTGAACGATGGGGCGTGGTCTCAAATGAAGAAGCGATCGCATTTAGAACAACAGTGGTGCATTGATTTATCCCATACAACTCATCCAGAATTCCGATGACGCGTTCGTTCTTTAATTATGAATTCTGCGTCGGAAAGCACCATCTTTTGATCTTATGTCATTTTATATAAGATCCTATGTTGTAAAATGCATAAATTGTCCGTGAAGCTTGTAATTGTTGAAGCTTTAAAATTCTATGTAATATCTATAATGAAAGAGATTGCTTCGTTAATTCATCCCTTCGTGTTCATTTCATGCGTATGAGCAATTAAAGTTGTTAATTTAGCACTTGATTTCATGATTATTCCTTCTTGCTTACTTCATAATCATTCTGTATCCTGAGGGTAAATGTTTTGTATTAATTAATTTTAGATCCTTTCTCCCAAACTTTTAAATCCCTCCTGGAAATGAATTAATGAGTTTAAACTTAACAAGATTCCTCTTTTATCCTACTCCAAATATGGAGTCTTATTTCCTATATCGCTAACAATGAGTGTTAGTTTCGAAGCAGAATTATGCATATCAGTATTAAAGTTGTTTTAAAATACATGAAAATGAAATTTTATTCAGCCGAACATATATTCTGGTACTAGACTTCGCATGTTAATTAAGACTTTGCAAGTAATTGGAATTCAAGTACGATATTATAGAATTTTACCGTTTTCCGAAATATATTTTAATTTTAAATTTGTAGATCTAGTTAAATGCAATCTTCTATTGCTAGTTGGATTTTCAAGCATACTTTTATATTCTATAATGTTTTCCGAGTTTTCTATGGCATATTTTATCAGTTAAGGAATGAAAATCGTTGTTAAATTGATTAGATTGTGCATATGGAATTTCATATCGGAAATTAAAATCGTCCAAAATTAATAATGCAGTGTATTTGGCTAATTTATAGTTGAGTATAAATACTCATTATGTTTGTCTAAAAAGAAGTATGCATATAAATACTATCTTCTCGAGAGAGTTGTGTTACAGACTTATTCCACATATTAGAATTTATAAAACTTCACTCTTTTATTCTGTTTTATGGCTATTATATCCTTATTAAAAAAGAAGAGATCACCCCGAAATTTTTACAAAGAAAGAAAAAGGTATGTTAATTTTATCTCTTTGCCATCTTCTAATTTACAAATATTCTTTTGAAATGATAATCTCTGGGATAATTTAGTATAAAATCTTCATTATTAGAAATAATAATAATAATAGATCTAAAAATATGGACAGTTTTCGAATACAGTTACCGCCGCTTAATAAATTCACTGGTTAATAAAGTCAGCCGCTTAATCTTATCAAATTGTCAGGACCAGAATCAAATCAATGCAAACTACTTTTAAAACCGCCGTTTAATAAAATGAGCATCGCTGGTTAATAAACTCAAAGAAAAAAAAAAGCCTCTTCATCATCAAAAATGTGTATTTATGCACGTATTTATGCATGTATTTATTTTTATTATTATTTTTTATTTATTTATTTTTCAATAAAAATAAAATAAAACACAACAATCTCTCTCATTATATTTCTTTGTTGAAAATTTTACACCTGCAGCATAATAACAAAATAAACTCGCTTCATCACTTGTCTTAGTAATAAATTCCAGGAATGTATTCTAAAAATCGAAATAATAAGTTACTGCTTTGATTCACTAGTGATTTTTTTTTTTTTTTTTTTTTTTTTTAACTATTAAAAGATTATTCTTAGTTCTCATTCTGAAATAACTAAGAAGCAAAAAAACTTTAAATGTCTAATATTTAATTAATGTATAAATATTGACTAATTTTGTATGCACTTATGTGTTTATTAATTTTATATGGAGTATGTGTTTAATTTACTTATTTTGAATGAACAATTGATTAATTCTCGGTCGAAAATGAATTAATTCTGTTTATTGCTCTCACCAATCGTTAACTTTTGAAGTTTCTTTTTAAATTCAAGGAAGTAATACCTTTTTCTTGAGTGCAAGAACATTTGCTGTATATAAAAATCAGCCACTTAATAAAATCACTTTGCCTTAGAACGAATGTGTTTTTAATAAGCGGCGGGTACTGTATTTGCTTTAAGCAACAGTATTCTATTTAACTTAATCGATTGTTCGATTTAAAAAATACAATATTGAACTGCAACAGGATTTATTTTTTGTGTACAATTTGAATCAAATCAGCCGTTATCCGTGATTGTAATGAAATGCTCGCCCTCTGGTGGGCTAAGGGGAAATTACAATAAACATGCTTTAATTCGAATTCCATCAAGCCGCCATTGCTAGCCGATGTTTAGTTTCACATATATTTATTGAATAAAAATGAATAAATCCGGTAAAAAAGATAACACATACTGTTGTGTGCTCCAGTGTAACTCCAAAGGACCAAGAAATCCAGAATTAAGCTTCCATTTATTTTCAAATGACAAATTTAAAATTTCAGTTGCTTCGGCTAATGGAAGTAAAGAATTAATCAGATGATTTGAAACTAATATTTGTTCAGCTTCAGCTAAATATCTACTTCCGATCGAACTTTGAATAAACTGAAATATTTTTTTCCAAAAGCAATCAATTTTCCATGATGTAATGGCGGAGAAATTAGAGTGCGAATATTAAGTGGAATAACAAAAAGAACAAAAATAGATACATGTGGCTGTAATATTTACTAACAACAAGAGCTGAAAAAGCGCCATCTATCGATCATTACAAACGCGGATTGCTTAACAACAACAACAGTAATAAATATATAAAAATTTTAATAAATATTGCGTATATCTGATTGAACTCGCTTGATTAATAATGCTGATAAAAGTGTTTCTTAGTTACTTTTTGAGTAAATACAAATATTTAATTTTCATAATTTTCACACACAACCAGGAATAAGTTAATGATTTTCATCCATTCAATAGCTTATTTTGTATCGAAAAAGGACATCGTCTCTCTCTTATATATAGATACGCCACTTTTCCTCTAACTGAAGATGGCATCACTAAATAAAAAAAAAGAAATTCATCCGTTCTATTAGTGACATCTTTCAAATGATAGATATTATTACCTTGAAGGATTCTTTTTTATTTATATGTATATACATAGAGGTTAAAGGAGCTAATAGTTCTTTTTCTTTTTTTTTTTTTTTTTTTTTTTTTTTTCAATGACTGTTTTGCAATTCTATCTTTTCTGCCCTTCTACTGTTCCCCCTCTTTTTTTGGTTTACAGAGATAGTTGTTTTGTTCTTTTTGGAATGAAATTACAGAGTAGTATCAGCATCGAATTTTGTTCGTCCGTGTTTCAGGAATTGGACCCTTTTTATTATTTGTTAGTATTCTCTGAATTGAACAAACTACTTGTACACTTAAATTATAGACTAACAAATTGAAAATTTCTGTTTTTGTTTCGTTTGAATTTCGAAAATAGTAGGTATTTTTTATAACTGTTGCAAAAAATAATCCGTACATTTTTATTTATTTCTTCAATATACATTTTAATAGCATAAAACGTTTGGTTCATTATTTATTCGCGATATTTGAAGTTAGTTTAACAATCAATATAATATGTGTATTTTTCAAAACTAACAAGGATGACATTTTAGTCGTCATTCTTTTTAACAATAATTTTGTCTTTAATATACAAAATGATTTGAAATGCAAGGGTGATTGTGTGTAGGATTTTTTCCTGATTTCAGGAATTTTTGCATAATATAATTCCTGATTTCAGGAATTTTTTGAATGACTGTTAAGAGAAAATTGTTGTATAATAGACATTTAGGTATATCTTTTGTAATTTTATAGTATGTTTTTAGATTTTCAGCAATTTTACATGTGTTTTATTGGTTACAGTCATTAAAAAATTTTCTATTTTTCTTTTCGTGTCTATTTTTTTCGGTCTATTTTTCTTTTCATGTAATTTTAGGATATTTAAAGTAGGATCACAATCAGCCCTGAAAATGAATATAACGTTTATAAACGGCTATAATTATTTAATTGAAAAGAATTTTTTGTCCATGAGAACTATACAGGATGTGAAAGGAAGTTCAAAATTTTGTTTACATGCTGTATAAATGTTCTTTGCGACTCCTCTAGGTAACACGAATAACTTCTAAATAGTAGTCCATTTTATACCATACATTCTAGAGCATATTTAAAGTTACCAACGCAAGTGCATTAGAATTGCGCATTTTCACTTCCAGAATTGTTTTCGCAAAAGAAGCGCATACAACATACAAAGTCCTTCGCATAACCCTGTTGAAATTCTTTTGCCGAATACAATTCCAGAACCCAAAATGCGCAGTTCTATACTGATACTGTAAAAAAAAGAAAGAAAGAAAAAAGTAAAATCATAGGATTTGACCGTATAATTTTTCGGGAAATGACCGTTTAGCTAGCTAATATATATATATATATATTTTTTTATGGACAAAAGCCTTTAATCTATGTAATTTGCTCAAATCTGCCATCAAACTGTATTTTTACAGTCAAATCCCCCTCAAATGTAAAGTGTTAACCTTTCAGTGACGTCATATAAGAATCATTTAAAATGTGAAACTCCAAATATAATTATATTTTTATTGGTTGAGGAGAGAGTTTATTTATACATTCAAACAAATAGCGATTGATATAAAAGAGCTATAGTTTTCCTAATTTAATTCAAAGTTGTATTTTTCTCACAATGTAAAATTACGGGGAATCCATCCATCATTTATGGTCCAAATGTTTTTTTTTACGAGGTTTGACTGAAATTTATGCTGGTGGGCTTTGCCCATAATCTTGCTTGTATTTTTCTAACAGTGTAATACGCGTTGGTGACTCCAGATAAACTTCGGAATGTATGATGTGAAATGGACTATCTGTTAAATGTTGTCCATGTTGTCAAGGGGAGTCACATAGCACATTTATACAATATATAAACAAAATTTTGAACTTCCTTTTACATTCTATATAATTCTTATGGATAAAATATTATAAATATTATAATCATTTATAATCGCTATGTATTCATTTGTAAGTAAACTCTTAAATTATATTGCAAAAGTATGCACACATAATTGATAAAATGACACATAGGTGATAAATAATCGATAAATGTAATCTGTTTTAAAATCACTCAAAAAGTTTTAAAATAATAAATATTTGCGAAAAAGTTTATTATTACATATTATCATCAATTATTATTATTTTGTCTTAAAACATAACTGTATGTAATATTAAAATGAATTTATTAACATTAATGCCGATTCGAAAGTGTAAATGATGAAAAAATAAAAACTTGAACTGACATAACAATTTTTCTGAATGATTGAAAATAATATAATCTTAATGCGATACATTTTGAATTATAACTCCCTTCGGTGACCTTACAAACATTAAGCAAAAAATCTAAAATTTATGTTATTTGAAAATGTATGTATACATTTTACTCTATGAATAATAAATACGTCATTTAAATTCAATTGACTATGTAGTTAAGTCAATTTTCGTAAAATGACCAACAACAAACATGGCGCAACTGTTGGAATGGCGTTCTCCAAGACGACTCAGAATTTTCAGCTAAATTAAGAAAGGCTTAAAGAATAAAACAGTTTTCGATTCGGCACAGCTGACGAATAACATAAAATAAATGAATATTTGCATCGCCCTATTAGGCTTCTATATTGATTACTTCCGCCTGCAACTATTGCATAAATGCAGAATATATGAATATCTATAAACGTCGGAGTAGCAAGTGATGGTGGCATTTCGTAAATTAGAGTAATTTCGCATTCCTCCGTGAAATTCTTAAATTGAAAATAGAGAGTCTGAACTTTCCCCCCTAATACGCCATCGTAATCTTTTCCGACTATTCTAATATCCATCGAAATTGTCTGGAATCTGTTATAATTAGAGAAGGTTTAAGGCGCCTCAAGAAGATGGCCGGCTCATCCCTGTTGCCATCGGACTGAACGGAAATGAATAAAATATACTTCCAAGATAGAAATACGTGGGTTTTGATTGGCAGCGAACGAAATTGCGAATCTGTCTGAACTATTTGATGGATGTATCGTAAATTATTGTTCACTTGTAGAAGTGTTTATGTGACGCTTTTTTTATCTTATATTTTCTTCAATATGATGTTTCATAAAAGCTTCGAAAGTAATTTGCATTTTATGTGAAAAAATCTTTTTATTCTCTCATCCTACGCATTTATTTTATTATTAACTTTTCTTTTTTTTTATGAAATTAATATGCATTGATTTAGTTTCTCCCACCCATTAGAACATAAATTATAATATTTGTTTATATTTTAATTCTCTGTTTTGATTTTAAGCATAATGATGTTACATCAAATGATTTATGAAGAGTTTTCATTTTATTAAAAAATATATTCTGGGAACGCCGTCTATTGTGCTTAAATATATGAATGTTAACCAATTTAGCTAATGAAGGTTATGGAAGAAGGAGAAATAATTAATATTAATTAAATTAATGAAAACTTGCGTTAAGGAAGATTAGACCGCTTTTGTGGTTATAAATTATTCTGAAAATTTCGAAAATTAAATTAAATTGATATATAATTATAATTTCTCATTGGGAACGTCGATTGATATTTTTTCTTACAGTGTATTTCAAATAACTTCTTGTGTATTAAAAAAGTTTCTAATGTATCATTCTTTTTATATCTTGTCGTATTCACCATCTTTTTTTTTTTTTTTTAATGTGTTTTTCGACTTATTAATTTAATTTTGTGTGAGATTTCCCACTTCTACAAAGAATCTAAAAGGTTAGTTCCCTCTTTCCATCCTAGAATAATTTAATTTTTAATAAGTAGAGAAGGGTAAAAGGCTTTACCGTTATAGCATTTTTATTGACAAACTGTATTGTATCAATATTATTTGTCTATGTTAAAAAAAATATTTTCTGGCTCTTTTGAAACTTTTTTCTTCGAGTTCATCGAACAGTATTCTTCAAAAAGTTTGAAGAATTTTGACGAAAAATACATTTTTGTTGTAATCAATAACTCCACTTTTTATTATTCTTTCATAGATTTTATTATCATAGATTTGATTTATATTATCATACATTTGATTTATCATCATATATTTATCATATAATCATGTATTTGATTGATATCAAAATTTTATTGACGTCAACATGCTTAAGGTGACACATATGCAAATGTCGTATTTTAGTTAGGATATATTCATAGTTCAATAACATTTACATTTACAGAGCTATTAATAACCTTATTGTTGCTATCTATAACCTTGAAAAATGTTGTTACAAATCCCATTCTTAAGTTAATTATTAATAGATTTCTCTCTCTCAATTCACACCAATTTAATACAAAATTTCTCATTCTCAAACACAATTTATCCGAATTCTCGGAGCATCCTGGAGGCACATTATTTATTTACAATCTATTCACTTCACTCCCTAATTATTTATGTTGCCATAGACTACGAAAGATGTTCATAATTTCCTGTTGAATGTTACCGCTTAATGACCGCACAATTTCTACTCAAACTTCTGTTCGAAAGTCCCCTCTCTTACGTCCCCCCTCCCCACGCACACACCTCTCTCCTTGCATTTTAAAAGTCCATCGTTAAAGTGGCGCCTTCAAACTCAATACCGAGATATCTGCTTTTCGGGCTGTGAACTTTAAAATTTTGATGGAATACTTAGCAGACAAAAGAAACGGGAGAGCCTGTAGCGGTTACAGTGATTTGCGGAAAGGTACCAACCTCATAATGGACTCTCTCTTGGATGGAGAAATTTTATGGTTCCTGTCATTGAAAAATCACTTAGTGCCCCGATTTTATTTTGGAAGGAAAAATTTAAAGTTCAGATTTCATTCTTTCACTCTAATTCTGTGTGATTGAAAAAAGTTTTGAATAAAGAACCGTTTATGTATTATTTTTTTAAATGTGAAATTTAAAGCCAAAATATTTGTATATATTTTAAATATATTATGAAGTAATTTTTCTAAAATTTTAAGGATTTGCGTACCACACAGAATTTAATGCAGTATAAGGTTGAGTTGAGTTGATTGGGTTTTAATGTTGTACTACAGCTACGCAGTGGGCGATTGGCAACGGTCTCTGGTTCACCCCTGGAAGTGGTACGAGGACATGGCATCACAATTTTAATTCTCCGCGAGAGGATGATGAAGTATAAGAGTTTATTTATATTATATATTCTGTATAAAGTTCCCTTCCCCCGAGGGAGGGGTAATTTTCAATATGGATATCTTTTAAAAGAACTCGTCACTACCTTTAAAGGTTGGACTCTGGTAATTTTTAATGAATTTATCGATTTTTTTTTTCTTTTTAACCCCCCCCCCCCCAAATATATATATATGTCATTTGTAGAGAATAAAATTGACTTTCTTTGAATATTTAGTGCTATACTTCTCTAGGATGAAAATCGTCTGCATTCATCCCTGAAGATAATTCTAATAAATTATTTCTACTGAATATTTGTATAGGACAATATAGGAGAAAGCTTTATGATGACTACAACTTATTAGTTTATTTATGGTTTCATTATTATTTGCTTGTAGATTTTGTAGTCACTGTTTTAGTTTATTAAAACTTTTGGTATGGTAACAATTCAAAATGAACAATGTATCAGAACGGTCTTCTAAAAAAATCAATGTATTATATCATAATAATTTTTTAAAAAAAGAATTACATTAATTGTTTACTTAAATGTAATCAATTTTTACATTACATTGGAAAATACTATTAGAAAATAGAAGAGTTATTCTTTAAAAAAGAACTTAAAAGTTAGCAACTATGAATCAACCAATGTATCTAATATCAATTTTGACGAAATCTAATCATTATACACTAAACCAATGTGATATATGTATATATATATATATATATATATTTTTTTTTTTTTTTTTTTTTTTTCTTGAAAGAAACATTATTCACTTAAATGAGTGATCTGATCAATTTTGACGTGATCTTAGGATTTTTTTTTTTTTTTTTCCTTTTAATGAATGTTAAAGTCTAGGAATGTAGATAAAACTGTCACATACACAAACTATGCAATATCTTTTAAAAACTTTTATGGATTCACATCGGGAGATAATATACTTTAAGAGTGTACTATAACTAACTTTGTCGACAGCCAAAGCCGATGTTATTCTGCGGGGGAATTTGTTTATAGAATTACTGAGATTACCTAAAAGATTTTTGTAAAATCCGTTGTCACGTTCGGAAAATTTACAACCGTTCAATTTCTTCTTGTTTTCCAAAAAATTATTTATTTTTTTATTTTCTTTCATTTTACAGTTAAGATACGCGAAAAATACACTTAGTTAATTTTTCGCATTTTTAAAATTAAATAAATAAATAAATAAATAAAATTAGAAAACTAGTACAAATTGTACGGTTGCACTGAATATGTAAACGGAATAACAATAATTAATAATAAATACATCAGGTAATAAATAAAACTTTAAACAAATTTTTCCCATAGAATAACATAGGCTTTGGCTGTCGGCGGGGTTAAGTATAATTTGGAACCTCGTGACTAAATCATATTGTTAACGTATTCTGAAAAACATCCATCCTCTTTCTTGAAGCAGTTATCAATCAAGCTCGTAAAATTTGTGTCTCTATTGATACCACATAGTGAAATGTCTGCAATCAACATATTGATTTAAAGATTTCCAAAGGAGATAGAGGACTTGTCCTCCAAACACCACACAACTCATTCTTCACCGAATCCGGTGAAATTGCGTGCCACAAAAGGAAAGCCTATAGGGAATCGAAACTTCAAATTTTCGCTGTGCTTATTGATTAGGGATTGATTTAACTTGTCTTGATTGGTTTTCAAGATAATCGATTAGGTGTTTCATCGTCTCGCATCGTCATCTTCTTACCCGATATCTCTGTGGGGGATTAGTGTTAATGATATATTACTCCAGTAATGTTATAAGGCTTCATTCTGACATAGTCAGTGCTTAGAGGTTGTCGATCATTATCAGATGAAAAGAATTGTTATGATATGTTTTTTATTTATTTTTCGCTTGTGTTTTAACACATTGCAACATAGTTAAAAATGTTTTTCTCTCGTGAGTTTATTTTATTATCTAGGGTAGGTGCTCCAGTGATTGGCATGCTCCAGTAATTGACATCTATCCCGAAATAATTAATAAATAAGAAAATCATCTATTTTACATTTAAGAATTTTAACATTTTATGTCAAACACTGGAGCACAGGGTGCTAATAACTGGTAAATGAATAACTAGCACTGTCAAACACTGGAACATAGGGGGGCCCATGACTGATAAAATGAAAAACTGGCAGTGTCAATTACTGGAACATTGAGTGGGTGTCCAATAAAAATTCATTTAAAAAAAAATAATAATAATTGTTATCAAATGTATATATTTTAACCTATATGTGGTTCTGGATGTCTTTCATACCATATGTACTAACTTAAGATTTCTAAAAATATTTTCTGATGACTAGAACATTAAAAACATGAGATATTGCTCTAAAAGTGTCAATCACTGGTGCACTCACCCTATATGTATGTCTGCCTATTTCAACATTTCAATTGTGTTATATAATATTTGGCTATTAAAATTTTAAATTAATTACATTTTGAACTCTTAACAACATAGTTTGAAATGTTTACGAAAGTTTAGTTTAAATTCCCCTAAAAACGCATCTTCTTTCCAGGATATCTTGTGGATGAAGTAGACATCGTTAGGATGTAATGTGGATGAAAGGGATATCTTTAGGAGGAACCGTAGATAAGTGTGTTTGTAGGGTCCTGTCAAGAGACCCTAGGCAAAAATTGGGGCGCTTTAACTGCCCTTTCACAAACTTCAACTTCTTAAAATAGAGACCTCGTCACAAAATTCAAATTTTGTAAAATGGATCTCTACATAATTCAAATTTATAACAAGAAGGAAAAATCATTCAGCACACATTGATTAGTAACACTTTCCAAGTGTACGTAATTGTTGTATCGAATAACTTTTAATCTGAAAAAGTTTATCATATCATATTCTATACAAAACATTATTTTAGAATATTAAAAATGCATGTGAATGTTTTCATGATTTTTACAATAGAAAGATTTTAAATATAATTAAAAAAAAATTCTGTCCTAAAACTTAATCCATTGGCTCTCTTTTTTTTTTTTTTTTTTTCTGTCTCTGTAAGCAAACTAGTTCCACAGGATCTGTTAATGTCATTTTAAATAGGGAACATTCCATAGTGAACTTGATTATATCATTTTTAAAAAATTCTAAATATATTTACCGACACTAGGAGCCGGAAACAAACAGATAGAAAAGTAGACAATCGGACAGACATATGCACAAATTGAAATCATATTCCCACTAAAAATATAAGAAAGTGTTAAAACGCTTAATGTAAACGAAAGTGCAATTGCAGCAAATTTTTATTAATAGCTCTTAATGTAACTGAATATTTTTGTGTGGCCCTGTAAATCTAATGCTAATCTTACTATATTATATAGAAGGCACTCTTTTGTGCATACGAATGATTTATTTCAATTGCATTAAGTTTTGTGCAAAGTAAAATTATTAAAACTTGGTTTATAAAAATAAATGTCACAGAACGCAATGCTTTGGAATACTTTCAAGTGCCCCTGTACACAAAAAAGTTCGAAATGTACTCGATTTTACATAGGAAACTCCCGAAAATACCTACTATACATAAAACAAGACAAAATATAACATACTTGAATAACATATTAAAATTTCATTAAAGTTTCTATACTGTAAAGGCATTATATGGTTTATAGAAACTCCTGTCATAGAACACAAAGCTTTCGAATATTTTTGGGTGCCCCTGTACACAAACCAGTAGAGGTATGAACTTCCTTTTCAATAGGGAACACCCGATAGTGAACTTGAATAACATATACCAGTTTCAAAAAATTCCATAAATATTTACGGGAGTTAAAGCACGGGCAGACAGACAGACGGACATTATACACAAATTGAAATCATATTTACACTTGACAAAATGTTAGAAAGTGTTAAAAACGGTTAATGTAAACGAAAGTACAATTCTAGCAAATTTTTATTAATAGCTTTTAATATAAATGAATATTTTTGTGCCACCCTGTAAATCTAATGCTAATCATGCTATATTCTATGCAAAGCATTCTTTTGTGCACACAAATAACATATTTAAATTTCATAAAACTTCGTAGAAAATAAAGTTATTAAAATTTTATTTACAGAAATATCTCTCGTACAACGCAATGCTTTGGAATACTTTTGAGTGTCCCTGTACATAAACCAGTGGTGATATTTACTCTATTTTCTACAGGAAACATCCAGTAATGAACTTGAATAACGTATTTCAATTTCATTAAGATATGTGTACAGTAAAGATACGAAAATATGGTTTATAGAAACTCCTGTCATAGAACACTATGCTTTGAAATACTTTCGGGTGTCCCTGTACACAAACCAGTAGAGGTATAAACTCTAGTTTCAGTAGGGAACATCCGATAGTGAACTTGAATAACATGTATCAGTTTCAAGAAATTCCATAAATATTTACGGGAGTTAGAGCGCAGACAGACAGACAAATCGAAGCTATTAACACTTTTCAACCTTGTTGGAAAGTGTTAAAACTGGCCTTTCACAAAATCTCCTTTTATAATTCCCCCCCCCCCCCCCGAATGTTTTCAGTATTATTTCAAATAACCGCTTATTACTTGGTTCAGGGAAACACTAATAACTTGCCATTAAACATTATGCAGCGTGATTGCTAAAATGGAAGGTTTTTACTTCATATATGGATATTCAGGGCCTGACTAATGCGCGGGCATACGGGGCAAGAAAATTTTAAAGGGCACAAAATTTCAACTACACAGTGTAGTAACTTTAATGATGTATTTATATATCAGTAAAATAAAATATTTTAACAATCAATATTTCCATTTTAAAATGCGTGTAAGCACATCTATCATTTGTCACGAGAGTCTGATTTCCGTGTGTAGCAGAACATGGATTGTTAAAAATAGAGAAAAAGTTTAACGAACAGTTTATTAAAGACTTTTAAAAAAAAAAAGGGAGGGGGGAAGAAAGGAATCTCCATTTCATTTTATATGAATTCAAAAACCATTCAACATAGCTATTATTCCAAAAAGCTTTTATGTTAGTACAGTAATAAATACCCCATCTTTTCCATTTGCAAATTATTATTTAAATTTTTAACAATTTTAAGACGTATTTAAACAATTATCATAATTTATGTTTAAAACCTATTTTCTAATCCAATGTTATAATATTTACGACTATAATCACGAAATTAGATCTTCATTATAAATTTTCATGGAAGAGGGCCGGGAGTAGAAGTGGGGCACAAAAATTAGATTGCCCCCACACAAAAGTTGGGTCTTGTAGATATTCACAAAAATAAATAGAAATTTCATTAAAATATTTCCCAAAAATGGGCTCCAAAAACCGAAACCTGCATCAACCTCGATTTCTGTCTGTTGATTTTTATTGTTTAAACATTAAACGAATATTTTCATGTGCCTATTTTTTATTCAACCAGGACAGGAAAAGAGAAAGTCGTCTTCAAAATTAGCCTAATATAAAAAAGGATTCAACCAGGAAAAAGAAGTACGCAGTTATTAAAAAATAAAAGATTCAAATAAGTATTTTATTAAACAAAAAAGGTAAATTATGCATCATGCCTAGATGATAAAACACTTGAATCCAACCAACGGATAGAATGATAATATATATCCATGGAGAAAAAAAACAAGTCATATTAGGGTAATAGTATATTAATAATAACATTGGGGTAATAACATATTAATAATATATAATTACCATTGCTACCGAAATTAAAATCTGTTACAAACTGAGATGCTTATTTCTTTCCTTTCATTTACTATATTTTATGTTAGCAAAGAAGAATTATCAATTAGAACACTGTTACGTATTACAAAGATAAGAATAATTATAAGTTCATGAAGATTTCTTTATACTTTTTTTTTTTTAATTAAGGGATATTAATTAAGATTTTAAATTATAATAAATTAAGGTAATTTTCTATATGCTTAATATTGTTATGTTAATGCATATGTACAGTCGGTAACAAAAGTGTCCGAACACTAGCAAAAATTCCTATGTAAAAAAAGTGCACTTCCTACGGTTTTGTTAAATAAATCCTTGTCGAATCCTGTCCTTAGTTAGTGTAAGTACATGATTCGACAAGGATTTATTTAACAAAACCGTATTAAGTGTACTTGTTTTACGTAGGGAATTTTGCTAGTGTTCGGACACTTTTGTTACCGACTGTATTACAAAAATAAGAATAATTATAAGTTCATAAAGATGTCTTTATACCTTTTTTTTTTTTTTTTTTTTTTTTTGTGTGTGAACTTTAAAGTAATAACTATTTGTATGTTATTACTACTATTGACTATTATTAATACCGATTACAAAATGAAGAATAATTGCTGCCATTTCTCAAAGGTCTTTGTTCATTCGAAATAGCTTGTGATGGAGTGGAGCATGGACCTTATACAGATAAGGTGTATATAAAATCTATGGGGTGGAGGGAGGGTGAGGGCTGAGGAGCGAAGCAACATTTTATAGATTTTAAATGAAATATTGCCCATTATCCAAAAAATGAAAAAAAAAAAAAAAAAAAATATTTATTTAAAAAAATTCTGTTAAAATCTAAATTGTAATTGAATTATACACCAACTACAAAATAATTACAATATTAATAAAAGTTTAAAATAAAAAAATAAATAGAAATTTTAAATTATATTTTCAATATTACAACAACCGAGTAAGTCACGAAGATAAATCTTTTATAATGCATACATCTTCTGCTTCTTATATCGTTAAATTCTAACAGTGCTGCCAATTTTTAAATCATCTATTCTTTATTCACTTTTATTCGCCACTTTAATTCATTCCGGCCAACTTTCTAAATTCATTTATCGAGTTACTCGAAGATTCATCGGAGAAACCAAGAATTAATATTTTATTAAATCAATGTAATCAATTTTTCGACTTGAGTCCCTCCCATCGGCATTAAATTCGATCACTGTTAACGGCGCCTTCAAATTCAATTTAAAATTCTGCGTCTGACGTCCCATCTCTTTGGAAATTTTGATGGAAGACGTTAAAGACAAAAGAAATGTGATCTTCCATGGAAAGGCGGAAAAAAAAAAAAAAAAAAAAAAGTTGGAAGGAAAAAAAAATGGTCCAATGGAATATAATGGACTTTTAAATTTTTATATTCCTCGTCACTAACTTAGTAAATCTTCAGTTAACCCTTGAATTTCCGTGAAAAACTCTGTGGAATAAAGATAAAACTTGTATATCTGTGCGTTTTGAAGAGAAATATATAAATTAAACGACAAAAATAAAATTATGTAGCAGGGGTCGATCCAAGTTTTAATATTTCGGTTTTAATTTTTAATTTATTTTTGTGGGGGATAATAATAATAAAACTTCCATTTTAGCAGACACTCGAAGATTTTGAGAAAGATATTAAAAACATGGAACTTTTTTAAAGGTTTGTTTTTATAAAATAGAATTTTTTGAAAGACCGATTTTTTGAGATTGAATTTTTTTTTTTTTTTAAAGGCCCGTTTTATAAATTTTAACTTTGCAAAAGATTTGAAATTTGTAAAGGGACCCCTTTTTGTGAAGTGTAATTTTGGGAAGGGACAACTAAAGGGTCCCAATTTTTATCTTGATTGATTCGACTGTGTATAGTCGCGATGTTTGCTAAAATATCTTTTTTCTGGTGGGGCGAATTCCATTAAAATTTACACCGGGTTTTTATTTATATAATTTCCACAAATTATTTTACTATAATTCAAGATGCACATTTCACTATAGCACACTTTCTTATCAGAACGTCCGTAAGACGTCCTGAGGTGGGAAGCACAGGACATCCCTGGGATTTCTTATTTGTTGATTCATCGCTTGTCTCGATGATGTGCTTTATGGGTCATTTAGAGAAAAATTCAAAACAAATGTGTAGCTTTTGAATATTATTATTTCATACATTTAATTATAAAAGTGTAATCTTGAATGCTGCAGTTTTTTTTTTTTTTTTTTTTTTTTTTTTTTTTTTGATAAAATATTAAAAATAACAATAATAAAATTTATTTATACGTGATTTTTCTAACTGGTATGCATCTGAATTCATATTTCAAAAAAAAAAAAAAAAAAGTTGTGTCACTTGAGTAGAGTCTGTACGTTTTTTGAGCTGAATCACTAAACGAATCCGTGTGCGATGCATAAGATTCGAATCTTTGTTTCACATGTCGCTGATCCATTATTCTAATTTACAAATACCTAACAAAAAAATTAAAGAGGGAAAAAAAAGTGGGGAATTGCGAGTCAGATACATGAATAATCACTTTGTTAGCTTCGTATGATGTATGTACCAGAAAATTTAATCACGTGTACCTGTTTATATATGTATGCATTTATTCCGTTTTTAACATGGCCTCCTCGTGTATCAATTAATGAATAATTTATTTCCATTGCTCCATATTCATGAAAACAGTAATACATATTAAAATTCTTTTGTGTTTCGAAACCTGACCAGCTCCAATCAGTTCCTTTAACAATTCATGTTGTCTGTCAATAACCATCCGTGTTAATGAACTTGTTAATGAACCTGGACTATTTATACCGGACAATGCTCATTTCAGAGTATTCATCTCTCCGAGTATTTGCAGTGTTTCCGACGCTCACCCCTTCCAGTCCGTCACTTAACGAAGCGAGTTGAGTTGAGCTAGCCTCCCTTTAGCGAAAATTGTAGTTCATTTTAGTATACGACACTGAAACTGGAGAATTGCTCGAAGTTCATTATGTCAGTTACTAAACTGTCTCTCTTCACTCGAAATTATAATCCCAGAAATTAGACGAAAATGATCCCCCCGCTGTTTTCGGGGACTACGCTTGTTTGGGATAAGTTTTGTTGTTCCGCTGCTGGTTTTGACTCTTATTTTCCACTGGTGTCCTAAAGTTTTCCCGCGAATAAATAATCCAGATAAGTGGAAACCCGCAGCGAAATAAATGGTTTCCATTTACTCTTCACTGAAAAATATTATTTCGCTCTGGAAAATTGGCAATTTGAGATGTCATGGGAAGTCTATTGTTTTTGGAAAAGTTTCGTAAATTACTGAAAATGTACTAACAAAATTAGTATAGTTGTTTTATCTTTTTATGAGCTTCTATTTGGATAATGGTATTATAGTGAAAACTAATTCTAAGATAATTTCACGTTCTTTGTATTCAATTATTTAATTTCGTCATTAATTTTATTGATACTAAGGCATTTCAAATTCTGCATCTTCAAATATGATTTAAAGCTCTTTATGTTCTTATTCCCTATTTAATTTATTATTTTCTGTGTGACAAAATTCCCTTAAATTTATGTAGAAAAATAAGTAATTTTAAGTTATTTACTTCATTACATTTTACAATAACAATGAAAATAATCTGGTGTGTCAATCACACGACTTTCTCTTACCCTGAAATTTAATACTATAAATACAGGTTGCAGATTAAGAGGTAAGATAACGAGTACTGTCATGTTAAGCAATTCAAATTAGGCTTCGGAAGAGTTTTATACTATAATTAGTTCTGTGTAAGGCCCCGTTTCATTAAAGCACCTACGTTTATATAGAATTTAATTCGGTTATTAAAAAAGAATTCTGTTTTTAAAAAAATAATTTATTAAAATTATTATTTTAAAAAATTATCTTTTTATGATAATGCAGACGATTTCCATATTAGAGAAGTAGTATAACACTAAAGATTAAAAAAATAAATAAATAAATAAATAAAAAATTGTTAAAAATGAAAAAAAAAATCATAACTTAATTTTAAATTATCGCAGATCGATGGTTCAACCATTCGTTTTAAAGGTATTGGCGGTCTCTTTTGAAAGGTACCCATCATGAAAATTTACTCTACTCGAGGGGGGACTTCCGCAACCTAGGGGGAAGCGAGGCTCCTACATACACAAAATTTTTTTCCCAGTTGACTATCTCTATTACAAAAAGTATATATTCGTTTCATTTGGTTTAGTGCAGTCTATAGATGTTAAACTCTACTTACCTGCAATTTCCCCCATAGGCGTAATGTATTTGAATACTTTTGGGTGTCCCTGTACACGAACCATTTGCTTCACCTAAACGGAAAGCTTACTGTAGCATCCCTATATGATACACATTTAGAATACTGAGTTTGGAATTTCTGCTACTATTTGTTCTTGAGATATGTTGATAATAGACACACATACATCCACACAGACAGATCATTTGCTAAAAAACATGATTTTCGTATTCAGGGGACCTCAGAACATGTAAATATAACAAAAACTCACGTTCGAAAATTTGACCCTAAAGCAATACTTTCTCCACCCTATGGGTAAGAGAAAGTAATAAGGAAGAGTTTTTCCAAACACTTATTGAGATTCCGTATAGGATTATAATGTTTATTATTAACACACATAAGATTGAATGATTTTTCCCCCCTTTGTATTATGATCATCTTTATTATATTTCTGTGTGTGTGTGCATTTATTTCTTTTTGTGTTTTTAAATTTTCAGGTTATTGACTCTTAAAATAATGTAACTCTGATATGAAAAAAGCATATTTGAATAAATATTTTAAATGAAATAAAAAATAATTATAAGAGTTTTTTTTTTTTTTTTTTTTTTTTTTTTTTTTTCTCGGAATATATAAAGAGTAATTTCGGCTTTAAAAAAATATAATTTCTATTATAAATAAGATATAATATCCGTTTCTTTTGCTTCTTTGAAAAAATGTAGTTGGTTATATTTTACTTTATTTTTTCATATACTGTCTTACATTTGGAATTGAAAAAACATCTGTCTTAAACTATGAAAGATGTTACACAATTTTATATTGCTTGTATTATATGGAGTCCCCCCCCCCCTCTCTCTCTGAATATTAAAGAATGGTTTATTTTTCAAAGACTTAAGAATTACCTCCCCATAATTAAGATGTAATATCTTTTCGTCTTAGTTTTCTTAGAATATTTCATTAAATTTTCTTTGTTTTCACGTTTCTTCTCTCTTCCGTCTAACATTATAAAACAGCATATGTCGTAAAATAATAAATGGTTTTCATTTCTGTATTGTATTATAAAATTTTCCATGTAAATATGAAAAGGGTGATTTCAGTTAAAATAAACACATGTTATTAATATAAATCTAAAAATATTTAGTTTATATCTTTCAATATATTGCCTTCTTCCATCTAGAATTTAAGAAAAAATAAAACTTACAACTTTACCTACATTGTACTGTTCGAAGAATATATTGCCCCATCCCCCTCAAAAAATGAATATACAGTGAAACTTGAATAATTCGAACTTGTTTAATTCGAAATCCTGGATAATTCGAACTTTTCACTCGGTCCCTTGAATTTTGTATTAAAATAATGTTAAAAAATTGTGGATAATTCGAATTCTATTTTGGATAATTCGAATTTTTCATACGATTACCTTTAAAATATTACTATAAAATTTGTTCCCGAGATTTTTCTCAGCTAATACATTTTAACAGTCTTTCAAAAGAAGGATAAGGAAATACAAGAGAAGCCCCTAATTAGTGCATCAGAAGATATGGTGCATATATGTGAACTTCGAGGTTTTTTTTAATTGAAAGTCATATCTAATGAAGAAGATTCTATTGTTGTATCAAGTCATATGCTTAAGTACACAAAGATTGTACTTAAAGAAGAAATAAAAAATATCTGACTATTTTTAAAAAAGTGTTGAATAATTAAGCTCGTAAAAAGTATTGATTTAATGGGAGGGGGATGTAACAGTATTCTCAGAGATAAAGTTTATGTGTTAAATCTTTGATCGTAGAGTTTTAATTTTTTAATTTATCTCTGTAGTTTCATCGAAAATATGATAAATGTTAGTTAATCTATGTATAAATTAATACTTGTTTTCTTCTACACTCTGTACTGCAGTGCAGTTTTATTCAATTATTTTATTGATTATCATTATTTCTTTTATTATAAATTAGTTTTATGTTATTTATAATTACTATAACATGAAGAAAATTTTTCAAGAATCATATAGTATGTATGGCATCTTCAACATTATTATTCCCAACTACTATATTATTACTTTCTTCTATATGTATATATTGAGAAAGTATTGGATTCGTAAAAATTTTCGAACTCCAGATTTCGATGGATTTACACGTTTTGGGATGCCCTGAACATGATTTGACTGTTTTTAGAAAATGTCTGTCTGTGTGTGTGTATCACAAATTTTGTGGACGCTGTATCTCACAAACCAATGATCGAAATTGAATGAAACTTGGTATTTAGTTGGACCCTGACATAAACTGGTACTGATTAAATTTGTGGAACAATTACTCATCAGGTGGCGCTGTGATAGCATTTTTTCTAAATTTTTAACATGGCAGTTTAGGACAAAATTTCGTATAAATGTGCATAATGAGAGTTATTTTAAACGTGTGGTTGTAAAATTCATGGGAATTGTTGATAATAGCAATAGTTAACTAGGAAAAAAAATGTGCATGTGGGAGCATCGCTTCCCCCCTGGGGGAGGGGAAGTACACTCCCGGAGGGAATAAATTTTCAATATGGGTACCTTTCGGAAGATCTCGTCGATACTTTTAAAACGAATGGTTGAACTATAGATCTGTGATATAGATAAACAAAGATATAGATTTTTTTTTTTTTTTTTCTTTTAACGAAAAAAAAAATCTTATTTCTTCTGATAATTGCAAAAAAATTGACTTTCTTTCGGCATTTAGTGATATGTATAACTCTGTCAGATAAAAATCGTTTGCATTTATAATGGAAAGTACTTTAATCAATAATTTGTATTGAATGAATTTTGGGTAAAATTATATAGAAGAAAGTCATGTGGTGGTGTGATATAGTAGGTACGTAGCGTGGAACACATGATAGTAGTCAAAAATTGGTTGTAAATCCCACACAAGGAATAACAAGGCTTGATTTCAAAACTTAACATAATTTTAATTTAAAACTACTTTTAGCATTTTATAGCATTACATGCATCACAGATACCTGTGAAAACCTAACATGAGTATCATTTTTAAAAGATCCAGGAGAACGTCCGTTCTCTTTCAAGTCATAAATCCAAGTCCTCGATTTAATATCTGAAATCTTTAGTCCTTCCAAAAATCTTAGTGATCTGAAAAGGGGGAACAATTTTTCCCACTCGACAAACACCAATCAAACAGTCTTTGGTCAGGAGGAGTATCCTCAGGTCAACAGTTCATTGGAGTTTCAACTGGCGACAAAACGGCGGGGTACCACCCTAGCGTGGGGTGCCCAAGCGGCACATCAAAACCATCTGTGAAATCGCGGTTACTTTGTAGCCATGAGGATGAGAAAACCCCTGGTATGCCCGGTTTCTCGAGACTGCAGACAATCCGGCACCAGAGACCTCACGCAGGCAGTCGAACACAATGGACACAACCTTGACTATGTCACAGCTCCTCTCCCCATAAGAAGATTTTGCACGACTATGGAGAGCAAAATCCAGCTCTTGACACAAACTTCATAACACAAGTTGGTGACACAAGTTGGCGACAATTAGCACTCCAGTAGGCGTCCAACAGCACTCCAGTAGGCGACCCCCATTTTTCAATTAAGCCCCAGGGAGGTCTTTCCCCAGATAAACTTAAAGCCCATTTCCAATTTTACCCCTTAAAAGTGAGTTAACTTTAAATAAAATGAATAATAGTAATAAAAAAAAACAATTGAAAACAATCCACTCAGTTGGAGTTTTCCTAACATCAGAATTATGCTTAATTCTAAGTAATAAACACAAAAAAAAATTCAAAATTTTCTTTACATAACACTGTTAACTCCACCGTAAAATTGAAATGCTAAATTAATAATAAATAAAAATTGTATTTCTGAAAGATTTCAAATATTTTTAAAACTTTTCACACTTTTTTTTTTCTCTTTCACAAGGACCACACAAAAATTTTAAAATATTAAATAAATCATAGTCCACAAAAAATAAATTATAAATAGACCACTCAAGTTCAAAAAAAAAAAAAAAAAGATAATAAAATAAAATAAACTTGAAAAATAAAATGCTAAAAATTAATACGTCTAAGAATTAAAATTTCATACATTCCTACACAATGCTATATACAAAAAAAAATAATAATAGAGATGACATTCAGTTAATCAGTTAGGCAATTATCTACAAGAGAAGAAAGAAGTATGCAACCACACAGTAAGGATAAATAAAATACCCAAATAAAAATAAGTAAAAGAAAGAAATCTCAATAAATTTTAAAAGGAAAATTATGCAATGGAAAAAAAACAAACCTACAATATGCATCATCTTAGTTAACATGGATCACTCAATATCCGTAACTAACAATGACATGCTAACAATCAAAAAAGAAAATTATTTTTTCTCTACAGCTTTTCCCTAAATAATTCCTCGCACAGATTTCCTTTCTTTTCATCTAAACAATTTTGTTACGTTGCAGTTAACACTTCTCTACATAACCTTCTAACTAAAAGCACATTTTAACCAAAATTTATATATATGAAAATTAAAAACACAGAAACGATTAATTCAATTTTTGCATAACATTCCAAACACAGAAAATCTACACAGAGAATTGCATAAAATAAAAATAAAAAAAACATTTCACTTTTAACAATTCTGAGAGAGGAAGGAAAACTAAATAAACAAACAAAACTTGTAAGAAACCTCCCTCCTTCCCAGTAGCAAACACCTGCTATTGAGTTTCGCGTTCGTCCACTGCATTGTTCAGTTTCTCTCTCGGATAATCTTTTGTTATACGTCTAACAAGTAAAGGATTTGAAAGTCGGGTCTGTTGGCCTACGCGCTTATCTTTCCCAAAATGATCAGTCCTTTTAAATTTTGCTTTTGGCTCCTGAAAACCCTTTAAATATCCTTTCATTTTGTCACAGTTTCGACTCAAATGCTCCGGTGATTGACACGTGAAACATAATTTCGTGACTTTCGTCCTCCACTTTCCAAAACGGGGAGCTGGGTTTTCCCAAAAGTTTGGACTGGATTCATTTTTCTTTTTTCCTTTAGCGTTAGAAAAACGGGATTGTATGGGCGAACGAGAGTTGTTTTTATGGAAAGTTTGTACATGAGACTCATTTTGCAGTTTTTCTTTACTAGTGATTTTACTCTCACCTAATGAGCGTCTTCTCTGCGCTTCAATCAACCTAGCGGTTTTATTCCCCATTAAATAATATTCCTGAATCAAATCGATTGGTTTCACGGCTGCTTTAGTCACAATAATACCAAAATCTCCCTCAATCGTAATCCTAGCCACAGGTAAGGAAATACATTCGGAATCTAATGGCTGCCGTATTTTCACCGTCTCTCCCAACCAATCTTGATCATTAACCCATGAACGGTCACAAATATCTATCTCCGAACCTGAGTCTAATAAATAGTTACGATAAACCCCGTTTATAATAGCATTTTTAACATATGGCCTGAAAGATGGACTCAAATAATGCGCTGTAATTACATGATTTACAATCGCCTCCGATTTATCGTTCAAAGGACACCGAGGTCTTATATGCCCAGCTTGACCGCAGAGATAACAAATTATTTTTCTCGGTTTCTCGAAAATTTCCTCATTCTGAACCGATTCTTTCTTACCTAGTTCTCTTTTTCCCTGCTTATCACTTTCTCCTTTCACGTCATAACTATTTTTAGAATACCCGAAATTTGTTTTTTCTTTCTTGAAGGAATTTTTCCGTTCGAATTTTTTGTGATCACGCCTGACCGCTTCAAATTTATCACATTTTTCGGCGAGATTCGTTGCATTATTTATCTCTTCCCAAGTATCTAAATAATGTTCTCGGATTTCAAACGGAACCCTTTTTTTAATTTGCTCGGTGAGTATCAATTCTTTCAGCGATTCAAAATCTTTAACGTCTACGGCTTCTAGCCAATTGTCTAAATAACCTTTTAATTCGTACACCAAATCTACCCATAAAGCTGCTGGTTTTTTATTATGGTCTTCGAATTTATTTTTAAACGCCAACGCGCTCAACTTGAAACGCTTAAATAATAGTTTTTTTATGTGCTGGTAATTTTCAAATTTATCCGCAGGCTCCTTTACAATTAGCTCCGCTATATCCGTCGGTAATAACGGGATTAATTGGGATACCCAACAATCTTCTTCGACTTTTTCTTTTACCGCTTGGCGCTCAAAAATCATAAGGAACAAAGAAATGTCAATTTGCTTTGGGTCAAATTTAGGCACCAATTCTCTTAATTGAATCCGTTTTCTACCCGGTTCTACTGATGTTACCGTTGACGCTGTGCTATTGACTTCTGCCTCATTTTGAAGCCTCAATTTTTCTAGCTCAAACTGCCTAATGTTGTCTCTTTCCTTCCTTTCTAACTCTTTCTCTCTTTCCTTCCTTTCTAACTCTTTCTCTCTTTCCTTCCTCTCTAACTCTTTTTCTCTTTCAACTCTTTCTAAATCATTTACAATTCTCACTAAATAATCCTTTGCTTCTTCCTCATCGTAATCAGAAGCGTTTAAAATTGCCTGAATAATATCTTTATTTCTCGTATCCTCCGATACGTCGGTCTCAAATTCTGTTGCTAATAATAGCAAAGTACTTTTATTCAGTTTTCTTAAATAAGCCATTTTAAAAAAACAAATCAAGCACTCGAGAGAGAAAAGAGAAAAATAATAATAATAATAATAAAGAAAAAAAGAGAAAGGGAAAAAAAAAAATACTTGATACTAAATATATTTTTTCTCACAAGAATAATAAAAAATACATAAACAATTAATGACTACAATAAAACACTTCACTATTACTGAACTTCAGTTCCTATTACAACCACAACTGAGTGAATTTTGAAATTCAATTGACAAAACGAAGCAAAAACAATTAAATACTCCAAAATAAAATATGACATTAAAATTAACCCGATGCCTTTTATTTTGCACAGAAAAAAAAATTATTAATTAACTTTTTTTTTTTTTTTCTTCACTTAACTCGGATTAATATTGAGTTAAGCAATTTCAAAACAAATAGAAACAAAAATCCCATTTACTTTTGATTCCTAAAACTTTCGTTAAAGATTTTTCTTCTTTTAACTACAAAAGAAAACACAGAACCATTGAAAATCTAAAAGAAAAAATCTTTCCTATGACCATTTAACACCTGCAAGAAAGTTACCCCAAAATACAGCTAATCTCCTACAACTAAGACCTCCCTGATACTTAAATAGAAAAAGAAAGGGACTCACCACTCGTAGTTCTGAGACATCTGTTGGCTGGTAATCTTCTTGATGCGTTTCTTATCCTCTAAAGCAGTTATCACACGGATGATCCTACCCTCTGAACTATACGCTAATACCTCTCCGAATAATCGAGCATCAGGTAGTAGGGTTATTTTGAAGACTGAAATGAATTCAAAAAGGCGTTAACAATTGGCGACTAATCGCTCGCTATTTCATGTTTTAAACGCACTCTGATTTTCTCGCACTCCGATTGGTTGAATATGAGCTAACATCTAGCATAGGGGATTTAGTCAGTCATAAGTTCGTCATTGACAAAGGTAGGAGAGGGAAACTATCATACGGTGCGTTTTCAAGCGTTTGCCTCTCGAAAAACCGGTTTCAGGTGGTTTCAGGAGAAAGTATCTGATACTGCTGATCGTATGAGAGTACGTGTGATAGCTGCTTAAGGCTTGGGCTGCACCTAATTTACTCTAGGCGCACATCCTCCTTGCTGCCACCACTTTTCTTCTGCTGTGATATAGTAGGTACGTAGCGTGGAACACATGATAGTAGTCAAAAATTGGTTGTAAATCCCACACAAGGAATAACAAGGCTTGATTTCAAAACTTAACATAATTTTAATTTAAAACTACTTTTAGCATTTTATAGCATTACATGCATCACAGATACCTGTGAAAACCTAACATGAGTATCATTTTTAAAAGATCCAGGAGAACGTCCGTTCTCTTTCAAGTCATAAATCCAAGTCCTCGATTTAATATCTGAAATCTTTAGTCCTTCCAAAAATCTTAGTGATCTGAAAAGGGGGAACAATTTTTCCCACTCGACAAACACCAATCAAACAGTCTTTGGTCAGGAGGAGTATCCTCAGGTCAACAGTTCATTGGAGTTTCAACTGGCGACAAAACGGCGGGGTACCACCCTAGCGTGGGGTGCCCAAGCGGCACATCAAAACCATCTGTTAAATCGTGGTTACTTTGTAGCCATGAGGATGAGAAAACCCCTGGTATGCCCGGTTTCTCGAGACTGCAGACAATCCGGCACCAGAGACCTCACGCAGGCAGTCGAACACAATGGACACAACCTTGACTATGTCACAGTGGCCACATCATACTAGTTTTATCATTATTTTTATAATTACTTCTTCTTCTTCTTTTTTTTTTTTTTTTTTTTAATTATTATTACATTTAAAAAAAAATCGATGAAAAACAAGATAATAAGTTAAAATTCAGTTTTATCCTTGCTTGACTAGACCTAAAATAAAATGTAATTATTAAAAAAGGTCTTGCGTTTTTCTCAGTTTAACATTACACCCGTGAAAACTGCAGTTTTACCGCTATAAGACTTGCAGTATATAAGTCCTTGGGTTGAGCTGTAATTTTATCCTGCAAATCCCTCCCCCTTCCTTTACGGCAGTATGCATTACGTGATCGTTAAAATAGTAGAAATGATCATTTACGAATTTATTGTTTTTTATTGTCCCTTTTTTTCCCCTCCTCCTTCCCTTTTCCATTCACCGGCTGTTAAATTTGCGGTATTTCTTAATGAAGTCTAGAACCAGAGTACCCGTGGAAGGCCTCCTTTTATTTCTTGCTCATAAAATAGGAGTAAAAGAGTAGTTTGTAAACTGTGAAAATATATTAGGGTGGGGGGGGGGAGGGGAAAATACTATGGTTAAACAGTAGGGACTGGTTTGTAAACTGGGACTTCTAAACTTACATTTACAGCGTAATTTTAATTATAATTGAACTTTATTAATTTTTTCTTATACAGTATAGGATCCGTTATCCAGAAAGCTTGGGACCTGGGATATTCTGGATAAGGGATTTTTCCGTAATTCAGAACACTTTATTATATGTATAAAAATAGTACAAAATAATTTTATAAATAGCAGTGATAAACATGAATAATATATATGCAAACACTTTACCTATATGTATACACTTTACCTATACCTTTACCTATGTAAACACTTTACCTATAGTATATTTGTTCATTTAATAAATTATTTCCACAAAATAAAAAATAAAAAACACATTCTTAATTAGAATTTCAAACTATAAATGATAATAGTAATAATAAATGAAAAATAAATAAACACATATAAAATTTAATTTTAGACCTGGGAGTAAAATCTTTCATTTGGATTTTGCAAAAATTTCCATGATATATTTTTTTTTTTTGCTTATAGTTTGTCTCTGCTCTGATACTAATAGTTCATAAATGTTTCAAATATTTTTAACACATAATGCTAAATATTTTATGAAATGAATTCTAAAAATAATGGAAATTAATAAAAACTATTTAAAAATTTTATAACAATTGGGACTTCTTCATGCATGCGACCTGAGTTCAAGGATAAAATTCATCTGCTAATGGGCACTTTAAGAAGTATGTGTTATTAATGTTTATCTATTAATAAATACCATAAAAATTCTTTTTCTAACCTAAATTTGCTAAATTTTCAGCCGACAATTTTGTGCTCACCATATTTCCTCAGAATAACACTGTAGCATTAAAGAAAGTAGGTTCTAAAACTATAATTCTGACGCTGCTACTGTATAACTTTAATTCTTAAATTTTACGATAATTAAAAATTTTGGTAGTTGGCATTTTGCATTCTGGTTTTCGGAACATTCTGGATAACGGATCCTATACTGTAATGTAACATAAAAAAAAAAAAAAAAAAAAAAAAAAAAAATTGTAAACTGCGAAAAATTTTATTGGGGAATAAATATTTTTCTATTTAACATTACAGTCCAATTTAAACTTTGTTACTTGTAATGTAAAAATAGTGGCATTGAAATTTACAGTCGGTAACAAAAGTGTCCGAACACTGGCAAAAATTCCTATGTAAAAAAAGTACACTTGATACGGTTTTGTTAAATAAATCCTTATCGAATCCTGTTCTTACACTGACTAAGAACAGGATTCAACAAGGATTTATTTAATAAAACCGTATCAAGTGTACTTTTTTTACATAGGAATTTTTGCTAGTGTTCGGACACTTTTGTTACCGACTGTACCTACCTTTGAGTCACAATCACATACTTGCTAACCATCTCATTAATAAATGTACAATTGTTAACGCCCCCTGAAAAAACGCCCCTTTTCTCACACCGCTATATTTTTAGAGTAATTCACTCAAAATGTTGTTACGATTAAATAAAACTAAAACTACTCTAAAAAGTTATTGGTGTGAAAAGAAAAAGCGGGTTCTAAAAATTGCACGGTTCATAATGAGATGGTTGGCAAGTATGCAGTTACCCCTGTATAACAATACCAGAGAGGTAAAAGTAAAACAGCATTCATGATTTTCTCAAGTTACAAGAATTTAACCCTTTGCCGGCCCTAATGCTGTAAAGCTCTCTAAGCAGTGTTTAAAATTTAGGGACTTTTATTCAACTATCACCAATAGGCTTGAGGAATGATATTTGATACACATAATGGACGAATAATCCTTGAAGCGTTTAGATAACCGATACAGTTAAAACTTAGTGCGGTGAATATAAAATGTCCCTAAATTTGTCAATTCTGACCGGAGGAGTGAAATTAAATAGGGCCGGCAAAAGGTTAATATTCTTATACATTGATTTCTTGGATGCAGTAATTGGATTCTTCAATAATTTTAAATTTCCAATGTTTCACTTGCATGCTGGCTTTTTCACAGCTTCTTTCTAATTATAACAATATTGTATCTTCAACCACATCAAGATTTAGTGTATATATTCGTTGACTATTTTATAGCAACTTACAATTTAACCTGATGTTATTATAATAAAAATGAAAAGCTTTGTGCGTCCTAATATTTTAATTTTTAAACTTTTTATATAAAGACATTTTTATTTTGCTTGCGTAAAGATGATTTTTATATAATTTTTTAATACTCAGTTAACAATTAAAAAAAAGTAGAAGGTTTTTTTTGTTTTTTTTTTTTTAATGCCCTTTGCATGAAAGCAAAGGAAAAATAAAATGAAATGAAATACAATTTAAAATATTATAATCAAACAAAAACCGGAAAAAAAAAATGTATATATAAATATATAAATGATAGTTATCGTAATAAAATTTAACCTTAAAATTTAGCAATTAACCCTTACCCGTGCATTGGCAATATATTTACCACTTACTATATGGTTCCAGCTGCAAAAACTCATCCCGGAAATTTTTTAGGGCAAATTTTCGTTTATAAGGTAGCAGTAAAGGCCATTTTTTTTTCAAACTGAAAATTTAAAATTTCTTTTAATTTAATCCTGTTTGTGAATTCCGGTGACAGTGTAATTTAAATGATCTGAATTACCTTGCACCGCAAAGGGTTAATAGATACGAAACAATACCAACACAACAAAAATAGAACTGATTGTAACATATAGGTAAGACTGACACAAAAATGTTGTGATACAGATTAAGAACCAATAAGAGGCAAAAACAATTTAAAAAACTTTTAAATTTGATGATAAAAGTCAAGACTCAATTAGGCGCATTCATACCACTAAAGGATTATCCCAATATTTATCATAGATAAAACAATTCTACATCAAAGAGCTGGTAAAAGCATAGATCCACAAATAGCTAAATAAGGTAAATGATTAAAAATTGAAATAATACACATAAGAATAATCGCAATTGCAGCTGTAATCAAAGTGCATGTAAACTTTTAAAAATTAAGTAAAGCTAAATTAGCAAAGTTATGTATATATATATAATTATATATACAATTAAACATAAACAATATATATATATGTATATATCTGTACTGATAAGTATAAAGGATTTAAGTCCAAAAATGTCGATTTTGAGTTAAGTACATAGTCAGACTCAGATAAAAAATTCTCTATCGATTGATATAAAGGATTTAAATCCATGTCATTTAGTCTTTGAGAAAATCCATTGGTAAAAAAAGGTTCAAGTCAGAAATTTAGCATTCATGTATGGTATAAAATATTTAATTCAAATTTTTCCCGTTATTAAATGAAGGTTGACAATCACTGAATGGTATAAAGGGTATAAGTCAACGAAATCCCTTTTTCCTAATCGATTCTGCTGATTAGTTTTTAGTCAGTTTAACTTTATTTTTCGTCTCCTGAAAAATCAAGAATATGGACTTAAATCCTTTATACTTATCAGTATAGATAATATATATATATAGATAGATAGATATATATAATTCATTTTATTTTTTAATTAAGAGAAAGACTTGAGCTCATAAACTAGAATAAGAAACTACAAAAATCTCTTTTTTTTTTTTTGTCTCTCTCTCTTCTTAACTACATTTCTCCAGTGTCATGTTTTCCCCCCAAAAAGACAAGACTGTTCTTTCGCGCGATTTAATTCATTTTTACTTCCCCTTAAATAAAAGTGGCACCGTAAATTGAATGCATGCTAGATGCTTTGTTCTGGCGTAATTGAAAACACTGTAATCTACAAGCCTTCTTTTCTTTTATCCGTCCCTTTTCTTCCAACTAAAACAATGCAAAATAAGAAATAATTACGATGAAGTATACATTTATAATTTCTCGTTCACTAACGTAAAGGGCATAGTAAAATTTTAATTATTACTAAGAAATAACTGAGATCGCTCGAAAAAATTTCTGTACTATATTAATTTATTCTTATAGAGTAAATCACCGTTTATACGTCTTTCACATTTATACGTTCTTTTAAGTGAAGTCCCGATTCATTCCTATTCATTTGAATGCAAAAATTCTTTGTTTATACGCCCTCATTATCGGTTATACGTCTTTTTCACTTTACTAAAATTTGTAAAATTTCTCGACCTGTCATTAGTATTTTCCCTTCTAAATAAGATGGATTTTTCCTGGAAAGCATCTTAAATGGAGGAACACAGGAAAGATCGAAGAATACTGATCAAAGAATCGATTGATATCACGGTAGAATTTTTAATACGCATAGACAAGCAGTAAATCAGATGGATATTAAAGATTTTTTAATGTTATTAAATAACTATCTGTGTGGACATAAATCGTACGCTTATTATGAAAGATACGCAATATATATAATTAATATTCAAAATGTGTTCATTATAGTTCTTAAGAAATGTAATATAATACTCAATCTCAATATATGATATATGTAATTAGTACCCAGTCATATAGTCAAATAGTATCATTTTTCTCACTTTTTATATCCAAAATAATAATAATAATAATAATAATAATAATAATAATAAATAAAAATAATTACTGTCTTTAAAAAAGTATAATACACATTTACTAACTTAAGAAACTTTATTAATTGGTATTTTCATATAAATTTTGCGTAAGTGTCATTAAATTTTTAGTAATCAAAGTGTTATTATTAAAATTTCGATTATACGTCTTTTCAATTATACGTCCTTTTACGTCAGTCTCTTGAAAGACCTATAAACGGTTCTTTACGTATGTTATAAATTATAGATATTCATGTTGACTTGTAAAAATTTTTATTTAATTCGTAATACTGGTTCTTAATTTGTAACTTTTTTCAGGAAGCCGTAAATTCAAGTAAATACACAAAATCTTTTTAAACTCTTTTATACGGTGGGGGTGAGGAAATAAAATTTATTTCGCGTATGAATTGGTCCTTATGTACGTATTGGTTGCAGTTATTCATGTTTATTTGAAACAAATGTGTAATAATTTTTTGTTGATTTATAATATAACTCGTGTCAGCATTTTTCAGAAAACCGTAGATTCAAGTAACACGCATTTTTTTAAACTCTTTTATACTGAAGGGGGGGGGGGATCTGCTGCGCATATGAATTTATCCTTATATTCAACTTAATTTGTTTTGTAATAACTGTTTATTAATTTATAGTATAACTAGTGTTAGCATTTTTCAGAAAGCTGTAGATTCAAGTAAGCCGCGATTTTTTTTTTTTTAACTCTTTCATACAAGGGTATCATATTTCTTATTGTTACAAATATACAAATTTATATATATTCTATCACTATTTTCGTTCTAAAAGTTAAAAAATTAGATATTCTTAACAAGTAATCGAAACTGGCTGTTTCTTGACACACGACGTTCTTTTTTGTTCGTGCACAAATACAATAATTATGATTTTAAGAGAAAAATAAATTAAATTCTTCGCCATTTAAATAGTAGTATCTGTAAATTTATAGCATTTTTTTAAAAACATTGAATTCATAATAAACCTTTCTAGGTATAAGGAAAATTCTTTTGCTGAAATAGGTGTTCAGTAATTGGAATTTACGAAAACGGCGCTTTTTGTGACGCGTTTTCAAAGAACTTTGTTTTCCTTTTGACTTCAGAGTGCATATTTTTCTCACGTTTGCCGCTTTCATCTATTAAAATACAAAATCTCCTCCTCTTTTCCGCTTGTTTTATGAATCTCGACTGACAGAAGCGGTGAAATAAATGACTTTTGTGAGGGGATAAAAAACAAGAAAAAAGGTAGAAGTTCGCGACTGCGAAAAACGACCTGGTAAAAAAAAAAATTCATAATTTTCGGATATGTTTTGCAAAAAGGCTGCGGCGTCTGAAGAATGGAGGGGACACAGTCGGCAGCTGCCTGCTATTTATTTTTGCCGCCCATGCCAACAACAATCAAACGCGTCTTGACTTTGACAGCGCGACATACTCATTCGTTCTGACTAAAATCCATCTCACCGCCATGTTAAAACTGTCGAGGAATTGAACACGTTGCGCCATCTGTTGGTTAAAATTGGAAAAACAGTAATTGAACTAAAATTTGGAAGAAATTACATTTCTCTCATATTCATGATAATTAGATTGGTGATTAATTTACAAATTTAATGAAGGAAAATGCATTTGCCCGTTAAAAAATAATAATATAATCTGCTCATCGTTTTATTTATTTATTAATTACAATTTATTAAAAGTGTGATGATAAGTCTTGTAGAATGTCATTATTTTTAAAGTGAAATTTTGCTATACAATATGTACTTTACTTTGTAATTTGATTTTTGAATATATATTTTTATTTCATTTTATTTTAAAAAACATTTTTTATCTTTTCATGATGTATAACTTAATAATATACATTTTGTTTTTGTTTTTTTAAATATACATTTAACACTTAAATAATCTTAACCCTTTAGCCGTGTCGATTTTTTTAGCATATCTGTTTAATAACTCATAAAATCAATACTAAGTGAAGTAGGAATAAAGCATATTAGTTTTTGAAATCAATGGATATTCAGTAATCTTATGTCCTAGAAAAAATATTATATTTTTCCAAAATTTGTCACATTAGCCTCTTATTTCAACTATTAAGTGACGGAAAAAGCCGTTTGCAACGGTTAAAGGGTTTTAATTAATATATATTATTTGAAACATATTTTTGTGAAATACATCATTTATTCACCCAGTGAAGTTTTGAATTATTTAAAAACGTGATTACACGAATTGTGATTTTCTTTTGCATTAAAAATATGACAATGTGACTATACCTGCAATGACGTCAATAGCATTTTAATTTACAAAATGTCCAAATTTTAATTGAAAAACCTTTTACTGCATTAAAGTTACCTAATTAACGGTATGCTTTGATAAAAGAAAAAAAAATCTCGAGTCGAGACATAATCTTCTTAAAATGTATTTACTGATCAATTTCCTGTGAGATTTAGGATGTTTATTTATAGCCACCTGTTTCTCTAGCTTATTAATTTTATCTTGCCAAGATATAATATTTCTTAAACTTGCTTCTGTACGATATTTACTTTACAGTTTGATTAATTCTGATATTTAAGGCAAACATTTTGAAGAAGGGATATTTTAGAATATGCTTTTAATTTTTATACTTTTTTTTTTTTTTTTTCAGTTTAGAATAAAAAGTTTAAAAAACTATACACTATTATGATATACTGTTTATTGCTAGAGTGTTTTGCACAAAAAAAATTGCTTTTTTCAATTAAATTTCCCTTATACTATGTTTGGAAAACAACTTTCAAACTTTTAATTATGTTACCCATACGTTAAATTTAATTTATTGAGTTTGTAATAATTATGAGGGTTTGTAATAATTATGTAATAATTATTTTCTGCATTATTGTTAAAAAAAATTATTGTCATATTTGCCAAATCTCCCAATCTAGACCAAAAACATAGTATTTCTTTATAATAACATTTCGTATTTTAATTATCTGTTATTAAATGTTAATTATTTAGAAAAGAATTCAATTACAATTCATAGTGATAGTCATGTTAATACTCATATTTATAGTTTTTAAATTTAATTACATTGAAGGATTCAGTTATAATTCAATTACAATTCATAATTGCCAAAATTGGGAACTGTGAATTGTTTGAATGCAACTATGAATTCAAACTTTTTGTGCAAAATATTTATCTATTATTTTATTTTATTTTATTTTATTTTATTTCATATTTTTTTTTTATTATTATTATTTTTTTTTAATTTTTCTTACATTATAATAAGAAAATAGGTTTAAAATTTTTAGGAAATACAGTTTTTTTTTTTTTTTTTCTTTTTTTTTTTAATAATTTTCATTGGAATATTTAAGGATTTTTTAAATTAATTTTCATTATTTTTTTCTTCTTTTCGCTGTTTGTTTTTCTCTTGTTTTTCTATAGCATTTTCTTCTATTTGCAAGATCAAAAATATTTTTTATTAAAACATTATAGTATTTATATTCGAAAAACATTCGCAGACTTTTTAAAATTCTATTTTCAATAATGTGTGTTGTATTTTCATGTGACATTTTTGACGAATTTTTCGAATAACAAATTTTAACAACCCAAAAGCACAGGTTTGTCAAACAAATTATATGTAATAGTAGCTAAAAACTTATTATTCATTTGAACTTCTAGGGAAAAGAATGAACCGTTTTCTACTCTTAATGAACATAAAATTAATTACTGATGCTAAATAATGAACTGTAATGGTTATTACTGTTGCGCTGTTGGAAAAAAAAAAAAAAAAAGTATAATTTTCTGTTTCGAAGTAAAATTATTATATTTTCTGTTACTTAATAATCAATCTTTCAAATATTCATAAATTAATTAACATCTTAGTGGCAACATAATTTATTAATTTAGAAAATTCATTATTTGGGTTGCTAATTAGTTCAATACAAAGCAAGTTATTAAAAATGCATGTTTACGCTAGTTCATTTACATGTTTTTAATGGTAAAAATGTAGTATACATTTAAACAAAACTATTATTGATAAACAAAATTTATTTTGCGTGGACACTGGCACATCTTCTTTGAGTTTGTGAATTATAAATGCAACCATGAATAGGAGGATTTCAAAAATTATTCTTGGAGGGGGAGTCATTTTCTAAATCGATTATTGCGCATTGTTTTAAATAAAGAGCTGTTTTTCTCTTATTTTTAATCATTTTAGATGATTCCCCCCCCCCTTTATTTCCTTGCTTCACAAGCAAAGGAAATCCTGAAAACTTTTATGGAAATAAGTGTTTAAAAAAAGAAAGAAAAAGAAAAAAAGAAAAGCTAAAATCAGCTTCTACCCGTCTTACTCTGTTTATTTGTGAATTGTAAATAGAACTTTAAAAGTCTCATTTGTGTAATTGGGTTTTGAAAGAAAAAGGGGGTAAGAAACTCGGGAAAAGGAAAATTAAGAAACAGAAAATTGGTTTAGTACTGTTAATTTATTCATTTGAAACTTTTTTTTTTTTTTTTTGTTCATTGTAGCGGCTTTTGCTACTCGAAATCATTTAGAATTATTCGATGAAAATCCTCTATGGAATATCATTGAAATTACTCAATTATACCATTTTCTTTTTTATGCATTCTCTGGCGCGTTAAATGAGATTCATTGGCCTTTGTGCATCACGTGACCTGTGACATGCGTGTTTCTATACTATATTCTTCTTTTTATGTTTGTATTAGAGAAAAATATAGAATAGAGTTCCGTTGTTTATTCACGAAATTTTTAAGGTCGCTGCATAATAATTGCTTTTTGGCCGTAATTACACTTGATTTAGACCGCATCAGGAGTCTTTTGTTAGGACTGACTCATTCCGCGTACGACTTTTCCATAAATTAGGCGCCGATATTCAATTACTGCATTGTTTTTATTGTCGTAATTCAAATATTTATTATAATTCTTATAAACTTATTATTCTCCATATGTCATAGATTTGTTTGCCAATAAGCTTGCTGTTTCATTTTTCTATCTATCAATCTATTGTTTTCCGTTATTTTCAGAAAACTTATTAAGAAGAATATAATAAGAAAATATATAACGATTCTTCTCCATTGAAGGAAGATTCGAATGTTTGACATAATTAAATTTAGTAACACAACTCTGATTGTTACTGCGTTTTTGTACATATTCAACAGTTTAATAGAAAAGAATCAACTGAATAAATATGAAATTTTTATGAAACAAATATTTTCCTTTTAAAAAGGATTTTATCTTTTTATGTTATTTATTTATTTATTTATTTATTTATTTATTATTAATTTGCTATTGTTGTTCAATGATTCTTTTTTTTATTTTGATAAACCTTTATTCATAAAAGTTTGTTTAGAATGAGTCACTTACCTGAGGTTTTATTTTCTATTCTAAACTATACAAATTAAACAGTTTGATACTAGTAAATTAATAAATCAAGTAAATAAATATGAAAGTTTAATAATAAAACAAATTACTTCCTTTAAGAAGTAATTTATCCATTTTGCTTGTAATCAGTAAAATATTTGTTCAATGACACTTTTGTTTCGATAATTTTTATTCTTATAAACTTTACACAGAATGAGTCATTTATTCGAAATACAATTAGGAGTTAAATTTTCTATTATAAACGGTGTAATAGGCAATAATTTAATGGGGGAAAAATCAACTAAATAAACACAAAAGCTATAAGTAGGAAAGTTTTTTTTTTTTTTTTTTTTTTTTTTTTTTTTTAATTAATTTATTTTTTAGCTTTTAAGAATGTTTTTATCAATTTTGTTTTAATCAATAGAAAATGTATTTTAAATATTCTATTGTTGTTCAACTACTTTTTCGTTTTGATAATGTTTGTTCTTGAACTTTATTTAAGGTGAGTCATTTAACCGAGGTCAATTCTAGAGTTCTATTTTTCTTTCTGAAGGGTGACCGTTCTGCTCTACGGGCAACTTGAGATCATTCCCCCCCCCCCCCCCCCCAAAAAAAAAAAAAAAAAAAAAAAATGTAGCTAAGTGAGTAAATATTAAAATTAAATGTTAAAAAAAAAAAAAAAAAAAAAAAAATCAATTTTCGGAAAACGAGTAATAATTGAGCAGATATAATAAGTAACAGAAAGGCATAAAAGATCTGGTAATAATTTTTCCCATAGAATAACATGGGCTTTGGCTGTCGGCAATGATATGTATTGTATGCTCTAGAGATCAAAATGCAGTTTTCTTTATTGAAAACAGCCATCGTCTATAAATACTCATATTTTTTAAAGGGTAACATAACAGTTATAATTATTGTTTATCATTTACATTGTTTAACGAATCCGAATGTATTACAAAATAATAATATAGGGAGCATTGTGCAGTCTGTCTTTATAATCAGCATGATCTATAAAAAGATGCATGTTGTTAAATGTTAGAGTGAAATTTGCTAAGCTTTGGAATATATATTAGAACAGTATATAAAAATGCTGCTTTAATAAATTAAAACATATATTATGTATGACTGATATTTTTTGTCTGATTGATCATTAAATAATTCATATATCATTTTAATCTCTATATCTGATTTTATTGACAACCTAAACCTTAAAGTTTTCTTTAAAAAGTTATCTAAAATTATATACAACGAATTGAACCGTATTCTTTTAATCAAAAATCCACCAATTATTAATAAAAAGCACATCTATAACTATTTCTTCCCCAGCAAAATACAGATATATAGTTTAGATAACTACAGAACAAATTAATAGCTTGAACACGTTCCAAATTCTAGCTACACATCACAATTTTGGGACAGAGAACATAACGTTCCAAAAGAATTTCCCTCTTCCCCCTCCATTCCCCTAATTCAGCCTACAGACGTCTCCTGCAGAAAAAGAAATACATAGTTTTTACTCTATTTTGAACCTTAATAGAGACTTCATTGTTCAATTAAAGGATAAAACTTAGAACTTCGTTGTTTGTTTTTTACACCCTGGGAATGTTATGATTCTAAATACGTAAAAACATTCCTGGAGCACTTAACTAATTTCTCCTAGAGAAGAGAAAAATAAAATCAACTTTCGCCGAAAAAAAAATTCTATCTGTCTCTTTAATATGAGGAGAGGGAAATAAACGGGAGTGGGAGGGGGGGGGGATAAAAATAAAAAGATTTTGCTCCAAGTAAAAAAGGAAATAGAAGAGAAGACAATATGTGGCTAGTCTTTAATCTAGAAGTCTACTATCGTCTTCTCCAATTCCCTTTGTACAATCTCTCGTGTATTCTGCTAAGAAAATGATTAATTCCGTAAGATATAAAGCAGTATCTGTATTTCTCTATACAGATATAAAGTTTTGTGTCTTTCGAAAGTTTGGAGGCGAAATAAGTTAGCATAACTAAGAGAAAATAAATTATTTCCGTTGAGGTCTGTTTGTTTATTTAAAAATATATTTTCTTAATTTATCGTGTGTTGGTCTATACTCTTTCTTTCTATTAAAAGCTAGATTATTTCACTTGCTTAAACCAAATCTCTAGTGAATTTGTGTATTTCTTCTGGCTTGTAGTGCTAGCTTTGTTTAAATAATACCTTATTATTTTACATCATTAACTTTTATAAACTTTTACAATTTATATAACTTTTTTATTGCCATATACTGGAATAAAATAAATATTTCCGTTCAGAACTATTTATAAAGAAATAAATAAATAAATACTATATATATATATATATATATATATATATATATATATATATATATATATATTAACTATCTCTGCCATAGGTGTTCATTCAATTTTTTATATCTGTACTCAGTATAAAGGCTTTAAGTCCAAAAATGTCGCTTTTGAGTTAAGTACATAGTCAGGCCCAGGAAAAAATTCTCTATCGAATTGTATAAAGGATTTAAATCCATGTCATTTAGTCTTTGAGAAAATCCATCGGTAAAAAAATATTCAAGTCAGAAATTTAGCATTAATCTTTATTATAAAATATTTAATTCAATTTTTTCTCTTTATTAAATGAAGGTTGACAATCACTGAATTGTATAAAGGGTATAAATCAACATAATCCCTTTTTCCTAGAATCGATTCTTCTGGTTAGTTTTTAGTTAGTTTGACTTTATTTTTCGTCTCCTGAAAAATGAAGAATATGGACTTAAATCTTTTATACTTATCAGTACAGATATGCTCTGTAACTATTATTATTATTTATTTATTATTGCCATCTTCCTCGATTAACTTTAATATTATCAAAAACATTTCCATTTCAATTATTATTTTATTTTAAATAAAACAAAACTTTTTATGTTTTATTACTTTATATATATATATATATATATATATAAGAAGAAAGTGTTGAATTTGTGAAAATTTTCGAAGTAAAATTATGTCACACTAAGTTATATTACTGAACAGACATATCAAAAAATGTCATATTGCATAATAGGACAAAAATAAAAAATAAATAAAAATGTCTAATAATAAACAAAACTACAATTTGACAAAATTAAAAAAATTGCGCGTTTAGACAATCAAATTCATATTTTAACTTAAAAACTTCTTCACACACTGTAAAATTTTAATGTGAGTACTACCTGTTTCGAAAGGAACCTTTCTTTTTCAGGTGCAAAACACGTGCTACTCTGCCTTGGAGGCAAAAGTCTTACTTTTGCTTCTAAGCTTTCACTTGAAGAAAAAAGGCCCCGTCCTTTCGAAACCTGTAACGCTTGCATTGATTTTATGGTGTGTGAAGAAGTTTTTAAGTTTAAATATTTATTTTGCACCAATTTTTTAATTCTTTATTGAATCAAATTCATAACTCCAAAATTAACGCAAAACTGACAAGCACCGACCCGATGCAAAACTATAGTTGTAAGTGATTTCAATCTACAACTTCCTAATACCAAACAGATCAATATTAATAGCTCTAATACACAAGCTTGTGTGTAAAAGGATAAATTTATAAACAGAATAAATTCTATCGATCTATCTCCGATTATTTCTTTGCAAAGATTAAAATTCGACGATAATCCTACGTGTGTAGTTATCAATAAAATATTGATTGAAACTCAAAATGGTGATACTTGTGAATTTATTAAAAGTCAAGTGGTGCTTGCTCTTCAAAGAAAGATTAAAGTTTAACTTAGACTTTAAGTCTATTTACTTAACGGAACAATTTACGAGTTCAAAGGAATGACAAATTATTTTGATGTCTCCGTTTGTAATATGCTACCTGGAAAATATTTTTCGTGTTTATGTATTTGCAGATACAGAAGTTTGAAGTAATCGGATTTGTTATTAATGAAGCCTTCTTAAGATACGTTTTGCTGCATTATTAATAAACCTCGCATTATATTTTTAGAGATAAAATAATCGTTGTGTTATTGCCAAGACAGACTTGCCAACTTTACAATTTATTATGTAAAACTTTTAGTACCCGCCGGTTTTTCACACCAATTATTTTGAAGAGTAGTTTTCTTCTTATTAAATCGCAGTTACATATTGGAAAAAATGACTCTATATAAAAAAAAAAGGGGAGGGGCAGGTACTAATAATTTTCGGGAATAAATTAAAAAGTAGGCAAGCGTGTAAAGACTATTGGAAACTATTTTTCCTCCCTAAAATAAATAAATAAATAAATAAATATTAAAACTTTACATTATATCCGAAAATTGTTACATACATTAAGTTTTAATAATATAGTTCTCCCCCCCCCCCATTACTGACTTATTACAGTAATGACTCTTAGCATCACTATGTGTTTAAAGACATTTACATACTTGCCAACTCTGAGACAGACACCCTTATTCTCATACATTTTCCCCTTATTCTGAACATTTTAAAGTTATACCTATAATTTAGTCAACACTTCAAATTTTAAGCAAGATTTTTGCTTTTGCTGAAAAAAATTCTCACGCCTCTCAATAAATAGCACTATTTTTAATTAATTGCTAGTTTTTTTACTTAATAATTAAATTTAACTTACGCATATAGATTCTCGACAATTTAAGCCATAAATGAAACTGTTAAATATTGCCGAAAACCCATTAATGTTGTCCAGGCTTGAAAATGCCGCTTAAATTGTCCGTTATTCTGATATTTCAGTGTTGTCAGTTATGCTTTTAAGTAGAATCAAACTTCATCCTCAGCGAGATATCAAAGCAACCTAATCCAAAAAATGCTAATAAACAGTAATCATTCATTAAAAATTATACCAAAATGGCAAACATTTCTTACAGTTTTGAGCGAGAAATAGTGGGACCACAAGATATGTCTGAAATGAAATTAAAAGAATAAATGTAGTATTATATATTTCATTAATACTATGATAATTTAATGATGATAATAAAAATAATGTATTACACTGTGATTTATTATAGGCATTAATTAATGCCAGAATAAATTTTTATTTATTTATTTTTCTGTATGGGTGTTATTCTTTTCGATTTTTCTTACTTTTATTTATTTGTGTAATTTTTACTACGGGACTGTTATGTACAAAAATAATGGAAGATTTACGGTGATAAAACAATTTTGTTTTAGGAAGGGGGAGAGGCACTTCAGCTTTGTTATTAAAATTTTGCAAAATGCTTTAAAAAAAAAAAAAAAAAAAAAAAAAAACTGCAATTTCTTTCTTTATTTTCTTTCTTTTTTTTTTTTTTTTTTAAGATAATGTTTGAGAAAAAATATATTTAAAAAAAAAAATAAATAAATAAATAAAAGACAAAATTGTTTATCTTTGTTTCTTTGGCGTGAAAATAAAATCTACCACTGTAGTTTTCTTCTGCAATTTTGTTTTTATTTTTCTTCTGTTAATTTGTTAATTTATCTCCAATGAATTGATAATGAGACAAATTTTTAAAATAATTCATAAACTGACAAATTTTATTTATTATTTTAGACATTTACAACTTATAATCCGTTTTAAATGCTAATTTTTGTCTAAGTTTAGTTCTAAATTTTTATCAAAAGTTGCTATTTGTATCCATTTTTCTGAATCATTATAACAACTCAACCCTGAAATGTATCAGTTTGTTCCAGTTTGTTCAAGAAAATGCTTTTATTTCTAAGAAAAATTAAGATTATTCTTTTATTTTTAGCATTCATGTCGGTATTCTTGATTACCCATTATTAATGAATGCCATTCCAAAGTGAAGAAATAAGGTCATTAATATATTTTTTTTCTTTCATTTCTCCCAAAGTTTTGTTTTTGATGTTGGCAATAAATCAGAATCTCATTATTATTAATTAAAGGAAACTAATCTGTCTTATTAAGAAATATTAATCAGTTTCTTTTGGGAAAATGCAAAAGAAGTTTATCTATATGTAAAGTAATTAATGAAAAAAAGAAAAGAAAAGATAAAAAGGAATTCTGTTACAAGAATTACAACTTTTCCCAATCCATCTAGGGAATTAATTATGAATAAAAACATTTATCGAGACTTACTATTTTTACTCTATTGATTATTATGAAATGTTATTTTATCGATTATTGCAAATTTAAGCGATATATCATTGTATGTTAGACGTTTTTGTATCTTTTCCTCTATCTACAATTTTCTTTTAAAAATATTTAATAATAATAAGTTTTTCTTGACTAAGAACGATTTTTATTAATGAAAAGAATGAATATTTTATTAGCGTCATATTTGATTTCATTGTTCCTTTAATTTTCTTTTGTACACTATTTGGATTTTTCCAATATTTTGATATGTAAATAAACACTCAAATTTAATTATTCTGTGATCCTTCCTGTCTTATTTCTTAAAGAAAAGCATCGTATCCATTGGATTTAAAAATGGATTGATTTGCAAATGAAACTCGTGAACACTATTAATGAAAGTTGAAAATATTTAAATGAAGATATACACATTATAAGTTAAAAAGAGAGAGAAAAAAATATCGTGTATCCAAGATAGAGTTATACTTAAAATGAGAGTGTGTCAGTAAATGAGTGAATGTTACCTAAAATGAAAAGAAAACAATAAAGGAATAATGCATTAGTGGTTCTGATTGCAAATAAATAAATAATGTTCATTTCAGAAAATTTTGGAGTGGAAGGTTGATTTTTTATACCAACTATGTGAAAAATACCAGAGCCGGGAATCGAATTCCGCTTTACGTGCGGATGCTCAAACCATTGAGCTACCCTGGCTGATTACCAGCTAGGTATTTCTCACATAACATTCGTTAGCAAAGTCACCGAGTCTGTAAATACACCTATATCAAGTGACATTAATATTCATGGCACAACTACAATAGACCACGAAATTTTAATTTAAGTTAGAAATTTCACATAGTTAGTATAAAAAATCAGCCTTCCACTCCAAAATTTTCTTAAATGAACTTTCATGGTTGATGAATAAATTTCTAAATTAAATAAATAATTTTTTGATGTTTTATAGAAAAGAGTTTGCTTCTAATATTCAATAAAACATTTTAATTTACATCTATAAGATAAGCATATCATATTCAAAATTATAAAGACACACACATTATATACACACACATATATACGTACATATATACATACATACACACACATATATACACACACATATATACGTACACCTCTGATTAATGCACGGGTGAACGGGGCCATGACTTAGGTACCCTTGACTTGAGGAACCTGAAATTTTGTTGAGATTTCAAAAAAAAATTAATTTAAAATCTACAAAAATGCTCCTGAAAATAACACCTAACCAAAATTTTACTTCCAAAAAGAAAATGAAAAGTTTTACAATAATATTTTATTAAAATATGCACTTTTAGGTGAAGCAGTGTGAAAATTTTGAGGCTTTTTTTCTCAAAGTGATGTGAAAACTATTGAAAAAATAATACGTAGGGGACCCGTATGCCCACTCAGCCCTGAGCCCACTTTTGCCTTGATCGGGAATTACCTGAAATTAAAATCTGTTTCAATCATTTTAAACTTATTCTCTTTTACTATTATTTATTTTCATTATTGTGAACACGTAGTTGTTACTCGACTGTTATGAATTACACTGTAAAAAATTGTTGCTATATTACACAGCAATACTGAGGCAGCCTACTTGCAGCAACTATGTAACCTTACACGCTATGCTACGGTTATACACAGGTACAACTGGTAACATTTCTGTTCATGGTTGTGATATTTCTTTACATGTTTAAGCTATTTCAATACTGTTGTATAATGTTAAACAAAATTTTTTACAGTGTATAATAATTTAAAATCTCGAAATAATTTTGTCATAGTGCTGTAAATAATTGTAGCAATAAAACATTTTATAAATAAAAAATAATTATATTTTTTCTTTAACTGTGTCGTATTCTTCAATTCTATTGTTTGTCACTCAAAAATAAAATAAAATGTTTCTGTAAGAAAATTCCATGCACAGAATTGACAGATTTCCTCTTTTATTCATCATTTTTATTTCCCTTCTCTGAGGTTAGAAATCTCTTCTGTTCTCAAATCATATTCAGTATCTAATGGGAAAAAAAAAAAAAAAAAAAAACATTGGCACGTGGATGAAACAAGATAAGATTCGGAAAGTTTCAGTTTTATTTTACTTTTCAGAACTCAGTGCTGACGGATGAACGGAGCTTTCAACGGGAAGCTAATCATAATCTCAAAATCAACATAAATAAACAAAATCAATTTCTAAGCATGTTGTTCTTTGTGAAAAATTTCCGTACATTAACTTGGAATTAGAAAGGGAAAAAATGATTTAATCAATGTGCCATATGGCTTACGTCTCTGTCGTATATGCCATCTTGCGGCAGTTCGGCTGACTTGTTTTTAACTATCCATTTCTCCTCGTTATTATGCTAAAAAGCAGGCCGCCCCATTTAGCATAAGCGGTAGACCCATAAATTTATTGTGTCTTTGGCTATTTCCTTTCACAAAACGACTCTACTGCTTTATTTGTGGCTTTTCTAATTATCCGAGTATTCTGTGTTTTCCCTACCCCGGCGTTTCGAATTAAATACGCTGTACTACATATATCTCTCTCCCTCTATAATTAGAGGACGCCGCTAAACTTGCTCTGGCAACCGAAACCGGGCGAACGGCTCCATGGACCGTGAACTAGTTGGGGTTCCTCTTACGGGTTCTCTTTTTGGGATGGGGACCATGGAAGAAGATGATGTCATTTCGGCGTAGATCGCTCGCTCTCTCTCTCCGCCCCTGCACAAGAACATATCCGGAAGAGAAGATCAAAACACGAAACTGTTTTTAGGATAAATCCTCTGCCTAAGTGCTGTTTTATAGCCCCCTGTAGAGCAACTTATGCTACATTACGCCTAATGTAAGCTCCCTTTTTTCTGTGATTCCTATTTTTTTTTTTATCCCTTGTCTCCCCCTTACTTTGGGGATGGCTGATTTTTGCGGCTGTGCAGTTAAATGTCGGATTAGTCACTGGCAGAGCTTTGTTTATGATGAACATTATTTGGAAAAATGGTTCTTTATGAAATCAGTAACATATAAAGTATTTTAAAGTAAGCATACTTTTTTTTTTTTTTTGGTGTGTGTGTGTCATAATTTGCCTACTGTAGATTGATTTAAAAGAAAAAAGCTTTTCAAGCGTACATTAATCCAAAGTTGCTTTGTGAAGGAGAGGTATTTTCAATTCTGTTTAGCCACCCCATCCCCTTTCCTCCAAGATAGTCTCTAAAAGTTTAACTGCTTTCTGAATCATTAACCTATCTTAAAATTTTTCACGTGTTTTTCTTCTGACAATATAAGATAATAATTTCACCACAGGGCAAAAGCTGCTGCCTTTTAACCGCCTCTTACAAAATACTTTATAAAAAATGTCTTTTCACGAAATTCATATTCATGAAAAATTCCTTTTTACAAAATTTTAATTTATAAAATGGACCCCTTTACAAAATTCAAATTCGTAAAAACGCAAATTCACAAAATTTCATTTTATATATATATAAAAAAATTATCCTTTAAAGAAATTAATCCCCTTATTAACTAGTATGCTGTGGCGACCATAAGACTTTCTTTTATATTTTCCTATACAAATTCACTCAGCAACAATATTTAAAAAAAAAAAAAAAATCAGTTTTTTTTTTTTTTTTTTTTTTTTTAAGATTAAAAAAAAAATCGATAACTTTGTTTTAAATTATCACAGATCTATAGTTCAACCGTTCGTTTTAAAGGTATTGACGAGACCTTTTGAAAGATACCCGGGGGAAGCGATGCCCCCACATGCACAGCATTTTTTCCTAGTTAACTACTACTATTATCAATAATTCATATTAATTTTACAATCACAAGTTTAAAATAACTCTCATTATGCACATTTATACGAAATTTTGTCCTACACTGCCATGCTAGAAGTTTATACAAAAAAATGCGATCACAGCGCCACATGTTGAGGGATTAATCCCCAAATCTAAACAGCACCAGTTTATGTCAGGGTGCAACTAAATACCAAGTTTGGTTAAATTTCATTTATTGGTTCGTGAGGTACAGTGGACACAAAAAACGTGATACACACAGACATTTTCTAAAAATGATTAAATTGTATTCAGCAACATCTCAAAACGCTTAAATTCATATCGAATGTCGCAAATATCGGAATATGCGATATCGCGAATTTTTACAAATCTAACACTTCTTCTTGTGGACACGGGCGAAATTAAATATTTTCCAATGCAAAATTCTTTGTTCCTTTATTTCTTTGACTATTTTTGTTAATATTATCATTTCCGATAGAAAGATTCTGAGAGTGAATGCATACAATAAAAAGAAGTCTAATTCCATTTTAACGAATTCTGTTGCATTTTAATTTAATGGCAGACTTATTTAATAGTCACATTATACTGTATATACAAAATGATGAATTCTTCCCATGTTTTCCCTTTGTGGTTGACAATGAACTCAAGCGATCTGTAAGAAAAATATGTGGGTGAGGGCCTCAAAAGCTCTTAAAAGGGAGGATCAGGGCTCAAGTGGTATGTTCCCTCGTGGGTGGTAAGAGCTCTTAATGCGTGGCTAATGCTCTAGAGCCTCTTTTTGGAAAGAATGTCTTGGCTCAGGGTTACCATCTAGCCATACAGGTCAAACCTGGATATTTTGAAAGTGTGACCTTAATACACTAAGTAATTTTTTCTTCTTTTCCTTTTATATTTATTTATTTGGCTGTCTTTTTTTTTTTTTTCCTCTTTCCTTGTTCTATATGAGAAATTTTTTAATTCGGATGTAAATGGCTAAGAATCATGTTATTTTATAAATACTTTCTTCGTGTGTCACAAGGGAAGAAAAAACTTATTTTGGAGAAAATAAACCATCGGCTCTAGCATCATTATACTATAAAGAAAAAATTGCATATTGTACAAATTTTTGATGAATTATTGTACAAATTTTGAAAAACGAACTAAGAATATGTTTTGCACTTTACTGCTTCAAAATGAAATATTAAAACAAATATCAATTTTCGAAAAAACGAGAATCGATTTAACGGTTGTGAATTTCCTAAATGTGGAAACGTAATAAAAAAAATAATTAAAAAAAAAAGTAATGTGTAATTTACAAAACAAATTTTTCCGTGGAATAATATGGGAGTTAGGCTGCCGTTCACTTAGGTGAAGTATTCTGATATTTGCGAGTTTTATTAGGCCAGTCAGAATTAATAGTCTGAATTTGCGAGTCTGAAATAATTGTTTTTTCTTAATCATGCGTTCCTGATTTCATTCTATTATTTTTCCAGGCATGTATTAGCTTTTATATTATTAGTCTCAGTGCTTCCTTAATATCGTTTTCATTACATAGAACTTACTATTGTTATCAATTCTGATAAAATACACCTTCAGCATTGCCCTATACTCACTGTAAAAAAAATTCAGTTACGTTACTCTATACATCAGTTACGTTCCTGGTTTTAATACGTTTGGGGCCGGTTCCTGAGAATATCAAGTTTTCGTCCATGAAACGTTCCTGATTTCAGGAATTAAGTGTTATTTTGAAAGTGTGTATATTTGATGGTTACTGATATTTTCAAGGAGCACTACTGGTAAATATTAGGCACATTAGCTGCCCGAAAATTTCCAAGAAAGTGCTGTAATTTTTTTTTTTTTTTTTTTACGGTGAAGGAAAAGGAAGAAACTCTCTTTCAACGGATTAAAAATTTTTGTAATCTTTCCTAAAGACGATTTTAAAACGCTGCTGTTGATGAATAAAACCTAGAAACTGAGGTTTGGGATGATTTTTAATAAAATAAATTCTTCCTGTATCTATGCTATGCATTTCAAAATGGTTTATTACTTTCTTCTTTTTACGTAAAAAGAAATAATTAGATTCTTAAAAAAAAATATTTTTTTATTTATTTATTTATTTATTTATTTATTTATTTATTTTTTTGATGGATTTACACGTTTTGGCGTGTCTTAAACTCGATTTGACAATTTTTAGAAAGTGTCTGTCTGACTGTGTGTGAGAAAGATTTTCTAGCAGCTCTAGCTCCAAAAATACCTACATAGTATTTCATTTAAAATAAATAAATAAATAAAAGTTGTACGTAAACATAAAATTTAATGGATTTTTCTTTCGACTACATCCCTTAAGAAACCTAATTTTTTCCATTCCCTGTATAGAGGGGCTTCTCTGACGAAGACCTCGAAGTATTTTAGGATTGCCTTTCATTTGTTTATCAATTTATTTTCATATTGAATTTGTATATTCCCCTTTGCTGCATTCTATCACGTTCAAGTTTGTTTAATAAATTAGCTTCTGAATTCGTAAATCTCCGATGTTTTCAAAAAAGTATTCATTAGATTTTAGGGCTAAAACAGAACATGTTTCCATCTGATTTACAATCAATTTCGAGTTCGTTACGAACTTATTATACTCGTCTCTTACAAAAATGCCACAATTTTCTATTTCATAGATTCCTTATATGAGTCATTCAGATACAAACTTAGTTGATAAATTATTTACTAGATTTTTCACTAGACTGCGACGTTTTCTAAAATGTGCGCGTTATGTTTTACAACTGAAATGGAACTTGCTACTACTATCTGATTTACCATCGATGATTTTAATTCGGGTCCGTTTAGAACTTATTCAAGGTTGCTACGGCACCTGGAAAACAGGGAATTTGAAAATCTATTGAAAAACAGGGAAAACTCAGGGAATTTTTAAAATTTATTGCAAAAACAGGGAAAATTTAGGGAATTTTGAAATTTTTTGGGAAAACATAGGAAAATGTTTTTATAACCAAATATTTTTAAAAATTTTAGTGCTTTATAATGAATCAATTACGTTTTTTTTTCAACTATAGTAAATTAATAAAATTAATATACCCTAAATATGTTCAATTAACTTGTAAACATGTTAGATTCTAATGCTGCATGATTATGTGTCATCTATTTTACTTCTAAAAGGGACAGGGAAAACTCTGGGAATTTTTTTTGCCTGATTTGTATAGCAACCCTGTTATTATACTTGCCTCTTAGGGGGGAAAAAACGACATATTTTTCAATTTTATTTTATGTAAGATAAAATGTTTTTTCTTATTCAAAATTCTCTGATTTGATTCAAAACAAACGTTTATTTACTTTATGTGAGTCATTCAGCTATTATTATCAAATACAAACATGGTTGATAAATTATTTACTGGACTCGTTACTAATCTCTGAACGTTTTCTAAAAGAAGTGTGCTTTGCATTTTCTGACAGTAACAACACGACATGCTATCATCACATTTCTAATCGATTGTGATTGAAGTTCGAGATATAATACTTGTCTCTTACAGAAATCCTAAAAAGCACTTAACTCCACAACATATGTTACATATTCGTGTATTTCACATGCACAGATTTATTTTAGTGCACAGTGATACTACCATCTCTCGTGCAGTGGACGGAAATAAATTTTAGACATGCAATTCATTGCGAGCTTCAAAGGCTTTTTGAAATTCCGCATGAATCATGGCCGAGTACTTCAATGTTAATCCAATTACGGTATAATCAGAGTTCATACTCATGATAGCACACCATCGTATATTTACCTCCAATCCACCCCTCCCCCTCTCCTCGTGTCGAGACAGGTGCGTATATACTCACAAGATCTGCGCTTATATGCTAGACCTCGTTAAGCTAAGCTCTTGTCAAAATATATTTTCACAGTAGGTTCGCAAATTTCATGCAGTGTTTCACTGTGCTGTAAATAGTGGATATTATTTAGTATTTCTAATAATTTATTCTTCGCCAGTGTTTCAGATTTAATTGAAGTCACTACACATTGTGTTCGTGCTAACTGACATATTATGACTAATATAAATAATTCACATAATTTTGACATTTCTCCGATAAAAATGTCTAGTTATATGTCCAGCTTTTAATGCGAACATAATGTACTTTTATTTATTTTTTATTTTTAATGGAAATCAAATTAAACTATGGATATATTTTAAATTACTTATATTACATTGTTGTTATTTTTATAGTAATGTTTGTGGGTATTTCATTTATTAACATTTCAAGTTAGGAATGAGATTATTCAATTTTGAAGCTGGATACAGCTTTTTAAATTTTATTATTTATTCATTTATTTATTTTCTTTTAAGATTTTAACTTTTAGTTTTATTTTTTTACAATAATATACAATGTTACTTGTATATTATTGTAAAAAAGAAAATAAAGTTAAAAATTAAAATCTTTAAAGTTTTCATCTTGTAAATCAAACTTTTGATTTTCTCATGTCTGTTTCTGTCACATCATCTAATCAAATAAGTTCAGTGTGAATTAAACACACTCTTTTTTTTTTTTTTTTTTTTCAGATTAAAAGATAAAATAATTAAATGTCTTTTTTCTATAGTATAATGTCTTTTGCCATATCTTGTTTTAATGTATCTTTCCTGTATAGTTTCAGCTTTTTTAAACTCTTGCCAATTTTATGCTAGTAAGTTACATATACTGTTTTACTTAATTCACATTTTCTTATTAAATACATTATATGTATCAGTAAGTCTTTAATACGTTCGATTTCAATGCATCATATATTTTCTGTGATATCCGCCAGAAATATTAATTTGTACAACTTTAAACCCTGTGTAGTTATAAATGCAGCTGCATTAAGAAATATGCAATATATTTCATATACTATATGCAATATGCAATAGAAAGATAGCAATATGCAATAGAAGAAATATTCAATATATCGTCAATATATATATGTATATATATATATATATATATATAGTTAAAACTTCCTATATTTCAGCGTTTTTTTTTTTTTTTTTTTTTTTTTTTTTTTTTTTTTTTTTAAGTTATTAGTAAATTTAAATAATTCATCATGTCAATAATACAATTATTACATAAAATACAGTGTACGTAAACTATCGTTCCTCTAAACTGTATTATATTATTTGTGTTCGTAGTTTATTTTAAAAACCTGTGATTTTATTTAATCAAATTTTGCTGTTCATTTTCAATTATCCTTATCATTTCAAAACAAGTTTCGCGAAATTTTTTCTGGAAAAAAAAAGAGGAGGGGGGGGGGATAAGAAAGAATAAAGGTATTCTTGTTGTTATCGTATGTTGCTTTTTTGAAATCATTACAAAGAAAATACATCAATTTTTTTCAAAACCCTTTAGAATATGGCCGATAAGTTTCAAAGAAAAAAATATATACATACCTACATCTCTTCAAATCTTTGTCTTTTTCTTCCCCTATTCTTAAATCGAATTATATGATTGAATTTTTCACCAACATCTTTACAATCAAAGGAAGTAATTTAAATATTAACTGTAAAATATTAATTATTTTTTAATTATGAGTATTTCATTTGAAGAAAAGTTTTAAAAATTGTTCGTAAAATTGCAAAGAATGTCTTAAAATATTCTCAGTTTTAAAACTAAAATTGCCTTTAAAAAAAAAAAAAAAAATCCGTCCAGCTATTTCTATAGCAAATTCAGATCTGTAAGGATTCTATATTTTTTATCTTGGCTCTTAGTTGTTCATATCTAAGCGTTAGATGTGACGTGCAAGTAAATTCAGACTAGTTAAAGATTGGCTTGCTTCCAATATAGAATGCTGTGTTAGATATCACTACTTAATGTTTATCTATTTGTTTTAAGACAAATTTTATGATTTATCCCCTCTTATCTCCGTGAGATTACAATTTTTAAAAACTAATATTTTATAACTGTTTTATGAAGTTTATTTTCTTAGCTTGATATACAATTTATCTTTAGGCTTTAAACTTTCAACCAGGGCCAGATTATGGCAGGGGCACACGAGGCACTGGCTGAGGGCCTCACCTCTAAAAACTAATAATACTATTTGTCACGTGATATGTCTAGTAAAAACAAAAATTGAATAAAACTTTCTATCTGTGTTACTTTAAAGAACTCAAACAATTGTTAATTTTTTCGCTAATCTCCTAAACTAAGATACATAAAGTGAATTAGAATTATGCGCGGGTCGGATAAACTTGACCCGAACCTGACCCGCAAATAAACCCACAATAAAATAATGTTTAATTTATATTATAAGACAATGAATTGGATCTCTGTTCACAAAATATAGCTATATTATTGAACAGATCCTTCAAACAAAACTTCGGTGTACAATTGAAACTTACTTTAAAAAAAAATCCACTTTTCCAAATATTTTGACAGTATTTTTTTTTTTTTTTAAGTAAAATGAAGAAGCATGTATACTTTAGAAGATAAATAATTTTCGCATATAGTTTTAAACGTTGAGTATTCCTATTTCTGTAAGTGTAATTAAACTCTTGGTATGGGTCAAGTTATTTTAAATTACTATGCAGGAAGTGAATGTCATCCATTTTGTGCATTTAAAAGGTTAAATTCATTGATATATATCTGTACTGATAAGTATAAAGGATTTAAGTCAAAAAATGTCGATTTTGAGTTAAGTACATAGTCAGACTCAGAAAAAAATTCTCTATCGATTGGTATAAAGGATTTAAATCCATGCCATTTAGTCTTTGTGAAAATCCATTGGTAAAAAAAGATTCAACTTAGAAATTTAGCATTAATCTTTAGTATAAAATATTTAATTCAAATTTTTCCCTTTATTAAATGAAGATTGACAATCACTGAATGGTATAAAGGGTATAAATCAGCCTAATTCCTTTTTCCTAATCGATTCTTCTTATTTGTTTTTAGTTAGTTTAACTTTATTTTCGTCTCCTGAAAAATCAAGAATATGGACTTAAATCCTTTATACTTATCAGTACAGATATGTAGCGTGAAATTTCTTCAAAGAAAACATTTTTGTAGATAGACTCGCGGGTCAAAAATTAATGCAAACCTGACCCGCACCCGACCCGATGCAGGACCCTAAAGTAAATATCTAACTACGCGAAAACTGATTAGCATATAAACAAAAATCTAAAATGATATTTTAAAAGAATGGGCGAATTTTTATAATTATCTTCTAAAATGACAATTATAAAAAATATTCTCCAATTGAAGATTTATTATTATTATTACATTTAATTTCCTTCTGTGTTCTCAATCTTTTTATGTTTGGCCTTAGTTGTGACTAGCAAATAAATTTAAGATTACTTCAACTTCAAGATTGGATAGGGTCCAAAGATCAGTTCACGAGATTTTTCCTGTTTATTGTTTATTTGTTTGTTTCTAATCAGTTCTTATCGAGAAAAACACACTTATTTTTTCTATCACAAAATCGTATTAAAAAAAGTTAAAAAATATTTAAAATTTAGTGATATATATATTAAATGTTATATGTTATCATGGGTGAAAGTTTTCAGTCTATTAACTGAATTCAGTCTTTTTTTATGTATTATAATACAGATAGGCCAATTTTATGGAATTAATCTTTGTTAGGGGTAAATAAAGGTCCCAATTTTTTTTCTGAATCAACCCCTATTAATGTTAATTCAAATATATTAAAATATAATTTTGCTAAGTTTTTATACTTATGCTTATTAATGTAACCTTTGGAAATGTATGTTTTGAAAATCTACATACATTATGTTTGAGTTTATTATATTTTACCCAATATTACAATATATATATATATATATGTATGTATGTATATTTCAGTCCAGCGAAAATTTTTTACTTTCACCCATGTATGTTATTATCCGACATTTATTATGATAAGTTTTATGATCTAGGAACTTTAATCTTCTAATCGTACAATTATTCAAAAATAGATTAGGAAATATTTTTTTTAAATTTCTGTCTAAACAGCGAATCGAGTAATTGAATGATTTTTATATTAATTTATTTTTTCTGCTCGCATTTAATTTGGATTCCATAATTTAAGAACTTAAGCCAAAAATCATGCTTTACTTACCTAATATGCTTAGTCTCTCTATATCAAGGACATAATCAAAACCATAGAATAATGCTTTATAAATAACTGATAAGCTTTGTAATTTTATAATAGTTTTCTATGTAGCAAAAAAATTGTGTTATTGTATAATTCTTTACATTAATTTATTTTTTTTCCGATCACGTTTAATATGGATTCTATAATCAGAAAACTTTAAGCCCAAAATCATGCTTTTCTTACCTAGTACTTATACAGTTTCTCTATACCCTATACCCAGGACATAATCAAAACCTAGTGTTAGAGCCAGTGGAGAAATGTTATAATGGTTCTCTATGCAGCAAATTACGTTATCGTATAATGTTTGCATTCATTTATTTTTTTCCTGGTCACATTTAATATGAATTTTATAATCTAAAAACTTTAAATTCAAAATCAGTTTTCTTACCTATTACTTATAGTCTCTCTATACGCAGGAGATAGTTAAAGCCTAGTCTTAGAGGCTCTAAGACTAGGTTTAGAGCCAAACAGAGAAATATTGTAATGGCTCTCCATATAGCAAATTGTGTTATCGTATAATCAGTGCCTGACTAAGGCAGGGGCATACGGGGCAGTTGCCCCGGGCCCCCACATTAGAGGGGCCCCCCCAAATTGGATAGAAAGTTTATTTTACGTTTCCTTCTTTAATGAACGTTTTTTAAACAAAATATCAGTACCTACAGTGTAAAATCCGGCTTAATTGACCCATCGTAATTGCGAAAATTTAGCTGAATTCCGCCCTAATGTCAGCAAGAATATGAAATTTTAGCTAGATCTAGATGACAAAGTTAGCAATCAGAAATAAAATGGATAGAACGATATTTCGTCTGACCATTATAGGGGGGGGGACTTTATAGCTATTTTAGGTTCTAGTCAATTTTCTTGTTATATATCTATAATGAGGTGAAAATTTTAAATACCTCCATAAATTTCGTTTCTTCATTACTGAAGTAGTGAAGCAGAGGGGGCCCCCCAAAGAGTTTTTGCCCCGGGCCCCAATTGGGCTAAGTCGGGCCCTGCGTATAATTTTTACATTCATTTATTTTTTCCTGACACATTTAATATGGATTCTATAATCTAAAAACTGTAAGCGCAAAACCGTGCTTTTGTTACCTAGTACTTACAGTCTCTCTATACCCAGGATATAATCAAAACCTAGAATTAGAGCCAAGCCAAGCGGAGAAAATTTGTAATGTCTTTCCATGTAACAAATTGCGTTATCGCATATTTTATACATTCATTTATTTTTTCCTGACACATTTAATATGGATTCTATAATCTAAAAACTTTAAGCGCAAAACCATGCTTTTCTTACCTAGTACTCATAGTCTCTCTATACCCAGGATCAAAACCTAGCCTTAGAGCCAAGCGGAAAAATTTTTAATGTCTTTCCATATAGCAAATTGCGTTATTATATATTTTATACATTCATTTCTTTTTCCCTGGTCACATTTAATACGGATTCTAGAGTTTAAAAAAAACTTTAAGCCCAGAATCATGTTTTTCTTACCTAGTACGTATAGCCTCTCTATGCCCAGGACGTAATCAAAACCTAGTCTTTCGGCCAAATGGAGAACTTTTATAATGGCTCTCTAAACAGCAAGCGTATAAATTATTCAGTAGCATCTTCACTCGGAACAATGCTCTATTATACCGAAGAGAGAATTATTTAATCACTTTGTGTTAGGGTTAAGTGCTCCTTATTTACTTTTTATCCTTATGAAAGGGTCCCCAAAATAATCAAAACGTGTCTCCAATGTGATAAAACACATGGCAGCCGAGCGTATGATTTAGTACGGCTGCTCTGGCGTAGACGTACGTCTATTTTACCACCTGGGAACATTAAAATAATTCCAATGACTCACGTGAGGTCAAACGAGGTGTAAGGGGAACCCAGGACGTTACATGATGGATATGTTTCATCGATTATTTCCGCCTACAGATATCGATATTAATTCCCAAAAGTGAGCTGGTGTTGTTCTAACGACCTGACGCGGACTACAAATATGTTGACGCGCCGTGGATTTTAATGATAGTTATTAACAGCGAGAGCGCTTTGTAGTGAATGGAGAAATTTGTAAAAATGTGGAATAACTTATGAGTTGAAAGCGAGGCTAAAATTAACCTTTTCGTATCGGCCGAGCTCTTGTTAAAATTTTCTATCACCAAGTATTAAAATGGGTATAATAGATATGGGCGTTATCATTGTTAAGAATCTTTACTGTAATTGACCTGTGCAAAGTGGAGTTTCTAATGCGTCTCTACAGGAAATTTCGGTGCGCTGACAGTGGACCACGCCATTTCCGAGGGTTCCCTCATGCATATGTGTATCAGTAAAATAAGTGTATTGCATTATTTATTAAGAGTGCATTTCTCACACTTAATCGTATGCTTAATTTAAATATGTGTACATTAATAAACTGTTAAATATTGTAATAGCATATTTTTATTTTAAAAAAAAAAAAGAACAGTAAGTCTAGATTTATCATGAGGGGAATTCGATTTAATTTCTGTTAATTTCTGATATATTTTCTTAAATATTGTAATGGGGTTATGTATTAAAAAAACATGTTAAATTTGAATTTGTCACGAGGAGAATTCAGTTTAATTTTTGTTGATTTATGAAATTATTCTCTGCTGTTTCAGAAACCTACATTCCAAGAATTTATATATATATATAGATAGATAGATAGATAGATAGATATTTGAGATGTCTGTTAAAAATCGTATTTAACAAAATTAATAAAGATAATAAATATCCATCTGTAAAATGTAAATGAAAATAAAAGTTTTCATTAAATGTAGATAATTAAATGTTTCCAAATAATAATAATAATAACAATAATATATATATATATATATATATTCAAAAATTAATCTTATTTTAACTTATATGGCTTTTTTTTTTCTTTTTTCTTTTTTCTTTTTTTTTTTTTTTTTTTTGTAAGATTATATTTAAAATACTATTTTAATGGCTAATTTAAAATATCTTACAAAATTCAATGCAAAAAAAAGTGTATTTGAAAGTAACAATAAATATGAAACATTCTAAATGATAACAATAATAATTGAATACTTACAAATAACTGAAAATGGATATAATAATTTTTTTTTTTAATAGTTATTTTAAAAGAAAATAAAGACAATTTAATAAACACGTGTTCGGGAAAAAAAAAAAAAAAAAGAAAGAGAAAGAAAGAAATAACAATTTTACTCCATTTCTTTATAAAAGAGAAGTTTTTTAATAACAAAATAACGACTTTTAATATTAGGAAGGAAAACTGAACAATCTTTTGTTTAAATCATAAAATAAGCCATATTATAAATCATTCAAATATATTACATATTTCAAATTTGCATTTTCGCCAAAAAAATAAATAAATAAAAATAAACCTGTGATCGTAACCCTAACCCTGAAACTTCATGCAAAATTTAATACTAATAACATAAGAAACTATTTCGAAAATAACAATAAATTACGAAATATTCTAAAGACAAAATAAGTCTCGCTAGCCTCTACTAACGCCATTGTACAAGAAAATAAAGCGACCGTTTTATACCCCCTAAATTTGAATTATGGTGTTTTCTTTACATTTCCTTACAGTTTTATGTATAAAACTCTTATAAACACTGGGCTAATAAAGTATTATTTTGAACAGCATTTATATTTATAGAACAACAAAGAGATTTTATTAACTCTTTACTGCTTTTATTCTTGATGCAAGTTTTTCTCGTAAAATTTCATAGCACTGTACTATTCCAGAAAAGAAAAGAAGGAAACTTAGACTCGAAACAGCGAATTTAATCAATTATATTTTTCAAAATGTGGTATTTTACAAATTAGGTGATGTAATTTTTTTTTCTCTCTCTCTTTCGCATATTTAATTACAGACGCGCGAGAAAGTATCAGAATAAATGTGAGTTAAGCTTATAGGTTTACAAAAACTTAGCTATATTTGTATACAGTAACTCAATATATGCCCCTGATGAAGTGTTGATTATTGTTGTGCTTTCATTTATTTATTTATTTATTTGGATTTTGTTTATATTTTCTTTCTTAATGGGAATTATACTTCTTACAAGATAATACATTTTGAGGTTTATATATATTCTCATATACACTCACATATAAATGCTTAAAAGATTTATTTCAAAGTAATAAAAAAATGTATTAAATATATGTATTATAAACAAATAAACAACGACAACAAAAAGTTGAAATATAAATAATTTCGTAAGGTAAAATTCTATGTTTTAAATTGCTATCGATACTTTTTTATATGCTTAGGAATAAATTATGCAGGAATAAGACTGTTTAGGTTTTTTTTTTTTTTTACGTTTAACTTTTCAGCATTTCTTCAGTTTATATGTATTTATTAAATAAACTAATCAAATACATATTTTACCTCTCCATGTCAATGACTGAATACAAAAGCACAATTATTTGTTAATAAAATAAATATATGTATATATTAAAACCAATGTAACATTTAAAATGAGATAAAAAATACAAAAATTAAAAACTTTAAAAATACATTTTAATTAAAAACATTAAAACACAAGACAGACGTCGTGAAGCTATTCCTCCTGAATATTTAATCTTGCTATGATATATTATGAATTTTTGTAAATGTTGTGCTTGTATGTTTGACACTGAGGAGGGCTAGTGTTCCAACCGAAACGTCTGTTTTGTGTTTTAATGTTTTTAATTAAAATGTATTTTTAAAGTTTTTAATTTTTGTATTTTTTATCTCATTTTAAATGTTACATTGGTTTTAATATATTAATGAGACGTATAAATTACGTTTCATTTTATTAAATATGTATAAATGTTTATCACTCAAATATTATAATTTGGTCATCAAAATTCTAATATTTAATTTCGACATCTTGACTTAGCGTATAATTTCAGCTTTTTTGCCTTTTTACTAATCTCATCCCTGATTATGTAATCATCCCAAGCCCTATTTTCTAAAAATTAATAATAAATTTTATCTATACATATTATAAAACTGTTATTATTTAAATATTACATTAGTAAATAAATAATTTTCTATTAATTTAATATTAGCATCAGAAAATTTAAAAAATAAAATTAATTAATTAATTAAATTTTTAAAAAATCTAAAAAAAAAAAAAAAAAAAAAAAAAGTGAAAATAAATAAAATTATTAAATGTGTTATATCATAAACAGAATTAAACAAACTGTGGAAACATTTTTCTTAAATAGCACACTAATCTTTGTAAGAAATACATTGCACCAACCTATAATTTCAAAATTTATTTAATTTAAAAGGAAACTTTTCATCCTTGAAATTAATGGTATCATAATTTAGTATTTTCGGTCGAAATCACCGATTAAAAATAATATGTATTTTTTATTGCATCTTTTTACTGTTTGAAGCGTTATTTTTTAAATAAGGGATGTCAGCCGAAAAATACTAAATTTACAATCTAATTTCAAGGATGAAAAAATTTCTTTCAAAGAAATACTTTTAAAAAAGCAGAAGTTTTCATGAGACTGTCATTTCTTTAAATTTTTTTATGTTTAAATGTCTTTATTTATAAAGTCTTGTGTCACCCCCCTCCCCCCCCCCCCCTCGCTGTAACTACATTTTTCTTGGAGCACATGCCATGCGCAATGGTTACCCGATTGTTATGATCTTCGTGAGTGTTGCCATTTGGCAGGGAACTAATGTTAGCTGTAGGCAAAGAAACAGTGATTTACTAAAAGAAAAGTTTGTCTTTCTTAATATCTGTCTCTGGATTAAGTCCTCGTAGAAACTGATCCTTCAGAGTATCATTTTCTCACGTTTTACTGTGATTTGAGAAATAATTGTGCGTACGATGTTATTTTTAACCATAATATTTGGATTTGAAAAACAAAATGAAATAAATGTGTTTACTGTTTAGTTGTTGCAACAACTATTGAATGTTTTATTTTTTATTTTTTCTCTTAAATGCTATTGACTTTATTATTACTATTATATTTTATTTTTATGCGCAGCTTTACAAAATAATCAGTTTCATAAACTTTTTTTTTTTTTTTTTTTTTTAAGATGGTGGAGAGGGGGCAATTTTTCTTTGCTGCATTTAGTAGTTTCTCTCTCAATTCAATATTTCATTGAGATTTAAAAAACTAATTACGTATTTGAAGCTTAAAAATTAACTCAAAGAAATTTGAACCACATAATTAGAGACAAAATTTTTTCAGCTTTTCAACTAAATTCAGCTTTTGTGTAGATTTGCATTTTTTCTTTTTTTTTTTTTAATAGTGTGCATTTAACAGAATTTGTGCTTTTTAACACGCTTTTATTAGCTTCACCTGTATGTATGTTTGTAACCGCTCTGGGAGCAAACAAAAAATCTATATTGTAAAAAAAGACTTTTCCTACGTGAACGCTGTGGCTGTGAGGTAAAGCTCCGGGCTACGGACCTAAAGCTCTAACGTTCGAGTCCAGTCAGGGGAGATTTTTTTAAAAATGGTTTTTGTTTCTAAATTATTTTATAATCACCCAGTAATATGGTGTGTCACTCACACAATTTTTTCTTACCCTGCATTTTAATACTATAAAGATAGATATTTTGTGCTTTTTAGTTCACATTTCAATAAAAGCGTGTTCTTTAATTTTTTAAAAGTATAATTTTATTATTAAGTCATATTTTCTATTTTCTAATGTATATTTTTGTTACAATTGAATACTGTTTTACTTATTTATATTAATAAAAACAGTTTTATTATTAAATATAAAATAATTGAATTATTTTTTTTCTGCGATAAGCTTTTACAATTCTGATATATTTCTTTCATGTCTCTCTTTCGCATTAAGTTTTAGCTTTTTTTACCCTTTTGTCAGTCTCATCCCTGCGTGATAAATTCAGATCGTCATATTGTTGCCCTCACACACACACACTTAATCATATATTTTTCTATAAAGAATTATTTTTAAATTCCGTCCTCATTGTTTAATCTATCGCGTGTTAGTTTTCAGCGTTGAAATGTCATATGATCACAGACAAAGCCACATGCCTGAATTTCTCGCTGAAGACCTGAAATTTACCGTGTTTCCGCTGCTCTTATGGTTTCAGTAAAAGTAAAAATAACAATAAAAGATTCTGAATTAAAGTACTCGATAAAACTTTTATTTCGCTTGATAACAATCATTTTACACTTTTTTTTTTTTTTTTTTTTTTTTTTTGTCCAGATGCTGTTTGTTTTTTCTCTGTAAAAATAGGGTGAAATGAAAAATTATTAAATGAATTTTTTTTAAAATGGTTATAATAAATAAAAGTAGAAATTCATTTGAATGATTTTGCGTTATTAATAATTGGAGTATTTGTAATTTTAATTATAAATAGTTAAAATATTTATAATATATTGTAGCCATTAAAGAGAAGGGTGCCCTTAATTATTTAACGCAAAAAGAAAAGAAAAAAAAAAAAGGCTGAGCTATAAAAAATGTTATATAATACATATAAAATGCATGTAAATGTATGTATAAGCATGCGCGCGCACACACACACATATAAATTTCATTGTCATTAGAATTGTCATACACAGGCATGAAAGTTCCGCTTCGTGTTAATATAAATGTACTTAAATGAGAAGTTTTTTTTTTTTTTTCCCGATGTGAATGCAGGATTTCGCTTTCGTAAAAAAAAAAAAAAAAAAAAAAAAAAGAAAAGAAGAAAAAAAGAAAAGAAAAGAAGCGGAACTTTCATCCCTGCGTACAAATAAAATTTACGTTACTTTCTTTATACCAAATAGAGATATGTTGTAAAGTTTAGCCATTAAAATATGCAGTTTCATAGTATATATAGATTATCTGTAAAAAAGACGTGTAAAATTTTGATAGATGTACATTGTCTTCGTCAACTTCGATATGTTTAAAGCAACAATATGTTTAAAGTAAATGGACTGTCAAAAAGAAAAGAAAAGCTACTGTGTTATGTCAAAATACTGTCATTTAGTACGATAACTAAAGTAAGTTAAGGGAAAAGAGTAAAGATTATAAAAAAATTGTTAAAAATAATTGCTTGAAACAGATTGTTTAGTTATAATTATTGTTTGATTGAAAAAAATAAGAAAAGTAACTTCAGCGTACATTCAATAAATGTTTAGGGAAATTTTCAAAATCCTTTTAGTTTTAATATTTAAACAATTAAGTAGAACAGATAAGAATAAAATAAAATAAAAAAAGAACAAAAATGTATTTCCAAATCGTATTTTCGTTTTCTTGTCACTACTTCATAAATAATAAAACATCCATTATTTTCGTTTTAAGAAGAAACATTTTTCGAAAGCTCAGTTCAATTCAGCTCCTTTTCCAATTTTTATTTTATTTATTTTATTTTTTTTTTACAACGAAAACTAGCCTCGTATTTTCAGTTCATGGAGAAAGTAATGTATTCCAAATGAAGAACTTCTAACGAGAGAAAATGAAAAGTTTTTTTTTTTTTTTTTTTTTTTTTTCCTTCTTCTTCTGTCGAAATATAAAATATTTTTTGGCGATGACTTGGAGAAAAGAATAACAGTGAGAACTTCAACACCTGGAGGCAAAAGACGGAGTTCGGCACGACAATATGCATGTACTAAGAAGTGACTATACTTTTAAATGTTTTAGTGAGTCACGGACACAGTGTCATTATAATTTGCGAAAATGGGTAGACATTTTTTTTTTTTTTTTAATAGTTACATTGCTTTTTAAGCTTGTTCCAAAAGGCGTGTACCCAGAAGAATACACGACAGAATCATTTGTTGACTTAGGCATACATTTACATATTTAGTACATAAATCGTTTACACGCAAATTTTCACATCTATTAAGATTAATAAATAATAAATCATACTATCCTTTAAAAGAAAAGATGAAAGGGAAGAGAAAAAAAGAAACGCGAAAGGAAAAATAGAACACAGTTATTAAATACTTTAAAAGTACAATACACAAGCGAAGTGTGACGTAACTGACCATCGGTGGTGCCAAACAAATGATTTCTTATGTTAATTATCCATTGAATTTTTTGTAAAAATTTAATTAAAAAGTAAGGAAAATTATTTCCCGATTTCAATCCCCATATTTGTATATTATAAATTAGTTACCGTGCCCATGTGTTAGATTAAGTTATTTTGCTGTCAAGTTGACAAAATTTTTATTTTAAATTTAAAAACTCTGTCGTCCTTGGCGATTTTTGTATTTGGCGATCAAAAACGTGATACGAAAATATACATGCCAGATGTATATTTTCGTAATATGTATTGTGCGAAATATTGTGTCATATTATTGATTGCTCTCTCAATATACGTTGTTCAAAAGTTCAAATAACTATGATTTTTGAAAGAAAATAAATATGTTCGCCAGATAATTTGGTGATTTTTTTTTTTTTTTTCTTTTTTTCGTCAAGAACGACAGATATGAAATCTATTCCGCTGCAACATATGAGTATCTTCGTCAGATACTTTATTTAGACATTTGAAAACAAAATTGACTTCAAATTATGATGGAATATTTATCATTTGCCTTTTATATTAGTTGGATATTTATTGTGTAAATATCACCTTTTGAAGTGAAATATTTATGTTTTCATTCGAAAATGGAAGTTTGCCCCCCCCCCTTTTTTTTCCCCCTATAGAGTTTTGAAATTTAAAATTAAGATTATAGCAATCTTACATAAAAAATAACTCAATCTTCACAGTCGAACCTCGTTAACGTGAATCTCGAGGAGGATAAAAATAATAATAATAATAATAATAATAATCATGTTATCAGTAGTTTATGCTCAGTAACTAATCTTGATATAACTAAACTAATCTTCATTTTCACGAGGATTGTGGAAACAGTTAAAAGTAATTCACGTTAACGAGGTTCGGCTGTAGTAACTTATATATATCTATATCCAAATATGGAGATTAAAATCGAGAGATATTTTCCCTTAATTTTTAATAATTTTTTACAAAAAATCCAATGGACAATTAACATAGGAAATCTTTTGCTTGGCCCCACGGACGGCCAGTGACGTCATCACTTCGCTTTCGTATTGTTTAATATTTCAATGACAATTCATAAACTAGTGAATTCACTTATATAAATACTGTATTAGTCTTGTGAAATGCACTGAAAATATTAATCACCTAAGTTGGCGATAATTGGTGAAACATTGTTAGTATAGAAACATTCAATTTAGTGCCAGAAATTAAATTGTTTTTCTGAAATATGCCTGATTTGATGAAAAAAAAAAAATTGTAAAGGTTATATAAGTATTTTTTGTTCCTCTTTTAAAATAAGTCTAGTCATAGCATTGTTTTAAGCATGATATATTAACGACCACCAAATTTATTTCGTACATGCTATTAAATAATATCGAGGTATTGTTTCCTGCAGCTTTAAATCGTTTTGAAAATAAAAACAGTATGAAATGGCTCCATATACAGATCTATGTGCATGTACAAATTTACTAAACAGTTACTTAAAATTACACATAAACAAATTATTTATAAAGCCAATTTTTTCTACTAGTAACCAAAAAATCAATGCTTACGTCACGACTGAGAATATCTATAATAAATAAATAAATTAGGGTAAAAAGTTAGCTATATACATGAAAATGTTGCATTGTGTGTTGCAAATGACATCATTTTCACCTTCAACAATAATTTGTATGTGCTTGGATAAGTGCAGTGAGGATAATTAGCAAATAAATGCAATCGCAATGAACTTTATGACCTAAGTTGTATTGTTTAAAAATATTCTTGTACAGTAAGAGCGTAGCACTTCCATTACCATAAAAGTGAAAGCTATAGCAAGTCCCTTGCATTAAATAAACATCACTAAAATTTCTTTATGTAAATTAAAAGAAAATTAAATAATAAACGCTTTGCTAAATAAATTTAAATAAGGATTTTCTTATTAAAAATGTTATTCATTTATTAACATCTTGAATTTCCCCAAATGTTTAAAACCATTAAACTCTTTCCTGTATAAATACGAGTGTATAAACCGAAGAAAACGTCTCAAATAAATTTGATGGTTACAGTTATAAATAATTTCATCGACGCTTTATATCAGGGCAGTTAATCTTTAAAAATAACTATATATTTATTTTTCCTTTTCTACTCCCAAGGGAGATTCGAATTTCATTGTATACATTTCATCTCTCCGTAACAATACAGATATGATGAAACAATCGAAATGGAATAATCTAGTGAAATATTTTAACGCGAAATTCGTCTGCGAAGAATAAAATAAGTTCCAGCCGCTAGATGAAACTTTCACTTTTTTATATTTTTATTATTATTACTATTCTTTTTCCTGCCCATATTTTGTTGCAGTTGTATATCGCAAAATATTACATTTATTGGATCTCTTCAGAAAATCGAATAAGAAGGAAAAAAGAAAAAGAGAGTGAAATATTCCATTGCGTGTGTACAATACTTACCTTACTCTTTACACGAAACCTTCGCCTAAACTACGAAATTCATTTCTGTTTTTCATTCATCGATTTCTTCTGTCAAAGTGGCAACACTTTTTATTCTTTCTGATAAGTTTATACGAATGTGTGGGCATTTGCGTGATCTGATTGCTGCTGGGTTTGATTGTTAATGATGGTGTTTTAGAGTATTATTCTTATCGTTTTGGATTTGAAAAGGTGGGATGGAGAGAAGGGAGAGGGAATAAGACATCCGATTTTGATAATAATAAATGCTGCCACAAAAATTTTGATAAAAGAGAATATTTCTAGAAAGTGAAGTGAATTATTGTATGTAGGAAAACTCAATTTCAGTAGCAAATATTACGTGCAAATAAAACTGTTTTTGATTGTTTCTCAGATAAGTTTTAATAACGTCTGCGTTCCGTTTGAACATGGCTTTCCACTTAGATTTTTAGCGCGACATTGAGTTGTTAAACTGTAGTTTGATGTATGTATGTATAATATATATATATATATATATATATATATATATATATTCTTGTATATACAAAATTACAATAAAAAATGAAATAAATAAGATGTTAGATGTTAAGATTCAAAAATCATCAAGAAATAATATATATATATATATATATATATATATATATATATATATCAGGGGTCGATCCAGGCAAAATTTGGGTCCCTTTTGCGGCCCCTTCACAAAATTCCCCATAGTAAAAAGGGACCCTTCACAAAATTCAAATTCATAAAAAGGGACCCTTCACAAAATTTAAATTCATAAAAAGGGACCCTTCACAAAATTCAAATCCATGAAAAGGGACCCTTCACAAAATTCAAATTCATAAAATGAGTCCCTTCACAAGATTTTTTAAAAATAAAAATAATCCTTTTATTAAATGTTTTCATGTTTTCAGTATTATTTTTAATTAATGCCATAATTTGGCTCAACGAAACTATTAACCTGATATTAAACATTACATAAAATGATTGTAAAAACGAAAAATTTTGCACAGTATTTTACTTTTTCACAAAAATATTTTATATTTCACAAAAATAAATAAAAATTTCACAAAAATATTTTGTTTTTCACAAAAAAGGGACCCAAAGATCGACCCCTGTATATATATATACACACACACACACATATAAATTCTTTGACCTTTTTTAAACCTTTCCAAACGTATCTCAAGAGTAATGGAAAATCCAATATTAGAACTACCATGAAAGAAGTAAAAAAGATCCGTTGAGAAAAAACAGAAAAAAAAAATGAAATCATCATACAATAATCAACTTTTTATCAGGGACATAAATTGGATTATTATATTCAAATATAGGTAACTCTCTCTACATTCTAAGCATAAAACTAAGAGACAACAGATATTTATGCCTTATTTTCCTATAAGACAAAATAAATCAATTGAACAGGAGAACGGAGAACAATATAAAATGAAATCCAAAAAATTAGATAGCTGTAAAATGGTATACTGAAATTAATTGAAAATGTTCCGCCAATGAAATTTGCAGTGAATAAAAGCGTTTAATACTAACTGGTTAATTTTGAAAAATAATATAAACTTAATGTATAAAATTTTTAAAATAAATTATTTTACAACAAATCAGTAAATCATTGTATGTAGTATATTTTATAAAATAAAAATATTAATATTTAAAGTATTTTTTTATATAAAAATTTATTAAATGTAAAATGATTCTATACTAAATAATAAGTTTTGCTGTCTATTTACAAAAAGAGAAATAAAAGATTCGTTTAATTTCAATCTATGAATAAAAGTAAACTACTTTCTCTTAGAAAAATATATTATCAAATATCCCATTATACGATTAAAACAGTAATTACCTATGGGATTAAAAACTTTTTTGTTTTTGATGTTAATTTTAATATTTAAAAGTATATTTGAATTTGAGATTTAATAGTTCATGTTGTTGAATTTTAATAGTTACTTTATTATTCGAGATTTAATAGGTATTTTATTATAAGAAATAAAATGAAGTATAATAAGCGTAAACCACATATAAATTTACTGGGGTTGATCCAGGTTTTAATTTTTGGGGCCCATTTTTGTGAAAAACAAATTATTTTGTGATTTTTTTTTTTTTTTTTTGTGTGTGTGTGTGTGTGAAAAAAAGAATTGTCGCTAGAAAACTTTGATTTTAGCAGTTACTCTATCTAATGTTTAATATCAAGTTAATAGCATTTTATTAAACAAGTATAGACTGTCATTAAAAATAATACTAAAACATGGAAAAAATTTATAAAAGCACTATGTTTATAAAACTAATTTTATGAAAGGGCTGTTTTTATAAATCTGAATTTTGTGAAGGGATCCATTTTCTGAATTTGAATTTTGTGAAAGGACTCATATTAAGGATTTGAATTTTGTGAAGGGGCAGCAAAAGGGTCCCAATTTTTGCCTGAATCGACCCCTGATTTAACCAAATCCGTTGATAAATATATATACTGCTTAAACAGTCATGTTAATGATAGAAAGGCACGAGATAAATTAAGGATATGTGGATTAGAATCAAAATAGGTGAAAATTTGAACTGAATTAAAAATTACTTATATCTATAAGTGAGTACTTTTTTTTTTCCGTTAGCATCATCCCGCCCAGCCTAACCCCACCTTCCTGCTCTTTAATCAAACATCTGCCCATATTCAATAATTTGTTGTGCACGATTGTATACGTTAAATCCAATTACATCGTGCAAAAAATTTCTAAATAATAAAAAACGTTACTATTAAAGCTTCATTAATGCAAATGTTTTATTATTGTTCATATTTGAAAACTAACATTAAACAGTATTGTTCACTTATGAAGATATAGGATATACCTATAGAAATACCTATAGCATAATAAATACCTATAGAAATTTGTTATATGAATAAAATACTATTCTAAATGTCATACTAAATACTTTATAAATGTTATAAACTAAATATTGTATAGTATTAGTTGGTGATATTCGTTTTGTATTTTCAAATTTTTATACTCATTAACATTAAATCTTTAAATAAAGTTACTTGTTGTAGTACATATATTATCGTATCGATATTTGCATGTAAAATACTTAATTTTTCTTTTTTTTCAATTACGAATTCGATACATTTACAAACCGGAAAAAATAAAATGCTTTGTAAAAACAGAAAAAAATAAAAATAAAAAAATAAAATAAAATAAAATAAATAAATAAATACAAAGGAAGATTTCAAGCTTCTAACCTCTTGTTTTATCATGTCATTATTATTATTATTATTATTATTATTATTTCATTATTTAAAACTCATTTCGTGTTTTCATTAACCAAAAATATTCGTCTGCGTTCTTTTTCTAACGAAAAAGTACCCATTTTTCATTTGCGCAGACGAACATTTTAGTATTTATTAACACTTTAATTGCAGCTGCAACCCGCAGGGGCATCGCTATATTTTTGATAGGAAAAAAGAACAAAATAAATCTTTCTTTTTGTATTGTTATGCTGTTATTTTCTATCAAATCTTTTGCTTTTTTACCCTCACATTCACTTTTTTCCCCCTCTTTTCTCTCCTTCTAGTGTTTGTTGATTCCGAAAGTAAATTTTGTTGTTTGGAAGTATGATTTAATAATATAAGATTAAGTAAATATGTTTACGAATTTCAGATAGCGAAGGAATAATGAATAGTTTTTGTTGTTGCCCGCATTTTTTATTTATTTAAACAAAGAAAGTGGAATTTATTTACCAACCCAGTATCGGAGGCAAAGTACCTGATTGTTTTTATTTCCAGCATAGTTTTAATTTTTCGTTTTTAATTTATTTGTTTTTGAATAAAATTATTCATTCACTAAAAGACATTTAAGGAAATTTCTGTTGTTGTTATTATTATTAATATTTTAAATTTGAGTTTTGTAAACTTTTGTCTGTTTTTCTACTTCCTCATATGTGCGTAGCGAGAGAGAGAGAAAATATATTAATTTTATTTTAAATGCAGATGGACTTATCTCCTCTCCTATCTCCTTTTGATTATATGAATTGCATTGTTTAAATAAAGCATTTTCTATTTTCCCAGTAATTTTAAGTTATTTTCACATAGTAACAGACGAATAATTAATATAAATAAATAAATAAAATATTCATAATATTTTATTGTTTTTGTGATTCATAAAATGTTCAATTACATTTTTATATATATATATATATATATATATATATTTATTATATTTATATATATGTATATATATACAATATTATCAGTGCGAAAATTTGAAATTTAAAGATGATTTAATTTCAGTATTAAAACAATTATTCGGATCATAAGCGAAGATTACCCAAATCAAACCTAGTGCTGACTCTAGGCTAATTTGGCAGGGTGCTCCACCCTGCTGCTCTTTTGAACCCATTTTAGCACCCTGCGGCCCTTTTAAAAACATTTTGGCACCAAGTAGCCTTTTATAACTTTTGAAATGTTTAGAGGTCTTTAAATACTTTTCTTTCTAACTTTTCAACTTTCTTGCAAGAGTTTTACAGCATTCCTGGAAAAACAAGTGCATATAGCCTATATATACACACATAAAATTAGTAATTTACTTTTGTCTTGTACAAATATCACAACATAGAAGGCTGCAAATTATGCATATAATGCCCTTTTTGAAAATAGGTTGCCCTTTTCATTGAATTCCCTCCGGCGGCCCTTTTATTCTAGAGTCAGCACTAAAACCAAAAAAGAAATAAAGTAAAATCGAAATGAGTTATTGGAAATTGGAATGAGAAAAAAAGCATTATTTGCATTCTAACGTTTTCAAGGGCCAGGTAGAATGCAAATATGCTAAAAAATGGATGTTTTTCTGCCGCAAAGAAAGCAAAAGCTAAGAATTTCTTTGTTCACAGGCCCGAAACACCCATAGTAAATCCAGAAACAACGAAGATCAAAATAAAACAATATATATTTTATTTATTTTTATTTTTTATTTATTTATTTATTTTGTAGTTTTTTACTGAAATGCTAAACCTTTTGGTTATATTAAAAATCAATTATAAGATGTAAATTATGATAAAATACATTTTTAATAAATTCAGAACGGCAAAATTGAGCATTAATAGATCCATGTTTAATCGGATGATTTTTCTTTTGAAACTCTTTCTCATGTTAAATGGGATCTGATACTGCTATCCCTCTGGGATTTGCATGATCTTAGAGCAACTATTGTATTCTTTTATTTTATTATTATTATTTATTTTTTTATGTCAGTTTTCATTACTCTCCCAGGATTAGTTTTGAGTTGCATGCTGTGTAGAGCTATTAAAGTCACCCTGTTGCATTCGAAGCATTTAATTTGTTCCGTGATTTACTTTAACAACGCTTATTATGAAAAACAAACAACTTAAAATCAGAACACGTTTGGAACGAACGTTCTGTTACGTCTGGTTAGAATTATTCGACTTCCTGAAGCATATGTCATTAATAATTCTTAGTGTCCTGTAAATATGCTATGAGAATTCTACGTTATGTAGCTCTCTTTTTTTTCCTCCCCTCTCGTCAGAAAATTTAGTGAGATATTTTCGGGAAAAAGGAATGGAAATTATTCCACTGGATTCAGTATGTCGTAAAAGAAAAGAGTATCTTAAACTAAACAAAGTGTATTATCACTCTGAAAAATGATTTTGACTTACAGTTTTTATTTGTTTTAAAGCTTACTTTTGAATTCCAAGCAGCTACTTTCCATTAATATGGAATTCAGTCGGCAGACGAAAAATCTGCATATAAATTGGAGTGGAGTTGTTGCCGCACGCATGCAGACGATAATAATTTCAAAGCTAAATGAGAAGTTTAGAGTGCAAGAATAAGAAATTCAGTAATGGAAGTATAAATCTGGTGGGATCGCTTGGACGCTAATTATAAGTGTCATACGATAGGGAGGAACGCATTTTGCAAGCTGTAAATGATAGTTTGTAGCATTTTATTCGCTTAAAACCTACATGGTTCTCAATCATAATTAAAGTATGAAGAAATTGGCAACCATTTTTCTTATATTTTTTATACAGTAACCACCGCTTAATAAAATCAACCGCTTAATCTGATCAAATTGTCAAGATTGGAATCAAATCGATGCAAACTACTTTTAAAGCCGCCGCTGAATAAAATCAGCGTCGCCGGTTAATAAACTCAAAAATATCACTTATGCACACTAAAAAAATTTATTTACGTTGTGATTTTTTTTTTTTTTAATAAAATTTGTAGTCTATTATTTTCCTGTCGTTATATCTGTACTGATAAATATAAAGGATTTAAGTCCAAAATGTCGATTTTGAGTTAAGTACTTAGTCAGACTCAGAAAAAAATTCTCCATCGATTGGTATAAAGGATTTAAATCCATGTCATTTAGTCTTTGAGAAAATCTATTGGTAAAAAAAAGATTCAAGTCAGAAATTTAGCATTAATCTTTGATATAAAATATTTAATTCAATTTTTTCCCTTTATTAAATGAAGGTTGGCAATCACTGAATGGTATAAAGGGTATAAATCAACATAATCCTTTTTCCCTAACCGATTCTTCTGATTAGTTTTTAGTTAGTTTAACTTTATTTTTCGTCTCCTGAAAAATCAAGAATATGGACTTAAATCCTTTATACTTATCAGTAGAGATATAATATGCCTAATTCAAGTGCCACTGAAGAATAATAACGAGATAAACATTTCATTTCAGAAATAAAGAAAAATGCTTTTTTTTTTTTTTAATTATTTAATTCATAACCTTTGTGATTTTTAATTCATCATAACAATAATATTATGTTAAATGAATGTGAATGACGATATAGAGGGAAAAAAATAAGTAAAAAAAGGTACATTTAGTGTTTATTTATTATCTGTTTAAAAAAAATGTGCAACTTTATTGATATTTTATATCACTTTTAATAATGGTTTAGAGACAATAATATAACTTCAATTTTCTATCCATTTCCTCATCCATTCTTCAAGCTAAATTCCATTATCGCGATTTTTACAAGAAGTTGTTCTATCAGACCCTTTCCTCAACTTCCACTTTATTTTTAACAATAAAACGCGAAGCAAACCAAATTATTTCCTGCTAAAATCTTTTAAACTTTATACCCCAACTTATAAAGAGTATAATTTAAAATTCTTTTGACGAAAATTAAAATCTTGAGGAAGTGCTTTTCGAAATTCGTTCAGTGTAATCATATTTTCCGGAACATATAATAACAATAATTTCCCTGTCTTTTCATGAAAATGTTTCTAACTTAAAATTCTTGGTGCCTCTCTCTCAACAATGCTCCATTAATTACAACCTCTTAAAACTTCATTAAGAGCTTTAGAGAATGTGGTTGCCCAGCTTGTCTTGCTGATCTAGCTCCTCTGTAATTATACATATGACGTAACTAGTCTGTTCAAAAGCGACATCTAGTTGTAAGAACGATCACTCTCCAGCAACCAGGGTTAAAGGGGGCTTTCAAACTTTAACATGTGTGTACACGCAGCTAATTGTCAGCAGAGTGCATTTCAGCAGCAGGGTTTTCAAACAATTTGTTTGTTTGGTGCATTTAAATATTTGGATCAGGTGTTATAATCCCGATTCTTTGAACTGAATACAGAGGGCATAAAAAATAATACTATGGCCAGTAACGCACACCACATGTGTGGGAAAAAAAATGTTTACTGTTTAGTAACAGTGAAGATTGTAAAGTCATCCAGAAATTGGTGTTTGAAGGATAAAGAATAAAAACTTTGTAAGACCACCACCCCAATAACACGCAATGATTATTTCGAATCAAAATATTATATATAGCCCCCTGGTGAGCTAATACTTCTAATTTTAAGCATTTATTCTTCAAAAAGTTAATCCATATCTTATTCCAATTATTTTTTCTTTGGTCCTTTATTTACTTTCTCCGTATTTAAGTATAATGGTTCCTTTTTTTTTTTACTCAAGTGGGCGTAAGTAATTTCAACTGTTTTTGTCTTTTACTGGATCTTAACATGTATCGAAACATTTTAGTGCTTGTTTTAGCAATGTGTTACAATCAGTTTTATTTGTGTTGTGTTGGTATTGGCATGTATCTATTAAGTGCTAAAATTTTAAGGTTAAATTTTATTAAGTTATCTATCATTTATATATACAAAAGCCAATTTGGTAACTAGTTAACTTAAATAAAAGAAATTTAAATAATTAGACCAAAAATTTTTAGTTTGTATTTGAAAAGAAGACGAATACTCACTTTAAAATAATTCCAATAAATATACAAAACATATAGAAACATAACAAGAAGAAGCTTTTTCATGATTGTAATCGAAAAGTTTTCTCTTCGAACTGACAATAACAATACGAATATATATATATATATATATATATATATATATATATAGAAAAGTTGGACACAAATAATTGAGTAAACAAATAAAATAAATGGCTCAGAATGTACATCTTTCTACGACGAATATGTTATTCTTCATCAGGAATCACGACCCCGATATTGTGCTAAAAAATGCAACGTTTCATTTTTTGGCAAACGATGTAAAACAGAACAACACCACCTGTAATAATGCCTCCGAACTGAGTTCTACGTCACGGAAGATCGGCCGATTTCATCCAATCCCCACGACCTAAAATGTATCATAGGAAGTGTTGATTGGATAAAATCGGCCGATCTTCCATGACGTAGAGCTCAGCTCGAAGGCATTATTACAGGAGGTGTTGAACAGAATGCACAAAAGGTGACTCAACGCAATTAAAATATTACTTTCAATGAAAAAAGAGAGGGGGGGGGATAAGATAGATTATAACCTACAATTAGAATAAACAGAGCTTCATCAGAAGTAAATTCATAAAGCACGTGTTGAAAAGCCACACTAATCGTAAGCAGTATAAAATGTCCAAGCAAACAGGAAGTTTAGTTGGAGATTTCAATATAACCTATATATATTGAATATTCCTATATTAATTAGAAATTACCAAACAAGGGCACACTAAAAATAACAGAAAATGCAGAATTTTGCATACAGAAAGATGAATAAAAATCATTCCAAAAGATTCACCCAATAGCTTCGTAATAATTCAGAATGAAAATATATTGAAAGCCCTTTCAAAAGTTGCATTATATGAAACCAAGTATCACATGAAGTATCACTATTAAAAAAGATGAATAAAGTTGACGAAAAGAAAAAAATAAGCAACTTGATATCGAAACATACAAATTCATTACTTTTTCAAGGGCAATGAATGAATGAATGTTGTATGCAAAATAGGTGATCTTTCTGATTCTGTCATGCTGTAGTGATGCCCGAGGTCACCTAAAAGACATGAAAATAATTTCAAACAATTTTTAGAAAAAAAACAAGTTAGAAACAAACTTATGAAGTGGAAAAAAAAACAAGAAACAAACAAACTGATTAAACTTCAATCACCAATTTTTTTCATAATAAATTTATGAATATATTATTAAAAATAAATTTTTATTCGGTGTTTTAATAGAACCTAAGCACGTAAAGTTTATGTTATCAACTAAAACATTTTCCAAGCAACTATTTTCCATGAAATGAAACAAATGTTTAAATGTAACTCAGTTTATTTTCTCTGTCCAACTGAATAATTTTAAATAAAAGTCTTAACGTTGTCTTTTCTATGTTTCAAGTCTTATTAAAACTCTCCCTTGCGAAAATTGCATCTTCTTTTACATTTTTTTAGAGATTAAAAACTTTCCATTTTCCTTCAAAAAATAAACTCATATTATGAAACAAAAACAGGAAAAATGGAGAGATGGGGGGGGGGGGGGAATGACGTTGAACAAATGGACTTATTTCCAAGAGAAAGACTCAAAATAATCGTGTGGTTTTATCTCATTATTTTTTATTTTCTGAGGTATCTCGAAATAATCGTCTGCTTTTCATTTCTATCTTTCTTCATTGAAAGTGGCAACGGTGTTAAAAAAATAAAAAATAAAGTACCAAAAAATGGAACACCTTAGGGAGAAAAATACTTATTTTATTTATATATATATTCCTTTTTTTTATCAAGTAAACTTCACCAGTTTCTCTTCTTATATAGAAAGCAGATATTGATGTCCCATGTGACTAAACCAAACGCAAAGAATGCCAAATGTTTACGTTTGTCCCGTAAGCTGTTTGGCCAGTGGAAGTTTTAATCCAGTTTTCTATATATTGTTTTTTGGGGAAATATATGCTTGTTTTACTGAGTGTTGCTGTCAGTTTTTCGTACCTCTTTGAAGCCTGAATAAACATATAACCTCAATACGGGATTTTTCAAAAGTCTGAATGGTGTTCGATTGTGTTAGGGCAACTGAACACTAAATCTGTATAGAATAATGTTTATTTATAAAGATGTGTCTCGTAAAATGCTTTTTATACAGCTTATCTTTTTTGTAAAAATATTTCAAAATCTTGAGATCAGTATAATCTTCAGCATTTCTTATTTAATTTTGTGTATTAAGTACCTGTACTTATTTCAATAAGACTAAAAGTGATGAATATTAATTAAATGCCTTTTATATTAAGTTTTTTTTTTTTTTTTTTTTTTTTTTAAGAATATTAAAACTTTATTTTTATATGAAGATTCACATATTGTAAACTAATTTATTCATTATTTAACAATCATCTAATGTTTTCTAATGTTTTACTTATTTATTTAAACTTTTATTCAGTTTATATTTTTGTGTAACATATATGGAAAATATTTTAAGAATCTTAAAGAATTGCAAAAAGTGTAAATATATATATATATATATATATATATATTTAATTATTTAGAAAAGAATTAATTTTTTTATTATATGTATAGATTTATTTTTCTATATTTTATTTTATTTGCGTGGGTCAAAATGGATAAGTAATGATTACGTTTAGGAAAATAATACATTAAATCCTCAATAAAAAAAGTTTTATGTTTAAGCATTTAAGAAAAATAAATAAAGAAAGAAAAGAAAAAAAGTAACTAGCTAAAATTATTTTCAAAACAGTATTAACTATTTTACTCTTTTTTTTTTTTTTTTTTTTTCTTGCTGTAAATTTGTAAATAGTGTCTTAGACAATAACATTTGAAAATTTTAGTTTTATTCAAAACATGGTTTCGACTGTCTTAAAAAGGTTTTGAAATGTTGTGTTATACACCTTTTATTCTTATATTATTAATAACCATTACGTAAGGGAAAATAATAAATAAATACTTAATTATTATTATTATTATATAAAAACTATGTTTCCTCAATAATAATAGTAAGATAAATTCAATAAAAAATAGTGTTATGTTAAGCATTTAAAAAAAAAAAAAAAAAAAACGCTCTATACAAAAACTTTACAAACTAAAATTATATTTAAAACATCAACTATGTATATTTTTATTTAACTATTTTTCTTGCCATGAATTTGTAAACCGTGCGTTAAACAATAACATTGGAAAATTCCATTAATTCAAAACATGAATTCGAATGCCATAAAAGTTTGAAATTTTCTCTTATGCGTTTTTTATTTTTATATTATTATTAAGCTATTTAAAGAATTTCAAAATGAAATTTTCTAATACGTGAGCGTTTCAAATTTTCTCTTCCAAATCTTTTTAATCTATAAACGATTTCATTTTCTGCATTGTTCGATTTTATAAAACGGCAGTCGGAACATTTTAGCAAAAATGTTTTTAAAAAACTTCTTTATTTTTCTTGTTCTTTCTTTATATATATATATAAATGTTTTACAGCTATTTCATATTTTATTTCGCTTTATTCATTCTAATGCCAAATACTATCAAAATTTTGTTGTTGACTTTTTTTTTTTTTTTTTTTTAATGTGTGTATATATATATATATATATATATATATATATATATATATATATATATATAAAGTTAAAATCCCAGATGAATACTTTTTTTTTTTTTTTATCTTGACTGCCAGTAAGTCAAAAATGAAATTTAATAAAGTTCCAAAAACTGTGAGGCAATAAGTAAAAAATAAAAATATGTATCGTAAAGGAAAGAGAAGATAGCTAACAACAAATGTGTTCCATTCGAGAATATCGTTTGCTGTATATCGTCTTGTTATGTTGAAAGTTTTTTGTATTTATATTATTATATATATTTTTTTTTTTAATCACTCTTTGTTTCAAGAACCTCCTTTCAGTGCTTATCAGGCAGAAATTCTAAAATGATAAATGGATTATGATGCATTTCTCCTTTATTTGTTGCCCATTGCAAGATTATTTCTTTAAAATGCTAAGGATTTTTATACCTGTAACTGTAACTTCTGAATTTTTTTAATTTATTCAACTTTTTTGTAATGTAGACTGAGCTAGAATGTAGCTCAGTGATAGTAGTATATGGTTTTATTTTCATGAAGCAGTTTTGAATAAAAATTACATGAGCAATTTATAATTTTATTTATTTATTTATTATTTATTTACTTTTGAAAACTTGATTCCATTTCAAAGGAGGGATTAATTTAAAATACATCCGTTTCTTCTTCTTTCTTTCTTTTCTTTCTTTCTTTTTTTTTATTTAAGTATTTATTCGAAATATTTCAGAATTATTGTTAAAAATAAGTTAAATAAATACAATTTTCATTTCGTGCATTTATATCTGAAACAGAAAGAATACGCATAACCCCTTTATTTTGAAAATAGTAAAATATACACTTTTTAAATGCTTCAACATTTTATGCACGGATAGATAAAAATTTCGTGATCCGATTTTTATGTAAAACAGCTTTAACATTTCGAGGATTGTTATATTAATTATGTGATATTTTGAAAAGTTTAAATTAGTACACTAGAGTAAATGTTCATCTTAGCATAAAAACATATAGACTTCCACTTTGTCGTTTTAAATTCAGTACTTATTATTATTATTTACGAACTGTACTGCCTTACCAGCTGTAATGTAATCCAGAAAATGGTATAAACACGTAAAGCAGTGGCGTGCGTGATCTTTTATTTTAACTCTTATATTTTTACGGACCTTATAAAATTTGATTTACTCTTTTTTCTCGGGGGACGTTGCATGTTTAATATCTGCATCACTTACAGGATTGGATTTTGGGAATGATGAGTTATTTTGAGGAAATTGTGAGTGATGAAATTTTGTATGGAGGGAAAAAAAAAAAAAATGTTTTATGGTATCTATATTTAGTTTGTGACAGGTTTATAAAAAGCAGGTCTCTGGACATTTCTCATATTTGAAAAGATTTAAAATATATCAGTTTTTGTCCAACGTAATATCCCACCCCGGAAATCCTGCGTAATATATTCAGATCTAGATCTAAATACAGTACAGACAGAATTTTTAAAAGTGAAGAAGAAATAGAATAAAAAGAGGATGAGGAAAAGAGTTTAATAGCTACGTTAGGAAAAATTATTTTCATGAAACATAGTAAATTTAATAGAGTTCTAACAGATGACGTCACGAACAGACGATATTTGTTTGCTGAGGAACATTTCACCCCACAGACCATTGTTTATCATTGCGGAATTGTGTTACAAATTTATTGTAACACAGTGTTGTAAATGTATTTGTAAAAGCATAAAAAAAATTTGACTACTAAGCTTCCAAAGGCATGGAAAAATTAGCGTTGGTTTTCAGCAAAGTACGGTTGCTAAGAAGAAAGTCACGTGGTTGTTAGAACTATATAGTCTGGCGTTAATACAAAATACATAAATAATAATTATGTAAAATTATTAATAATGTTTATTATAAATAACTTCTTTTTTTTTTTTTTTTTTTTTTTAAGTGGCATTATTATATTTATCCTATTCGTCCAAAATAGATATTTATTTCCATAACAAGCAACGCAGAAACAATATCAGTTAATACAAAATAATTATGTAAAATTCCTTAATAATGTTTATCTTAAATTGTTACAAAAGTCTTTCATGAATTAATTATGCTGTTAGATTTATTCTAATTAACAAAATAAATATTTACACAATGGACAATGCGGAACTAATACTTGTTTGAATTAATAATTATGTTTAGGGTTGAAAATTCTATCAATACTTGTTTAATTATATAATAATAACAAATTTACGTTATTTAAATTTTATCCTCAGAAGTCGGTGTGGTAAATGTGACTACCATATATATATATATATATATATATACCGACAGCATTTAAGAAGTAAAAAAATAAGAATTTTTTTTTTTTTTTTAATAATAATAATAATGTATTTTTTTAGGAAAGCGCCTAAACGCCCATGTATTTCGTATTTCTACGGAGAAATTTGTTGCGAGAATTACTCATCACCTAATATATATCTGATAAGTTTACTTCTATTTTTAAGCATTTTTTCATTCCAATTAGTTAGGGGCCGCGGTAGCCCAGTCGGTAGAGCGCCGGCCTCGTAATTAGAAGATTGCGGGTTCGGTACTCGAGCCGGCCAAAGACCGTCGTGTACACTAAGGGTGGCTGGTGCACGTAAAATCTGTCGTGGCCGCAATGTCCTCCATGTTCCCATCAAAAATTATACCTCTGGGGTCACCGAAGCGGGAGAGCCATCCCTTCCGTGAACGATCAAAATTATGATGGCATGTCTCCGGACCACCTCTAGGGGTGTGTCCCAGACCGTCGCCAATTGCCCATCTGCTCAGCACTAGTGCGACGTAAAACCCAACCATCCATCCATCCATCCATTCCAATTAGTATTCCTGTGGTCCTTCACTTTTTCTTACTTTTTAACTGGATTCTTAATTCCTGAATCACTTTTATACATTTAATGAGTTCCTTCATCAATTTTCTCTGTCAATTGGTATAATGGTCCTTTTTACTCATGTGGGCGCAGTGGCGGATCTAGGGGGAGGGGGGGGGGCTAAGTACTGACATTCACAATTGAATATTACAATTATAAACTTTTCATTAATCTGGAATAACGTCTTAAAAAAATCTTAGCCCCCCCCCCCCCCCCGCCACTGTGTGGGCGTAAGTAATTTAAATTGGTTTTGTGTCTTATTGGATCTAAATATGAATCGCAACATTTCTGTGATAGTTTTTGTACTGTGTTTAAATCAGTTTTATTTTTGTTGTATTGGTGTCATAGATATAGTAATAAGACATAGATTGATCAGCGAGAGGAGAAAGGTGATACCTTTTTTTTTTTTTCGGGAAAAGTCACTCTAATGGCTGCCTTTCCCCGAGTAAATCACACACAGGAATACACACGGATAATTGAGTAAATAAAATTTATGAATAATTTATTTACTAAAGGTGAATGAAAAACTCCAGATACAGTTTCAAATTCATTTTTCTTTTTATTCTTTTTTTCAATACTCTCTAATGGCTGATTTTAGAACTTTTTTTCGGCATCAAAATTTTTTGCTCGATAACATGAGGATGATAGATCTATATATATATTACTATATCTATGGTTGGTATTGGCATGTATCTATTAAATGCTAGAATTTTAATGCTAAAATGTATTATGATATCTATCATATATATATGAATATGATAACTTTCTTGAATCTCACATAATAAAAATCACACCATGCTGGACTTAGTGTTATAGTCCTAATTGCTAACATTAGCGTAAGTAATTTGAAATGAATTTATCTATTAATTGATACTGTAAATGAAAATCATCGAAAAAATGTGTGCTTACATTTAAATTGAATTACAATAACTTTTATGTGTGTGTTGTTGGTATTGTCATGTATTAATTGCTAAATTTTATAACGTTATCAGAGGTTAATCCAGAATAAATTTAGTGCCGCATTGAGGCACTTTCATAAAGTCAATTTTTAGCAATGAGGTACCTTCACAAATTCAACTTTCAGCAAAGAGGTGCCTACACAAAGTCAATTCTCTGCAATATAACTGCACACTAAAACATTTTATAAGCTTCACTGCATCGAACACAGAAAAATACCCTCAATTTGAATATTTACTGGAGACAATGATAAATATCTAAGTAAACACCTACTTATCTTACATATAAGAAACAACTTAACTCGCCCATATATATATATATATATATATATATATTTACAACTGTTTCATTTTATTTTTTAAATGTATTTTAAAATAAAAAAAACTGCTTTGCATATTTTAGTTAATTGTTCTGAAGTACCATTAATTTTCACAAACTTAATTGATGTTTTCATAAAATTATTTTATAAATTCACAAATGGGGTACCATTTTTAAAAAGCTGGATTAATCCCTGGTTATTAAATTCTTCTCTAATATATATATATATATATTACATTTATGCCTTCATAAAATTTACAACTGTTAAATTTGTTCATGTTTTCCAAAAATTTATTATTATTATTATAACTTTAATTTCATTTTGAAGCGATAAAGTGCGAAACAAGCATTCAATTCATCTTTCGCATTTTTGGGAAACAAGAAATTTAACAGTTGTAAATTTTCTGATTGTAAAAACGGAATTAAAAAAAAAGAAAAGAAAGCAAAGAAAAATGCATTAGGTAATGAGTAATTATATATATATATATATATATAAATTTCCCCATACGATAAATAACATAGGATTATTCGGCTGCCAGCAAAGATAGTAGAGAGTCCCTTTAATAATAACTTTGGATTATAAAGTAGTTGCCAACCTTTTCGTTCTTTTCGGAAGAATTAACGCTACTATTTTTCAATGATTACTTCCAATAAATTTAATCTTAAAAAATTAGTGTAAAGTATTAGTATGTTAAATAGCATAAAGCTTTGAAATATTGAAATATTCAACAGAATGAAGATATACATTACTGTCAACTTGTACTTTTTTTTTTTTTTTTTTTTTTTTCCCCACCAGAAATTTTTAATAAAAATTTTTATCAAGTTTTTTACCAGTTTTCTGTGATTAAACATGATGATTTTTTTTGCAAAGAATTACTGGTGTTAAAAAACCGTACAAGTTGGCACCATCTATATATATATATCTTCTCTCTTTTTGCCAGATTCAATTTTACTGATTTAAAGAAAAAAAAAAATTGCTGATTTTGATTGTTAGATAAATAGTTAAATATAATAATGATGATAATAATAATAATTCTTCTCTTCCTAATTTTGCAGATTGATCATGAACCAAGTACTACAAACTCTTTATTTGCTTCTTCTTGGAGTAATAGTTTCTGCAACAACTGCCAGACGAGGTGGTGGTAAGTTATGTTTTAATTATTATTTTCTTTTTTCTGTTTTTCAAAGACACCCCTTCTACAAACAATTATAGACTGCTGTAAGTGTAAATATAGTACAATGTAACATCTTTATTTCCCTCACGTCACAATAATGTAGGCATATTTCATAATTATGTGTGTAAATATATGATAAATTACAATCAGTTGAATGGCTAAGGTTTAAAATTATGTTTAGGCCTTTAAAAAAAAAAGTCATTTCTTCTTTCATACATCATACATGTAAAAAGCTTGTATGTAACATAAGATCGAACTTCCCTGTGAATCTTTAACCGAAAATATCGATAGTTACATTGATTTATTAAAACCCGAATAAAACTACTAAGTCAGAAACGCCAAAGAAAAATATTAGCGATGAATACAGCTGTTTCGGTAACCTTAAGCGTACCGTCTTCAGTGCAAAAAGAATGCACTGAAGACGGTACGCTTAAGGCTACCGAAACAGCTGTATGCATCTCTAATATTTTTCTTTGGCGTTTCTGACGTAGTAGTTTTATTCGGGTTTTAATATTCCGACGCCAAGTCTCCTGTTATTATTTAGTTACATTGATTATTATTTAAAACTATGCAGCAAATTTAAGCATTTTATATTCAAGAATATATATATTCCTCCTACGATGTATAAATAGAAATTTTCTCTAAATCGTACATCTTAAAATTAAACAAAAAGTTAACTCGGTGATGTCATATTATTTGGGACACACACGATCATCTATTCTTCGAGTCACTCGATATTCCTGAATTCGTCCTCTCCAATATTTATCTTTAATATTTAACCGAATATCGATATTTATCAAATTTTCAAACAAAATGAAAGACAGCTATCTCCATGGTTGAGTTCAACCAATGGTAATTCGTCTCTTTTAGTTAATCATGCATTTGGCAGAAGCTTATTGGTGTATAATGGAGCGAGAACCCTCTTTTGCACTTTACGCAAATTAGCTCCTTTCTAGCGTTTATGCAAATCGTGTGCTGCATGTCTAATTCCTGGGGTATTTTAATTAAGCCGCGTGAGATTATAGGACTGGAAATCCGAGTCGATTGAACAGGATTTGTTCTGAAGTTTTGGATAATGCCTTCCCGTTTTTGGAGGCTTTTGTTTGGTTTTCAGTAATTTCACTAATTACTCTTTATTTTGTTAATTTTATTGGTAGATTCGTTATCTTTTTTGTACTTTTAAAAAAGTAAGCCAATTTACAAGGGGAAGAAATTTAGCATGCAAGAAAAAAAAAAAAAGGTCAACCTTAAAAAAGTAAGCCAATTTACAAGGGGAAGAAATTTAGCATGCAAGAGAAAAAAAAAAAAAAAAAAGTTCAACCAAATTTTTTACGCACGTTTTAGTAATTTCCTCGTACATTTTTTTTTTTTTTTTCTTCTTCTTCTTCCTTATAAGACGTTTTGAAAAAAACTATGAGAACTCTGAGAAGTTTACCATGCAGTATAAACATTTTTTTTTTTTTTTTTTTTTTTTTTGTTACTGGAATCAAGATTGAAACATAATCAAAGAAAGTATTATTATTATTACATATTTTCATTATCCAATAAATATTTTACATAAGTTAAGCCCAGTAACAAATCTTTCTGATTTATTGTGTTTCGACAATCGGATGAAATTGCCAAATTTATGACAGATCTCCTCAGTTTATCGATGGAGGTTTTCACTTTTAGGTCCTTTTTTGTGAAAAATAGAATATTTTTAATTTTTATTTATTTCTGTGGTAAAAGAAAAAGAAAAAATGTGGAAAAATATAAATTCTGTAAAACCTTTCATTTTAACAGTTGTTCTATGTAGTAATAATTACAGAACTTTGGATAAACACCATAAAATGCAAGAAACTCGCAGCACTTGTTTTGGGACTGCCGCTTTGACTGCAGCACTCGTGCCTACTTTGTTCGCCTGACGAAGAGTCGTGTAGTCTTTCGACCCGAAACAATTGTTGTGAGTTTCTTGCATTTTATGGTGTTTATACAAAGTTCTGTAATTATTACTTCAAAACACCAGTTCTGTAGTGCTTTATTAATATTGTTCTGTGTAGTGTTTAATATCAAATTAATAGAATTTTGTTGAACCAATTAATTAAAAATAATATTGAAAACATGGAAACATTTTATAAGAGGATCATTTATCATTTTTGTAAAACAAAACCTTGTGAAGGGTTTCAACTTATAAATTTAAGTTTCGTGAAGGGTCCCTCTTTATGATGTGGAATTTTGTGAAAGGGCAGCAAAAGGAATTCAGTTTTTGCTTGGATCAATCCCAGCTTTATATGACAAATAATTAAATATGCTACATCATCATGAATTTGTTGCTTTTTTGATAATTTATCAAATAATGTAAAATCAACCATGAAATTTTCATGAAACATTTCACGTCACATCTGACTTATCACGAAATAAAAATGCATCTTTCTGATTAATAGTTTTAAAAGAAAGAAAGAAAATCCATTCAAAACAGAATCAATATTTGTTTTATAACATAATTTGTATTTGGAATCTCTTAATAGCACTTAAAATAGAGAATACCACAATGAAAGTGCAGAAATGTTAGTGAAGCAAACATTGTTTTTTTATTTCTACACAGAATTCTATTTCACTTCCTCCCCTCCCTATACCTTTGATCTTCAGCGCCTCCAGATGTCTTCATCAGAAGGCTTGTTTGTTCCTTTGTTTAAAAAAAAAAAAAAAAAGTGGAGTTAAAAAAATATATATATGTGTGTAATTATCCAAGACCACGTGTCTATTGTTTGTTGAAAAATCATTTTATTGTAAACCGGTGGAAAAATGGCGAAGTTGTTTGAATTCTGATGCTGGGAACGTAGCAGCATTAATTTGTAGGCAAACTATATAAATATTAGTTGCTAAATTTTCTTTTCTTTTTTTTTTTTTTTTAAGAAATAATTAATCTTTGTTTCATTTTCCTAGAAAATTACTTGTTCCAGGTACTCGGTTTGTAGATAAGGCTTTCTTCTGTTCTAATAATTCCGCTAATGAAGGAGAGAGTTTCTCAACATTTCTTTACAAAATATAGGTTATTATGTTTCATTTTCTCTTCATTCTTTAAAATTGGCTGCAATTGTTATTCATGTTTCGAAAAGTACTATTTATTTCGTTTCGTACATTTGAAAAAAAAGATGTTTTGAAATCGCCATTTTTCGAGAGAGCGAATTTTAACAACAATGTGTTTTGTAAAAAGAGAACTAACTAATGATCCAAATTGTTGTCTCTTGGGTTGATCATTAAGCAGTTGCAATCTGTTCTTCAATTTTTCAAAGCTTGGTATATTTCAGAGTGTACGTATTAAAAGTGTCATGTTATAGGAGTAAATTTTGAATCAATAGCTTCACTTTCATGTGCTTATTTATAAAAGAGGATCAGAACTAGGTTAACAATCCGCTGGATAAACCAAGTAATTCTTACTTTTTTCTATATTCAATAGAAGAAAGTATTGGATTCGTAAAAATTTTCAACATCCGGTTTTCAATGGATTTACACGTTTTAAGAGGTTTAGAATATGATGTGACAAATAAAAATTTTTGTCGTAGTTCTAGTTCAAGAACTAATGCACATAATTGCATAGCAGTTTATATTTAGTTGTACTTTGACTCCAACTGCTCCCATTCTAATCCTCTCCGCATCTATGGATTAAAATTACGTCAAACATTTATTATTATTATTATTATTATTATTATTATTGGCTGAGTTTTTTGCGGGTACTTCTTGTGTAAAATATGTCTTAACACGTTGAGCGCCATGTCATCCATTCTAGATTCTAGACATTTTGTCATATATCTCTAACTCTAAGTACTGAAGGAATCATCTTGAAACTGTAGGAGTGTGCAGAACATACTTCAAACATTTCAGTGAAAGTTTTACCCCGAAAGTAAAAGCAGCACCCATAAAAAATTAAAACGTTGAGCGCCCTGTCAGCCATCGGTGGCTGACAGTGTCAAATATGATATAAAGCCGCGTCAGCCATCGATGGCGGATATAAAATATAAAACTAAAAATATTACATTTAATGACTGAAAATTTATTAAAAATTTGCTTAATTTTTATTTATTACAGGAAGAATCATTATGGAATTTTAATGGATATTAAGAATTTACGTGGCTCTTAACGTATTAATGATATTCAAATGTTTCAAACTGAATCAAATTTTATGCATGTAATGATATATGAGGCATATACTCATATATTCCATTCCATATACAAAATGGTGTGACATCATTATAGAGAGGGTGATAACACATTTTTGTAACAGCTTTATCAATTAAATTCTGTTTAATCTTCATTATCAGCTCTATTCTATTTAATCATATCTAAAACCATTATTGGTTTTAACATTGTAACTTATCCCCAACGTGTTTTGATTAAAAATGCCACCAGTTCCTATCGCTCTGGCAAGAAAAGTGACACAACTCAAATTAGCTATATTTGAAAAAATTCAGCTTAAATATAACGAAAAAGCATTGGCATAGAACTACCACTATTACCTCTCAGGTGGATAATTTTCGAGATAAAGATATGCCACTTTTTGTCTACGTTGAGACTATATTTTTCAATGACATAAACTCAAAATTGTCCTTTTTTTACTTGTGTCACTTTACTTTCGCAATATTCTCTCATTGAACTTTGGACCCTGTTTCCATCATTTTATGAAATTCGAATAAAGTGTATAATACTTAGACAAGATGGCACTTCTCCTGCTGCAAGCCATTTCCTACAGGGAACTTGGCACTCATTTTTATTTAATCTGTAATTTTATCATGTTCTCTCTCTCTCTCTCTTTTTATCTTTTCCCTCATGCCCTGCAATTTACAAATCATTTAAAAAAGGATTTAATATAATTATGTTGTTCCATTATTTTAGAAATTTGAACCTGGAAAAGATTCAACAGCAAACGCCTTTCGTATCTGTCCCTTTATAACTTCTTTACATTTTCTTTTACTAGCGAATTCTTCAGAGAAGAGGCGCTGCTTTTTTTATTACTTTTTTTTTTTTTTTTAGAAAATTTCATAAACGCAACTGTTGTTAAAATGTAATTCATAAATTTAATTTTGTTAAATATTCACTGTCCTAATTTTTGCGTCTAAACTAGAAATTATGCCATTGCAGCCAATCAAAACAAGAGTTTTTAGTTATGTCTAAATTTTGCACCGAGCTTTCCTTTATCAACATAGTATCAGATTTGGATTTTTTTTTTTTTTTTTTTTTTTTTTTCAGAATGGGGGAAAAAAAAAAAAAAAAACTAGTATATTGTGGCCATCACAAAACTTTCTTCAGCATCATTCTGTATAGCGCCAACTACTGGTTGATATCCACAAAAATTTAATCGTAGTTTCTCCCAATAAAGATTTTAATATGCAGTTCGGTGTAATTTTAAACAACAAATGATATATATATATATATATAGATAGATAGATAGATAGATAGACAGATAGATATAATCCTTTTATAGTAAAAGAAAAGAATGAGAACGAACTATAGTCTGTCTAATAATTCACAAAAGAAACATACACAACCCAAACAAAATAACTAGATATCTTAAATTGATTTAATTTTTAAGATTATTAATAGTATTTACTTTAATTTTTAAGACTACAATATCTGATGAAAATAAAATAGGACCGTGTAATAATACTCTGAAGTAAAGAAAGTTGACACTAGGATATTATTTTAAGGGTGAAAAAGAGAACAATGTTATGAAATGAACCTATTAATTTAGAGATGAGGAAAAGAAGATCGGACCAAAACAGAAAGCTTATTATTATTATTATTATTTTATTATTTTTTGTAAAGAAATTTACATTTTTTTTTTTTTTTTTTTTTTTTTTTAATTTGACCTTGTAGTTTAATTTTAATTTTAACGGTGAAACTATGATAATGGTTATTGCTATATATCTATATATATGTAATGTATATATATTGTAATAAAATCGTGTTGAATTCGAAAAAAAAAAATTACGAATCTAGTACATTCTTTTATTGAATGTAGAAGAAAGTAACAAGGTTCTTGCATTATTTTCTGTCATCTACCTTTCACTGACTACTTGACTCTGTGCCCTTTGATGATGATAAGCATATATACGCGTCCCTTCTTTTCTTTTTTCTCGAATGAATTCTCGACACGTAATTTTAATTTTTTAAAATGGCCCTTTCAGTACATCCATTAAGCCTTTCCTTTTCCTTCTAATGAAATTAAAAACCCCCCTCCCAGTCCGGTACTAAATTCATTTTCCCCTCTTTTCTCGCTTAATTCAGAGTTCTTAGATTGTAATAGATTATGCCAGACGTGTTGGAAATAATTGAATACAAAAAATTTTGGCATGATTTGAAGTTCAGATTTTTCTGCGCGGATTCTTGTAATCGAACGCTTATAACAGGGGGTGGGGATTTGCCCTCGTTGCCATGTTTTGTATTGAGAATACTTGGATAATTAGGTTCTTTTTTTTTTTTTTTGTTTCTCGTTTGTCTTCTTCTGATGAGTTCGCCATTGACTTTTCGTTACCTAAGTCTTTTAATCATCTAAAAGACTCTACGTGTATCGAAAAATTTAATAGAATAGATGACGAGTTCTATTTAAGCAAATGATAAATGAGAAAGGGAATTTTTTTTTAATTATTATTCTTTTAATTTGTCGTTTCTAATAATTGATTAGCCATCTTGTAGCAGTATGTATTTAATATCAGTTAACATTCTATTATACTTGTGCCTTTAATTTTTTATGTTTGTATCCAAGTCTTTTCATAACATTGTATGGAGAGGATATGTTTTTCGCTCTCTATTTAGAAGAATGAAGTAGAGTAGGAGTCTATTTAGAAGGAGAAGTTCATATCTATCCATGAAGTACTTTTTTTTTCTCTGCTACTATGTATTTCCCTTCAAAACGTAGGTCTTTTTTTTTTGTGTGTGTGTGTAATTAAGGGGGTATGATTTCCATGAATAAAGACCATTCCCTGTGATATTGTAATCGTATATTTTTCAAGTCTTCTTATGTTTAAATTTTAATCTAAATTAACTTTAATAAGTACTTTTATTTATTAAAAGTACTTCTAAGTTGAACTGCCATTCTCATTTCCATTTGATTCTGTAGATGTCTATGAGCAATATTATCACTAATTTTTTGTTCATTTGTTTAACCCTCGCTTTCCCAAGATCAAGGCGTTACTGCAGAAAAATTGCTTTCAGGTGCCGCTTGGCACGTTTGGCGAAAATCACCAGCACCACGTCTTTTTGTATCGTTTAGAAGTTTAAACATTCCACTAGTTACGTTTGCTATCTCTGGCGAATTAGCACACTTTTTGAATGAGGCGGGCTTAACTAAATTTAACTACAAAATGGGGTCAAAATGACCCCCATCTTGAGAAAGCGAGGGTTAAAGAGTTCTTCTATAGTCTCTGTTTTGTCTGAAGAGGACAGCTTTACTGCCTCGATTAATCCACACAACAAAAGTTTGTCACATTTTATTTCAAAGACATACACAGTATAATTCGTACACATATATAGGGTTGAACAAACATTCAAAACCAGTACATACTGCTTTAGAATTCAGATTCCCCCCCCCCTCACACCCCCTTTAAAAAAAAAAAAAAAAAGTTTTCAGCAACAATTAGCAGTTTTGTTGCTTCTTAATTCTCAGTATTATGTTAATAGTAGCTCTGTTTCTAAGATAGAAATGGACCTTAAAAAAAAAAAAAAAAAAAGCATGAAGAAATTCATGCACATTCGTTCCCGTCGTATATTTTGATACCTATTAACAAGGGGTTGTGTTTTTCGCGCGGATTTTGTGGAGTGTGACTAATTCGTTAACGAATACGCACTCCTGTTCTTCACGCACATTTCACGAGATTTATGGTCACATGTTTGTCGAGTGTACAGTAGCGACAACACAGTGACTAGCATGTCGTCAAGTCTATATTTAGTTGTTAAGGCATTAACTCGTCCCGGTTTCTCAGTAAAAGTTAAGAACTTACCTTAGCAATAGAAACGACAACTCAAGGAGTTCCTCCTGAATTATAGCGATGGAATTAGAAACACTTCTCAAATGTTGCGAAGTTTTCAGGGGACAGTTAAGAATCGTTTACAAAAATAGTAAGTTACGTGCTTATAGTTCTAAATCATTCTCCAGTCATCTAAACATCGGCACACTCTGTTACCTTTCAAGTTAAAAGAAATGGCAGACGATATTTTTCTGCAGTTGTCTACTTATGTTGTTTTTTGGAATGCGTTATCAAAATGTTTCTTCAAGTTGTGAAGAAAATTTAGGTTTTTGGCATTCTGGGAATCTGTTTTTATCTTATCTTAACAAGATTGAACGTCTCCATGATGTAGCTAAGTGCAAGGACAGGTATCGTGTAACGATATATATCACGATGAACATTCGCGACAGTGTTTAATTATGAGAAGACTTTTTATTTTGAGAAACACATCGGAACTAAATCATGATAAAGCAAACTCTGACGGTGCAAAATATTTCGGCGATGTTTCACTTTTTTTGAGGGGATGATGTATAATAAACTCACAAAAATACTTTTTTTTTTTTTCTTTCAATTTTTTGTTAGTGATATTTTTATCTTTCTTTTTATTGCTTTTAGATTTAATATTTATGTGTGCGACAAAACACTAATACAAAGTTATTTCGCTAATAAATTGGCAACTAAACATGTTAAGTCAAATCGGTATGGGACTAAATTACACTTATAGTAGATAACGCATAAATTATAGAAAATAATAATAATACTGTTTAACAGCATAAAATAAAACATAAGTACCCAGAAAAAAAGTAATAAATTAATTAGTTCTTTTAACAACTACAACAACTAACGTTGGTAATAATTATTGTATTATTTCTCTTCTCCAATGTAGTAGCGTCTATTCTTATGTATCCGCATTTTTTTGGTGCATTTTTTTCTATGCAGAAAATCGACATATAATACATTATGTATGTTACACAGATAATTTAGCGAATGATATTTAATATTACATAGAAGGTCCAAACAGCTACAGACAGTTACGGAGTAACTATATTTTCTACATAAAAAAAATAACTGTATTTATTCTTTATCTGTTATACACAAAATAATGCCACTAAGGATTTTTTTTTTTTTTTTTGTGTGTGTGTGTGTGTAGGAATTGTTATTCATGGATTTTTCTTGGATTTATTTCTGTCATTCTCGGGAACAAATTTATTTATCAGAATGAGGTTTAATTGGTTTATCAGGAAAATTACAAGATGTATGAACGTTGTTTGATGGTTTGATCAATATAATAATCGCTCTTGCTATACATTCTATGATGTTCGATGTCAATATGGATAGATTCTATTCATTTTTATTCGGTTAATTAGTGGCAAAATCTTTCTTTGTGTAAAGATAAAATTAACTTACAAATTAATCAACTTTAAAATATCCTTTCATTGCGATACAAGAAAAGAATATTTAAGAGATAAATATTAATTAACTAAGCTTATAATTCTCGTAATTTTTTACAACATCATTGGAAGTACAGCCGACAATATCAGACATCAAGATGGATAGACTCTATTCATTTTTATTAGATTAACTATTAGCTCTACCTTTATGTAAAGATCGAATTAACCTTCCCAAATCTATCAATTCTGAAAATTCCCTGATGTGTGACTGTACATGAAAAGAACATTTACTTGATAAATATTAAATTAAATAGCAAAGCATATAATTCTCGTAATTTATCACAACATCGTTGAAAGAAAAGACATGCTGTACAGCCGACAAGGTCAGACATCAAAGTGGATAGATTCTATTCATTTTTATTGGGTTAACTGTGAGCTGTACTTTTATGTAAAGATCGATTTAACTTACACAAATCTATCAACTCTAAAAATTCCCTGACGTACGATAGTACATAAAAAGAATATTTAATAGATAAACATTAATTCACAAAGTTTATAATTCTCGTAATTTATTAAAATACCATTGAAAGAAAAGACATGTACAGCCATTAATGTCAGACATCAAGGGGGTGGATTAACTATTAGCTTTACCTTTATAAAATGATCGAATTAACCTTAAGAAATCTATCAATTCTGAAAACACCCTGAGGTAGGATACTACATAAAGAGAATAGTATTTAATAGATAAATATTAATTAGCAAAGCTAATAGTTCTCATAATTTATTATAGCATCATACAAAGAAAAGACATTTAAAATGAAAGCATGCATTTCGACGGACATAAATCTAAAATTATTGTTACACTGAGAACAATTTCTTCTAATAATATTCTTGCTTCAGGTTGATAGAATCATGAATAAGTTCTTTTAGAAATATTTCAATTTCAGTGGGTATTATGGAGGAACAGGTGTTAGAGGTTCTTTAATGATTTTTGTATATTTTGTTCACTGAAAACCAAGCGTATACTACATCAAACATAACGTAATCAAATATTACATTAATAGTCGAACTAATTTACAAAAGTGATCAATTTAGAAAATTACCCTATGTCGTGGTGCATAAAAAGAACATATAATAAATGAATATTAATTAAACAAAGTTAACCGCTTTCATAATTTCTTACATCACCATTAAAATAGACATTCAAAGTAGAAACATGCATTTCATCTAGAATTATTGTTAAATAGGGAACAATCCCCTCTAACAATATTCTTGCTTGAGGTTTATGGAATCATAAATAAGTTCTTTTTGAAATATTTTAATATCAGTGGATGCTATGGGAAAGCCGCTGTTGGAGGTCTTAGTTCTTTAACGCTTTTTTGCACTTAGTTCGCAGAAAAAATCGTTAGTTTTATCGTTTCACCAATGGTTGAACCCTGCTGCTTACGTAGGGAAAAAAAAAAAAAAAAAATAAGTAAGAACGTAAAATAAATGACTGTCAACTGTATCGCTGATGTAATTGATAGGCAGATCACTTACGTGCTCATTTTTCAAGGTATCTTATAATTTACAGCAACCGATGATCACGTCAGGCTGAATGTTTTCCTTTTTTTGATTTATTTACTTATGTTTTTTCTTAATATACATATCTTAAAAAGAGTCTCAAAACGTACACTTCCTAAGGAACACATTAGTCTTCGAGGATTTGCTACGTGCTTCTAAATTTGTAATGTTGGCTACACGATCGGGAGCTTTGTCCTCTAATCGAACATAGGCTTCCTGCTGGAAAATGTCATTAGCTGCCTTAAAAAACACGCCCGAAAAGTCATTCTTCGAGATTATGTCTTAGTAGCACAGAACGTTTGGGTGCGTGCATGGTGACACAGACTCCATATTTTGCATGCTAATTCATATGTTTATATATCCAGTGTGATAAGAATACAGCTTTTGGATTCTTTTTTTTTTTTTTCCCTCACTAAGTATTTTCTTTATTTATTTCTTGGAGTCACACCCACTTAACATTTGCGCTAAATGACGAATCTGTGTTATGTCGGTCATTTAAAGTTCTTTTAGGGGGAGAGGGGTGTATTTTCTTTTCCAACTTCAGGTGATCTTTATCGTGCGTGCAACGTGATTCAAAGTTGAAAGATTTTTTCGTGTCAAACTCATTTGTAGCCCAGTGAGATTTCAAAAGTTTTCAAGAAGCCTTAATGTGTTTTTGGAAATGTGTTAATCTGTTTTTAAATAGTGTTAAAAAAAAAAAATCTATAAGGTGATTTCTTTTTTTTTTTTTTTTTTTTTTTTTTAATTAGATATTCTATTTCAAGAAAATGACAAAGTACTTTTGTTGAAATATCAATGTAGTGTTGCCTATTTTTCCTCATGCCACCATGTGGAGATATTCTGTTCTTGAAGTTGGTATGGAGGGGAAGGGGGAAAAAGATTCCAATCACATCGCGCTCGACGGCCTAGCTATTCAGAGTTTTCCGTGGTTTTCTTCGAAACTCGCAGGAATACGGGCTAGGATCCCTTCAAAAGATTTCTCTCAGATGATAATCCACACATGCCTAGTTTCCTAGTAATAAACACTCGGCCTTAAACTCAACACCAGGTCATTTAATGTGCTGAAAAATAAAACATAATATTCATCTGCATGCACGATGCAAATATTTATAAAATAATGAATAAAATAATATTTATAAAATATTTTCGATCATTTCTGTTCTTTAAATATAAGTAAGAGTTTCATATGTTCTTAAAAAAGAAAAGATATATTTGATTCTCATAAAATGTCATTTCCCCTTTTTCTATATACTTGAACCCAACTTCATTAATCAAAAATTACATTTCATAATGCCTCATCACCTGCTCAGGCAAGAGATCTGTATTTACTTCCACATATTTCCCAACTCCTTAAAATGCATAACCCTCTACCAACTTCGCCTCTTGGGATACTCTCTATACAGGGTAGGGTCGCTAATGAAAGTTGACATTGCTCATTAAGGACCCCTGGGCACGAACTATTTAATAGAAAGATATACCAGAAAAGACACGATGGGGGTTACCCAACTCCTCCTGGGATCGAAAACCCTTCAGCCTGTGCAATTTTGACATAAATGGTAACCTGAGGCAAAAGGGCTGTATATATTAGCCGAAGTGATGAAAGGGGAAAAAGTTTCGTTATTTATTACATCAATTTTCTCTGATAATAGTGTACATAGATTTCTTCTATACAGTAAGAGTTCAATTACCTCTAAAAAAAAATTATTTAATTTCTGTATAATATATATGCATTATATAAATTGTAAATTTATATTTTAACAGAGCGCAACCAAAAAATAAAATAAATTGAAAATAGGAAATTCTCAGGAAATTCTGTGTTTCTGGAAAACAACAGGGAAATATTAGGAATTTTTTGTGGAAATCTAAAAGCTGGAAGATTAAGAAAATAAAAGTTAAAAAAAATAACGGATTCTGCCAAACTGCAGAAAAAGAGAGAGAGAGAGAGAGAGAAAAGCCAACCAACCCCCCCCCCCCCCAATCTCTATGTTAAGCCCTCCTCCACCCATTAAGCCCGCTCACCCACCCCAAAAAAAGCTGTGATTTGCTTTATTTTTATCGGGGGGGGGGGAATTGAAATTTAATTTTTAGGGAATTTCAAAATGCTTTTCTCTTGAACACCTTGTTTAAGTAACCCTCTTAGTTTTATTATATAAATTGTGATTATTTCTAATTGACTTGAAAGATTGTAGAGGTAAATATATTTAAAAACAAAAATTACAAGCAAATTTACTAATTATCCCAAGTTGCTTAAGGTATGATACTTTTTTATTCTATAAGTCTTAGCCTTAGAAAATTATTTTTATTTTAATGCCTTCATGAATAAATTGCTGTCTATTCTGTGTACCATTTGTTTTGACATCTCTTTTAGTCATTAATTTCTACTCCCCTAACTAGTTTCTAAATTTATATTCCTCCTATTGAAAGCGCTTAAGTATGTTTCACTTTATTTTAATAGAAAATCGCTTCTCTATTGTTTGGTATAATCCCCCAAATATTATTTTATATACATACGGTATTCATTTGTGCCTGAACCTTCCAAGTATCTAAAGCCTTCAGCCATACACTCCCTTTCCCACTACAGACCACGTGTTTTCCCCTAACCCATCCCTCATCACCGATCTGTCATCTTCCAAATTATCCGAGAAGCAGCCAATTCGAACACCCTCCAATGCACTCCCTTTCCCCAAAATCTATAGGTCCTCACGTCGAGGACTTCGGGCACCCCCTCTGGTTATTGAGGAAATTATAACTCAGTTGGGTAATCTGTGACGTCATTCAGAATTATTCTCAGGATCATCCTATCCGTTATGATTTTTTGCCAAAAAGGATTGAAGAGTGTGTTGATGTATATTCTACCCCCCCTCCCCCCTCTCGAATACAGCAGATTTTGTCACCTATTTATACTGAAGCCAGATGGGGTTGCGAGATATTAATTGGAGTATGTAATTGAGGTCGGACCCATTACTCCCTCGAGAAGAGGGGAGAAAGGCATATAGACTAAAATTCAGAACATACATGAATAAGTTATGAATGCATGGAATGCTATGTACTTGGCATCTTCGTAAATTTATATAAATTCAAAATATTTGTTAAATGTCTATTAATAACTGTTAGGTATATTAGTTCCGTCGTAATTGTACTTGTATAAATCATGTGCGGTAAATATGTGTTTAATTCCAAAGTAGCTGTAATTTTAAACTTAACCAATACTCACCAACATTACCTTTTTCCCAATCATATATTACCTTACTTAAATCTATATGATGTATGATGAAGATCCCAAATAGTTTACATCCCATCTAATATCTTTGAATCCTGACGTCGTTAACGGAAATTTTAATCAGTTCTTGAAATTGTACTATGTCAGAGTTAGCCGATAGTATATTTATTACTCCTGTGGCATTTGAATAAGATTACCTCAGAATGGCTATAATTGAGGCAAATCCACAAAGTCATTAAACTCCAGGACTACATCTTTCCGCAGCGCCATCTATCTCTCTCGCATCTCATCATTCTTTTTACTATAGCTAGCAAATACAAATTCCATTTCAACCTCTTGCGTATTCTTCCTGGCATCTGGTTCTATCGAACCACCACTAATGCGATATTAATCATACCACTGACTCTTTGCCACGCAGTTCGTTATAACTAGGATCAGAATTTCAACTCGGATCACCAGATTTCCTTCATTTGACACATAATTAGCATTCTACAGTCGCCTGATTAACGAGCTCGGAAAGATCTCCAGTGCTTGACAAATGTCGCCTTCCGATGATGGATTTTTATTCGTCTAGGTGCGATTGCTCATGTCCGATTGGTTTCGTGGATTTGAACCGGATAATTAGCGTTATCAAATGGCAACATCATGTCCATAATGACATCACAACAGGTGGTCCTTTGGATCTTATTTCCGTCGAAATAGATGTTAGAAAAGATAGTCCCAAAACGAATGCGTCGCATTTTTCTTTTTTCCCCATCTTTTCATTATTATTGACAATCCGTCAGTCAGTTATTTCTTTTTCCGATTTCAAATATCAATCCGAAATTGGCACGTCAGTAAAACTCTCGCGTAAACTTTGGGTATCTTTTCATTTATTCATACGTGGCACGCAGTTTCTTAATTGACATCTGTGTTTCATTATAATTTCAGGAAGTTTATGCGATTAATTGATTTTATATATATATATATATATATATATATATATATATATATATATATATATATATGGCTTATTACAAAAACAAGATGTTACCTCAATAATCTATATCACCTAAATATCTTTAAATTATGGTTGCAAATTCACGTGAGAACATAAGACGGCAAACTAAGCCTGTGCAGATTTCTTAATTAGTCTAGAAACAGATGTAAAAGTAACTATAAGAAAAACAGCCGAATGACTAGACAGATAGTCAAACAGCAATATATTTTTATATATTACTGTAATACATTTCTTTTCTTTTAACTGTGGCGATTAATTTGGTTGATATCGAGGTGTAAAAGCGGAAATATTGTTATTAACATAATTTTTAAAATTAAAGATGGGGGGGGGGAGAGAAAGAAAAGAAAAGATTTTTTATTGGAAGTACACAAAGTTTTTAATGAATAATATGAATTTTTATTGGAAATATAACTACAAATCCCTAACAAAACTCAAATTGCTTACGATAAAATAAAAATATTTTAATCCTAATAAATAAAACTATGAGAAAATGACATATATACAAGGAGGGTGAAACTTTTCAGGGTTACACCTGAATTCACAGTTTTTTAAATTTTTGCTGTCGCTGAATTTCATGCTTAATTATGTTGTTTTTATAGAAAATTTTCATTTTGATTGTTTAATTTGCTTAATGATATAGTAAGAAATCTCCAAATATCACATATTGTAGGTATATAAATAAATACTTTTAATAATGGTCTTCTGCTATATCCCTTCCCCACCTTCCATTGTGCATGCAAGTAGCAATTTTTAGGGGGTTTGCATGTTAGGTAGTTTCAGCCTCTTTTTTCCCCTTCCTGTTTTAAATAAACTTGGAAGTATTGGTTTAATTTTACAGATTTTTAACTCTACAAGACTCTTTTTTTTTTTTTTTTTTTTTTTTTTTTTTAGTGCGCGACAAAAATATATAGGTTGTAATGAGTGGAAACTTTTAGGAAAACTTATAAAAATAAAACCCTATTTTACGGAAAAATCAACTTTTTAGCTCAACGTACCGTATGTGGAACATACATAAAAATATGATTTTCTAATACGTTTACTATTGTAATATTTAAAAAAAAAAAAAAAAAAAAAAAAAAACTTACCTCTGCAAAATATACACTTCGTTATAACACACAGTATTTTTCTTTCGAGTCAAAACTGTTCAATAACTATTTTATTTTTTATTTTTGAATTCAGACAAACGACTAACGTATCCCTTTCATTCAAATTTCACACTGAGTACACTATAACAAAAAACAAGAACGACATCTTTAGGTAAGGATTCGTATTACAACATTGCTAAATGTCAGTAGCTTCTATCAAGATGTCAAGAGATGTCGCTACGAATATTTTTATAGCTATAGGAACGATTAAAGTCGGTGTTCCACATATGGAACTGGGTGCCTTGTAGGGTTAAACTTAATATTTTTGCAGTTCTCTTTCAGTCTACTTTTACAGGACACCTATTTTTTGTAAATCAGTTCACAACAATAAAATTCTGTTTCAAGGTTCTTCCGTTGACACCTGCAATAATTTCATGATACCTTTACAGATGCTCTATTACCATGAACTTGGATACTAACAGCTGGCAAATTTCCTTTGCAATTACACGTAAGGTTGAAAAATATCCGATAGTTTGCATGGTAAATTTATCATGAATATCTGCAAGTCAATTAATAAAATTTCCTGACAATAACATTAATGGAAGAACAGTAGCCTTCTGTTTCTCGTGAAATTAACCTTTTTCTTTTTTTTATAATTACACTAGATGAAAAACGTGTTGGATCTAAACACGATTTCAAGTGTTCTATTGTCTACAGTTTGTATTTCCTGAAAATGGCGACCTTTCTGTTGGTCATTAAATTTTTTTGACCGGTTTTGATATCCTTTTGACTTGGCTATGCACATTAAAAAGAATGCCTAATAGAAACACATCCAATCATTCATTTTTATTTATTTAATTACTATGTATTTTTGAAGAAATGATGCAATGTAATGTTATATTTGAACAATCGCTTTTTGGCGATTTTATTCTAGCAATAATTACAATCGTTTCCTGATACAGTAAAACCCCGATTATCCGTTTTTCCAATTTTACCGAGCTAACTTTTTTTTTTTTTTTTTTTTTTTTTAAAGATTCTCTCTCTCTTTTTTCTTTCTTCCTTTTTTTTTTTTTTTTTTTCCCTCGACATTTTCCATTTTTAAAACTTAAAAAAAAAAAAAAAAAAAAAAAAAAAAAAATCTGAACTTGATCTCACTGAGGTGGACTAAAACTATCCAAAAAAAAAAAAAAAAAAGTGAAACATTACTGCAGAAAAACACCAGAGTTTAACATAAAGGACTATAAAAAAACAATTAAGGACTTTTTTAAATCGGAACTCTTTAACTATTGTAACCACACGATTTATTTTATTTGCAATTTCCGTGGTTACCAGAGTTTTTTTTTTTTTTTTTTTTTTTTTTTTTTGGTTACCGAGTTAGTCTTGGTCCACATTAACTTGGATAATCGGGATTCTACTGCAATCAGTCTTTTGCTTGATACCATGGAGAAATGCTGAAAACTAAATGTAACAGTACGCTTCATTTCCAGAAATTTTATAGGAAAAATCGAATTATGCTATGATTACACCATTTTTTACTTAGGGTAAGTTTTAAAATCTAGATTTGATGTGTTGAAATTTTTAAAATATAGATTTTAATGTATTTTCTTATATCGAGATAATTTACCTTTATCATTAGATACAATTAGAATTGAACTGAATTAAATTAAGAGAAAAAAAATCTCGTCTCATTCACACTCCGACTTATTTTAAGAAAAATACGTTTCTTTCTCTCTCTTTGACAATTTTTCTTTAAAATAAAATGTAATCTGAAATTGCTTGAACACTTTGAAAACACAATCTAGTGCAGAAAAGTTTAGTAGAAACTGTGGTATTCATATTTAAAAAAAAAAAAAAAAAATGTTATGTGTTTCACTGTTTACTGTGGATTTTTTTGCAATCCATATGCAATTTACTTTGTTTGCTAACGTAAAATACGCAAAACAAATATGATACAAATTATTAAACCTGAATTTACTTACCGTTGGAAACATTTACATATATATATATAATCTTGTCACATTTACTCTCCGATTTATTTTAAGAAATGCGTGTTTCTTTCTTTGACAAATGCTTAAAAAAAAAAATTCAATCTAAAATCACTTGAATACTTTGAAAACACAATCCTAGCGCAGATATTGCAGATCTTTTAAAATGTCTTTTCAAATCGTTCACACGGTATGCGCTAAACACGAAAGAAAGTGGAAAAAATAGCACAAACAAAAACCAGCGGGGGAATATGAGTGCTTCTAGGGAAGAAAAGAATTCCATTTCAGGTGAAGTATTAAGAAAAAAAGCAATGGAATATTTCTGTTTCGTTTACCCCCCAAAAGGTTTCGAATGTGTATTAATTGGATATAAAAAATTTTAAAATTTACTTGTGTTTTAATGATTACTGCTATATGAAAATTCCCGTGTTTTTTATGATTAACAATATTTCAGAATTTTCGCACAGTATTTTTTTTTCCCCCATTTGTTAAATAAAATATTAAAAAATGAAAAATCGATTTGAGCTTTGAAATTTGAATTTCTTCTTAGAGAAATAAGTCTTTTTTTTTCTTTTTAAAATTTGATAAAAATAACGTTTTCAGGGGTCAATCCAGGCAAAAATTGGGACCCTTTTGCTACCCCTTCACAAAATTCAAATTTCTAAAATGGGCCCCTTCACAAAATTCAAATCCTTAAAATGGGTCCCTTCACAAAATTCAAATTCAGAAAATGAGCCCCTTCACAAAATTCAGATTTATAAAAACAGCCCTTTCACAAAATTCAGATTCATAAAAATAATACTTTTGTAAAAATTTTCCGTATTTACAGTATTATTTTTAATGAGTGTCTAAATTGTTAATATCAAGTTAATAAAATTCTATTAACTTGATATTAAACATTAGATAAAGTAATTGCTATAATGAAAGGTTTCTAGCGACAATTCTTTTTTTCACAAAAATAAATAGAAATTTCACAAAAATAAATAAAAATTTCACAAAAATGAGCCCCAGAACTTAAAACCTGAATCAATCCCTGGTTTTTATAAATTTATTCTTTTAATTTATATAATGTCTCATTCTTTTACTTAAGGCTCTCTCCTAATTTTCTAATATTTTTATTCCTTTATGTGCTTCTATACACATACACACATGTTTGTACACTTTAATAATATTAATAAACTACACACATTCGTAGCTATGAAAGTTTTTTAGGTTAGAAGAGAACATTGTAAGCATGTACACATTTATAAATAAATCAATTTAAGGAAAAAAAAAACTATACATATTTGTTTAGACTTGTAAATCATATTAAAAATATTTGTTTAAAAATGAATTAAACAAATATTAGTGCAAAAGAACATCATGTAAGGAAATGCACAATCCTGTATACTCGCAAATCGAATTGTGAAACATTGTTTCGAAAATAAATAAATAAAAAATTATATGCATATACAATTTCAAGTATATTCTCAAATTAAATTGGAGATCTTTATTTAAAATGAAAAATTAATAAATAAACAGTAGTACGGAAGAACATCATATCAATGTATAATTCAGTTTATATTCATAATAAATAAATATTAGTACGAAAGAACATCATACGTATATATATACGTTCACATGTGTTCACAAATCCCGTTGAAAATCTTTATTTAAAAATGAAATAAAAATAAATATTAATCTGGCGGAACATCATATACTTTCCTAAGTATGTACTCACAAATAATTTTATTAAAAATAAATTAATAAATATTAATACGAAAAAACTTCTTAACATATACAAACATTTTCGTATGCATTCGCAAATCAAATTGAAAACATTTATTTAAGAAAACTAATAAAATATTAATCCGAAAAAAGCATCATTATAAGCATATTTTTTCAATCAACTTACATTTTTATTTACCTTTTATGAAACTTCACTGTATTTCTCTAATACATATTTCCCAATCAGATTTATTCTAAAGCAACAGCTTTATCTGAATTTACTTACTCCCACTTATTGATCTGATTTCTGCCGAGGTCCCAATACAGATTTCTCTAAGCTTTAGTTTAAATTGTTAAGGTAAATTGTAAATACTTAGACGAGAGGTGGACAAATCTTGTTGTACAGATATAGAAACTTTAGTTATTCTGTTAATGTCTACCTAACATCCTTTCGCTAAGAAGGGATTATACTGTCGAAACCGGACTTAATAAGGTTATTGTAATTTATTGTAGGCAGCATCTCCTTTATTTAACAACTCAGAATTTGAATGACTACTTGTTGTGACGCATGACCCTTTAGAGTGTATATATTGTTAGTAATTCCTATTAATATATAGTAGTTTGTGTTTGGATTAGTTGAGCATAAATCACGCGACTCGTTTAACTATTAGGAAGGAAAAGCAATATTTTAATGAGACGTATTGTAATGTTATGAACTGTAAAATAGATTTTCTTTTAGAAATATATGATTCGCTTAATATATATATATATATACAGGGTGTTTATAAAGTCTCGGACCCATTTTGATGTTTAATAACTCATAAAATAATAAAGATAGATTAAAATTAATAACATAAATGGTTAGATAGACTCAAAAAGTTTCATGACCCTTGTCAATGAACTTCCACGTGTGCCCCCTTCGTCGCACGGAGAATATCAAGTCGATAGTCAATTTCACGCCAGGTAGCGGCAAGCATGTCGGCATCCACAGAGGCTATTGCAGTTGTAATTCTGACTTTTATCTTAGATAATTATTCGACTGCCGCTCGAATAAAACATCACATACAAAAGTACTACATAGAACACTTCCACGGGGGGCACACTTCCACGTGTGCCCCCTTCGTCGCACGGAGAATATCAAGTCGATAGTCAATTTCACGCCAGGTAGCGGCAAGCATGTCGGCATCCACAGAGGCTATTGCAGTTGTAATTCTGACTTTTATCTTAGATAATTATTCGACTGCCGCTCGAATAAAACATCACATACAAAAGTACTACATAGAACAAACACATCAAAAGTAAACATAACATTGCAATAGTTGCCAAAAACAAAAGAGAGAAAAATGCAATTAATAAGCAGACGATATTTAGAAAAGTACAGCTATTTAGACTGGAAAATGAAATTATCTGAAATTAACCACACGCGCAGACGATATTTACAAAAGTAAAGATATTCAAACCTGAAAAGAAAATATAGGAGTTATTCCATCAATAAATGCCATAAGTTTGTTTATATCTTCATTACTTTATGAGTTATTAAAAATCAAAATGGATCCGGGACTTTATAAACACCCTGTATATACATATATATAAATGATAGATATCTTAATAAAAATTTAACCTTGATATTTTAGCATTTTATAGATACATGTCAATACCAACACAACAAAAATAAAACTGATTGTAACACATTGCTAAAACTAGCACAGAAATGTTGCGATACATGTTAAGATCTAATAGGAGACAAAACAATTTAAATTACTTATGCTCACTTGAGTAAAAAGGGACCATTAAACATCATGGCGGAGAAAATAAAGGACCTCAGAAATAATAATTAGATAAAAAATGGATTAATAATTGGAATAAAAAGTACTTAAAAAATGAAGTAGAATCTCATCAGGGAGCATGTACTTCATAAAGCTGTGAAAGCTGCAACGATTTCGTAAAACAATATTCAATAGCAAATATATATTGTTCATGCCCTGATCGAGCAGCATATATATATATATCTATGTAACGCTAATTGAAATTGTATATATTATTATTATTTCCTGTAATATATTAGTTTGTGTTTGAAGTGTAAATTTGAGCAGAAATCCGGTGACTCATTTAACTATAAGGAATGAAAAGCAATACTTTAAGTAGAAGTATCGCAATTTTACGAATTGTAAAATAGATTTACTTAAGCTTCATAATGGCTATAACTTATTAATTTAAATAACAAATAATTTCATTTATTTATTTTTTTTTTTTTAATACTACGCATGCCATTTTTAGGGAAAAAAATACAACATTGAATTTCAAAACCGTATGTTGTTGAAATGTAATTTTAAAAATTATTACCCCTAGCTATAAATTTATTCTCTGTGTTCTTGTAAAATAACGATAAATGGCAAACACATTATTTTTAACGTGATAGTCTATTTTTAAATAAATTATTTTTAATGTGAATCTCAAATACAGTTATCTCATTCGTGGTAATCTAAAAATAATTGTACGTGGGAGAAAAGAGATGACAGAGTAACTGGCATTATATACATTTTGAAATTATTGTTAGGGGAAACTCATAAGCTTTCTTATGAGAGAAAGGAGTTCGCAAAGAAACAGGCAGGTTCTGGCCGATGAATGCACTTCTCGAATCTGTACAATAAAACTGTTATTACAGCGAATATTCTCGAAAATAGTCCAATAGTACTGTTAATTCATGGAATATTCTGGTAGCAGTCCAATGAAGATATCAGTCGTACTGCACACTATTCGACGAATGTTCTGAAACAGTCCAAGAAAACAGTCGCTTGTTCCACAGGAGTACAGCAGATCACATCAAATACTCCAAAGAGCAGGAATTCCTCTAGTTCACGAATAAAAGTCACTCGCTCAGAGCACACTCTTCAAGGTACAATCTCTCAGAATAGGTCTCTAAACAACTCTGAATCGCAATGACCACACACTCTCTCCAGAAGTCAACTCACTCCCATTTATACCTTTCGCGATGGTGATAGTTCTATCCAGAAACCCGTAGAAAGTTCTAGAACTCGACCTACAGTCGGTAACAAAAGTCTCCGAACACTAGCAAAAATTCCTATATAAAAAAAGTACACTTAATACAGTTTTGTTAAATAAATCCTTGTCGAATCCTGTTTTTAGACTGACTAAGAACAGGATTCGACAAGGATTTATTTAAAAACTGTATTAAGTGTACTTTTTTTACATAGGAATTTTTGCTAGTGTTCGGACACTTTTGTTACCGACTGTACGTGCATAGTAGAGCTTCGAACCTTCGAGAACCCTAAAATACTATTTTTCGCCAAATTTGATCGCCAAGTCGCTAAATTCGTCGCCAAGTAACCAAGTTTGTCGCTAAGGCTGACTTCACTCAAAGTGAATGAACTGCTCCTTTATTTTCACTTTGCCTGTAAAACTACTTTCACTGCAACAGTTCAACTAATGCAGAGAAAAAGACTTAATCCGTCGTAACATATGTTGGGAAAAAAAATATATAGATTTATAGATTTGTATCGTAACGGGCAATTTAAATCGCATTTAAATCGCAGAAATTTAAATCGCGTAAAACTATAATTTACTATTCCTTGTCCCATCGCCCTTCCCTGTTGATTGTTATGTTTCAAACAATCACTCGTTGATTAATATTTATAGAACTATTTCAAATCTTTTTTTTTTTTTTTTTCTTTTAATTAAATAAATACATTTAAATGGTGAATCAATAAATATGACGTTATCATGAGATAGAAATCAAATTCACATGGTAGCTATTTGTTTATCGTATGAACTTTTCCAAAATAACCTTAATCTGATAAAGCACTTTAAACGGTGGAATCCCTTCTGGATTTCTAAGAAATCGAATGGCATTCATTGGTTTGAATAAAAACGGTTCTTTTGTATCTCCTGAGAATCGAAAAGAGATAAAGAAATGTAAAATGAATAACAACCCATTCATTTGAAAAGTCTTTTGAGATGTTTCCATTGTTTTGCAGAATGTAAACAAAAGCTATGCATTTTATATCCTCACAAGAAGTTTTATTTTTTATTCTTTAAATAATAATAACTCAAATTCAGAAGTTGAACCTAGAGATATAGTCAACTAAAAGATGCTTAGGTTATGTTTTTTGTTGTTGTTGTTTAATGTTCTTGTTTAAAAATACAGTAGTTCTTTGATACTAGTATGTTGTGACCATCTCAAAACTGTGTGTTCTTATACATATTCGTATAGTACAAACTATTTATATAAATTATTTTTCATGGTGAATACAGATGAAAAGAAGTCATCTCAAAGAAATCTTAATCAGATCAGAGAAATATAACACTAAATGTCGAAAAACAAGTAATTTTGTGCACTAGACGACTATTCGGAAAACAAAGGTTTTTTTTTTTTTTTTTTTTCTTAATCAAATCAGATCATTTCAAAGAAATATAACACTAAATGTCAAAAAACAAGTAATTTTGTGCACTAGACGACATTTCAGAAAACAAAGTTTTTTTTTTTTTTTTTAAGTAAAAGGGGATCTCTTCTCCCTTTTCCCAGGGAAGGAAGCCACATATACAAAACATTTTAACAATTCTCATTCACGTTATGTACATTTACATGTAATTTTGTCTTATACAGCCATATTTTATTTTATTTTATTTATTTATTTATTTTTTGTACACACAAACAAACGTTTTCTAAAATTGAACAAATCGAATTCAAGACATCACAAAACGTGTAAATCCCTCAAAAACCGGAGAATTAAAAAAGTATTTTAAAAAATCAATACTTATGTATGCAAAAGGAAGTAAAAAAAAAAAAAGGAGAGAGAGAGAAGAAGAAGAAAAGGTTAAGGAAATTGAAAAGAAACGTAATATTTGTTTATCTATCACTCCAAGAACAAAAGCCACCAAGAAAATTCCAAAAGAAAACTTAATGTCGGAAAACTCTCGATAAACTAGTACACTAATAATTAATTTTTGTTGAGTCAAGTGAGGAAAAAATATAAAATAAAATAAAGAACGTACCAAACAATTCAAGTACTTAAACTGAATTAACAACTTCTAGGCTTTTTTTTTTTTTTTTTTTGTTCCTGGACGATATCCAGAACTGTAATTTTCCCTGGTGTCTTCAAAAGATCTCTATAAAAAAATTTTATAGTCATTAAAAGAGCAGAACCAATGAACCATATTCTTCTAAAGCAACTTAAATTTCTGAACCGGAACAAATTTCATAGCGCATTTCCTTATCTCGATAGAAGAAAAAAAAAAAAAAAATTTTTTTTCTTTCTCTCTCTTCTATTTTAGAAATTTATCCAAAGCTGATAATGGATATTCATTCCATATGTGTTCATAAAACTAAAATTGAACAGTGGTATGATAGTAAATTTTTCTTTTAAAATCTTATTACTTTTTCTTGAAAATTTTGTTTAGCGCATTATATGAAATTTATTCGGAAAATACTTATTATAGATAGAACCTTGCCCTGCCTTGCCTTTTAATGCATTAAGTTTCCATTAAAATATAATTTCGGATTTGCTGCATTTAATATTTTTTTGTTGCTGAGTTTGCTTCGTATGAACGTGCAGTAAACTCGTCGGCACTTAGCAGCACAATATTTGGTATATTACTTTGCAATTACCACTACCCTCTGCTCTCATGTTACAAGATTCCTTAAAAAAACACGCACGTAAAGTGAGTGGGTGATGGCTTATAATCTGCTTCACTAGTTTTTGAAAAAAAATTATTTTATTTCATCCATTTTTATCTTCTGCAACATTAGGCTGTAGTAGTGAGGCAATGGGTGTAATTAGCAAAAAGGTTATCCGAAAAGTTAAATTTTTTTCCCCTTCTTTTTCGACTCCGCCCCTCCTTTTAACTTCGCTTAAACTAGACATTAAAGATCAACGAATCGTTTTATTTATTTATTCGCTGGTTTTGCCCAATTTTCCAATTTTATTTTTAATATATTTTTTTTAGATGTAATAGATCAGTAACCTTTAGCTTGTAACAAATATGTTAATGTCGCCTAAGTTGACAGCGATGGTGAATTTGTAATGAATAAGTAGATAGTGAGTATGTGACATCATGTGTAGACCCTGAGGAAAATGTAGTGGGTGGAAAAAAAAAGTGTCATCGTAGGATGCAGTGTGACATATGATCTATAGAAGGCCTGTCATGTCGACTATGATTATGAATGAAATTATTTCAAGTAATTAGATCTGAGCGTTACATTTTGTTAGAAACAATGATGGAAACTGGAAATAAAAGTGGGATGTCTAATTTTTTTTTTTTTTTTTTTTACAACTTAGATGTAAAAAGAAAAAAAAAAAAACTGGTATTATTACTATTATTATTTTAATAATAAACATTTAATTAAACTGTACAATTTTAAACTAAAATTTAGAAAACACCACCTTCATATTAGCCTTTTTAAAGATCACCCGAAAAGTTTAATTTAAATAAAACTTTTACTGCTTTTTATGAAGTGTACTAATTTTTCAATGCGATTTGTGGCCACGTCACAACGGTACCATAATTTGACTGTTTAGCCCACAAGGTAATTGTATTCGTTTAATATCGACAGCCACCTAAAATTACAAAGTTATAATAAATTATTATTATTATTATTATTATTTTTTTTTTTTTTTTTTTTTTTTTTCCTGCTGAGCTTTAAAAGGAAAATTTTGCTTAAAAATTTTGGGAAGAATCTTAACTAGGCTTCAAAAAAATTAACTTACTGTTACAGCTGATTCTACCTTTTTGTTAATTTTGTTATTGGTTTGTAACAACAATCAAAAAGGTGGGTGCCAAGTTATTAAAAATTGTAAGTAATTTTCATACCAATAAGCTTCGTCTAATTTAATTGCAGATAAATATATATATATATTTATCTGTATTATATATAAAAGAAAAAAGTTAATATTTGAAAAGTTTTTTTTTTTTTTTTTTTTGTCGGGGGTATTTTAGTAATTGTAATTAAAATAATGATATATGCAGGCATGAGAATTTTCCGCGGATCCGCGATTTTCCGCTTTTTTGTGATTTTCGTTGATTTCGCGGTTTTTTATTTTGTTAAAATCAAACTCCAATATTGATCAGTGTTCAAACGCTAAACGAAAAACTTTAGATTCTCAATCTTTTTCCATCCAAAATATAAATGTCAATAATCATTTTAAACATGCTTTATCAGATTCTATAACATATAAAAGAACAGAATTATGCAATATTTTACACTCATGTATTTTTTTTTGTCCCCCCCCCCCCTTTTTCATCTCTAACTATCGCCGATCAAACATTCTGTGGGAAGCCTTTTATTTTTGAATATTTATCCATCCACAACAAAAATGTCAATTTTAAACTTACTTTATGATATTCTAGAACCCATAAAGAAGTAGAATTGTGTTTAATATTTCTCACTCATGATCTACTTTTACCCCCCCCCCCTTTCCCACTTTCCACCACCAGTCAATGTTATTAAAAGTTGATTGCTAGCTAATGTTTTTTTTTTTTTTTTTTTTTTTAAACACATGTTTTATTGTGTTGATGTGTTATTCTTTTAGTTTAATTTGACACTTTAAAAATATTTTGTATAGTTTTTTTCCTGTGAGAGTTATTTTTCATTTAAAATAAATTTTATGAACACATTTGTATAGTTTTCCCTGCACGCGTTATTTTTCATTTGAAATTATCTTGTATTTTGCATTACCAGAATTCTTTTGATCAGTTAACAAGCATTTTCCGATTAACCAACACTTTAAATAATAACTATCAAAAACGAGTTTAATAAAAGAGAAAAAGTCGCTCTGTGTGTCTTGTTTCCAAAACCGGATTCCAATTTGGAGACGTTCCCTTGGCGCATCGCTCCCTCGGGGTCAGCAAGACTGCTGAAGTAAATTGCAGAGGCAGGCGGCAAAATGCATCGCCAAGATTGATATCTTTCTCTTGTTCGATAGCTGGAGAAAAATGCAAATGAAATGGAAAAAAAAAAGGTAAGAAACAAAACCACATTTTTGACAACAACAAATGATGTAACTGAAAAAAAAGAAGAAAGGACTGGGTGAAAGCAAGTAAAAAATAAATAAAAGTTTAGATTTTGATATATCGGTATTAGATGAACTTAAAGTTCACGACGAAAGAACAAAATATTGCGTTTGGAAAAAAAGTTTTTTTTTTTTTTCGCTGTATGAAATGGAATCGGGGCGCGATCGACTGAACTTAACATAGTTTAATAAAGTGCAGTGACATTATGATGTAATTTCACAATGAATAAATTTTAATCCTCGCCTAGTATTGTTTTTGATTTACTTACTGATGTTGTTCATCTTTAAGTAATGATATAAAAAATTTGTTCATGTTATCAGTACTTCATGCTATCAGTAACTAATCTTCATATAACTAAACTAATCTTCATTTTGACGGGGATTTTGGAAACAGTTCATGTTAAAAGTATTTCACGTTGACAGTATTCACGTTAACGAAGTTCGACTGGTCGAACATCATTAACATGAATCTCAAGGGAAATAAAAAAAAATTTCATGTTATCAGTTGTTTATGTTATCAGTAACTAATTTTCATATAACAGAACTAATCATCATTTTGACTGGGATTATAGAAACAGCTCATGCTAAAAGTAATTCACATTAACAGTGTTTACATTAACGAGGTTCGACTGTATTGTTCGACACATGTCTACAAAAATGATGTTGATAAAATTTGATTTGATTTTAGCTGACCTTTATGTTTTTTGATGATCTGAAACAGAAAATGCAGTGAGTTTTTCTCTATCACGTATAGATTTTTGTCAATACAGGGTGTTTACAGACACAATTTCTTACGTATATCGGTATAACAATAGGTTGGTTGGTTGGTTGGTATGGTTTTATGTCGCATTTTTTTTATGTAGAGCTGTGTGATAATATTAATAATAAATAACGGTATCGTATGTGTGTCCCATGTCATTTCATAATAATACAAATTTTCATTTTGAGTCTATTTCTTTTTTTTTTTTTTTTTTTTTTTTTTTTTGTGGAGGGTTCGGGGGGGGGGGGATAAATTCTCTGCGATTGGGAGAAGAGAATAAATTCTTCATATATTATGAATGAATAGATAAATTTCTTTCATTCTTTCTGTCTTTCTTTTCTTTTTTTTTTTTTTATGTGTGTATTTTAATTTCGTGCTTTTATAACTTGTGGCAAAAAATAGCAATTAACTTTAGTGTTATTCTTAAATAAATAAATAATGATTCAAAATTTAAAAAATTAACAGTTGAAAAAAAATAGAACATCCCTATGATCGATATATAGTTAAAATTTTTCTTCCATTAATATTTCCTTTCAGTCCTTATGCATTTTCAACCCTACAGCTATCTGAAAATTATTTTGTAAATGGTAAATTTCGAACCAAATTTCTCTAAAAGTTTTCTCCTTAACTAACAAATAATTTTCCTTCAGCGATCAGGCCAATATTCAACTCCTATTTAAAGTTCTATAGTTTTGCAAGTTCGGGCTAAAAGGTTAGCAGGCCTCAGCTGGTCTGATGGATTCGGTTTAAACTTTCAACGTAACATGTTATTTACGCATGAATAAACTTGACCTGGAAAGCTGAAAAGTGTTTGATCAATTCTTGTAACTTTTTCATGCAACTTATCTGTCTACCCGTTTGGGATAGTCAGTTTTCAATTCTTATTTTTACAGCTGAAAAATTAGTATGTTATGGCCACCGCAAAACTTTCTTCTATATTTTCGTATACGAATTCACTCAGTACAAATAATTTAATAAAATGATTATTTATTGAAATTTATCTTCTGTGAGGAATAATGATGATTTTAATTCTGGAGAAGTATAATGTGTACAAAGAAAATTCAATTTTATGCTCTTACAAAATAACATCATTTTAAAAACTTTAAAAAAAAAAAAAAAGACTTTAAATCCAGAAATTTATTTTAAATTATTACAGATCAATGGTTGAACCGTTCTTTTGAAACATACCTATATTGAAAATCTGGGGGAAAGGAGGAAGCGTTGCTCATACGTGTCCATTTTTTTTTTTTTTTTTTTTTCCTCAGTTAACTATTACTATTATAAATGATTATTTTTACTTTCATAATGATTCGTTAATAAAATATTTATCACTGCGCACATTTAAAGGAAATTTTGCTCTGTACCGCCATGTTAAGAATTGAGAAAAATGGGATGACAACGCCAACTTTTAGGCGATTTTGACCAAAAGTTGGTAGGCAGTCAGCAATATCAAGGCGCAATTACATATCAATTTATTTGAAATTTTGTACAGTAGTTCCTGACATACAGACACCACAAAATTTTAGTCATATACAGACAGACATTTTCCAAAAACGGTCAAATCGTGTTTTTGACCTCTCAAAACGTTTAAATCAATCGACGTCAAAAATGTTTATGGACCAATAATTTCTTCTATTGAATATAGAAGAAAATAAAAAGAAGAAGAAGAATCAAATGTAGAATTATTCTTTTCTTTTTTTTCGTTCTTTTTATTATTTATTCGTTTTTATTTATTTATTTATTTTCAGATTAATAGTTATTTTTTGAAGCTATATTTTAAATTTTCCAGGGATATTTTAAGAAAAGTTTTATTTCTACGTGAATAATTCTAATATTTCCTTAGAAAAAAAAAATTCGCTAGATATTTAAATCAATTTTATAAAGTAAACTCTATATCGTATTTTAAGTGTACAGAAAAATGTAATTTTTGCCAGAAAACGACTTAATAAATAAAATAATAATTAAATAAAAATAACCTGGTGTGCCACTCACACGAGTTTCTCTTACCCTGAGATTTAATATTATAAATACAGGTTGGAGATTAAGAGGTAAGATAACGAGTACTGTTATGTAAACCTGTGTTAAACAATTCTAATTAGGCTTCGGAAAAGTTTTATATGATAATTAGTTCTGTGTGAGGAGGGGCTACCGCCCCCCTCAACCCCCCGTTTCAGTAATGTACCTACATTTATATAGAATTTAATTCGGCTATTAAAAAATAATTCTGTTTTTAAAAAAATATTTTTAAAAAAATATTTTATTAAAATTATTAATTAAATAAATTATCTTTTATGATAATACAGGCGATTTCCATATTAGAGAAGTAGAATGACACTAAATATCCAAAACAAAAGTTGAATTTATTCTCAATATTACTTTAAAAAAAAAAAAAAAAAATGTTAAAAATGAAAAAAATCGATAACTTTATTTTAAATTATCGCAGATCGGTGGTTCAACCATTCGTTTTAAAGGTATTGGCGAGCTCTTTTAAAAAATACACATCATGAAAATTTACTCCTCTCGAGGGGGACTTCCCCCCAGGAGGGGGGGAGGCCCCTACATGCACAAAAAAAAAAATTTCCCAGATGACTATCTCTATTACAAAAAATATATATTCGTTTCATTTGGTTTAGTGCAGTCTATAGATGTTAAACTCTACTTACCTGCAATTTCCCCTATAGACGTAATGTATTTGAATACTTTTGAGTGTCCCTGTACACGAACCATTTGTTTCGTATCAACGAAAAGCTTACTGTAGCATCATCCCTATATGATACACTTTTAGAATACCGAGTTTGGAATTTCTGCTACTATTTGTTCGTGAGATATGCTGATAACAGACACACAGACCATTCGCTAAAAACATGATTTTCGTATTCAGGGGCCTCAGAACATGTAAATATAACAAAAACTCACGTTCGAAAATTTGACCCTAAAACAATACTTTCTCGACCCTATGGGCAAGAGAAAGTAATAAAAGATTATTTGAACTTTCTGAAACTAACAACGCATTTTGTTTACGCACAATTTACGGCATAACAAAAAATGTCCGTTTAAATACTCGCATGACACAAGTGTGTGAAAATAATAAATCTTTTCCTAAAAAATTCTGAACACGTGTCCTATTCAAATATATTATTTATTTGCACTAAATATAATTTATGGTGTGAGTTTAATTTCCATATTAGATCTTCAAATTATTCCAGCTCAAACAATCGATTTCATTTAAATTGAATCAAAGTAGTAAACTATAGAATGCACACAATTAAAGGAGTGGGTGCTCTTAAACTGTTAACCGTAGACTCTTTAACATATAGGAATCCCCATGATGCATGGAATGGAACACATGCATAGAGTTAAGTCTCTTGGTGAGTTGCCTGCACCATCTATATTCCAATGTAATCGATTACACCCGCTCGAAATCAAGAAGGCTCGCATTACAACAAACCAGCTCTTGCCTGCTGTAATCGATAAAGCGATAAAGGTATTTTCCGATGCACGGAGAAGTTCCCATAAAATGCAATTTTTGTTTGAAGAAATCCTCACGAATTTTGCCATCAACAAATGGACTATTCGATTTGGGATGAAATTTATATAACTTATAGCTACTCCTTCAAAGTAAACTTAATCAGAAGAGTAACCGAATCGCATTAAATTCAAGGGGAGGTGGAAACATGAAAAATTGTTCTGCAAGTATAAATTATTCGAATATATACCATTTCCGTGTTAGATAGAGCATCGAAGCATGCATCCGTTATTATTTTTTTTTTGCCTCCTTGGTATTGCCCATTTCACTTCACTTCACCATTTCAGTAATCGGAAATGGGAAATTTTTTTTCCCTCTCTTAAACTTCATTTGCATAAACCTTTTTATGTGATATTTGATGCCCTAATTTATCTGACCTTTGTTATTATTCTTTGTTGTTGTTATTATTGTTATTATTATTTTAACTTCGCTTAGTTTTTATTCTAATTTAAGAATCACGACAAAAGATTTCAAACAATGAAGATAGGAATTAATTATTTGTATAATTTTTAAATGCGAGCTTCAAAGAAAAGATAATTTTGTGAGTTGTTGAATTAAAAATTAGTTATAGTAAAATAATATATTTTTAAAGATATAAAATTAAATTTCTAAATTACAAGTATTCTGCTTCTTCTTTATTTATAATTATTATTATTATTTTGAAGGTTTTAATATTTTATGCTTGAATCAATTATTTTGTATCATTTCATTTTAATTAATTTTTTCATTAATTCAATTAAATTATCTTTTTTTAATTTTGTTTCTTTATTAATTCGTTTGTGTAATTTTATTTTGTTATTCGATCGATTTGAAATAAGTGTTGATTTGAAATGGAGAAGTCTCATTTATATATTATTAATCTAATGAGTTTTTATGATTGATCAGGTAACTCGTTTAATTAAACAGGTTAGAAATTGTTATTTTTCTAGGAATTTATGTTATTGATAAGCAATAAATATGTTTTTTTTTATTTTGAATACTTTGATGATGTTATGTACACTTATTTCTTTCATTCATTCATAATATATATATATATATATATATATAATTGTAAAATTTTAATAGATTATTATTTATTTATAATATTAATCTGTTAATTTATGTGTATGTTTTTGTGTAACAAAAGTACGAAGAAAAACTTTTATACAAGTTGTACATTTTGAACTAAACTACTAGTCATATAACTTTCAGTTAGATATGCTATGCAGCTCCAGAAAATAATAATAATAATAATAATAATAATAAATTTATCTCTTTTTTAATAAAAGTTAAAACAATTAGATTTCTATGTAATTATTATTATTATATTTGTTCTTCCTGAAATATAAACTGAAGATTATCAGATTAAAATTAAAGCAATTTTTAAATGCTATTTTACATACCAGGAAAATAATATATATATATATTATTTCTCTAAATTTCCCCCTATAAATAATAATAATAATTATTATTATATTTGCTCTTCCTGAAATATAAACTGAAGATTATCAGATTAAAATTAAAGCAATTTTAAAATGCTACTTTACATATCAAGAAAATAATATATATATATATATATATACATTATTTCTCTAAATTTCCCCACTATAAATAATAATAATAATAATTTAAATGATTTTGTTTTTTTTTTCTATTTTATTTCTATCTACTCTCTACTTTTCTGACACAACGACACGTAATTATCGAACTAAGTATCTTGCAATTACATTTTCGCTCGTGCACAAATGCATGCATACGATCTTAGTTTTTCATTTTTAGAATACCACAAAACTTCCCCCTGCTAATGCATGGAGGACAAATTATTTATTATCATTTTATTCTCCCCCCCTCCCCCATGATGAATGCAGACGATTTAAGTTCTTTTGAAAGATATCATATTGAAAATTTATACTCTCCGCAGGTGGGGGAGAGCGATGTCTCTACATATACAGTAAAAAAAAAAAAAAAAAAAAAAAAAAAAAAAAAAAAGATTGACTATTACTGATAAATATATATATTTTAATTTCACATTGAAAAGTTAAGAATAATTCATTCTGTACATTTATACGAAATTTTCCCTGTACTACCATATTAAAAATTATGGGGGGGGGGGGTGATTATAGCACCGACTGTTGAATGGTTTATCCTTAAATTTAATCAGCACCATTTTAGGTCAAGCTCCAACTAAATACCAAATTTGATTAAATATTTTTTCATTGGTTCGTGAGCATCCACAACATTTATCAGGAGCATTTGCGTTCCGGATTTTTTAATTTATTTCCCTCTACTATTTTTTTTTTTTTTTTAGTGATATCATTAGTAGTTTTCTTGTAATGTTTAGTAATTAAATAGAGCCAAAAATACAATTCGTAATTACTGGTGGGAAATAAAATAAAAAATCCGGAACGCAAACACCCCTGATTTATGACATACACAGAGAGAGAGAGAGAGAGAGAGAGAGAGAGATTTTCTAAAAATGGTCAAATCGCGTTCAGGACATCTCAGAACTTGTAAATCTGTCGAAAACTGGAGGTCAGAAAGTTTCACGAATCCAATACATTCTTCTTGTGCATTTAAAAAAAAATTTAATAGTAAAAGTTCTTTCCGGTTAAAGTTATTTTAGCTTTCTGTTCACGGAGTTTTGAAAAAGACTCTAAAATCATAGCAATGATTAAAATGAAAAACCCTTTTAAAATATTCCACCAGGAAAGCGTTAATATTTATTTATTTTGTTTTTTTATTCCAAAAGTCGTATTTAATTTAAACGATTTTTCTCTATTTCATATCATTTATGTGTATACCCCCTCCCTTCCCCCCCCCCTCCCCATTCAAGTGCGTTGCATCATCGGAGACAATTTATTCAGATTAAAGGTGATTAAAAAGAACTCGTTCGGAGTTCAGGATGCTACCGTATGCTTCAATTTTGTATCGTTATGTTACTTATTTTGTTATAGGAAATCATTTTGAGAGTGAAAAGTAATTTATATGTTAATGAACGCGAACAAGACGACAAATAGCTACCGTTGCCATATCCCTCGAGGCTAACTTTGACAGTTCCAGACGATTTTTTTTTTTTTTTTTCCTCTCATTTTCTGAAAGTTGTTGTTCCTTACGCTCTTCGGATAAATAAATATATTTATATAAAAGATCCGACGAAGCGAAAAAATGTATTTTGGGACAAGAAAATATTAGACATGAAAAAATATACACATACAAGAAAAAGAGAGTTGAAATCAACCAGATTTTTAGCTTCTTTTCAATGCATTACAATATATATTTTTCTTTTATTAATATATCTTTTTACTTTTCTATTAGAATTTTTTTTTTTTTTTTTTTTTTTTTTTAATAATGAATGCGTGTTTATCTATGAATTTCATAGTTCAGTGCTTGTTAATGCTAATAATAATAATAATAATAAATAAATATATAAATAATGCTTCCATATTATGAGACATAATTTTAAGCAAGCTTTAAAGAAAATTGTTTGAATCTTTAAGCTAATCTATTCGATTTTTGAAAATTTCTATTAAAGTTTTTCTCTCTAGATAAGACAATATTTAAAAATGATATAAGCTATTCAAAATTTTATTTACCCTTTTCGAGTAAAGTTTAAAATATTAGTTTATTTAAAATAATCTTTTGTATATTATTATTGTTGTTGTTACATATTTTTATTAAGAAAATTTCTTTCTTTTATGAAAATATATTCTTAATTTAAAATGTATAATTTGAATACAAGGGTAATTTTATGTTTATTTTGTCAATTTATAACTACCTTTTTTTCTCTTGATTTTTGTACTTTTATTAGATAACTACTTGCATGTGCATATAAATTAACACGTTGATATTTATATATATAAAAAAAAAAAAAAAAAAAAAAAAAAAAAAACGTTTATCATCTATTAAAAAAAAAAAAAAAAAAAAAAAAAAAAAGTTGAATTTGTTGTTAACTCCTCAAAAATTTGTTTATAAATAAATAAAAAAAAAATTATGAATGTCACCATAGAAATATCCAATTAAAAAAATAATGCTACAATAATAATTATAACATTTTCATAATCTGTGCTAAAAATATAGAAATATCAAATGCATAGTCACAATATTCAGAATAGGGTAATTATCCAAATATTAAAATTATTCTGAAATCAAAATTAATAATAAAAGTAATCAAAATCGCGATCAGATTTTCGTATTAAACGCATATTTACCCTTATTAATTAAATTTCTTTTTTTTTTTTTTTTTTTTTTTTTTTTTTTGGGGGGGGGGGGGAGATTAAATTTGTCTAAAACAAATTAAAGTAATAATTTCCTACTTATAGTGATACATAATTGCCGCATTTTAGCTTTTATCATTATTATTGTCAGAATTAATTCATTGCAGGAGAACACGAAAAACTGATGTTGAAAGAAGATAATTAAGAACTTAAAAAAAAAAAAAAAAAAAAAAAACGCACAGTTGTTTCGGATCGAAATAATTAGTCACGGCCCTTCATCAAGCGAGAAATATTGGTTGGAATGCAGTGTGAAAACAGCAATGGTAATTATTTCAACCAAAAAAAAAAAATTCTGTAAGGATTTTTTTTTTTTTTTTTTTTTTTTTTTAATGGTGTCTATTTACAAAATTCTTATTTATTGTTATTCTTATTATTTGTCAGTGTTAAGTAGTTATAATACTGAAGAAGAAAAAGAGAAATAATGTTATTAAGAGAAATAATTTGTCTAGAACAGATTAAAACAAAAATGTGTTGCTTATAGTGATATATAATTGCCGCATTTTAGCTTTTGTCTTATTACTATATCACACTATCAGCATTAATTTATTGCAGCAAAACATTGAAAAACTAATACTGAGAGATAATAACTAAGAATTTTGTAAAAAAAATAAATAAACAAACAAATAAAACACATAACAAATATTTCGAACCGAAGACCGAAGTAATTAGGCTCGACCCTTCCCGACGCAAGAAAAAAATTGCACGAGTACAATCTGAGAGCAGCAGTATTAATTATTTCAACCCGAAACAATTTCCTTTGTGTGCGTGTGTGTGTGTGTGTGTCTGTTTTCAAAATTTGTACTTAATATTATTCTTATTTAAATGTATCAAGTGGTTGGTAGTCATATTATTAAAGAAGAGAAAGAGTTATTCCAACATACTCAAAACGAAACTCACTCGATTCATCTCATTGAAGTTTTTCTTCTTTAACGGCCCTCTTCACTCAGCGACACTGGAAGCTCGAGCCAATGTTATTCTATGGGGAAATTTCCTTTACAAATAACTTATTAATTAATGCCATATTTTTAAATTCTGTTTTCACATTCAGAAAATTCCCAACAGTTCAATGGACGGACCTTTTTTAAAAATGTATTCTAATATTTTATTTTGAAATTGCAAAATGAGAAAATTTCACAGATTAAAAATTCGTATTTTGCAGCTTCAAAATAAAATATAAAAAAATTAAAAAAATAATTTTTTAGAAAAGGTCCGTCCATTGAACAGCTGGGAATTTTCAGAATGTGAAAACAGAATTTAAAAATAGGTATTAGTTAATAAGTTATTTGTAAAGAAAAATTTCCCATAGGATAACATTAGCTTCGTCTTCCGGCGGCGGTGAGTGAAGCGGGCCCTTAAGCAGAAATGTGTCTCATAGTCACGGTCATGTATAAATCAAAATATTAATACTGTTCGGGCACAGGTACATGTTTAATATTTATAAATAGGTTGTTAATTTCATTATTATTATTATGCATGTTAATAATATCATTATTATTGGTGATGTTCAACGTTCTTTTTTCATGAAAAATTAAACTGAATATAATAATATCAATAATTTTACATGCCAACAAAGAAAGACTCAATAACAATAAATGCTTTACACATCGTTCGCTAACAATTTGGCTTCAATACCACGGAGTAGGGGGGTGGTGGGGAATGCAACATTTGAAATGACATTCATCCAAATCTCATTAACTTGTTCTTAAAACAGGAATATGTTTTGAGAGTCACGATCCAGAAATAACCGTTATCCATTCCAACATGCATCCGATCACCGTGTATTCATTCGAATTCAAATTTGGAATAACTGATCTGATATTTTATTTATTGATAATAGGAGCATTTCTTTCAAAATAATTCATGATGAATTGTATTTCAGAACTGGATCAATAATACATAAAAATGTAAAAGTTTCATTCCGGAAATATATTTAATATATTATTATTATTTATTTTTGTGTATTATTTTAACGCTAAGTTTGAATATTTGATGCGTCGGTGTGAAGTTTGGTTGTGGGATTGATTTATGTAAAGAAAATCACTTTTATGATTAAGGATTTTTTTTTTTTTTTTTTACTAACACACTAATAATAGTAATTTTGGAAAACATAGTTCAAGTTTTTTGCGTTGGTGAATAAATATAATTTTATTTCACTGTATATAGAAATATGATGTTTTCAATTTAAGAATAGTTTTCAAATAAAGAAATTTAGCCTCGTCGTTATAGTTTTTTTTTTTTTTTAATAAGAATTCGTCATTACTTGTAAAACGAATGGTTGAACGATAGGTATGTGATAATCCGAAACAAAGTTATGGATTTTGGTTACACGATTTGATCAGTTCCAGAAAAAATCTATTTGTATGTCTCTCTGTTTGAGTATGTGTAGCAAAAATTTTTGTGGACGCTGTATCTCACGAACCAATGTACGAAATTTAATCAGACTTAATATTGCTTATTACATTCGGAGATATATCGCTCAACAGATGGCGCCGTCTTTTTTTTTTTGGCTGTATAGCATGGGACAAAATGTAGTATAAATATATACAATGATAATTATTTTTAACTTTCCAATGTGAGATTAAATGTATTTTTATTGATTTACAGTATTCTTATTTTTAACTTTTCACTGTGAGATTAAATATACTTTTATTGATATACAGTATTCTTAATAGGGCAGTGTGGAATAAAATTTTGTATAAATGTATATAATGAGACTTATTTTTAACTTTTCAATGTGAGATTAAATATATTTTTTTGGTTTACATTATTCTTAATAGGACAGTATGGAATAAAATTTCGTATAAATGTATATAATGAGAATTATTTTTAACTTTTCAATGTGAAATAATAGTAATATATAGTCAATCAAGCAATTTTTTTTTTTCTTTATGTAGAGTAGAGGTCGTCGCTTTTTTTCTGGGGAAAAAAAAAAAAAAAAAAAAAAAAGTCTCAAGTAAATTTAAATAACCGGTGTAAATTTTCATTGTGGGTATCTTTAAAAAGAACTCGTCAACACCTTTAAAACGAATAGTTGAATCATAAGATCTGTGATAAATTAAAACAAAATAATCGATTTTTTTTTTTTTTTTTTTTTCCAATTTTTAACAGGGAAGGGGGGTTGGGGTCCTCAGATGTCGGCACAAAATTGATTTTCATTCAACATTTAGTGTTATGTTTCTCTGAGATGCAAACCGTCTGCATTCATCATAGAAAACTATTTAAAAAAAATAAAATAAAATAAAATAAAATAAAATAAAATCAAAATAATTTGTACTGCCTGAATTTGTGTAGTAAATTTGAAAGAAAGTGTCGAGATGGCTACATACTAGTTATTTTTTCTATTTTAGAATTAAATTTGTATAGCCTCCGAAAAGCTTTTAGAGATGTCGACAAAATATTTCTCTCTGAGATATTCTTACAATGTCTTTTTATATTCTCGAAGGAAGGGAATAATATTTATTTCTTTCTACATTATCGGGACTGCTTGACCTTATGGGGCCCCGGCTTATCTTGGAGTAGTACTCTCGTCTCCGCTGGGGCGAGCTTATTCTTTTTGACGTGATGTCCCTTGAATCGGATGTACCCCGTAAAGCAATGTCATCGTAAATAGTATCTCTCTGAGATGTCACTTTCTGTTAGAGACTTTATCTCGCTGAAGAGACCCAGAAACTGCCTTTCCCATGGTGCACCAGTTACCCATGGAACTGGAAAAAATTTAGCCAATGAGCAAAAGACATCTGGTAAATTTTCAACATAATTTGCGATCGCTTGTTAATTGCACGCTCCGGTGATTAGATAAGGTTCGAGGCTTAAAAACATATTATATTTTTTGTAGCATCATTTAATATTATTTTGAGAAAATATTGAATTAAGTAATATACCGCTTGGGGCAAGATGGTGATAAGGTTACCAAGCTGCTGATTAGGTTATCACTTTTTTTTCTCTTTCCTTTTCCTATTATCTCGTACATAAGTTGATTTTTTTTTTTTTTTTGTTAAAAACGATTTTTTGATGTAAGTTTTGTGATATTATTTTTATTAACTTATATACATTTACCTTATCGCAAAGACCCGCATCTAACAAAACGGAACCCCCAAGCAATGTGGGACCTCCGGTGACTTTGAATGTTTTCTTCTTGTTGTTTTTCTTCTTTTTCTTTCTTCTTTTTTTTTTAAACATGAATAACATATCTTGAAATTTGATAGCCAGTATCTATTCTATAACATGTTTAATTTATTCCGAATTTAAATGAGCAAACAATATCTTTCTTTCATATCAAGTTATACTTCTTGGAGTATTGATTTTCTACTAAAATAAACCTTTATATTGCAATTTTCATGTTGCCATCTTATGAAATCAAATATGCGCGGAGGTGGAACAGAAATTTGCGAAATCGAATGGAATTCAATTTATTTAATTACAAAAATAAAATTTTCGTTAAATATATATATGTAAAAAAAAAAATATATATATATATTTAAATTATGTATTCAATAATTTTCTTACGGGAAAGAAAAAAAAATAAATAATAAAAGATAAAAACTCATCAGAATGTATTTTAATAAATTTTATGTTATTTATATTTTTCTTTTTAAATATTGTGTTAGTAAATTTGAATAATAAAATGAATTTAATATATATATATATATATACATTTTTTTTTCTTCTTCCCAAAGTATACTCATAGAATAAGGGGGGGGGGGGGACAGGTATCAAAATTCATTTATTGAAATCTTCCAGTGCAATCAATATAAAACTCATCTTGCGAATTTTCTTGCATTTTTTTTTTTTTTTTTTTTTTTAAGTGAATGCAAAGGTATCGATAAAGTAATTAACTTCTAGATTTTTATGGAGTTTCTGATTTTTCTCTAGTTTTGATAAAAGTTAAACAGTCTAATTTTTTCCCTTGGCGTTGTTAAAAAAGTGAAGTGGAAGTTTTTCTTCCCATTTTGTAAGGTAAATAGTAAAAAAAGAAAGAAAAAGTTTTTCTTTCTCGTAAAAATAAAACAAAATAAAATAAAATATGAAAAGGGGGAGTGTGGTGAAAGAAAAAGTTTTAAATGTAATTGAAGATGCAAATTCTATATGCGTGCTCCACTAAATTACGGCCTAAAAAAAAAAAAAAAAATCACACTGTTTAACATTAGAATAAAAAATTAACATCTTCAACAAGAAAATAATCTGGTGTGTCACTCACACGACTTTCTCTTACCCTGAAATTTAATACTATAAATACAGGTTGCAGATTAATAGGTAAGATAGCGAGTACTGTTATGTAAACCTATATTAAACAATTCAAATTAGGCTTCGGAAGAGTTTTATGTGAAAATTAGTTCTGTGTGAGGGGGGCGGTAGCCCCCTTCAAGCCCCCCCCCCCCGTTTCATTCATGCACCTACATTTATATAGAATTTAAGTCGGCTATTAAAACGTTGTCGCCAGTTTTACGATGGTTAGACATTTATCGAAAATAAAATTGAATAATTTGTAAAGAAAAAAAAAAAAAAAAAACTAATAGTCCTCCGTATTAAACTAAATTTTACTTTTGCCAGAATTTCATCAAAATCGTTTTTTTTTTTTTTTTTTTTTAAGGAAGGAAAAGAAAATTAATAATAATCAGTATCGAAAAAGTTGAAGAAGCCCTTTTTTAGGCAAAAATACATAATTTATTTTAATTTTTAATTGTTGCAAAAAAAAAGTTTACGAGTTGATTTTAAATTTTTTTGAAATGAAAAGAAATTCACTCGTAAATATTGAAATTGATACAAAACTTTGTGAAACATTAAACTTGCAGGGTAAAATTGACGTCATTACAGCTCTAAAGTTTTTTTTTTTTTTTTTTTTTTCTTATCACAGTATACAACATTTTATTAATAAATTGATTTTTATTTTATTTTTATTTATTTATTTTTAATGCTGTATAATGCATCCTACAAAATAATTAGTAATTAATGAAAGGCATTAAATATTCAGATACTGTCCATGTTGGGAATTATTATGTGATAAAAACTTATTTCATGAATAAAAAACTAGCTTTATGCTGATCTGTTGCTATTCTTTTAGCAGGCTTATTATAAAATGAAATCTAGCTTTTGATAGTTGGCAGTTCAATCACGTTATATTATTCATTTTCGATTTTTTTTTTTTTTCTTTTAAAGAATTTCTTAGATAAATATATATTTTTAATATTTTTATGGTATTTACGTACTTTACTTCTATTTCTGATTTGCCTTATTTTTTCCCCTCCTCTGGCAAAAAAAAAAAAAAAAACAATGGAGGGAATATATATATATATATATATACAAGAACACAAGCACAGAAAAAAATCGAATTTCGAAAGTGAAAAATTCGGGAATTCGAAAATCTAGCTTAGGACGTGAAAAGAATTCCGTCTCTTTGAAGATGACGATGGATACTAAGAGAAACAGAAAAAAAGAAAAAGAAAAGAAATGGAAAAGAATACGAAGAATAAGGCTTTTTCTCATTTCTTTCTACCGTTTTAGATGTATAGGAAAAGAAAGTCGTTTATGTTTGACGGTAGAATGCAAAGGGAAAAAAGAAAGAAAAGTTCGCAAAAGGGCATGAAAAAAAAATATTTTAGTCTTTATGCAAATGCTAGTCCAAGTTTGGGTTATGCTTCCGAATACACAAGCGAGATATTCAGTGGATTTGCGGGTATCTTTTACGCGGGACGTTAGTGTTTATGTTTTATGTCTGTGTTTTGGGAAGTTTTATCGCTGTAGTTGCCATTTTAAGTGTTTAGTTTCTGTAGGTTATAGATATTGATTCTATAAGAGAGCTGTTCTTCTCCTTGTTTTTCCTATTTATTTGCTGCTGGGGGATTATTTTTGGATAAAATGCTGATTATTTGTGTAAATTATTAATTTATCTTGAATCTGGTCTGAAACGACTTATGTAATTATTAACCCTGAATGACTTGTTTTAACATATTATCGTATAAGTGTTTTCATCTTTTTAACTGTAAGCCCCCCCTCCCCGCCCTCCCTCTTCCCTTTTGAATTTCCTCAAAACCCTTACATTATTTATTAGTTTTTATATGCATTAAATTTTATCCTCAGATATCGATGCGGTAAATGCCACTGGCGTATATAACATATGCCGTTCGCACATAAAATATTTAAAATAAATGCATAAAACCTTTTTTTTTTTTTTTTTTCCCTTATGTATAGTTTTAAAGTCTAAAAGCCATCGTTTTTCTTAAAAGGGAAAAAAAAAAAACTTTTACAGGATTTGCAAACAATGTATTAATATGTAAAAAAAAAAAATAAATCGATTTAAATTTAGCATATTATTTACTACCTTTTTCAAAATTATTATTGCTTACTGGTTGATTAGCTAATGACTGACGGACGTACTCATTGTGACAGGACTTTAATTTGTATGCTTTTCTTAACGCACAAAGAGTTGGAAAAAGCATTAGCATCAATCAGCATTTTAAATTTTAAAAGTTATCCTTTTTATCAACTCTCGCGGTATGAAGTCGTTTTACTTTAAAGTTTGGTTATAGGGACAATTTAAATATAGTGAAGTATCTCTAAAAGTCTACTTTTTTTAAAGAGTCATCTCATTTTAGTCTCAACTTCACATAGAGTCCTAAATTTCACCTATAGAATTTAATAATGATTTATTTTACCTCCTTCAAGGCCGCTTATCAGTGAGATTTTCACTCTTTCTTCTTCCCCGTGTAATCCGGTGAGATTTTTGTTGCTATTATTTTGTATTATAAGGATTAAGGATATCTCATTTAGAAATGAAATTTCTAGAATTCCAGTCTGTAAACATGTCGCCGTTTATTTAAATGAGCAGTTTCTTTAAAATAAATTATTTCTTTTTGAGATTGAAAATTATTACCCTGAGTTTAGTTAATGAAATAAAATATTTAAATTTAATTTAAAAAAAAAAAAAAAAAAAAAAAAAAAAAAAAGTGCTTTTTAAGATAAAAGGCGACATGTTCAGAGTCTGGAGTTAAAAAAACAGAACTTGAAAAGCTTCATTTTTAAATGAGATATCCATAAAATATGAAGCAACAGAAATTCCATAGGACTTATATGGTGAAGAACTATGGGCGAATTTGACTAACGTACAATTGTATACCTCTCTTGAGGGTCACATTTTGCGAGCGCATGCACTGAGAAAAAAAAATATATACCACCCTGCTCTAGAATGAATAAGTGGCCATTTTCTAAATCCCTAAACTAGAAATATAGATTTCCGAGCTAGGCGCATAAGGCACACCAATAAACTGAATAGACGAAATGATCGAGAATTTCTCGTCTACACATTTCTAAAGGGTGAAACAATATTCTGAATATTCCGAATATTCTGAATCTTTTGTATTGCGAGAAATTCTCGCTTGATTTTCTAGAAGTGAGTAATAAACCAAGATTATAGTTGCTGAAACCCGCCTCTTGTAATCTCATTTATTTGCAGAGATTTTTAAATAACTTTGCCTCTGTGTTGGGCATAATTGATTAAAAAGTAATTGAATTACAGTTGAATTACAATTATATATATATATATATATATATATATATATATATATATATATATATTGTCGATCGATTAACAAGTAATTGATTACAAATAAATTGAATTATTACAAACAAATTGAATAAGTAATTCAATTTATTTGTAATCAATTATTTGTTAATTTATTGACAGTAAAATAATTATAATTGTAATTCAATTACTTTTTGATCAATTATGCCCAACACTGGTTGCCCTCGATAATATAGGGAAACGGTGTAGAATTCTAATAGGGGTTTCTAGAACTCGCTTTCCAAGGGGACTAGAATTTATAAGGATGACATGGAACTATTTTTTCTAGAGCCACAATTTAGATTCTAGATGTCAGTTAACAGAATTTTTTCTCAGTGTGTAATTTCATTTTTCCTTTAGCTTGGAGCTGATTATTTACTATCTACCATAAAACTAATCTGTATGCGTATAAGTAATAATTTGCGTGTAAAAAAGAAGTAAATGATAAGGCCTCATATTTTTTGAAAGCCCATTCTTAGAGATGTGAAGTTCAAACTTGGAAAAGAAAAAGTTTGTGTCATAACCAATGTAAATTTAATGGCTTCTAAATGTAAAACATTGACTTGAAATAAAATTAATATTTTCGGGCAAGAAATTTAAGTTGAAATTTATAGATTAATAGAGAGCTCCTTTTTCACTTCAAATTGATGCTAAGCTGAACAGTTTGTTGTAACACAGCCAAAAATAAAAAAAATTCTTTTGTAAACAAAATTATTCTTTCATAATTCGAATAAAATAATGTCAACGATTATTACAAAATGATATAAACAATTAATGTAAATTAAAAGAACTTAATCTATAATACTTGTTGCCTGAATTATGATTTTCTGCAGAACCTCTATTAAAAGGTCCCTCCTCTAAAGGGAGAATCTTCTATGACAGAAAAAATTATTTTATTTTGCTAGAAATTATATGAGGATGATATTAATTAATGGGGAAATATTCCTTTAATATAACTATGGCCCAGGGGTGAAACTTTTCAGGGGCTACCCCTGTATTCAGGGTTTTTGAAATTTTTGCTGTCTTTGAATTTCATGTTAAATTACTTTGTTTTTACAGAAATTTCTCATTTTGAATGTTTAATTTGCCTTATAATGTATTAAGTCTATAAATGCCTTATAATGTATAAAGTCTATAAATGTTACTTAATATAGGTAGTCATATGATATACCATTAATAAATGTCCCCTGTCTGCATGTAAAGAACAGTTTTCAGGGTTTTTGCAAGCTAGGTAGTTTCACCCCTGATGGTCTTAAGTCCGTATAAAAATTCAAATTTCTTTATATTTATATGAATATATTGAACGACTTAAACCGTTTCTATTAATTTAATATGTAAATTTATGCAAAGAAAATTATCAGTGTGCAATAAGATACAGAATCAATCCCCTATAAAAATAGTGTTTATAAATTTCAAAGGGTCACTTTTAACAAGTGGCTTTGTGAAGGGGGTCGGCCAAGTTCTGCTTACTGGAAACAAATTTAAGGGCTCGCTTCACTCACCGCCGCCGGACGCTGAAGCTAATGTTATTCTATGGGAAATTTTTCTTTACAAATAACTTATTCACTAATACATATTTTTAAATTCTGTTTTCACATTCTGAAAATTCCCAGCTGTTAAGTGGATGGACCTTTTTTAAAAAATTATTTTTTAATCTTTTTATATTTTATTTTGAAGCTGCAAAATACAAATTTTCAATATGTGCATTTTTTTCATTTTGCAGTTTCAAAATAAAATATTAAAAATTAAAAAAATACGTTTTTCAAAAAGGTCCGTCCACTTAACAGTTGGGAATTTTCCGAATGTGAAAACAGAATTTAAAAATATGTATTAGTTGATAAGTTATTTGTAATGAAAATTTCCCCATAGAATAACATTGGCTCGGACTTCCGGCGACGGTAAGTGAAGAGGGCCGTTAAATTCAAATATACCCTTTAATAATTTTAAAATTCTTTTTCTGTTGGAAAAATAGCTCTGTGCAACACTTGAAATAAGTAGGTGGTCACCGGTGGTAGCACTTGATACCCTATATATACCGAAAATTTTGGCTTGTTTGGTGTACTAATAATACATATCAAACACAAACACCTACCCAACTCCTTCGTACCTGTTCAGCAAAAAGACTTTCTCAACACCCACCCTCCCTATCTCAGAAGAGATCTATTACGTCCCTATAAACACTGCAGAAATCTGTAATGCCCTGCTAAATGGAGGGCATTTATCAACGACTTTTATCACTCGACTCGTTCCAGAATCACTCCTTTTGAGAAATGACTCTTCACTGCACCCCCTCATACCTTAAAGAAGTAGGAAGTCATGTTTTTGAGTCTAGCTTATCTATCCCCAGCTTCTTTTTGAAAAAGCACCAAACTCTTTTATCCGAATACAAATCGTCTTCAACCAGCGATGAAGGTGCTTCATCTTTTTTTAGTTTCTGTTTTCAGTCTGAGAAAAGATGGAGGGGCAGTGATGATAAACTGAATTTGTGATGAAATAAAAATTTCATAATTCGAGACTCCCACTGAATTCAAAAGTATTATATTGTATTGAGATTTTAAAATATATTTTTTTATATGATTAGCCTGCCGCCGCTCTTTAACACTTTCTAACAAAGTTGGAAAAACATATTTTAATGTTTTTATTCAGCACAAATTTGATGAAGATAAAATGCACTATTCAAATGCTGAAAGGCATGTTTCCTTTAATAAAATTGATGGTTAAGGGCCCTCTTCACTCACCGCGGCCGGAAGCCGAAACTAATGTTATTCTATGGGAAATTTTTCTTTACAAATAACTTATTAACTAATATATATTTTTAAATTCTGTTTTCACATTCTCAAAATTCCCAGCTGTTAAACTGACGGACCTTTTTTTTAAAAATTATTTTTTCAATTTTTTATATTTTATTTTGAAGCTTCAAAATTCGAATTTTCGATATGTGAATTTTTTTCATTTTGCAATTTCAAAATGAAATATTAAAAATTAAACAAATACATTTTTAAAAAAGGTCCGTCAATTTAACAGTTAAGAATTTTCTGAATGTGAAAACAGAATTTAAAAATATGTATTAGTCAATAAGTTATTTGTAAAGAAAATTTCCCCATAGAATAACATTGGCTCGGGCTTCCGGCGACGGTAAGTGAAGAGGACCGTTAAACCGGGCAAGGAGTAAATGCAGCTGGAAAATGTTTTATAATCTGCGCAAACTGTGTGATTTTTCTTTCTTGCTTATTAGCTGAGAATGGCTGTTTCTTTCAATATGGGGGGGAGAGAAAAAAAGAAAGAAAGTCGCTTCCGAAAATAGCCTAATTAGAAATTGACTCCAGAGAATCGATTTTTAAACGAAACTCGTATACTGAAAATGGAAGGTATTTGGGTAATTTCGTTGAATAAACCCTTCAAAATCGAAGAAGGGGTTGGGGGAGGCAAAATTATGCATTACACCTAGATTACGAAGCACTTTCTAACATTATGAGGTAAAGTTACAATAATAAAAGTGAGAGGACGTCACAACAGTAAATGTTACTTAGAAAATAATAATAATAATAATAAAACAGAAAACTTGCAATCAACATTAGTTAAAAATAGTCGAAAACGACTAATTTCAAAAATATTGAAAAGGCTATTTTATTAGTACAGTTTAGAGGAATTTTGCACAATTTTACATAGCAGTTCTATAGTAATGGTGTTGGTGGTGGGCATAAGGTTTAAGACCGATTGTTTAGTCTAGGGATTTAGGTTTAAGTGCAGTGACCTCTGTCGGATAAATATCTAAGGTGTCTTAGCCCCTGTTCACGTAAGTTTTGGAGAAAACCATGGAAAACTTCGAATAGCTAGGCCAATGAGCGCCACCTGGGTTCAAACCTGTCACCTCCGTCTTCTACTTTCGAGTGCAAAACCTCTCGGTGACTGGTCGGACGGACAAATCTTTGAATTTCGAGACTAAAATAAATTTTACGGTACCTAATGCCGTTTTATAAATAAAAATACATAGATTAGAAAAATGTATTTATGTATGATTTAAACGACACTATTCGGATCTAATGGAATTTCTGTTCATTATAATTCCTTAGAATTCGAGTAATGAAATATTCTTCCGAAAAAAGAAAGAAAAAAAAATAGCTGTATGAATATTCTTTTATCTCCAAGGCACAAAGCGCTGTTTGCTTCAATTGATGTGGAAGTTGAAACGCTATGTTACAAACGTAACTGCCGATGGAATCCGCTGTGCTACAAAACATTTAAAGAAAAACTGACCTTTTGAAAAGAATGCGCGGAGTAATATATTTTTATCATCTTCTGACCCGTTCGCAACTGAAGCCATATACTTCAGAGCTGCCTCTCCTTCCATTGTTGCAAGATTTCTTTTTTGTAGCGTATTTGGTATTTGTCTGTTGTGTCATTACTCGTTGTTAAGAAAAGATGTATAAGAGAAGAAAAAAATTACGTGAATATAAGACAGCACTAACGTAGTCTTTTTTAAGGGTTGGTCTTCCGGGTTTCATAAACCGGACAATGGCGACGCTCTTGGACATAGCACCTCTTTGCGTATACTGTTGGTGAAAATTAGTTAAAAAAAATACATATCTAAGGTGGATACTTCCTAGCAAATTCGTGACTTCCTCCTTTGTGCCTGAATATGCAGTGACTTTTCTAAAGGATAGAAGAGAAAAAATGCAAGTCTAAATGTATTATGCAAGAAACCGTCATTAGAAAGTTGATGGGGGCGGAAGCCTTTTTAATAAATGTATAACAAAGCAGGGGTCGATCCACGTTTTCATTTTTGGGGTTCATTTTTGTTAATATACAGGGTAAGTCAAAATGAATATAGCGATTACAAACGGCTATAGCTATTCAATGGGGAAAAAATTATCGATAAGATTAACACAGAATGTAGATGGAACTTCAAAAATTCTGTATACGTACGTCATAGATGTTCTATGGGACATCCCTTGGTCACACGGACAACATCTAGGCGGCAGTCCATTTCACGCCATACATTCTGAAGCATTTGTTTAGTCACCGACGCAAGCACATTACAAATGCGTACTTTGAGTTCTTCAATTGTTTTGGACATGAGAAGCACATACACCCTTGTCTTTCACATAAACCCATAGATAAAAAATCGCAGGATCTCAAAGTACGCATTTGTAATGCGCTTGCGTCGGTGACTGCAGACATGCTTCAGAATGTATGGCTTGAAATGGACAACCGTCTAAATGTTGTCCGTGTGACCGAGGGAAGTCGCATAGAACATCTATGACGTACGTATACAAAATTTTGGCGTTCCGTCTACATTCTGTGTTAATCTTATCGATAAATTCTTTTCCATTAAATAGGTATAGCCGTTTGTAACCGCTATATTGATTTTGACTTACCCTGTAATCTATATATATTTTTAAAAAAGGAAAAAAAAAAAAACATATAATACCAGTATAGTAACAAAACACTCAGTTTTTATGTTTAATATCAAATTAATAATGTTTTCTTAAAGTTAAATTCTATCAGTACTGACTTGGAAAAAATTAGCGCATATAATTTAAAGATGGCTCGATTTTTTTAAAACAAAAGTAATATTTTTATCATAAAAAAGGAAATAGACATAAATTTATTTAAAAGAAAAATAAATAAAATAAAAGACCTTTTTTATAACATTTTTTCTTCTACGTACTATAAAAATTCAGATAAATGTGACAAAACAGCCCAATGTTTCTAAAAATCTGTTTCAGTACTCAAAATCGATCTCATTGTTTAAAATATATAAAATTTTATTAAAAAAAAAAAAAAAAAGAAAGAAAGAAAGAAAGAAATGCACCTGGCATGATTTGTGAAATATTTATGCTTCCAATAATAAATGTAATGTGCATCTATATTAAAATGTATCTATCTATCTATAAATATAAATTATATATATATATATATTAGAAATTTAAGTATACCTTTAAACTAAAGCATTTTAAGGTAAAATACTCACAAAAATTATTAAACATATTCCTGTATTCGAAACAGACCTTTTAAAAATTCCAAAAAGTTTGTACAATAACGTATAACTTATGTAGGTTTTTTTTTTTTTTTTTTTTCCCGGAAAATATATTGCTTTTGGTTATGTATTGGAAGAATATTATATACAGATTGCAATAAAAGGATATCATTTGAGCTGATGATAGTGACTTTACAATAAAATGACATTATGACACTTAGAACACTGTAAAATAATACTGCTACTTCATATCGACAACGAGGACCATTACATCACCTATTTGTTCACAATAAAAAAAGTGTAGATGGCAAAGCATCATTTAGATTTATGGCACCGTTTACAGCAAGATGACCCAAGTAAAGGGAATCTTTATAAAATTATCTTCCACATATTGGGGATTGTTATCTCATCTAATGTTCGCACGATGAATAATGTAGATCGAAGTGATATATAAATTTGATTTTTCTTTCTTTCTTTTTTTTACAATAAGAGGTCTGTAGTATTATAAAATTATATTCGTTATATCAGAATTTATTTTCACTGAAATTCACTTACGAATAATCTGTCTGCTGGCTGTCTTTTTTTTTTTTTCCTTTTCTTTTTTCTTATTATGAAAAGATTTGGGAACACTAAGAAAAATATATAGAGGAGAGGAGGGTATTATGGAATAGTCGGGAAATATGGAATACCGAGGTTTCGGCTCTGATTAGTGCTGCTATCTCTTCAAAATACTATGAATTACTCAAGAAGGATTCCCATGAAGCAATACAGTAAGAAGCAACTACTAGTTGCTCTCTAGTACACATGTGATTTGAACATTGATGTTCAGTATAATGTATGCTCAAAGAATTGTATTTTGTTATGCATTGGTCGTTTTTTAGCTGAAAATATTTTGTCCATCAATTTAAAAGTTCATTTTTAAAGATGGCGTGTCGGGTATTATGGAATACTAGGTATATTTCATACTATCATCTGAAATTGACTTCGTGTATTCAACAAAAGAAACAGAAAATAAAGATGCCGAATGTATCTTCTGTCACAGAAAATTCTCCGAAGATGATTTTATGAAATCTAATTAGTTTTTCTATGGTTTGAACAGCTTAATCCACCTATTCCATATTACCCGACTATTTCATATTAACCTCCATTTGTAACTTTTTTTTTAAAGTAAACTTTTTATAACAACAACAAAAATTTTTTTTTTTTTTGATTTTTTTTTATTGAGAATTCATTACAAATAATTACACTATGTACTCATCAGGATTTTGGGGATTTTTATTAAAAACAAGTAAAGTTATTTTAAGAAATGTAAATGGTATTCCATAATACCCTCCTCTGATCTATCTATCTATCGATATATATAAACCGCTTTCATCTAGAGCGAATAAGTAGTCATTTTCTGAATCTCTAAACTAGAAATATAGATTTCCAAGTTATGCTTATAATGTAAACAAATAACCTGAATAGACGAAATGATCGAGAATTCTTAGTCTACACTTTTCTAGATGGTGAAACAATATTATGAATGTTATGAATCCTTTGTATTTCGAGGAATTCTTTCTTGGTTATCTAGAATTAGGTCATAAACCAAGATTATAGTTGCTAAAACTCGCCTCTTGTGTTCGCATTTATTTGCAGACATTTTTAAATAAGTTTGACGTCGATAATATAGGAAAACGCTCTAGAATTCTATTTGGGGTTTTTAGTACTCGCTAGAATAGAATGTATAAGCATGACATGGAACTATTTATAGCGGAGCCTCAATTTAGTTTCTAGGTGCCATCCACAGATTTTTTTTTTTTTTTTTTTTTTTTTTCAGTGAAAATTTACGGTTGTTATTATTATTATATTTTGAGATAACTTTCATACAATTTCACTATTTTTTTTTAATCGATATCTATTTATACGTTTTTATATGTTACAGGAATTTCAGTGGCGTTGTATCTTAAGAACTAGAGTACGGATTTCCACGAAACTTGATACTTATTAGTTGGACCTAGTTATCAACTGGAGAATATTAGATTTTGATTATATCATCCTAAAATTTTTACTATTATAACACATTCTTTTTTGCAAGATATTGTTTAACTTCAACATAGAGTACTGCTATGCCATCGTTTTAATGCCAGAGACCTATTTCAGGCATTAGGCAAGAAAAGCGTCGTCTCCAGTTTTATGAATCACTTGAAATAAAGTGAGATTTCTGCCTGCATTAGTTAAGGTAATGGTAAAGTCTGGCTTAAAAAAAAAAAAAAAAAATGTAAATATATTTTTAAATATGTGTTTAATATGGATACAATGTTTAAAAATAAGAATTGTCGGCTTTTATTAAATGAAAAAAAAAGGGGGGGGGCATCTGTTATTCTAAATAAACAATATTAAAAAAGATCATTCAATATTCATTCTTTTTCATTTTCTTTCTTTCTTTCATTTATTTATTTTTTATAATCGTATTAAAATTTATTTAGAATAATTTATGTTTATTATGGGAACAAGGAATAAATGTAATAAATCGTCTGAGAAAACGAATATCCCTTGGTTCAGTAAATAAATTCGAAATTGGTAAAATTCAGTTATATTTACATTTGTTAAGAAAAAACTAGGCACTAAATTAAAATTTGTGAAACATAGATTTAAAAAAAAAAAAGAAAAAAAAATCTATTTACGATATTTTAAACATTTAATAAAGTGGTGCAATTCTCTTTGAAGCTCTCTCTTTCACTCTGTGCATTTATTTCTATCGGTCTATCTACCTCTATCTACCTCTCTATCTCTATTTTTGTATTCCCCCCCCCCCTCTCTCTCTCTGCATTGACTCTTACAGCTATATCTCAATTTCTATTTGTTAGAAATGATAAGTTTTATATATTACATTCACGACACAGTTAATAACACAATTGCCCTACTAATACCAATATGTTAAAATGTTAATTTTAAAAATTAATAATGGCTACGACATAACAGCGTTTTTCAGGCTATAAATTCTTAGTGATGGTATAATAATAAACAGAATATATTCCTAGGAGAGAGCTGAAACAATACAGTCTTTTCATGTAAATCCAACCCACGTTCAAACTGTATCAGATGACGGTAGAGGTCAGCAGTTTCCTCAATCATTAATCATTTGATGCGTACGTACATTTTAAACCGTTACTATTCCGCTCGAATAATGAGAAACCTCCACCAGGTATAAATTCCTCTAAAGTCGTGATAAGGTGCCGGTGGGGTTGTTCGGAATCCATCAATTTGAATAAAAGCCTGACTCTTCTGATTTCAGGAGAGAATTTAAACCGAGAACACAATCAGCCTAAAAGCCGGCATATCTTATGACTTGCTTTTAAAGTGCGGTGCATTTCTCCTATATATATATATATATAAAATATTAATGATACTAATGTCGGGGCCTTTTACCTATAATAAAATGGTGTGTATGTTGGATTGTTTCAACTGGTGTCTATGAATATATATTAGGTACTTCGTATTGATAACAGGGCGATTGAAATGGTAGGATAGTGGTTTCAAAATTGTAATAGTAATTAAGATTTATAATAATAATAATAATGAAATATTTTAATCGCTTGCAATTGATTGTTTTCTATTTTTAAAAGTATGGGACAGTTCTGCCCCACATTGGCTGAGATGTGTTGCTCTCCAAGGTAGTAGAATGGAGGTGCCCGGTTCGAACTCAGGTCGCGCTCGTCGGCCTAATCTGTGGTTTTTCTTAAACTCGCGTTAAGACGGGCTAGGTTCGTTTAGAAAGACCTCCGCGGAGGGAATCCAACACTGAGAAAAAAATCTGTAACTGACATTTAGAATCTAGATTGTGGCTCTAGTAAAAAAAAAAAAGAGGGCGAGAATTTCTCACGTTACAAAGGATTCAGAATATTTAGAATATTGTTCCCTCATCTAGAAATGTATAGACTAGAAATTCTCGATCATTTCGTCTACTCAGGTTTTGGCGGGTCTTATACGCATAGCTCGGAAATCTATACTTCTAGTTTAAGAATTTAGAAAATGACCACTTATTTATTGTAGATGAAGACGGTATATTTTTTTCTCAGTGAACCCATTCCTGAGACAGTTTGGTGCAATTCTGACGAATAGATGTCTGAAAAATTGCTGGGAGTGAATTGTATCAGCTCCACCTTTCAGTCGCCATAAACCCAAATTAAATCAATCTAGTTTTTCATAACATATCTATCACATATCAAGTTCGGTACCTTTATAAATCGTAGAAACTTAGACGGCTTTTTGAACGACGTGGGTAATATACTTGCCTTAAAAGACTGGCTCTCTCGGACTGTCGCTTCTTAAAAATCAGCTCAATAACGATTTTCTTAACCTTCCAACGGGCGCGCGTATCTGAGAGATACACTTGTGGTAAATCTCGTTGTATATCTTAAAGTCAGAGAGCATTTGAAACACGTATCTTTGGCTATTCACTCAGTATATATTGATCTATTTTTAGTTATCTTTTGAACCTCGAGACAATGATATGAAGCTGAATATTTGCTATTTGTATTTGAAAATACGCGCGACCTTTCATGTAACGTTTTGTTATATTTGATTTTTTTTTTTTTTTTTTTTTTTTTTTTTTCAATGCTAAAAACGATTGTTTGTTGTTTTTGTTTTAAACATTATTATTTTAAATATTTTTAAAATTAATTAACTGATAATTCCGATGTTTCTTTGAATTTTTTTATATTGATTTTGCGCTTTCAGTTTTATTCTTTCAGTTTTGTTTTAATGAATAAAAGTTCCAACTGAATGTTCTTATTAATCTTCAAATGGTTATAGTATAATTAAAATATTCAGATACTTTAAAATACATATTTTACAGTAGTGTATGTGAAAACCTTTCATGTTCGTATAAGCAGCGCGCCCGCTAGAAGGTTAAAAGAAAAATAATAATAAATAAATAAATAAGGAAGACGCCATTTGCTTTTTGCTGTATATCAGTTAGAATTTTTGGAAATTTCATGCAATTTCTCAAAACAAGAAATAAACACAAAAGCATTTAAAATATAATAAAAAACTAAGCAGTTTTTATTTACTGAAATATTTAATAAATACGTCCTTATTTAGTGTCGAAAAGACATCAAAAGTTTACTGCTTCTCCGAATGCATTTGACTCCAGGTCATTCCTCTTTTTATTAACTAAGAAAAAATTAAGAAACAAGGAGAGAAAAAAAAGGGTTCCTCAACTAGAATAAAAGACACGTCATGAAAATGATGTGCTGGGGTAGAATAATGGAAATGATAGCAGAAAAAAAAAAAAAAAAGCAGGATCAGGAAATAAAGAGACACCCGAGATCGGCTATTAGCGCCCGAAAAACGCCTTTTGTCCGGTCTTTTAAAAGACGTGAATAAGAGGACCCGCCCAAAAAGATGGAGAGGCGGTCGATGGAAAGAAGATAAAGTAAAAGAACAATTCTGCAAAACACTTTTATTTATTTAGCACAGAAAAAGAGAAAGATAATTTTTATCTTTTTATGTATTTATTTATTTTTTACAAAACTTATTTGATTAAGAATCAATATGTCAGAATTAAATATTCATTATTAATATTTTATCGTTTTAGTTTCTTTCTCACGTGCATATTTCTTTTTAAATATCCTGCCTGTCTGCATATAAAGACGGGAGGAAGGGGGGATAATTTATATTTTTATTTGAATATGTTATAATTTTTAAGAGCTTTTATTTGATTACGTTTTCGTATTCACTCGAAAAATAAAAGTTGGAAGGGTGGGAAGAAGTTTTTATTATATTATTTGTTTGAATGCTGTAATTTTTTTACGGTTTTATTTAATGAAGATGTTTCATTGTAAGAATAGAGTCGGTCCAGGTTTTACTTTTTGGTACCCATTTTTGTTACAAATCAAAATATTTTTGTAGAAAACAATTTTGTGTGTGTGAAAAAAAATAATTTTTAAGTAAAATCTTTCATGTAAGAAGTCACTACATATATTATTTAATACCAAGTTCTTTCTTGAACCGAGTATAGGTTATAATTTGAAATAATACATAAAATGTGAAAAAAGTTTGCAAAACGATCATTTTTATAAAAAACAAATTTCGTGAAGGACCCCAAATTTCGCTTTGATCAGCCCCTGTTATGGGTATTTTGGTAGGTTGAAAAATGGTAGTTTTTGTTTTTATATTAGAAAGAATCACAGACATGCAAATCAGATAGTTGTAGAAAATCAAGTAAGTGTTAAAAATTGAAGTTTAATAACTTTTTTCCCCTCTTTTGTGTTAAGGACTGATGCTGCTTCAATATTCATTATCTAAATTTTTATTAGAAGTGCAGAAGGGATTGCTCAAGTTCTTATCACTTAATCTGCTTGAAAATTTATTTTTTATTTTTGTGTCTCGTCTCGACAGAATAACCAAAATTGTTTCATAAATAATTGCAGTCTTTAGCATCTACATTTTGTAGCTGTTTGTCTATAAAATATACACTTCTTCATAAATTCTTTTCAAATTTATATAATTAAGAAGCCTTTTAAAATGATTACTGATTTTTTTTTTTTTTTTTTTTTTTTCATTAATTAAGAAGTTAAAAACAGATTAGATTATCAAAGGCTTAATAGAAATTAATATATTTCCCGATGCAAAAAAAAAAAAAAAAAAGATGAAATACTTGAACTTGATGAACAAAAATTGGGTGCAAATCCTCCTTGTGATATTTTATTGAGTGATATATATATATATATATATATATTTATAGATATAGCAGGATTCTCGCTAATGTGAACCCTGCATACGACGACATATTTTTGTAACACAAGTACAGACATATACACACACAAATGTATTTTTAAGGAAAGTTATCAATGAATGTAAATTTATACCATTTCTATTAAATTTTAAATCAGACTGAGTATTTATATAGGATAAAATTAAACCATAAATAAATAAGAAGTCTGGTTAACTGAACGACTTTCTATCATAAATATTTTCAACGATGTTTAAAAATTTTAAAATGATTAACTAATTGCCTTAAACTCATAAGCGATACTTTCTACATACAAATGTCCACTTTTTTTTTTTTTTTTTTTTTTTTTCTTTTTTTAAAGAAATTAAAATGCTTCCACTATTTCTTTTGAAATCTTGTTAATTATCATCCTACACGTTTCGTTTGAAAATTAATCCTTATTTCTTTTAATACGTTATGAGATGGTAAGGCTTTTACCCTCTTTTATTTATGATATACTTTGTTATTAACCCTATTCAATAAAAATTAATTAATTACCTTACGCTTATTTAATATTCATATCTTAGTTTTAAAAGAAATTAAAACTCTTCAAGTAAATCTCGAACCGGTACATTTCTTCTCTTTATGCGATTAGTGTTTCATTAAAGAGAAATTTAAAAAAAAAAAAAAATCATCAACCATTCAGAATTTAATCTCAGACTTTAATGGAATGGTTTTATTTTTTAAAAAATTCGCTAGATGGCAGTACTTTAAATAAAAAATCTATCCAATCACATTAATGATAAATATTTTTGAAGAATTATAAAAAATAAAATAAAATGGCGCATTCCATAAAATATAAGGCGAACGCTACTTCAAGTATCGGCATAAGTATTAATGAATGAAGAAAAACAAAATTCAATTAATATGATTATAAGACATTCGTTTCCATGCGTAGGAGTATTAACTCATGAAAATAATACGAAGATAAATTATTACAAAGATGATATAAAAATAACAACTGGCAAGTGAAATTCTCTGAATTCAGTGAATATTTGAAGGGGGTGAAGAGGAGTACAAAGGTAAACTTGTTATATTTAAATATTTTAAACATAGATATGAAAGATTACATTTTATTAGCATTTTATTTATTTATTCATTGTTCTGTAAAAATTTTAGTAGAAATATAGCATTTTATAATTGACAAAGTGACAACTCCTTTTATTTTCTATTTTTAGAGTATGATAATATCATATCGTATTATACTTTTCTTTTTTAATTAAAGGTTAAAATATTTCGGCTAAATATTTAGCAATGTATGGTCGGCTAAATATTTAGCAATATATGCCTGCGGTATTGACTATTTTATCATGAAAATATTCCAATTTAAGTCAATTTTGCATCTAATTAAAGAACCTTAGTGTAGCCCCGTAAAGATAAATGCTTATTTTATATGAAATACTCTTAGTGCCATCTAAAGATATTATGCAATATGTAATTTATCACTTTTGCAAGCTGTTGCAGAAGCTTTTTTTCGGATCTCAATATTTTTTTCCAAGTTGCATTCCCATGTGATGCATATTTAAAAAATAGAGTCTGAACTACCATCATGTACAGCACGCACATACACTGACCATCCGCTAAAAACTTGATTTTGGGGGTTTCGCTAAAGATATAATTATATAAAACACAATTTCAAAATTTCGAGCCTAAAACCTTCGACCCCTTTCTCTACCTTATATGAATAAAAGAAAATAATAAAAATAAATTATATTGCAAAAATTCCAGACTTTATTTGAATACTTAAATATTCTGATTTAAAATATAAATAAATAAAAGGCTATATTTTTCTCAACCCTTTTTAAAATATTTTAGTTCAGTATAGAAAGTGCTGCAGAGAATGAGTTAACACAGATAAATATTTTGACTTTTGCAAAATATACATCATTATACCAAACCTACATTTATGCTTTTTTTTTTTTTTTCTGTTGCTGTTGTTTTTAATACTTTATTGTAAAAATTGCACATATTTCACGAATGAATACAGTGTTTTATTGCTATAAAAAACATGAATCAAAAAATAACAGTGATAAAAACAGTGATGTGAGTAAATCAGCGTCCAGCCCATTTTAAAGTAACCCATTAAGAAATGCTTGTCTTAAGTTCAAAATAAAGGGACAATCGTCTGCTACATTTTGGATGAAAAAAATGGCAACAAGACAATGGAATAACCGGTTCTATCTTGCAAATGCCTTAAAAGAACGTAAAAATGGAAAGAGCAATATGTCACAAGCACAATCAGAAACAGATTATTAAGCAGCCAAGGTGCTTATTAAGGCAGCTTGCTTCCATACCCCTCTCTAGCTAAGAATGTTAATTGAAATCGTGCTTTTTATTTGAGCATTATTCATTATATTCCACGGCGTTGCCACTTGAAGGTAAATGAAAAATAAGGCAGAATTTTTGCTGGCTGTAAATTAGGGTTGTTTACGAAACGAAATAACATTTGTTCCGAATCTCTACTTTTTTCAGATGAAAAGTTAATCTGGTAGAGACGCCAGGACAGAGATAGGATTTTTATATATCTGAGTACAGTTTTTCAAAATAAAGTAATGCATAATGGTTTGTTTGTGGGAAAGTATAAGCAAAGATGAACGAAATAAGTTTTTTAAAAAATTACATGCTGCATTCGCAAGGAAATTTAAAAACCATTGCATGAAAATACATCGCTTTTAGTTTCAAAAATACAGTCCATTAAAAAAAAAAAAAAAAAAAAAAAAAACATATAATTACATTTTTAATGGAACAATAATAATAACTAATGTATCATTTTCTATTTCAATTTCCCATTCTTTATTTTCTATTACTATACTAATCTGTTTCCTTTCGAAGCGCTATTTCTTAATAAACTATCACGTCTGTTGCAGTATTTTCCTCATCCCTCATTATGTAATTTAACTATTGAAAAGAATATGTGTTGCCATCTTCAAAAACATATAAACCTATTCCATAATGAGCATCTCAACATTAATTAATATCTATGCATTGTTTCGGCAACCAACAAATCCTTTGAAGACCGTCATTCAATTAGCTACGATTACGAGAATTAAACGTGGCATCACAGAAAAGTAAACCCTAACTCAATTAAGAATTGTTCGGAAATGGATATTAAAGTGGGTACATTCTTTGTTTGAAGCCCTGTGTTTTCATGATGGTACTTAAAAAGAGACGGAAAGCTCGAGAGGCAGATGGATTACAGTCTTAAATGCTCGCTGGTGCCGAGAGTTGTGTGAATACTAATAATCTTTTTTAAGCTCTTGAGTGGCAACACTGGTGCCGAGTCTTTATTGCATTCTGCTGCATCCAATTACATTTGAATGTTCCTTGAGATTAAATATGTATGAAATATATAACTCAAGGATTTATTCTTATTGAAAAGATATTCGTAAAATATCCGATTGCTGTTATTTTAATTGAGTTTTATGCAATCATTAAAAAGACTGTAGAATTCTTAATATTCTAAACTCTTTATCTACAAAAGCAAAAGATTTTTTTTTTTTTTTTTTTTTTAAATATTGCCTCTTATGTGTTTTTTATCCGTTTTAAATTTAAATATACATGTTATTTTTTACCATATTCAAAGCACATGCAACAATCTAGGAATTGTAATATAAAGATAGAAAAAAAGATCACCTCTTATGTTTGTGAAGTCATTCAACATTTACTTATAATACCCAAATGATAAAAACCTTTCTAATCCGAGTGTTTACGAAAAAGACGAGGGGGAAAAGTGAGGGGGGAGGGGGTCATTTAAATCATCTTTTTTCTGCTATTTTTTCTTCTCTTTTCCGAAATATCTACATCAGAGCATGTGGTGTACCTCCTTATCTCGAAATCCGGAACTAGCTTCAATTTCCGTTTATTTTCCACTACGAAACCAAGCAGAAAATAATAAAAGAAATTTGTGAAAATCATTCTCCTTTTTTTATCAAACAGAAGAGGGGGAAAAAAACTACTTCAACTTTTACTTCTACCATTTTGCGATGAAAACGTTTTCGTTTTCCAAGTATCGACTGCAGTTTCTCTCAGAGGATTCGTAATCCTGCGGGGCCTGATTTTATTATTTTTTTTTAAAATAAATTATTTATTTATTTAATTCTTTTTTTTTTTTAAACCCCCCTCTTCATAGAATCTTTCTAAAAAGAAACGCCACAGAAAAAAAAAAAAAAAAAAAAATCAAAATGAAATAAATGACAAAGAAATAAAGAATTCCTCTCCCTTGTACATAGTCAGCGGTTTAATTAAACAGGAGAGTTAACAGAAAAGAACACAAGTCTTATTTCCTTTTTTGCCTTAAGTTTCTTTTTCTCTCTCCTCTCTCTCTTTTAGTCACTAAGGTCGGTAAGTCATTCGCTACTGTTTTAGAAATCGCCCCTTATTTTCGTTGTTCTAGCAGCCGGAGTTTCCTAATTTCCTGATCATACGGTTTTGTACATTTTTCTTCTTCCAGCGCGATTACCGATGCTTTGAATTCAGTCCATTAATGCTGTTTTAAAACTGGTATTATTCGTTTATTGACCTTTTGATTACAATTTAATGGCGTTTCCGAAAGAGCTAACGAATAGCTGGAGTTTTACATTTTTGCTTTTACTGTAGTTATTTTAAGATTTACCACCATTTGTTTTTATAAACTCTGATGAAAAGGATCGCATATATACAGGGCTTAATTTCTAACAAGAAATATATGGGAAGGCTAATCTTCACAACTTATGTCCGTATGTGTCTCATTTTCAAATCTGTCGACAAACTTTGAGAAATTATACTCCAGTTTTCCAACCGTAAATCAATCTTACAAAACATGAGCAAGACACTTTTATTTTTTCATTTTATATTTCCGTTTAAATCTATTAATTTCTTGCTTGGAAACAAATTGCTGTTCACTTTTCTACTCATGATATTTTGATGAAATTGCGATTCAGTTTGCTCAGTAAAAGAAAAAACACAAACTGTATTCTTATATATAGCTAATTCAAACTATTTCTAACACTGTGCGAAAAGTAACATTGAAAAACCACTAGTTTCTTACTGGCAAAGTTACATAGAAGAAAAAGCATGTAAAGCAAGTTACATTACAAATGTAAATGTATTTATAAGAAAAATAGAATAAGAATAGAAAAAAAAATTTTTTTTTTTTTTTTTTTTTTTGGATCTTAGGTTTTTCAGAAATGATGCACTGATGCGTTCTAGAACGCATTATTAATGAGTTCCGATGCGTTTCACCTAATATGTAAAATTTCACTAAAATAAAAGATGTATGGGAATTGCGTTCCCGTGCAAATTAAGCCCTGTTTATATACTTCCGTTCTAAATATAGATAATGTATTTTATGCTAAAACAAATGCATGTTACATTGATATATTGATAAATAGATAGAGAAGAAATTAAGCAGAAAAGGATTGCAAAGACATACTTGTCTATGTAATGTTTGTATCCTTGTTTAAGATTGTTTTATCTCTTTGAGGGGCAAGACAATTCCACTCATTTAAAACCAACTGCCACCAGAATTTACGAATAAGTCTAAAAGAAAAGGAATAAATGAAGCTTTTATTTTATAATATGTTGTTAAAGTAAAATTATGTTAAAAATTTCCGGGACGAGTTTTTGCAGTTGGGAATTAAAATTAAGTAGAATTAAATACAAATTTTCTTTTTTCTAATACACTTTTAAATGCTTTTTTTTTTTTTTTTTTTTTTTTTTTACACATAAGCACCTGAAATTTGCAATCTTTTAAGATAGAAACATTTAAAAATCGAATGGCCATTTAAAACTTCTTTAAAAAAAGAAAAAGAATTTTAGAAAATCTTATGCTAATTTTTCAACATATGTTTGAACTTTTAATTTTTTAAAGTCTGCATTGGTTTTAAATTTTCTCAAATCAGAAAGAAAGAAAAAACTTCTCTAAAATGCAAAAGAATTCTTTTAAAAATCCAATTCAGATTTTCTACCGTAAGTAATTTAACTTTTGTTAGTTAAAAAATAAAAAACAGTTTTATATAATTCAATATGTTAAAAAAAAAAGACATAAGGATGTGTTTAACTATATTATAAATACAAATATAATCATAAAAATAAAAAATAGGCATTTTATAATAATGTATATAAGGAGAACGAAAAAAGCTATAATGTTTATTGCAATACAATGATTCAGATATTTTACTTTCTTGTATACATACGCACGCATATACATATGTACAAGCATATACTATATACATGTAAAGCCTCATGTAACACTATTCTACAGAAAGAGATTCAACAACTAGAAAATATTTTTTCACATTTTTAAATTTAATCTTTTCTTAATTATTATTATTTTTTAATTATTATTATTAACATGAAAAATCAAAATTTGGACGCTGACAGTATATTTCATATCTCTTTCATTCTATTATAATAAAAGCTCGTATAACATACCTTTTTTCCAGGACTTTCTTAGGATCTCCTGAAATGTCTTGTCCCCCCCCCCCCCTCCACCTAGAAAGAAGTCCTTGAGAAAAAGATGTGCTATATGGATACAGGGATATGGATATGTGTACTATATTCATATTTGCACTTAAACACAGTCAGACTGCTATCCAAATTCCTACATAAATATGTATATATAAGGGTATATGCATAATATTTTTTAAATGTAAAGCTTCACATAATAATACCTATTACAGAAAAAATCAACAATAAAAAAATATTTTTAATTATTTTGATGCTTTATTTTTCAAATTTTAAAGATATTTTTTAATTATCAAGTTTTTATATTCCTATTTTAACAGGAAAAATCAAAATTCGGACTCTATCAATATGTTCAGTACTGTACCCCCTATTCCATTTCAGTCTAATGCAGTCATTCATTCGCTAACTGGTATGTCAGTTATGCCTTTGCCTAATTTATAGGAGGCTTAGGAATTCCATTGTTTCGCAGCTTCCACACCGTCAATTATTGTAGAAGAAAAGAAAATTCTTCGGTCGTTTAAAAGCTAGTATCGTCACTGACTACAATTAAGTAGCGAAAATTCACTCTCATTTGATTGGCTCCCTCGGGAATGTTCCAAGTGCAGTGTTGGAATACTTCTCTTTTTCAGTTTCGATTCTTCGTTGCATGAAACATAATTGATAGAAGATAACCATATTAAATATTGTAGATATTTCAAAATACAGCTTGGAACAAAGAGGAAAAAAGAAGATCGTATTTTCCTTATTTTAAATGATAAAGCATCGATATTACTATTTTGTACTATAGCAGTGTTCATACTCATCAGGGAAAACCTGGAAAACAGGGAATTCTCAGGGAGTTTGGAATTTATTAAAAAAAAAAAGCAGGGAAAATAAAAATTTTCATTAAAAGTCAGGGAAAATCAGTTATAAAACCTGGAAAATATATATATTTTTTTTTTTTACTCTCAAGTTATGTTTTTCTTTTATAGCTTCGTATCAAAATTTAAATGATTAAGTATTGTGAAAATACGCATATAAGTAATGATTTCTACCTGAATTTCTAGCATGATCGGCAGTTATGATTTTAAAGATATTATTTTAATCATCATACAGCAGAAGTAGTTGTATTTTGTCTGTCTAGAGAAGCATTTCTTGTAATATGTCGATAATATTTTCTTGAAAATTGTCTGGGAACTCAGGGAAAACTCAGGGAATTTTTTCTCCATATTTGAATATGAACCCTGTATATGCATAAAAAGAAAGTATTAGATTCGGGAAATTTCAACATCCGGTTTTCGATTAATTCTCACGTTTTTAGATATGTCCTGAACACAATTTGACCATTTTTAGAAAATGTCTGTTTTTTTTTTTTTTTTTTTTTTTTTTGTGGTCGCAGTATCTCACAAAGGCATAGGAGTAATTCTATAAATCTTAATATTTAGTTAGACCTTAACTAAGTTAGTTCTTATTAAGTATCGGATATATCGCTGTCCAGGTGGCATTAGCTATCCTCCCCATTTACCCACAGGCTGTTGTAAAGTCTCGTTTCGGACTTAAAACTGATTCATGCTCTTAATTTAGAGTAGAAGGCAATCGGGAGACTCAGATTAAAGGAGACATCAATCTTTATTTTATCTTAAACGTAAGGAAGGGCGCAGGGATGCGAAAGAACTCACTAAATAAACTTAAACTAAGTAATTCAGATTTATCATAAAATATCTCACCACTGCAACTTGCAATAGTAATAGACGAAAGTCGAAAATCTTTCCAGGGAGCAAAGGGTAGCACTTTACTTTCTATAGCAAACTCCGTGAGGGTACTTCGTCACGCTATACCAACAACAACACACACCGTATCACCAACAGTACACCCGCATTCCATTTTAGTGCTCTATTTAAAGTCCTCATAATAAGCCAATACGATTCACTTCATTTTACCAAAATACTTTTCTTAAGACTGTCCGCATTCAGTTTCTACACACCTTTAACGCAACCTACGTAGATCCTGATTTCAAATTATCCAACTATCCATCCAGTAACTAGACACTCCATGCTAACCCAAATTTACTTCTACTCGACACCTTTAACCAGCTATTTCACCCACAACTATATCTATCGACATTATCACCTTAGACTACTTTCAATACTAAATTCAACTGGTGACCTTTACTTACTCAACCCAACTCACCACTGTCATTTGCAACTTTCTTCAATACTGAATTCTATTGGTGGCCTTTGCTTTCTCAACTCGACGCCGCTCATACCTTACACTGTATTTCAGCTTCCATAATGTATAAATATTTATATGACTTGGTATGTGAGAGGGTCATTATGAAAAACTATGCTGATTCAACTTTGCACATTTTGGGCGACAGTGGTTATGTTATGCTGCACTTTATTTCTGCTTAAAGAAAGGCTGTATCTCAGTTTCTGTGATACATAAATGCACAAAATTTCTCATTCAATATGGATATTATGAAAAAAAATATGCTCACTCAATTTGTATGTATATCGGCCGACAGGTGATGCTTCTATCACTCAATTTTTGCAACGTTTCGGATGGCTATATTTCAGCACCTATAGGTCAAACATCACCCCAAACTGTATAAGTCAAATTTGTATTGTGAGGAATCATGTTTTTGCGATTTTTCAGACGGCTATGTATCAGCACCTATTGATTAAAATACCTAGCAAACTACACATATAAAATCCTTATTGCGGTAAACTATGTTGATTAATATTTTGTGTATGTTAACCAATAGGTTGCGTTATTGTAAGAAATGGTATGAAAAAAAAAATGTGCTGTCTACAGAATACAAGTTACATGTTATACACGAATAATAATAATAATTAAAAAAAAAAAAAAAAAAACGTGCGTGAAGGGGTGTTTGTGAAATATAATGCAAAACGAATATCTGCTCGCTGATTAAATTTATTCCTTCCATTTATGTGTGCAAAATATAATCAAATGATTTATGGAAATGCATGCATAACAGAATGCTTGGTAGGGAACACATATCTAGAAATTTTCCCTCCTAAGTAAATATTTATATTTTCTATAAATAAATATTTATTTTGATAAGGAAATATATGTTAATATTGTTATATGTTTGTATTAATGTAAAAGTTTTAGAAAACAACTAAATTTCATAAAAGTAATTGTTGAATTGCTAAAAGCCCAATCAAAATATATATATATATATAGATAGATAGATAGATAGATTTTTTTTTTTTTCTTTTTAAAATATTATTGCTAGCGATTTACAGATTTATTCCACCTGTCATTGTGGTTAATCTTTAGTTACTTTTAAAAAGAGCAATCCAGATGCTAGAAAGGTTTTATTATTAAATCACATTGCCTGCGGGAAATGAGAATTGCAGGTTATGGAAAAAAAAAAAAAAAAAAAACGAGCCCCTACTTTGAGCCGTTATTCGAAACAATAACATTATTTGAAAAAACTAGGGGGCTCTGCCCTCCTATTCGCTACTTTGCCTTTCACTGAATAGGAATACTAATAGTGCATAACACAAGACAAAAGCAGAAAAATGTTATAGAAATCCCTGTATTCAATGTCAAATTGAAATGCAATATTTGATACTAAATTTGTTTTTTCTCAGAATAGAAAGAAATTCATGATATCTAGAACATTTTATGTTACAGCTTTAGTATATGACTTCCTTGGTGACTTTTAAATTTTTTTCACTATTTGGCGATGAATATTTTGGTATAATCGCTTAAAAAAAAAAAAAAAAAAAAAAAAAACTAGTATATATTTTTTTTTTACCATGCAAATAATGCTTTTTTCTCATTCCAATTTGCTATAATTCATTTAGATTTTACTTTATTTCTTTTTTGGTTTGATTTGGGTGGTCTTCGTTTTTGATCAGAATAATTGTTTGAATACTGAAATAAAATCATCTTTAAATTTCAAATGTTTGCACTAATAATATTATATTACTACTGAACGTTCTGTTTCTCTCTCTATATATAGATAGATAGATATCTGCAGACGACAAATTACAATCCTAAATTCATTCTTTCATTGAAAATATCTAACATAACGATTTTTATTTATTTGGAAGCGAGAAATTTCTTTGTTACCAATAACAACATTGACTCTTTTTTTTTTTTTAACAACTTGGATGACATTTTATATTCCCTGGTAAATGTGATGTCATAAGACTGAAAGAACAACTATTTGGAGAAACTATTTGCATGTTGACAAATAGAATACCTTTATTAACACGACATTTTTAGTTAATAACTTTGTTAATTAAAATGTTTTTTATTCGTGAAATGATTACCCTGGAGTATTCGGCGCACATTGATACTTCTCATGACGTTGAGGACACTGCCGTTAGCGAAGAGATGCGGTCGCCGACCAAAAAAAAAAAAAAAGATTCCATCGACAACAACTTTTTTTAATATATAGGAAAAAAGAATTTAGCGTATTTGTGTTAAGTGTCGTCAGCAGTGGCATTTACCGCATCGATTGCTGAGTGTGAAAGTTAAATGATTTGAACTTGAAAATGTAAAATTGATTAGTTAAATAATGTTATGCTTTAAAGGGACGTCAAAAGTTCGGAACCTATTGTTCAGAAAGAAAGAAGGGGGGGGGGGGGGGGGCAGGAGAGGCATGGTAACCCGAAAACTTTTGTGTTAAATAAGAATTAGTTTGATTTCGCGCAAAAAAGCCTATTTCGACTTAGAAAAAAAAAAATGACACAATTTTTCGCTTTTCATTCGTTCTTTCTTTTTCTTTCTTTTTTTTTTTTTTTTAATTGCACCATTTTACAAGTAACTGTTCTTTTACTGTTGTTCATTTTGTAATGAAAAACTCTTTATATGAACACAGGTATGATCTCTAGAATTCCTTATTTACTCAGTATCTCCCTTTTCCCTTTTGGTCAAAAACAAAATGTTAAAAAATAAATTAAAACAAAATAAAGTGAAATGACATCTATGTGCAGTATATTGAGTTCTATGTAGCATTTCTATTATTATTTTTTAAATGATTATTTTTAATTCTAAAGAAAACATTTTTAAAAAATTACTGAACTAGTGAAATTATATATATATATATATATATGACTATTCCTCGTTCTCATTCTTTTCTGTTATTATCAAATGGATTATATAAATATATATATATATATATACATTTTTTCCCCTTTATTATTTTATTTGGCTCACTAATTTTTCTCGTTAATACAATGATGTTAGTCGAAGAAAAAAAATAATCTTATAGAAAACAAAGGTTTACGTTCTCAAAAAATAAGTAAATAAAAATAAAATCTAAAAAAATGAGTATCTTTTGTGTTAATTTAAATTAAACTTTTTTTTTTTTTTTTTTTACCTTAACTTGTATATTAAAATATGGAATAGAAATTTCTTTAATGCTAAAATTCAACATGAATTAAGTAAAAAAAAAAAAAAAAAAAAAATGTGGTACGCCATGAATGTACAACCACTGCAAGTTAAATAACAAAAAAAAAAAAAAAAGGATTAAATAAGCCATTTTATTTTATTATTTTATTTCATTTTTTATGGCATACTTGTTTTTAGAACTATGTATGTACATTTTAGTTAAGTCCTTCTAAAAAATAGATAGCACTTTGTATTGTCTTTTGGATTTCAATAAATGAAAAAGACTAATTTAAAACCATTCTAAATTGCCCATTGTAGGTCATGGAGGATTTCTTCTTCGCCAGTTTTATTTGTTAAGTGATTGACTTTTTTCTCTTTACAAATCTTTCACAAATTGTTTTTATAAATGAAATCAGCGCATTCTGAAGATTCCATTCAAAAGGTAAAGATGTGTTTTGAATGTTGCGGAAGAAAAAAAGAAAAAAACGAAATCACAGATTAAAGTGCTGTATTATTTGCATTTTTCTCTTGTGGTTATAAGGGCAGAATACCGTATTATTTCAGAAACAAATAATTTTTCTCTTAACCGGAACTGTTTCAAGTGCTGTTTAAAATCTTTTTATCGTTTGATTAAAGGAGGAAAAAAAATAAATAAAAGTTAAGTTAAATTCATTGTTTTTTTTTTTTTTTTTTTTTTTTTTTTATATTTAGGAATTGTAATTTTGGCGTAAAATAATTCCTTCCATTTTATTTTATTGTTTATTTATTTCGGCTTCTTTCTGGAATTCTTTTTTTCGCCGAGAATTTTCTTTTCTAGAAAATTCTATTTCGTAATCATTTCTCTTAAATTCATAATGTTAATTTATGCGTTATTATTTAATGCTCGATGAATTTTTATACTACATAAAAAAAAAGGGAGAATTTTTTTTTTTTTTTTATAAGTTTATTAACACTCATAAGTATTATTTAAAACCATTCTTCTAGTATAATTCAGATATTAAAAACATTTTTTTCTTAACGTTTTTTGGCAAAATTAAATCAACTGTCTAATAAAAAAATCATCATTTTTAAAACCAATATTTAGAGTAAAATAATAATAATAATAATGATAAAAACTTGTGTTACCATATAGAAACAATAACAAAAAAATTGGGCTGAAAAGAAATCTTGCTGGGGTATATTATGACATACCCTCTTAATTTTATTTCGACAGAAAATCTTTTAGCGTTTTTAGAATTACATATTTCAAAGCTAGTATGATGTGGCCATCACATGACTTTCTTCTATATAATTTTACACAAAATTCATTCAATACATATTATTTATTAAATTATTTTCCATTATAAATGCAGACGATTTTTATCTGACAGAGTTATACATATCACTAAATGCTGAAAGAAAGTCAATTCTTTGCAATTATCAGGAGAAATGTTTTTTTTTTTTTTTTTTTTTTTTTTTTTTCCCATTAAAAGATTAAAAAAAAATCGATAACTTTGTTTTAAATTATCACAGATCTATAGTTCAACCATTCGTTTTAAAGGTATTGACGAGATCTTTCGAATGATACCCATATTGAAAAATTTACCCCCCCCCCCCCCGGTGGATGTACTTCCCCCCAGGAGGGGAAGCATTGTTCAAAATCACCTGTCATTTACATACACACACAGAAAAATGAAAAATCGAAACTTGTCAAGAGACGTGCCATCTTTGTCACAATAAACGTTTAACAAGTACATTGACAAATTTGCACAAAATTACGCAAAATTTTAAACAATCAAAACACTACCTGACAATCCCATCTAGTCATGAGACACAAAAGTCGTTTTATTTTACCATGTATCTTTAATGTGTTTCGTCTGATGATCCGTTTTGGCTCTAAAACTTGTCAGATGACTAACTTTCCAGGTACAGTTTTCATTTTTCTCAAATTTGACCAGGTTAGTCAGATGAGAGAATAAAAAAAAAATATTCCTATTTTGTCAATTGACTAAGAAAAATTTGTTTGGCTAGTCCAAAAGCTCAGCATTATTATTTTTTTTCCTTTAATTTTTTTTTTCATTTGTTTATTTATTTTTTGTCTCCTTCTGACAACTTGAGTTAGTCAACCGAAATCGAAAAATAAAGAATAAACTCATCGCATTTGGCGGGATACTGCAATTGCCGTTAGAGTCATTTTCATTTTAGAAAGAGAACAAGAGATTTTTGAGTAATCAGAATCAGCGAATCGAGTTTACAGCCAAAAGTAAGTGCTAAATACTTTATTTTATTGTAAGCTTTGTTAGAATAGTAAATTGTAAATTTGTAGAATTCTAAAGCTTCGGCAATCTTCTAACAATATGAATCGTATTTAGAATTTGTTCTAATTTATAAAGTTGTTTAAAATATATAAAATTTAAAACACGTTATTTTAAATCTAGTTTTACGTATCGTTGTATTATAAAAAAAAAAAAGTATATTTAATTTGTCTAAGCTATAGTTGTTTACATACACTTTTAACATTAAGCTCATATTAATATTTTTGTACACAGAATAGTAATGATTTATTTTTCCCTAAAGATGGTTCAGAAGGTATTTGGATTTCCAAAGGACGTCAATTTAAGAAAGATATAGAAAAATGCTATCCATGGTGATTTTGAAAGAACTCCGAATTTTAAGGTATGTTTTTTAAATTATCGTTTGCAACATTATATCTATCTTAGAACAATAAATAATAATAATAATACTTTTTTTTATATTTAAACTTTTTAATGAGATAAATTAAAAAAATTTAAATGTTTCTCGTTTATCTGTTATTTTATTTATTTATTTATTTTTTAATTCCTGTAATAAATAATTTTTTAAATTTAAATAATTTTGGCAAATGGTTGATAATAGTATGTAATAAAAAAAAAAAAAAAAAGACTTTTTATCATTAAATGTTTGATACCAATTTTTTTTTCAAAACAACTTTTAGCAAAAATAATATGAATTTAATATTGCATACTATATTCTGTTCTCAATTTAAAGTCAAATTGTTCTTGTATACAATATTAATTATTAGCGATAAATAATAAATATCTTGGTAAATATATATATATATATTCAACTTCATGTTACTTGTTTCATTCAAATGATTGATGATTGTAATAAAATGTTGATATTTTTAATTATTATTATTATTATTATTTTTTTTTTTTCAATACAAATTTAATCAAAAATAATATGAGTTTAAATTATTAGATACTGTATTCTCGATTCAAAATCAAATTGTTCATGCGCAGCATATTAAGTATTCGTGATAAACAAAGGATATCTTGTTAAAAATATGTACTTAATTTCATGTTATTTGTTTCATTCTTAACACATTTAAATTTAAAAACTATTTGATATTTCAATTTAAACAACATTTTTTTCTTTTAATTATGCTCTATAAATTAAGTAGTCGATTGCAAACATTTAGTCAGGGCCTGATTACCCAAAAGGCTCGGGAAGCACAAGCTTCCCCTCAAAAATTTAACAGGGGGCCTCAAAATGACTAAAAACAGGGTCTTGAATTTTCTATTTTAGATTTTCACACTGAGATTGAATTTTTTCTGAGAAAGTTCACCTAAAGCAAGGTAAGATAACCACTATTTTGGGAAAATTCTATTATTTAACGCCAAAAATTTGAATGTTCTTAATTAATAAGTTATACGATTTTAAAGTTGTGGGTGGAAACCACCTAGATATATGAATGAAAAAAAATATATATTATATATATATATATATATATACACATAAACACACAAAACTTTTTTATCAATTGCATTTTTATATTACAATATGTAATAGGAAAACAAGATTTCCCGAAATCAAAGGGAGCCCCGAAATGATACTAAGCTTCCCCTAGCTTCAAAGCTTAATCGGGCCCTGCATTTAGTTGTATGTTGTATACGCTATTTCCACAATAACTTAAAATTCATTTTGATTTTCTTCTACATGTATAAGAATGAAGTAGTGGATTTTTGAAAATTTTCTTTTTCTGGCTTTTGGTGCATTTACAAATTTGAGATTTCCTTAAACTCGATTAAACCATTGTTAGGAGATGTCTGTCTGTGTATAATCAAAATTTTATGTTTTGGGTGCTGTATCTCACAAAATAATGAACAGAATTGTACAAAAGTTTATATTTGGATGCACTTTCACATAAATTCGTGCTGAATAGCTTTTGGTACATATCATCTAAGAAGTGGCGCTACTATACTGCAATTTTCCACAATTAAGGAAAGACTATATCTTAGCTTCTATTGTATAGAACTTCACATAACTTAATGTTCAAATAGTCGATTGTGAAAGACTATGTTTATTCAACTTAGGTGCATATCGGTCATCAGGTAATGCCAGTATGTTGCAATTTTCCACATTTAAGAAAATACTGTAACTGAGATTCTGTGATATATAAATGCACTAAACTTGATATGTGCAACAGCCATTATGAACTATTATGCTGATTTAATTGGACGCATATCGGCCGACAGGTGACGTTGGCATGGTGCAATTTTCTCTGTTTATAGGAGAGCCATACCTCAGCTTCTATGATATGTATGTGCACCGAATTTGATATGTAAGGTGTATGTTATACATCAAAAACTATGCCAAACTAGCTTTTTAAAAACTATGCCGAATCAATTTGGGTGTACATCAGATGACGTACTATTACTCTTTGTAAATTTCCAGATAGTTATAGTATCACAGCATCTATTAGTTAAATTAGTTTGTAAAATCTTTATTTGTGAGAAGCTGTGTTAATTGCTTTGTGTATTGTAACAGATATATGGTGCTATTATATTAAATAATAATAGAAGAAAATTTTGTAATGGCTACAGCATATACTAATTTTAGATATAGTGGGTTAAATATATGCTAGTAATTTGCAACAGGTAAATTATGAATGATTTACTTATAAATTGTCAAATATAGTTCCCCCAGAAATTTTTTTTAATTCATTAATACGTAACATTTTTTCCCCCACTATAGTATCAAGACACGGTAAAGGTGTATAAACTTTATCATTAATGGTATAAATAACTTAAACATTTCCATTTTAACAATAAAACTTTTTTTATAATTTACAACAAGTAATTTAAAATAATTTATTTAAGTGGGCATGAATGTTATAATACTTACAAAACTTTAAATTAACACCATAAAAATAAAATATCTCGCACCAATTGTTCGGGTCGAAAGAGCACACGACCCTTCGTCAGGCACCCAAAGTAGGCACGAGTACAGCTGTTTATCTTCGATAGCGCATATTCGATCTACGACTGCAATTCACAGCTATCGTACTGCTCACCTTTCAAAATATTTTTTACAATTATAAATCTAAATTTATAGGCATATTTATAACTCTAACTAATTTAAACATTAAACACATGCTAGACATGTATCGGAACTCCCTATTCGTATCCAGAAAAATAGATCCGTATTTGTATGGATCTGTTTTATTTTCTTCAACGAAACTAATATGTATCTTTTGTAGAAATTGTATGAAAATAAGAAAAGTGTTATAAATCTTTTTTGACTGTTATTAATATCTAAATTAAATAAATACAGTATAACCTCGTATTTACATCCTGGAAATTGAAAAGATTTCGCAATTTACATTTTTTTTTTTTTTTTAAATCTTTATTCTATATTCAATAGAAGAAAGTACTAGATTCGTAAAAATTTTCGACTTCCGTTTTTCGATGAATTTGCACGTATTGAAAGTTCCAGAACACGATTTGACTATTTTTAGAAAATATTAGATATGCCTCTGTGTGTGTGAGAGAGACAAAAATTTTGTGGCGACTGCAACTCTGTAACTACTGCACATTATTGCATATAAATTTATATGTAAATGCACCTTGACATAAATTAGTGCCTATCAACTTTTGGTTCCCATCCATCAAGAAATGGCACTGCTATACAGCGATTTCTAGAGACCATGACCATATATTAGGAAACTATATTATACAGGATCTCTAGCGATTTCAACAATTTAAGGGAATGCTATGTCTCATAAACTACTGCAGAGAATTGCATATAAATTCATATGTAGATGCACCTTGACATAACCTAGTCCTTATCAGCTTTTTATGTCAATTTCTCAAAAGGTGGCGCTGCTATACAGTGATTTTCACAATTCAAAGGAAGGCTATATCTCAGGAACTACTACACATAAATTTATATGTAGGTCTACCTCGAGATAAATTATTGTCCATCCACTTTTGGTATCAATAATTCAATAGGTGACGGTGCTATATATCGATTTCCATAATTTAAGGAAAAGAGATATCTCAAGTTCTATTGCGTATAATAATAATAATAATAATAATAAATGATATGTGAAAAGAACATTATCAGACATTATGCTAATTCAATTTGGATGCATATCGGCCAATAGATGGCGCTGCTGTACTGCAATTTTCCCCGAGAACGGAAAAGCTATATCTCAACTTCTATGGTGTATAACTGTACAAAATTTGATATATGAGGTAACCATTATAAAAACGCATTTTTTAATGTATTATTTATAAAGAATAAAGCTGTCTTTCTTTGTATTTTCAATGCAATTTTTCTCTAAGATGAAAATCGTCTGCATTCAGTATGGTAGGTAATTTAAATAAATAAGATCTTTAATAAATTATTTGTACTGAGCGAATTTGTATTAGAAAATATAAAAAGAAAGTCTTGTGGTGGCTACAACATACTTTTTGTTGTTGTTGTTGTTGTTTTAAATACCTTTATTTTTAATAAAATTCAATCCTCGCTTTTATGTGAACGAAATTTTGAATTTTCCTCCATTCATACTTGTATATACAGCAAATATAGAGGAAATACTTGTCGTGATTTCATTTAAAGCTATTATGTTGTGACCACCGCAAAAATTTCTTCTATATTTTCCTATAGGAAAATTCATTCGCCCAGTAAAAATGTTTTCTTAAAACTATTATTTATTAAAATTATCTACCATAATGAATGCAGATAATTTCATTTTAGAAAAAACTAACACTAATAATAAGAAAAGAAAGACAGTTTAATTCTCTATAAATAAAGTCTTAATAAATGCTTCTTCATAATGGTTACCTCATATATCAGGTTTTGTACAGTTATATGACACAGAAGTTGAGATATAGCCATATCCTGTTCTCAGAGAAAATTGCAGTATAGCAGCGCCATTTATTGGCTGATATGCATCCAAATTGAATTTGCGTAATGTCATATAATGGCTACGTTGATACGTGTCAAGTTTTGTTTGATTATACATAACAAAACCTTAGATACAGCCTTCCCTGAAAACGCGAAAGTCGACGTATAGCAGCACCACCTGTTGAGCAGTTGACAAAAAATATTGGTGGGCACTAACTTACGTCAAAGTTTATCTGCATATAAATTTATATGCAAATTCGATTAGTAGTTTCTGAGATATAGCCTTTCCTGAATTTGTGAAAATCGCAGTCTAGCAGCGTCACTTGTTGAGCAAATGATACCAAAAGTTGATAGACACTAACTTAGGCCAAGGTACATCTGCATAAAAATTTATATGCAGTTATCTGCAGTAGTTCCTGAGATAATTCCCACAAAATTTTTGTCACACACACACACAGACACATATTTTTCTAAGAATGGTCAAATCGTGTTCTGGAGCCCTCAAAACGTGTAAATCCATTGAAAAGCGGAAGTTGAAAATTTTTACGATTGCAAAAGTAAAAAGAAATATAAAATAAACCCATTTAGGAAACGGATTCCATCAAGGCTGATAATAATAATATTCTTTATTTTATCGTCTTCTCTAGAACAAATAAAAGCAACGCAGATGTTTAATTGCGAATCATATATATCCGTGCAACCCAAATTATTATAGTAAATAAACATTCCCATCGAAAAAATGAAATAAATAAAGATACTTTTTTTTTTTTTTTTTTTTTTCAGAATATAAGCATTAAAGAATGAACTACTATCACTGACCTTGAAGCAGATTTTTGCAATCTCGAAGTTCACAACTCAAATAAGTGTTTAATCATTATTATTAGTCTTTTTTTTTTTTTTCAGATTTTTAACGCAATACAATTAGTAATTACATCTTTTTTTTTTTTTTTTTTTTTTTCTTGTATGTTCAATGGAAGAAAGTATTGGATTCGTAAAAATTTTCGGCTTCCGGATTTCGACGGATTTACAAGTTTTGAAAGGTTAGACCACGATTTGACCATTTTTAGTAAATGTCTGTCTGTCTCCGTCTGTGTGTGTATGTATGTGTGACAAAAATTTTGTGGCAACTGTATCTACGGAACTACTGTTCAGAATTACATATAAATTTATATGTAGATGCACCTTGACCTAAATTAGTGCCTATCAACTTTTGGTGTCAATCGCTCGAAAGGTGGCGCTGCTATGCAGCGATAGCATTTATAATATGGTTGTCAACTTTCAAGTATGCTTAACAATAGTGTTCTAACAGGGATATATTCATTAAAAAAATAATAATTCAATTAAAAGAAATCAATAAAACCAGATTGATTTTTTAAAAAAATCTCGTGCTTGCTTTTCTAAAGTAACTATACGAATTATAAGGTATGGTGTTATATGACAATATATATATATCATCATTACCAATTTCAGCCTCTATCAATCCACTGCAGGATGAAGGCCTCTGCTAGGCGATTCCAAACTGCCCTGTTTTCGCGCACACACATACATATATCTATATATATAAAATCGTTCTTCCTGACTGACTGACTGAGGGAGTGAGTGAGGGGGTGATTCATCATCGCCCAGACCAAACCCCTGGACCTACAAGCATGAAATTTTATGACAATGTTCTTTCTATGACGTAGGCATCCACTAAGAAGTGGTTTTACAAAATTCGCCCCCCGAAGGGGGGGTAAAACGTGATTTCACAAAATCCTTCATATCTCAAACAAAAAAAACAGATATCCGTAAAATTTTTGCTTTAAGATATAGCTAATACAAACGTCTAAAAATCAATTTTTGGAATTTTCGAAATTCGGTCCCCAAGGGGGGCGGGGGGGCAAAACGTGATTTCACATGCGTAAAACGTGATTTCGCATAATCCTATATATCTAAAACAAAAAAATAGATATACATGAAATTTTTGCTCTAAAATATAGCTAATACAAATATCTAAAAACTAATTTCTGGAATTTTAGAAATTCAGCCCCCAGGTGGGGCAGTAAGGAGGGGGGCTATGAGGCAAAAACAAATAGAAATACAGTTAGGCCGTTCAAAATTGGTACAGATAGGTTTTAAAGGCTTACAAGTCGAATGAGGATATTTTCGAAAATGTAAAGTTATTAGGAAGGGCGAGAAGGGGGGGGGCAAAAAAATAAAAATAGAGATAGATCGTTTAAAATTGGTACGTAGAGGTTTTCGATACTTACAAATCAATTGCGGATATTTTTGAATTTGTAAAATTATTAGGAGGGGAGGGAAGGGGGGGGGGAGGCGGTAAGGGGGGCTATGGGCAAAAACAAATAGAAATACAGTTAGGCCGTTAAAAATTGGTACAGATAGGTTTTAGAGGCCTGAAAGTCGAATGGGGATAATTTCGAAAGTGTAAAGTTATTAGGAAGGCCGGGAAGGGGGGGGCGGAGAGGCAAAAAAAACAAAATAGAGTTAGATAATTCAGAATTGGTACATAGAGGTTTTCGATACCTACAAATCGATTGCGGATATTTTCGAATTTTTAAAGTTATTGGGAGGGGCAAAAAAATAAAAATAGAGATAGATCGTTCAAAACTGGTGCATAGAGATTTTTGATACTTACAAATCGATTGCGGATATTTTCGAATTTGTAAATTTATTAGGAGGGGTGGGGAGGTAAGGGGGGCTATGGGCAAAAACAAATAGAAATACAGCTAGGCCGTTCAAAATTGGTACAGATAGGTTTTTGATACTTACAAATCGATTGCGGATATTTTCGAAATTGTAAAATTATTAGGATAGCAGGGAGGGGGGGCGAAGGGGGAAAATAACAGAAATAAGAGTTGGAGTATTTTGGGAATTTTTTCCGAAGGCAGTGAGAACACGGTGCGACATTTTTCCTAATCAGATTTTGTTTCTCTCTCTCTTTTTTTTTTTTCACGTGATAAAAATTAATGCAATTTTGAGAATTCAGTAATTATAGTGATTCATTTAAAAATAGGGACCAGCGAAGCGGGCGTTGCCTGCTAGTATATATATAATAATTTATGCATAGATTAAGAAAGGTTTTGATAGAATATTTCGTCTCCTCATTGATTTATTTGATTTCCAATGAAGCCATCTATGATATATGGAACTTCTTAATTGAATGCAACCTATGCAATGAGGTGAAATTTACACCTCATATAGCGTATTTCTTAGTAATGTCCTGATGTCTTTTTTTTTTTTTTTTAAGGTTTGTGAGCTCTATTTTAAACCTGGTGGAATTATACAAACAATAACATATTTTGATGAAAAAGAAGGAAAGTTATAGGAAGTCCCAAGAAATAAACCAATTGTTAAAGGTGGTGCTATTCCTACAATTTTCAGTGGCTTGCCATCATGGAGAGCTATTATGCATAAAAAAATTACGTTTTATTACCTAATTATATTTGTGCTTTTATATTATTATTATGACTAATTTTTATGTAAATTATGGAGCAATCTTCTTCATGAATATGAAACATTTATAATTTTCAATAAAATTATTTTTATCTTGATTTTTGTCTTTTATGTATTATTTCAATTACATAGTTTCAATGAAGGAGAAATCTTATTTAAATAAATTCTTGATTATGTTATCAGGTAAGTGAGAGTTATTTTGGATGCTCAAATACTTATAAATTATTGTTATGTATTAAAATTTCTCTGGGCATAAAATTTACAGAGATGATTAAAAATAAAAATTCTTATTATATATGTTAAAGTGTTTTTAATGCAAATTTTATGTCCACCCTCACCTTGAAAAAAAAAAGTATATCATTAATATTTATGATTTTAAAACTTTAAATAACCTGAAATTTGGAGTTCGATGTTATTTATAGTTTAGTACATTGTATCGTCTATACTGTACATATTGTTTATATTGTCTGTATCAATTCTTAAAGCACATTGTATCGTCGTACTTATCTGTAATTTTAATCAGGTGGAAAAAATCCATTATTTAAAAAATATATATACATATATTCAGGTGGCTTAAATATTAAAAAAAAGGAACTTTAAAAAAAAAGTTTACATTTATTTTTGTAACCACAGCGTATAAACCGAAAGCACCGATGAGATAAAATATATATATTTCTAAATCCATATATGAGGATGTGCATAAAAAGTGGACTAAATCATGTGGCGCCACAATCCTCTTGGAATGCCTTGATAAAAAAGTGTTGGATAAATGCGTGCGTTAATGATAAATAAATATAGGGAAGAATGATTAAACTAGCAAATTCTTTGTTTCAGTAGTTTGTTAAATTTCCAGTATTCATAACTGCTAACTTTTTTAATTGATTCTGGAATGTTGTTAGTATATCGCCCTATATTCGCCCATATTCTTTGAGGAGTAATTGTCTTCATATTTAATTGTAATTACATGCTAAAGAAAATTATTCTATTAAGAATGTGGTATGAAGAAAAGGGCAAATGTTAATAACATTCCGGAATAAATTGAAAAAGTTGGCAGCTATGAGTATTTTATTCCAGTTGATGGACAAGTAATATTTTTCAGAAAAGTTTTTAAATGTTTTTTCAAGGTTGAACACCTTAAAAGGGGGGGGGGGGGGGGGGTGGAATTAAACAATTACAAAAGTAAAGAGGTTAAGACTAATAACAATGCTTTTGCAAAAACCTCTGCAGACAAATATGAACCTCTTATTCCTCATAAAATATGAAGGATTTTAACCAATTAATTTTTTTATTAATATGCATACTTGCCAACTCTACTGTGTTTACCAGTAGACTACTGTTTTTTGGTTATTTCTACTGGCCTACTGTTTTTTGTTAAGAATTTACTATTTTTAGGAACTTACAAGAAAAATGTAAAATTGAACAATTTTCTTGTAAAATATATAGACGGAAAATAAGCAGAGAATAAATATAATAATGAAATGAGATTTATTAAATGTATGTGTAAAAATTACAATACTGATTTTAATTATCTCAAAATATACCTAAATTTTAGGGGGGTTTACTTTCATCACCCTACTACCATTGGTAATGGAAGTATTGTATTCGGTCCAAAAATTCGATATCGATATTTCACCTGATTTACATGTTTTACGGTCCCCTGAGTCCAAAAATGTGGTTTTTGGCAATTGGTCAGTGTGTGTGTATATGTGTGGAATCTTCTGGCTATCATATCTCCGAAACTAATAAAGATTAAACTACAAAACTTCAGAATCGAGACAGGTCTGGTGTACAGATAAATTTTCCAAATGTTGGTAAAAATTGAAAAACCGGAAGTGGGACATCGGAAACTAGAAGTGGGACCGTAAATCCGTATTTCAAAAACGGCTCTATCGATTTTCTTCAAATTTGCTATATAAACATTCTATTAGATGTCCTTTCGAATGATATAGTTAGTTTAGGATAATTGAAAGGAGTATAAATAGCTGAATTTCAGGTCTCGCAAGCGCATTCCTTTAAAAACGGCTGCACGGAATTTTTTGAAACTCGCCATATTAACTCCCTTTTAAATATCCTTTTGTATGTAATTATTGTTTGCCAGTCAATAATTGCGTTTTGATAAAAGTTGTTATCTAAAAAACGGCTCTAACGATTTTCTTGAAAATTGTTACATATAAATCAATTTTAGATATCCTTTCTCATGCATTACGTGGTTATTACAGGAAAATTAACAGTCATCTTGCTTAGGTAGGCCAGTTTTAGATCTCGGAAATTGGTGTTTCAAATAATAACTACCTATATATATATATATACTACTATATATATATATATATATATATTTTTTTTTTTTTTTAACCTCGCTATATGTAAGCTTCGTTTCATATGTCTTTACATGTGTATAAAATTTTTCTTACTGGAAAAATTTTAGGTTTCTACTTCTTTAAGTCACTTTTATATCTTGTGATCACTTTATCTAAAAAAAAAAATCTGGTGTGAAACAACCACACGACTTCCACTACCCACTATTACACGTATTATATGCATGTTTTAGAAATAATGTGGTCAGCGAAGACATAAAATTGACCTAGCGAAGTATACACAAAAGAAATTTCCTGTAGGAGAAAGCTAATATATATATATGTATGTATGTGTGTGTGTGTAAAACAGAATTTACATAGCGAGTTAAAAAATAATAGAGTTATTTTTTCAAACACCAATTTCCGAGATCTAAAACTGACCTACCTAATCAGGATGACTGTCATTTTTCCTGTAATAACCATGTAATACATGAGAAAGAATATCTAAAATGGATTTATGTAACAATTTCAAAGAAAATCGTTAGAGCCGTTTTTGAGATACCAACTTTTACCAAAACTTAGCATACTCAGTCGTTGACTGCAAAACAATAATTACATACAAAAGCATATATAAAAGAGATTGAATATGGCGAGTTTGAAGATATTCAGTACAGCCGTTTTTAAAGGAGACCTGAAATTAAGCTATTTATAGAGGGCGCCTATCAATTTTCCTGAACTAACCAACTATATCATTCGAAAGGACATCTAATAGAGTTTTTATATGGCAACTTTGAAGAAAATCGTTGGAGGCATTTTTCAGATACTGACTTACGTTCCCAATTCCGGTTTCCGATGTCTCACTTCCGGATTTCCAATTTTCACCAAAATTTAGAAAATTCATCTGTACACCAAACCTGCCTCAATTCTGAAGTTTCGTAGTTCTGTCTTTATTAGTTTAGGAGATATGATAACCAGAAAATTTCACACATACATACACCACTGACCAATTGCCAAAAACTACTGTTTTGGACTCAGGAGACCTTAAAACGTGTAAATCAAGTGAAAACTCGAATTTGAATTTTTAGATCGAATACAATATTTCCATTACCTACGGTAGTCTGGTAATAGAAGTATACCTGGGATCTGTTGACTAACTTTCTTAATCAAGTGTAAAATATGACTAACTTGCCTTGTCTGACAACTGCGGTTGTTGACTAACCTTCCTGGTCAGATAATTATGATTGTCGACTAGCCTTCTTTGTCTGATAATATTAACCTTCCTAGTCTGGAATAGTGTTTTGGTGACTAGTTCAGCAAGTACACTTTTCAGTTTTTTGACTAGTTCAGCAAGTGCACTTTTCAGTTTTGGAGACTAGTTCAGCTAGTACACTTTTCAGTTTTGGTGACTAGTTCAGCCAGTACACTTTTCAGTTTTGGTGACTAGTTCAGCCAGTACACTTTTCAGTTTTGGTGACTAGTTCAGCAAGTACACTTTTCAGTTTTGGTGACTAGTTCAGCAAGTACACTTTTTAGTTTTTGAGACTAGTTCAACAGGTACACTTTTCAGATTTGGTGACTAGTTCAGCAAGTACACTTTTTGGCTAGTCAGCAATTTTGGTTAGTCAATTCTGTATTGTCAGTTGAGCATTTTGTCAGGTCACTGTGACCAACTTATTTTTCTGTGTGCATTATTCAGTCAACGCCACTGAAGAAATACAGTTTTAGTGTATACATTCGTACTTGGATTTTGTTAATCTTTTTTTAATTAAATCTTCTGTTTCTTCATGTGACTTCATTTTTCTACCTGTGAAAAATGCTTGAAAAGGTTTTGCGTATGTCATGATAATATTTTGGATGCAGGGTTGAGTTACCTTTTAGTATTTTGTGTGATATCGCTTTTAAAAAACAGAAACCTCGTATTTCTCAGCTTAGTGTTGATTGGGGATAACTCCTGAAGACGTCCCACGTCCTTTTGAGCTATTTTATTTATTATTTATTTCATTATTTGTGATTTGGTCCAAAATATTTAGTCATTCTCATCTTTTTTGGTTCATTTTGTTAAAATAAGCTTGATTTGTAACTTTTTTAATACAACCCATTAAAAGTTCTTTATTTTCTACTACATTGCATCGAAAGATCTTTCTTTTATATGTTTTCAACACGTTTTGTAATCTTAAAAGTATTAAATTTATGTAAGTAATATTATTATTTTTCGAATTAAAATTGTTTTAATAATCAATAAGTAAAATAAATTGTTTCAATAACGAACAAAAAGTCAAAAGGTAAATGTAATTTGATGAAATTTTATTCTTATTGGTCTGCGTGGTTTCAGGGGTCTTAAAATCTTCTGTTACTCGGCTTTTATTACGTTTTTAAAAAATTATATATTACATCCTCTCAATTTATTTAAATAAAAAATCCCTTCGAATTTTTAGAAATACATTCCTCAAAAAATGCATGACTTCTGTTGGAAAATAAATAAATATGTATATTTTAGCAAACCCACTCTGTTATATCAGTTCCATTAATCAAAGAATGAAAATTAGACCTGTAAATAATCCCACATCTTCTCATACTAAAACTTCTTCCACACACTTCTGATTCCAAATCAGACCTCGAAAACAACCATAATTAGTTTTTAATTCTGATGGCCAACAGGATTGCTAACACCTCAACTTCTCTCTTCAGTCAGAGGCAGCGCCGCCGAACACCTCTCTCCTTCTATCATCATTTGAAACTCCGGTTCGGGTGCAAAGGCCTTCCTCTTCCCAGGATGCTCGTCTACACCTGTGGATCTTTCTAATGGCGGCCATTAAAAGAGTCGTGATTACGCGGGGAGAGACAACGGTTTCAACATGGCGAGGATACATAGAATCTAATTAAGTCAATTGCCAAATCAGAATAGGGAGCTGCTTTTTTTTTTTTTTTTTTTTTTTTTTTTTTTTTAAGATATTACAAACAAATTGATTTATTGATTTAAAAAACTTGATGTGATGTCTCTGAAACAAATTAGTACTGCGAAATTCGGTCTTAACGGCCCTCTTCACTTACCGTCGCCGGAAGCCCGAGCCAATGTTATTCTATGGGGAAATTATCTTAACAAATAACTTATTAACTAATACATATTTTTAAATTTTGTTTTCACATTCAGAAAATTCCCAACCGTTAAATAGACGGACCTTTTTTAAAAATGTATTTTTTTTTTTTTTTTATTGCAAAATGAAAAAAATCATCACATATTGAAAATTCGTATTTTGCAGCTTCAAAATAAAATATAAAAAAAATAAAGAAATATTTTTTTAAAAAAGGTCCGTCCATTTAACAGCTGAGAATTTTCAGAATGTGAAAACAGAATTTAAAAATATGTATTAGTTAATAAGTTATTTCTAAAGAAAAATTTCCCATAGAATAACATTAGCTTCGGCTTCCAGCGGCGGTGAGTGAAGAGGGCCCTTAAAAGGGAAGGTGGAAAAACAAAATCCTGTTATTATTAGTATTTTGTTTAAGTTAATAATGTTCTGAGTATCATTATCATTACTATTAATTTTTTAAAGTTTTAAAATTCAGGAAGGGGGGGGATATTTGCAGTATAATTATTGCATATAGAACTTAGCTGAAATATTATAAAATAAATATTTTGTTTATTCTTGTCCCATAAAAATAAATAAATAATAATTAAATTAGAGTTCAGAAATAATTCTGTTCAGAAAATTTAAGGCTGTCTCATCAGATAAACGAAAAAGAAATCTTCATTTTATTATTATTATAATTGTTGAAAATAGCTTGCTTATAATGTTTAATAAAACATTTTAATTTATAGCAATATTCAAAATCAAGACGAATCATATATACGATATGTATGTATGTAGTATAAACATACATTTATAATATGTCGGGAAAATACATATATGTATGAAATAGTGTTTCAAAAAAATTTGACGTGCAGTTCAGAAAATGTTTTACTACGAATTACACCTGAAATAAATGTCTATTCTGTATATCCACAAAACAGATTATTTCTGTTTCTAGGTTTAATACAAATTTTTGAAGTTACAGTCGGTAACAAAAGTATCCGAACACTAGCAAAAATTCCTATGTAAAAAAAGTAGAGTTAATACTGTTTTGTTCAATAAATCCTTGTCGAATCCTGTTCTTAGACTGACTAAAAACAGGATTCGACAAGTGTTTATTTAACAAAATAGTATTAACTCTACTTTTTTTATATAGAAATTTTTGCTAGTGTTCGGATACTTTTGTTATTGACTGTGTGTATATATATATAAATAATAGATATCGTAATAAGATTAAATCATAAAATTCAGCTATTAATAGAACTAAGACAATAACAGCACACTAAAATATAGAACTGAATTTAACATAGAGGAAAGAATTACACAAAAAGTTGCAATGTAGATTAAGAACCAATGAGTTAGGATAGTAACTTAAAATACTTACGCCGACCGGAATGATAATAAAAATGACCATTAAGCTTATGAGAGTGAAAACGAATAATAAATAATAAATCACAGAAATATTTGGATGTAAATGCTTAAACATAGAAACATACTTATCAAGGGGTGCATGCTACATACATGAGTGTGTAAGTTCAGTTATTGCTTTCTACCAAGATATATATGTCAAGAACGTGTTATTTTTGCCAACAATTACTTTTATTAATAAACTATTTGTTATACATCTTTGGTGTTAAGTTATTTTTCTCTCTCTCATTACTTTAATTCCCCGCTGCTTCTCACCCATGGAAAAAAAAAATAAAATAAATAAAGCATAAATGCATATTAAATATACTAATGAATCATAGAGCTTTATTTTTCTTTGTTCTGCCCCTTTTTGGAAGTATCACATATCACATATTAAACCCGATATGCAGATTTAAAAACGCATTAATTCAATTTACACTTTCGTATCACACGTTTTCTAAACTCTATATCCCTTTCAAAAATGCAATGCACCAGCGAGAGGAAGGGGTCACAGTGCCTCCAGCTGAATTACTCTCGCAACACAATATAATCTCGATGAAGGGAATGCCCGTAACTTCAAAAGCTCTTCTGCATTATACATGAAATGCTTTTTTTTTTTAATATTTATTAGGAACACCCTCTGCTGTCTATGAAACCACAGGAGTTGAACTTAAAACAATTAGTTGAATATTTACCCTTTTCACTCGGAAGCGGTTGAAATTCTTTGATATTCTGATGTGTTTTATTCGATTTTTTCCCTTTATTATTTAGAGAGGTGTTTGCAGCCCGTAAAACAGCTGCGAGATAGGCTTGTTTTGCAAAACAGTACATTCTGTTTTGTAATTCAGTTTTTTTTTTTTTTTTTTTTTAATGATACGTTTCTGGTGTGGTGAGAAAGGTAAAAGTAATTTAACTCACATAAAAAAAAAAAAAAATTAAAAAAATGGGGTATTTCTTTTCAGCAGGATTTCAGGACGTTAAAGAGAATAAAATTCATGCAGGAAACTAAGTAATTAATTTATATTAAAAATGAAGAAAAAAAAAATGTATTTTCAACAGTTTTTTTTTTTTTTTTTTTTTTCCGTTCCCTTTCTTTCTTTCTTTGCTATTTCAATGTTAATTCTTTATAAAATAAAATAAAAGTTAGTCGCTTTACTTGCAATATTTCGAAATAATTAAACAGCTGTTTATAAATCTCCAGAATGATTTCGATGAAATTGTGTAAAAGATGTAAACTGAAATAAAAGTAAGAATAATAATAATAATAATAAGTAAAATTTAAAATATCTATGCATAAATTTGTTGTACTGGTGGTTATCAGAAATATTATTATTATTATTATTATTATCTTTTCTTTCCAGCTAACTATTTGTTAATTTATTAAAAATCGAAATTAACAAATAAGTATTTATTTTAAAATCGATATACTAGACTAAAACTGAAAAAAAAATAAAAAAAAATAAATAAATAAATAAAAAGAGGGGGGGGGAGGGTTGGTACGACATAAGAGACTTGATTTTCCCATCATAAAGAAATTTTTCACAAACAAGCATATTTTATAGTATTCAAATCAAGGTTGCAGTCATGCATAGCTGCCAGCATTATAATTTATTCCGGACTACTTTTAGCCCCGCCTTTATTTCACACCACTTTATTTTTAGAACGAAATAAAGGCGGGGCAAAAAATACTTCGGAATAAATTAAAATGTTGGCAGCTAAGGTCATGGAGAGTATGTCAAACAGGATAATAAAATTTCAGGATTCTGATCTGTAGAAGACAGCATTGCCAACTTCTAAAGATTTTTTTTTTTTTTTTTTTTTTTTAATAACTACCACTAATTTTAAGAATGACGTTTGATATATATGATAGTCGATTACATGAACATACCATTTATTAGACAAACATTACAATAAACAATTTCTGATAGATCTTGAATATAAAGTCTTGGCAAGTTGCCGTTTAATCAGATCAAATTGCCAAATCAAACCAATACAAGCTACTTTTGAAACCGCCGCTTAATAAAATCAGCATAGCCGGTTAATAAACTCAAAAAAAAAAAAAAAAAAAAACTATTCAGCAGCAAAAAATATCATTTATGCAAGCTAATTTTTTTTCCCCTAATGAAATAAAAAATTAAAGCACAGCAATCCCTCAAGTATCTTTATTTGTCGAAAAGTTTACACTTACAGTATAGTTACAAATTAAACAAACCCCACAAGCTTATCACAATAAATATTTCATGGAACGTATCTTCAAAGCGCGGTAGTAAGTTACAAATATGATTTGATTATTAAAAGACAGTTTCTAGTTCTTATTTTGAAATGACTATGAAGAAAGTGGTTTAAAAGGAAAGGTTTTAAAATGTAAAAGAAAAGCAGGAATTTTTGCAAAATAATAATGATTCTCCTCAAAGGAAGACGCATAGAAACTTGGAATGCGTTTACTTATATCGAAGAAAAAATTAATTAAGATTGTTTATTAGTGCTATTGCTCGTTATCTTTTGAAATTTCTTTCCAAATTCAGAGAAGTATAATACCTTTTTCTTAAGTGCAGGAACGATCGCCGGATATAAAAATCAGTCGTTTAATCAGAGGTTGATCCAGACAAAAATTGGGACCCTTTCGCTACCCCTTCACAAAATTCAAATCTCTAAAATGGGCCCCTTCACAAAATTCAAATCCTTAAAATGTGTCCCTTCAAATTCACAAAATTCAGATTTATAACAACCCTTTCACATTTTTTTTTTTTTTTTTTTAAATAAAAATAATACTTTTGTAAATTTTTTCCATGTTTACAGTATTATTTTTAATGAGTGTCTATACTTGTTTAATAAAATGCTATTAACTAAACATTAGATAGAGTTATTGCTAAAATAAAAAGTTTCTAGCAACATTTTTTTCCTCCCTCAAAAATATTTAGATTTTCACAAAAATAAATAAAAATTTCACAAAAATGGGCCCTAAAAATTAAAACCTGGATCAACCCCTATTAATAAAATTATTTTGGCTCAGAACGAATTTGATTTTCATAAGCGGCAGATACTGTATTAATTTTCAAAGGAGGTAACGTTTTACAAAAAGATACAATCTCCAAAAGCGAAATTATCTAAACTCATTCCTCTAAATATCGATAGGTTATCGATACAACAGAAAAATAATGAATGCTTCTGATTCTGTTAGAAATGAATCGAAGAAGTCGATTTAATCGAAAATCACAATGTTAATTGATTGAAAAAGTATCGTGACACTCGGTAATATCGATTTAGCTGTCAGTTGTTAAACTGAAATATGGATTTTGTAATGTCAGTGGGAGTTATCGATATTCAAGGAATACTACTTGAAATTTTGGATTTATTAAGACTACTTAACTCACTTATTTATTCTTTTTTTTTTACTTTGAAAGACGCTATATTACATAACAGTACCTCTCAGTAAATGAAAATTTTCAGATTAAGATTTAAAATAATATAATTTAAAAGTGTTATAATTAACCCGTTAACTCCCGAGTTAATTTTGCAAAATATTATTAGCTGATTATTTCTCTTCTAATTTAATATAGACAAATGACAGTAAAATATAGTAACTTAAACAATTCTTCTGATAGTTTTAAATTTAAAGCCTATCCTCATTTATTGACGCTTAGTGTTCTAGCGAGAAAACTTCGAGATAACAGATTAATTTCCTATTATATGTTGACAAAAATCTCGAAAGTAAAGTATTATAATATAGATTATTATTCAACTCGATTTAAGTTAGTGTACCGGCACAAAAAGCAAGTATAGGTGCGACGAATGAAAAATCATAACATGACTATCCAAATTATGAAATAATAATTAGGCACATAGAACTTTCAGGGATCATTTAGAAAGACGCTATAAACTGTCACTAAAAAGCAGAAATCATTCCAAGAAACCACAAAAAATATACGTGCCATTTTATTAGCTATCCTCAAATGAGGACACTGGGCGTGAACGGGTGAATACAAAACAATTTTTACAGTTATAATGTAGAGAAATTGTTTTAATGTTTCAAATTTGACAACTCTTGTATATGGAATCTGTATGCATTTATTCTTGCATACAAGAAATGTATTTTCTTATTTAAATTATATAGGGTAGGTGCTCCAGTAATTGACATCTATCCCGAAATAATTAATGATTAAGAAAAATAATAAAATAATATGTTTTACATATAAGAATTTTAACATTTTATGTCAAACACTGGAGTATAGGGTGCTAATAACTGGTAAAATGAATACACTGGAACATAGGGTGCCAATTACTGATAAAATGAAAAACTGGCAGTGTCAATTACTGAAACATTGAGTGGGTGTCAAGCAAAAATTAATTATAAAAAAAAAAAAAAAAAAAATGTTGTCAAATGCATATATTTTAACATATATGTGGTTCTGAATGTCTTTTATGCCATATGTATTAACTTAAGATTTCTAAAAATATTTTCTGATGACTAGAACATTGAAAACATCAGAGATTGCTCTAAAAGTGTCAATCGCTGGAGCACTTACCCTATATGAAAATATAACACATATAAAAATTTATAGAAAATTATCGAAATAAATGGCAGAGTATGACCAATCCCTAAGCTATAATATATCTGATTAAAAATGGTTAAAAAAAAAAAAGAAAAGAAAAGAAAAAAGAAAAATTGAAATAAATGAAAGTATACTAATGGTTTTCTGTGTCAAAGAGAGCTTAAGCTAAAATTTCTCTTTGACCTAAGTCCTAGCCATTTACGAACCCAAAATAATTTAAAAAAAAAAAAAAAAAAAAAAAAACATTAAATTAATTAATTGAAACTGGAAATAAAATTTCACTCACAAATTTACCACATGTATTTATTAAGAAATGAACTGCGGTTAACCGTGAAACAATCTATAGTAGACAGTTAAATACTTTAAACATATATAGAATATGCAATGTTGGAGGGAAGAAAAGAAAAGATATTAGCCTAATAATTGGAAATACTTAATTTAAGCTTTTTTATGTCTAGAAATCTTTAATTTAATTAATTAAATTAAAAGTAAATAACTATTTAAAATTGAATTAAAATAAATTTAATCATTAGAGTTCATGTAACAAAATTGTAGACTGTTATATATATATATATATATATAGAGAGAGAGAGAGAGAGAGAGAGAGATGAGAGATAAGTGAATAGATAAATGGCAAACGAAAATAAACCAAGAAATCTTTGATAATAGAAAATAATTAAACACGAAATTGTAATTAATATATGTATAGAGATGTAGATAGATAATCAGAACGTACAGTAGAAATATAATATTATCAGTACAAACAGTTGGAATTTAAAGATGATTTAATATCAATATTCAAACAATTAATATGATTAAAAAAAAAAAAAAGACCACTCAAATCAAACCAACAAAGTATATATTATTTATATTTGGCAACATCTGATGAATGTATATATATATATATATGTGTGTGTGTGTGTGTGTGTGTGTGTGTGTGTGTATTTCATTGTAGATAACAGATTGAGACTTTTTTTATACAGGTTTTACCTTATTTAAAAAAAAGGGGGGGGGATGTTTTGGGGTAACTTTCATAAAAGATTAATATCATTAGAAAACTTAAACAGCACGCGGTGTTTTGTACCTCCAATTTAAAATCCCTTCCCGTGATTGAATCACCAAACGAACGCATCGAACTGCTAACCTTCCTTCCCACTCCTCTTTTCCTAAGAGTTCAAAAGGTGCGGATAAATGATGCATAATTTGGTCGCTTAGTTTTAAAATACGTAATTAAGTGCTCTGAATGTAGTTGTTTGTTGCGTACTAAACTCACAAAAATCTGTAAGATTTCCCAACATTTCCGAAAATGAACGCTATGTATATTTTTTCTTTTATTTTTATGAACACAACACTATTTTGCCTAAATTTCGACTTCCCTACAGATTATTATAACAACCTTTTTTGCAATCTGTTATTAAATTAAAGATGGCCGACGAGAAGCTTTGTAGCCTTGCATTTTGCTTCGAATGCGTAAGAGAAAAAAAAAAAAAAATTGCATGTGTGGTTTGGGGGGAGAGGGGTGGTATTTTTTATTTGAATACAGAAAAAAAAAAAAAAAAAAAAAAAAAGTGTATAATTTAATACTTTTTATCGTTTTATATACGCCCAAATTACATTTATTACTCTTATAAACATAGCATGATTCGTATTAACTGTACATTTAGACCGTTCTCTAAGCGCCGAAGTCATTTCTACCTCATTACAGTTTACACATGTTCTCTCTCATTAGAATTTAAGAATTCTTTAAACTTTAGAATGCATACAGAATACTTCAAAATCGAGGGTTTAAAGTTTCTATTTTCCCAAATAATTATGTCGTGGTTTCAACTACTCTTAAGTTTATGCTATTCATAATGTAATGTTCATTCAATGTAGCATGTTGACGAAAATAAATAATTTTAAACTATTATATTAAAAAAAAGAGTAGCAGAGCTGATGTCACGAATGAAGTAAATAATTAAATAGTATAAATAGCAAACACTTATTGTGAATATAAAAAACTTCAATTTTTATTTAAAGCAACTTGATTATTTTTCCGGAAGGGCTGTATCATTTAACATTTGTCACTAAGAAAACACAAATACCTCCACCTAGAGTTTTATTTATTTATTTTAATTTTTTCTTTATTTTTTTTTCTTTTCTTTTCTTTTATTGTTTGTTTGTTTTTTTTATTTCCACTGAAGAAATGCAAAATTTTTCGGCAAGTTTTCTTTTAAAAAATTACTTCTTGTGGCAATACACAGAGGCAAATTTCGCCTTATGTGATTTTAAATTCTTATATTTTCTCAAGAAAATACACTTACTCTATTAAAGGGAAAAAATACATCAACTAACTGTTGAAATCATACTGGCTTGCCACAATACACTGAATAGATAAATCACCTTGGCATACCTTTTATTCTTTATATATAGGTACAGTAAAGCACCGCTTATACGTCTTTTACATTTATACGCCCTTTTAGTGAAGTCCCGATTGTATTCATTTTAATGCAAAAATTCTTCGTTTATGCGCCGCTAATATCGGTTATACGTCTTTTCCTTTTTACTAAAATTCTTAAAATTTCTGGACTTGTCATTATTTCCTATTCTAAATAAGACTGATTTTTTCTAGAAAGCATCCTAAATGGAGGAACACAAGAAAGATCGAAGAATACTGATCAAAGAATCAATTGAATTCACAGTAGAATTTTTAATGTTCATAGACAATCCGCAAATCAGACGAATATTAAAGATTTTTAATGTTATTAAATAACTATCTGTATGGACTTAAATCGTATGCTTATTATTAAAGATACGCAAACGGAATATGTATAATTAATATTCAAAATGTGTGCATATAGTTCTTAAGAAATGTAATATAATGCTCAATATATGACATATGTAATTAGTACCCAGTCATGCATTAATAGTATGATTTTTCTCACTTTATATATATATATATATTTTATTAATTATTGTCTTTAAAAAAATATAATATACATTAACTAACATAAGAAACTTTATTAATTTGTATTTCCATATAAATTTTGCTTAAGTGCCATTAAACTTATAGCAATCAAAGTGTTATTATTAAAATTTCGATTATACGTCTTTTCATTTATACGTCCTTTTACCGCAGTCTCTTGAAAGACGTATAAACGGTACTTTGCAGCATTTAATTTCAATAAATTTCAAATAAATAAATATCCTAAGAGTAATTAGTTTAAAGATAATTAAGGGGTTGCATGATTTTCGAAGGCTGAAATTAAAATAAAAGCGCATTTCTCTCTTTCTTTCTATATATTGTATATATACAGAGTGGTCCTAAACTAGTCCAAGCACTAGTCAATTCTATTTTGCGAAATTCCAATAAAATAGGTGCCTTAGTTTTTAAGAAATCGCATCTACGGTTTTTCTGAAGAATCTCTGAAAAACAGGACCCGCTACCCTAACAACACACTTGTCCACAATACACCCTAAAGATGTCCATAGACGTCTTTTTTCATCCATAAGACATCCTGAAAATGTCATTTGGAGAAGATGTGCTGTTAGTGTAGTTGAATTTTCCAAAATTTTTAATGGAAATTTTATAAAATATTGTTTTTTGCTCTTTTATATGCTTATAATTTTAAATAAAAAAAAAAAATTGTTTATTTTATTTAAATAAAAGAGAGAAGGAGAAAGTATGCTTTTTTTTTTTAAGCTTTCGAAATCCAACCTCTTACAGTTTAGATTATGTGTAGAATCGCCCATTTATTAAAATATATTATAAATACTTCACATAAAAGTTAACTTGTGGCCGTGTTAACACAAAAATAAATAAATAACAACTATGTTTTGTTATTTTTATTACTATTGAATAGATTTTTTTCATTTTTCAGAATTAGGCTTCAAGCTGTTTCTACAAAACTTAATAAATTGATTATCCAAAAAGCTAAATTCTTATCCAAATATTTATGGATATTTAAATGTCTAGAAAAGAATAAAAGAGAAAATCTAATTTCTAAATATCTGGGAACATACCTTCTTCCTTTTCCTTTTGGCTTAAAGCAAAGTCGTTGGGAAAAAAAAAAAAAAAAAAAATAATAATAATAATAATCCATTTAATATCTTTACATCATCTTCTATGTTAAAAATTTTCTCTTTTCTTCGATTTATACTTACACTTCCTATACTTTTTGTTTTCTTTCGTTTCTTTCTTTATTATTTCTTTCTTTGTTTGTTATTTTAAGGCTCTTTAAAATTTACTCTTTAAATTTATTCAGTAGCGATTTTTTTATACTTTAGTTTATTTAATTTATCTTTTATTATTATTATTATTATAGAAGATATATAAACCTTATATGAAATATCATTTTACAAATGCTTTTTCACATATTTAATAGATGGACGGCTTTTATAATAAAAATAATATAATATATATATATATATATATCGATTAAAACTTTTGCAATTTTTATTTAAAACTAATACTTGAGAAGTTCTAATTTTTTTAAATGTATATTTGCTTAATACTGATTTTCTTAATTTATAACTTTCATTTTTACTTTCTTAATAGATCTTAAAAAAACTTTATGTGTGCTTGCTGAGTTATTTTACTATTTTAAACTTGAACGTTTATATCAAACTGGAAAAGTTCGCATATTTTGTTAAAATTTTTTAAATAGATGGATAAAGTTGATTTAATTATTATTATCTTTGATTAGAAATGTAACACACCTATTATTATTATTTTTTTTTTTTCTTCTTCTTTTAAATTCGTGTCATCAGTTTTATTGTTATTGATATGCTAAAATTAAATTAAAAATAATATTGAAAAGTGTACAATAAATAATAATGAAACAATTCAAAATAATAAGGTATGTCTCAATCATTCCTGAGGAAAAGAGAGAAAAAAGAAATATGTATACTATATAAAAATATTTTTCGATATTTTTCATCTATATTTTTATTTAAAGGTTTATTAAGATATATTTCATCATACTTTTATTGTAAAATACAAAATTTTAATAATTTTATAAATCATAACCTTCATCAACACAAACTTTAGTGACTTACTATATTAAAATAAATAAATAAGAACTCCTTCTAACTTTTAATTATTCCGAAAATCATTGCAGAATAATTACTGACAATGTCTCTAGATTTCGTAGTTTTAGTTAAAAATTTGTGTAATAGAATTAATATTCTCTGTATATGACAAATGTAATTTAAAAATGCATATATGAAAAATATCTCAATCATTTCTAAAAAAGAAAAAGTAATTTTATACGAACAAAATATCTTTACAGTTATTTATTATTATTATTATTATTACATAGTTTTAATTAATAATTTTATAAATAACTATCTTCTTTGTGATCCGTATATTTTAAAAATTATTAATTATTAAAGAAACTTTCTAAGTTTTTTGCTCTTCTGAAAATCCGTGTAGAACAGTTATTGATTATTTTTCTAGATTCGGTTATTTTAGTTAAAAATTATGTAACGTAATTAATATCTCCATATGTGGTATGTTTTAATTAAAAATATATCATTTCTACACAGAAATGAACAACTCGAGCTATAAAAATTTAAGTTAAAGAAAGCTGGAATTAGTTAATTTCTTTTACTTAAATGAGAGCGTTAAATAAGCGATGCCAATTTAAAATTTTCCCTCTTTCTCCCTCCTCCATCTTTATATTTCTAATAACCGGAAGATCATTTCGTAGAATTTCATCTCGCTGCAAATCAATGGGCATGAACAAAATATATTTCGAAAAGAAATCGTACGATCCTTGCAGTAGAAATCGATATCTTTTCGATAAAAATAAGTGAGATGAAGGAAAGCGCTTCATTCAAGTGATGCTTTTCAGTAATCCACTAGATCACATTCGTTTTCTTCTTAGAATGATTCGATTCCGATGAAATAGTTATCATTTGGCGCGAAAAAGAATGAAAAGAAAAAAAAAAAATCCGGATGAATGAGAATAAAAATAGAACGCGTTTCAATAAATAATTACTTTAAAAATATTACTTAGATTCATGCAAATTTTTATATTAAATTACTTTTTTTGCAGTAGATTTTATTTATTCAGTACCTTTCAAGTATTTGAATTTTTTTCTTTTTTCGCCTTAGTTATTACTGTTTATGAATATGATTCTTCCTCGATACACTTCTTGAATTCTTTAAAAATTTATCCACATACTTTGAGAAAATGGCGTTGAATACGATGATTGGAATTCGATAAATGGATTTCTTTTGCATTATGCATGAGCGAATGAAATGTAGTATGTAAATGCACTATGCTTTATTTATGTTAACTGTTATTATTAATTTCCTGGTGTGTGTAATTTATTTGTGGAAATGTTATGTATTTTAGTAATTATGTCGTATTTACCATATATTATTTATAAAACAGCGTTACCCGAAGTAATAGTTGTTTGCATTATTTTATATGAGATACAGTCTTAACACGGTCTTTTCTAAGTAACTAATCGTAATATTGTAAGTGAGAATTAATTATTATTATGTTTATTCAAGTAATTTATTTACCATATTTCCAATGTTTGTATTATTTTCAAAAATCTGTTATTCGAGATTTGAAATAGTTAATAAAATTGTTGTTCAAAAAGTAGTATAAAAGAACTGCTTTTATTAAAATAGCCTGCGTTTAATTTTATGATAAAATTGAATTGAAAAGCTTTAATAATAATAATGAAATTGTTAATAATTTTCTTTTTGAATATAAATACTATAATGTTGACATACAGACATTAAAAATAATAAAGTTTAAAAAACAAAACATTTTCTTTATATTTTATGCTTATATAAATTAAAAATTTATTTTTAATTATATATTCGGAACATTTGTTCATCCAAGTATGCACTGTTCTATAATTCCATTTTAATTTATACCCAAACATCTTTATGTATCACATGTTCTTTTTCTGGCAAAATAATGCTGATAATAAACAAAAATTTTAAAGCAATATATATTCTGTTTCGCACGTAATATATTTTCCATCACAAAGGAAGATTTTGCTCTTTTTTGTTGGCAATCATTTTTCTCTAACGTTGTTCGGCAATATATTTTTTCTCCCTTTTACAAAATGGCAACGCTTCGTTCTTCTTGGGGTCACAGGTTATAAAATGGCTGAAACAGGTATTTGTACACGTTGTAGATGACATTAGGCGATAACTCTTCAGAACATTTTACTTTATCATCATTTGTCCCGTATTTTAGGCTTCTTCGGCAGTGTTATTGGTATATCTTTTTTCCCACCAGTGTAATCAATTTCATCAGCATGAAAATAAAAAATCAAAAAAAAGTTTTGATGGGTAGGGGTTGTATTAAGGGTCTTTTGTTTGGATGCTTTTAATAGTTCATCTATCATTCCTCCATCAAAAATAGTGTCATTAGAAAATAATTGCGTGTAATAAATCTGGGAGAAAAATTTTTGTTTTAAATTTATTCCATCAGAGAATAGACTTTTAGATTTCTTGAAAATTAAAGCTTTACTAATGTTTATATCTTCTACATTCTTTATAGATTGGATTGCTTTTGTCTTTTATTTTCTTTCTTTCTTTTCTATTAATTCTTTTCTTTTCTTTTTTTTAAGCAAATTCTAGTTTTATTATATTTAAATATAAATAAATAATCTGAATAAATAAATAAATAAATAATCGTTAGACCAGAAGGGTTACTTTCTTTCAATCTAAAAAAGGGGAGGTGATGGGAGAAAAATGTCTCTAAAAATAGTCTAAACATATCGTTATCTTTATAAAAATTTTGTTAAACATTAAAGTATGCATTATAGTCAGATGTTATATTTTCTAACTGTTCAACGCAATCATTTTTTAATCAAAAAGGAAAAAAAAAAAAAAATGCATCATGATTGAGAAAAACTGTGAAACCTAATCATTTAATTTTTTCTTAAATTTTTAGTCATATAAATTTATAGATGAGTTTAATGTATATATATATATCGTAATAAAATTTAATCTTAAAATTTAGCAATTAATAGAACTAAAACAATAACAGCACACTAAAATATAGAACTGAATTTAACATAGAGGAAAAAATTACACAAAAAGTGCGATATAGATTAAGAACCAATGAGTTACGATAGTAACATGAAAAACTTACACCGACCTGAATGATAATAAAAAAGGACCATTATACTTATGAGAGAGAAAAACATATAAAAAATCACAGAATTAATTGGATGTAAATGCTTAAAGTTAGAAGCATACTTTTCAAGGGGCGCATTCTTCATAAAGCTGTGAAAACTGCAACGATTTCGTAAAACGATATTGCTATTCATAGCAATTTATATCATTTCACGCCCCGATCGATGCAGTAAGAACAATAAAGAATGATATATATATATATATAAATCATGGGAGAAAATAATATAGTCCTATAATTGATGCTACCATATATTTATTCTTATTTTGTAATAATGATATAAAACAGTGGTTATTCAAACTAAAATTATGAGGAAAATCCTTTTTTTTTTTTTTTTTTTTTTTTTTTTAATTCTTTCAAGTTTACAACGTAATTGTCATTCTTTATATAGTTTACAGGTTAACAAAAAGCATAAAGTAAATAACAATTATAGAAAAAGGCAACCTTTTTTGTCTTTGCTCTTTAAAGCAAGAGGGGGAAATTATAACATCCATTTCATTATATATCCTCTTCAAATTACATCTTTTATGGTGATTAAAACAATCCTTTTATTTATTGCTTGGTACTGGTAAAAGTACTAAGACTTTACTTCTCTCATCTTTAATGGCTCTTTTAATGTACAAAAAAAAAAAAAAAAAAAAAACTTCTAAAGACCTAAACTTTTTCGTTTCACTGTTGTACATCTTTTTATACCGACTGAATAAATCTCAGAGAGTTTTACAACATAAACTTGTCATATGCTCAATGTGTTTTCTTCTAGAAAAAAAACAAAGATGGAGTAAATTGCAGTTATTTTAGTGGTGGAATATTTCAACCGTTAAAGAGGGGGGAAAAACTGATAGTTTTGCATTATATTTTTGAAACTTGGAAAATAAGCATATTACTTCATATCTGTTTTTTTTTTTTTTTTTTTTAAGTATATCTTGAATGAATATCAGAAGGAAAAAAAAATGAAATATATATATATATATATATATATATATATATAAGTTGTTTAGTTCATATTTTCTTAGAAAACAACTGTTTATTATGGTCAGAAATACTTAAAAATTGTGTTAACATTTAATGTCAGTCTGCTTATTGACCATTTTATTTTATTTTATTTATTTTTTAGAAACGTTTAAAAAAAAAAAAAAAAAAAGACAGACAGAAAGAAAGAAAGAAATGAATAATTTCTGTGATAAATTTATAACATTAAATGTTTAACGACATTTTTAATGGTATTCTTTTTTCTTTTTCTTTTTCTTTTTTTTTTTTTTTTTTTTTTTGTAATGTAATTTTTTAAAAAAGGTAGTATTAGTTCTTTAATTATACTTACATATTTCTTTATTTCCTTTTTTTTCCCCCTTTAAATAAAATTTAAATAAACATTTACATTTCAAATTTTGGCTTCATCATGATAATACTTATAAATATAATTATATATCATACATGATATTATGTATCCTATTATTACCTATAGATTAGTGTTTCTATAATGTATATTCGTATGTCCCAAAAGTGTCAAATTTAAACACAACTGTACTATTACTTTGAAAAATTTCAGCGATCATTTTCAGTAGTTTGCACAATTTCAGTAACATGTACTTTAAACACTTGTATTTAGCTAATCATTTAAAATATTTATTTTGTCTAACAATTCTCTCTTTATTCAGCTGCATCCTTTCACAAACTCCTTGAAATAACATGTGAAATGATGAGATCATACTTTGTGAAAACACACTATGTTGTTTGAAGAAAATGTCAAAAACATATGGGTTGGATAATATAAACGAATAATAAAAACAAGTATCTGAAGAAATATTAGAGATGTTTTGCCGATCTTATTTTGATTTATCGAAAATTGTTCAAATGAAACAGAACGAACAATGAAGACATAGGTTCGATTTTGGCCTTATTTATTTACAAAGATGCAAATGTCAATTGTCAGTTCTGTGACGGTAAGAAAGTTGTATTTGTACTTATCTCTCTCATCGTTGATCTAATTTAATTAATTTTTATCTTTTAAATTTTCCTCTCCGTCTAATATAGTACATTAATATATTAACTTTTACTCTAAGTTTTAAACAACAACTTAACTTTTAAATTTCTCAAACTACTAAGTACTTTAAAGCGCGTTGTGTTTTACAATTACCCAGGTTCCCCAACAATAGCCAAAGTTTGTGCAATGAACTTGCACCCTAGAAAGTTTTTGTGTTACTGTGCAGTTATGATTTTTACTCAATGTAGGTATAATAAAAGATTTTTTCTACATTATGGTCTATGGCAGCCTCTGTCTCACCTTAACCAACTTTAAACTTTACCTAAATCCAGTTCTTTATAATAAGAAAACACCACAGAACTGGCGTTTTAAAGTAATAAGTACAAAGCTTTGAATTTTATGATGTTTATTCACAGTTCAACTCAAAATTAAATTTTTTCGAACAAATAAAACCAGAGGGGATCCAGGTTTTAATTTTTAGGACCCATTTTTGTGAAATTTTTATCTGTTCTTTGTGAATAAATAAATAAGTAATATCGTGTAAAACCTTCGATTTTTAACAGTCATTCTATATAACGTTTAATATCAAGTTAATAGAGTTTCATTGAACCAAGTATAAGAAATAATTAAGAATAATACTGAAAAATAAAATTAATTAATTAATTAAAAATTTAAAAAAAGTTCGTTTTTATAAAACAAAATCCTGTGAGGAGGTCATTTTCATGAATTTGAATTTTTTGATGGGGAATATTTTATAAATTTAAATTTTGTGAAGGGGCCCACTTTATGGACTTTCATTTTGTGAATGGGGCTCTTTCAAAGCCGCAACCAAAGGGGTGTTTTGGGGATTCAAACGCTCCTTTTTTCCCCGAAATTTTCAGATTAGTCGAAAATTGTTGAATTATACTTCATTTTTATCATTTAACATTATGTACAAAAATTTGAACCCCCTCTGAAGTTTTTTTCTGGTTGTGGCCTTGGGCCCTTTTTACGATGTGAAATTTTGTGAAACGGCAGCAAAAAGGGCTTCAATGTTTGCAGGGAAAACATATGCTTTTCCTTCTTATAATATTCTAACACGATTCCATTTTATTTTCATCGTCTGCAAATTAATGTAAATGTATATACCGAGCAAGTTTACTACGATGTGAATGTAATGTAATGTAAAAAATAAATCTGTATAAATTTTAATAAATAAAAAATAAATATAAGCCATAGCGAAATTACATAAAATAAATGAAAAGTTTAGATATAATATTAAGATATGACATCACATTTTAAGAAAGCTACTTTTAAATTCCTTGCCTTTAGTGAACGAGGGTTAATGTAATTTGGCTATAACTTTTTCATATTTGGCATCCAAAACGTAAAATTTAACAATTTTCGGTGTTTTTTTTTTTTTTTTTTTTTTTTTTTTTAATTTTACCAGTACATTGCAAACTAATTTCTGAATTATTTCAAGCCAGTCGAAAATTACAACTTGAAAGAATTTCCTTGTCAGTAAGGCCGAATTTTCGCGTGGTCCTTGATTTTGATATTTTGGGACTGTGTAGAAGAGGTAAACTTTAATCTTTTAATTAAGTATCCTTATTATATTAATTATGGTATGTTTATTTGAAAACTAGATGGATGTAATAAACATTAAAATTATTCATAATATTTAATGATACTCTAATCTAAATTTAAATTTTGACAAGCTGCAAATGTAGAACTTACAGAATTTGGTAAAATTTATTATTATTATTATTTTACTTTCCCCTTCCCCCTAAAATCTAAGAAATTTTATAAAAGAATTATTTGATCATAGATTGGCAACGTTAATCTCATTATAGCTTCTCTGATTTCTTGGCTTCAGTTCAATTCCCTAAAGAGTGCATTTAAAACTTCCGCAATTTGCATTTTAATTAATTTCCTTCCCGCTGTTCATTTCGTTTTTTAACCCTTTCCTACGAAATTGTTCTCGCCTTTTCATTGGTTAACAGTGAAACTGAACTGAACATACATTCAATTCGAACTAAGTCTCCGGGAAGAGTTGCTAATTTAACTTTGAGAACGCTTAATGAAATAGTTAGGAGAGCGTGCCCAAGCTGTTGGGAAATTGCGAAAATTGTGTGGTAAATGGAGATACAGGATTTTAATAAATATTTTCCCCGAATGTTTGCGAGCGCAATTAGGCTTGTTTACTTGTCGGTTTGATTTCCGCACGAGAACAAACTTTTCCCGAGTACAAATTCTCGGTGGAGTGAGTGCTTGTGTGTTTCTTAAATATAAGAACATTTTGAAATTTCTTAGATATAATAAGCAATTTTAATCATTACTTTAATCACTTACTCGTTTTAAGAAGTCTTAATATATTTTCATATGAGAATAAATACCGATATCGAGTAACAGGTGATGTTTAGTAGGTAAAATTTCTTAAATTATGTTGTGTGTTCTGAAAATTTCATTTGAAATTTTGCCATTTACTGGTTACTTAGTCATTTTTACTTTGCTAGATGTTATTAAATTTGCTTTGCGCAGTCATACGAAATAAAAATGGAAAGATTCTCGACATTGGCTTTTTTCTTTTCTTTTTAATAGAAGTTAATGACAATTGCTTTTAAATAATTACAAAGTGTTAGGATTATAAATATTTGCATTATAACTTTTAAAAATAAAAATAAAATATATATATAATTAACATCAAGCTCTTCTATCAAGATGTATTCTCTTAGTAATTGTAAAGTCTTGAATTAAGGATGCAAGCAAAAACATTAAAAATGCTTTATTTGTATATTTACATGATAAAATCGCGGAGAAATGTCGTCTGATGCATTATATATTGATATTTTCCTGATAGCATCAACTGAAAACGATGCATATTTAATTATTTTAGATTAGCAATATCTTTTTAACTTTTCTAGCACCGATTTTACCATATTCGTGGCATTTCCATAATGAATATTGCTCGCCATGTCTCTGAATGATTTTAAACAAGTAGCTGCTCTGTCACTAAAAATTCAATACAGTATGAAATTAGGGAAAACCATTCGGAAAACATGCTCAAAGTGGGGAATATTCTGCAATTTTTACCAAAACACACTTCTTTAATATACAAATATAAAATCTTATCCAAAAATTTTAATTATTTACACCCGCAATAAAAATATGTAATGCAAGCCCCCTTTCCCTGTATATATTTTTGTCAGATTTAATCTATATTCTAGTAGGATGTGTCCTGTGCTTGGTTATAATTCTCTTTAATCTAGAAATTTCTAAGGGGAAAAAATCCTTTTAAAAAAGTACGTTCTTAAATACAGCCCCTTATCTTGTTAGTCATTAAAACGGAACCTACCGTTTCTCCCTTTCTAAAAATATTCAATTTATGTCGCAGACGAATCATTAATCCCAGAAATTGAAAGCAATTTAAAGAAACCGCACAGGTTCGCTCATTACTTACGAGTCCACGACTTGAGGTTGTTTTGATCTCTTTGAATAGATACAAAACAACTCCACTTTTTTTCTAGCCACCGGCGAAGAAAATGGACGCTAGCGAAAGCTAAGAATTTCTGTCGATGGAGACGCGCAAATTGCTAAGGATAAAAAAAAAATTAAAGAACCGGTTCAGATTTTTTATTTTTTGGAGTGCTGGGTATCAAAAGAATAGCCGCGGGCGCTGCAAAAACAAGTTATCTCCATTACAGTCACTTTACTGTCAAAGCCATGTGTCTTGTGTGTTGCTCGCCTTTGACGAATGAGGGAAATTTTTCACGGACTGGGTGGCTCCATCTTTCGGGAAAATGAAGCGCAAGTTGATCGAGTTTTTTCACGTGACCCTACGAACGTGTTCCTTGTAAATTATGTGCTGGATAGCGATGGTTACTTTCTTTTCCATAACTTCTAACTGGTAATTAACTTTTGATCTTCAGCAGATCTTTGACTTAGCAGAATCAGAGATGACTTAAACAGTCAAAGCGATCGAGAAGAGACCTTTTTTTTTTTTCTTTTGACGATACGATGCTCTTAGAATATTGAACTTCGAATTAAATGTTTTAATGTTATTTTCGATACCTTCAATGATAGAATACAAGGAATAGATCGTACAGGGCCCTGGATTTTCTGGGGGGCAAACAAAAAGACTTTATTTATTTATTTATTATTATTTTTGCTTTAAGTTTAATTCTCCCAGTGCTTCGTTTTATTGCGATATTTATTGTGAGACTAAAATATATTTTAAAAAATATTTTAGGTCCATATATATATGTCAGCCAATCTCGTAATCTAATACATCGACTTACTGATAATTGTTTGTCAAAATAGAACACCAATATAGACTTGTAGACTGCTGAAAATTTATGCCAAAATAATAATATCTTCTTTAAGATGGCTTGGTAAATAAATAAAATAAAGTTAAATTAAAAAATATTTTTCCTTCTTTTTTATTGATATATTCGAAATTTAGATTAAACACGGTGTTAAATTAAAACCAAAACATAGTACTTTGCAATTTGTGTGTCTTTCTTTCCTCTCCTCCCTTTTTCAAGAGGAAGGGATTGATTATAAGTGGGAGGTTCAAAAAATGATTAAACGCCCAGAACCTTCTTACTTTGATGAAGATCATTTTTCGAATACTTTTCTTTTTTTACGAAGCCTAAATCATAAAAGCCTGAGTAGTAGAAACTAAATCAAACAAAACATCTTATCGCAGAATTGATCTTCAAGACTCCAGCATTCTCAACTGGTATGGCTGCTGCATCCTTTTTGAGATAATCCTAAAGCAATTTAAAGTTTGCAGCTACAAACAGATTATTTTTCTCTCCATCTGAAATGTGTGTTTTTCTCAACCACAAGAAATACTTCTTTTGGGAGCGCGCCTTCGAAACAACGCCCGTTGCCACAATCATTAATCAACCTCCGAACGTGGAAATGGATGAACTTCGCACACATACATGCACAAAAAAAGAATTCTTTGTAAAACGTGTAAAAGCTTTAATCCAGGGAGTTAAAGTAACTGACATTCTTTTTTTTTTTTTTTTTTTTTTTTTTTATCTCAGGAATGTTACACAAGCTGTTTGCAAAACATTAGGGTTAGATTCCCAACTTCATTAGGGTTATTTAATATAAGAGATTATTAATTAATTCACGGTAAAATAGAATAATATATTTTTCCCCTTCTTATATCCCCTCTCCTCTTAAAACTCAATTAATTAAGATAAATTAATTATCTTTCATGTATCTGTGTGTGTCCATAGATTAAACAATAGAACGATTCGTGAATTAGCTTGAGACGTTATTTTATTTCGTCTGTACTTGGATGCAATATTACTCCGTGGATGCAAGTCATTGGATAAAATAAATCCTTGTTGCCATGTTTTCTCTTACAAATCAGTCATTTATAATCACGGAGGTTAAATTTTACAAGTAAAAAAATGAGGCATATCTATTCATTTAATTGATTTTTAGTAATTTTAGACTGAATGTCCAGACTCAAAAAAAGAATTTGTTTTATCTTTGCAGCTCAAACGGCAGAAAACTAAGAATTGTGTTAATTTTAGATTTTTATATCGCGTAGGGAAAATTTTATGATGGAAATAATCCGTTGAAAAAGTTTATTCGCAGAAGATTTATTTTATTAGGTTTAAAATGAAAATAGAATTACACTTGTACTTTATGATCTCCTTCGAAAGTTTCTTTCTCGTTTTTTTTTTTTTTTGTCTGAGGGCTTTTAATTCTTTACTGTTAGTTTTACTGAGGTTTCTCATCAGCGGTAAAAACTGGAGGAGAATTTCTCACCTTTGCTCAGAAACAAAGTGAGATTTCTAAAAAGAATGTGAGAACAGAAAAATACTTTTTAAAAAAAAAGAATAAAAATCTGGTTTGATGTAAATTGCTAATGATGTTTAATTTTACAGCTCTTTGATATAATTTAAGCGTAATCGCATTTGATTGCTTAAATTGTCGATTTTTTTCACTGCCGATTACCGAAATAAGCAGCTATTGCACGTCTTGCTCTAGTTTTTCTATCTTTTTACATTGCACCGAAGACCACTGTAGTGTCCTAGGTTATTACTGGGATTTGAAGTACAGAATTATTTTGTTTTGATTTGTTTTATAATTTACATTTTTTATTTTCTGTATTTTAAACATTTTTTCTAGCTATTTAATAAAGCTTTTTGAACTTAATACTGTACGATTGTATATAAAGAAATTGTTGAGGAATAAAGTAGTAGAGGATGAAATAGTAGAAAATGTCTAGATTTTTTTTACAAACTGTTAAAAACCACACACACAGAGAGAGAGAGAGAAAAAAAAAGTTTTTTGCAGGCGCTAGCGTCTTACTAACACTGACTTATGTGTTAAAGATGTTTAATTTTTTCTGTTTGTATAGTAAACCACGGGTAAGGGGGGCTAGAATGTATATTGTGCCCTAGTCCTACTTTCGGCTTGATCAGTCTATGACCTGACCTCCATCGAATGAATAAAAGCTGACATAGCTAAATAAAATACAAATTTACAGAAAATATGTTCTGTTCTTTTATGCTGATTCTTCTCCTTTTTTTAATGCTATATTCATTGTTTTTCTAATCCTACGAAAGAACAAACATCTGCATGAATTCACAAACATGTTGCCTGTCATTCTACCTTAAAACACCGTTCTAACCGCGCTTCATCAAACATCCTCTGCAGTTTCGAGATCTTATGCAAAGCAATTCGATCGCAAAGAGTTACAAAAGAACAATAAATCGTTTGTTAAAAGTCTGATCATTCACTCATCCCTGAGGGCCCAAAACCTTGATTTAAATCTTGCTCACGATTGGCCGACCTTGAACGAATGGGCCGATCCTATTTCACTTTGAGAGCGAATTGAATTCGATTTGACACTTGAGTGACTTAAGAAGGAAATTGAATATTCATAAAAAATAATAATAATAGAAAAATATACATTGCGAACTTGGGCTTTTGTTTTATTTATATATATGTAGATATATATTTTTTAGTTTAGTGTTTTATATTTATTTATTTTTTAATTACTATTTTCATTTTTTAAGAACTTTTGACATTATTAAATTTGATTTAAATGCTGATTAGTCCATTTAACTAATATTTTATTGTCATTATTAACTTTATTACCATCTACAAAAATTGGATATATTTTTTAAAGGGAATAATGTGATTCATACTTGATTTTTTTATTTCTTTCAACTTCCAATGAATTTAACCCGAGAAGAAATAGATTAAAGCTTTTTTTTTGTCAAAATATTAAAGAACTTTAAGTTATTTTACTTTACTTTAATTTAATTAAGATATGAAATAACTCAAGGGTTAAACTTTCCGGGACTAACCTAAATTCAGGGTTTTTAAATTTTTGTTGTTTTTGAATTTTCTGTTAACGACTGTATAATATATCATTAATAATAAGTCTCCTCTCACCATTTATTCTGTACACAAGTAGCAATTTTCAGGGTTTTTGCATGTGAGGTAATTCACCTCTGGTAACTTTTTATGTTTTTTAATAAATAACCAAGACTTTATTGATGGGAGAACAGTTAAGACGTGGACCTGGACTCCCACTCACAAGAAGGGTCTTGCAGTCTAAAATAGATTTAATAAAAAATTATAAAATATGTTAAAGTGCCTTATATTGCTTTCATAATATATGTGCCCAAACACTAATTTCTTCTCCCATATTTATAATATCTTTGAATAACATATAAAGATGTTACATTGTACACAATAAGAATGTTGTATTAAAAAAAAAAAAAAAAAAAAAAAAAAAACGTAAAATGCAAAAACACACAAAGTGTAATACGTGCTTCCCCATTTTCTCTCCCCCCCCCCCCCCTCGCCTGATGAAAGATCGGGGGCATCGTGCTATTTTGCAACGAAACATATGCAATGTGTTTATGCATTTTATGTTTTTTTTTTTTTTTTTTTTTTAACCCAAAAAAATTTGATATGCTTTCCTTCACATTTGAACTCGAGATTTTGGTAGTTTCAAATGTAATGCCACACTGTGCTTTATCAGGTATATTTTTATTTATAAAATTAATAATTTGAAGAATCGTTGTAATTAATATATTAATGTATATATATATATATATATATATATATATATATATATATATCATTCTTTTTCCTATTTGTGTTCTACCAGGCCCTCGATAACGTTCGATCGCAAAGAGTTACAAAAGAACAATAAATCGTTTGTTAAAAGTCTGATCATTCACTCATCCCTGAGGGCCCAAAACCTTGATTTAAATCTTGCTCACGATTGGCCGACCTTGAACGAATGGGCCGATCCTATTTCACTTTGAGAGCGAATTGAATTCGATTTGACACTTGAGTGACTTAAGAAGGAAATTGAATATTCATAAAAAATAATAATAATAGAAAAATATACATTGCGAACTTGGGCTTTTGTTTTATTTATATATATGTAGATATATATTTTTTAGTTTAGTGTTTTATATTTATTTATTTTTTAATTACTATTTTCATTTTTTAAGAACTTTTGACATTATTAAATTTGATTTAAATGCTGATTAGTCCATTTAACTAATATTTTATTGTCATTATTAACTTTATTACCATCTACAAAAATTGGATATATTTTTTAAAGGGAATAATGTGATTCATACTTGATTTTTTTATTTCTTTCAACTTCCAATGAATTTAACCCGAGAAGAAATAGATTAAAGCTTTTTTTTTGTCAAAATATTAAAGAACTTTAAGTTATTTTACTTTACTTTAATTTAATTAAGATATGAAATAACTCAAGGGTTAAACTTTCCGGGACTAACCTAAATTCAGGGTTTTTAAATTTTTGTTGTTTTTGAATTTTCTGTTAACGACTGTATAATATATCATTAATAATAAGTCTCCTCTCACCATTTATTCTGTACACAAGTAGCAATTTTCAGGGTTTTTGCATGTGAGGTAATTCACCTCTGGTAACTTTTTATGTTTTTTAATAAATAACCAAGACTTTATTGATGGGAGAACAGTTAAGACGTGGACCTGGACTCCCACTCACAAGAAGGGTCTTGCAGTCTAAAATAGATTTAATAAAAAATTATAAAATATGTTAAAGTGCCTTATATTGCTTTCATAATATATGTGCCCAAACACTAATTTCTTCTCCCATATTTATAATATCTTTGAATAACATATAAAGATGTTACATTGTACACAATAAGAATGTTGTATTAAAAAAAAAAAAAAAAAAAAAAAAACGTAAAATGCAAAAACACACAAAGTGTAATACGTGCTTCCCCATTTTCTCTCCCCCCCCCCCTCGCCTGATGAAAGATCGGGGGCATCGTGCTATTTTGCAACGAAACATATGCAATGTGTTTATGCATTTTATGTTTTTTTTTTTTTTTTTTTTTAACCCAAAAAAATTTGATATGCTTTCCTTCACATTTGAACTCGAGATTTTGGTAGTTTCAAATGTAATGCCACACTGTGCTTTATCAGGTATATTTTTATTTATAAAATTAATAATTTGAAGAATCGTTGTAATTAATATATTAATGTATATATATATATATATATATATATATATATATATATATATATATATATATATATATCATTCTTTTTCCTATTTGTGTTCTACCAGGCCCTCGATAACGTTCGATCGCAAAGAGTTACAAAAGAACAATAAATCGTTTGTTAAAAGTCTGATCATTCACTCATCCCTGAGGGCCCAAAACCTTGATTTAAATCTTGCTCACGATTGGCCGACCTTGAACGAATGGGCCGATCCTATTTCACTTTGAGAGCGAATTGAATTCGATTTGACACTTGAGTGACTTAAGAAGGAAATTGAATATTCATAAAAAATAATAATAATAGAAAAATATACATTGCGAACTTGGGCTTTTGTTTTATTTATATATATGTAGATATATATTTTTTAGTTTAGTGTTTTATATTTATTTATTTTTTAATTACTATTTTCATTTTTTAAGAACTTTTGACATTATTAAATTTGATTTAAATGCTGATTAGTCCATTTAACTAATATTTTATTGTCATTATTAACTTTATTACCATCTACAAAAATTGGATATATTTTTTAAAGGGAATAATGTGATTCATACTTGATTTTTTTATTTCTTTCAACTTCCAATGAATTTAACCCGAGAAGAAATAGATTAAAGCTTTTTTTTTGTCAAAATATTAAAGAACTTTAAGTTATTTTACTTTACTTTAATTTAATTAAGATATGAAATAACTCAAGGGTTAAACTTTCCGGGACTAACCTAAATTCAGGGTTTTTAAATTTTTGTTGTTTTTGAATTTTCTGTTAACGACTGTATAATATATCATTAATAATAAGTCTCCTCTCACCATTTATTCTGTACACAAGTAGCAATTTTCAGGGTTTTTGCATGTGAGGTAATTCACCTCTGGTAACTTTTTATGTTTTTTAATAAATAACCAAGACTTTATTGATGGGAGAACAGTTAAGACGTGGACCTGGACTCCCACTCACAAGAAGGGTCTTGCAGTCTAAAATAGATTTAATAAAAAATTATAAAATATGTTAAAGTGCCTTATATTGCTTTCATAATATATGTGCCCAAACACTAATTTCTTCTCCCATATTTATAATATCTTTGAATAACATATAAAGATGTTACATTGTACACAATAAGAATGTTGTATTAAAAAAAAAAAAAAAAAAAAAACGTAAAATGCAAAAACACACAAAGTGTAATACGTGCTTCCCCATTTTCTCTCCCCCCCCCCCTCGCCTGATGAAAGATCGGGGGCATCGTGCTATTTTGCAACGAAACATATGCAATGTGTTTATGCATTTTATGTTTTTTTTTTTTTTTTTTTAACCCAAAAAAATTTGATATGCTTTCCTTCACATTTGAACTCGAGATTTTGGTAGTTTCAAATGTAATGCCACACTGTGCTTTATCAGGTATATTTTTATTTATAAAATTAATAATTTGAAGAATCATTGTAATTAATATATTAATGTATATATATATATATATATATATATATATATATATATATCATTCTTTTTCCTATTTGTGTTCTACCAGGCCCTCGATAACGTTAGAATGCAAATATGTATTTATCTATTTCTAATTTATTCCATTTTTGTTTGATTTGGTGGTCTTTGTTTTCGATCAGTTTAATTGTTTGAATACTGATAATACTTAATAATCCTTAAATTTCACTGACTGATTATCAATATATATATATATTGGTTTTATTATTAATTTTGTAGAGTTGAGAACCAATAATTACGATGTTAATTAAAATTAAACCAAAAGTTATGATATTGATTACCATTAAAAAAAAAAAAAATAGTATCATTAAATTATTATTATTGTTTTAATTTCTATTGTTTTAATTTTGGAGCTTCTTAAAGTTAACACTGTAATAACATTGCTCAGATTTTTAATTTTATTTGGCTGATGAAATGGATTGTCTAGTTTTAATTTTTATTTTTAGCCATTTTTTGAATTATTATTTTATTATTTTATGATTTCTTTTTTGTTTAGTTACTTTATGATTTTTATTTCTTTCCTTTTACATTTCTGTTTACAGTTCCAGTTCCGTCTTTAGCGCTGAAGCCTCCATCATTAGGTAATTAAAAGCCGAGCTTGGCCTTGATTTTTACTTTAAAATTTGAAAAGTGTAGCGTAGCGCTCTTTCTACAAATGAGTAGATCTCAACTCTTCTCACCTACCCAATAGACTTACTTCTCTGTAACTTTTTAACTTTCATTCTTACTAAAAAATAATTTTGTTTTAGTGCTATTTTTTTTTTTTTTTTTTTTTTTTTTTTTTGTAAGATATTGGAATTTTGAATAACTTCTATAAACAGTCCTTCGTTACAAGAATTCATTTTTATATATTTCCAAAATGTCACTTAATTATTATTATTTTATAATAAATGAAAGAAGATGGGGAAAAGTTTTTCATATAATATTCAAAATATGATTATTTACTATTTATTTATTTACTCAAGGGGAAAAAAAAAAGGCCTTGCAGATCAAAGAGTAATGGATCATTCCAGCAAATATTATAACAAAATTTACAATAAGTTAAGGCAATTATTTTACTTATATAATCACATTAAAACCTACTTTATATATATACGTTGCATGTTCAGAAATCATAAAAGATATCCTTAATATTAAATTGTAAATTAATTTCTAATTATTCTTGCCATATTAGAACAGAAAAAACAATTATAAACTAATTCACAATTTAATATTCAAGGCATTTTTTATGATTTCTGGCCAAAAGAAAAAAAAAAATGACTCTACTCAAAAATGCAGTATTTGAGAAAAATCAACTAAAAGATAACTATAAAGCGTTGACATAAAACTGACACAACAGCCTCTCAGATGGTAATTTCTCGAGACAGATATGTGACACTTTTCCTGCACGGTGAGGCATTTCATACACATTTTCTAATGTTATAAATTCCAAATTGTCTTTCTTTTATCCCGTTTCACTTTTCTTGTCAGGATGCAAAATTATAATACATACGGAAAAAAAAAAAAAAAAAAAAAAAAAAAACTACAACATGCTGCTTTAAATGTAAAAAAGTATAACACTAAATGTTGGAAGAAAGTCAATTTTATATTCATCTAAAAAAATGCGTTTATTTTATTTTATTTTTAATGAAATCTAATCGATAACTTTGTTTTAAATTATTACAGATTAATGATTTAACCATTCGTTCTAAAAATATTGACGAGTTCTTTTGAAACATTCCCATATTGAAAATTCCTCCCCTCTTTCTTCCAGGACAGTAAGCGTTGCTCTTATGCGTCCACAATTTGTTTCCTATTTGACTATTATTATTACAAATAATTCTTTTTTATTTCATTATGATTCGTTCAAAATTATTCTCTTTGTGTACAATTATAAGAAATTTTGTCCCATACCGCCATCTTCCCCCACAACCACTTACATCCATAAGACATCTATAAACACGTATAAAAGTTTAAAAATGATCCATTAAACTTCTATAAACGTCCTACAGATATCTATCAGCAAGACCCATGTCACTCTTTCTTACATCCATTATCTGTTACATATCCGATAAATCTCCAATAATTGGACTTGTTAGATCTAATAGATATTGAAAATATCTAAATCTTGTTCTGATCGAACGTGTTACATCCAAGGGCCCGATTAAGCTTTTAAACAACGGGAAGCTCAGTAGCATTTTGGGGCTCCCTTTCATTTCGAGAAATTTCGTTCTTGCTATATATATATTGTCATATAAAAATACTATAGACCAAAACTCCGTGTGTGATTATAGTTTTTTTTTTTTTTTTTTTCTTTTTTTTTTTGCGTCTGGGAGATTTCTACCTACAACATTAAAGTCATAGCTTATTGATTAAGACCATTCAGATTTTTGTGGTTAAATAACAGAATTTTTCCAAAATAGTGTTTATTTTATCTAACTTTAAGCGAACTTTCTCAGAAGAAAATCCAATCTCAGTGTGAAAATCGAAAACTGAAAATTCAAGATTCTGAATTTAGACCTTTTGGGCCCCCTTTTTAATTTTAGAGGGGTAGCTTGCGCTTCCTGAGACTTTTCGGTCATCAGCCCCTGGTTACATCGTTAGACATCGAAAAAGGCACGTCTAAATATCGTCTCTATTCAAACATCTAATAGATATCTATAATTAATACAGGGTATCCAGGACTTTTAATGAACCTTTTTTAGATATTTCGTACCTTTTTTATCTTTTGGATGTAATTTATATGTCTAATGGATATCAGTGGCTGTATGGGTTTTAGAAAAAGCAAGATGGCAATGCAACCTGTTGGACGTTTTTCACTAAAAAATAATACAGGTATAAATTTATGACAAGGTGCAACTACATATCAATTTCATTTGATCATGAATTTCTGTGCTGTAGTTCCTGCGATACAGTTGCCACAAGATTTTTGTCACACACACACACAGAGACAGACAGATATTTTCTAAAAATACTCAAATCGTGTTCTACACTACTCAAAACGTGTAAATATCCATATAAAACTAAGTTGAAACGTTTTACAAAACCAGTAGTACCTTCTTCTATTTAATACAGAGTGTGTTAAGTTGGTCACGATTGAATGATATATCGAGAAAGTTTTCAAATAGATGCAGATATATTATTTACACCGTAAGTTATATGGGCAGTATGCATATAAAGAGATAAATCGATGTATTTAATGTATAAAGAGACTAATAATTACAAAGTTATTAGGCTGATTAATGTAAATATAAAAATTAAAATAATCTATGTATTAAAGTGACGCAATAAACAATATACCTAAATTGAGTTATCAAAATATCAAGAGAATTCACTTTACACTGATCCCCCCGCTCTTCCAAATCGCTAACTTCCATAATAAATAAAATTATTTTATTAATTTTTTATTTCCTTTTAAAAAATTATTAAAAAAAAAAAAAAACTAAACACAGTTTTTTAAACATTAGGCATGTATATTTAGAGACGACATACTCATGAAGTTATTTGCATATATATGAAATTTATTGATTTTCTTTTTTTGTGTAGCAAGAAGTTTAATAGAGTTTCCCATTTTACTTTAGAAATACCCACCACACACACACCTATATATTTTGTAAAATAACTAGTATGTCGATTTTTTTTTTTAATAACACCCAGGATAATAATAATAATAATAATCGCCAGAGAGCAATTTAATTAAGCGGTCTCCCATTAAAAATAAATAATATATATATATAATTCATCATGTTAATGATCAAACACTAGGAAGGGCAACTTTAATTAATCATATATACATCACTAAATGAAAACACGGACTGTATATAGAAGTTTAACCGATTTTTATTATTATTATTATTATTATTTTATTCCAATGAATCCCATAATTGTATTTTCTTTGTATTTCAGCAGATCGCCATCACTCAATTACTACTTATTCCTGTGAAGGTAATGAGCTTGATATCGGGTGTGATGAGGGCAAAGTCATACGCTTAATCCGAGCCAACTACGGACGTTTCAGTATAAGCATGTGCAATGATATTGGTCAGGTGGACTGGAGTGTCAACTGCATGTCATTTAAGTCATTTCTCATCATGCAGGAGAGGTAACTATACATTTCACATTTTAGTTCTATACAAATCACCAAAGAAAAAATCATTTATTTTCAAAAATATTTTGTATCCTTAGGTTATCATGTGGGATTTTTTTTTATCTTGCAGAAAAGTGGAATTGTGTGTTTTGAATTCTCTCTTTGAACATGTCACCTTTTATCTTAGTGAGCTATTAAAAAATAAATAAATAAATATTTCTTTTCCAGATTGAAAATCAAAACCCTGAGTTTACTTAATTAAAATACTTCATCTTTCAATGAGATATCTTTTAAATACAGAGGGGGGGGGGATCATTTATTTCCAAATTTGTTTTATATCCTCGTGTAATCTTACAGTTTTTTTTTTTTTTTTTTTTTCCCTCCCCTTTTTATAATAAGGTTATCTCATTGAAAAATGGATTTTTTCGAATTCTGTGTTTGGAATTCCATTCTTTGAGTGCGTCACATTTTATCTTAGTTATTAATAGATAAATATTTCTTTTCGAAATTTAAAGTTAGTAAAAAAAAAAAAAAAAAAAAAAAATAGAATACATAAGTTTTTTAGTACTTTCTATTCAGTTATTTTCCTAAAAACGAAATACATTTAATTTGGAATATATAAAGCTTGTTTAACAAATGAATATGAAATTCAGGACAAAATAATAATAATAATAAATAAATAAATAATAATAATAATAATAATTTTTTAAAACGTAGTAAAAGTCGGGAAACAGATTTTAGACCCCTGAAACCACATGTACCAATAAGAATTAAATTTCATCATATTAAATTTACCTGCGAAGACATTTTGTTAATTATTGAAACAATTAATTTTATTTTATATATATACTAGCCGCCTTCAGCGACCAACTGGTTCGCGATCCTTGAAAAATCCGCCTTTACGAAACTCCCGCTCTTTGGCGCCTGCGGCGCCTTTTTCGCATTTCAGGTCCTACAACAGCTTATTGACATACAGTGAAAATAGCTTTATTGAAAATTTTAACCACAGTAAATTCCCGCTCGGTAGCGCTTGCGGCGCCCTCTTCCCGTTTCAATATCTGAAACAGCCTGTTCGCTCACCGTGTGCGTGTTATGATCTTTCAAAATTCTGACTTTAGCAAAGTCCCATTCGGTGGCGCCTTATCGCCTTATCCCCGTTTTAGAACATGCAACAGCTTGCTCGCTCATAGCGCAAATAGTTTTGAAATTTTTAAGTGGATTTTTCTCTATAGCTTCAAAAGAAAATATAAAATATTTATTTTTTGGAAGACAAGGAAATTTTTATTGTTTGTGCATTTTCTGAATGTGAAGATATAATTTAAACAAATGAATTAGGTAATGAATAATTCTTGTAACAAATTTCCCCCATAGAATATGTGGTAACTGGGGCTGAAGAAATTGTATAAGGTGGACAGGGCGCGCTTCACTTACCGTCGCGTCGCCGGAAGCCCAAGCCAATGTTATTCTATGGGAAATTTTATTTACTTATAACTCCTTAACTAATACATACTTAAATTCTGTTTTCACATCCTGAAAATTCATAACTGTTAAATTGACGGACTTTTTTCTTTTCTTTTTTTTTTTTTTTTATGCATTTTTTTTTTTTTTTTATGCATTTTTTTTTTTTTTTTTTATTCTTTAATTTTCAAATGCTTTGTTTTGAAGCTGTAAAATATGAATTTTCAGTATGTGAAATGTTTTATTTTGCAGTTTCAAAATTAAACGTTTAAAATTTAAAAAATCCGTTTTAAAAAATGTCCGTCAACTTAACAGCTGTGAGTTTTCTGAATGTGAAAACAAAATTTGAAAATATGTATTAGTTAAGGAGTTATAAGTAAACAAAATTTTCCTTGGAATAACATTGGCTTGGGCTTCCGGAGACAGTAAGTGAATCGGGCTTTTAACCCTTTCAGTCGCAGTGTTCCCGCTGATGGAACACCTAATTTTTATTCTCAAGTACAAAAACTCATCCCGGAAATTTTTTAGCAAAAATTTACATTTATAACATAGCAGAAAAGGCCCCTTTTTTTAACCTGAAAATTTAAAATTTCTTTTATTTTAATTTTGTTCATAAAATCCGGTGGCAGTGTAATTTAAATGATCCGAATTACCCTGCGCCGCAAAGGGTTAAGTAATTAACTTGAAATTATTTAATATAATATTGTTTACAGATATTTATCAACATTGCATTAAAAAAAACAAAAAGAGTATTTTTTGCATTGATGCATCATTGTACATTTTTCACTTCATTATTGTACTAATTTAAATAGTTAAAATTAACAAGATTTTTTTTTTTTTTTTCTCAACAGGTGTAGCCAAAAACAAAGCTGTAGTGTGAGAGTATCAAGTAAAATGTTTGAAGATCCATGTCCTGGTACCCTTAAATATTTAGAAGTCCAATATCAGTGTGTCTTACGTAAGTTTTAATATCTAGAATTACCTTATTCTTCCTTTCTTTATTTATTTAATTATCAAATGTGTTTAGTTAGTAAAAAAAAAATTACATTTTTACTTTCTTCTGTATGTAATATAGAGAAAGTATTGGATTCGTGAAAATTTTTGATCTCCGTTTTTTGATGGATTTACACGTTTTGGGATGTCCTGAACACGATAGTTTTTGGAAAATGTCTGTCTGTGTGTATCACGATTTTTGTAGACACTGTATCTCACGAATCAATGAATGAAATTTAACAAAACTTGGTATTCAGTTGCACCCTAACATAAACTGGCGCTGATTAGATTTGGGGATCAATCGCTCAACAGGTGGCACTGTGATCGTGTTTTTTCTAAATTTTTAACATGGGAGTATAGGACAAAATTTCGTATAAATGTACATAATGAGAGCTATTATTAACCTGTGATTGTAAAATTAACATGAATTATTGACAATAGTAGTAGTTAATTAGGGGGAAAAAATTGTGCATGTGGGGGGGCATCGCTTCCCCCTTTCTGGGGAGGGGAGCGGGAACCCCCCTCCCCCGGGGGAGGGGGGGGTTAAATTTTCAAGATGGGTATCTTTCGAAAGGTCTCGTCAATACCTTTAAAACGAATGGTTGAACTATAAATATGTGATAATTTAAAACAAAGTTATCGATTTTTCTTTTTTACTTTTAACGATTAGAAAAGGAAAAAAGTAATTTTTTTTTTTTTTTTTAATATTGTTACTGAGTGAATTTGTATAGGAAAATATAGAAGAAAGTCTTGTGGTGGCCACTACATACTAGTTTAACTTATTGCCATTGTATCATATCTTAACCCTTAAATGCCTGTTTTTTTTTTTTAAATAAATTTACAATTATTTTTCTGTTTTCATTTCTTAAATAAATTATGGAGAAAATATTTTTTAAGAAATTATTTTAAGTAAGGTTTACGACTAAAACGTAATTTGTTGCCAATCAGCAATATTGGTTTTAATTAAAAAAATACTTTTCTTAATAAAATTCTAGATATGGAATACATACCTTATTATGTAATAATTTTCCATGTAATAATATTTACTTGATCACTGCAGAATAAAATAGGGTATTTGCAAGTTTAAAAACTGAGCAAAAAGTTCATGTAGCTACAATGAGCTACAACAACAACAACAACAACAAAACAAAACAAAACAAAAAATCTATCTTTATTCTTAAATAGCACTAGTGTTGCCATCTACATGCTGAAAATTGATTTAATAATACTATCAGTATGTAATTTAATGGCAGCATTTGATATTAGAGCTTCAATATTAATCTATAGTATTTAGAAGACAAAATTGGGAATGTTGCCGAAAGGTATTTAAGGGTTAAAGTATAATATTATACGTACAGGTTTTTAAAAAATGTTTAATTCTTAGTAACCAGGGGAAAAAAAAAAAAAAAAAAAAAAAAAAAAAAAAGGTAAAGGCCTTTCAGTAGCACTTTTCATATTTATTTATCTCTGAAAAAAAAAAAAAAAAAAAAAAAAAAAAAAAAAAAGGATTATTAAAATAATTATAATAATTTTAGATTGAGTGATTCTTACAAGGATAAATTTCTAAATTTTTTAATTATGTTATAAATGGATTAAATCATGAAGTATGCATCATCACATGAAAAAGTGACATTGTACATTAGAAATAAAAAATAATTATTATTATTATAAATTTCAAATAATCTTGATGATATTTTGAACAAAATACCTGAATAGCTAAATTATTAGTTCTATGATTAAATGAGATTATATGCTTAATGAAAAGAATAATGTGCATAATTCACAAATCCTAAGGAAAAAAGATAAACTCTTAAATGCCTGATTATTTAAAAATCAATTTTAAAATGTACATACTTTACCATATAATAATTTTTCATGTAAAAATTTTTAGCGCTAGTGTTGCCTGTTGCCTCTACATTATGAAAATTAAATAATATTACTATCAGTATGTAATTTATTGGTAAAATTAAGCACTTGAGCTTTAATATTATTCTAATAATATTTTAGAAGGCAAAATTGGATATGTTGCCAAAAGGCAACGCACGACATTTAAGGGCCCGCTTCACTCACCGTCGCCGGAAGCCGAAGCTAATGTTATTCTATGGGAAATTTTTCATTACAAATAACTTATTAACTAATACAAATTTTTAAATTCTGTTTTCACATTCAGAAAATTCCCAGCTGTTAAATGGACGGACCTTTTTTAAAAAAATATTTTTTAATTTTCTTATATTTTATTTTGAAGCTGCAAAATACGAATTTTCAGTATGTGAATTTTTTTCATTTTGCAATTTCAAAATAAAATATTAAAAATTAAAAAAATACATTTTTAAAAAAGGTCCGTCCATTTAACAGTTGGGAATTTTCTGAATGTGAAAACAGAATTTAAAAATATGTATTAGTTAATAAGTTATTTGTAAAGAAAATTTCCCCATAGAATAATATTGGCTCGGGCTTCCGGCGACGGTAAGTGAAGAGGGCCGTTAAGGCTTAAATTAGAAACTGCAGTTTTTGGTGTATTTTTTCACATATTTCAGTGTGAAAATCTGAAATTTTTAACTATGAAAAGGAGATTGGAGATGATTACAAATAAACAAATTGCAGGTTAGAAAATATACATTGCCTCTGGCAAATGGGTAATTGTGTCTGTTAAGTGTTTGTTATATGTAATGCAAAAATCAGGTGTCTGTGTAGACAAAATTTGGGGCTGTTCTTCACAAAATTTTGCTTCATAAAAATAGCCACTTCACTAAATTTGAATTTCTTAAAAAGAAAAAGTACCTCTTCACGAAATTCAGAATTATTTAAAATGACCCTTTTATTAAATTTTGTTTTATAAAAATGATTTATTAATTAATTTATTGATTATCTTATATTTTTTGTTATCAAAAAGATAGTTCTGAGTCTTCCATCTACATTTATTCGAATTTTTCCAATTTAAGGTTTCACCAATCTAAAAATAAAATTTTAAATTATTATTATAAAACATATATATTATTTGTATAATAAACTTAAAAAATATAACTAGTCAGTAAAGGAGACTACTATATTTTTCCAAATGTTACTAATCTTGTTTATACTGCTTATCTTAGCAAAATTTAAATAGCTAATAAATGATAATGATGATGATGATTATTAAATTTTATCATTACCTTAAATTTTGTGCATGTAAAAAAAAAAAAAAAAAAATTGCTGTGACTTGAGTTAATGAAATATTAACTTAATTTTGAATAAAATAGACATAAAATATTGACTATATATATATATTATTATTATATATATATTTTTTTTTTCATATAGTTCTATAAAATAAATTGAACAAAAACTAATTTTAATTAAACATAAATTATTCTCCAGCATATGTTCTGAATGTTCTGTCAAGTGACTATTAATGACTAAAATTGTGTTTCTTTTTTTCAGCCTCATTTTTTACAAGTACTACTAAAAAAACTACAATATTTAATAGTTCTATATCTGATGTCGATATGACACCTGATACAACATTAGGCACAGTGCCAGAAACTTTGGGTGATCCAGATGTGACAGTATCTCTCACATCTCCCGCTACTAGCAGCAGTAGTAGTACCACAACTACTACCACTACTACTACTACTGAAAAATACATGGTGCATAGTGTAAACCTAGTCACTTCAACTCCTCGTCTAACCAGTAAGTGTTGCAAAATTTATTGAAATAATTTTTGACTGTAAAACTAACATATCACTTTTTATATTTTATATAATTATTAACCCTTTAAAGTTTACTATGTATTATATTTTTGGAAATTGCTAAACTAATTTCAAAAATGGTTTCTAGACACACAGCTGATCACAAATGTGTGAAAAGAAAAATTTAGCATTTTTAATTTTTGATAAATGATTTTATAAGTGCACACTATAAATTTTATAGACTGGCAACAGTTGTTTCAGGTCAAAATAATACCACAGGCCTTTATCAGTTGAAAAAATTGGGCATAAGTGCATCAAACAGCAAGGTGCATTTGTGCCTACTGAGAAATTCAAAACGACTTCTGTATATGGCTTCCTCTGGAATGCAGAGTAGTGCTGCTATCTAATGAACAGAGAAGGAAACCATCTTGTTTCAAAATCATGGATGCTTGGAAAATACAAATAAATCAACTTACTCTTCTGACTGAGCTAGAAATATTTGTTTACTATTATTATTATAGTATCACAGTTATTCTTTCTTGCTTGCTAGCTCATAACTTTTATTTATTTATTTTTCTTTTAAATGTTATCTAAGATACAATTACAGTAAAAAATATGTCAGTGAATATATATATATATATTTTAATCAAAAAAGCCAATTATAATTTGTATTCATGTAATTATTATCACGAGCAAAACTAAAATAAGTGTTAAACACAAAAGTTTTATATATTTATTTTTTCTTCCTTGAATATTTTGTTAAACATATTTCTATATGTAGATGAAATTTTTCTGATTTCTTATTGAAGTGTAATAAGCTCTGTTATTTTATTGATTATTATTTTTTTTTTCCTTCTTTAACATAGCTGAAGCTCCAAGTACTGCAAGAACAACTACAGTTATAAGCGATCTGCCAAATCACTGCCCTCCTTTGCTTATGAATGATATTCAGTGGAATTGGACAAAAGCTGGAACACAAGCCATTCACAGGTGTCCTGGTGGGGCAACGGGTATGTCATATTTTGTTATGTAACAATCAATGTATTCTTTCGAATAATATTAAAATAATTATAATTGTGAGGGATTTTCTTTTTCTTTTAATATATACAGTAGAGAATCAAAAATCCGCACAGCTCGGGACCAGAGGTTGTGCAGATTTTAGGATATGGCAGATTTCGGGGCCCTAAAAAAATGATTATCACTTTTAATAATAAAAGCAGAATATTGTTGAAACTAAACACACACTAATGAATAATGACACAATTTCACTTGAATATTAAATTATTAGGTACATAAGAATAGCACTGAAGATTAAAAGAATGTACATAACAAAAATACAATTTTTAATAAAATCACACAATCAACTGTGGAAGAAAATCATATTTATTGAAATTTAATTTTTCCGACTGAGTGAAAATAATGCCTGGACCGGGACTCGAACCCCGGATCTTTGACTTACAAGGTCAAGGCTCTACCAATTGAGCTATCCAGGCCGACATCCCGGTCAGCATTACTCACTCAGACAACCTTTTAGGCAGAAACAATCTGGTCTATCATTTATATAGCTCAACAGAAATAATTTAGATAGCTCAACAGAAATAAACAAATCTTCTCCCATTGTTTAATGGTGTTTTCCATTTCCTGCGGCTTATTTCTGTTGAGCTATCTAAATGATAGACCAGATTGTTTCTGCCTAAAAGGTTGTCTGAGTAAGTAATGCTGACCGGGATGTCGGCCTGGATAGCTCAATTGGTTGAGCCTTGACCTTGTAAGTCAAAGGTCCGGGGTTCGAGTCCCGGTCCAGGCATTATTTTCACTCAGTTATAACAAAAATAATAAATAAAAATGAAATTTGTCAAATTTCAATAAAATCTATTCACATGTAGTTTGTTTTCAAAACTACACTTGTACATACATCATTTAGATTTTCTTTCCCCCTCCCCTGTATATTGTAAATTGTCATTTATTCTTATTTTGTAACACAAATTTATTGTTTTAAGAATTTAAGCTAGTTCTTTCATATGGTTATGTCTTAATCAGATAACATTAAAAAAAATTATTTTGTTATTGTATAACTCATTGATGGATTTAATATACTGTCAATAATTTCATTATCAGTAACTTGGTTCTGATAGTCTTTTATGTTATTAATTTTCTTTTATAATCATAAAATGCAAGTACAGAATCTGCATTCGAGATCATTTTTAAAAATTCTGATTTGCAGTTTGTAATTTATTAATAGTGAATTTTATCATTTATATATTTGACAAGCTGTGTGAATTTCGGACTTTGGCGGATTTTAGGTCGGCGGATTTCTGGCTCTCTAATGTATACAATAAGTGGAAATATTAATTGAAAGCTATTTAACTGAAACAGCTGTTTAAAAGATAAATATATATACAATTTGTAAAAATTCAATTTAAATGTTAAAGAATTTAGAACACTATAGTACTTTTTATTTATTTCCTTCATTACTTCTTAATTCTTTTTGTAAAATTCTTAGATGTTGCCATATTTCTTGGACTGTAAGCAGTTATTTGTATTTAAAGAATGCAATGCTAAGCAGAAAAACAGCAATAAATTAGCTGATAAACTCATTTATTAAACTGTTTATTGTTATTGGAAGTCAAAGCCCATGTTATTCAATGGCAAAGTTTGTTAATAGAATTTTACTCATTACCTAATGTGTGTGTGTGTTTTTAATCCCAATTTTACAATCAGAAAATTCACAACTGTTAAATTGGTTCTTGTCTTTCAAAAAAAATTATTTTTAAATTTTGTATGTTATATTTTGAATCTAAAATATGCATATTTTGCACTTGACAACTTAAAAATTAAAAAAATCAAATTTTTGGAAAACAAGAACAAATTTAACATTTGTGTATTTTTTGAATATGGAAACACATTTAAAAAATAATTAGGTAATGAGTAAATCTAATGACAACATTTCCCGTATAATAACATGGGATTTGGTGACCGGAGATTAAAAAATTCTAAGAGATAGACAGAAATTTAAAACTAATCTGCTTTTTGATAGAGTAATGTTAAAAAAAAAACTTATTTGTAGTTAATAACTGATAGAAAAACTATTATAACCTCATCATATTTTAGATTAAAGGCAATTTTTTTGTTTTTAGGATTAGCGAGATGGCAGTGTGGCAGCGATCCAGCTCAGTGGTTAACACCTCAGCCTGATTTCCGGGAGTGCAGATCTGGATGGGTTGTAAACCTAAAAAAGAGGGTAACTGTTATTAATTTTCCTGATTCTAATTATGGATATAAATATATACAGTAAAGCACCATTTATATGCCTTTCAAAGTGAGAAAAATAATACTAATAATGCATGATTGGGTACTAATTACATACATACAGTAGAACCTCGATTATCCGAACCTCGATTAACCGAAACTCTCCGTTAACCGAAGTCAGTTTCTTCTTCACTTTTTTTTTTCACTTTCTACTATCATCCAAAATTTTCTCTTAACAAACATGTATTTTTAAAGTTTTTTTTTTTTTTCCACATTCCTTTTGTATGCAAGCCATTCTTTCCAAACTACGAGTGCTGATAAATATTTTAGATGATTATTGATGAATTCTCGATTATCCGAAGTAAGTTCGCTCCCAATTACTTTGGATAATCAAGGTTCTACTGTATATCATATATTGAGTATTATATTACATATATCATATATTGAGTATTATATTACATATATCATATATTGAGTATTATATATACTATTTTTTCAAACAAAAGGTAGGCAGGGCACAGCACCCTCCTGAAACTGTCTACAGTAACTCTGGGGTGGGGGGGGGGGGGATGTATGTATTTCACTGAATTATTTTATCTTTTGTGTCACGCTATCCAAAACTGTAAGTAAAATTTATGGAAATGTTTACTTTGTGTCATCTTATCCAAATTAATTGAAAATGCATGCAAATAGATAATGTGCTGCAAAGAAAACATTTGCGAAATTTTTATTTGCAGTTTTGGATGGTGGGGGATGCAAAAGATAAAATAATTCATTGAAATAAATATGTTTCAGTACATAATATAAGCTTAATGAAAGTGATATTTGACTGCGTATTTGAAAATTCAAAGCAACATTTCAGTGTGCAAATATACTTTAACATGAAAAATAAAATAATTGTAATGGAATTTAAAAACAAATCATTTAATGTAACACCACTGTGTTGCTGGAATTTCATATAATTTCTTTTAAACACATATTTTGATATTATAAGAGATGTGGATGAAAAAGTGTAAGTGAGTAAATGTTATATATTATTTTATGTTGAAAATAACCTTTGCACTGTAAATATAAATAGAAGAAAAAAGCAAATTCAAATAAGAAAGTCTATTTTAAATAATAGCATCACTGAAAATTCAATATAATTATTTTTAAGACCTGTATTTCTAATTCTTATAGCCATAAAGTACAGTGCTGCGTCACAAACTTTTAACCCATTAAGGGTTTTTTGTATTGATACTAACTACAGAGAGAGAGAGCAAATGTATATTTTATTTGATTTTCATTAAATGTTAAAAATGTTAGTTAAAAATAGTTTATAGATAAAAGTTATGATGATGCACCTTCTTTTCACTACACTGATGGCTATAAATTAAAATAATTAATAATTGTATAATATTATGATTTGATGGACGATAAATATCTTCTTAAATTGTTTGACGGCTTTTTGGAAATGAAAATCCACAATTGAAATACTTGGCATAACTTCTAACCTTGTGGAAAGTTATAGTTGATATTATATTGAGAAAACTTATATTTATAAAACTATTGCCTTACTCCTAAAAAAATTTTCAATTGTTAAATATAAATTTATGAGCATAGGTTTTTAACCCATCTCACATAAGTAGAAAGAAAATAGTACACTTAAATCTGTTTACTTTATTTTTTATGTAGTAATTTCATTATTATTATTAAGCAAACTGAACTATTAATTTTATCAGAAATATATGAGAGGTTTTAATTTATTGTCAGATAACTTTTTATTGTTCAGTTATTGCTGGGATGTACCAAATTAATGCTGCTAATATATTCTTATGATAAAAAGCAATACAATAATTTATCTTACTTGTTTGTCTTTTTTTATGTTATTTTATTTTAAGTTTCATGGAATCTTTTTTAAATTAATTACTTTTATTATTCAGAATGCTCACTAATTATTTTCAGATATCAAATATTTTTACTCTTTGAAAGTGTTTATTTTGTGAATACCTATATCTAATTATTATTGAATAGCCTTTTATTTCAAACATATTTTTTTCTTGCGTGTAATAAACATAATTTACATTTTCTCTTTCTTGTTTTATTTACCTGTTAGCCTTATTTTTACTATTTGAGCGTGTACTTAAATGTATTTTGATTTCAGATTGAATCTGGCGAATCCATCAATGGTGTTGCCACGGAATTGGCCCTTATGACTTTTGTGAAGCCATTATATGCTAACGATTTAAAAGATATATCGGATATAATTCAACAGACATTATCAAGAGCTATCAATGGAATGGAAAATTTCCATGATCTGTGGCATCGATATCATGTTTTGCGGGAACTTTTACAGGTAAAAGATGTATAGAATATAATTTTTTATTCAAAATTATCAGCTGTTTGATATAAAAGTACACTTATAATAATTAAATTCTATGTAATCTCTTCAGAGCCTGACTAAGGCAGGAGCATATGTGGCAGTTGCCCCATGCCCCCACATCAGAAGCCCCCCCCAAATCAAATAGAAAGTTTATTTTGCATTTCCTTCTTTAATGAAATTTTTTTAAACAAGATATCAGTATAGTGTAAAATTCGGCAGTTTTAAGTTAGCTTCTTCATTAATCTATCGTATGAACACAAAAAAAAATCTATATTTTGTAAATCCATGGCTTTCTAGGGCAGAATTCAGCTAAATTTTGGACAAATTTTAACGACTGGACAAATTTGACCAATCAAATTTGGACTTTATAGCTATTTTAAGTTCTAGTCAATTTTCTTGTTGTATATCTATAATGAGGTGAAAATTTTAAAAACCTCCATAAAGTTCGGTTCTTCATTACTGAAGTGGGAGGTTCCCCAAAGAAGTTTTTGCCCCGGGCCCCAGTTAGGCTGAGTTGGGCTATGAATCTCTTTTATTAGTTTTATTTACTATAATCTACCCAATATTGGATTTTTCATCTTTATTGTTATTATAAATTTAATTTTTAATAATTTTAAATTATTATTTTCCTTTATTCTTCAAAATCACAGCAAATGTGTCTATATTAGATAAAATTACAAGTCAGTGATATTGAATTTAGGATTGACTCATAAAGATTACAAATACAATTATTTTTCAATTTCTAAAAAATAAATAAATAAAATTTATCATCTAATATTTATTAATTTATGATTCCTTAAAAAAAAAAATTTAATCAGAAAAAAATAAAAATAATAATAATAAATCAATAAGTTTTGTAACTTATTATTAGTTAATCTTCTTACAGATTATTTTCTTAAATAATAGAACTATCTGTTTATTATAATTTATTTACTACAGTAAAAAATTAAATTTATAATAGAGATGTAACGAATAGTGATTTGGCCGAATAGCCGAATACCGAATATTCGGCCAAATTTTAGGCCGAATACCGAATATTCGGCGGCCGAATAGTTAGCTTTCTAAACAAGTTTCACTTTTGTTTGTAATTAAAATAATTTTTCAATTTAAACTGAATCTAAAATAAATATTTAAAAAGTTGATTTTTAATCTTTATATATATATATATATATAAACTATAACATGTTTTTAATATTATAAATACTTTGCTGCCAGTAATTGGACACATGATTCTCACAAATCTAAATTTTACATAATTAGCATATTTTAACTATGCTTATACTCTTAATTTATATATATTAACTAAAATCACAACTCATTGCTATTTACTATTAATGTATTTAAAAAATTGCATTAATTTTTTTGTGTGAGTGTTGGAAAAGTATATTAAAACTTAAAAAATTAAAATCTTGCATGGGATGTCGCTTTTTTTTTTTTTTTAAACAAAAAATATTTTAAATTTTTATACGTATAGTAAATATTTTTTCCATTGACTCAACATGTTATTTGCATTACTTCACTTCTACTTACTACCCTGTGAGATTTTTCTCCTTTCTCTAGTTTAAAATTGTTAACAAGCCTCTTACAATCACAATGTTTATTCTTCCCCATAGTACACAATAAGATACTTCCTATCATGTAGAGTTATAATATTTTTTATAGTTATTTGTTGGCAAGAATACTTTTTATTCAATAAAAATACAGGTTCTTATTTTTTTTTTTTTTTTTTATTTATTTTTTTTTTTTTTTTTGTGTGTGCAACAAGCAAGTGTTAAAAAAATAAACATATTTTATTCATAGAAAAAGATTTCAGGATTTATTTACTAAATCTTTGTATATTATCATTTCATATATTGCCAATGATAAATAATAAAAATCTACTTAAAGCATCTCTTTTCTCATATAACAAAAAACCTACCCCATACCTGGTAGGAATTTCACAAACAAAATTTATCCACAAGTGTAACATTCTTTTTTATAAAATCATACAAGGCATATCCACCTTTCTTCATCATAAAAAAATAATCTCATCATGACCCTATGCATACCCCCATGCAACTAAAAAAAATCAGCCAACTCACTGCTAAAAACTGTCACACAATTTATAATCTAAATTTGGCATCAATTAACTGAGATGACATAGAGAAAATTAATAATAGAAAGGGTTGCCATAGTGATACCAACTTGACAGACAAATCCCCAAATCTGGCTTCATTTTTTTAAAAGTAGAAGTAATTAAATTTTTGAGAACAAAAATATTATAATTACAAAATTTATAAAAAAAAAAAAATAAAAATAAAAAAATATTTAAGATACATATTTTTACTCTAATGAGTATGATATTTTAATTATTTTTATACCAATGCCATTTTCAAAAATACAAATATAATTAACAAAACAGAACTAAATCAAAACCAGAAGTGTTATGAAATAATGCAATATTTATACAGTAAATGAATGATTATTATTATTAAATATATGTGTAATAACACCTTCATACTGTGACCAAAAATTATTATAATTATTTTAATACAAGGAATGGATAACATCACTTATATTTTAAATATTTTTCAAAACAAAACTAAATTGTTCCAAAAAAAAAAAAAACAAAGGTAATTGCATACATTTCCATATTTAATATATTACAAAGAGTAAATAATTTTATCTATTTTACATAACATCTTTTAAAATAAAAAAATAAGTTGTTTGTTGAACTACAGTATTAATATACAGGGTCACATAATTTTGAGAACAATTTTTTTATATTGTACATTCATCTGAGAACATTTTTATTCCTACATATATATTAATATTATATAGCCTAAAAATATGTGTTGTATAAGAATAAAATGTGTGAATGGTGGATTATTAGATCACACTTCCTAAAATAGACCTGAGAAAATGACCCTGGTCAAGTACATTCTATTGTGGGATGTTTTGTAGCTCCCTATTGGTCATCAAGCCTATTGGAATGCAAGTCTTTGTTGTAAAACTAGTTCCCTCACCCTTGTTGAAAAGTAGATAAGGTTTGATGTTGCACATGGAAAAGTAATTCTAGGTCTTGCAAAGCAATCTTTGGTGACTAATGCATATGCTGCACCTAGCAAAGTAATTTTACTTACTATACTTGAAGCAGTTAGTTTATAGCTAATAGAAAGTTAGTGATGAGTTTATTTATTAAGAAAAGTTTTGTTTGGAAATTTTTTGAACCTCAAGTAAATGATGAAACTAAAGCTAAATGCAAACTATGTGACAGCATATTATCAAGAGGAGGTACTGGGAAAAGAGCTACGACGACTTCATTAGTGAATCACATAAAATATAAACACCCCAAGCATCACAATGAAATAAATGAAGGCAAATCAGATGGAAGTAATGGCTCATTACAGGAATCAAAAACTGTGAGCCAAGGAACCAAAAGAAAACAACAAACTTTGGAAGGAGTTTTAGAAAAGAAAAAGCTTTGGGATATAAATGATCCCAGAGCAATGAAACTCCATAAAATCATAGGAGAAATGATTTCCTGTGACAACCAGCCTTTTTCTTTTGTAGAAGACATAGGGTTTGTGAAATTAATGAAAGAAACTGAGCCAAGATATAAAGTTCCTAGTAGAAACTATTTCCAGGGCACTTTGTTGCCAAGTATGTATGAAGAATGTAAGAGAAAGATTTCATCTTTACTAGAAACAGCAGAGGAGATTTCTCTTACTACAGATATTTGGACGAGTACTATGAACAGTCACAGTTTTATAAGTGTGACAGCTCATTGGATAAATGAAGATTTTATTTTTTATGATGCTGCTCTTAGTGCAAAACATTTTCCTGGTTCTCACACTGGAGAAGCTATTAGTGGTGTAATTAAAGATGTATGCAATGAATGGAATTTAAAAAGAATTCATCTTGTTTTAAGGGATGGTGGTAGCAATATTATAAAGGGCCTAAATATTGCAAGTATGCCATCTGAATGGTGTTTTCTACATTTATTGCATTTAGTAGTTACAGATGCATTATCATCACAGAGAACACTAAAAGACCTCATAGCAGCAGCTAAAAAGATTGTGGGCCATTTTAACCATTCTTCATTAGCAAATTCTAGATTGAAAGACATTCAGATCGAGAAACTTGGCATGCAAGCGAAAAAATTAATCCAAGATGTACCTACTAGGTGGAACAGCACATTTTATATGCTAGAAAGGTTAAATGAACAAAAAAGTCCAGTTTCATTATATGCAGCAGAATATGGGGATATATGTAATTTAACTGGAAACCAATGGATACTTTTGGAAAAACTTTTAAGTTTGTTAGCGCCTTTTGAAGAAATAACAAAAGAAGTCAGTTCAACAAAATGCCCCATTTCTGTGGTTATACCGATGATAAAAACATTAAAATTGTATCTTTCTAAGCCAGGAGACCATTTTTTTGGTGTAGGAACAGTGAAAGATGTTCTCATGTAAAATTTAGACGACCGATTTTCATCATTTGAAAATAATGAAAATTACGCAATCGCAACAGCTTTAGATCCAAGATTCAAACTAGCTTTTTTTAACAAAGATGCTGAATGCATTAAAATAAAGCTTGCTTCATTTTTGGAAAGCATAGATGTCAACTGTGCAATTAACGAAGCAGCTTCAGATGTTGGAATTACTGATGAGAAACCCTCTTCATTTTGGGATTGCTTTACCGAAATAAAAGAATCATCATTGCAAAACATGACAAGTACTGAAAAAAATTCAGTGCCAGTGGATAAAGCATTAGAGGTAAATTCCTATTTTGATAAACTTTCAATAGGTAGGATGGAATGCCCAATTAATTGGTGGAAAGCAAATGCAAAAAATTTTCCCAGACTTGCAAATTTAGCAAGAAAATACCTGTCAGCTCCTGCTAGCACAGTTTATAGCGAGCGTTTGTTTTCTGAAGCTGGAAACATTTACGAAACCAAACGAAATAGACTTCTTCCAGTTAATGCAGAAAAACTGTTGTTTTTGCAACATAATTTCAGACGTTACAATAATGAATGAATTCTTACATCTGTAAATATTTTTTAATTGTTGATTAAATGTATTATTTTTAAATATTACACATGTAGCTCGTTTCTCTAACTTTAAAAGCCATTCATTAATGGAATGATTAATATATATATTATGAATAATCTTAATCATTGATTTGAAGTGCATTATAATATTATCTAAGAGATCATAAAGAAATTTTATTTTCTGATTCAAAAACTATTTGGGCTCCTTTTTGACAAACTGCAGAATTCATCAAAACATTCTGTAAGTAGAAAATCAGGAAGGTGAAAAATACATGAATTGAATATCCCACCAAAATATTTATTTGAAAAGTATATGAAATTGGTATGTTATTATACATGTTTGCCCATGTTTTTAAAAGTGCAACCATCAAAATAATATATTCTTCTGCAGAAGATTAAGCTATTTTTACATGACAGAAAACAATAATTTTGTTCATTTTGTAATTTAAAAAATGGGGTAAAAAATATATATATACAGGTAAGCTAAAAATTGTTAAATTTTATGTTATTGACTTCTCTCATGATTTCAACATGAAAAGTGATATAATATATTTTGCATTTTATTATTAAAGGTTCTAATCTTTGTTTAACCCTATCACTGTGTCGTTTTATACAAAATGACTACCTGCCTGGTGTCAGTCTGCATGGATACCAGGTTACAGTGATAGGGTTAAAGATAAATTTGAGACAAGAAAACATTCTTATATTATGTAAAATTATTAAATACAGTTATGTATTATGCAATTTTAAATGAGTAAATGTTAGCAAATTTTCTAAAAAAAAATAATACAGTTAAATGTAATTTTCAATATTTTTCATTAAATGTGTTTAAAAACAAATTTAATTTTTTTTTATTATTATTAAGGTGAAATTATTCGGCCAAATATATGATGGTATTCGGCCACCGAATATTCGGCCAAATATCTGACGGTATTCGGCCAGGCCGAATATTTGGCAAAAGGGCCGAATAGGCCGAATACCGAATAGTGGCCGAATATTCGTTACATCCCTAATTTATAACTTGAAGAAATAAATATAGTACTTTACATCAAAATCCTTTTATATTTGTGCATATATATTTCGGTACGCTCTCGCGAAGAACAAGAGAGAGAAAAAGATGGAAACCTCCAGAGTAAACAGAGGTCACAGTGTGCACTGAGGATGGACACGACAGGGTACCGAAATATATATGCACAAATATAAAAGGATTTTGATGTAAGGTACTTTATTTATTTCTTCAAGTTATCTATCTATTATTTATTCTGAAACTCAGACCTAATCTTGATTGGTGAGGGGAGGGGGGGAGAAAAGTGATAAGTAGACTACCTGAAGTATCAAAAACTAAAGGCCAATAAATAAATAAAATGTGCTAATGGTTAATTAACTTGTATTTTTTACACAAGCAGTTGGCAGTAGTAAAGCTAATAACTTACTCCATGGGCTTGGGTCTGACTTTAACCTTTTTGTATGCCCAGAATAGATGATAAAATAATATAATAATTTAATAACAGGAGATTTGGCGTTGGAATATTAAAACTCAAATAAACTACTACATCAGAAACACCAAAGAAAAATATTTGAGATGCATACAGCTGTTTCGGTAGCCTTAAGTGCAAAAAGAATTCTGAATCTGGAGAAGTGCTTGTATATATAGGAGAGGGACCCAATAGGATTATGGGAAAAGTGGGGAGAGTGCCCAATAGGCCTCTCCCCACCTTTCCCGTAATCCTATTGGTTGAACTAAATTCGGTCCCTCTCCTATATACACGAGCACTTCTCCAGATTCAGAATTCTTTTTGCACTGAAGACGGTGCTTAAGGCTACCGAAACAGCTGTATGCATCTCAAATATTTTTCTTTGGCGTTTCTGACGTAGTAGTTTATTCGGGTTTTAATATAGTAATTTCTTTTTAAAATATATATAATTTGTGGAAATGCTCAAAGAAATCTCTTTTGAGGCAGTTTGAATGGCAAGACCATTATTATCATGAATCATTCTGTATTGCTATATTTTTTATCTTTTATGAAAACAGTTTAGGATCCTTTAGAAAGACTCTGACAAAAGGCATTCCATCTAGGCCAAGGTCCCTTCATGTAGATAATTGGTGCTAAACCCCTCACATTGCTATATAAAGTTAAAAGATTTTTTTTTTTTTTTTTTCCTTTTGATCACAACAATTTATCATCAAAGTTAGAATTTACCGATTAGGGTGGAGGCCTATTTTTTTTTTTTTTTTTTTTTTCAGACAAATAGACCAACTGAAAATGGTTTTTCTTTTAACATCAAATTAAAACAAATAATTTATAACTGATTACAAAGAGATAAGTACACAATTATTATTATTTATTTATTTATTTATTTATATCGAAAAATGAATTCTGTTTAAGACAGAATTTTAAATAATAATAATAATTATTATTTTTTTTTATTAGCTTTTATTAAAAAAAAATAAAATATGGATAATTTTTTAAAATATAAAATTTTCCGAAAAGTGAATATTGTGTTATTATAGGTGATAGGATGTATGGTGTACCATTCTTTGCAAAGGAAAATAAATTGTTAATCATAGTTAAAGTAATAATGATAAACAAAAGATGTTTTGTGCATGAAATATTTTTATTGAAAAAAATATCTGAAAAAAAAAACTCATTATCTAGAATTAAAATTAGTTCAAGTTGTTCACAGTCGTGTAATGTCGGCCAGGCTCTCATCCAAAATTAAGTTATGTTCAGGACGGAATTTTAATTCATGAAATGCATAAGAGAATAAATTTAAAAATAGTTTGTATTTATTTACTTATTTATTATTTGTCTCTCTCATTGCAGTCTCTTCTGGAAACAATTAGTAACTTGCTTAAACAAGGTCAAAGTGCTTGGAAAGATCTTCCTCCAATAGATCGTCGTAGAGTGGCATCTTCTTTGTTGGATGGCTTAGAAGAAAGTGCCCTCTTATTAGCACAATCGTCTGGCAAGGAAGACTCTTTTACTTTAGCAGAAGCCAATGTTTGTAAGTATAGAAGAACAATTATTGTACATGCTTTTATTATTATTATTATTTAAGTAAGATTTTTAATCTGGTGAAAATTCTGTTAGTTTTACTGCAATTTTTTTTTCTAATTTAATTGTAATAAAAAGGATAGGTTTTTTTTTTTTTTATTAACTGCAACATTTGTATCAATTTCACTATAGAACAGTGACACCTGTACAATAACTAAAATAACAGCTGATATGTTCTAACATTTATGACTTACATAATTTTTTAGTGATGTACGTATAATATTTTTTATAATATACATAAACTCTGGCACCAAATGCCAGAGTTATTGTATTTCAAAAGAAACTCAGCGAATTAGGATTTCAGTTCTAACATGGAAAGTGAAATTTTTCATTAAAACTTGGTAAAAAGTTTGTTTTTTCCTTCACACTTATATATATATATATTTTTTTGTCTTGCTTAACTGTAAGAATAAGTAAAGTATTGCAAAAATATGCACATATTCAAAGATTTCTACTGTTATTGACCAGGACTCAAAAATTAACAGTGGTTCACTGGTCTGGGACCACAAAAATATTCAATGGACCAGCAAAATATAAATTTTAGTGGTCCACCTGACCAGTGAAGCTTTTAAATTTTTTTACTTTTTACTTTCTTCTAAAATTGCCAGCAAATCTGTCACAGAATAGTACATTATAACAATAGTAAGTATACTTCATTACAATCGTCAACATCACTTATTCTATGTATTGTTTCATTTAATTTCACTTTTTTTTAACATCTAATTCTAAATAAAATATTTTATAGTAAATATTTGACATTTAACTTGTTTATAAAAGAATTTTATTATTATTATTATTATTATTTACATAGGACATCATTTGTACTTTTAAATTCATTTACAAAAAAATATTTATCATATCTGCCATGAAAATTTATTTTGTTTTACAAATTTTCAACTATTTTTAAAAATATAATGGAATTGGTGAACGCTCCAAGTAAACTTAAATATAGACTGGTGAAATCTTAAAATTACTGACCTAGTGAACCAGTGACTAAATATTTTTAATTTATGTCCTTGTTGACAGTAATATGGTGCCATAATTTTTTTATATATTTTTTTAAAAAGGGGAGCCAAAAAATATGAATAATTAACTGATCATATCTTATTTGAAAGGGAATGAGGGATAGAATTTTATTATCAGGCTTAAGTAGTTTTATAATATGAAGACAACGAATACCACCTGTCTGATTATATGTTTCACATTTTTTTTTTTTTTTTTTTTTTTTTTTTTTTTTTAATGATGCTTGGATAACTCAGGGATTATTATTATTATTTTTTTTTTTTTTCCTTTAAACATTTGAGTATGAAACTTGCGTGTATTCAAATTACTTTTTTTTTTAAACTAAAGTTTGTTAATTCATTTCAGTATTATCAGTCCAAGTATTAAATGCAAGAACTACACTGCCAGTACAGTTTCCAATGCCTGATGATTTTCGCGGTGAAACAGGTGAAACAGCATGGATTAGAATGGATGATACATTAGTTCTACCTGCACAAGCTTTGATGGATATTTCTAAACATGGTATATTTAAGAATACTTTCCCATATGTATTGCTTAATGTTCATTCTTTTATATATATATTAATTTGATAACTTTATGCTTGAAATTTGCATGCATATATGGTGAGTTCTTCAGTTTGTTAATAAATCATAATGTATTAAAATGTATAATGAATTCTAGCAACATCAACACCAGAAAATTTTTTAGAACTAATTTAAAATTACAAAAGTTGCAGATTAAAGAGATTTTATTTGTAAACATTATACAATTCAACCAACCTAAATGGGTAAAAGAATTACACAATTATATCGACTCAACTTTATTCACAGGAAAAAGTTGAAGCCCTCCTGACTAGACATGTTCCAAAGCTTCGTATCCATATCTGCAGATATCTGCCAGAAAAAAATAAAATAAGAAAAATGAGAAAAAAATAATCAGATACTTTTTTTTTTCTTCAATGAACTTAATATGGATCTATTCTAGAAATTTCTTAAAAATTACAAAGAAACTGCCATAAATCTTTATTGACTATCGTTAATAAAGGAAATATAGTACAGTGGAGCACCGTTTATACGTTTTTCAAGGGACCGTTCCTAAAAAACGTATAACTGAAAAAAACGTACAACTGAAAATTCGTTTTAACATTAGTACACAATAAAGTATCATATTAATAATAAAAGTCTAATCAATTTTCGTGATTTCCTTTACATTTATTCGAATAAGATATATTTTAATTATATTTAAAATATTTTTAAAAGGTTGAATAAAAATTAAATAATAATTAAAAATACAGAAACACAGAAATTTTTTTCAAGATTTCGATTTTAATCTTTAAAGAGAAAGCCTTTTGTTCTCTAAATGAAGATGACATTTTTGCAAACGATTAAAAGGAAGGAAAGAAAAAAAAAAATGTTTCTCCAACCGTAATGTCGAATAAACAGGATAAGTAAATCTTCTACGGAAGTGAGTAATAAATCTTGAAGTTTACAAAATGCCTATAAAGTTCTGGGCTTTTTTCCTTTCATACCCCATTCCTGGAATCAATTAAAAGAGAAAGTGGGAGGTCTGCAAGTGGTCACTGGCTACTTGGCTTATCTCTGAAAATTTCTCTAACCCCCCTTCCCCCCAGGCTATCGATGCAAGTCGCACTTTGTTCTATAGCAGCACTTTGTTACCATAGTTCTAAGAAAAAATAATCGAAAAAAAAAAACTAAGAATAAAACATAAAGAGCATTCATCTTTTTTTTTTTTTTTTTTTTTTTTTTTTTTAAATCCTGGAATGAAACTCAAACTTGGGATTCTACAAAGAGGAAGAAAAAACGTATAAGTGAAATTAAGAATTTGCTTGTGTCGTATAAACGAAATATTTTAACATTAGAATTCAATGGAATGATTTGGGACCGAAGTCGAAAAACGTATAAATGAGAAAAACATATAAATGAGAAACGTATAAAAGGAGTTCCACTGTATAACCTTGTTTTTACATTCTCAAAATTTACAATTTTTTTACATATTTCATTTTCTCTATATTAGCAATGAATTTCAGTCTCGCTTTTATGTTAACAAAATTTTGAATTTTCCTTCATTTACACTTATATACAGCAAATATGAAGAAAGTACTTGCTGTGATTTAATTAATAAAACTAATATAAAATAAAAAGGATAATTAGTAAATAATTCATTTTATTAATAAGCTGTGTAAAATGAATAATTAATGAATTATGAATTTTTTAATGAGCTGTAAAAGACTGAAATAGATTTGTATCTAAGAGGCTGTTTGTGATTAATTCTTGGTGGCACAATATAAGCCTATGTAAAAAAAAAAAAAAAAAGCTTAATAAATACACAATTTTTTATTTGTGTTGATCAAGTGTTTTAACGCTGTATGTTTTAAATTTCAGGTCTAGCCAAAGTTGTATTTGTTGTATATAGTGGCGTCGGAGAAATTTTGAGGCCTGAGAAGGATTACATGTACAGAAATGGCAAAGAAAATTCAAGCTGGAGGATAAACTCTAAAGTAATCGCAGCTTCTATCGGGAAACCAGAAATGACCACATTATCTCAACCTGTAATAGTCACATTTAGACATCTGGAGGTAATGCATTAAAATTTTTACTTTGATTGTTTTGAGTATTTGATTAAACTTATTAAGTACTAATAGTTTAATCCAGGCCTGTTTTATCCTCAAGGGGATTCTTCACCATTTTTCGCTGGTCGTCAAATTCCATGTATTTCTATGGAGAAATTTGATATCCAGATTATTCATTACCTAAAATTCCGTTTTTATACTCAAAAAATTCACAATCATTTAATTTTCTTCTGTTTTCCAAAAATTTATTTCTTTATAATTTTTCATTTTTGTTTTAAAGCTATAACATGAAAAAATGCACTTAGTGTGAACGTGTTTTTGTAATTGTTTGGTCCCCTAAAAAACATATACTTAAAATGTGCATAATTATAGATTTTAAGCTTGTTTCTTTAAATATGAAAGATCATATAATAGTCGTGAAGTTCATCTATAAATGCATAGTTTAAAATCCATTGTTTTAGTATATTATAAAGAATTTGCAGTGAAAACAACAATACCATTTTCCCCCCAGATGCACTCCCCACACGCTTAGAGGGTTAGAACAATTATTAACAAGTATTAAAAGTTAAATCAATTTTTGGAAAACAGAGGCAAATTAAATGATGGTTGTGAATTTTCTGAGTATAAAAATGGAATTTGCCTGCATTCAATGATAGATAAAGGCCCCCTTTAAAAGCTGTTTTAAAAATGCTTTTTATACCAATGGGGGAGGGGGAGAGTCACATTATACCTGTACGTACAGTGAAACTTTTAAAAAGGCCACCTACTGTTTCATTGAAAATTGGCTCTTTATAGAGATGGAGGCCCTTTTAATAGATATTGGTCAGAAAATCCAAATTCAAACAATGAATTTTATGGTTCTAAATGCTCAGATGTACAATTAAATTATTTCTCTATACAACTTAACAATAAATCATTATTAATAGTTTGTTTAGATTTCAAAAGATTTTTGCAATAATTTTGATAACTACTAAATGCTTGAAAAATCACAGGGAATCACTCTAGATCATAGATTCTCAATGGGGACGTTAGAGGCTGCTGAGGGGGCAGTGAACATACTTTGGACCTTAGGGGGGTGGTAGGGGGCAATATGAGCACATTTTAGTATGCAAACTAAATTTTTTAAATTTTGCATGCATTATATTTTTTGCTTCTTAAGGGAACAGCAACTCTAAAATTGTTGAGAATCACTGCTTTAGATTTTTTAATTGGTATTAGAATAAGACACTTTTTGCTTCTTTGTATATTGTTGTGAAATTAATTTCACTGTCATAAAGTTGCAACTATTTGCTAAATACGGAAAATTTAGTTTTTTATTAGTTATATCACATGGTAGCTAAGCATGTGAAAGTTTTATTACCGAAAGAATTTAATAATGACTTTAATAAAACTACATGTACCCTATATTTATTAATTATGTCATCCTTTTAAATCAGTCAATATATATATAAATATATATTCATAATAAGTATCTGTATGTATTAATATCTCTAAAAAATATTTAAAATCTGTCTTTATAGGAAGAAAATATGACAAATCCTATGTGTGTTTTCTGGGATTTCAACACAAGGTAATTAGATTATTATTCTGTTTTAATCTTTCTTTTTTAATGTAATATTTAAATTAGTACTAAATAATGTATTTTTAAATTAGATTTTTTTTCCCCAGTTTGTGAAAACAAAAAATTCAAAAATTTTTACTTGATATCAGTAAAAATAGTGCTAATTATTTTTGAAAAATGATAGTAATAATGTCAATCACTTTTCCAAGTTAAAAGAGTTTTTATAAATCATCTATAGTCCATTTAAGGTAAACAGGGGTGGCGCTAGCTAAGGGGCCGGGGGGGCACAGGCCCCCCCGTCGGGGAGTCTGTGACCCCCCCATCGGGGCATACTCCTAAAATCTCTCGGGGGAACAAATACAAAATTTTCAGTTTTTCTACTTTTAGCAGCATTTTTCTTTCCTTTTACAAATTTGGAGCATTCCAGTTTTTCCATTCTATATTCAGGGCCCACCAGCGGCTGAGCGGTTCTGCGCTCAAAGCTGGTAGACGTGAGGTGCCGGGTTCGATCCCCGGTCGCGCTCGTCGGCCTAGCCGTTCGGAGTTTTCCGTGGTTTCCTCCGAAACTTGCATAAATACGGGCTAGGACCCCTTAGAAAGACCTCCACGGTAGGCACTCCCCCTCAGGCCTAGGACCCCAGTGTTGTCAATCGGCCTTAATCCCTAACACCAACACTAACACACCAACACCATTCTATATTCAATAGAAGAAAGTATTGGATTCGTAAAAATTTTCAGCTTCCAGTTTTCCATGTATACCACGATATTTTTAGAAAATGTCTGTCTGTGACACGATGATATCCAAAACCACGAGGAGTACTAACAAATGGAATAGTAGAAATATTAACAGTAATATTATTAACAGTATTGCAGTTTTTGATAAATACTCATATAATAAGCTCTTATTTATGTAGTGCCCCCCTGTCGGGGAGGTGGTGTCTCCCCGTCGGGTAATTTCTGGTGCCACTACTGAAGGTAAACTAATACTAGAAGTAAACAAACGAATTACTAAGGTATTCCATTTTTGTGCCTTTCCTTCAGAAATAGTGACTTTGTTCATGCTACTCACTCCTTATGATTTTCCCGTCCCTAGTCACTAAGTCCCGTATATGTCTATGATGAAATATGTTTATAGAATTATTCATTACGTAATTGATATTTTTAAATTCCGCTTCCACATTTAGAAAATTCACAGCCATTAAATTAATACCTATTTTCCAAAAATTGAATTTTCCAAATTTTAATGTTTTATTTTACAGCTAAAAAATGAGAAAAATGCATTTGGTGAAAATTCGCATTTTTAAATTCAAAATTTAAATTTAAAAATTTGTACAAATAAATTTTTGGAAAACAAGTACTAATTTAAGACTTGTGTTATTTTCAGAATGTGAAAAAGAAATTTAAAAATAACAAATAGGTAATGTGTTATTCTATAAACAATTTTACCCATATAATAACATCGGCTTTGGATGACCTTAACATTCTGTGATGTACTCCCTTAACCATAAAAAATATAATAATAATAAAATGTGTTAAGATGAACCCCTCAGTCAACTCCACTCTAAACAAAGAAAAGCAGGTTAAAAGATAAAATTATTCCACCACCTTCTTCTTTATGTGTTTTGGCTTTTATGACAACAACTTGTACTTTAAAAAATATACAACAATGAAATACCCATAAAAGTAAGCAAAAGTTATTTAGGTAACAAGAGTAGAAAAAGAATGAATGGTCTTTGCTGGTACCAACAGTAACAGAGACATCATCCATGTCGCCACATAACATGTGATTTTGTTTACTTTGATATATGTTTAAGGGGACTCTTCTACCCATCATCTCCGAAAGCTGAAGCCAATGTTATTCTGTGGGAAATTTTGCCCCATTATAATTCAATAACTAATACATATTTTTAAATTTCGTTTTCACTTTCCGAAAATTCACAACTATTAAACAATTTGTCGCTTTCTAAAATTTGATTTTTTTATTTTTAAGATATTCTTCTTAAGCTCAAAAATGAAAAATTTCACAATGGGAAAATTCGCATTTTACAACCTCAAAATAAAATATTAAAAATTAAAAAAATAATTTTTCAGAAAGTGATAAATTGTTTAATAGTTGTGAAGTTTCTGAATGTGAAAACGGAATTTAAAAATATATATTAGTTAATAAGTTATAATGGGGCAAAACTTCCCATAGAATAACATAGGCTCTGGTTTCTGGGGACGATAACTGGAGAGGCCTCTTAAGTCGAACAGGCGGTAGTGAGATTCCATAAACATTCCATTCATACACTTTTAAAAAGCAATATTTACTTATCAACTTTTGACTTTACTTGATTAAAATTGATTTTAATATTTAGGGAGTGGTCAGATGAAGGATGTTGGGTCCAAGCTTCAAATGTGTCTCACACTGTCTGTGCATGTACTCATCTCACAAATTTTGCTGTGATCATGGAGGTAGCTGATGTTAAAGTAAGTATTATACATTATTATTATTGTTGTTGTTAAGGTTCATGCCAGCATGGTAATATGGGGTCAATTGTTGCCAAAATTGCGCACATAGATGACGAATTTATCGCCAAAAATATTGTCATAAATGTATTTCATTCTATTTTCTATTTATAGTTTTAAAAGATGGAATCAGTTATATTTTTATATTTACAAAGTGTCGGTAAAATAATCCTATTAGAAACTGAAATCCACGTGTTTAAATTTAATAAAATAACAAGTAATTTCTGCAGTACTTGACATATGCATATTACATTCATGCCAAATCTAATGTTTTTACCAGTAGACTATTGTTTTTGATTATATCTACTGGCTTACTGAATTTTGTTAAAAATCAACTGTTTTTCAGTAATTGTTAAAGAAAGCCTAAACTTTAGCAATTTTCCTGTAAATATATGGATGAAAATATCCAGAGAATAATATATAAATGAACAAAGCTGATTAATGTTATTAAATGTATATGAAATAAAATCCAGTATGCATATGTAAAAAAATAACAAATTTGATTTTAATGATACTTTAAGTTTTTGAGGGGTTTGAAATAATGCTTTTGTATGTCAATATATTTATTTGTAAATTTGAAATATATGTATGTAAATTTGTGGAATTTGGGCAAGAATATACATACTTAATTTTCTAAAACTATATTGTGGCTCAGGTATGGTTTAAAACTCATTGCGAGCATATTTTCAGTCAGATTAAAAAAAAAAAAAAAAAAAATTAAAAACTGAATTTTGATATTCATTATCTGATAAAAATCAAGAGAACATTTTAATTTCTAAATGCAATGACAATTTAATTTAAAATTGCTTTGGACAACAATTTTAGGATTTTTTTTCTTAATAAAACAAAATCAGTAACAAATGTACTATTAAATGTTTCTTTGCTCATTGCTTGTGTCTGATAAAGATGTTTAGTTTACTACAGTAATTTGGGATATTTACGCATAGGTATATTACAGTATGTTTATATCAGTTATATCAAACAAATATTTATATCATTATATCAAACAAATTTCTGCTTATTATTGTAAAAGAAAAAAAAAATGAAAGATGTTTGTTCTCAAATCAACCCAACTCACCGAAAATTAAACCTGACTTAAAACTAAGGTTTACCCCCCCCCCCCCCCCCCCAAAAAAAAAAAAAAAAAAAAAAACCTGTCAATTCAACATTCAACCTACAAGAAAAGAAAATTCATTTGGGTTCTGATAAAATCAGGTTACCTGACCTGATGCAAGACTCTTAATTTATAATTGCATTTGATGGATAATTATGAGCTCTTGAAGGCTTGATAATGACTCTGATGTTTATAATCTGATCAGACTGTTTATTTATTCCAACAAAATTAGTTACATAAAATTTATATAATTCATTATAAAATATAATTATGTTCATTATGTTTTTTGTGTGTTAAATTTAGGCAGTTCCAGTTCAGCAAGATGTTTTACAAGTGACAATCACTGTTGGATGTGGAGTTTGTATCATCTGCTTGATTTTGACCATCATACCTGTTTTTCTTTTTAGGTAACAATTTCATTTACATAATTTGCTTTATAAAAAATAACTTATGTTTGCTCTTCTGTGGTGAGTTGCATAATAAAAATGATGTTATGTGATGATTTTCTTTAAATAAAATACTCCATTTAGAAAATATAAACATTCAATAAATAAAAACTTAGCGAAAAGAATAGCTGTTAGTTAGAGAGTAACTTACTGCAGAAAAAGAACTGAGAACCAGAGCCTCCTTAAGTAGATGCCTTCCACGCGCTGCGAATCCCAATGCTAAATTAGGCAACATTTAAAAAACAAAACTAACGCTAGGTGACAGCACCTACGCAGAGCAACAATTTTCTTCTGTTTCATAGATAAGTTCATGAAGTTACATAATCTCTTTATAGGTTCATGGATAAGTTATATATTTCATCTAAAAATCTAGCTATTAATTTCAATTTAAAGTCCAAAATTGATTTTTTTTTTCTTTTAATTTGAAAAAATGATGTGAAAGTGCTTTATCGTAAATATTTTCAATAAAATATTCAAATATTTATATTTAAAAAAGTATAGGGTTTAATTTTCTTCGAAAGTGGACAAGACCTATTTTAGCTTTTCAACTAATTGAATTACAACATATCAAATAAATAACACCTTATTTTTTAATATATTATTAATTAAAAAACGAAAATTAAAATTAAATAAGCAAAAACATGGCATGTCTATCACGCGATTAAACTATTTTTTATATAATTATTCAATAAAAATTTCAAAATTTTTTTTAATTTAGATATCAGATGAAAGTTTCGTTTATATAAATTAAAATCTCTGAACTTTTAATGAGTTTCAGTTTAGAAATGAATAATTTATAATGATAAATTATTAAAATCATGTCTTTTTTTTTTTTTTTCTTGTCATGTCCTTTACGTTACATTTTTACCTTATAAGGTGTGAATTATTTTTCTTAAATCGAAAATTTTATATTATTTATAATAAAAATAGACCAGCACATTAACACATTAACAGTTAAGTTAACATTCAGTAATAAAAATTGGAGAAGAAAACAATCTGTTGTCTAGTCCGTCACAAAAAAAAAATAAATAAATAAATAAATAAATAAATAACCATTAAGATTTAAATTTTTAAAATTAAGGATTTCTTGAGTGTAAGTTTTCTCTCGCACAAAGTTTTTTTTTTTTTTTTTTTTTTTTAATTCAAGATCTTATTAGCTCCACCAGTTCCGAGAGGGTATGCTTTCGAAACTGATAGACATTTTCGAAATAAAGTTGTGTTATATTTACATGTTTTGAGGTCTCCTGAAACAAAAAATAATGTTTTTAGCGGTTGGTTTGTGGTGCGCGTCGGTTTGTCTAATTCGGATATACTTAGAAAATGCTGAACGTGTATTTCATTTTGTGTTAGGTGTTTTTCATATAAGAAATTTAAATGCATAATCTGATGTGCACATTGTTTATTGAAAACATACAGGGCTATCCAAAATTAAGCTAAACGTTCTTTTCTGTAGAATGTAATTGACGGAAGAGCTTTGCTACACTTTTTTTATGTCGACGAATACTGTTGAAGAAGGAAAATTAATTTTTCGAACCTATAATGTAAGCAAAGCATTTTTTTGAAGTTCTATTTTCAACTCAGGTTTTTGAATAAAGTCACGTTTTGAAGTTCCCTGAATACAAAAAACGTTTTTTTTTTTTTTTAGTTTTTAGCGATTGATTTATATGCATATTTATTATCAGAATAACTTAAAAACAAACAATTGCAGGAAATTCACAACTGTATTTTAAAACTCGCATTAGGTTTCAATTTGAAAAATTTGATAAAGATTGGCAAATTTAAGGACAAATTAATAACATCCTTGAAATATTTTTACTTCCATCACCCTACTACCGTAGGTAACGAAAGTATTGTGTTCGGTCCAAAAATTCGATATCGAGTTTTCCCCTGATTTATATTTTTAAGGTCTCATGAGTCCAAAAAAAGTAGTTTTTAGCAATTACAGGGATGGAACACGGGCGCAGAATTCATACCACTATCAATGTAAGAAAATACCGGTATGAATTCTACGCCCGTGTTCCATCCCTGCAATTAGCCAGTATATGTGTGTGTATATATATATGTGAGTGTATGGATGTGGAGATATTTTTCATTTTTCTGATAATTTTTCAAATCAGTACTCATGATATTTAATTTTTACATGAATTTTTAATTCCATATTCCATTTGTGTAGTAAAAGGTTAATAAAAATAATGTTTTGAATCTTAAAACTTAATATTTTTAAAAAGAACAAAAGTAGAAATAAAAATTTTCTATTTTTTCTTTTCAAGATTCCCAACACTTTTGTTTCGATTTAACTGAAATAATCAAATTTTTATACGCATTTACACAAGTCTTTAAAAAACAGTGGTATTAAAAATATATAAATCAATCTTGTTCCTATATTGGACTATTTTATAGTTTTATTCATAAATTACTAATGTAATCTATGAATAAAACTACAAAACACTCCAATATAGAGTTACTTCAAAGTAACTAAGAACAAGTTATTTTTCTGTATTCCTACATCAATAAATAAAAATTGCATTTCATTTTGTAATAAGCATAACTATTTTATTTGTTAAGTCTAACTTACTAACAGAGGTGTCAACCCTTCGAAATTTTATATCATAATTTCTTTTAAATTTATCTTCGTCCTAATCACAGAATTTACGATAATAAAGAAAAATAATGTTTTTTGTGAAAAATATTATTGATATTCAAAAATCCGGAGGGTTGGTAATTTTGCATTAATTATTTATGCAGTTTACATACCTTGTCTTGAAATATTTGCAAGCCATTAATTCCATTGCTTGTTATTTCGTGAAAACTTATATTTTCACGGCGACTGTCCGATTTACAAAATGGAACGACGCAATGCACCACATTATTAAAAAAAAAAAAAAAAACCTCTCACATTTGTTAAATTAATAAAACACAAACCATAAATAACTCAATTGAAACTCAATTGCATCGCGGGAAATAAACAGAACTTTACGTACGGTATCAAGCGCCATCTACTGGCTATGTTCTTCTTGTACTGTTGCCAAGTTTTCGAGCGACTCGCTAGGCATCTACTTAAGGAGGCTTTGTGAGAACTCACTTCTCTCTGAAATAAACAGTCTAGCAGAGAGAGTGTGAGTAGAAGTTGCTTTTAATTATGCTAGTAGCACCATATGTAGAATGTACCAGGGAGGATAGCTTCACCATACTTTTATGAAGATTATAGTTTAGCAATAATTCAAGTCTCTATTTGTATATTTCAGTTCAAACTTTATTTTAATTTTCAGTTTATTTATTTATTTTTAACTTACAGAAATAGTAAATCAACTTAAAACTATTGATAATATTAAAACACGTGTTGTAATATTTTCTAAAAGTTTAAGATAAATTTAATTATTTTAATCAAATACGGGAATTTATATTCTAAGATTGCTTAATTTATCACTTTAAATTAAATGTCAGTATACTGCTTCTAAATTACAAAAAAATGAATTAATATTATGTTGGTGATAAAAAGGTAATTAAATAAGAGTATATTCAAGCAAAAATTGGGGTCGTTTAGATATCATTTCCATTTGATAAAAATAACATTTTTACAAATTTATGTTTTATAAAAACTATCTATTACAAATATTTTTCACTGCCAAACCTAATTTCAGTTTTATTTGTTAGTCTTCATCCACATTACTGCTTATAATACAACATCATTAGCTTGATGTTAAATTAGCATCATAAAGATAAAAAAGAAATTTAAGTTTTACATGATTTTTTTTCCTGCCCACTTAATTGTACTATTCATAAAAATTAGTTTTAAAACTCAAAACCTAACAGATCCCTGCTGAAAAGGGGTTGAATTTTATGTTACTCATTTTATTAATGTTTAACATATCTGATAATAATAAACTTTAAATACAAAATTGCTTGTTGTTTCCTATAAATAACTTCATATAAAGTATTCTTTTTCTTTTATTATTTTTTCTTTTACTATATTACATTATTACCAATATAAATGATGTAACATTGCTTATAAAATGATAATTATAATTACAATAAAAATAACTCTTTACAAATTAAATATCATGATTAAACAAAATAATAATAAAGGTTGAAGTACAATGTAATAATTTAAATACTTATTAGATTTCTAATTTTGTTTATTTACTTTACAGGAGCTTGCGGGGTGATTCTGTGACAGTTCATCGTAACATATTTATGTGCTTACTGTTGACAGAAATTGTGCTCGTCACAGGCCTTGAACAAACATGGCAGCCTATATTATGTGCTGTGCTTGCAGCTCTTTTAGACTACTTATTGTTGGCAACAATCTGCTGGGCTTTCCTAGAATGTTTCCAGCTTTATGTTGAACTTGCCGACATTTCTCAGCCTCAAAAATCTCGATGGCCGTGGTATTATGGCCTAGCTTACTCTGTGCCTGCAGTTATAGTCAGCATTGCTGCCGTTGTGGATTGTAGAAGTTATGGTACAGATCGTATGTGCTGGCTTAGGTCAGATAATTATTTCATCTTCAGTTTCATTGGACCTGCAGTAGGAATTTATTTTGTAAGCATTTTTCATTTGTATTATAACTTTTATTGTTAGAATAAATTGCCCCAAAAACCAGTGGTGGCGTCAGAAATTCCCCGACAGGGGGGCACCGGTTCCCCGACAGGGGGGCACTATATGTAGAAACATTATTACAGGCATATTTAACACCATGCACCTTCCTGTCAGTGTCAATCCGCTATGTCAAATATACAATACTATTTTTTTTTATCCGCTTTTTTTAAGTGCTTCCGTATTATTTTTAACACCGACTAAGAAAGAGGAGGGTGTTATGATAAGTTTGAAACCTTTGTGCGTCTGTTTGAAGCACTGTAACGTCCAAACGAATAGAACGACTTCAATGCAATTTTCCCCTATTATTATTACTTTGCAAAAAAAAAAAAAAAAAAAGGCTGATTTAATCGGGATGGTTCTTAGTAAAATTATTTTTGATAGATTCTTTTTTTTTTTTTTTTTTTAATTGATTAAAATATAATTTTTCAGGTCACTTTGCATTCCAATATAAAATTTGCGAACTAGCAGTATTCCTATTTTCAGATTATTCCGCTAAGACATGCGAGCCAGCAATCTTCCGAATTTAAATCATGTTAGATTACAAATCACGTAATTTTATTTTTTTTCCATTGGAACTTAAAAACACGTATTTTAAAAGTCTTGAATTGTAAACCGATTTTGGTAAGAGTGAAAAATTGGTTTCAAATAATATGAGTTCATAGTCAAACTTTTTTCAATTCATTTCAAAATTACTGAATTTTAAGATATTTTTTAAAGAATGTTATTTATTTATTTATTTTTTTCCCCTTTTCAGGCCCTTTTTCATTGACATTTTAAATTAATTTTACAAGCTGCCGATCTTTTAACTTTCAATTCATGTTAGATGATAAATCATGGTATATTATTATCATATTATAGAAATGTATTTATTTATTTATTTATTTATTTATTTTAATCAGAAATTTTTAATTGGTTTTGTCAGAAATTAAAAATAATGATTATGATTTCACAGTAAAAAAAACTCCTAAATTCAGTTGAAAATTAGGGATTTTTAAGAAAAATTGTATTCAATTAAATTCAACACCAGTGTCACATTCACATTTCCTAATTTATAAGCTAGTGTTCTTCCAGCTGAAAATTAGAGACTTTGTAGAAAAATTAGAGTATTAAATTCAAGATAAGTTGTTTAGATAAAGTTAGCTTTTCACTTAATCGTCGTCTCATTTCGTCGGTGTATCGAGCTATTCCCTACCATCCTAAAATAATATATATGAACTATATATATATATATATATATATACATATATATGTATGTATTTTTTTATTATTATTATTATTTTAAAGGTAAATCATACATATTAGAGCATGAGCATAATTGTGAAAAAATAAAGCGTCAAAGACATCCAACAAATGCCAGATAAAACTTCCTTCTTAACATGTTATACATTTCATTTGTAACCAAGTATATACATATTACATTTCTGTTAAATGTTCAAATTTTACTTACAATATTCTGATTTAAATATGCACTTAAGGTATAATTTTCTCATAATCATAAATCATCAATATTAAAATTACGTTATTTAATCTTCATACGTTAAATACTTCATGAACAAATGCAGTAGACTTCCAGAAATCCGCATGTTGTAACCAATGTAACTATAAAACCAACAATAAAATTTTAATATGAAAAGTTCAAGATAGCGTTGATATTAACAATGATTCATCAGAAATTGAATCTCGCGAAACACAGAAAGTCAATTTTGTGCAGATTACTTTCCGCTGATAATAAATTTTAAATGTTTTAATGCTATAAAAAAGAAATAATTGTTCATAAATAACAATAAATAAATAAAATAAACGATTTTTGCCTATATTTAAAAAAGTAATAAAAGTTAATATGCTTGTAATAGTAGCTTATATTGTATCACATGTTGTGTAAAATTTTGTATCTTACTTTATTAGATAAATTTTAATTTCTTAATTAAAGAAAAAATTACATTAAACTCCATTATATGCATATTTTTTACTGAGTTGCTTATTCTCTATTTAATTTTTTCTCTTATATTTTAACTATGTTAATTATTTTCCAAGCAAACTTATTTTTATTTTTTCTCATTTTTTATGCATTACAGTATCAAAATCTCGTTTCACAAATGCTAATTTTCACAAAATTTAAAAATACGCATAATTTTTGTTCCAATTTGTGTGGATTTCTGAGAATCTCCTGCATGCACATTAAATTAAAATTTTTATTAAAAAAAAAAAAAAAAATCCATTTACGTATTAATGTAACTGAATTCGGCTTTTGGGATAGGTTTTATCAAATATTGTTACTATTCTTTCTAAATCTAATTTTTTTTATCTTGCACTGTGAATCCCTAAAATCATCAAATTTTGCAACCTGCTCTCTGCACTGCAAGTTCTGAGGTAGTTTTTCACTATTCTAAGAGTGCTAAAACTTCTTTCACATGCACAAGTTGAAATAGGCAGAGTGCACGCTATTTTAATAATTTCGTTTGTTTCATAAAAAGCATCAGCAATTTTAGAAACATAACTATGAAGCTCTAAAAGAGTTTTTGGTCTTAAGTCTTTTGGTTTCCTTTCCAATATACGACGAAGGTTTTTAATTTCCATTTCAAGATCCTCTGTATTTCTACCATACAATTTTCCAAATTGAATAATATCCACTTCTTCTAGAAAATTCGGAGAATCGGGAACCAAGGCCCTTACTCCGGTTATAATTGTTTTGTTGTCACTATAAAATCTCCTTTCCATTTCATTGTGAATTCTGTCAATTACTTCAAATATGATTCTGAAATGATAAAATACAATATTGTTTAATTTAATTTTTTTTTTTAATCTGCTTTGTGAAATTTGAAAAATATTTTATTGTGTAGAATAAAATAACTTACCTGTAATACTCAGAATAATTTGTTGCACCATCCCTTTCCACAGCCACGTCAACCACAAAATTCTTCAGCTGATCTGGTAGTTTTTTCTTTCTCTCAGATCGTTTACGAATGATGTTTTGTTGTTCATCATTAATTTCCATCTCTGAGCATATTTTTGTGGCATCATCCCATAATTTTTTTAATTTGGCTTCATCTCGCCACGATTTTAGGCTTTCTTTTGCCTCTTCTAGAATATTCAGTGCTTCAGAGTAATCTAGTTGAGGATTTTGCAATAAATCTGAAGCTTGCTTGGTTATTGAAAATATCATTTTCAATGCAAAAATCATCTTTACAAAAGGTGGAGAAAATTGATATAAGAGCCCTCTTGCTTCAATGACTCTGTCAGATTTCAAATTATTATCAATGGAAACGTCCATTAAAAGAGTATGAATTTCTGTGATTCTTTCGCACAATACTTTCAAAGCCGTTGCTTGACAGGCCCAACGAGTGTCAGACAGCGCCTTCAATTCCATAACTTTCATTTTTTTTTCTTTTTGTATTTCTAACCATCTTGGGTGAATAGTGCTGCAGCTTATGAAGTTATAGAGGCTCTGAATGAGCGACAGACTGTCGCTTACGGATTGTACTGATTTAGCAACATCCACGATGACCAAATTTAATCGGTGATTGAAGCAATGGACGTAATTTGCCAAAGGTGCTACACGCTCTCTTATAAGGGCATTAACTCCAGCATGTTTTCCGGATACGACGGAAGCTCCATCATAAGCTTGGCCTATGCAATTTTTGAAGTCAATGCCAATATTTTTAATAACATCAATAATTTTATTGCTTAGCGTTGCAGCATCTAATTTGAACAATTCTGTCATGTTAATAAATTCTTCGAATATTGTATTGTCGTATAAATATCTGACAGCTACGCACAGTTGTTCAGTTTTGCTCAAATCTTTACTTTCATCCGCCATGATTGCAAAATATTTTGAGGATGACACCTCTTTACTTATACTTACGAGAACTTCATTTGCCATTATTTCCAATAAGGCATTCTGTATGGAATGATGGGTATATTTTGCATTTCCTGGGCCTTTTCTTATCTTGCGAGCAATTATGGGATCATGATTTGCAACTAAAGCAAGAAGAGATAAAAAATTACCACAATGTATTCCATAGTCAATTGAATCCCCACTCATCTCTAAGGCAGATATTTTAAATTTCGATCCGCATTCTCGAAATCCAAGTTTTTGCTGAGCTATTAAGAGCAATATCTCGCAAAGCGTGCGAATATAATATCGATTTTCTTTTATTTGTAAAGCTTGCTCTTTATTCAGTTGGCATATTATCGAACCTTTCTCTTGTGCGTTTTTATACGCTTCGTATTTTACTACCGCTTCACAATGAGATGAACTAAGTTGATGTTTCAACAGCCTGTTTTCATTTTGTTGAATTCCGTAGCATTTTTTCCAGTGTCTAAAGCCGACTGATGTAAAAGCGGCTGTGCTTGAATCACGAACAGCTTCACTGCCCAAAAAATGTCTGCAATAAAAGCAAAACACTGAATCTTTCGAAACAGAATATTCAATCCATTTATATTTTAAATAAAAATTTCGATTGAAGGAACGAAATTTATCACCGTCTTTATGCCTGGGAAAACTCTGCAATTCAGGTTGCACTGGAGAATCTGCTTGCGATTGGGAAATATCATTTGGGCCAAGGGTCGTATATTGAACAGATTCTTCTACTTCTAAATCAATGCATTTTTCCCCAAGAATATTTTTTTTATCTTCCTCATCATCATTAAATGGTTCTTCCTCACTTTCAGAGGCTTCATGCAAAGCCTCTTGCAAATTGCTCTTGGCAATCACTTCCATAGGTTCAAGATCAACGTTATAGCTATTTTCTTTTACACCTAAAATATAAAATAAATAAATAAATATTGCTATTTTCTGCTGTAGTTCTTGAATTTATAAGTTATACACACCATATGGGCCCACCAGCGGCCGAGCGGTTCTGCGCTCAAAGCTGGTAGACGTGAGGTGCCGGGTTCGATCCCCGGTCGCGCTCGTCGGCCTAGCCGTTCGGAGTTTTCCGTGGTTTCCTCCGAAACTTGCGTAAATACGGGCTAGGATCCCTTAGAAAGACCTCCACGGAAGGCACTCCCCCTCAGGCCTAGGACCCCAGTGTTGTCAATCGGCCTTAATCCCTAACACCAACACACACCCTATGACGTGTATAACGTTAACACACACACATATATATATATACAAATACATAAAAGCTTCATATCACAGAGAGCGTACATTGAACAATTTCATAATGAATCAAAACAACTTTGCAGAGCTCTGTGAATTATTCGTTTGCGCTCAGCAAACTTAATTCTACATAAAAAACGTAATCTGTATTTTAAAAATATATATTAATTTCATTGATGTATGAAGTACAAAATATTAAATATGCTTTAAAAATATATTTCTAGTAGAGTTCAACGTATCAGAAGTCTTTTGCAAGTCCAGAAACTCAAACTAGTCGCGCAATTTATATTAATTTCAATAGAGGACATGCCATAGAAAACTTCCATATCATAAATTAATTTTAATGCATTTTATAAATATTAATGAAAATTAGAATGCGGACAGAGAGACGGAAACAGAGACATTGAGAAGAAATATTTAAGGTCATAATCACTTTTAAGCATTATTGGAAACTGTTAAAAACGCTTAAAATAAATAAAATGCATTTTCAGCAAATTTTCATTAATAGCTCTTAATGTATCTGAATATTTTTGTTCAGCCCTGTAACCTTAATACTAATTATGTCATGTTCCTTAAAAAAACATATATATTTGTGCATAGGAATAATAAATATCAGTTTCATTATGATTTGTACAGTAACAAAGGTATTTAAATAAGATTTATAAAAATTTCACTCATAGAACGTTACGCATTGATATTCTTTTGTATGTCTCTTGTACACAACCTCTTGTACTTGTTTAAGCTATTTATAACATTTTCAATCTGAAACATGCAATAGTGGATTTGAATAACAGATATCGGTTTGCAGAAATTCTAAAAATACTAACGAATATTGCAGCATGCACAGACAGAAAGACGGACGGATAGGCAGATTATCTGTAGCCGCATTAACTCTTAAACATTGTCGGAAATTGTTAAAAACGTTTAAAGCAAACAAAATGCAATTTCAGCAAATTTCAGTTATAGCCCATAATGATATGAATATTTTTGTACGGACCGGAAAACTTTAATTCTAACCCAATCATATTCTATAAAAAGCTATATATATGCAAAGCTTTGTAATTCAGATATTATTGTACACAAACTATTGGAGATGTTTACACCATTTTCAGTAGGAAATATGCCATAGGGAACTTTCATGACTAAAATCAATTTGGACTTAAGTAAATATCTTTACTGAAATTAGAACGCGGACAAATAAACAGATGAACAGACAGGCAGACAAACCTAAGTTATTAAGTTAAAAAAGTTACAATCACAAAGGCAAGATAAATCGGAAAACAATAAAATCCTTAATATTGCCAGATACAACAGCTAAAAATTTTTATTGAATAATTTACATTAGAGATGAATGCTGCAAAAATCATACAGCGAAATACAATCAAAATAAATAAATATTAAGGACGACAAAATTAAATATTTAGACAATTCAAGCAATTAAAATCAAGAATTTTTATTAGAGAACTTGACACTATTTACACGATCCAATTGATGCTAATTCATAGATTATTGCAGCTTTTCTACTAAAAGATTATTCGGCGTTATGTAGCTTCTTGCATGGAAAAGCAATGTGATTTTGGACGGTAGTTTGCATTGCTGAGAGTGTAGAAATAAAAAAAAAAAGTTTAAATGGTCTAAAATGGACGATGCTTCTATTTTGATAAAGGACAAATTATATATATATATATATAATTTCTTAATTTTATCAACCAAAAAATAGATTCGTCTTTATTTATGCAATATTTAAAGACTAAAATTCTGCTACTGAATAAGAAAAAAAAATGCTATTATAAAAATGCAGTATTCAAAAAGCGGAAAACTTGACATCTATGGTTTTCTTAGCTGTTAGATATCTTAATATTTTCTTTTCTAAACATTATTAATATAACTTTTTTTTTTTTTTTTTTTTTTTTCTTTTAAGTATTTTTTTGTGTATATGTGCATGCTAAATTTTTTAATAAAAATATATGAAATATATGTTAAAAATTAATGATTTTCAATTTACACAAATATATAAAAAATTCCCCTTGCTAAAATATTAATCCTCCCCAATAATCTAAAGAATTGATACATTAGTCATCATTAGCAATTTGATAAAATCTTTGTATGATAAATACTTTTTTCTTCACTCGTTACTGGTATAATAATAATAATAATAAAATAAAGAAAAGGTTATCTCACAATATAAAATGAAAAAAGTTATTTATAGAAAACTTTATATTATTCTATTATTCTTAAAAATATATATATTAAAAAAGTATATGATGTATATCCTATATATTTTTCGAAACTAGGCGGTAAAATAAAATTTTAGATGCAAACCGTATGCAAAGTAAACAGACACCCGTTTTTTTTTTTTTTTAAACAAATAATTTTTAATAGAAACATTCACTTTATATAATCACAAAATTTTCATTATAAAATAAAAGAAGTATTTATATTATATACATTTTTATTTAATCGCATGATGTATTTGTAGTCTGGAGTTCCAGACAGTAAAATGACTCAAGAAAAATAAATTGTTAAAAAAGTAATGTATCATAATGCACTTTTATACTTAACATTCTTTTAACAGTCATTTTCTTCTTCAAACCAATAACAATAAAGAATAAAGTAATGGAGAACTGTGATATTTGTCCCATATAACTTTTCGGCTTATTTAGTAGTATACCATACAAATTAGCTGACAAATATTACGCGATAAAAGAGTGCAATTTTTAGAATATAAATTAACTTTAGCTTAAAAGAGATGTTCTCTTGCCTGGACAGACGAGCCGGCGACAGAATCGAACACCAAATTCGGCGTAACAATTTGCATAAGTGATTCAGGATGTTTCCTCTCCATTAAAAAACCGGACTTCTATGGTATAATAAAGGTAGGACGACTCCAGTAGAAGTCACAGTACACAGAGGTACTGCTATGGCCATATAAGTTTATTTATTTATTTATTTGTCATATTTATGCAAAAATAGTGCGAAGGAAATGCGGCTAACGGTTTCTACAGAGCATTGCGTAAGTATCTAATATTTGTGGACTTTTAAAAAGATTTTTAGCCACGGGGAAAGGACGTACGTGTGTGTGTGTATATATATATATATATATTAAACGTAGTAAAAGCCGATCAACAGAAGATTTAAGGCCCTTGAAATTTGAAATCACATAGACCAACAAGGGAAAAAAAAAAAAAAATTCGTCATATTTACCTGTGAAGATTTGTTAATTATTGAAACAATTAAATTTATTTTTTTTATTTTTTAAACAATGTTTAATATCTCTTTTCGTGTAAATCATTTTTTTTTTTCTTTTTAATATCATGTTTAAATTAATAAAATTTATATACAAAAACATATATTGTTGTAAACATATATTGTACAGAAAAATAATCAAAATTGAAAATAGTGTCCTTAATAAAAAAAAATACTATTTTCAAGAAATAATTTACTCTCATACATTATTAATTAATGGAATTCACTTGCAAAATGTTTGTAAGGCAAAATCCGAAAAAAAAAAAAAATCACCCAATTTTATTTATTTATTTTTTATTTATTTTTTTTTTTTTTTTTCGGGTGGGGGATTTACTAGATAGCTAATAACATAACACTGAAACATGTAACTAAATAAACGAGGTCTGGTTTTTCTCTTTATAAATTATGAAACATGGAAAAATGCGAAATTTAAAACTTTCAAATGAGAGACCTTTATCTATATTTCCTATAAATATTAAGACGTTTGTTTAAATGCGTTCTAATTTTGTATGTTTTAAAGCGAAATTTTCTATTACGTTCAATAGATGCATATTTTTTTTAGGATTTTCATTAATTTTAGCTTTTTCATCGTATTTACATTTTTATTCATTTTAAAAGATTTTCTAGATTTGAACTAAAGATTGATTTAAACATCTGAAATCATTATTGATTTTTCTATTTTATTTTATTTATGAAAGAGTGAATTTTAAATAATATTTATTTGATTGGACTATCAGTTTTCTATTAACTTCGAATATGCGAATAGGAGATGTTTGTAGAGTTAGGGTTGACTTTATACTCGAAGGACCTTAGGCTGGGTGAGATGACTTTGTTAGAATTTTTGTAGGGCATAGCTCCGTATTTACTTGTGTTTCGGAAAAAAACCTTGTAGAACTCCAAATGAGTATCATCTGGTTTCGAACCCGCCACCTCCCGCCTCTCATGTGGGAGTCACAGTCGGCCACTGGTGGGCCATTGAGACTCGAATTCGAATCAGTTAGTGCATCTATGAAAGACAATTTGTTGAAATAGCTTCGGACTAAGTGTCGGTGAAAATTTGTTTGCAGGTTTATATCAAAGTCAAAGGGCATTTTTGGGTGCGTGTTCAGTATAAGTTCCGCCCCCAGATATTTGCTAACAGAAACAAAAAATGGTTCTTAGTGTCAAAAAGATACTTTTTCAACAAATTTAAATATGAAATGAAACAAAAAATATTATCGTTCATAAATCGTGAGCAATGTATGAAATATTTTGTGCATTTCTGCAAAAGATTTGGCTTGAGGTGTTTACTCTACAGTCATTTTTTGCATATTTATGGGTCATTAAACCCGGACCTACGGCTTAAAGATTAATTTGAATTTTGAATCACTATGAACACAAATGCCTGAACCAGGATTCGAACCCGGCAACCGGATCTTCCTGTAAAAGAACTATAAATACTACGATCGTAATTTCCAATTTCATCTGTCTGAAGCAGAAGTTTAACACCACTACATGCATTTAAAAACTATCGCCTATAGACCGTAATGTGTAAAAAAGCTTTTATACAGACCTAGATCAATATTTGGACCCAGGGCACATTTCAGGCCCTTTTATAAAATCACTTTTTATAGAATAGATTGGATCCTTTCTCAAAATTCATTATTATTAATTAATTAATCATCGCGGCGGGACCGCGGCGATTCCGGATTTATATATATATATATATATATATATATATATATATATATTTAAAAAAAAAAAAAAAAAAAACTGTTTTTTTTTTTATGCCATTATAATAACATACATAATGCAATTTTTATGCTAGTGAAAATAAACGACGATCAAATTGGCGAATTAAATAATAAAACACGAATATAAATAATACTTATGATGAATTAAAATAATATAAACACAATAAATTAAAATATAATAGACAACAGATAATGTCTTAATTTATTTATTCATTAAAAATATACTCAAATAAAACTATGGAAAGTGCAATGTATTTCTTATGTTTATTTATTTATTTATTTATTAGAAAGTTTTCATTAATTGAAAGGTATTTGAATCTAATGGAAATATTGTTTCTTTTGTTTTTCTTTTTTCTCTTTCTTTTTTTTAATTCAGTTTTTAACCCTTCTGTTTTTGTAATGGATAAAGTCTTCAATTAAAAGTCAGTCAGCATAAAAATGTGTCAGATTATGCCCATATTTATGTATCTGGAGTTCATTTAAAAGGATTTTAAACTGCATTCCACAAAATATATAGAAATCAGGTACAGGAAAGTCATATTTTAAAAATAAAACTAAATTAGGAAAAAGTCCGAATTTTAGAGACTTCCGGATTTTGGATCTCCGGATTTTTGAGGTTCAATTGCACTAAAAGAAATTTTAATGGTCGTTATAAATGAGAGGGTTGTTATGCTGAGTGTAATTTTACTTTAATAAAATCTTGTTTTTCATAAAAGGGAAAAATATTTAACAAAATATTATAAACTGGATTTGAAAACTAATAAATGAAAAATAAAGTAAATTTAGATTCTAATTTTTAAATACGATAACCTGCATAAAGGATTTTATCTCACAAATCACAAATTCAAAAATTATTGCACAATATAGTTTCCTTAACAGGGCCTGATCAAAAAACAATGGCCAGATTTCAGTGTTCATATGACCCCCCCCCCCCATCTGTATTCTGCTGAGAAAAGAAAAAGTATCCAATGTACCTTATTAAAATGTTTATGTAAAAACATACATGTATGTTTAACATGACATACATGATGAATATAACTTTTCCATAATTCAGTAAAATTCTAAAGGTAAAAAATCAAATCATTGATTGCTTACTGATTGAACATTGATTACACACTGACTGCAATACTGATGGAAAGATTTCAGAATATGGCTATAATAATAAAATATTAATGGATTTTTAATTTGAAAAATGAGTGAGCGCATCAGCCCATCATGCTTTAATCAGGCCCTATTTCTTAATGTAACAATAATAATAAATAATTAAAAAGTATTACTTACAGAAATTTTGCTGTTCCGATCTCGATGGACTCGTTGGAGTTGGAGGTTCCTCATCATTTCCCCGGCACTTTTTTGATTCATCCATAACATCCCATGGACTTTTCCTTTTTGTTCCTCCAGGCATTTGTACTGGAACCTGGCGCATTTCTTTATGAAGAGCTTGATGCTTATTTGCAGTATGTTTTTTGACATAATCATTATCAAATATTTCTAAACATAAAGCACACTGGACTTTAAATCTTATGCTTTTAGCACCACCAGTATTTCTTTTCAATGACATTGAAATTAAAAAATTCAAGTCTTCTTAGTGAGAGAAAATCAACTAATAAACACAGCACAAAAAATAAAATGCTAAAAAATAAAATTAAATTAAAAATCCTGTCTTATGTCTTGCTAAATGAGAATACAAGAGAAAGCCACAAATGGATCCCTGATCATGATCTGATATTCCTATATGGGAGGGGAATTTAGCTCCCTCGTTTTCGTTGGTCAAGCTTACTTGTCAATCAAACGCTTGTATTTCTTGCAGTTCCAAATAAATGTTTTCAATTTGTTTCCACCCACCCGTTAAGTTCTTTGTCTTTTTATTTCTTTATATTTACTTACATTTTGAAGTAATCTTTTACAAAATACAATCCGTATTTACCGAATTTAATTACCCATTATCAATAATGATAATGATAATAATAATAATAATAATAATAATAATAATAATAATAAAATGTTTTCAAAACATTAATGACGCGAGCCGCGAGCACTTTCAATAGGTCTAGGGAATTTTAACCTGCAAAAGGAAAGGAGAAAAAAATAATCTGGTGTGTCACTCACACGACTTTCTCTTACCCTGAAATTTAATACTAAGAAAGAGGAATGTGAATATTTATTAAATATTTTTTTCTTTGCATATGTATGTTATAATATTTTGTTTCAATGTACAGATTTCAATAATGGCTGAATGGTTAGCGCTCTGGCCTTTAGTTTACAGGTGCCGCGTTTGAATCACGATTCAAACACGAATATTTAGAGTAGTTTAGAATCCACTTTAAGCAGTTTTTTCTTATCTAATTGGCACTAGTGCGCAAAAAAGGGGCTGTAAAATGAAAAGCAAACAAAAAATTTTCTGTCAATTACAAAATTAAATTCATTATGCTAAAAGTATTTAAGTATCCGATAATTAAAAAAATTTTCATTTTCAACAAAACAAACATTCAAAGAACAGAAGAACAGTTTCGATAAATTTTGGGTAGCCCTGTATATTATTTATCAATAATAAATACACTGCATGGCGTATAAATTTAGCACAGTGCGAAAAAACATAACACAACTTGAAATGCACTTCCAGCAATATCCTAGTGTTAGTATATCATTATTCTTTTGGGTGGCTCTGTAAACCAATGGTGAATGATTTTCATACTACGTTCTATAAGAAATATGTTTTTTTATACATATAAAAACAATTTTATACAAATATGAATTTTCATATAAATATAAGTTTTTATACATATAAAAACATGTTCATATGCATTTGTTTTATTTTGTCTGGTACAATCTAAAAATTTTTAGTTGTATCCATCAGAAATTTTGCCCATTTATATTCTCCTTGGTGTCCCTGTACCCGAATTATTTGTTTAATGTTAACAAAAATTTACATGGGCGTCTCCATAAACCAAAAATTTACGATGTAGAGTTTAGACATCCTGTTAATGAAAAAATTCGATTTTTGTATTCAGGAGACTTCAAAACGTGTAAATATATCAAAACCTAAATTTCGAGTATTCTATCACCCAACAATACTTGCTCTACCATATAAAGGCTAAAGAAAGAAAAAAAATGTCTTCTATGCATCTTGAAATTAGTTCATTTCTGATGAAAAGATTCAGACAAATGAACTTTGATCTCTTTAAACAAAACCCTTTTTACCCCTCACCTTTCTTGACTCTTGACTTACAGAAGCAATACTGTATAAATTGTTGTAGAAGTTACGATTCATTATATTTGCTATTATTATTTCATTGTCATTAAAAAAAAAAAAATTACATATTGAACACATAATTGAAATAAATATTATTTAAATTACTTTTATTTATTTATTGTGAAAATTCTTTGTTTTGATCATCCTAAGTAATGTGTATTTTTATTAAGGCTTGCCGCTATTTTGAAACAGTTTAAAAACGATACATTTTATAAATTGAACCGACAGATGTTTCAGTCGTTGGTTAAATTATTTCATAACTATTAATATATTTTATAGTTGGTTCGTTGGTTGGGTTTTAACGTTGCACTAGTGCTGCTTAATAGACAATTGGCGACGGTCTGGGATACACCCTATCCCTAACCCTAAGGATGACCCGGAAACATGCCATCACAATTTTGATCCTCCACGGAGGGGATAATATTTTTTATGTAAAATAAATAAATAAATAAATAAAAAATGCTGAATGAAAAATTGCAATATGACTTTTAGAAGATAATAATGAAATATAAAGTTAAACATTCATGGGCGGCCGAATTGATAAAATAGAGCATCAATATTTTTTACTGTTTCCGAAATTTTTGATTTTTATACAAACAAGCATTAAAAATTGGTAAACGTTGTATTGTTCCCCGATAGGCTTTTTTTCCTTCTCTTTTGTTCCCCGACTCTCTAGCAAAAAGTAATTAAAAGTAAATTTTAAAAAGAAAAATACATTTTTAATTTGTTGGTGATGCAATGCAGAGTGCCGCGACGTAAAATAAATATAACAATTTTAATTCCATATAATTATTAAAACGACTTTTAATTACAAGGAAATATTTTAATGCTTTGAATTTGACAGATATTAAACAAATTATCGTTATAAAATTTCATAAATAGTTAAAAGAATTTTCTCTTTAGAAATAGAATGCAAAAACATATCTTATTAAAAGGTCTCATTTATTTTACTTATTTCGTTTCTCATTGTTAAAGTTGTCTTTAAGTTCTAAAGCAAAAGCGACACATTTTGTCTTATTTTTTAGATATTTTCTTATTTCTGTAGCTGTATGATTCTCCCTACACCTACAGTCGATATGAAAACACAATATTTGAAATCAGTGTCCTGAATAAAAATTAGTAGAATTAAAGAAAATGCGACTAAATCGACATGAAAATTATATTTTCGTGATCTATGTGAATGAAACGTCTTTCTGTTTTGTTCTTATTAAGGAAAAAAAAAAAATCAAATATAACATTGCTTTTTCCGGTGTGCTTTTTAAAGAGATATCTTATTCTTAAAAATTTCCAGGGGAAAAAAAAAAAAAAAAAAAAAAAAAAACTTATGTGTGTGTGGTCTAGTATCCTTTTTGTCCATTTCAATGAGAGCTGGATAATAGGCAATAAAAAAGCGACTTCTTCCCTGACCCTGAAGCATCGAAAGTGTATTTTAGAAGATAAGGAATAGATAAGGAATGGGTCAATCCTTGTAATAATATTCGCCGCAGCCTTTATTTTCCTGTGTCGTTGTCGTTCTCACCAACTGACATAGTATACCAATGCTAGCAAAGCCATCGGTGAGAACTTAAGGCCAGTTTCGACTTGGGCTCAAGATCAATGCTCAAAACGTCATTAATCACGCTTCCGACACAAAGAGCCAAATGTCTTGTCATCAGTTGTAGCCCTTTCTTATCAGATCGCGCAGTTAACTCAAAGGAAAGCATGCAAAATTGACAAAGATATCTGCCTCCCGGCCCCTCAATTATCTCAGCAGGGGGTTAGAAACAGCCCGTCCGAAAGCAGTGAGCTAGAGTGAGCTAGCCTAACCACATCAAAGGATTCTGAATAGAAAGCGCCCAGTGAGCGCAAATGGAAACCGGACTTGCCTTCGGACGGGCTGTTTCTAACCCCCTGCTGAGATAATTGAGGGGCCGGGAGGCAGATATCTTTGTCAATTTTGCATGCTTTCCTTTGAGTTAACTGCGCGATCTGATAAGAAAGGGCTACCATAGGCGCCGACTTTTGTTTTTCACTACGGGGGCGAGATTTATTGCTTACAGGCGGCTGAAGATAGTGTAGGGGGGGGGGGGGGGGTAAAGTACCGGAATAAATTAAAAAATCCAATTACTAGAAATTAATAACGATACTGATGCTGCTAATTATATAGTAATTAATTAAATTTCATTCTTTTACAATTGCTTTAATACTTTCAAGGAATATCATAATTTAAAGTAAACTAAGTTAATATAATTACACTTTAGCCCCATACGTTTAAGGGAACCCACCACTTTTTAATTTTTTTTCCCCTTATAAACTTATATTTATCTCATATTCATAAGTGTATTATGAAATTTTATTAACAAGCAAAGTGATTTTTACAGGAAAAATAAATAAATAAAATAAAAATAAAGAGAATCGCATATATATATATACTTAAAATTTTTTACATTCTTTTTCTACGGTTTTCTGTATTTTTTCACCAAATTTTTTGTTGTAGCCATAAGAATATGTGTTATAACTGTAGGGCTGAATTTTGAAGTTTACTAATTAGTTTTGAGACAAAAAATTAAAAATAAATGTCTACGCAAAAATTTGAAAAAAAAAAAAAAAAAAATATATATATATATATATATATATATATATATATGTGTATTAATATTTTTCTTGTGAAAATGTTACAAAAAATTCATCCCTAACCCTATTAATCATTCAAATATATGCATTAGATCTGTTCTTAAATATCTGTAGAAGTTATACCATTTTGAAGATCATGAATACAGAAAATTGCAAACTGAGAAAACGCAACTGAAAATTTTAAAAGCGTTTTTACTATCTTTATAAAGATCACATAAATTTTTAAATTTTAAATTTTAAAATTCAATTGAAATTTTTCCTCAATCATATTAGAGATGCCAAAGTAAATTTTTAGCGAAAAAATGAAAAATTAATATTTTCACTGATTTTTTATTTTTGAAATGTCCAGAAACAATCGTAAATTAGTGTAGAAAAATGCACCGAAATGCTGTTCAGAAAGGTAATGAATAAAATCTCTGCGATCACAATAAAATTTCAATAAGTCGTTGTAATCGTTTCGAATCGAAACAACTGAGCACAACTTTTCATTAGGCGAAAAGATATAGAAACATGGCAGGATGAAAACAGAAAAGCATTACCTTTAGAACATCGCGTTCAGCGCATTCAGAGGGGGAAAAAAAAATATCCCGAAAGAACTTGTGTTTATTGCATAATGAAGCCTGATTAAGGGTCAAATCTAATTATTTCGATTCGAAACAACAGTTGCTTGTTATTGTAATTCATGGTGTTAGCGTACATGTACAATGCTTTCTTTAATTATACTAATTTAATGCTATTTCTAAAATTTTCTCTTTGGTGTCTTTTTAAAAATTATAAAACTTATAGTTTAGAATAATGAAAAATTATTTTAAAATAATGACAAATACATTTTCTTGTGCACATATTATATCCACTCATTATTTTACCACTGACTCATTTATTACTATCATAGATCTATTTTTTCATATCTGCAAGTTTGCGACATGTCCAATTTTGAAGATCATGTATTATTTTTTTTTAGTTTATTTTTCTATTTTTGTTATGAAGTTCTAATGAAGAATGAAGTTTAAAATTTACGATTTATAAGATTTCAAAAAGAAAAAACTCATATGAGTTATTCTATATTTTTGTTTTTATTTTTTATTTTAATACACATTTCCTGTACAAGAAATTAATAACAAATAAACTGAATTTATTTATCAATTTACCGTTCTTAAAAATAACTTTAAAAAAATGTAAAAATGTCAGATTTTGAAATTTAAATTGAATTAAAAATTTTCCAGTATTTTGAGTTTTCCACCAAAAGTCATCCTTTAAAAAAAAAATGGAACATAAGGAAATAAATATAAAACATGTGACATACTTATTGTGTTTTCTCTAAAATAAATTTCTTACTACAGCAGCAAAATTTTAAATTTTGGGAACAGAATTTTCTTTATTTTATTTCACATTGATAACTCAACAATTTTCATTTATTAAAATATTTTCAAAATAAATTTATAGCCACAAAATTCAAATTTTGTGAGGGGAAAATAAATCAGTTTATATTCATTAACTCTATAATTTTGATTCTCAAAAAGCTTCAAAATACTTTAACCAAATTTTCAAAATACTTGATTTTTTTTTCCCCTGAAAATAATAACAATAATAATGACTAATAATTAATAAGTGTATAAGTAATTCAAAATATCATTTATAACTTCCTTAATAATTAACCTGCTGATAATAATGCACTACTTTTTTTTCTAAATCCATTTTGTAATTCTGACAACTTTAAAAGCGTTAATGAATTTTTCAAAAATTTAAAGGATGCACAAATCCCTACGTTTGCGTCTAGAATTCCTAAAAAAAAAAAAAAAAAAAAAAAAAAAAACATTGAAAAAGCTTACCTTGTTTTTCAACTTTATTACAAGTCTCCGGTTTTTCTTTAAAAGATCCTAGAATACACTTTTAACTGTCGATGCAGTAGGAAGACACTCGCAACTCTATCTTTTGGTTCAGTAGTAAATAAATAAATCGAAGAATATAAAAATTTTTGAATTCATTAGATAAAATTTTAAAATAGTTTCCACTGCTTAGAAAGAAGAGTTAAATTTCAGTTAGTCTTTTTGTTTTAGAAGTAGGATGAAGATTCAGTGATTGAGACTTACAATGAAGATAATTTCAAAAGAACCGTTGCCCGAATTTGTCTCCATTAGATATAACCGAATAATTTGGATAAGCTAAAAGCTAAAAAATAAATAAATAAAACACGGTGGCTCAGGTCTAAAAATTTCTCAACTGAATTCTTCTTTTCATTCTTTCCATCCAAGTAAACTTCGTTGGGATGTGTGTGTGGTGGTGGGGGTGGGGGGGAGGTAGACATACAGACGATTCTATTGTAGTCCTCTTCTTTTATCTATAGAATTTATTTCGATTTCGAAGGTCTTTGATGTGTTGTGTTTAACACTTTAGTTAATCCCCATCCTTAAAGAGCAAAGAGCTTATAGTCCCACCAGTCTATGTTAAAGATATGAAAATTGAAAACTATCCCAGATCCCACCCCTTCTTTGTGTGTTTTATGGTTTACACTTTACAGTAAGGACTTGTACTTAAAAAATACATGATAAATGATATACCCATAGTTACAGAAAGTCATAAAGTTAACAAAAGGAGACGTACAAAAACCTTAACAAAAGTTGAAAATAACTGTCGCCGATCGGAGATATTTTTCAGGGAATTAAATCACATATGTTATTGTTTACTTTTGTTATACGTTTAACTTGAACAAACTGTAGCAGACTCATTTTTAAAAGGTGTCGCCGGCTCTATTTTGCGGCGAGATCAAGGGTTGAAAATTGAAAAAGGCTTAAATTCTCAACTCATCCTGTCTGTGAAGAGATACACCCTTTATAAAATGTGAAGGTTAGCGTTGCTTTTCAAATTTTTAACAGGTGCATTCCTAAAAGGTCAATGCATGCACCTTTTAAGAGGAATGAGACAGCAGGTACATGGTACATATTGCATTTCCCTATTGAAAATACATCTTAAAAATATCCTGAAACAAGCAAAAGGAGGGTGGAGTAAACGGAAAGCGGGAAAAAGATATAATCACTAGACATTTTCTTGTTTCATGACAGTATAAAATTTAAAATTTTTTAATCATAAAATTAAATCCCGTTAAAATTTTTATCGACTTTATAAAATGTCGTATTATAGGCATCTTTGTAATTTGTTTTTAAATTGTAATTTTGTTTCTAAGTTCATTAAAAATAATAATAATTATAATTCTCAATGAATATGAGACCCAATAAAATCTGCCATTAAAACAACTTTATTTCACTACCATTCTTTTGCTTTATCTGTAGTTAAAAAGAAAAAAGAATTGCTAGAATATTGTTGCCATCTCAAAATTTTCTATACCAATTCACACAGTAAAAGTTATTTATTAAATTTATTTTCCATGATGAATGCAGACGATTTTCATCTCAAAGAAGTATAACACAAAATAAAAAAAGAAATCAGTTTTGTGCTGATATCTAAAAACCTAAACCAATATATTTTTTTTAATTATCACCAATATACGGTTAAGCAATTGTTTTAAATGTATTGAAATGTTCTTTAAAAAGGTATCTATGTTAAAATATCATGCTCCCGAGGGATGTCGGGGACGATACCCCCACATAAAGAAAAATGTTTTCTTTGGTTAATTATTACTAGTATTATATATGTAATTTTATATTGAAAAGTTAAAAAAGTAATTTCATTAAATTAATTTATTCGAACCTTTTTCCTATACTGCCATTAAAAAAAAAAAAAAAAAATTTGAAAGCAATGTTATAATTCGATTAAAAAAAAAAAAAAAAAAAAAAAGTTGTACCTCAAGGGACTAATGTACAAGTTGCACCGAACGAACAAACTATTTCTTTCAACGAAAATGCCTACTAACCCTGAACGATAGGTCTAATATATCGTATCGTATTTATCGTAATATAACTCAATACTTATTTGGCTTCCTTCTTTGACTCGTTTTAATACGCATTTTTTATATGCATGAGCAGCCCCCGAAAAACAAAAACATTAAATCATTAAATTCATTTTTTTACTTATTTTTATTTCATATTATTTCACGGGCACTTTTTATTTCCTAATTCAAAATTATTAAAAAAAAACTTTTTCGATATCGCTTGTAACGATACTGATTATTATTAATTTTCTTTTCTTTTTCTTTCAATAATAATAATAATAATAAAAAAGATTTTGATGAAATTCTGGCAAAAGCAGAATTTAGTTCAGGACGAAGGACTATTAGATTTTTTTTTTTTTTTTTTTTTTTTCCTTTTTTCAAATTATAACATCGCTTTCAAATTATTCAATTATATTTTCGATAAATTTTAGATTTCGACAAATGTACAATTATCGAAATCGACAACGCAGATTGAGACTAATAGGCCCTCAGTCCTAAAAAAAGAAAGAAATGAGGTAATCAATTGTTGAGCAATTAATTCCCAAATCATTTATTCCCGAATTAGGTTTAAATTCAGTTCAATTTAATTCAGTTAAAAACACTAGTTTAAGTCAAGATCTAAATAAATATTAAATTTGGTTAAATTTCGTCCATTAGTTCGAGAGATACACTGACCAATTACAAAATTTTTTATACATACACACAAGAGAAACACACAGACATTTTTGAAAAATGGTAAAATCGGGTTCAGATTTAGAAAATCCCAAAACGAGTAAATACATCAAAAACTAAAAGACGAAAATTTCCACAAATCGAATACTTTCTTTTTATGTGTATGTGTAGAAAAAATTTCAAAGATAAAAAAAATTACTTATATATATTACGTCTTCTATTTCAAACTTTACTCTTAAATTAAATGTTATGTTGTTTGTTATTCCCTTTCTTCAAGGTAATTTTCAAAGAATTTTTTCAGATTTATTTTTTTCCAGAAATGAATTATTTAAGTTGTACCGTGTTCTCTTATTTCATTTATCGAATTTATAATGAATAAGAAAAGAATTCCACATCCATTTCTTATTAATATTTTTTTTTTTTTTTTTAAACGGACGTTGCTGTTATTTATATCGAAAATATGCAAGAACTACAGAGAATCTGAAATTCAAATTGTTTACATGTATGATTATATGTGAACAACTTAATATGTGAACAACATATTTAGAAAATTAAAATCAACTTAGATATTATAAATTTTTATGACATATTTCAATTCACGCATTTCCCTAACAGCACACTTATCCCTAGTACATCTTGAGAATATCACTTAGACGTACTTTCATCCATAGGATATCCTGATGATGTCTTGTGGATGAGATGTGCTGTTAGGGATATTTATTAAATTCATAAATTGATTACCTAAGACGTTTTGTAAAAATTTGCCGTATTTACTTGTCCACTAAATGTTAATTATGAGATGCGGTTTTCTAAGACAACACTTTTTAACCAATTATCATTTTTAACAATTCTTCCTCTTTCCTGGCCCCACCGGCAGCCAAGTACTTCTGGACTCAAAGTTGGTAGACGGGAATTGCTGGGTTCGATGTTGGATCCCAGGTTGCTTTCGTCGATCAAGTCGTTCGGAGTTTTTCATGGTTTTCTCCAAAAACTCGCTGAAATACGGGCTAAGACCATTTAAAAATAATTCCATGGAAGGCATTCCACCTATAGCTCTAGGAATATAGTGTAGTCAATCGACCTTAATTTTAACAACTAACCTTCCTCTTCGCCTGTCTCGTGCAAGATTGTTAATAATCAACATCAATAAATTCTAAGATTTACAAAAAAAAAAAAAAAAAAAAAGAAGAAGAAGAAGAAGATACGTACACAAATACCGATAAATTTAAAATAAATAGAAACATAAAATTCTGTGTTTTTAACGGCATTATAATTTTTGTGTTGTGAATAGCAAATGTTCAGAACAAAAGCTTTTGCATTTAATACATACTTGTCAATATGAACACTTTTTTGAGAACTGGAACTGTCGGACTTCAAATGGACATGGACATTAACATGAAAATTAGTCTTTCTGCGTCAACCTACCTTTTGACTATAGAGGGACAGGGACTGACTTTGAAAAGTTGTTCTCTCAATCTCGGTCAGTTTCTGTCGCGCAAAAAGAGAATTGTATAAAGTATATCCTGTTTTTTGCTAATCCGTCAGTAAAGAAAGGAGGAGAGAAGAAAACAATAAATTTGCAATGTGAAAATGTTCATTAAAATTCAAATTTGTGATAAAATTTTTTTTTCGTGTTTGAAAATCCCGTTGGAAGCACGGGGGCGAAAAGATACTTTCGCCCCCGTGCAAAATTACAGCGGGGGCGACCGCCCCCGCTGCCCCCGTTAAGTCGGCGCCTATGAGGGCTACAACTGATGACAAGACATTTGGCTCTTTGTGTCGGAAGCGTGATTAATGACGTTTTGAGCATTGATCTTGAGCCCAAGTCGAAACTGGCCTTAAGATAACATACATCTTTTCTTGTTTCTTTGTCAGTTGCATGCCATTTAGTTTTTCTTAAAAAAAAAAAAAAAAAAAAAAAAAAAATCCCCTAGAAAGAGAGTGAAACTCCGAAATGATGAAAAGGAAAAAATATTTTGTTGCTGAACAAAGTGGGAAAAAAGGGTATTTTTTCCCACTTTGTTCAGCAACAAAATATTTTTTCCCCGACAGATTTTGAAAATCTGCCCCGACGGGGGGGCACGAACTCCCCGACGGGGGGGCCTGTGCCCCCCCGGCCCCCCCTCTGACGCCACCCCTGCCAAAAACTGATGTTAAAAGATTGGGGGGGGGGGGATGGAATGCAAACTCTATAAAAATACATTAACAACAAATTTTAGTGATGTCGTCTCACAGGCAGTTTAAGATGAAAAGTTAGCAATGAGTAATTGGTTGTCGTTTTGCTCAGTGCTTGCACTCTCGCCTTGTGTCCCATAGTTTCCATGTTTAATTCTAGCTACATTAGAACCCTGCTAATTTGAACTCCTCTTATACAAAATTCGGGTTAATTCAAACTGATTTTATTTTTCAAAAATTATAATTGAAAAGTTTACCTGAAATGATTTAAATATTGTACTAAAAGCAAAAATGTACTTTTTCAGCATGCATAATTTGTACACATTGAAGAAACTAATGCAGTAATTTAAGAATCACATTTATGTTTAATAAAAACATATCACATATACATTTACATTAATGCTTTTTAGGGGTAGAGAAATTTGTCTGATATTCTTGATATGGAAGCAATATTCTGCCAATGTCTTATAAACGTAATGTTTTTTAATGTCGCATTTTGACTGTGCTCTATGTATCACAGAGCTATTTCTAGCATATTTGCAGCTTTAGAGGGAGAAACGACGACATTCTCTGGTTCATCAGTTTCTTCTAGATCTGAGTCATCTTGTGGCTTATTCTGAACTAAAGAGATGATTTCTTCATCTGTATATAACTGATTGGCTTTTGTATCGCACTCAGTTACAGTGTGTTCAGTTATGTCTTTACAGTCTCGGATGCTGTAAGATAGAATAGATATTTAATACATGATAACCTGATATACAGTTCACCATAAGATAAGGCCAGGCGCAAGTCTATTATTAAAAAGGGGACTTATTCACTTTCTGTTGCTTTTGAATAAAAGAATTCAAGAGATAGTAGTACTGAGTATTTATAACCTACATTTGTTTAAAGCACATATCTTTTTTTCTATTTTTATCGGAATTTCGGGTAATCCGAACAGGTGCTAATGCCAATTAATTTGGATTAGCGAGGTTGTACTGTACTTCCAAATTATTTTTACAGTATTTTTTTCAAATCAAAATAAATAGGATTGCACATTGGTTAAATTTATCATTTCTTCTTCCTTTTATGATCTTGCAGAATTTTGTTTGCTTTTTGTATTTTAAAGATATTGCATTGAAAAATGCAATTTTTTGTAAAACTGCTTTTTCAACATGTTGCCTTAAAGAAAAGATTAATATGACTATTTCTTTTTGAGATTGTAAATTAAATTTCTAAATTACTTAACAAAATAAAAAATTTCAATTTATTAACAAAACAAAACAAAAAAAAGTTGTCAAGAGTGCAGTATGCAATTGCCACTTTCATGCTGTCTCTTTACCCCCCCCCCCCTTTTTTTTTTTCCTTTGATGAAGGGAAAGAAATAATTTTGATTAAATTTAATAACAAATTATTTGAATAATTCAAATTTTATTTAAACAAATAATTTTGATCAGATTTTATATATATATATATATATATAATTTTTATGTTTAATAATTTTGATCAAAAACTATTGTTTGTATGATTCTGCAGTTTATAGGATTTAAGATACTTAACAAAATGAAAATTTTCAATTTTATCTTGTTAAAAAAATGTTCACTGAGATAAAGTGTGACATTTTCTAGGTGTAATTCAAAAAACAGAATTTGAATCCATGATGTACACTTAGCAAATAAGGATTTTTTTTTTTTTTTTTTTTTTTTTTTTATGAATGTTTATAAAGCTTTAATAATTTTAATCAGAAACTATAGTATGTTACTGCAATTTATGCCATCTATGTGCAAAGTTGTTATTATACATTTTTTTGTTGTTGCACTATTTTATTAGATTAAATGTTCAGTATTATATTCTTGCTAAAATTATAAAATAGTCAATTAGTTTGGCAATATTAATTAATATATTGTGGCCATCAAAAAACATTCGTCTTTATCATCATATAAAGCAGTGGCATTAATCAATTAGCATACACAAATATTTAATCAACATAACTTACAATAATGAAATTTTTACATATGCAGTTTCATGTAATTTTCAAGCAATAGATGTTGAGATACAGTCAAGTGAAAAATTACAGAAAATAAATAACAATAGTGTCACCTTTCATTTAATATGCACCCAAATTGAATTAGCAAAATTTTCTGTAATATCTATCTCAAATATCAGGTTTGGTAATTGGTGCATTTATATTTATCATACGAGGGTGAATCAAATATAAACGAGACTTTTGGACCTGCGCGCGCAATAGTGATGGAAGAACGTTCCGCTGTTATTGGCTGTTAGGTTGGTTTGTCAGGAGTGGGGGAAGCACGTGACTCATCATCATAGACTCGCTCAGTGTCCATCGTTACGATGTCCGAGCAGGAGGTACCTCCCTCTATTGCGCAACGTATTGTTATCAAGTTTTTAGCTGCAGAAGGTGTAAAACCGGCCGAAATCTTGAGAAGATTGACTGCACAGTTCGGGGAAGAGACGCTGTCGCGAGCTAGAGTGTTTGCTTGGCATAAACAGTTCGTGGAGGGCCGTGAACGTGTTGAAAATGAGAGCCATGACCGCAGACCCCGCACCAGCATTACAGCGGGCAACATCGACAGTGTTCGTCAACTTGTTGAAGGTGATAGGCGTCTAACAACTTCGGATATTGCCGCAAAAGACGAGACCTTCCGATGAGAAAAGTGATTCTCCTCCATGACAATGCTCGCCCCCATACAGCAGCCCTGACCGTACAAAAATTGGAGCAACTGGGTTGGGAGACACTGGAACACCCTCCATACAGTCCAGACCTGTCTCCCTGCGACTTCCATGTCTTTAGTCCTCTCAAGGAAGCTTTGGGAGGGCAAAAATTCCACAGCGATAATGAAGTTGAAGCATATGTGCGCAATTGGCTACAAACACGACCTGACTCTTTTTACCTGGAAGGAATTAAAAAATTACCTATACGCTGGGAAAAATGTGTTTCTAAATCAGGAGATTATGTAGAAAAATAAACTATGATTGTTTGTGCGTTTAAAATCAAAATAAATATTTTAAAAAATAAGTCTCGTTTATATTTGATTCACCCTCGTAGAAGCTGAAATATTGCTTTCCCATAAATAGGATTAAACTGCTGCATAACAGCACCACCTCTAGCCTGATATGCACCCAAATTCAATAAACAGAGTTTTTCACAATATTACTCTCACATATCAAATCTGATGCATATATATCATAAAATCTAAGATATTCCCTTCTCATAAATGAGGTTAAATTGATGCCACGTGTTGGCTGATGTAGACCCAAATTGAATCAACATAGTTTTTTTATGATGGTCCCCATACATATCAAGTTTTGTGTATTTATACACTATAGAAGCTGATATATAGATTTCCATTGAATGGGAGAAATTGCAGAGCCAGCCACCTGTGAGTCAATAATATATCCTAAAAGCTTATCAGCATCAAATTAAATCAAGGTCAGACTAAATATAACCAAATGAATTCTGTCTATTGGTTTGTGATTTATAGCATCTACACAATTTTGCTTACACAGATATGAACAAACATACATTAGATATTTGGCATTTTAGTGTGCTGTTATTGTTTTAGTTCTATTAATTGCTAAATTTTAAGATTAAATTTTATTACGATATCTATAATATATATATATATATATTATTTATTTTTATTTATTTTTTCAGATTAAGTAAATATGTATTTTGTTGTGCATATTTGTTTAATCTGTTCATTTTATTGCATTATCTATTTTAATATCTGTGATTTTTTATGATATTTTAAATGTCTTTTAACTCTTTTCTATAGGGTGGAATGGTATTCCTTTGTGTAGCAAGTTGTATTTTATTCCACCACTCCAGCCTTACTACAGCTATTAAAGGAAAAGAAGAAGCCAAATTATCGAAAATTAAGTATGTGTAAGTTTCTTATTTATGTACTTATAGAAATTTTTCATAGAATTGTCAAAAAATATATTGCAACCAAGATTTCAAAATTTGACCCATGTATTTCTTATTATATGTTTTTTTTTTTTTTTTTTTCCCTTACAGAATTCATATTAGAAGAGCTGTGTTGCTTATGTGTGTTCTCGGATTAACCTGGACGACTGGATTACTGTACTTACACCAGGAGACTTTGACTCTAGCCTATGCCTTCACTATACTCAACTCCGGCCAAGGAATTTTTATTTTAACATTTTACTGCATTACAGATGATAAAGTAAGTGAATGGTTTTTGTAACCATGTTAGGATTACATATAAATATGTTCTGATTTTTTTTTTTTTTTTTTTTTTTTTTTTAAAGAATAATCTTTTTGGATTTGTATTAAAATTACTTTTTTTAATCTGAACTAATTAGTGGCTCTTTTTCCATGCATTTTAGTTACAAATGTGTTTTATTAGACAATTTTGTTACAATTTTATTAGCCAACATATTAGTCAATATTTCTAGGTAGTACTATTGGATGTCCCACTGCTCTGTGCAGAATGTTAGATTTTTGATGATGTTGGTAGATATCATTGAACAACATTTGATGCATGGGCCCCAGGTTATTCACCACTATCTTAAATTTTTTTTTTCTTTTTTAAATAGAAGCTTGTATTGTAGCTGAGGCTTTACTGACTTAATTTTCTGAGGCATGATCGCACTGGGTAATACTTTACCAAATTTATAACATCCATAGGTTTTGGGAGGGAAGTTAAGGGGTTAGAAAGTGGGTGTTCGATTAATCCAAACATCTCAACTCTTCAATCACTCCCACCCAATTTTCTGTTTCATTTTCAGTTTCACTAACTGAACATCTCAACCCCGCAATACTTCTCAACTCAGTTCGAATCAATAGTCACGTAACGAACCAGCTAGGCTAGATGTTTTAGGTTTAAGAAGGAATCTAACTGTACAGCAGCTTGCACGCTGCTTTTCACATTCATCATCTGCTTTTCACACAACAACATGATTCACTTACTACATTTTCTTATGTCAATTAAGGAAAAGACACCAGTGTTCGTCACCCCTAAAATTTGCACCAGTATTTGTCACCTTTACAAAAGCCTTGTTAAAACAACAGTTTATTAACATCTGTGAATTTGAATCCGTCTGCATTCAATTGCCTAGAACCAGAGGATCTAGCTCGAGTGGATTCAAGTTCATAGATATTAATTAACGGTTATTTTAACGTGTCTTTTGTGAGGGTAGCGAACATTGGTGCAAATTTTAGGGGTGGCGAATACTGGTGTCTTTACCTTATTTATCCATAATTATTCATTCATACTGTCTGTTCAAGTTATGTTTAAATCCTGTATAAAGTTAATATAGTTTGTATTTGCGAGAAAATGAGTATTTATTTCATTCTACACCTTACATCATGCTATATAAATTCCCCGAACACTGACTCTTATATAATTATACAAAATATTTTTAAAAATAGATATATAGTTATGAAAATGTTTAAAGTTTAAGTGCACATTTATATGCAAAATTAAAATTTAAGGCTTGTAATCAAAGAGCTCCATAATCATCCATTCATCTTAACCTATAGAAACAATAATTCCTATTATTATTCATAAAATAATGCATATTTTAAAATGCTTTTTTTTTCTCTGGATTAATTTTGAACTTAAGATCCTTCAAGGGAAAAAAATGCATAGGTGAAATTCAGAATTTACTTGTGTCATATAAGTTAAAGATTTTAACGTTAGAAAACAATGGAATGATTTGAAACGAAGATTAAAAAATTTTATAAATGAGCAATGAATAAAAGATGCTCTACTGTATTTCAAGTTGAAATAATAAAGCATAGCCCTTCATTAGGCAAAAACAAATAGGCACAAGTACAGCATGAAAGTAACAAGGCACAAAACTTATACAAGTAGGGTTATCAGATTGTACATTTTCCATGTAAGTTGTATGTTTTTCAGACTTATTTTATGTTATACATTTAAACTGTTCCCATATAATCTAATTTACTCTCACATTGAGTACTTTAAAAATCTCATGTGTTTTTAAGAAAGTGTGAGTAAAGAAAGCATTAATGCACAATGAATATAATTTTGATAAAAAAATGAAAAATGTTGGTGGTACTATCAGGGATGAGATTTTTCAGCTGATTTCAGCTTTTTTGTACATATAGCTTTTCAGCTTTTTTAAATGTTTCTGATGTGCAATTGTTCGTTTTTTATACATTGAAGATTAAAATAAATATTTATTACTCTAATATAATAGATTTTGTCATCAAAATTCTTGTATTACATTTCAGTGTCTTGCCTTTGCGTACAGTTTCAGCTTTTTTGTATTTTTGCTAATCTCATCCCTGTACTATAAAACCATAATAAATATAGGTAAAACAAAAATCTTCCCTTTAAAAAAAAAAAAAAGATAAATCTAGCAACCCTATATGCAAATGGCAAGATTTAATAAAAATTAAATTAAATAACAACAAGAAGAAGAGGAATTTCTTTAACGATACCTGTGTGACTCAAAAACTTTGAAAATGTCTTATTTTCACAGATCATTAAGCAATTGAATTTTGGTCATATGTAACTTGTTTTCACTTTCAAAAGCCAACTGATTTGGAGCTGTTTTATAAATGGAAATCTGGACACTTGTTCCTCAGGAAATCAGGCTTTGATTTTTAGGCACTGTTACTTTTGTGTCTAATTATTTTTACCTGGGTCTTGCGTATTTTTGTAGTTTATGGCACTTGCTTATAAAATTTTTATTTTTCATCACCCACTATCAGTTTTTCCTATGTATTTTACTGTGATTAATCTTTTTGTTTCTCTGCTTCCAGATTCAGCCAGAACTGGAGCGACTAGGTGACTGTCACTTCCTGGGTTCTCTGCATCGTTCCAAAAGCAACTTACCACCCCCTGCAGCTCTGACCCCTGGTTCCCCTGGCCAACACAGTGTGGGTAATCCCTGCCCTCCCCTCTCTGTTTGCACTCATAGTCCCTCAGGTATTTTTCCTGCACGGCATGTGTCCACCTATACAGTGCATGTGTGTGATGATTCAGCTCTGAGTGTGCTTGCTCTACTAATATCTACAATACAGGGTGTTTCAAATGCAGTAACATACTAATCTACTTTAAAACATTTGAGGGATTGATTAAAATTATTTTAATTCTTTTTTACATTTCATAGTACAATAATAGAGAGAAAGCTTTAAAATGTTTCGTTAAATGATGTTAAAATTCTTGAATAATTATTTATTTGATACTTTTACCAATTAGTATAGGATGCAATATATTTAATAATTTATCTCAATAAAACATTTTATATTATATAAATTTAAAGGAGATCTTGTATAAGTAAAATGATTTTTATTACATCCTTCATGTATAAATTTAATTACATGTAATTTTCCACAGTATAAAAAATGCCAGAAACATTAAAATATAATAAAATTATACTTTTAAAAAATTAAAGAACACGCTTTTATTGAAATGCGAACTAGAAAGCACAAAATATCTATCTTTACAGTATTAAAATGCAGGGTAAGAAAAAATTGTGTGAGTGACACACCATATTACAGGGTGATTATAGAATAATTTAGAATTAAACAAAAACCATCTTTAAAAAATCTCCCCTGACTGGGCTCGAACGTTAGACCTTTAGGTTCGTAGCCCGGAGCTTTACCTCACAGCTACAGCATTCACGTAGGGAAAGTCTTTTTTTACAATATAGATTTTTTGTTTGCTCCCAGAGCGGTTACAAACATACATACAGGTGAAGCTAATAAAAGCGTATTAAAAATACATTAAATTTTATTGCATTTGAAATTATCATAACTTATTAAATTATCTTACATCAGGGAGGGGAGCTGTTTTATTTTCATTCCTAACTTAATTTAAGATTTAGATTTTTTTATGAATGAATGTTATTGCATTAAAAGAAAAAAAAAAAGTGCATACTTTAATATGTTAGCTTTTTTTTTTTTTTAACTGAAAGTATTTTGTATTTCTACTTTAGAAAATGTATAATTAATATTCATTATAAACCCTGAAAGTATTTTAAAAAGTATAAAATTACTTTGAGTTCCTCATTTGTCAATTAATTTCTTTATCTATTATACTACAGGCAATACTTGCCTCCAACTGCCATTGATGAAAAAGATACAAGTAAATAGATCCATTAAATTTTTATATACATTTTTATTTTCCATTGTTGCAGCTTAGCTGAAAAAAAAAAGGCGAAAACCTTTTTTTACATGAAACTGGATATGTAAACGTTTGTTTTCTCCACATTTTTATATTCAGCATGGATGCATGTATCTATTTGTTTTAACAAAATGTTTGAGTGCTGAAAATTCTACTTTCTTTTTTTACTTTGCTTTACTTTTAACTAACATTTGCAGTGGTGACTAATATTTTGTATTCTAAAGTGTCGCATTTGGTTTCTTTGAGAATGACTTTTGAAAACTTTTTTGCTGTGATTTTTTTTCTATATTTCTGCTAATTATTTACTATGAATGCCAATATTTACTACCCCACAATTTTTTTTTTTTTATTCATTTGCATGGATACTTAAGAAAAAAAAGTAAATAAATAACCTGAGAGTGTACTTTTTAAAATTTTATAATAATTAATATTTGTAATATATTTTCTCAATTTTCTGTTGAAATTTTAGTGAATAGTTTAAATTTTTATTAGCAAATTTGAAATTTTTGTACTTTAAAATTTTTATCTGCAGAGTGTCTACTAGGTCATGATTATTCAGCAGTAGATTATGAAAGTCGAGAAAAGGTCTTGGATGTTTTTCATTTTGCCAGACCTCTTAGTCAATAAAATACAAATCTCTGAAATTTGGGAGGGGTAGGGGGAATGATTGTTTAATAAGGTGATAAGGGAGGATAAAAATAGATAAAATCAATGCAATTAAAAATATCTAGATATTTTAAAATAATATCATTCTATAGTTCCCCAAACTTTATTTAAAACCTTTTTGCAAAATTTTAATTTTTAAATTCATTTTCCTTGGGTTCAAATTTCGGGAATAACTAGTTACCTACGATGCACCTTGCTAATTTGTTTCAAACCAATCCTTTTAAAAATTTGTATGAATGGCAATTAGGATATTTGTCACAAAAGTGGGTATTCATTTTAAATTGAATAATTATTCACTTTATTATGAACTTTCAAATGAAAAATTCAAATGTTCAATTTTTATTTTCTGAACATACATGTGTAAGAAAAGTATTGTAATCAGGAGAAAATCTGACTTAGTGTGTATACATTATGAAGTCCCCTGAGTCCATTTTTGCTATTTTCATGGTAATGCATGTATGTATGTATGTGCGTGAGCGAATTCAATAGCATCTAAATGCTTTGTTCGAATGACCTGAAAAATGATGCATGTGTTATAGGTCACTGTAGCATGAACCCTGTTGATTTTGGTGAATCTAGCACTTATAGTTTTTTTACAGGGACACACACACACAAAAAAAAAAAAAAAAAAAAAAAATCATTATCATTATAGTTTATGACCTCAAAATTTTTTAAGTGTGATAGTGTCTAAATGTGTTATTCGATTGAGCTGAGTATTTATATACAAGTTATCGGTCACCATCACACAAACTGCATAGATTTTGAGCGAATCTAGCATTTATAATTTTTGTACAGACACACAAAGAAAAATTCTTTATCATTATGGCCTTATGCACTAAAATTATTTGTAGTGCAATAGCATCTAAATGCCTTATTCAAATTGATTGAAGGTTTATATACATATTATAAGTCACCGTCTCACAAGATGTATTGATTTTGGTGAATATTTATAGATTTTTACAAGGACACAACAAAAAATTCTTTATCATTATGTTCTATGGACTCAAATTATTTGAAGTGCAATTGTGTTAAATTAAACAACATCCTATATGGAGAAAAATGTTTTAACACTCTATTATACTTTTCTCGCATTTGTTTATTTAACGACTTCTGTTACTTTCTTTTATTTATACAACAGTTAATTACTTAATGTTGGGAAAGTTGAGTAGAGTCATTCCAGATTTTTTTCGTTTGTCACTGCTTATGTAATTGGGGTATAAAAAAGTAAATGTCCAGATGTGTTCAGCTACATTAAGAAAAAAAAAAAAAAACCTTTAGCCAATTTTACCCTGCAAGTTTAATTTTTCATAAAGTTTTATATCAATTTTAGTATTTACGCATTAATTTCTTTTAATTTCAAAAAAATTTAAAAGCAACTCGTAAACTTTTTTGGCAACAATTAAAAATTAAAATAAATTATGTATTTTTGTCTAAAAAGGGGCTTTTTCAACGTTTCGATACTGAGTATTATTAATTTTCTTTTCTTTTTCTTTCAAAAAAAAAAAAAAAAAAAAATATTTCGATGAAATTTTGGCAAAAGCAGAATTTAGTTTAATATGGAGGATTATTAGTTTTTTTTTTTTTTTTTTTTTTTTTTTCAAATTATTTAATTATATTTTCGATAAATGTCCAACCATTGTGAAACTGGCAACAACGCTTTATACATAGATTGAGACTAACAGTCCTTCATACTTAAAAAAAAAAAAAAAAAAAAATGGAGATTTAAAATAATTTAGAATTTCCATGAAGAATTTTGAAATTAGGTATTATTATGTATTATTTTCCCCGTGAAAGAGGCCTTTTCATCTGTAAAATTACTTTTTATCTTTTAAAATATGCTCTATAGATAAAAAATAATAGATTTAGCACATGATTTAAGAAACGATAGAATGTACGTAAAACAAAAATAATTAATTTGAATGTTCCTTGACCCCTTGCATATCTTACAATTTTTCTATATTTTTTTCACAAATCAAAGTAAATGTGTTTAGTTTTTAAATATAAGAAAAGATCCTCAAAAAAGGGAAAAAAAAAAAAAAATATTAAAATTTCCACTTGTACAGGTTTGTGAGTGAAGATATACTGATGAAATAACTAAGTTATAAAAAATTAATTTGAGGTGATGATTTTTTTTCTCTAAGTCAGTAGACACCCTGCAGTAAACTCTCAAAAGGAAAAATTTGTTTCTAAATCAATATAGGTGAAAAATAGATTTTTTTTTTTTTTTTTTTTTTTTTTTAATTTTAAAGAGGAATTTAAAAATTGAACTTTGAAGTTCAGCTGTTTTTCTTAAATAAATATTTAGATACTTATTTTATTTATTTTTATTATTTTCCTCAAATTTTACTTTTACGATCGTTGACTAATTTTGTAAAGTAGGTGTCATTAGTTAATAAATTTTTGAAGTATCTTTTAAATTTCAAATTTTAATGTGACTTGTCTTCAACAGGGGGAATGTCAGGAAGTCGGAAGCCCAATCAAACAAGGAAATTGCTCTGTCAACCTCACTTCCACAACACTAGGTAAAGAAATAATAATAATAATAATAAAATTTTAAATAAATTTTCAAAATCTTGAAATAATTGTTTTGACCCTTTATACTATAAGTTTGCAAAACCTAGGATTAAAAAAAAAAAGAGAGAGAGGGAGAGAAAGAAAGAAAACGGTTTCTTTTCTTTCTTTCTTTTTTTTTCTTTTTTACAAAATACCTAATAAATAAAATGAATTAATAAAACTGTTTTTTTTTTTTCCCCATGGAAAAATTTCAATGACACAGGCCTGCAATGAATAAATACGAGGAAATTGATAGCTGAACTTCATATATTTTTTGGTGCTGATTTTAAAAAATATCGTGAAAAATTTCTATCACATCACATTTTGGTGAAAGATTCAATTTCACTTTGATTTTTAACACCTACATAATATTTGCTTTCGTTTTTCTCTCCAACAGAGGCAGCTCATGCGATCTGGCAATAGTAGTTTTGATGCATTTAAACCTACAAATATTAAATAGATTGCTGAAAAGTCAATTTGCCTCACCAAGAATGGATAAAATCTACTATTACCAGATAGTACAGTCGGTAACAAAAGTGTCCGAACGCTAGCAAAAATTCCTATGTAAAAAAAGTAAATCCTTGTTGAATCCTGTTCTTACACTGACTAAGAAGAGGATTCGACAAGGATTTATTTAACAAAACCGTACAAACTGTACTTTTTTTACATAGGAATTATTGATAGCGTTCGGACACTTTCGTTACCAACTGTACAATGCAAAATTGTTAGAGAAAATTTCTTTTCAAATAGGATTTTAGCAAAAATGTCTATATCAATCATACAGAAAATCCTGATGTGATGGGGGAAAATGGAAGCCATTTTTTAAGTCAGCACACCAAATGAAATAATATAAAAATCAACAAAAACTTCAATTTGCAGTAATTAAAAAAATTACTGCAATGTAATTAAAAAAAAAAAAAAGATTGTTTTTTAGATTATTCCTTCTTCTTGCCATACAGTTTCTTCAGTATTTCTCAAGCAGTTTACAAAGATATAGAGAAATTTATTTTTAACTTTACACATACACACACACCAAAAAAAAAAAAAAAAAAAAACTGCTTTTTGAATTATTTATTTTTATAAATCATAAACACACTTCCTGATCTGTCACTAAGAGTGAGATATCTTTAAAATTCACCAATTTAGAATAGTTTTATTAATTTTGACATAAATGATATACAATTGATATACAAATGATATACAAATGATATAACATTTCATCTAAAAATCTTCAGATAATTAGATGCAATATGACTTATTATTAAAATAAAATAAGCCACATTTGGCTCTAGATGTAAAGGTTTTGAACAGTTTGTAAATCAGTTTTAAATAAAAAAGCAATTCATATTCATACTTAAAAATTGTTGAAAGGCAAAGTAAACATTTAAATACAATGCTAAATGTGTAAAAATTGTTAAAATTCAAAATATTATATGAAAACAAAAATTCATGCTTGATGTCATAGACTACTTTATCTGGGATTTAGATCATCATAATAATGAATTACCACTGGAAAGATTACCGAGAGACTAACTATTGATAGAAAAATAAAGATTAAAGTAGAAAATTTGCAAATTTTTAGAAAAGATGAAAACTATGTATAACTGATATTTGCATCTTGTTAATGAAGTATTTATGTATTAAAATGAATTGTTATGAAGTAATATTCATTTATACAATACAATAATACTGCATACTTATATCATAGTCTCTTAAACTAGATGCCTGTCGCGTGGCTCAGAAACTTAGCAACAGTTGAAGCGGTAGACAGTGCCACCTGGTACAGATTGTGCAACATTTTTATTCAACTGTCACCAATAATTTTAAGAAACAATATATGATATATTTAATCAATGTTTCTTTGATTCTATTCACTTTTTATGTATATCATATCCCACTTAAAAAAATTTTTGATGACTGTTGAATAAAAAATTCGTGCAGTCTATACCAGGTAGCGCTGTCTACCGCTTCAACTGTTGCCAAGTTTCCGAGCCACGCAACAGGCATATACTTTAGGAGGCTATGCTTATACATAGATGTAGTACTGTATTATACAATACAAGCAAACCCACGCGAAATTTTCGCATTTTATTTCTTTTCTTATTTACCTTTAAAATTTGAAACTCATAAATAACATACCAATTTCACCACCTAATTAAAATTTTAATTTACCGGAAGCTAAATTATTATTATTACCAAATAAATATTGTGCAATAGTGAAACCAAAATCATTTAAAGAAATGTTTCAAAATAAAATTAGTGGTTGACAACCCAGTTTTCATACTTCAATGAGCAGTACAGTTTCAGTGAAGAACCCCAATGACTGCTTTTAAATTTTTATCACCAAAAGTGCGATGACACTTTATTTATTTTGCCATAATTTCTGTTAAAAGAGAAAAAAAAAAAATTATACTTTTTATGATTGCGTTTTTTAGTCAATTTATGATAGATTCATATTCTGTATATATCTTTAAAATAATGCTAGGTTAAAAGTGACGCTTGCAAAGATTTTGAAGAAGCAACTTTTAAAAATACATTTTTCCATAAAATAATGTCATTAAACAAATGTTGTCTTTTTTTTCTTATTAGTTCATTGAACTGAGTCCACGTACTTTTGTTCACTTTTAAATATTTTTTTATCCTCGAGTATTTTATTAATTTCACCACTATTGTATCGTTTCTACAAAAAATAATTGTAACTGGTTCTAGAGAAATATTATATAGATAGTATTTCTGTATATAAGTATCGTAGAAACATGGAAAATAAACTTTGAACCATTAAAATATATAACTTAAATAAATTTATATATTTTAATATTTCATTATTCAAGTTTTCTACAAACTCAAATATATTTTGAAGCACTTCTTTAAGAGTCAAAACGCACATTCTAAGAACTATTGGTTGATAGTTAAGAGTTTCTTTAAATATTGTTATTCTAATTGATATTATGGAAGAATAAAATCTGTCAAAACTGTTTCTGGGGACTGAATCAAATAGTAGTCATCCTAATGAAATATGACAAGTCTAGTTTGTCAAGATAATTCTTTTTCATTGTTTTCATGTAAAAATATAATTTATATTATCATTAATAATTTTATAACAAAAGAGTCAAAAGTACATTGAATTATCTTGACTGAGAGTAAATTATTTGCTTCCAACAAAAGTTCAATCAAAGTTTGATTTCATTTCTTTTGAAAATATATATTTTGAGTTTCAATTTCTGACAAACATAACTTCTTATGGCTTCTGTGTACATCTTTCTTCTTCTTCTTCCTCTTCTTCTTCTTCTTTTATTTTATTTTATTTTTTTTTTTAACTTAAATAATAATAATAATCGTTATAACAAAATTTTTAAATGAAAATATAAAATCTACTTAATTAAGTGAAATATATATATATATATATCTTTTAAAAAGCAATTTGAACTAAAATTATCAATTTGAATGTTTCCATAGAATGTTGACTTAAAATAGTTAAACAATTCATAAACAGAAATTTAATCCATCATCATAAATTTGATTCTTGTCCATCATCAATTACTTTTTCTCATAAACTGTTGCATTCTAATTTTAGAACTGTATATTGTATAAAAATATTAAAAATTCATTTAAAAAGAAATAGATAAAAAAAAATTAGTTGAAAAATGTTAATTCAAGTGATAAACCATATTTTAAAAATGTCATATGCAGGATTGCTATTGCCAATAACTTTCTCTGCCACTATTTCTAAATAGCTTTTTGTAATATTTTTATATAATTGAATAAAGTATAAATTACTATACAAAAACAGTGGTATTGAAAATTATGGGTGGAAGCAACCCTGAATATATAGAAACTTGTTCATAACTGTAATATCATAACTAACATCATCAAATTTCTTATTCACTAGGTCCCCTATATACTACATCAACCAGCAACCAAATGGAGGAGAACCATACGGCTGAGATTCCTAAAACACAGCAAGAATTTTATGGCCCGCTCCAAAAAGACGCTGAAGTTTATGATGCCAATAACAGACGAATAATGGATCACCAAGAATCTCCTTGTAAAGTATGGTTGCCTTATGAATGGCAGCGTCGTTTGGATCGTCAGTATTTAGGCACTGGAGATTTATATGGGCCATTCAGTGAGCATATTTATGAAAGTGTAGATGGTGATTACGGATATGCTGGACACCCAAGATCTCTTGGTGGTGAATACTGTTACAGATCTGATGTTAGTCAACATTCATCTTCGAGTTACGGTTACGATCAAAGACCACTTCTCATTCTTCCTCGTCACCCAGGACATAGTGAATACGGCACAGGTCGTCGACATTCTCCTGATAAACACCGAAGGCGCCACCGAAATCATAGACGTTCTGTAGATGACACAAAAACTGATAATATATCTACAGTAATTGTAGAACAAGATAGAATTGTTCCCGAATTAGAGAGACATGAACAACAACAACAACAACAACAACAGCCAGAAGAAAATGAATGGAATCTACCAGATCTTCTTAGGTGTCCAGTAGACAATACTGTTGTGATGGCAGTTCTCGATGGCGAGAAAGTAGTCAACCGAGTGCAACCTGAATGTCCCCACTATAATCTCAGTACTTATTGTTGATAATCAGCTTGTATTATACGTTGTATATATTAATTATTATATTAACTTTTGAGAGGCACTTGAAGCATAAACATGCTCTGCCGTAACTAGTAACTGTCAAATATTTGATAGTCAAATTGTGCTTGCTGAGCTTTTGTGGAAACTGCTTATTCTTCAAAATGCCTCACGGAGGAAGAGAAATAAAAATGCTTCGCTGGACTGTCTATATCAGCTCAAATGAATGAAAAATTATTTATTTTATTCTGCAGTCAGACTTTTTTTTTTTTCCTGAGACTTTACTAGGAAATTGTGTTTGTGATTTTTAAAAGCAAAGTTTCTCTATTATTGTATATTTCTAGTTACGGCTCTGCATCCAGGGCAGCTAGTCGTTCAGGGCCTAGTCCTGCTTTATTTTTATTTTATTTTTGAATTTTTAATAATATACCTTATGGTATAGAAACTCAAACACTATTCCTTTACTGCTAAATTTCTTAATTTAAATTTATTTTATATATGGGAATGGTTGTTTGGGAATGCTTTCCTGAATATGTGATAGTTTTTAAATCTGTAAATCAAATGATTCTTCGAATTATTGTCTCTATCCAATAAAGATGCCTATTGGATGTGCCATTACAAATGCTATAAAGTTCCGAGAATATGTATGAAACTTTTTTTTTTTTTTTTTTCTAAAGTATATATTAGTTTTGTTTAAGCTTGATTCTTAAAAAGATAAATCTGTTAACTTATTCTACATAATTTATTTAAATTAGTTTCACATTTTATTTAGAGCTTATACTGAGTTTTGTTAATTTAAAAATCATTTTATAGAATTAAAAATTTCAATATTTCAAAACTTGTTAATAGAAAACTATATTTCTGCTTTAAGATAAAATATATTTGAGAAATAATGTACTATAAGCGGACAATCTAATAAAATGTTTTTTATAAAAGAGATTACAAAATAAATAAACGCAGCTACTTAATTTAGATTGTTCTTACATTTAAAAAAAAAAAAAAATAGTTTTTTCTTTTTTTTTAACTTTTTGGTTTTATAAACTTGAAATAGCTAATGCTTCATGACAATGAGACTATGTACAGCATAAAAAGAAAAAGAGAAAAAAAAAAAAGTAATTTTCTACGATATTGTCTATATGCATTCAGTTTCATCTTGGTGTCATAAATACTTAAATATTTTGTTGTACAAATGGCAACAGAAGTTTACACCATACCAATTTTTGTATTCCATCTGCATAACTAGAAGTTTGTATGTTTCAACTTAGAGTTCATTTAAAATCTAGGTGATGAAAATAAAAATAAAAAAATGTTCCTTTAACCTTGTACATTCATTTAACTGTTTATATGTGATAAGCAAGAGTTCTTTGTAAATGTGTTCATTAACTGTGAATGTGTGTTCACAGTACAAGATGGATTTTTTTTGTGGAGCAATTCAGTGTTTCTTCATTGCAATTTTTGTTGTTCTGTGGACACTCAGAACTTTCATTTCATCATTTTACTGCTGTTATTGTGATTCAGTTTTTCTAAGGTTACATGGAAGCTGTTCATATTGTGTCAGAGCAAATAAATTTTGAAAAATATAGTTCTTGTTTCTGATTATTTTACACATATTACAACATGTATACATCAAGTTGATAATAAAAAAGCACCACAGAACTGGTGTTTTAAAATAATAAGCACAAAACTTTGAATAAACACCATAAAATGCAAAAAACTCGTAACAATTGTTTCAGGTCGAAAGAAAATATGACCCTTCATCAGGCGAACAAAGTACGCATGTGTACTGCAATCAAAGCAGCACTTGCATTTTATGGTGCTTATTCAAAGTTTTGTACTTACCATTAAGAGGACAGACTGCTTTTAAAAACTTAAAAATGAAGAAATTTTTGATCAACTTTCAATTTTTTTTTTTTTTATTATTAACTAGTATGACTTATATTGATTTTAAAATAGTATGACTATTGATTAAAAATAGTATTTTGCTTTACTTTAAATAGAAAATTATTTTATTGCAGATTATTTTTAAAAAAGATTCAAGGGTACTTTCTCACTACATGCATGATATTTAAAAAAGTATTTGAAATATGAACTTCAAATTTTTCTCAACCATACATTTTCACATTATGAATAAAATGAACTAAAAATAAGAAGTTCTGTTAGATAGGGAAAAAAATTATTGTGGAAATGAAAAAAAATTAATGGAAATTTGATATTTCAAATTTAATTATTAATTAACCCATTAAATACCCAATGTCCTCATTTGAGGACAGCTAATAAAATAGCATGTATATTTTTTGTGGTTTCTTGGAATAATTTCTGTTTCTTAATGGCATCACTCTGAATGATCCTTCAAAGCTTTAGGTGTCTGCTATTAATTATAATTACAGAATTTAGATAGTTATTTTATGATTTTTTATAAATCTCATATAAATTTGTTTTTTGCCCAGATATACCAACTTAAGTCAAGTTGAATAATAATATATATATTATAATACTTTACTTTCGAGGTCTTTGTCAGTAGTAGACCAGTAGTATATGTAGTAAAATATATTTAGAGAAACTTCTGACACACTTGATATCTTGAAGAAACACATAAAAGTATTCATTACTAAGTAGCTTTAATTAAATTATTGGATTATAGAAGAGTAAATTTTACTATTTACAGAAGAGGATTGGATTAAGTATTAAAGATTTACTTCATTACATTTTAACATATCATAGTTATTTTATTTTGCGTTCGTCTTGTTCGTCAAGAGAACATAACACTCGTCGTTCGTCCGTCGTAGTCGATGTGCTTCTCCTGCCAGGGGTGGCGCCAGCTAGGGGGATAGGGGGGCACAGACCTCCCCCCTCCATCGGCGAGTCTGTGACCTCTCATCGGGGCATACTCCTAAAACTGCTCAGGGGGGGGGGGGGGGGGGATACAAAATTTTCAGTTTTTCTACTTTTAGCAGTATTTTTTTTCCTTTTACAAATTTGGAGCATTCCAGTTTTTCCATTCTATATTCAATAGAAGAGAGTATTGGATTCGTAAATATTTTCAGCTTCCAGTTTTCCATGAATATACATGTTTTGAGAGGTCCAGAACACATTTTGACCACAATATTTTTAGAAAATGTCTGTCTGTGGCACGATGATCTCCAAAACCACGAGGAGTACTAACAAATGGAATGGTACAAATATTAACAGTAATATTATTAACAGTATTGCAGTTTTTGATAAATACTCATATAATAAACTCTCTTTATGTAGTGCCCCCCTGTCGGGGAAGTGGTGTCCCCCCATCGGGGAATTTCTGGTGCCACTACTGTCTCCTGCGCACTGGACTGTTGCCAACTGCACATTTCTCTTTTCTCCTCTGGGTTGAGAGGTATGTCGGCTGCTTCATCGATAGCTGCAAGATGGGGACAGGTATTGGAGATTCTACATCTCACATATAATAGGAACTTAATTCTGTCTCGAAGTTTTTTTGCTAGAGCACTAAAAGTCCTCAAATAAGGATAGACTTTCAATTTAAAAATGTCAGAAGAATTGTTTAAATTTCACATATTTTACTGCCAGTTGTCTATATTAATTCAGAATTGAAATATTCATCAAAATGTATTTTGCAAAATTAATTTGGGTGTTAACGGGTTAAACTCCATATTATTAAAATAATTAAAACCTTTTAGTTCAGATTTTTAATTTAAATGTTTTGTTTCATTTAATGTAAAAATTATAAGGATAAAAGAAATTGTTGAGAGTGCACAGTGAGAAAGTACCCTTGATTTTTTTTTTTTTTTTTTTAATAATCTGCAATAAAAATAATTTTCTATTTCAAAGTAAACCAAAATAATACTTTTAATCAATAGAGTAATTGCATACTAGTTAGCACAAGAAAGAATTTGTTTGTACATGCATTCATTCTTTTTACAAAAATTCTGAAAATTGATCAAAAATTTCTACATTTTTAAAGTAGTGTGTCCCACTAAGGGGATACTTCAGTATATATATTTTTTTCGTCATGTCTTTCACGCTACATTTTTACTTCATTAAGTGCGAAATTTTTTTCTTAAACTAAAAGTTTTGTGTTATTTATAAGAAAGTCATACAGGTAGACCAGCACAACAAGATTTATTGAGATAAATTAACATTTAGCAACAAAAATTGGACAAGAAAACAATCAATTGTTTAGTCTGTCACAAAATAATAATAATAATAATAATAATAATAAAAATCTGGTGTGAAACAACCACACGACTTCCATTACCCACTATTACACGTATTATATGCATTTTTGAAAGATAATGTGATCAGAAAGCATAAAAGTGAGCTAAAGAGAAAATCGTTAGAGCCGTTTTTGGGATACCAACTTTTACAAAAAATCAATTATTGATCGGAAAACAATAATTACATACAAAAGGATTTAAAAGTGAGTTAATAGGGCAAGTTTGAAAAAAAATCCGTACAGCCATTTTCAAAGGAACGCGCTTGCAAGACGTGAAATTGAGCTATTTATACAGAACGCCTATCAATTTTTCTGAACTAACCAACTATATCATTCGAAAGGACATCTAATAGAGTGTTTGTATAGAAAATGTGAAGAAAATCGTTAGAGCCGTTTTTGAGATACGGACTTACGGTCCCACTTCCGGTTTCCGATGTCCTACTTCCGGTTAAACTCAATTATTGACAGGAAAACAATAATTTCATACAAAAGCATATTTAAAAGTGAGTTAAAATGGCGAGTTTGAAAAAAATCCGTACAACCGTTTTTAAAGGAACGCCTTTGCGAGGCCTGAAATTGAGCTATTTATACAGGACGCCTATCAATTTTCCTGAACTAACCAACTATATCATTCGAAAGGACATCTAATAAAGTGTTTATATAGCAAGTTTGAAGAAAATCGTTAGAGCCGTTTTTGAGATACGGACTTACGGTCCAACTTCCGGTTTCCGATGTCCCACTTCCGGTTTTTCAATTTTCACCAAAATTTGGAAATTTCATCTGTACACCAGACGTATTTCAATTCTAAAGTTTCGTAGCTCTATCTTTATTAGTTTCTGAGCTATAATAGCCAGAAGATTCTCCACATACATACACACACACACACACACATACATACACACTGACCAATTGCCAAAAACCACTTTTTTGGACTCAGGGGACCTTAAAACGCGTAAATCAGGTGAAAACCCGATATCGAATTTTCAGACCGAATACAATACTTCCATTACCTACGGTAGTAGGGTAATGGAAGTAATAATTACTGAGATTTAAATTCTTTAAATAAGATTTCTTGAGTATATAAGTTTTCTCGCTCACCAAGAATTTCTTTTTTTTTTTTACAATTCAAAATTGTATTAATTCTAGAAGTTCCGAGAGGGTATGCTCTAGAAGTTAATAGATATTTTAGACATAGAGTTGTGTTATATTTACAAGTTTTGAGGTCTCTTGAATCTGAAAGTTATAATGTTTTTAGCAGATGGTCTGTGCGTGTCAATCTAATTCGAGTGTACTTGAAAATTGCTGGAAGTGTATTTCATTTTGTGATAGGTGTTTTTCATATAAGACTAAATTTAAGTGCACAATCTGATGTGCATATAGTTTATTGAAAACACACAGGTGTACCCAAAATTAAGCTAAACGGTCTTTTCTATTGAATGTAATTGATGGAAGTGCTTTGCTATACTCTACTATGTCGAAGAATACTGCTCAGGTAGGAAAATTAATTTTTCATACTCATATTGTAAACAAATTATTTTTTGAAGTTCTATTTTCAACTCAGGATTTTTGAATAATATGATGTTTTGAGGTTCCCTGGTCCTGAATATGAAAGTCCAGTTTTTAACGATTGATCTACAGCGTGGTTATAATTAAGCTGCCCTATAAACAAAAATCCCCCGCTTGACTTGCGAATTGGTACGCATGTTCAAGCGATATACTGAAATAGCTGTAGGATTTTTGGCATGTATATTGTTTATGGATCGTGTGTAGGGACACACAAAAGTTTTTCTTATCATTTCAGCCTATGGGCAGAATTTCGTTTAAATGCATTTTACCATGGTTACAATGCATTCAACAAAATGAAATTAACGTACATCATTGACATGTATGTTTTCTGTAGAAAAATGCATGCTTAAACTTAATGATGTATAAGAACGGGACTTTACAAAAGTGTATGTCACATAATCATCCAAATTATGTCAAATTTCGAACAATTATTCCTAAAATTACATAGAATAAATAGATTAATTTTTACTAGTGCATATAATATATATGGTTCGTTTACAGGAACACAAAAAAGAATTTCGTTATATTAAAACCTGTAGACAAATTTTTATTTAAATGCATTTTAGTGCGTTTATGCTGCATTCAATATGGTGCAATTATCTCACATTATTAAGATGCTAAAAACATGTTTCCAATAGAAAAAAAGCATGAATAGACTAAATAATTTATTTACAGGACCGCACAAAAGAATTCCAATGACATTTCGTAAAGGTTAAATATATTTGAAATGTTAATGAGTTACAAGAAATTTGTTATACAGTTTTTTTTTTTTTTTGTGTGTATATGTTTCTAGTTCGTGTACAGGGCACACAAAAGCATTTCGTACCATTATGGTTTATAGACAGTATTTAGTATAGTATACGTGTATTTTAACATGGTTGCACTTCATTAAACACAAAAAAATAAACAAAAGTTATTGGCATCTTTAAAAGCATGGGTTCTGTAGAAAATAATAAGCATAGAATTGGTACTGTATTTTCAGTGTATAATCTGTAGGTAAAATATGTCATTCTGCGACCAAAAATTTTCTTTCTGGAAAATCTAGATATTTTTCAAGAAACAGCTCCAACATACATAATGTTATTTCTCAATTAAAAATTCTGGTGTAAAACTAAATCTGACAAGTGGATTATACGCCAAAAATTAGGTAACTAGTTACAGGACCACACAAAATAATTCCGATATGTTATGCAATCAAGTAGCAATAAATTTGATATAAATATTTATGAGTAACAAGTAAATATATATACAGATAGATACAGAAAAGTAGCTACAACGGGAGGTTGAGAGGCAGTATCCCCCCTCAGAAAAGTGTATAGCTATGTAGCGAGTTAATCATATATGTATATAATTCAAATAATATGGAATAAATATAAAGGATTTATAAATACAAATGATCAAAAGCCGTATTTAAATACATTTGAACAATTTCACATAACATTTATTCCACAAATCTTGAATTAAAAGAAGCAATGTATGTTATAGTATATAATGAATATTACCAATTTATACACACACACACATATATATATATACTGCGTGTCCTGTGGGACTCGTCACATTATTATTATTATTATTAATATTCTGCATCCCGCCTTCAGTTTAACAAATAGAAAATTACTACTTAAAATAGAGAAAATATTAAATATTTTTATAAAACAGGATTTTAACATATATAAACATTTTATCATGTATTAATAAAAGAAATGTTTTGAATCTTAAAACTTAATTTTTTGAAAAAGAACAAAAATTTAAAGTTTTCTATAAGAAATAAAAGTTATCTGTATTTTCTTTTAAATATTCCCAACCTATTTGGCACCCTTTTGTATTCCTCATCTAAAAATGGTGCTACTCATATACTTTCAAGGGTATTGCCATCTAGGGGATCGAGGGCACAGGTTCTCTTGTCGTTTAATACGTGCCCCCCTCCCCCTTCCTTCAGGGCATATTCCTAAATTCTGCCGAGAAAAAAAAAAAAAAAGCTTCTTCCCCCCCCCCTCCATTTAGCAACTTTTTTTTTTTTTACATCTTTGGAGCATTCTAATTTTTTTTTTTTTTTTTTTCAGAGAATCTATGTATTAATTAATACGCACACATGAGATTTCTCCTACACTTTTAGCCTACGTTCATTAAAAGGAAGGGCTTACAAGTAGTATCGTTCGAAAGGTATGGTTAATGTGCTTTACAAAAATATATATATATATTATATATATTCTCGTAGATATAGAATATATATATTCTCGTATGCGACTAAACAAAAGTCTCTTTCTTAAGACAACCAGAGTATTGGTTTGAGATAAAGTAGAACATTTGAAAAAGATTTTTCTCCCTTTTCCAACAAGTTTAAAAGATATTACATTATAATTGAGGTAAAACATAAAACTTTCAAAATAAATTTTAAGAAATGAAAGCAACTTCATATTTTTAGAGTGGACAATACTTAATCTCGCCGACAGCCGTGGCCCATGTTATTCTATGGGCCACGGGGAATAACATGGGCCTATCACTATGGGAAATAACATGAAATCACTATGGGAAAGTTTGATTTCATGATTACTCATTACATAATGTATTTTTTAAATTCTCTTTTCACATTCAAAACATTTACAATCCTTATTATTATTATTTTTTATTTATTTATTTATTTTTCCCCAAAAATTGATTTTTCTTTTTCTTTCTTTTTTTTTTTTTTTTTTTTTTTCTCTTTTATTCTAAGTTCAAAAATCTGAATTTTCAATATGTGCATTTTTCTCTTTCTTTTTCTTTTTTTTTTTTTTTTCTCCCCCAAAAATGAAATATTAAAAATTTATCGATTTTTGGAAAAGGAGTTAGAAGAACATAAGCTTTACACATTTGCTCTGATCCGTCTAGCCTTTCGAAAGAAATTAATTATTTAAAATATCTTGCTCTTCCTCGAGGCTATTTATTGATAAAGATTTATATAAATTCAAGAATCCTAAATGTTCTGATAGCAAATGGAACGTTCACACTCTCATCCCAGTTGTTTTACCTTTTAATTTATCACTTTCTTTTAAAATTTCTAAAATTCTCTCGCCGTTTGGTTTTAAAGTCATTTAAAAACCCGTCAACAAAATTAAATTATCTTCTCTTAAAGATCCCATTCCTACTGAAAACCGTTCTGGCATTTATTTAATCCTATGTTCGTCTGCAGTTCGTGCAATTTAGGTTATATAGATTAAATTAGAAGGCGTTTCAAATATAGAATAAATGAGCAACGTCGAGCAACGTCAAAATGTTCGGAATGAAGAAATCTCTAAATCTTCTATTGCTTCCCACTGCTGGGCTCATGGTCATCGTTTTGATTTTTTTGAAACTAACATAATTTCATCTCCTATCTCATCTTCCCATTTGAATATCCATGAAGCTTTTTACATATTTAAAAATTCGTAAAACCTTGTTAATGATATTTGTTCCACTCCGTTCTTGTCTAATGCTAGGAAATTACTCACATAGTTCGATTTTCATTTAATTTTGACATTTTTTAAATTTTTAGATTTTGTTACATTTGTTAATCCTATTTATTTATTTATTATTTTTCTTCTTTTATTTTATAATTCTGATCACACCAGTATATGTTTAGATCCGTCTTTATATTTTTTTGCTCTTCACTTGATCGTGCATCGCCGCTTTGACTACTGCACTCGTGCCTTTTTTGTTCGCCTGATGAAGGGTCGTGTGTTCTTTCGAAATAATTATTGCATTTTATAGTGTTAAGGCTGTACATCAGTCAGATAGCTCCCTTTCTCCCTTCCCATGTTATCCAATGGGATTTCCGTTTCTTCGTTTTATAAAAATATCTCATGCAAAAATGAACTTTTTCGAATTCTGTTTTTTGAATACCACTCTTTGAACAGGTCGTCTTTTAGCTTAGTGAGTAATTTTTCGAAAAAATAAATTTAAATAATTTATTTAGAAATCCAAACTTAGAGTCCATAATTTACTTATTGAAATAAAATATTTAAATTAAATTTTTAGAAAAATTGCTCACTAAGCTAAAATTCAACCTGTTCAAAGAGTAATATTCAAAAAACAGAATTCGAAAAAGTTCATTTTTGAATGAAATATTTTTATAAAACGAAGCAACAAAAATCCCATTGGATAACATGGGAAGGGAGAAAGGGAGCTTTCTGACTGATGTACAGCCTTAACTCAAAGTTTTGTAATTATTGCTTTTAAACACCAGTTCTGTAGTGTTTTCTTATTATGAAATTAAGTATTGTTCACTCTTAAGGTTAAAAAAAAAAAAAAAAAAAAAAAAAAACAGTAATTTATTTATTTATTATTATTTTTTGCATATTTAAACCAATTAAAAAACATTTTCTTTTTTCATGTATCATGTGAAAAATATTTTAAGAAATGTAGTAACCATTCCTAAGGAATGAGACACAATTACCGCATGCATTTATGTGGAAGAACAAACTAAAAACAGTCCCGTTGTCCTAAATTAAATCTTTTTTTGTGTGCAGAGATTTATATCTTACTTTGGTGTTGGTGTTTGAGAAAAAGACCGATTGACTGCTCTAGGATCCTAGGCCTGAAGGGGGTGCCTTCCATGGAGATCTTTCTAAGGGGTCCTAGCCCGTATTTACGGAAGTTTGGGAGAAAACCATGGAAAATTCCGAACGACTAGGCCGACGAGCGCAACCTGGGATCCAACCCAGCACATCACGTCTACCAGCTTTGAGAGCAGAACTACTCGGCCGTTGGTGGGCTATATCTTACTTAGAAACAAAAAATAAACTGCGATTTCTTTTCTTCTTCTTCTTCTTCTTTTTTTTTTTTTTTTAAATACACAATTTCATTTTTTAAACGCGTATTAAAAATTACTGCTGAAGAAAGTTATCTGCATGCACAATTTTTTAAAACGCAATTCAATGACTGGTAATTTAGCATACTTTCTAGATTTATTTTGATTGTTTTCTTTTATTTTTCTAGCAAGAGAAGTGACTGTAATTTTTTTTTTTTCATCTGTTGACATATTGTTTCAATATATACAGTATTCTTCGTTATTGAAATGCCCAGAAGAAGATTGGTCAGTCGGATTTGAGGCAAATAAGATTGAGAAGTTCTTAGAGACATGTTTCGTCATGTAAATAAAATTGCTGATAACGATTTTTTTCTTTTTGTAGGATATAATAGAGCAATTACCAAGAAAGATTTTTCACGAAAATTTTGAATTTCTGAATTTATTATTTAAATGCTTACTTATTGCTAAGAACGTACTTATTGTGGCATCTATTCGTCTGTTACAAATAAGTTTAGTTTCCTAATTACTCATGTCAAATTTAGTGATTACAATGCAACCTTTTTGAAATAAAATTATACTTTTAAAAAATTAAAGAACATGCTTTTATAGAAATGTGAACTAATAAATAATTTAGAATTAAACAAGAAACATTTTTAAAAAATCTCCCCTGACTGGGCTCGAACGTTTGACCGTTAGGTTCGTAGCCCGGAGCTTTACCTCACAGCCACAGCGTTTAGAGAAAGCCTTTTTTTTTACAATATAGATTTTTTGTTTGCTCCCAGAGCGGTTACAAACATACGTACAGGTGAAGCTAATAAAAGCGTGTTAAAAACACCTTTCATAAGCCGAATATTTTTAATCGATAATTTTTAGCTACGGGCGCAATGACAATTTTTCTTCCATCAATGGATCAGTATTTTCACATCCCTCCCTAAGAGTCCACGCCTTTTTTCAATTACTGTCTATATAAGCTACTTCATATTGTTGTCGTAGCCTGGTTGGTAGAATGTCGATATCGCAATAAAAAGATTGCGGATTCGATAACCGAACCAGTTGAAGACCATCATGAACATCAATTTCTGGTGCACGTAAAATCTGTCAGGGCTGTAATGTCCTCCATACTCCATGCAAATAATACCTCTGGGAGATACCCAAGCGTAGGAGCCATCGAGCTTTAATTTAGGTAGAGAGCGAAATGGCAACCCTTTTGTGTGGCCAACATCATCGAGAAGTGTCACGTGACAATAACTTTGAGATTTCCCTATTCTCCTGTGCGCGTGAACTACTATGGTATTGTGTTAGCCGAAAGCGGAATCATAGAGGTATTGTGCCCGCGTGGTTTGTGATCTTTCCTCGTTGTGCGTAAGCGCATAGCGTTGAGCCACAGTGTGCGCCAAGCGTGAATTCTCGCCAAACTCACTTAGCTCCGTATGCTCCGTAGAGGTCTGCCGCTACAAAGAGACGCTAATAACATTGAAATATAATCTTGATTTTCAATTCTCATAGGAATTATGTATTAAAATAATATTTTTAATTTTCATTATTGACGATATTTGGCATTAAAAAAAAAAAAAGAAAAAAAAAAATCCCATTGTCATAAAAAAAAAATAAACCCATCAAAAATCGGAGCAAAAATTTATAGGAATATAATACTTTCATCTTATAACTGTAAAAGAAATTACATTATAATAATATAAAAAAGAATAGGACAGATTCTATTTTTTAATGTCTTCATAATATTTTTATTAATAATCTAGATGCATCATTATTTAAGATATTTGTTTCATTTATTATTCTCTTCTTTATATTTAAGAAGAAAGTATTCGATTAATGGAAAGTTTTAGTCACTGGTTTCCAATGAATTTATAGGCCCACCAGCGGCTGAGCGGTTCTGCGCTCAAAGCTGGTAGACGTGAGGTGCCGGGTTCGATCCCCGGTCGCGCTCGTCGGCCTAGCCGTTCGGAGTTTTCCGTGGTTTCCTCCGAAACTTGCGTAAATACGGGCTAGGACCCCTTAGAAAGACCTCCACGGAAGGCACTCCCCCTCAGGCCTAGGACCCCAGTGTTGTCAATCGGCCTTAATCCCTAACACCAACACACACCAATGAATTTATACGTTTTGACATATCCTGTACACGATTGCACTATTTTAAGTGTCTTCGTGTGTGCCTAAACTTTTGTGGATTCTCTATCACATAAATAAGTGGACGAAATTTAACCAAACTTGATATTTAGTTCTAACATCGAAAATTAGTGCTTATAAGCTGTTACTGAAAATCGCCCACCAGCGACCGAGCGGTTCCGCGCTCAAAGCGAGGTGCCGGATTCCATCCCAGCTCGCTCTCGTTGGCTTAGTTGTTTGGATTTTTCCGTGGTTTTCTCCGAAACTTGCGTAAATACGGACTAGGACCCCTTAGAAAGAACTCCCCCGCGGAGGGCACTCCTCTTTATGCCTAGGATCCTAGGGTAATCAATCAGCCTTACTTCCAAAACATCAAACGCCCAATAGGTAGAGCTGTCATCCCGTATATATTTATTTTATTGTATTTATTTATTTGTTTCAACAAAGTACGAAACTTCGCATAAATATGCCCAGTGAGAATTGTTTTTTAAAGAATTTTCGTGAATTAAAAAAAATTGTTTAAAATAGTAATAATCAATTATTGAAAAAAAAAGGGTAAATGTAAATGCATTACTTTTCACTTGGGGGGGGGGGGGGGTCTATGAAAATTTTTAATATTAGTGTTTCTGAAAAGAACCCATCAATACCTTTAAAACGAATGGTTGAACCATAAATATAGAATAATTAAAAACAAATTTATCAGTTTTTTTTTTCGTTTTTTAATAAATAAATAAAAAACTTATGGAGAAAAATTCAGTTTTTAAAATATGAATGTGGTCTATAGGACACATAATAAACTTTCTTTAGCCATTATTATATATATCTCTCTGAAATGAAAATCGTTTGCATTCATCATGAAAAGAAATTTTAATAAAAAATTATTTTAGTTAATATCTAATTTACATTGCGTGTATTTGTATTTGTATAGGAATAATATAGAAGAAAGTTTTGTGATGGCCACAACATACTATATATTTGAAATATTTTTATTTCTATATTTTATTCAAAAGATTTTTTTTTTTTTTAATCTTTTTTTAAAATTGTAATTTATTTGAATAAAAATCGCTTAGCAGAGTTTTCATTGGAAAAAGAAATAATAATAAGAATAATAAATACATAACTCTTCTAATATATTTGTCAAAGAATATCTAATGAGATAATAATTCTTTGGTATTTTCAACTTAAAATTTATTTTTAATGGGAAACAAAATATTGCCAAGAAGGCGATAAGTAGCGAAAAAAAAGTTAGCGCAGCGAAATTTCACGTGATACATGTTGGACACGTTTTCTTCCGTAGAAAAGAACAGGGATTCTCCCTCTACTAGTATCTCGGAGGAAGGATCTATCCTTCCTCCGAGACTAGTATATCTGCTCGATGGTAGGAGCTATCCCTTCCGCAGAAGATAAAAATTGTAATGGCTTGTCTTCGGACCGCCAATGGGGCGCTAATCCCAAACCGTCGCCAATTGCCCAATATGTGCCTATTAATGCGACGTTAAATCAACTTCCTCGCGCTATTTCATATCAAGAAACACTAGTTGAATTCTACAGACTTATAGATATTTAAAACTTATTAGCGATGAAGCAAAAATAAAAAATTTGCTTAAAGGATCATTTAGAATAAAAAATTGTTAGTGAGAAATCGTTATAACCAAATCAAACCTCATCTAATTTCGTCTTTATACAATAGCCATAATATACAATAAACTGTTTTTTTTTTTTTTTTTTTTTTTTTTTTTTTTGAGCTAAGGTTTTGAAAAATCGTAATTTTAAGTTTTTGGAGGTGAGGAAGCGATTGCGCATACTTACGAGTCAGTTGTAAGTGTCTTAAATGAGAGAAGGGCGCCGCTGTCCCCACAGAGCACGAAATTACTAAGCTCAGAATTTTCAAGGGTAGTTGAGATTGTTAAGCGAACATTCTGTTGTAGGTGCCTGAACAGGAAAGGGCGCAGCTCAGCTGGAGTTTGCTGTTAACTTATTCTTAAAGGGTCCCGAATACGATCAGAATTTTTCCAGTCTTTTGTAAGGTAAGCGAACAGACTATTGTAAGTGTTTAAAACGGGAAATCATGCCATAGGCGCCCCAAAACAGGAATTTGTTATGATCATATTTTTTTAAGGGTCGTGAATACTAAGAGAATTTTCAAGGATCGTTTGCACGGTAGGAAAACAAGCTGTTACACACGTTTAAAAAAGCTGTTTTAGGCGTCTAATTAATTAAGAGAGTGCTGCAGGCGCCACCTAATGGGAGTTTGCTACAGTCAGATATTTTGATGCGAACTTTTTTTGCTGGTTGGTGAACCAGTTGATCGCCTTCTGATACATAAAAATCTTAAGTGTTTTGATAGCTAACGATAATTAACTAAATTACGATCCACTTTCAAATGAACATCAAGGCGCAAAACTGCGCCCCCAGAAACCTAATTATGCCTTTGTAGGTGCTTGAAGAGGAAAGGGCGCCGCTCAGCTGGAGTTTGCTACTAACTTATCCTTGAAGGGTCCCAAATCCCAAATACGATCAGAATTTTCAACAGTCGGTAAGCGAACAGACTATTGTAAGTGTCTAAAATGGGAAATCATGCCATAGGCGCACCCAAACAGGAATTTGTTATGATCCGATTTTTTTTAAGCGTCGTGAATACGATGAGAATTTTCAAGGGTCGTTTGTACGGTAGGAAAACAGGCTGATATACACGTTTAAAAAGGCTATTTTAGGCGTCTAATTAGTTAAGAGGGTTTTAAAACTCGAATAAACGACTACGTCAGAAACGCCAAAGAAAAATATTGGAAATGCATACAGCTGTTTCGGCAGCTTTAAGCGTGCCGTCTTCAGTGCAAAAAGGATTCTGAATCTGCAGAAGGGCTCGTATATATAGGAGAGGGTCCGAATTTAGTTCAACCAATAGAATTACGGGAAAGGTGGGGAGAGTGGCCAATACGAATTTATTAAAGTTAGCTATGTAAACATTAGAAAAATTAAGAAAATGTGGACTGAATATAATATTATTTGTTAAGCTTCTACGGGCTTAGTTGAGTTATTGGTTTTCTGCTCTTATTGTTACTTAGCAACCTGGTCTGAGAAGCCTCATATGAGGAGGAGATTAGGTCAGTAATAGTTGAGCCATTTCCTCAATTTCACAATGTGCAAATTAGTTAACCGGTTCTACCGATTACGTACTAAAAAGTTTCGTGTTCTCAACCGTCTGAGGTTCCTTTTACAGTGCAAGAGACACCGCATCATCCCTAAATTCATTCAACTGAAATGCAATATTTCTGGTTCCAGTTTTGTTAACAAAGCTGTACTCAGGTCTCATTTTAATATTCTCCGTGCAGTTATCAAAGAAACTCGTACCACCATCGCCAAAATTGAAAAAGATTTATTTTCTCTCCACTTAAAGTTAGCTTTTGAACGTCCTAATTTTATGTTAATAGATCGCAATTCCTGGATTCATTGTGACAACCGCTCTCGTAAACACTCAATTAAATTACAAGATAAATTCACCCGGCTTCGTTATTCACAGAGTCCTATTCATTTGAACGACTTTTCTGTTGTCAATAAAAATGCAATCGTTAATCTTTCCAATGCTGAAATTACCAATAATCAATTTTCTGTTCTCAAACTCAATTCAAATTTTGCCATTTCTAAACCTCCTTCTTTACCTCAGTTTATTGCACCGGTTGAAAAAGCTTTCAAAAATTCTCGACTGACTGACCAACAGAAAGAAAATCTTCGTCATTTAATTCTTAATAATGCCAAATTCAATTCCAAAAATTTTAAATCAAATCTCAGCCCTGCAGGAAAAAACGCCGTGAAGGAATTAAAATCTAATGAAAATATCATCATTACTAAAGCTGATAAAGGTGGTCAGATTGTTATTTTGGATAAAAAACAATACTCGAAAGTGTTACCGAATTAATTAATGATGGTCCATATATTCCTCTGCCACGTGACTCCTCTACTCAAGAGTTAAATAAAATTAAATCTGCTATAAAATCTTGCCGTCTGTTATTGGACTCGACTAAATCTCATTTTATCCCTTCTATTGCTAATTGTGCCAGATTTTACGCTTTACTGAAAGTTCACAAACCCAATATTCCATTTCGTCCCATAGTCTCTAATATCGGTACTGCTTCTTATAATTTAGCTAAATTTCTCACCACTATTTTTGCTCCCCTTCTTGCTGCTAATAGTTATACTGTTAAAAATTCCATGGAATTTGCAAAAAACATTCAAAACTGCCCTCACACTAATCTCACTATGGTTTCCTTTGATGTAAAATCTCTTTTCACTAATGTTCCAATAAGTGGCGCCCTCTGCTGTCTCGAAAGTAGATTAAAAGAGTTTCATTTCACATCTTTTGAAATACAAGAATTAATCTCTCTTACCCGCATTTGTTTATCACAAACCACTTTTTCTTTCCAAAATAAATTCTATCGTCAGTCTGAAGGTTTAGCCATGGGTTCCCCTCTCTCCCCAATTGTCGCTGATATTTACATGCACTATTTCGAAAGCAAGCTTTTTTAGAAAATATCCTTTCCTTTTTGGACCCGTTACGTCGACGACACCTTCACGCTTATCAACAAATCTCATCACAATATTGACCATGTCTTAGAAACTTTAAATTCAATTGACAGTAATATCCAGTTTACATATGAAATAGAAAGTAATGGCTCCCTTCCATTTCTTGATACGCTCGTCTCTCGCACTGTAAATGGATTTTCAACCACCGTCTATCGAAAAAATTTTGCGTTCTCCCTTCCTCCCCATGCGCGTTCATGTCACCCACCTAACCAAAAAATGGCTGCTTTCTATACTTTTGTAAACCGTGCCCTTAATATTTGTTCAAATCCTAGTTTATTAAAATCTGAAATTAAATACCTGAAAGCCATTGCAATTGACAGAGGTTATGACCCTTCCATTATAGACAAAGCTATCCAAAAATCTCCCTCGTATTTCGTCTACTAAGTCAGTCTGTTCTAATATCAGTATTGTCTTACCCTATTTTCCTAAATCCAGTCAAACCATAGCTAAAATTCTCAAACAATATGATTTTAAAATAATATTTTCCCCTTCCAATAAACTCACCTTTTCTCAGTTAAAAGATCCCATTGATACGCATAATTCTTGGGGTATTTATAGTATTTCCTGTCAGTGTGGTTTATCATATATTGGCCAAACTAAACGCAGTCTTAAATTTCGTCTAAAAGAACATATGAATTACGTCCGCAAACAAGAAACCAATAAATCGTCTATTTCTAAATATTGCTGGGAGGAAAATCATAATTTTAAATTGAATTCAGCTAAAATAATTTGCAGACCTAAATCCATTCATGAACTCGATTTCTTTGAAGCTTTTCATATTTATAAAATTTTTAAAAACCTTGTAAATTGTGATTTCGCTATTCCCTATTTGTCTGACTGTTGGATATTTTATATTCAGTCCACATTTTCTTAATTTTTCTAATGTTTACATAGCTAACTTTAATAAATTCCTATTGGCCACTCTCTCCACCTTTCCCGTAATTCTATTGGTTGAACTAAATTCGGACCCTCTCCTATATGTACGAGCCCTTCTGCAGATTCAGAATCCTTTTTGCCCTGAAGACGGCACGCTTAAAGCTACCGAAACAGCTGTATGCATTTCCAATATTTTTCTTTGGCGTTTCTGACGTAGTTGTTTATTCGAGTTTTAATATTCCAACGACAAGTCTCCTGTTATTATTAGTTAAGAGGGTGCCGCAGGCGCCACCTAACGGGAAGTAGCTACAGTCAGACATTTTAACGCAAACTTTTTATGCAGGACGGTGAACCAGTTGGTCAGCTTGTGATACATAAAATTCTTAAGTGTTTTTGGTAACTAACGATAATTAACAAAATTATGATCCACTTTAAAATGAACTTTAAGGCGCAAAACAGCGCCCCCAGAAACTTATGCCACCCTATTTTTTTAAACTTTGGGAGGAGAGCCCCTCCCCTCAAACTGCGCCCCTGGTTATGATACCAATTTTACCACCTAATTAAAATTTCAATTTACAAAAAGCCAAATTATTCTTATTAGAACCAAATTAACACTGTGCAACAATGAAACCAAAATCATTCAAAGAAAGGTTTTAAAATAAAATTCATGGTCGAAGACCTAGATTTCATTCTTCCAGTTTTAGTACAGAGCCACCATGACGCCTTTTAAATTTTTATCGCCATGTTGGCGATCACTTTTTATTTATTTGTTAAAACTAGTATGTTGCAGCCACCAGAAGACTTTTTTCTATACAAATTCACTAAGTGCAAATAATATATTAAAACCTTTATTTACTAAAATTATCTAACATAATGAATGCAAATGATTTTCATCTTAGAGTATACTAACACTAAATATCCAAAGAAAGACAGTTTTATTGTCTGTAAATAACATCTTAAAAAGTCCATTTTTAAGATTATATCAAGTCATTATATCAAGTTTCGTATTGTTTATGCCATAGAAATTTTTTACAAAAAATCCAATGGCTAATTAACATAGGAAATCTTTAGTTTGGCCCCACTGGCGTCACACTTCGCTTGCGTATTGAAAACATAGTTAGATGCAATTAAAGTTTTACCAGACAGAAATAGTAGAAAAAAACTATAAAATTCTTTAAATTTTATTATTTATTAAAAAAAAAAATTGAAACTGTATTTAGAGTTTTTCATTCACCTTTAGTACACAGATTATTCATAAATTTTATATGCTAAAATATCCGTGTGTATTCCGATGCTATCCGCGTTTGTATTGATCGATAGATGGCGCTTTTTCAGTTTTTGTTGTTAGTAAATATTATAACCACGTGTATTTATTATTGTTCTTTTTGTTATTGTACTTAATATTCGTACTATAATTTCTCCGCCATTACATCATGGAAAATTGATTGCTTTTGGAAAAAAATAATTCAGTTTATTCAAAGTTCGATCGGAAGTAGATTTTTAACTGAAGTTGAACAAATATTAGCTTCAAATCATCTGATTAATTCTTTACTTCCATTAGCCGAAGCAACTGAAATTTTAAATTTGTCATTTGGAAATAAATGGAGGCTTAATTCCGGATTTCTTGGTCCTTTGGAGTTACACTGGAGCACACAACAGTATGTGTTATCTTTTTTACCGGATTTATTCATTTTTATCACGGAGTAATATTAATAGGAGTTGAAGGTCCAATGGGAGAAAGCTACGAAACTGTGATCTAAATTTTTGGTAAATATTGAGGGCGCCACTTGTCATTCCTCCCTACCTTGGCGCGGATATACTGTTGTTTTCAATAAAATTTTGCTGGAGTACATTTAAATTTTTTTATTTTAAGCAATTTAATTTCTTTGTAAGTTCTTAAAACTGCATAATTCAGATGTTTCAAATAAATGTTTCGTTCCTAGTTGTAAAACAGGCTATGATAGTGATAAGAAAAACAAAAAAAAGCCCTAGAAGAAAAATAAAGTCAGAGTTCGTGTTTTTTGCACCTAAAGTAAGTTTATTTTTTTTCTTTACAAAATTTCATACATTCTCCTTCCTCCCAATTATCTGTTTTAGCTAGCTTAGGTTCATAAGAATCGTCATTTTTTAAAAGCTTTCTTTCAAAGTAAAATTAGTATAAAATGGCTCTTAAAAAAAAACATGTTGGTTGGAATACTCTATTTAATGAAATTTGCTTTCAATCGAATTTTTTTTCAGCTTGATATTATTTTTAAAAAAAAATAATTAAAACGAGACATTTCCCCATTGAATAACATTGCGGAAGCTGGAGAGAAGGAAGGATTGCACGCTGGCGCCATCTGTAAACATTAGAAAACAACATCACAAAATTTCAGCGTTACCTTCTTCTCCTGTCTTTTTACTCCGTGATTTTTAGTCAATAAATATACGTGAAACTAAACATCGGCATGCAATGGCGGCTTAATGAAAGCCGAATTAAAGCATGTTTATTGTAATTTCACCTTAGTCCACCAGAAGGCGAGCATTTCATTACAATCGCGGATAAAAACCATAGAATAATAATAAAGGAAGAAGGATCATGCCAATACTCTAATGCTTACAAACCCCTTCTAGTGAAATGCCAGCGAAAGCTACTTTTGCTCCTCTCAACTTTGAAGTAGGGCAACCATCCTTCGCGCATTTATCGCTGTTTGTTGTGGCTGCTGCCTCGCAGATTGATTGACACACAGACTAAGGAAATACTTAGACCGGGCAAGGCGGTTCTAAAAGTGAAGTCTCAACTGTAACCGAGCCGCCACATTGGTATAAGCAAAACATTAATGCGTTTTTCATACAGTCGTATTGGTATTATTCTATATTAATTGTAAAGGAGGCTATAAATCGTGAAAAATGGCTTGTGCAGCCTATGGTTGCAACAATAGACCATATAAGAAGGTTCCGGGAATTACGTTTCACAGGTAAGTTTCAGTAAATATACTTGATCAACAAAAAATTTCCATATTTATTTTAGCGTTATGAGGTGTGGTAGACATTTGCCAGACAAGCGTTGCAGATTAACCATTACGTCGCTGAATAGAATATTGGATATTTATTTTTTTCATTGAGAAATAAAACAAATGTGAACTAGTATGTTGTGGCCACCACAAGACTTTCTTCTATATTTTCCTATACATATTCAATCAGTAACAATATTTAAAAAAAAAGTACGATTTTTTTTCTCAGTTTTTTTTTTTTTTTTTTTTTTTTTTGTTAAAAGCAATACATATTCAAATAGTAACAATAAAAAAAAAAGAATTAAAAAATACGATTTTTTTTTGGTTAAAAGTAAAAAAAATCGATAACTTAGTTTTAAATAATCACAGATTTATAGTTCAACATTCATTTTAAAGGTATTGACGAGATCTTTCGAAAGATACCCATCTTCAAAATTTACCCCTCCCCCTGGTGTGGGGGGGTACTTCCCCCCCCAGGGGGGTAGCGATGTCCCCACATGCACAGAAATTTTTTCCTAGTTAACTATTACTATTATCAATAACTCATATTAATTTTACAATCACAAGTTAAAAATAACTCTCATTATGTACATTTATACGACATTTTGTCCTATACTGCCATGTTAAAAATTTAGAAAAAATGAGATCACAGCGTCATCTGTTGAGCGATTGATCCCCAAATGTAATCAGCACCAGTTTATGTCGGAGACCAACTAAATACTAAGTTTGGTTAAATTTCGTTAAAAAAAAAAAAAAAAAAAAAAAAAAAAAAATTCTAAGTTTTTTTTGTTAAAAGTAAAAAAAATCGATAACTTTGTTTTCAATTATCACAGATTTATGGTTCAACCATTCGTTTTAAAGGTATTGACGAGACCTTTCGAAAGATACCCATCTTGAAAATTTACTTCCCCCGGGGGGGGGGGTACTTCCCCCCCCCCAGGGAGGGAACCGATGCCCCTACATGCACAAAATTTTTTTCCTAGTTAACTATTACTATTATCAATAACTCATATTAATTTTGCAACTCATATTATTTTTGGTTCGTGAGATACAGCGTCCACAAAAAAATGATACAAACAGACAGACAGACTGACAGACAGACAGACATTTTCTAAAAACTATTAATTCGTGTTTTGGACATCCCAAAACATGTAAATCCATCAAAAAACGGAGGTCGAAAATTTTCGCGAATCCAATACTATATTACATATAGAAGAAAGTAAAAAATATGCTTTAATCCCGTTCTTGCCCCCCCTTCTCCCTGAGGGGGGGCGATATTAAAAAAAAATTATGCCAGAAATCTTCGCGGGAGTGTTTTCGACAATTTCACAAAGTTTCATGGCGATCGGATGAATGGTGCTGTAATAGATGAAGGATAAACAGACAGACATGCATTCGTTTTTACATATACAGATTGCAATGTTACTGGTTTCTTGCTTGTACCAATTGAGCAAGCGCACGGGACGTCACTGTGACAGATTATACCGCACGTACTGTAGATTGTAGGCAAAAGGTGGGATAAAGCACCAATGGGAAGGCAGATACTTTGCCTACATGCGCAAAAGTTGCAGAATAGCGTCGCTTGTTTATAAACATGCGCCTGCTCTATATGCCCGCCGGTCGCTCTAAGCGCCTTACAGTTACAGTCGGCAACAAAAGTGTCCGAACACTAGCAAAAATTCCTATGTGAAAAAAGTACACTTCATACGGTTTCGTTAAATAAATCCTTGTCGAATCCTGTTGTTAGTCAATGTAAGAATATGATTCGATAAGGATTTATTTAACAAAACCGTATGAAGTGTACTTTTTTTACATAGGAATTTTTGCTAGTGTTCGGACACTTTTGTTACCGACTGTACTTCACTTTTCCCCATTCAAGAAAGCCGTCTGACCGGGTCTAAGTATTTCCTTAGTCTGTGGACGAGACGATTCAAAAATCTCACCAACAAGTCGCCAACCAATCAGATGGAAGCACTGTTACAACCGTATACCCGGCATTCCTGGATTTTACAAACCGAAACCAAAACACGTACGCTCCTTCTTCCTTTATTATGAGGGTTATTCACCGTTGGCAACATTTGTGTGGAAGTCACGTGTTGGTGGTATTCCATGATTTGTTTACGCTGCGAATACGAAGTTAAAGAAAGCAACTTGCTAAAAAACTGTGCATATTTTACATCCACAAATAATTCAAGCAAAGAAACATGCAAGCAGAAACGTGTAAGTTTTCATGCATTTCCTTTAAATTCGTCTGGTTTATTAAAAGAATGGCTTATCAAGCAGAAAAGAGAAAATTTTACACCATCTAAACATAGCGTATTATGTTCAGAGCATTTTACCGAAAATGACTTTACTTACCAAAATTTTACAGAGATTTCTGAAAAGTGATGCTGTACCGTCTATATTTAATTTTAAGTTAGTTACACCACACTTAAAAAAAAAAAAAATTCAATTTTCATTTGATGAAAGGAAAGAAAGTAAAAAAGTTTCACGACATAGAATTCATGTCGAAAGAGCTATTGGGCGTATTAAATTAGTTAAACTTTTAGACTGCACCATACCATATACTATTGTTACCCTCCATTAGTCAATTAATTTATATATCAGCATTTTTAGTTAATTTTGGAACCCGTATTTTATTATTTAAATTTTAATGAAAAAATAAGGAAATAGGGAATTTTCTACTTCGTTTCTTACAATAAATCTCCTATATGCTTCAATGTTACTACAAAATTAATGTTATACTTTTTTTTTTTTTTTTCATCTTGTGCGTACCAGATACAGTAAGGTTAAATTTTTATAATTTTGCTTATCCTAAAGATTTGTTGTTGTCAGGGCCCGATTAAGCTTTGAAGCTAGGGGAAGCTCAGTATCATTTCGGGGCCCTCTTTCATTTCAGAAAATCTTGTTTTCCTGTTACATATTGTAATATAAAAATGCTATAGACCAAAAATTAGTGTGTATTTATAGTTATTTATTTTTCCATTCATATATCTGGGTGATTTCTACACACAACATTAAAATCGTATAACTTATTAATTAAGAACATTCAGATTTTTGAGGTTAAATAATAGATTTTTTCTGAAATAGTGAGTATTTTATCTTGCCTTAGGCGAATTTTCTCAGAAAAATTCAATCTCAGTATGAAAATATAAAACAGAAAATTCAAGACAGTGTTTTTAATCATTTTGGGGCCCCCTCCTAATTTTTAGAGGGGAAGCTCGTGCTTCCCGAGTCTTTTGGGTAATCAGGCCCTGGTTGTTGTACATATTTATTTTTTAAATTCTTTCAGTTTCATTCAAATTTATTGTAGACTCCTAGAAATCTGTGTAACACAACCAATCTAAACAATGAAGTTTACAGTAAAGTTTAACAGGGAAAAATCAGGGTAGCACTTATTTTTTTTTATAGTGATTTTTTAAAAACTGAATTTAATGAGATGTCTTGGAGATAAACTGAAATAATTTATGTTGTTTCTGACTGTTAAATTATACAAATTGTTCACGTTTAATATAGACACAATTTTACATTTAATTTTTCTCACCCAGTATATGTAGTACCATACGGAATGCATGGAAAAATCATTAATCAATTCAAACCATTATTCTTTGCTAAAACCAGTTTAAGTTTTTTTTTTTTTTTTTTTTTTTTTATGCTTATTTAAATCATTTAAATACACACATGTGTACACTTTGTTTAAAACATTTGTTTTTATTTTTTTTCTTCATTCCAGTTTGTTCACATTTTTGTAGAACAAAGACAATGAAATCATTTCATCTTCTGTAACTATGCATTATGGTTTCCTTTTTTATCAATTTACATTTCTCATAGTCGTATATTATTTATACTCAAATAACTTTTTCTTGTACATATATTATTTTCTAAATTGATAGCAGTGTAATTATCAGACACAGCAAAATTACTTTATGTGTTAATCATCACTTTTTAGAAACCTTTTTTTATTTTGTAAAATTATGGTGAGCAAAGTCACATTCTGTGAAATAATCTGAATATAATATGCTGCATTTTGTTGATATAAAATTATCTCTTTCCTGTTTTATTTGTCATTCTTTTAATAAAACAGTTGTATTTGAAGGAAATTAATGAAATTTTACCCGCTTCTGCTTGCATGTCTCTTTACTTGATTTATTAAACAATTTAAGCATTGCACTGTTATATTGTAGTACTCAAATAAGATTCTGTACTATAGTGCTGTTATAGTACCCTTATAAACGATATAAGGAGCAGGGGATTCATCAGTATCATTAGGGATTATTTAAAAGTTTTTTTTTTTTTTTGTGTGTGTGTGTGTGTGTGTGTGTGTGTGTGTGTGTGCTTGTGTGTGTGTAGTGTTTGAGTGGTATGTCTTGTGTATAGTGCTTTTAGGTACACCAAAGAATTTGGTACCATTACAGTCTACAAACTAGGGATGCACTGAATATTCAGTTTGGCGAAATATCAAATTATTCAGCTAATTGAACATATTAAAGACTCAATTTTTAAAAAAATATTTCATCATTTGAAAAAAATTGTTATTTTTAATTAGCATTAAAATAAGATTTTTCAGAGTAATTAAGAAGTAATTTTATTTAAATCAAAACAATTGTGTTATTTAATTTCAAGTAACATTAAAGAAAATTAATTATTAGTTACATTAATCAATACTTTTCCTTCCTCCGTTTGGTACGGAGGAATAGACAGCAACATCCTCGTAAAAAGAGTAATTCTACCCAATCCAGAAACATTGTCAGGAGAAAAGCACCACGAAAAAAAAAAGGCTGTGTAACTAAAGAGGAATTATTTGCGAGTGACATATATCACCGACTGTCATCTAATCAGGCAAAATCACTTTACTTTTTACCATGTTTTTATTAACTTCTATTCTTCTGTGTTTGTTTGTCCGGTACAAATCTTGCAATCTATTTTTAACTGACTTAACTACTAGCTAGACATTTGAAACTTTCACAGTAGCTCAGAACCCGATGACAACACAATACTTCGAAGTCAGATTTTCGAATAGTTTTCTTTTAATTAATTAAAATATGAAAATAATGAGCTCCTAATAGCAATCAAAATAGTCATTAAAATATTAGCTATAATTTAATTGTTACCAAAAAAATTTACGAGTTCATTTTCTTCCGACATAAAAATAAATTTAATTAAACATGAGCGTTAAAAAATTGTATTTGTGAGCGTAAAAAAAATTTTAATTGTAAGAGTAGTAATTATGCATCTAGCAAAAATTGACATCATTATCACTTTAAAGATTTTCTACACATTGATAAAGTGCTAATGTAGTTCATAATGCAAATACAGTACCCGCTGCTTATTAAAATCACATTCGCTCTGTGCAAAAGTTATTTTATTAAGCAGCTGATTTTTATATCCAGCGAACGTTCCTGCACTGAAGAAAAAAGGTATTATCTATATGAATTTGGAAAGAAATTTCAAAAGTTACCAAATAATGGAACTAATAAACAATATTAATTAATTTTTAACAGATAATTCTTTGATTGTTCCTTCAAAATAAGTGAATTAAACACATCTCAAGTTCTGATGCGCTCTCCTTTGAGGGAAATCATCAATACTTTGCCAAAAGTTCACGATTTTCTTTTAAATTTAAAATCTTTCCTTTAAAGCTTTTTGCCTCTTAGTTATTTCAGAATAAGAACAAAAATTGTCTTATAATTAAACATAAATATACATTTTAAAAAAAATCACTTGAGAGCCAAATTAAATTTTTCACTTATTACCGTACTTTGAAGAATACATTGGTAGAAATTATTACTAAGACAAGTAATGGGACGTGTTTAATTGCTGTAAATGTAAAATTTTCGACAAAAATAGATAACTGAGGGTTTGCTGTATTTCATTTAAAATAAAAAATCACAGTGTAAATAAAAATTTTTTAGTGTGCATAAATGACATTTTTGCTGCTGGAGAGATTTTTTTTTAGTTTTTTTAGCAGCGGTTATAAAATTAGTTTGCATTGATTTGATTCCGGTCCTGGCAAATTGATCACATTAAGCGGCTGATTTTATTAACCAGTGATTTTAATAAGCGGCGGTTACTGTATATGTTGTTCTAAAAGGATTAGTATTTTATTTTTTAAATCAGCTTTTTTTTTAAATTCAAATTTCCCGTAACTCTTTAACCAATCACATTAGAACATCCATCTTTGGAATATCGATAATAAGGATTTTCTCGCCAAATCCATTACCTGCCTATTGGAGCTTTTTTAATGCATTTTAAAGGGAAAATTAAGCTATTTTAACGCGAAAGAGCTGGAAATGCAGATTGACATTTTATCAACGTACTAAGCCTCTTTGAAAGAATTTATACAAAAATAAATACAATTAAAAACATGGTTTATAAAAAGTTTTTTATCTTATAATTATTTTTATTTTCATATTGCTTTCATCATGGAGTCACTGTGGCTAATTTTATTAGAACTGGAAATGCTCCTATGATTACTAAACATCATAAATTATTTGAAAATAAAGATCCTCACTGGTCTAAGGCTTTTCACCCTTATGCTCAAAATCAATGGGTAGAATAAACTTATTGCAAAAGTGAAAATGTGGCTTTACCATCAGTTAAGTGGTCATCTAGCAATTTCAGATTATGTACTGATGATGACGGCATTGGTCTATTGTGTCTGAAACTAATGTACATAGGTAGGAATTTTTACTCTAAAGATACAGGCGATAATTTTGGCTTTAGACTTTTTTTTTTCGATTAAAGAAAATTAGTGCAAACACAGAGCAAATACTTAAAAAGATACTAGACAAAACAATGGGTCGTCCAGTTGAACCGGACACACCGCACTATGGCGATACCGGTGATTCAATAAATCTTGAGGATGAGGCGCTTCCTAATATTTCAGATAATTCTTTATTGAGAGATGACGATTTAAATAAAAAAAAAATCGGATTGCGACCATCATTGCAACAAAAAACACAAACATGAAGAAGGCGATCAGGACAATACGCAAGCGAATGATGTCACTGACCATCCGTGGATGCAAGAAAAAGATTTCCTATGTTAATCGCCCATTGGATTTTTTTTTTTTTAATTATTAAAAATCAAAGAAAATTATTTCCCGATTTTAATCCCCATATTTGGGTATAGATATGTATTAGTTATCATGTGCATGTGTTAGATTGAGTTATTTTGCTTTCAAATTGACAAAATTTTAATTTTTAATTTCAAGGCACTGTCGTTCTTAGCATTTTTTGTATTTGGCGATCAAAAAAGGAATACAAAAATATACATGCCAGATGTATATTTTTGTAATATGTATTATACGAAATATTGTTTCACATTACTGATTATTTTCTTAATATACGTTGTTAAAATAACCATGATTTTTGAAAGGAATTAAATATGTTCGCCAAATAATTTGGCGATATTTTTTTCCCGTCAAGGATGACATATGAAATCTATTCCGTTGCAAAATATTAGTATCTTACATCATATACTTTTTTTTAGACATTCAAAAACAAATTTGACTTCAAATTATGATAGAATATGGTCAGTGATGTCACACTTCACTTGTGTATACACACATTCTCGAAAATGCACAGGGTCCTGATCTTTCATATAATAACAATCATTATTTTAAATATAAGTGTTTAAAATAAATAAGTATTGTCATAAAATTCTGTTTTTTTATTTACATAAAATTAATTTAAAAAATAATTTAACTAAAACAAAAATAATAATAATTAAATTATTACCTCTATGTCCTTTGATGAAGCGATGTTCTTTGCATTGCCAGGGAGAGTTATCTTAGTCGTGCAGTGATTTTAATAAACACCACACAACTTAGACACCCACCAGGCATTTGCCTTTATTTACATTTAAATCCTTTCTATAAATATTTACAAGCTCTTTGTGTCGGCTGTCGTGGGGTGCCTCAGGTTGATGGCTTTCTCCAGCGGGATGGTTGGGTGCCTCAGGTTGTGGACTTGCTGGCTTTAGATATTGAATAATCTTCATCTGATGAAACTTCTTTAAGATGGCACGTTTCTTTCTGATCGCTAGTTGAAGTTGCCTCTCCTTTTTTCGCTTTATGGTCTGGGTTTGCTGTATCTCGTGTTTCAGAAGTAGTCGGAGGTTCAAGCTCACCTTGGTAATCCATCTCTCTTTGTTAAAAAAAGAATAACAAACAAAAATAACTAACTAATAAAATTGTTTCATAAAAAATGAAAAGTCTGAACTTGCACACAATACAAATTTATCACAATAAAATGCTAAAATATGTATTCACAAAAGTGTACAATTGTTAACTTACAATTGACAAATCAATTAGTAAATTCAATGAAGTTGGCAGAAAAAAGAAAAAAAGAATCAGCAAATTTTGCATATTTGTTAATCATACATTTAACCAAAAAAGCAGAAATTTTAATGAAATAATTACATATTTCAGACAAACACATATTGAAAAAAAAAAAAAAAAAGTTTTATTCTTGGTAGTGCCAAAATATTCATTATTTTGGAAATTGGCAGCAAAAATTACCCCTAACTTCAGCATTTAATTTAGCTGTAAATAAATGTAATTTCTTTTTTCTTTTTAACAGTAGTGAAATAAACCCATAATTCCCTAATCAACTGCAAAAATATTCCACGTTTCAGAAATTTGCTACCAAAAAAGCAAATATATTACACTAAAATAATCTTTTATTTCTGGAATTAACTTTGAAAATAGTACAAAATTTTGTCACATTTAACAGCAAAATAATCATGTTATTTTAAAAATTTGTAGAAAAATAAAAATTAAAACAGTAATTTTGTGATTTTTCAGCAAAATAGTCACACACTTTGGGAAGTTAAAATGATTTTCTATCCCCCCCCCCCCATAAATTTTGGTTATGGTTTCTCTTTGGATTTATACTGATCTCGGAAACAGCCAACATGGCCTTCAAAAGGAAGGATTTCAGACTAAAGTCTGAAAACGTTCATGCCCGATTAAATTAAATAACAATTTAACAGTAGACAAACTTTTCTCACAATCTTGTCGAATGATAAAATTACCCAAATAATGAATTAACATCTTCAAATAAAATAACAGATTTTTTTCTCTTACATATTATTTTGTTATACTTTCAGGTTTAACACAGAGAAAAAATAAAATTTTATTCATTTGATATTTTCTGTAAATTTGAAGATGCTTCTAGTGTGAAGTATTTCTTTATTTGTGTAATTTGTTAGCTTTGATTAAATTCATGTATAATGTATTTGAAAAGACAATGCAGTCACTTTAAAATTCGACTGCCTTGCATTGAAGCAAAAAAAAAAAAAAAAAAAAAAAAATTAAACCTAACTGTCAAAACTGATAATTGGATGTAATTTTATAGTTATCAAACTAACATTTTTAGGTACAAATAGCCTATAAAATTTGAAAAATGAATAAATTCATTTTTCTAATATAAGAAAATAAAGTAATAGTAACAATAATAAATCTTTAAAAACAAGAACAAATTTAATGATTGTGCTTTTTCTGAATGTGAACATGAAATTTAAAAATATACATTAGGTAGAAAGTAACTTTTGTAATAAAATTCCTCACAGAATATATGATGGTCTTAGGCTTCAGCAGGCAATAAGTAGAAAGCCTCCTTGTACACGCTTAAAATTATGCATGCAACATAGTTAAAGCATGTTATAAGAATGTTTAAAGGCATGGTTTGCATAAAAAGTGGTCGACACAGAATTAGTAATTATTTTTATAAAGCTAAAACAAATTGTGATAATTTACGTAATCCTTCAATTGACTGGAAATTTAGTACAACAAATATTTGATTTACATACAGCTATATGATTTTCGGATTAATTTAGTTATTGTGGCTTATTCACAGTTGCACACATAAGAATTCTTATGCGTTTTACACTTTTTTTTTTTAATGCATTTGGTCAATTTCTTATTTAAATCAACAAAGTGGAATTAACATATACAAAAAATATTTAGGTAAAAAAAGGAGTGGGAATATAAATACATTTTATATCCTATAATATTTAGTGTGGGTGAGGGGTGTAATTTATATGAATATTGTGATTCAAGGGTGCCATGTGATATAAAGGTGTTGAAAAAGTGTAACCATTGCCATTAATTGAAATTATGTCCATGATTCTGGCTCAAAACACAGATATCTATAAAATTTCTTACAAACAGATTTCTCCGAGATGAATAAAATAACAGTTTCTTTAACATTAATCGTTTAACAAAAATAAACTTTATATTTCGTGGCACAATAACTTCCTAAAGTTGCAATTTCTGAAGAATAAAAGTTATTGCATGAACTTTCATCACTGAAAATAAAATCAAAATGAATTGAAATACGTAAATTATAAACAATAAATATCTTTAAAAAAAATATATATATATATATATGACATTAGAATTGCGGAACTACCTCTATAATTTATCAAGCTGGGTATCCTTGTAGAATTCGACGTTTTAAATGTTTTTTTGCACAATATGTAATTACACTAAGCTTATTTATTAATTTTAATAGGCACTTCCAAAAATACGGGAAAATGGGATTAAATTGGTCATAAATTAAAAATAAACTACTTAATTTTAATACATTTCACCATATATGCTTCGCTCGAATAGTCTAAAAAGTTTCTCATTCTAGCTACACTACAAACACAGCATAATGAAAAAAAAAAAAAAAAATCATTCATACAAGGAATGGAAGAGATACAATAATGAACTATAGTATTACAAATATATTTACAACTAATTTTAATCACATTCAACACTATGGAATATGAAAACATTCATACCTCATTGTCACTTGCGATGGTCACGTTTAAGTTTTATTCCTGTTTTTTTATATTTAGCTTTGACATCTGCTGATACAATGGTAGCAGTATTTCTCCCATTATGGACTTCTTGAAATGTCAATTATTTTACAAACCCAGCTTTGATAAGCTTACATCCATTAATATTTTCTTGTAAGCAGCAGAACTTCCGTGTCCTTCATTCTGTGAATTTAAGAGAATGTATTCTTGGATATTTTCATGGTAAAAATCATAACGGCCGATCAAGGATCAAACCATGATCTTAAAAATTCACTGCTGAGAAAAAAGGGAGAAATATAAACAAAAAATAATGAAAAAATTTAATAAAAATAATGGCGCTCACTGCTTAGTTTAAGAGTAAACAATCCACGAGGTTAGAGGTAAATACCACCGACACGTGATCATTACGTCACCCGGATAAACCTCATTATTCTATGATAAAAACTGCTTCTAATATGAGCGCTATTACAATTCCCCTCTAATGGCCGTTTTTTTCCGAGTGAAGTGAAGAGAAAGTTTTCCACCGAGCAAGCTCGCTCTCTTCACCTTTCCTTCGAGGTAATAAGAATTTCTACTTCTACTACATAAAACTGTGACTGTACTTAATCCGTGCTGTACTGTGATTGGTTGTCAAAATCACGTGTGTTTATTTTGTTCTTTCATTTTATTCTAATCCGTGATTTTGATTTTGTAATAAATGATCGCGATTTTTTTTTTTGAAATTCAAAGTCTGCTGGATAAACTTAATATTAATCCATGTCTATTTCTCAAGATGCGTGGATAAATAATAATAAAAGTAAAGTTATTTCAGGTTAGGTAAGCATTAATTGCGTTTATTCTTAGTAAGGGATTCAAAAATTCCTCTTATCTGGAGTTTTAACAGGGTTTGTAAGTTTCGGGTTAAAATCATTAGTTATAATCATTTTAAAACTGACATTGCTGAAACTAAGAAATAATGATAATAAGAACTTTAATCTATAATAATCCATAAAGTTGTCGTAAGTACTTGATATTTAAACATCTAAATTAAAAATTAAAACCAAAGATTAGGAATGCTATTCAAAGAACAACAACTTCAAGAATTTGCTACATACGTCACTTAACAGACGGCTTTAATGAAGGTGATATTTAGAAATTAGGAAGAAATGTTATGGCTTTAAATTATTAAATTTTATTGACTCTTCAGGATACAAAGTTTTTTATTAAAAGAAACTTAACATCTCAATGTACAGTCGTAATCTATCAGTGGTAGGGAATTAACATGCAAAAGGTTTTTAAACAATGCAGTGTAGAAAGAAAGTGTCCTTTGCTAACTTTCCCCACAATACATCAAATTATAAAATATGTAGTGTGCCAATAATATTGTGAAAGGAAATTTTGTAAAATGCATGCTTGTCCTGCAGAATACTTTTAATCATTTGAAAATTTGTTGCAGAACATTCAGAAGTATCCTGTAATAGTAATTACTGGAGGATAGAGGGGGATTGTTAGTCCTGTAATTTAAGTCTTATAAAGATATTGCCTATAAATATAAATAGTACTATGAGAAGAAGGCTCAAATGTAGTATTGTCTACTGCACCACAAACTGTTTTCTCACCAAACTACGGGTTGATTTCTCATAAAATGTAGCATGTGTTTTTCTGTGACAACCCTTGGATTCCCCTAGTCAGCTCTATTGCTTTGTGCTGTGCCTGTATTCATTTGCTGTTTGATTTTGATTGCATAGGACGTGGTATACAAATGGAGCTGCTGTCTGCATGTGGCTAACAAAGGGAAGTATGAATCAGTAAAATTGTTATTGAAACTAAACCAAGCTTAAGTTAAAGAGCATGGTTGAAAACATAGGGTGCGGTGCAAATTTGCTTCAGCAACACCCATGAAGGTGAAATATGACCCTCTAATATTTTTTTAATTATTTCTATAAAAGCCAACAAAACACGCATCCTTGTAAGAACGGATGGTGCAGTGGTAGTGTGCATAATTTGCGATACGGAGGTCCGGTGATCAAGTCCCCGCGAGAGCGTTTTCTATTTTAATTCTTTAATTTAATTTAATTTTTTTTTTTTTTTTTTACATTTCTAATTAAATTAAATTATTAATTTAAGAGAAATTATTTATTATATTAAGATTTTTTTTGAGTATTCCAATTAGTAAAGTATTCACCATGAATTTAAGAAATATATATATTTATTTATAAAAAAGAAAATCATGTTTAAAGTTACAAATATAGTTTCTAATTTATAACAATTATTATTAAAAGTAGAAAAATCATGAAACCGTAAGTATTTTTCACAAACAGAAAAAGAAATATAAGAAGATTGATTGCAATTATTTGAATTACAATTTTGTTCACCATCATGTTGTTAAATATTTGGCTTTACGTCGTGATTACTAGATTTGTAAAATTCATATTTACCCACATTTTGAATTTTTTGAGATTTAAACTAATTATAAATTAGTGAAATCATTTTGAGAAAATTTGTCATTGTGTTTAATTTTATTATCAGATCTTCTGACACCAGCAAATTTGACAGTTGTTTAATGAAATATTTGAAATAAAAGTTAAATGCAACATCGAATAGTTAAGCAACAGAACAGTTGTTGTTCATTTAAGATTTTTCATGCTAAAAATTGCATGAATAATAATACAATTGAGAGCAGATGATTACTAATTCTTCCTACTATTAATGACGTCGATAAAAAATAGTAATTAAAAATTTACATAAAATCATTAAAAGTTTTTTATTTAAATGTAATATAAAAGTATTTTCCATTAAATTATTAATTTACATTAATTTGATAAAAAAATTAAATACAAAATGCCCTTGTGGGGACTTGATCTCAGGACTTCTGTATCACAAGTTAAGCATGCTACGACTGCACCATCTGTTCTTACTTAGGTATGTAAAATTTATTGAAATTTTGAAGCAGTGAAAAAAAAAACAGTTTTTGTCTGGAAAATTGGAAAAATTGAATTTTTACAGATAAAAATAGCATTTCTTAATACTAGTTATAATTTCTTAGAAAATATAAAGTGTTAAGTATTTAAAAATACATGCAATCCATATTCTTTTTGTTAACATAAACATACAAAAAGCTTTTACTATTAAAAAATGAGCCTTTCTGTTTCATAACTGCCAGTACCTTTCCTTATATAAAACACCAAAAACTAGTCAAATCATCATTCAACCATTAATTTTGCATAGGGTGTGCATTCCTATGGAATATTCATCTCCCAGCAGTGTTGTAAAGATTTTCTTGTGGCAGTTAAGTAAGATAATATTTCATAGGATAATTACAGATATGTAGAGAAGATTTTTGCAGTTAGTAGCAGGTAGATAAAATGTAAATAGAAGTTCCCAATTCGATGGTCTTCACTAGGCCATATATTCGTATAAATGAAAAAGACTTCTTCTACTTGCGCTGATTGCCACTAGCAACAGTTTGCAATTCTTCCATTAAAATTTAATACTTCTAGTATTTAAATAGTAATAGCAATATAAGTTGTTAATGAAACTTTTTTTATTTTAAATTGTTAAATATTTTTATTTTGAAAAGAAATCGTTACTGTATTGCAATTCTAACATTCATTTATAAAATAGAATTTAGGTATTGAAAGCTATTAAAGCTATTATATTTCTTATTAAAAATGCATAACATCTTCAAACTTATATTGACAGAATAAAAAAGATGAAATAAATAAAAAATAAAACAAATATAACTTTAAAAGATATAAAAATTAAAACACATACAGATTAAAATAAGTAAAGAAAGAAATACAAAAGAAAAGAAAACTATTTTTTTTCCGAATGAAAAAACAAATACAACACAGCGTGCTGTAAAATTACAACACCAGATATCTTATTTTTACTTTAACTAGTGCCTAGTAGGTAATGTGCAGATTATCTAGGTAATTTGCAGATTACCTAGGTAATTTGAGAAATAAAACAATTTTCCTCACTTTAACGGATCACCCTAGTTAATGTGCAGATTACCTAGCTGATCTGCAGATTAACTGATTTCTGCACTTTAGCGGTAACATATATACAATTTTTCTTTATTTGTTGCCTTTGTGTAATATGTATATAATAATTGGGATTTTTAATCATGGGAATATGCTTATAATTATATGAAACAAATTTCTGTTTATTATGATAAAAATTTTTTAAAGATGTTCTCAAAACTCAAACAGACCTGACCCTTTGAAAACTTAACCTAACACGCAGGAAAAAAAATTCAGTTAACCTAACCCATAAGAAAAATAAATCAGTCAATCAGAACTGAATCTAACATGCAAGAGAAAAAATTTAGTCAATCAGACCCAAACCTGTTTGCGTCAGGCTCAAGTAAAATCGGTTTACCGGACCTGATGCTAGACTCTAATTCAAATTTTCACTTAAAATGAAATTAATCACAAAGATAAAAATAAAAGTTTAATTTAAAGTTAATTAAACTTCAGAAATTTAAAACATTATTATTGATTGATTAATTTTTTTTATACCAGGTGGCTAAGTTTAGAAGAACTTTTCCAAATTCCTTAACTTTTCCATGACTATTTTTCAGCATTTTCCTGGCTTATGCTGTTTTTATTTTCCAAACAATTTCACAAAATTAATGAACAATTCAACAATTTAGAATAACGAGTTTTCAAGTATGGCTTATTTCCACAAAATTTGTCAAATTTCCCTGACTTTGATTTCCAATTTTATTTGATTATTTGTATTTTTAAGCAGATTTGCTACATAAAAGAGGAATGTTTATTTAAACATATTTCTAGAAATTGGAAAAAATATTTAAATTGTTTAGAATATGTGTATTTTGAATTGATTAACATCTATATATTTTTATATTTGCATCTGTGTAAGGATAATCAAAGTGGCCCCTGGCATAGAAGAGTCACAGATTAAATTGTAAAGAAAAAACATCTTTAGTGCAATTACGTACAAGTCAAAATGGCAGATTCCAAAAAGTTTTATGGTTATGAGGTAATAAGCATCATATTAATGAGAAAAAGGTCAAAATATTAGCAATTAAAAAAAAAAAAAAAAGTTCTTTGATTAGTAGTATTTTTAATGTATGTTTTATTATTATTTCAATTGCATGCATTGTTGTTTTTTTACATGTCTGATAATAATTGTTTTGGATGATTTTAATGCCTGTGTTAAGGATTTTACAGAAATTTACATGGGGGTTTGAAGAAGATGTTTCTGCCCCCTGAAGGAAAAGGAAAAAACATTGTTTTGTATAATGTTTGTTTTTTTATGAAAATTTATATAATTTTGATATTATTTAAAGGAGGCTCAGAGGGGTCCTCCTTACCTTTTGGTAAGTAAAAATTTTTATTTTTTGCAGTTGCTGAATTTAGTTGTCTTTTATATGAAATTTAGTGTGTATGCATAATTTAAAATGGTGTCCAATTTTTTCTGTATAAATTAGTGAAAAAAAAAAAGTTGTGTTAATAACAAATAATTCTGGTCAGATTCATTGATCACTTGATTTTTATGCATATTTTAAAACAAGAAATCTGATCAAGCCAGCTGATGAGAGCAGTTAAGACATTGATCACTCGTCCTATATAAATATCAAGTTCCATCAAAACTATTTAATAAATGCCTTCTATACTTTTTTTTTTTTTTTTTTTTTTTTTTTTTTTTTTAAGGGGGAAGAAATGAGTTTTTTTTTTTTTAAATAGTTTCCTTTACTTTTGAAGAACTTTTTCATTTATTTATTGCTTTCTATACCTACACTGAATAAAATCTGAAATTGTTTAATAAATGCCCTCTATGGCTCTTTAATCCCTTTAAAGTAAAATTACTTTAGTTTACCAATAATTATGATACGGGTATGACAGTGTGAGATTGTATTTTCTATGCAGTATAGAAAACTGACCTTACTAGTAAAGACAACTAAACTTTGTTAAAACAACTTTTATACAGTAATGGCTATGCTATTATTATTAGTTTTAAATAAATAAATTTTGTTTGAACACTTGTTTTTCTTTTCAGAATTCTGAGCCATTGACATTGGAGATTTCATATGAAGATCCAGGAAAGTGGCCAGAATATATATCAGACAGTGTTCGTGTCAAATGATTGTATTGCATAGTTCAGTTCAAGTTGAAAATCACAAGTTTCCTTCTAATAATAATGGTTGCCGATTTACAAATACAAACTACCAAAGAAAAAGGAGCAATGGTGAAACTGTTTCAAGGAATTGGCTGATATATTCAGTTATCATGGATGCAATTTTTTACTTTAGCTGTTGTTTATTCAGCACAGTGAAAATGTCACTGACTTCTTCGACTGGCTTTTCAGACTGGAGGCATATGTCTTAATTACTATCTGAACACGAACAATCACCTGCACATATGAAAGCCTATCAATTGTGGATGAAGCTCTGTAGATGATTACGATCTGGGAGATCAATTGATGCAGAAAATCAAGGAGTTATTAAAAGTGATAATAATTATATATTAAAAAACACTTTAAAATATGTATTAAAAATTATTTATAAAGCTTTTTGCCACAACATTATGGCATCTTCAGGTAATTTTTTTACACAAACAAAGAGTAGACAGCATTTTATATAATAAAGGAACTTGATATGGTTATAGTTTAAAAAAAAAAAGATAGCGTGTACAGTTATATAAAATGCTGTCTACTCGTTGCTTGTGCAAAAAAATTACCTGAAGATGCCATAACGTTGTGGCAGAAAGCTTTGTAAATAATTTTTAATAAATTTTAATACGTGTTTTAAAGTGGTTTTTTAATATATATTTATTACTATGTTAACATGTGAATTCAATACAAATTTTAAACTTTTAGAAGTTTTAAATATTAAAAATGAGGTTATGCACTGGAAAGAAGTTTTAAAAAGATTAATATGCATTATTGAATTCTTGGGTTCCCAAAATTTAGCTTTTAGAGGACATAAAGAAGTTTCATTTGATCCAAACAATGGTAATTTTCTAAAACTTGTTAAATTTATTTCAAAATTTGATGTTGTGCTATGCGAGCGTCTAAGAAGAATTTCAAATAAGGAAACATACATGCATTATTTAGGGAGAGGGATCCAGAATGAAATTATTAATATTTTAGCTTTGAATATTAAAAGTAGAATTGTTGCTGAAATTTCTAAAGCAACATATTTTTCCATTATTTTAGATTGAACGCCTGATTCAAGCCATGTAGAGCAGATTACAGTCATTGTTCGTTTCGTAAAATACTAATCTGGTGAAAAGGCAGAAATCAGAGAACATTTTTTAGGATTTTTACCAGTTAATGATACCAATGAAGAAACTTTAAGTAATGACTTTCTGAAGCACTTAGATGAGCGTTTCATTCCATTAAAAAATCTTAGAGGACAAGGCTATGACAATGGTTCTAATATGAAAGGAAAAACCCAGGAGTACAAAAGAGAATATTAGATATCAATCCCCGTGCCTTTTTCGTGCTTGTGAAGCATATTCTCTGAATTTGTTTGTTAATGATGCTGCTTTGTGTAGCAAAGAAGCAGTATCATTTTTTGGAATTATACAAGAAATGTATAATTTCTTTGCTGTTTCGCCCCATCGATGGGAGGTTCTGCAAAAGTGCATAACAAATTTAACAGTAAAGCCGCTAAGCCAGAGTAGATGAGAAAGCCGCATTGAAGCAATCACATCATTTAGATTTCAATTAGGTGAAATGTACGATTCTCTGTTTGAACTTATACACAACAAAAAATTGGATCAATGTGCACGAAAATTTATGTTTTCGTGTACATTGATCTAGTCTTTCATCGTAGAGAAATATTATGTAGATATTTTCTTATTTTATTGTTTCTGTCATAAATTGTTTCTCCCATACTCTTTAAAGAAAGTTTTTAAAATTTGTCTGTAACATGATATTACAAAAGATGTGCACTTTTTGATATGAAGGTGATTGGAAAAACACAAGTCTAAAAATGTTTTTCAAATGATCACTTTAGTTGAGTTTCAGTGGAGTTTTAGATGCTCTGATTAAAGCATGTTTTTTTGTTAGCATTAAAGCTGTGAACCAAACATTTATTTACTTTTTTCCATTTAAAATTTTTTTTATTATTTATTTTTCTAATTTAAAAAATTTTTTTTGTGTATTTTTTAATACTTCAACATTGTTGATTTTTATTAATGACCTGTCTAAAAGTTTTAATAAACCTGAACTAAAAGTTTTAATAAATTGGCCCCAGAAGAGTGCCTGAATTTCTCTCACTGTTAAAAATTTTATGTGAGAAAATGAGAAGACACATGCAAGGTTCTTGTGATTTATTGGGAACCTTGTGTTATCAAATGACATTTATATTTTGTTTATATTTGCTATGAATTATATCCGTGGAACATTATTTCAAATTTTTTAAGTGTATAATTGATATTTTGCTTTTTTAATAATGTTATAATTTATTTTTTAGGTCTACTGCTTAATGAAGTGATATTTACCTACCTGCTCATGATCCAAAAAAGTCTATGCTGGTGATTTTAATATCAATTTTGCTACTCATTCTGGAGATTTTCATTTTTGGAAAAGTATTTTTCATTAAATATTTAGATGTTCAGACGGGCATGTAAGGGGTGAAAATATATGCATGATCTGAATTTTTATATACCCTAGTTATGCCAAGCAATATGCACTCATGTCCAAAATTAAAGTCATGACTTGTTTTCTCATTTCTTTCTTTTGATCACAATTCTTAAACAAACCAATGTCTGAACATAAAATTTGTATGGCATGTTCTTCATCATATCATTAATCGAATTTTATAAAATTTTAACATGAGCAATAATTTTAAAACTGATATTACTTCATTTTTTTCTCAAAACCCAAAAGCCAAAAGAACCTGTGCAAGTCCTGACTAATGCAAGGCAAGTAAAGTCAGTGCTTCTGGTTCCCATGTTAAATTGGACTTCTGAATCGATCTTAAAACTTTAATGCCTTTTTATGCTAATAAGTTTAAGTGAAGAAGTGCAAGGGGTACATATAAAAATAATGCTCACTGAATGTGATATACCGTATATTTCCAAATGTAAGCCGATTCATATATAAGCCGAGAGTACGTTTTTTCCTTCAGAAATTTGCCCAAAATTGCAAACCTGTGTATAATCCGAATTGAAAAAGTACTCTTTTAAAGTTAGAGTTTATCGCCAAAATGGCAAAAATATTGCCAATCTATAAAACTTTCAGGATAACCTGTCCAATGAAATTGCTCGAAATGTGTGCTTATCCAATAGAATTCCTTACCTTGCTTAGCAATGACGTAAAACAATCGCATTGTGTTTACCAACGGCAATAGTTTTAACTAAGGCTCCTATATTTACGAGCTGGCGCATCAGGCATTTTGTTGCTTTAGGGTTGCCACATGTACCCAGCGCGTTTCTCTGATAAACAAACCACAATTTTTTTTTTTTTTTTTTATCATCTTACGTTACCTTAGAGTAACTTATTTTATTAAATTTCATAATTTTAGCTAAGTGAACTATGATATGGAAGTATGTTTAACCGTAAACTGCTATAATCATTCAAGAAGTGGATATAAAGTGTTCATAGGCATTCTATTACTGTGTATTTGAGTTTTGGCGACATTTTGTAAAAGAAACAGAAACCGCCCTAACAACACATCGTACATCCATAGGATATCCTTAGAATAAAATGACATCCTGAGAATGTACTGTGGAAAAAATGTGTTTGTAGGAATATTATTGTTGCTTATTGCTCTTATCTTGACCGGATTAGCTTCAGATCAAGATTTCCTAAAATATTTAGGGAATCGATAAGGACGCCAAGCGGGAATGCTGTCCTCTTCGGAGGCAAAAAAATGGCGGTGATGCGCCGGCCTATTATTTTATTTAGGGGCTCTAGTTTTAACTCTTGCAACCGTATCGAACAAACGCACTCGCACACGCAGTGAAGGACAAGTGCCGGAAACTGAAAACGATAGTCGCCGTAATACCGGGAGGCCTAATGTCGATGTTGCAGCCGCTGGATGTTTGCATAAATAAGCCATTTAAAGACCGATTACGTCATTTTTTTAATGACGTATCTAAATTATTTTATACATTTCTACTTTTGAGTATTTTTAGTGCTTCAGTATTTCAGTGCCTCAAGGCCAACCAAAAAAAAAAAAAAAAAAAAAAAAAATAATAATAATAATCTGTATATATATATATATATATATATATATATATATAAACGAAGATTTGCCACTTCTTTTGATAGTGTAAGCCTAGAAATATTTTAAACAGAGATGATTTAATTGTATAAATTAAAAATATGATGGGGAGTCCTGTTTTTTCACGTTTCTCTTATACTATTTACGAATCAGACAGAGAAGTTACTCCGTTCGTGCAATCTGCCGATGACGTTAGCATCGGCAGGTAAAAAAAAAAAAAAAAAAAAAAAAAGAAATGTAAACATATGTGACTACATCAAGCTGCTCTAGAAATAAATTTAAAATTGCTAATTTAAGAGTTTTATATGTGATAATTATTTTTAAATAAGGTTTAAGATCATTATTTTACTTTATACATAGTTTTGAAGCTTAAAATATATGCATTCAATCATTGTTTCTAATGTATGTTTTTTTGCTAGAATTTTGGGAACTCGTATATAAGTCGACCCCTGTATTTTAGCTTCCGAAAAATTTCCAAACATTCTCGGCTTATACACAGAAATATACGGTACTTATTAAACGCTAGTAGGCTTTGCCCGCTTCGCTGGTCACTATACTTAAAGGAAACTCTTTTCTATATAGCTTTATGAAAATAAATAAATACTGAAATTGTTCTAAAGCTCGCTACAGGTCCCTGCTTCCTTCGGCAGCAATTTGGTCATCCACTGAATTTCGGGTGCCCGTCCTTATTGCCTGCGACAGTAGGTTACCAGTAGGCTTCCATTTAGGTGCTTATCATATATGACAGTTTCAATACGTACAGTATCGAAAAAAATTTGAATTAGCCCTTTTATATTTGAATCCCAGTTACATATGAACAACACTATATGTGGTGTGCATAATATTTGCTTTCACCTTATCTCCTATATTTATTTGATTTATCCGATCAACCATAAAATGACAGCAATTTCAAGTCAAATATAATATTACAATATGCTGTGATCGGCTACGTCTATCGCATGAGACAATTTTTTTTTTTTTTTTTTTTTTTTTGTGGTTATATATACTTTATGGTTAGTTAATAGTAGTTAATAAATAGAAAAATAAATAATTAATTAATATGTAAACGTAAACCTGATCATGGTACAGCCTTAATATAGCTCCTCTTGGCGACTTTTGAATTTTTGTCACCATTTTAGACCAAAATACATAATTTATGTGATTATTGTTCCTATTTCTTTCTATCTTTTCTTTTCTTTCTTTTTTCAATATCTTATAATTTAGTTATATTTTTGATGCATTACTTTGCTTTAAGTAGAGTCCTTGGCAAAAAATGTCCGATCTACTTCAGCATCAAAATTTTAAAAAATTGTCCATTGTCCAAAATTATCAATAAGTAAATATCTTTAATACAATGCTGAATTAGCTTTTATGCCAAGCGTGATTCATCTGTGCTAAAAAAAAAAAAATATATATCTAAAGTTGAGGTATATAAAAAAATGCTATAAAATAAAATTCAGGAGAAACTTGTAGATTTGTATTATTATTTTTTTATTTTAAAGTCATAAAGACAGCATTTTCTCATTCACCAATTTAACATTTGGTAATTTTTTATTTTTTGTGTGAAAGCATATTTTACTTTATGTTTAAAAAAAAATACCTCCTAATCTTTTTTGGCAACAATTAAAGATTTAAATGGCTAATATTAAGGCAATTAGTAGTTTATTATTTTCATATTTTAATTAATTTTTAAAAATCTAATCAAAAATTCAAAAATCTGGCTTCGAGGTGCATCAGAACAGGCCATAATGAAACATCATCCAAATTTGTATAGCTCTGTGATCAGCTGTTTTCTTAAAAAGCTCTGGATATATATATATATGCACAATGACACACATGCAAACATCTTATTTTATTATATGTATAGTCATATAGATAGAGAAAATAAATTCTTTTTGGAGTAAGTAATAATTGGTGATTAGAGGTGGATTGCTAATTTTGGTACGCAAATGTTGGCGTTTCACCTCAAACAACATCTAAAGCAGACATCCTTCAGAGAAATGTTATACTCATGGTACTGGGAAACTTTAGGTGTATTTTACACTGTTATAGAAGAATTAATAAAATCTTATGTGTAATTAAATAATTTATGCAAAATCCTATCATCAAGTATCATTTAGAGATTTGTTAATCATAAATTATTTTCTTTTAGACACTGAGCCTAAAGTTATTGCATCTTGCATTGGGTATATTGCTATATCTGTCATATGCACCTGATTCACTTATTTTGTTCCCTGAATCACTTATTTTGTTGGTTTATTTTCCCAAAATTTCTGGGTGTTTTTCGGACCATTCCCATCTCTAAGTAAGATAGGAGTCAATCTGCTGACCAATCTAGGCTGTTTTACTTAAAGTTTTTGCATTATTTTGTGCAGTTTGTGCTGTATATTTTTGCTAGGATCGATAAGCCAGGTTCCATGAAATATTGTACTGGATTACAACTGCACTAGACCACCAAACATTCACCATCAACTTCTTTTGATGAATATTATGCTTTGGAGTGTATTATGGTGTTTTATCTTTGTCCACCCATTGTACAACTGGCATATTGGATCCATTTCTTCTTGCAAGTGATAATTTGATTAAAAAATGGATCAAATTTGTGACAAGAAGGCAAAAATAAGCAAACTTCTAAATGCTTTTGTTTCTGTTTTTCATCCAGTTCATGTGGAACCCACATGTAACTTTTTCACTTTACTGAAATGAATTAATATTGCTTTTTTGCTAACATCAAACTTCAACGATAATTCATAGGCACTCTGAGATGGGTCAGTATCAACGGCGACCTTTAGTTAATCATTATTGACCTTTGATTCTGGGCGACTGTGTGGTTTAATTGTGAACTCAAAGTAACCTGTATGAAATTTGGGCAACCAATTTGATACTAATGTGCTGTTAGAGCTACGATGATTTCTTTAAATAGGCGAGGCATGTAATTTTTCCAACAAAAAAGCAGAATGATAAAATATTATGACAATGTCAGATAATAAGCTGTTAATTGTAGCAATATTATTAACTATAAATTTCATTCTTGACAACCTGATAATTCATTCATTTGAAGGCAAAATCATTTTTATTTATTAATTATAAAATTATTTATATATTTAAATATTATTATATTTTTATATTATTTAAATATTTATTTATTATTTATTTATTAAAAAATTAGTGATTCAATTTTGAGAATTCATTTTAATATTGTAACCAACAAAGCGAGTAAAGCCTGCTAGAAATATATAAAGTTAGAGAAGTATATATTTTAAGGATTTTATTGTTATTATCTTATTTATTTCTTTATTTTGACATGTCTACTGTTTTTTGGAATGCATAGACTTCATAGTTTATTTATAATATTTTTATTTGTTTATTATTGGTACCTTTTTAATCTATATAATTTAGAAAAAGAATTTTTAAACAGAATTTCTCTAAAATAATGGATAAAATCTTGGACTAATATATGAATAAAGATAAATTGACTGACTATTCAATCTGGATATATTATCATATATTTTTTATTGTAAGAAAATTTTTAAAGGTACTGAAATTTCTATTTTATAATTGTGAATGTTAAATTGTAAATTTCTTTTTACATAATAAAACAGGGTTCCCACGGGTCAGGGAAAACGTGGAATAGTCAGGGAATTTGAAATTAAAAAAAAGTCAGAGAAATGTTAGAGAAAATTACAAATAATGCCCCAAAACCTGAAAAAGGCTTTTTGAGCATTCAATTTATATTGCAAGTCTCGTTACTATGTTGTCTTTTATGCCGCAAGCTATGTTATGTTTTATGCCGTGAGCTATTTTTTATGTCACAAATCAAATTTTGTGACCTGGAATTTTCAAAAAATAGATCTGTAAAACATGGAAAAGTTAGGGAATTTTATTTTTGAAATTGAGTGGGAACCCTATAAAAGTATTTAATAAAAACTAGTTAATACCCGTCAAAATTTGACAAATGATGTGCAACTAAAATCTTTTCACGGCATAAAGTTTAAAACACCCTTGTTTGAATATTTCGCATTGCTCTTAACTGGTTTAAAACCCCCTGCTTTAACCAATGATCTTTTGGTTGGAGGGAGGAGGGGTAAATTTCATGAAATTTCAATACACAAAATTTAAGTATACTTAAGTATCATATATTAAAAATAAAATCCCAAGGTTTGCCATGACAATAAGTGCATTTTAAGTGTAAAATAATAGTTTTGATTCTGATTCTTCCTTCTCATATTTGTAAAACCACTTGGATATAATCCAAAATATTAATTCATTGTATTCTAAAAATAAACTGCAAATCGGAATACAGTTAAAATAACTATGCAATGTAAATGTTTACTCGTATAAAATATCAATATTTCAATGTTATTCTTTTTAAATTATTTTTACTGTAATATGGTATCAAAATGAAGTATCAGAGATTATAATAAATAAATAAAATAAAAAACCTCCTTTGATTTTAAATATCTATCTCCATCTTTTCTAAACAAAGTTTTCAACTGATAAAATTTTACTTTTAAAGAACAATAAACTCTGTTAATTTTAAAAGATTTTTTCTTTCTTCTTTTTTTTCCTTTTCTTTTAACAAATGGAAAAAAATACAGATGGCGCCACATCCTGCATAAAGAAATTTTTGTCGTAAAAGCATACAATGGTAATCGATCATAGATAAATGAACCGATATTGCTTTGTTTTTAATATTCGCAAATTGCTTTGTTTTTAATATACTTCCTTGGGAAGTATGAATCAATGAATTAATCATGTGAATTATTTTTATGATTGAGTTTTAATTAGCGTCTGCCATAGACATTAATGTCGTCTGCTCAATTTTTATAATTGGTATTCGTAATGCACTGCATAAAGAGAAAGGAATAGTCCCTTCCGAATTGGTTCAAAATTTTCTCGTGCATGCCCAGACCGTACGATTTTGGTCTTACAAAAAAGGCTTTGTGTTTTAATATTATAGATTAGCTACTTTTGCAATGAAAAATACTTTTAATTACTAATTATAATTACTGCCAAGAATGTATGGGTTATAACACAGAATTTCTTATAATAATGTTTTAGACACTTTTGTACAGTAAAAACCACCTGTCCTATCCAAAGCCAGTTTTGGATGTCCGAAACTCCCACCTTGATTTTATCATTTCAAACCATGGATAAAGTTTTACCTTGTTCTTAATACATTGTTGCTGCTGTAAGGTAATTTTCTTTTAAATTAACTGACTTTTTAAAAAAAGTAATAATTTTATTCATACGAAACTCTAAATAAAAATTTACTTATTTGAATACATTATTGTAATTGTATTGACATTAGTCTCGAATCCCCAAAAAATCAGGACTATTCATATTATGAAGATGAGATCATGAATCAGAACTTGTTCAGATTTTAATCAATAACACCAGATCCATTCATGAATGCGGAGTTATGAAACTTAAATCAGGGATGAGAATATTCAGACTTTTGTAGGAATTTAAGACTTAATTTTTTAAAAACAATTTTCAGGTTTTTGCTTCTAAATATTATTTTTGTTCAATTTTCTTTCTTTTGACTGTTTCTAAACAATTTATTTTCATATATTCTCCAATTTTGCTTATAGAAAGTATGATTTTGTGTATCTATTTCTTTTATTACTAAAATTAAATTATTTTTGAGTTTTGCTGATACTTTCAGATTTTTTGTCTATTTCCCACTCTCATCTCTGTTAAATACTAGAAAATTGCAAAACATTATCAACTTTTGAAAAGTGTAGAAAAAATTCACCAAGACATTTCTGACAAGAAAATATGTTTTTTTTTTTTTTTTTTTTTTTTTTTTTTCCCAATTAACATGTTTTGATTGAGGGTGATGTAGTAAAACATCTTGTATATAAATTTAAATCATTTTAAATTAGTTTATATATTAAAAAAAAAAAAAAAAAAAAAATAGAAATTGTTTTGTATTTAGTAGTTTAGATTGTCAATTTTATTTTAAAAATAGAAATTGTTTTATATTCAGTAGTTCAGATTGTCAAAATATGGTGCAATTTTAATTTTACTTTAAAATCTCATAGCTTGGTACTTTGGCAATAATATTCCTTATCATTTTTATTTTCCTGTTGTTCTTGTATGTGTTCATACAGGGTGGTCCGAAAAACATGATAGAAAGTAAGCGATCATTGTGGAAAAAAGACAACATGCAAGAACATGAAACATATTTTATTGAATAAAGATATGAATGACATTTAATATACAAGATGCTTAAAATGTCTACTGTCCCCGACTATAGTGTTATAAAGCCGGTTCCGAAACTCTGTCATATTGCGCTGGAGTATGTCGTAATCAAGTGCATCAATCTCACTTCTGATAGCCAATTTTAGGTCCTCCAGTAAATCAGGGCTATTCCTATAGATTCTAACCTTGATGTAACCCCATAAGAATAAGTCGCACAGATTTGGGTCCGGACTGTAGGGGGGTCCACTCTATCCCGTGACCCGTGAATTTCTCTGCATCCAATGCAATCAAACACTCACCAAACGTCGTTTCAAGCCACGTGAAGACGTCAGAAGTTTTTTTGGGGACAAGCCCCATCTGGCTTGAACCAGTACCGGCGTGTCCTGTTGAGATGGCCCGCATCAGGGCCAAAGTGACGCTCTAGCAACTCTCGATACTTCACTCCTGTGACCACACCATCAATAAATATCGGACCAATTATCTACTTCGACGATATGGCACACCACACCATGACCCTTTGTGGATGCAGTGAAGAGATGGCGCTGAGATGAGGATTTTCCGTACCTAAGTGGCGCCAGTTTTGTTTGTTGACGAAACCATTCAACTGAAAATGGGTCTCATCACTGAACCAGATCTTGTATTCACTGATGGAACCATTTTTAAGTTCCTCGATTATGTGGTTTGCGAAATCTCTCCGCTGCACAGTATCATCCCCCCCCCCCACTTTAGCGGCTGTCAAATTTGGATCTTGTATGGACACAATCCTACTGCTTTCACTAGCCTATGTAATGATGTTTTGGATATGCTTAATTGTTGGGCCGCCTGTCGAGTGGAAGTGGTTGGCTGATCCTCAAAGTATGCGCGTGCAGGCTCCCTGATGTCGTCAGTAACAACTGCTGATTTTCGTCCCGACGCCTTTCTTTTTGCATCCTAAACACTCCCTGTAGATTCATATCTGTCCATCAACCTGTAAACAATGAAAATCAGTGGGAGATTAGGACCATTACATCAGTCATCTGATGGCTTAAAAATCACTGCGACTTTAGTGTGCTTATTTTTCCCTGGTAAATTGTTACGTTTGGAAAGTACGTTACTGTTGAAACTTGTTGAATTTTGTTGTAGTTAATATCTTTAAATTATATTGCCGTTGATTATGAAACTTGTTGAGTTTTTGTTGTTGTTAATACCTTTAAATTATATCGCCGTTGGTTATGTCGTTGTGTTTAACGTTTATATATATAGTCTATTAATGTTGAAACTATGGCAGTTGGAGTTTTATTAAGTTTAAAATAATTTAAGTCGGTTAAATTTTTCTATTAAGTTTGAAATGGTTTAAGACTGTTGATTTCTGTTGAATTTCAGATAATTTGATTGAAAGTTAAAGTTAAATAGATTTATAGCAGTTGGATGGTTTGTTGTTAAGTTTTTGAAATTAAATTTACATATGTTAAGGTTAAGTTTTGCTAAAGTTTTAAATGGTGATTGAAGGTTTCTTTTGATATTTGAAGGTTTATAAGGATTGCTGGCTAATCTTTATTCTGGTTGCCTAAGGATAAATATGAGATATAATTAAGTTAATGTTAATATTGTTGGAATTGTTTATTAACTGTTGAATTTAATAACATTGTTGAAATTGTTTACAGATTGTTAAGATATGGAATTTAATAAAAGTTGTTAGTTTTTAAAACTGTTCTCTTTATTTCATGTCAAAATTATATTACTTTTGAACACTTTAGCTGTCAATTTTTCAGTAGCTTTTACTGTGTATTCTATTTGCTCTGCAAACTATTCTTGAGCAAAATTTGTTTTTTCAAATTTGCTAACATCTGGTTATGGGCTTTTGCTGAATGGCAGCTCTTTTGGTGTTTCTATTTTAAATATAACTTTTGGCAGTTGGGATTTCGAGAATGGCTTTAAATATCCTGCCGGGAATTGAAAAACTAAGTACGCATAATTATGCAACTTGGATTAAGGATATTAGGTTTGTACTTATTGAAAAAAACGCATGGGACTTGGTCAATGGTGACGAAACTTTGCCGGAGCCTGATGGGAAGGGGGAAGTTGCAAGTAAAGGCAGTATCAACGATTTCAAGGCTCGTTCTCGTTTAGCCTTATCTACGATTTACTTGAATATAACACCTGAATATAGAGGATTAATAGATAATTGTTCATGCCCTAAGGAAGCTTGGAAGGTTTTAAAGCAGCATTTTGTGAAAGATTCGCGCGCCCATCATATGCACTTAGTAAATGAATTGTTTAGCTGCAAAATGAAACCTGATGAGTCTGTTAACTTGTATGCTCAACGTCTATCAAGGATTGCTGACCAGTTAAAAGATATGGGTCATCCTATGGAGGATACCTATATTTCCTACCAATTTTTACAGAATTTATCTGCTAAGTTTGAGTCGGCCGTCCAGTATATCCTCAGATGGGAAGATAACTTTGAGTTCAGGAAAATTGTGGTAGAAATGATCGCAGAGGAATCACGTTTGGAATTAAGAAATATAAGTGTAAATCACCGTGTTGAGTTGCAGAACACTAGTCATGCCAGAAATTTTTCAAATAAAGTAAAGTGTTTTCGCTGCGTCCGTCTTGGACATATTCGTAAAAATTGTCGAGTGACTTTACCTAAACAACCTGTTAATAGTCAATATAAAAATACTTCAATAGATAAATCTCCAAATGTATATAAAATAAAACTAAAGCTGTCAACCGTAATGTTTCATCAAAAAATTATTTCATCGCTCAGGCTAATTTTAGCAATGTTGATGATGATAGCTGCTGGGCTTTTGATACAGCAGCTTCACATCATTTCTGTAAGAATGTGGAATATTTTTGTGAATTTACACCAATTGAAGGTGAGGATTTATACGTTGCGGTTGATGGCGTTAGTTTCCCCATTGAGGGGGAAGGTTCTGTTAATTTGAAATTTGATAATAATGTATATATGTTGAAAAATGTTTTATTTTCCTCTAAACTTCGTAAAAATCTGATTTCTGGTCCTGTAATGGACATTAACGGGGCAAGTTTTTCTGGCAGGGGGGGGAAATATTGACGTACTTGACAAGGATGGCAAAAAGATTTTTTCTGCTAAATTAAATAACGGTGTTTATAATGTATACCCTAAAGTCTTAAACAAATGTGATAATCAGATCTCAAATAGTTTAAATTGTAGTGCCTTTAATGTAAAAGCTAATAGTGTTGAATCCTGGCATGCTCGTTTTGGCCATATAAGTCCAGATCTTGTGATTCACACTAGTAAATGCAATGGTGTAAAGGGTCTGCCGAAATTGAAATTTTCTAAGTTCATTTGTGAACCTTGTCGTTTAAGTAAACAAAAAAGGATCCAGTTTAAAGCTTTTTCTGGTACCCAGTGTGATGGTCCTTTGGAACGTATTTTTATGGACATTTGGGGGCCTATTAAGATCAAAGGATATAAAGGGGAAAGTTTTTTCTTATCAATTGTTGACATGTTTTCTAAAAGGACTGCTATCTATCCATTGAATAATAAGTCTGACGTTTTTTCTATTTTTGTTCGCCACATTGCTCGGGCAGACACTGTTGGGGAGAAAATTAAAGTTTATACGAACCGATAATGGTTCTGAATTTGTGAACGACGATTTCAAGAACTTTTGTGATACGAATGGTGTTGTTCATGAATTGACAAACACATATACCCCGGAACAGAACGGTGTTTGTGAATGTCTTAATCAGACGGCAATGAACTGTGTTAGAGCAATGTTGGTGGACAGTGGTTTACCACTACGTTTTTGGTCCGAAGCAGTTCTTTATTTTTCTTATACTTGGAACCGTGTGATTCACAGAGGTGAGAAAAAGACCCCTTTCGAGTTATACTTTGGTCATAAACCCTCGGTTAGACATCTAAAACCTTTTGGATTGGTAGTATATGCGGGTATCCTCAAACAGAGGCGTCAGTACAAACTGTCACCCAGGTCCCAAAAAGGAGTACTAATTGGTTACGCCCTCAGAACTAAAGGTTACCGGGTTTGGCTGCCACAGGAGGATAAAATCATCGAAACGCTGAATGTTTCTTTTGGTGTGGACTTGTATGGTAAGGACAGTGAAGCTGTGCTGGGCACCCCGTCTTCCGATTTAGACCTGCTCGCCGATAGTCCAGTAGATCAGAACATATCTGATCCTGTCGATATAATCGTGCAGAGTGAGCCTGGAGAGGTCGACGAAGGTGTTTCAGATGAACCTGTCGATTCCCCTGTTGAATTGCAGTCTGAACTTGTGTGGCGACGTAAAGCTGTCCCGAGACCTACTAGTAAACGGGTTGACATATACTATTATCCAGATGGCTCTAATACGAGATTAAGGTCGATTAACGATGTCCAGAGGTTTTGTTTAGATAAGAATATTTTGTTTAATTCCGATGTATTTGATTTTTCTGGGGGGAATTTGTTTGAAGGGGTAGTAAATCAGAATATTGTTCCATCATCACAATTGACCAAGTTCAAGAAAAGACGTAGGCAGAAAGCAAAATGACTAGATGTTTTGGTTCCAAAGACGTTTAACCAGGCTATTAAATCCCAACAATATGACGAGTGGAAAATTGCTATGGATGAGAAAATGGAAAGTATGGAAAATCGTAAAGTCTGGCACTTAGTTGAGCTACCTAAGGATAAAGCTCCTTTGGGAAACCGCTGGGTCTACGCCTTAAAGAGAGACGAGCATGGAAACATCGCACGCTTCAAGGCTAGACTTGTGGCACAAGGTTTTTACCAGATTAAAGGCGATTCTTACGACGAAACATTTTCACCTGTAGTAAATTTTTCCGTAGTACGTTTTTTCTTCTCCCTTTTGGTGTCAAATTTGAAATGGTTTAACACTCAGTGTGATGTTAAATGTGCATACTTGTATGCCCCTTTGGATGAGGATATATACATGTGCCAACCACCTGGGTATATAGTACGAGGGAAGGAGCACCTTGTGTGCAAACTTGATCGTGCAATATATGGTTTACACCAAAGTGGGCGTTTATGGTTTTATGAATTGAACCGGGTTTTGTTGGATTTGGGTTTTGAAAAGTTTAATTGGTGCAATTGCACATATAAGTTTAAAAGTTTTATTGTTCTTCTAGTCTATGTGGATGATATTGTCATCTTTGGCAAGAAGCAATCTCAAATTGACGATATGGTTAAACGTTTGGGACAGAAATTTGACTTAAAGATTTTAGGCAAGACTCAAAAACTTTTGGGAGTCGAATTTTCATACGATAATGGTGATGTTCAATTGTTTCAGTCATCATATATCGAAGAGGTAGCCGATCGTTTTAAGTCTTTTCATATTCCTATCTCTTCGCTTCCAATTGTAAAAGGAGTTAAATTTTCTAAAAAGGACTGTCCGACTAATAAGCAAGAAAGTGACGAAATGACTAGATTCCCATATAGGAATGTTTTAGGATGTTTGTTATTTGTTGCCAGTAGGACACGCCCAGATATAGCCTATGCAGTCAATATCTTAAGTCAGTTTCAAAGCAATCCTGGTCTGCCTCATTGGAATGGCTTGTTAAAACTTTTGGGATATGTTTTATATACTAAGCAATTCAAATTGAATTTAAAATGTCGTAACTCAAATTTAAATGCTTATTCAGATGCCGACTTTGCGATGAATCAAGACGACTTTGTGTCTATGGGAGGTTTGATTGTTTTTGTTGATGAGAGCCCTATTTCATGGAGAACCTTCAAAGAGAGGGGTGTAAGTTTGTCTACAATGGAAAGCGAGTTCGTCGCAATGTGCGAGTGTGTGAAGGAGTTGATGTGGTTGGACCATATATTGGAAGACTGTTTTAAATTCAATTTAATTCCTGGTTCACATACTCCCCCACTTTTACTTGCTGACAATCAACCCGCGATCGATTTTACAAAGTCCCCGATCGAAAATAATAGATCAAAACATATTAACGTCAAATTATTTTTTATTCGCGAATGGTTATTTGAAGAACAGTTTAAGCTTAGATATATTCCCCGTCAGTCCAATTTGACGGATCCTTTCACAAAGCCTCTTACTAAATTTAATCTTAATAAATTTATTAATAAAGTTTTTTAAAAAGTAAATCAAGGGTAAAAATTAGTAAATTAAAATTGTGTCGGGTTAATGGAACCTATCAAAATCCATTTAAGTTTTTTTTCAAGTTTAATATTTCAGGTTTATGGATCCTACCAAAATCCATGTTTTTTTGAAGTTTTCTATTTCTCATTGCCTTTGTGATGTTTTGTATACGTTTTTTTAATTTATTTTGGAATGAATGGTGTAAGACATGAGCGCTCATGCATGGTTAATGTTTATGTGATTGTTAAATCATTGTATATATATCATATTAAATGTATTCATACCTTGTATATAGTTTTTGTTTGCAATGAGGAAGTGAAAATTTGGTAAATGTAATATGCAATTAATGTTTTTGAAGTTTTTGCAGCATCTACTCAGTGTTGACATACTATGCCATGGACTTGAATTATCAATTAGCAGATGTTTGTTCTTGCTGCCTGGAGTTTGTATATTAATTTTTCAACAAAGTAATGTTGAAGTCTTGTTGGAAATTGGTTTGTTATACGTTAAATATCTTGTTAATATTTTTTTTATGTAAATCTTGGGCAACCATTTTTTTTAAAGTGAAAAAGGAGGAGAAAAAAATCAACATGGAGGGGGAAATCTGATGTCAAATTATTTCCATGTTGTTTTTTTTGGATAGTTTTATAATTTTTATATAAAGAAATTGTCAAGCAAAAATAGTAAAATAAAGTGTTAGGCTTGATTAACATAGCAAAATAAATTTTAGGCTGTTGCATAAAAAGCATTGTTTACATGTGGGAAAAATTGTCTTTTTATTATGCATAAAATTGGGTAATCATACTATAATTAATGTTTAAAGCCCTATTACTCACCTTTAATACAGAGCTTATTTTTTCCGGAGGTATTGTTTACATTTCTCCAGGAGAGCACGATCAACAGAAGTTCGTAGTTACCGGCATCCACGCAACACTTGCAAGCTTTACTTGTCTATCTGGAGTAGTATCCATCGGCGCTAATAGATGGCGTGGCGTTCAGCTGTTACCGTGAGTTTTCATTGGCCAGGTGTTGAGATCCGCCGGGCTCTATTTATAGACAAGGAGGTGAACTTCTCATTGCATCAGTTTCCCTGTTTTATTAAGTTTAAAATAATTTAAGTCGGTTAAATTTTTCTATTAAGTTTGAAATGGTTTAAGACTGTTGATTTCTGTTGAATTTCAGATAATTTGATTGAAAGTTAAAGTTAAATAGATTTATAGCAGTTGGATGGTTTGTTGTTAAGTTTTTGAAATTAAATTTACATATGTTAAGGTTAAGTTTTGCTAAAGTTTTAAATGGTGATTGAAGGTTTCTTTTGATATTTGAAGGTTTATAAGGATTGCTGGCTAATCTTTATTCTGGTTGCCTAAGGATAAATATGAGATATAATTAAGTTAATGTTAATATTGTTGGAATTGTTTATTAACTGTTGAATTTAATAACATTGTTGAAATTGTTTACAGATTGTTAAGATATGGAATTTAATAAAAGTTGTTAGTTTTTAAAACTGTTCTCTTTATTTCATGTCAAAATTATATTACTTTTGAACACTTTAGCTGTCAATTTTTCAGTAGCTTTTACTGTGTATTCTATTTGCTCTGCAAACTATTCTTGAGCAAAATTTGTTTTTTCAAATTTGCTAACAATAACTTACTGCGCGATTATCTCTTCACTAAGCGTCCTTTTCTTTTTGAACTCTGAACAACATGCTCGTCGAACGGGGACATTACATCGGTTATTCTCATAAAATTTTCTTACGCTATATAATCGATCTTAAAAGGTTTGTGATTCTATATTGCTTATTCTTTATTTCCGGTAATTAAGCATTCAACTGAAATGTCACTATATGTGCTATTATAATATGGAAGAATTATATTTGCATCAATACATTTGAAATCAGAAACTTAAAATACTTTCTATCATGTTTTTTGGACCACCCTGTACTTTGAATCATTATCTTTGTAAAATTAAAAAAATTAAACATTTTTAAAAATGCTAAAACTAAAAACTATTAAATAGTTGAATTTTAAGTAAAATAATTAAATACATTTCTCCTTTATTGATGTCACATTCATCCTCGGTGACACTGCCAGTTCTGGTTTATTTAAACCAGAACCAGCAGTGTCACTAAGTGCACCGAGGATGAATGCAAAAGCATTCAAAATATGTTTTTTTTTTTTTTTTTTTTTTTTTTGTAAGAAATAAATTTAATACATCATACTTTTTTTGAATAATTTGTAATTGAGCTTCATATTATTTCTGTGTGTTACAATATTATTATTATTTTTTTTTTTTCAGCCTCAATGTTTCTCTCTTTCTTTTTTCTCAGTGATAATATATTTCTTCATTCAGCATTTTCATATGTTACAAGCAATATTTATCATCTAAATTTATATTATTTTCTCAAAAAATGTTTATCTGTGATATTTATGCATTATTGATTTAATAATTTAAAACATATGTAACTGGTATTCTGCCTTTTTTAAAAATTATGAGCTGTTCTTATGTTTTGTCTATTTTTTTTAACTAAGTGCATTATCTTTTAGGTATCATATTTAGAGCCCTAAAAATAAAATGTGTCTACGAGTTTTAAGCAACAGACATTCATTGAAGACAATTTTTTTTTTTTTAAATGATGCAACTTCTCAATTTACAATTAATTATTTAGCTGTAATTTTTTTTTTTAATCAGTTTATTATCAAACGTTTTGCTTTTAGCTAGTTCACATTTAATTAAAAATAGGTAGTTTATGTATTATTTTAAATGATTGATCTGAATTTATATATATTTTAGAAATTATACAGTTTTATCATAAAATATTTCTTTTTAGCTAGTTTGTATTTAGTTAAAAATAGATAGTTATTTATCCTAATATACATAATACATATCATTGGTCTATTTTTGTGCTTTCTTTTAAAAATAATCTATAAGATGTATAATTGAAATCCTGCCATTTTTATCGTATTAAATTACACTCATTTTTAGATATGCTAAGTATTTAAATTTATTTTTTAGTTATTCTTGAGAGACTGGATCTAAGTGCCTTCTATTCTGAATGTGTTGATGAGGCAGGAGTTACTGAGGAGCAAGAACCCTCAGTTGAGGAACTTCAGGTTAAAGGGCATCAAGTGTTTGAACATTTTGTTGAGGAAAGTCACCTGCAGGAATCGAAAAACGAAAAGCCTCCAGCCATAAAGGTTCAAGTTAAGAAGCATCATCTGAAAAAACTTCGTGTTCAGGCACATCAACTTAAAGTTCATCTGCACCAACTTCAGGATAGACCATTGAAATCTCGAAAAAAACAACAGAAACCTCAAGGGGAAAAGCCATGGCAACTTCGGAAACGTAAAGGGCAACCCCGATGTGATGGATATCAACTCCAAAATCAAATGTGCAAGCCATCCCAAACTATGGAAGATCCACCAAAACTTGTAGATCATCCAGTTATTGTACCAACATCTATTGATCTAACAATTCCTGATTCCCATCTTCTAGATCGTCAAGTGCTGTCCCCTGAAGTTTATGATCAGGACATGATTGCTCTGGGAACTTTAGGCTTAATGTGTTTATTACAGCCTAATTTTTGTCAAACTTCTCATCAAATAGACTTTAGAGAAGAACTTGATAATGAAGATATATAATCAAATGTAGATTTTAAGCTTAAATAAGCTTAGTTGCTGAGATAAAATCTCATTTTTGTATTGTGAATTTTTTTAACTGTATTAAAAAAAAAAAAAAAAACTTTAAAAAATAAATTTAATAGCAGATAAATTTGGAAAATTTATGTATCAGTGAAATTTATGTATTAGAGTGTGAAATTGTGAGAATCTTATTGTTTTTTTTTTTCTCGCATAAAATTTTTAACATTGACAGATATTCATGTATTCTTCTGGGACTTTTTTTTTGTCTGAAAACAAGTTGTTCATAAAAAATCAACGATCTTGAAATGAAAAACCTTTTGAAAAATTCAACAAATTTAAATATTCTTCACAAAAACTGAATGATTTAAAAAAGTTTTCAAATGCGTTGATAAGAAAAATTCATATTTTGCTGATCAGCTGCAAAAATACATTGTATATCTACAATTAAAAGAGCAAAAAACAAGAACTTTTGGTAAATAATCTTGTACTTTAGCTATTTAAAAAAAAAAAAAAAAAAAAAAGTATGTTTCATCAATTTGCAGTGTTTTAACAGCTTATTTCACTAATTGGCAGTGGAAAAAAAAGAAAAAGACCTGCTTTCAATGCAAAATTGTATCATTTCAACTAAATTTATAGAATAAAGTATGTTATTTCAATTTTAACAAGAAGGGGTAAATAACCGTGGCTACTTTTTTTTTTTTAATACTGTAAGTGTTTTGAAAACATTCTAAATAAGAAATGTATTATTAAAAATAAACAATATTTAAACTAATTCAATGCTGATTTTAACTTTACAAATTATTTCTCAGAAAATAAAATGTTAGAGTAGTTTGAGTATTTTAGCAAGGGTAAAAATTAGTATTTTTCAGCTTGGTCAGTATTTTAAGAATTTAGTAAGTAAAATCAGTATTTTGTCCTAATTATATTTGAACCCCCCTTTTTTTAAATCAGTTTTCTTTTCTCTTTTTTTTTCCCCTAAACATAAAAATGTGCCAAATAAAGCATTCATTTGTGACATTGCAATCCGAAAGTTCTTCAAATTAATAAGCTCTATGGATTCTTTAGAGCTAGAGTACATTCATAAACATTGTACATTTTGCCTAGTGCATCTCTAGTACACAGTAGTGCAGGTAAATTGACCAATCATTGACTTTATTCGAATATCCGTCTAAATAACCAAGAAAAATAGTCCATGTTTTATTGAATGCTGCACTAAAAATTATTAAAGCAGCTGCAGAATCTAAAGATTTCAAACATGTAAGTGTTGCAAAAATTATGTTAAAAGAAGTGTGAAAAACCTTTAAAGATGAGTCTAAATCATAGAAACAATAAAAAAAATTACAGTTGAAGATCTTTATAACGACAATCTATGTAACGCAATGATCTATAAAACGCACTACTGCTCAGATGTAAACATTAAAAATTTTCTTTTGAGAAACTTATTTATGTGACATGTAGATATATTCACACACAACTAAAATAAATATTTGAAACATTCTTTCATCTTTATATTCCTAATTCATGGCTTTTAATTAATAACAAGAGAATACAGTTATTACAATGCACATCAAAAACTGTTATAATCACATGCATTAAACTAAATAGAAATAAAGGCATGTTGGAATTAAATATCAGATGAGAAACTTGAAATTTCTAATACATGTATGATTGAGGAAGATTTTCCTCCTTTTTTTAAATCCACAGGAGAACAGCCATTGTAGAACAAATTCAGATGTGAAGGAGTGAAAGGGGGGGGGGGAGAAAAAAAATTAATAAAATATTTTAAATTTATTAAAACAGGAAAACTAAAAAACTAAATTTCATAATCCCAAAAAATGAACAAAACTGCAGAAAATAAAATACTAGTAAAGGATTTGTAAAATAATATTAAGTATAGTGTATTTCCTGCTAATTTATTTAAATAATCATTTATGTAAATTTTTAAATTTCATTGAGTTCTATATTTCATGCAATGAAAAAATTTAACTTTTGAAATGGTTCCCAAATGTAAATATAATTCATTCCAGGCAATATTTCACTATAATTACTTGATAAGTTTTACAATTTGTAAAATTATATAGATAATGCAAAATTCTATAATATGCACTACTTCTGGTCCTAAGGTGTGCATTATAAATATCCTCCTCTACTGTATTATGTTTTCTAGACTTGAATTAATTTGTGTTTTAAAGTTAATATGCATTTTTAAATTAGTTTAATTTGTAAATATATTCATTTATTCCCAGTGTATAAAATTTACATAACCATGTTTAGAAGGTAAGTTTTAATAGTCTGTGATATGATCTATATAATGCAAAACCTCTGGTCCCAAGGTGTGCATTATAAACATCCTCTACTGTATTTTACTGAAAGAAAACAAAAGTTAACAAAATTAGATCTTAAATGTTTTTGATTTTACTCATACACATAAATTTTCAGAGACTTCTTCTCTCCCCCTTTTTTTTTAAATATTATTTATTCTTGCCTTTCTAAAAGTTTTATTAAAAAAAAAAATTAAGTTCTTTAGATCATTTTTACATTTTTCTACATAAGAAGAAATTATTGGTTAGAGAAATGTTTTTTTTATCTCCAGTTTTCAAAATATTTACATGATTTGAGATGTTCTAATCATACCTTGACCATTTTTAGAAAATGTATTTGTGTGTTATCAAAATTTTATGGACAGCATATATCACAAACCAATAAACGGAATGCAATGATATTTTATATTTGGTTAAGTCTTGACTTTAAAACTTGCTGTTTAGACTTGGGATATAATTGCTCAACACATGGGGATACTATGTTGCAATTTTACTCATTTAAAGAAAGGCTATGTATCAGCTTCTATAGTGTATAAGCACACAAAACTTGATAGCCATGATGGAAGACTATGTCGATTCAATTTGGATGCATATCAGACAAGAGGTGGTGTTGCTACCAGGGCCTGCTTTACCATTAGGTGAACCTAAGTGGTTGCTGAAAGCTACCAAAAATTTTAAACACTGCATAAAAAAATAGTATGATGTGGCCCCCACATGACTTTCTTCTATATAATTTTACACAAAATTTATTCAATACAAATTGTTTATTAAATTATCAAATTATTTTCCATTATAAATGCAGACGATTTTTATCTGACAGAATTATATCACTAAATGCCGAAAGAAAGTCATTTTTTTGCAATTATCAGAAGAAATGTGATTTTTTTTTTTTGTTAAAAGTAAAAAAAAATCTATAACTTTGTTTTAAATTATCACAGATCTATAGTTGGATTTAAAGAAGTAATTGTGATATAAATGGTACAGTTTTACTTTTAAATTACATTTCATTGTATTTCTAAAACAGACAGACTATTACTCTAGGTTCAAAGTTTATAACATTAAAATTCAGGCATCTAATATGCAGGTTTCACAGTCCATTAGAAGAATATGGCAATATGATTTCAACAAATTTTAACTATGATAATTTTCCAACTTTACATTTTTCTCGTATGTATCACAGACTGCAATTTTTAATAATGACGGACAGTTACAGAAAACATAGCATTTTATTTGTCTGAAAAATAAAAGATAAAAATAGAATTCAAAATCCTATTTTAATCAAACATTTACGTATCCCAAAATTTAAAAAAAAGAAAGAAAACCACAGCTTTTACATTTAATTTTTTTAATTTTTATTGTAGTCTAATGTAACAAAAGTTAAACATAACATTTATTAATTTTAATTTAGAAATTTATTCATCAACCATGAAATATCATTTCAGAAAATTTTGGAGTGGAAGGCTGATATTTTATACCAACTATGTGAAAAATGCCAGAGCCGAGAATCGAACCCGGGCCTTCCGCTTTACGTGCGGATGCTCAAACCATTGAGCTATCCTGGCTGATTACCAGCTAGGCATTTCTCACACAATCCGTTGGCAAAGTCACCGAGTCTGTAAACACAGCTGTATCAAGTGACATTAATATTCATGGCACAACTCCAATAGACCATGAAATTTTTTTATTTTAATTTAGAAATTTATTCATCAACCATGAAATATCATTTCAGAAAATTTTGGAATTTGTGCCATGAATATTAATGTCACTTGATACAGCTGTGTTTACAGACTCGGTGACTTTGCCAACGGATTGTGTGAGAAATGCCTAGCTGGTAATCAGCCAGGGTAGCTCAATGGTTTGAGCATCCGCACGTAAAGCGGAAGGCCCGGGTTCGATTCTCGGCTCTGGCATTTTTCACATAGTTGGTATAAAATATCAGCCTTCCACTCCAAAATTTTCTGAAATGATAACATTTATTATTTAAAATGATGTTGGCTATGTAATTCATTACATCATTTACCGATTGTCTTTTTTTTTTTTTTTTTAAGCACTCCATGTATTTACAGCCGATCCTAGATTGATTGATTCTGCTATGGAATTTTGACAATTTAAGATCATTAACACCATGAACTTCAACTCCCGGTTAAACGTAAAAACTTGAAGAGCATCTAAAGGCAGAGTGCAGCTTTCCAACAATATTTGACGCGCTGCATCCGCCATCTAGCATCAAAGATTTCATATAACCTTTGATTGGTTACTTTCAGCTAAAAAATCTGAAACTAATGATGACAAAATGTTATTTTTTTTATTAATTATCTCACCACATTTTTATTTTTATTCTGGCTATTTCTTAATCTTAAATAATGGTTAAATATAATGATAAATTAAAAGAAATCTCTTTATTTTAAACAATACTCATTTGATAAAACTTTAGTTTTAGTTTGATCTTATTATGTCTAAATTAAATAGTAACTTTCAAGTTCAAAAGGTTTATCTGAAATAATTTATTAATAAATAAAACATGTTTAAAATAAGTTTATATAATCTTTAGTATATTTACTTACTGATAGATTCCTAAGAGTTCAGTTTATTTTTTTCTTTTGTTTACTTTTTTCAAACGTTACTCCTGGCAGACTTTTTCACTAATGATGTTTTTCTTTTCCTGACAACACCTGTTTTGATGACGTTTTTCATCTCACTTCCGGTTAATTTGAATCATCCAATTGTAGGTCAACATCTGTCAGTTATCTGACCTATCTAACAGCATATGCTTTGTATAAATAGTTTGAGATTTGAGGAGAACATTGCTTACTTTTGTTTTTGTGTTCTTCCTTCCATCAGCACCTGCTGTTTGTCTAAGCAGGTTGTGTAAGGAAATGGCTGTTAACTGTTTATTTTTAAAGTAACTGGTTTCATCCCCCGGGTCATGGCTTAGGTGTTATATTCATTTAATAGAGGTAACATACTTATGTTGTTTAGAATTTTTGAAATGAATTAAATTAGAAATGATTGAATAGTTTTCTTTTTAAGGGTCTTTTCTGTTAACATGAAATATATTGGATGAATTGGAAATGTTTTTTGTTAGAATAATATTCTGTTGTTGTTTTTAGTTTGAAAATAAAGCTGGATTTTATTGTACTTATGAGTCCTTATTGAATCATTTAAAACACTTGAATTGGGTATATTTTTTAGCCAAATACTTTCAGCTTGTTTAAATGCTTCCATTTACTCTGCTAATAACTTTTTAATGTCATTTACTTATCAAGGTTATGGGCTTATTTTGTTTGGCTGAATGCTTAATGCCCAATTAAAAGTGACTTTACTTAAAGTATGTTTCCCCTCAATAGCATGTTGTTATAAGTGCTTGTGTTTGGGGGGGGATATGGTTTAAATGTGGAATTGGTTTAATTGTTTTGCTTTCTTTTACTTTTGTTTAGTTGTTTTAATGGTTTATTGGTTGAACATAAAAGTTTGTTTTTTTGTTTTTTGAAGAAAAATGGCTAGTTCTTTGACAAATATCTCTAAATTGAACTCTAGAAATTTCTGTAGTTGGCAGTCAGACATTAAATATGTACTTATGGAACGTGGTTTATGGGAAATTGTGTCAGGAGGGGAGGTTTCACCCAAACCTGACCCTGCAGATAAGACTGAAGAAGCTGCAAAGGAGATTTTGGAGTTTAAAAAACGTAGTAATGTGGCTCTGTCGGTTATTTATCTGAACATTGAGTCAGATTACAGAAAAATTATTGAAGGTTTTTCAGATCCTGTTAAAGCATGGAATGCCATTTCAAAACATTTTTATCCAGATTCAAAATCATTTCACATGGAACTTTTTTCTAAATTATGTAATTGTAAAATTTATCCAAATGAACCAGTTGACTTGTTTGCTGCTAGATTGAGACAGATTTTTGAACAATTGAAAGGTTTAAATAAAGAGTTTCAGGAAATATATGTCAGTTTTCAATTGTTGAGGTATTTGCCATCTCGTTTTGATAGCATTGTGCAATGTATTTTGAGATGGGAGAGTAGTAAATTTGTTTTTGATGATATAGTGAATGAGTTGGTGGCTGAGGATACTAGGATTAAGTTACGAGAGATGGATTTGAATGGGGAGAAAATGAGAGATGTTAATTTTATTGAAGGTAATGGTCTTGAAAAACACCGCTATGGCCTGGGGGGAGATGAAACAAATAACTTTTTTAATAAGTCATCCATAAAGAATGTAGCAAGAAACAGGTCTAGTAAAAGATCACCGAGCCGTAATGGTGCAGCCTCATCTAGAAGATGGTATAACCGTTCATCATCACCTGCCAGAAACGTGGATTCTACAGATTTTAAGACTGGATCTCGGAGGCCTAGATTTCGCAGAGGAGACAGACAGCATCAAAGAAGATTTCAAAGTCCAAAGTGTGAGTTACCTGACTTTATAAACTTTGATTCAGATGAGTTTCAATATAATGTTAAAAATATAAGTGCATTTTTGTTAACTGAAGCTAATTTTAGTAATTCTATTGAAGATGGGGGGGCTGCTTGGACTTTCGATTCAGCAGCCTCACATCATTTTTGTCGTGATAAGAATTTATTTTCAAAGTTTTATCCTGTATCTAATGAAAAAATGTCAGTTGCTGTTCAGGGATCTGAGTTCCCAATCTTAGGGAAAGGAAATGTTAAATTAAAATTTGGTAATAAAATAATAGAACTTCAAAATGTTATGTATTCTGATAAATTAAGGAGAAATTTAATATCTGCCCCTAGATTAGATAAATATGGTTTTTATTTTATTGGTGGTAACGGGTTGGTTAAAGTCAAATATCAGGACGAAACTTATTTTAAAGCTTCTCTTATTAATGGTGTATATCAAACTTTTCCAAAAATTGTAGGAAATAAACACGTTACTTTTAGTGAAACAAATACTACATCAGTTGAAAACCAAAATAAAATGCAAATTTGGCATAAACGTTTCTCTCATGTAAGTCCATATTTGATTGTGAATACTAAAAAGAAATGGTGTGAGAGGTCTTCCTGATGTTAAAGATACTAATTTTAATTGTGAAACTTGTAAGCTAAATAAATTTAGGAGACGGTCTTTTAAATCTGGTCATGAAGTTAGATCCAAAGAGCCTTTAGAACTTTTAGTGGCGGATGTTTGGGGACCATCTCCTATTGAAGGTCGAAATAGTGAGCGATACTACTTAGCCATTATTGATGAGTTTTCCAGAAAAGCCTCCTTATATCCCATGAAGGTTAAATCTGATGTACCCGATATAATCATTCGCCACATAACAAGGGCTGAACGATCAACCGGTAAGAAGGTCAAAAGCTTTAGGTCTGATAATGGTAAAGAATTTTTTAATAAATATTTAACTGATTTTTTTTATTCTCAGGGTATTAAGCAGGAATTTACAAATGCATATACCCCAGAGCAGAACGGAATAGTTGAAAGATTTAACCAGACAGTATTAAACGGGGCTAGAGCAACATTGGCTGAAAGTGGTTTGGACCAGTCTTTTTGGCCAGAAGCCATGCGCCATTTTGTTTATTCTTGGAACCGTGTCTGTCATGGTAATCAATCTTTAACTCCTTTAGAAAAATATTGCGGTTTTAAACCCTCAGTGAAACATTTAAGACCTTTTGGAACAATAACCTATGTCGGTGTTCCTCGACAATTACGTCGTAAATTAGACCCTAAAGCTGTTAAAGGTCAACTTGTGGGATATTCTATAAAGACTAGAGGTTATAGAGTCTATATCCCTGATGAAAACCGAATCATTGAGTCATTAAATGTGTCATTTGACGAGGATTATATTTCTTCGAATAACAGCGGAAGCGTGATGGCGCCCGTTGATGATCCTTTTTCGTGTCCTGCTTTGCAGATATATAGCGGTGGAGATTCTGTTGATGAGTTGCAGCCTGGCCCATCCGGAACCTCCCGCGAAGGTCTGCCTAGTGGGGATACGTCTTTAAAAGAAGTCAAGTGGGTGAGATGTCCTGTTAAGAGAAGGGATGGTTCTCGAGTAGACATTTATTATAAAGAAAAGGGTAATAAACGAAAGTTAAAATCATTAAAAGATATTGAAGCATATTGTAGTAAAAATAGTTTAAAATTTGATCCAACCATTTATGATTTTTCTGCAAAAAATAATTTTTCAGGTGAAATATCAGTATCTAATATAAATTCCAATAATAATTCTGATGGTTCTGATTCGGTTTCTGAAAATAGTGAGGATGATGGTGATGAAATAAACTCCGTAAATTTAACTCAAGCATGACTAGATGGCCCTATCATACCAAATACATATAAACAGATGCTTAGATCCCAAGACAAAAATGAATGGTGGAAAGCTATGGAAAATGAGATTGGGGTTATGAATAAAAGGGGTGTTTGGCATTTAGAACCGCTTCCTAAAGATGTGACTCCAGTGGGATGCAGATGGGTTTATACATTAAAAAAGGATGACCAAGGCAGAGTAGCTAAGTATAAGGCACGTCTAGTTGCCCAGGGTTATAAACAAATTCAAGGTGACAGCTATGATGAGACCTTTAGCCCTGTCGTGAATTTTAGTATAATCCGTCTATTTTTTTCACTGTTGGTTTCGCAAAGAGGTTGGTCACACACTCAGTGCGATGTCACAAGTGCTTACTTGTATGCCCCATTAAAAGAAGCCATTTATATGGCTCAACCACCAGGTTTTGTTAAATCAGGATTTGAAGATCTGTATTGTAAATTGGATAGAGCTATATATGGATTACATCAAAGCGGTAGAGAGTGGTATTTTGAATTAAATAAGACTTTGATGAATTTGGGTTTTCTAAAATTTGAAAGTTGTAATTGTGTTTATTTTCTTGATTCAGAAGTTTTGTTACTTTTATATGTCGATGATATGGTGGTTTTCGGTAAGAATCAGAAAGTAATTGATGGTGCCATAGAACTTTTAAAAACCAGATTTGAACTTAAAGTTTTAGGACAAACTAAAAGACTTTTAGGTGTAGAATTTTCTATTGAGGATAATGATCTTTGTATACACCAAACTTCATATATTGAAGAAGTGTATTATAAATTTAAAGATTTCAATATACCTATTTCCTCGCTTCCTATTAGTAAGGGAGTTGTTTTTTCTAGAGCTGATTGTCCAAGTACTGATAGAGAGAGAAGTGAAATGGCTAAATTACCATATCGAAATGTTCTTGGATGTTTATCCTTTTTAACAAGTAGAACACGTCCGGATATTTCGTATGCCGTTAATATTTTTTCTCAATATCAGTCTAATCCTGGTTTATCTCATTGGCATGGGTTACTTCGTTTGCTTGGTTATGTCTATTTTTCAAAATCTTTTAAATTGCATTTACGTTGTAATAATCCGTGTTTAAAAGTGTATTCAGATTCTGATTTTGCATCTAGTAAAGACGACCGTGCATCTATTGGTGGTCAGTTGGTATTGCTAGACGAGTCCCCCATAAGTTGGCGCACATTCAAAGAAAAATGCGTCAGTTTGTCAACTATGGAGGCTGAATTCGTTGCGATGACAGAGGCTGCCAAAGAGTTAATTTGGGTCGATAGAGTTCTTACAGAATCTATGAACAATGGTTTTATTATTGACAATTTACCAAAAGCAATTATGTTTGTGGACAACCAGGCAGCGATAGATTTTGTAAAATCACCAATAGAGAATCACCGAACTAAACATATCGATGTAAAGCTATTTTTTATTAGAGATTTAATTTATCAAGAGAAATTTTTATTAAGGTTTATAAGAAGTAAATTAAATTTATCTGATATTTTTACCAAGCCCGTTACCAAAGTTGAACTTAAGAATTTTCTTGATTATATATCTACTCGTAAATAGAATTGAGTTTTTTTACTGTGTAATGCTGACACTCTTGCTCCTATTTATCTGTATGGTGTGCCGTTTTTTTTTTTTTTTCTGTCTGAATTGCTTATTAAGGGTTGCAACCTGTATATAGTAAATATTTTTTTTTTTTTTAGTAAATATATATTAAAACTTGTCTAGTATTGTATATAGTTAATATTGCTTTGTTTCATATATATATTCATTACTCATTTCATTGTATATAGCTTACATTATCATTGTGCATATATTAACTTCTTTTTTTTCTTGTAGATGCATAGCATGAATGTGAATTGCATGGGCCCATGCGGAAAGTGGATGGATGTCTGGGAAATTTTTTTTTTTTGTTTTTTTTGCATTGTTCAGTAATCGTTCGTTTCATTATTCATATATCATGGTAATATATATATATATATTTTTTTTTTTCATTTTGTTTAAATAGAGTAATGTACTTTCAAGGGGCACACATATATATTTATAATGCTGAATTCAATTTGTTTTTTTTTGTAGGGTCATATGGCTCGAGGTTAAGGTATTAAGGCTTTGTAGAGTCATGTGATCCGAGGTAAAAGTAATCTGTAGGGTCATGTGGCTTGAGGTTAAGGTACTTAAGGTATTGTAGAGTCACGTGATCTGAGGTATGTCGTTAAATATATGACATGTATTGTGAAATGGACTTGATGGAGATTTTTGTTATGTTGGATAACTTTGGATTGGAACAGTTAACGTTAAATTTAATACATGTTAATTTTCTTTTATTGTTATTGTTCAAATGTTATTATATTGTAAAGGAAAGACCCTTGTTTTTTTTCATGTGTTGAGAGGGGGGGAAATTGATGACAAAATGTTATTTTTTTTATTAATTATCTCACCACATTTTTATTTTTATTCTGGCTATTTCTTAATCTTAAATAATGGTTAAATATAATGATAAATTAAAAGAAATCTCTTTATTTTAAACAATACTCATTTGATAAAACTTTAGTTTTAGTTTGATCTTATTATGTCTAAATTAAATAGTAACTTTCAAGTTCAAAAGGTTTATCTGAAATAATTTATTAATAAATAAAACATGTTTAAAATAAGTTTATATAATCTTTAGTATATTTACTTACTGATAGATTCCTAAGAGTTCAGTTTATTTTTTTCTTTTGTTTACTTTTTTCAAACGTTACTCCTGGCAGACTTTTTCACTAATGATGTTTTTCTTTTCCTGACAACACCTGTTTTGATGACGTTTTTCATCTCACTTCCGGTTAATTTGAATCATCCAATTGTAGGTCAACATCTGTCAGTTATCTGACTTATCTAACAGCATATGCTTTGTATAAATAGTTTGAGATTTGAGGAGAACATTGCTTACTTTTGTTTTTGTGTTCTTCCTTCCATCAGCACCTGCTGTTTGTCTAAGCAGGTTGTGTAAGGAAATGGCTGTTAACTGTTTATTTTTAAAGTAACTGGTTTCATCCCCCGGGTCATGGCTTAGGTGTTATATTCATTTAATAGAGGTAACATACTTATGTTGTTTAGAATTTTTGAAATGAATTAAATTAGAAATGATTGAATAGTTTTCTTTTTAAGGGTCTTTTCTGTTAACATGAAATATATTGGATGAATTGGAAATGTTTTTTGTTAGAATAATATTCTGTTGTTGTTTTTAGTTTGAAAATAAAGCTGGATTTTATTGTACTTATGAGTCCTTATTGAATCATTTAAAACACTTGAATTGGGTATATTTTTTAGCCAAATACTTTCAGCTTGTTTAAATGCTTCCATTTACTCTGCTAATAACTTTTTAATGTCATTTACTTATCAACTAACAATGCCGCTAGATGGCAGAAGCAACATGTCAAATTTTGCTGAAGAGTTGAACCCTCTCTTTATACGCTTTTCAAGTTTTCGTGCTTAACCGGGAGTTGAAGTTAATGGTGAATAAGGCCGTTAGTCATTCAATTGTTCATCTCCATCATTGTAGTTCTCAGCGAATGCTCAATATGTTTTAACTGGCTGAAAGAATGTTCATTAGAACCTACTCTGAAACCTGCAATAATTATAAATTGAATAACTTGAAAATTTGTTTTTAAGATGAAGCGTATTTTTTTTAAAATTCTTGTCTTGAATAACGTCATGCATTGTGCTAAATGTTTTACATCTGTCGAATAAAATTTTAATTCCACTTTTAATGCATATTTATCTGATTTAGAAACTGATGCAATGGCATCACTGTGATAAGAGCTTCTATATCAGCAAATTGTTAATTCTCTTCTGTTAGTGGGAATTTAAAAATTTTGAAAATTGGCATAACTGAATCCTTTTCAATCTCATAATCAGGGTATCTAAAGTAGATTTGAATTCTTTACAGTAAAATGTGCTGAGATTGAAATTTCTTTGATTTTCATTCTTATCATCATACCTATTAGGCTGAATTCGCTTTCGATGATGTTTTTTAAATTCACTGTCAGGATCAATCCCAAGTTTTTTGTTAAACATATTGCACCGTGAATTTCACAGTCAAGTGCTGATATATCCTTATTAATGTCCTCTAGCACATTAATTGTACTTTCTGTAAAGAATTTGCAGTCAACCACATTTAAATGAGGTGATTAGATTGTTTCCGAAATTTTTTTTTAATTACAACATGTTTTTCATAAATAAAATGCCAGTTATAAAATGAAAAGTTAGTTTTTTTTTTTTTCAAGCCAGATACTTTGCTGCTTGTTGCAGAATCAAAGCCTTTATAAGTAGAAATTTCTCTAAAAGACCAACGATTTCTTCGACAGAATTACTCACTGCTCTTAAGCTTTCTGCTCTTGCGACCCATCTAGTTTTCGAGAGATTTTTTAAACTAATGGCATTTTCTATTTCAGCCAGTTTTTCTTTTAAGGGCTTTGCATGTTCATCAAAAATTCTAATTACAGCAGATAATATATGTCTTTGTGGGCTAAACCTGGAGTTGTGTCTGCCATCAGGGCCCAATTAAGCTTTGAAGCTAGGGGAAACTCAGCATCATTTTGGGGCTCCCCTTTCATTTCGAAAAATCTTGTTTTCCTGTTACATATTGTAATATAAAAATGCTATAGACAAAAAAAAAAAAAAATAGTGTGTGTTTATTATTATTATTTTTTCATACATCTGGGTGGTTTCTACACAGAACATTAAAATCACACAACTTTTTAATTATTGGTCTTCTAACCATTTACTCAAAAGATCATTATGTCGTGCAATTAATTTTACTAACTGAAAAAAATTGTTGCTGTTTTCCAATAGTGGCACCAGAAATTCCACGACGGGGGGACACCAACTCCCCGACAGGGGGGCACTACATAAATAGAGTTTATTATATAAGTATTTATCAAACACTGCAATACTACTAATAATATTACTGTTAATATTTGTACCATTCCATTTGTCAGTACTCCTCGTGGTTTTGGAGATCATCGTGCCACAGACAGACATTTTCTAAAAATATCGTGGTCAAAACGTGTTCTGAACCTCTCGAAACGTGTATATTCATGGAAAACTGGAAGCTGAAAATTTTTACGAATTCAATACTTTCTTCTATTAAATACAGAATGGAAAAACTGGAATGCTCCAAATTCGTACAAGGAAAGAAAAATGCTGCCAAAAGTAGAAAAACTGAAAATTTTGTGTCTTTTCCCCCTGAGAGGTTTTAGGAGTATGCCCCGATGGGGTGTCGGGTGTCACAGACTTCCCGACGGGGGGGCCTGTGCCCCCCTAGCTGGCGCCACCACTGCGTATTTTCTAACTCTCCGTACCACCCCCAAATGCTAAGCCTTGGCGAGCCATTGTATTAGTGAGATCAACAATTTTTTTAATCATAATTAAGTTATTTTTCTTCTTCTAACTGTATTTTTCATTTTTGTTCATCCAACTTCACATCAATATAATTCTTTTTATGAAGGAAAGTACAGTAACTTTTCTAAAGCAGCTTTATGGCAGTTAGAAGAAAAGTGAGCAGGTAATTTACCTAGTTTTTCTTTACCACAGTTCTTCATTTTCCCCCGATTAGATACACCATGAGTATGCCAATTGTCTTCAGCTTTACTTCGTCTAGCTCCACTTGGGAAAAGATAGCAGACAAAACAAAAAGCTTTATTTTTTATGGTGCTATATTCTAAAAATGCATATTCTTCATACCATTTCGGATTAAAGTGATCCTTTCCATTGCTGGGGAAAATAGCAAGCTTTGGCTGGTGAGATCCTAGAGAAATCAAATATTCTCTTTGGGAATCAAATTTTATTGGACTTCTCAAACTAGGATCATAGCTGATTAAAGGATTCGAATCTTCTGAACTCACACAATATACAAATTTTGCTTCAATTTTTTTTTTTTTTTATAATGCTTTCACCAAGCATGCTTTTTTCGAAAGTCTCTTTGATTGATTTTAAGCATGATACAACTTGTACAGTGTAACTGTAATTATAACATTAGACTGGTTTAAATCATTCAAAAGCTTCTTTGAATACTCTAACATTTCCAATAAATAAGCAAATTTTCCAACAAAACTAATCCATGAAGTATTAAGTAAGTAAAAGTAATAGTGGAAATTGGTTCAGTAATTTCGTCATCTGATCTTCATTCAGTGTCTTCTGAATTCTCATTAGAACTATTAGAAAGTGGGCTTTCACTTACCGTAGTTTTTTCTTCTTTAGAAAGACCATACATAAGATGACGTGTCATTTGCATTCAGTGTTAAACAATGTCCACTTGCATCATTTGTACTAACATTTTTTTTTCTTTACGTATATGTTCATTAAATACTATGGAAGCATCATTATCATTATCATGAGTTAGAATTACACTAACATAATTTTTACTTTCAAGATTTAAAATTTTACAATCAATTTTACAGCTTTTTTTTTTTTTTTTTCAAATTAATTTTGAATTTTTAGTATGTGCACTTTAGTGGTCAATAAAATGTTCATTTGGATTATCCAATGGTATACAATCTATAATAGGAACAAAAAGAATTGTTAATTCCATTTTATAGCCAAAAATATTATTAAAAAATTATTATTCTTAATTTTTTAAATTTAAATATTTATAATGAAAAGAATCATTTTATTGCCATAATTAAAAGCTGAAAAAACTTTTCACAATTGGATTTAAAAATAAGATTTGATACAAACAGTTGTTTCGATTAGATTTATTAAAGTAATTAAAATACAAAACTCCTCTAAAAAAAGCGTTAAATCATTAAATTTTACAATGTAATATTTAAATTTAGCCCAGTTCGAAAAACAAATAACGCAACTTGAAATGTACTTTCAAAGTATAGTCCTAATCTATATATATAAATGACTAAGAGATTTCCTTGGACTCTGTCTGTGTGTGGATGCAAGTTGCCACCAAATTTTCACACTTTAGTTAATTAAAAAAATTCTAATTGTCCAATCAATAAGCTGTTTAAACTGACGGATTTAGAAAAATTGCCCCTTTCATTTGGTACCTTATTTGTAACGAATTTTTGATTAGATTTTTTAAAATTAATTAAAATATGAAATAATAACCTGGTAATGCTTTAAAATTGGATACTTAAAATTTTCATTTTTGCCCCCCCCCCCCCCCAAAAAAAAAAAAGGAGTTATTTATTCTTTTTCAGCATAAAATGAAATATGCTTTCATGCGAAAAATAAAAAAATATTAAATTTGCTTATGCATATGAAAATGGAGTAAAAAAACAACCATAACCTTTTCTAATATACCTCAATTTTAGTTTTTTGTTTGTTTAAATAGTATGTTTTTGGTACGGATGAATCATGCTTGGCATGAAAGCTAATTCAGCATTATATTAAAGAGCTTTACTTATTTATCAATAAGTAAAGCTCTTTAATGCTCTCTCCCTGGGTAATTTTTTAAATTTTGATGCTGAAATAGATCGGATATTTTTCGACAAGGACTCTACTTTCGCGAAAGCCATTTTAAGACAACCAGTGCATCCAAAATATAAATAAATTATCAAATCAGCCGGACTAGACAATAATGTGGCACCACCTATTTGAAAGTAAAGATCAAGAACAAGGTAGTCACTGTCAACTACAGCAAGATGCATTGAGAAAGCGGAGGTCCCTCCCGATGAAAAGGAATTGAAGCAAATAAGTAAGGTTTCTATTAAGTATTTAATAATGCTTCATTTAATAAATCTAAATTAAATTATAAAATATTGAAAAACAGAAAGAGAAGGAAAGTAAAAAGAAAAGAAAGAAACAGAAAAAATAACCACATAAATTATGTATTTTTGTCTAAAATGGCGATAAAAATTCAAAAGTCGCCAAAGGGTTGCTATATTAAGGCTGGACCATGATCAAGTTTACATATTTAATTATTTTTCTATATACCAACTACTATTAACTAACTCAACTTTTATAACCACAAAAAAAATAATTGTCTCAAGCAATAGATGTAGCCAATCATAGCATATTGTAATATTATATTTGGTGTGAAATTGTTGCTATTTTATGGTTGATCAAATAAATACAGAAAATAACGTGAAAAAAAATATTATGTACACCATGTACAGTGTTATTCATATGTAACTGGGATTCAAATATTTGCTACTTCAATTTTTTTCGAAACTGTCGTCTGATAAGCACCCAACTGGAAGTCCACTGGTAAGCTTGTCACAGGCAATAGGGACAGGCACCTGAGATTCTGCGAAGGAGTGGGTCACTGCCGCAAGCAGGCTTTCAAACAATTTCATGATTTTTTTAAAAAAAATTTTGGGTTTATAAAGCGAAATAGAAAAGAGTTTCCTTTAAATAATGACCAGCGAAGCAGGCAAAGCCTTCATTGATTTCATGAATTTAAAAATGGTTTTGTTAACAAACTTTGATCTAATGGCATGCACACAGCATCAGGCCAAGTTTTATACATTTCGAGTTTGATTTTGAAATTTTTCCCGCATTTGGAATTCAGTTCATTCTCAAACCAGGGCTTTTCTAGTAGTCTTCCTATATCCAGAATCTTTGGTATGGCCCCTGATTACGAATGGTAAATAATTTTCATATCACATCCTATACTTTAAAAACGCTTTTATGCACATAAAATATTTATTTTATTTTGTTTAATGTTTAAAATTGTTAAACTGTACCTATCAGAAAATGCATGCATAGAAGTAATTTGTTTGATTTTTTTAGACTGCCCTATATATAAACTATTTGTTTGATTTTAACAAACTTTAAAAATAGTATCTCTATAAGATACAGATTTAGAATACCCAGAGTAGACTTCTTGCTAATATTTGGGATTGGGTTATGCTGATAACAGACACACAGAGCATCTGTTAAAAAACTTAGATTTTTGGATTCAGGGGATCTCAAAACGTGCAAATATAGCAAAAACTCATTTTTGAAATTTTGACCAAAAACACTTTCTCTATTCCTTATATGGGTAACAGAAAGAAAAAAGAAACACAATATTAAGCAAAAGCATACAGGGGTGAAAAATTGGTGCAGGATTTTCTCATATATACATAAGAAAAATATTAGATTCGAGAAAATTCTCTACCTCAGGTTTTTGATAGATTTACATGTTTTGAGATGTCCTGAACACAATTTGACCATTGTCTATCTGCCTGCCAGTTCCAGTATGTGCATCCAAATTTTGTGGATATTGTATTCCATAAACCAATGAACAGAATTTAATCCAAACTTGATATTTAGTAGTACCTTCAAATAAATTGGTGCTTATTACATTTAGGTATCAGTCGCTTAATCACTTGGCACTGTCAGTCCATTTTTATTGTAATTTTAATGGAAGTCTAGGATAAAATTTTGTATAAATGCACATAATGAGAATTACTTTTATATTTTGAATGGAAATATTATATATGTATATAAGGGGTTAATACAGGTAGAGTTTATTACCCTTTATGGGTACCTTCACAAAAATTAATCTACCAAAAAAGGTACCTCAGGGCTCCCAACATATTTTAGCTACCGAAAAGGGTAAAAGAGGACCATTTACAGTTCAAAAGAGGACTTAGGAGGACCATTTATAATTTAAAAAAAAGAGGACTTAAGAGGGATTTTTTTTTTTTTAATCCAAAAATTATAACAAATGTAAACATTTTACACTATCATCGTTTTAAACACCTCGTTAAACAATCATTTAATCATAAAACATTAAATATAACATAACAATAGCTAATACCAACGAGGAAAAAATATCCAATAATTTTTATTTATCATTTGTAAAGGCATCTATCCGCGTTTGTAATGATCGATAGATGGCGCTTTTTCAGCTCTTGTTGTTAGTAAATATTACAGCCACGTGTATCTATTTTTGTTCTTTTTGTTATTCTACTTAATATTCGTACTATAATTTCTCCGCCATTACATCATGGAAAATTGATTGCTTTTGGAAAAAAATATTTCAGTTTATTCAAAGTTCGATCGAAAGTAGATATTTAACTGAAGCTGAACAAATGTTAGTTTCAAATCATCTGATTAATTCTTTACTTCCATTAGCCGAAGCAACTGAAATTTTAAATTTGTCATTTGGAAATAAATGGAAGCTTAATTCTGGATTTCTTGGTCCTTTGGAGTTACACTGGAGCACACAACAGTATGTGTTATCTTTTTTACCGGATTTATTCATTTTTATTCAATAAATACATGTGAAACTAAACATCGGCCAGCAATGGTGGCTTATGAAAGCCGAATTAAAGCAAGTTTATTGTAATTTCACCTTAGCCCACCAGAGGGCGAGCATTTCATTACAATCGCGGATACTGCTGCATTGGAAACTTCTTAAATTTATGGGGGAAAAAAAAAAAACATAATAGTAGTTATTTGAAGAAAAAGTAAGGCAGTTTAATTCCTGAGTAAGTTTTCCAAACTTATTTAATTATTAAAGATTTATTCTTATAATTCTACAATGATACACTGGGAGAAAAAACAAAAAACGAAAATTACGCAGCAGATTGTGAGATTATTTGGAAATTACACAGATTATGAAATAACACATTTGATTTTCGAAATGATATAATGAAATTCCAAAAAGAAAAAAAAAATATATATATATATATATATACACACACAAGATTATTTGGAAATTACACAGATTATGAAATAACACTTTTACTAAATGATATAAGTAAATAAGATGGAAGATTGTGAGATTATTTGGAAATAATTTAAAATATTTGTAGTCCCTGAAAAAAATCTTTTCTTATAGGTTCTGGGGTTATAATAAACTAAATTTAAAAGTAGCATTTACATTGTGGGTGGAGAAAAATTATTCTACACTCATCATTATCAAAATTAACTTTTCAGAGTTCCCTAGGAACGGCGTTCCTTCATCTCTAATTTAGTAGTAGTACAGTGCGTTGCATGAATATAAATGCACCTTAGCTTTAAGAATTAGAATGGTATAGAAGTGCAATAAAAAAAAGTGAATAGGTGATACTTGATGCAAGCTGTATGTGTATGATTCAAGAAATGAAAATACGAGTCAAAACAATGAAAGACCAATATGATTTTTTAGAAAATAATTTTATTAAATTTATGACAAAAATACGTGTTGCATGAATTTAAACGCACATGTAAAAAATAAATAACTGAGTAACAAATACTGTGTCTAATACTTTGTAAAGCCACCATGGGCTTTTAGAACAGCCAGTAAACGCCTTGGCATTGACTGATATAGTGGCGTGAAGTCATCCAAGCTGATTGTCTTTCAAGCTAATAGAATGGACGATTTTAGTTTATCTTTCGTGTTAAACTGCCTTCCGTTTACGTAAACATGGCGACCTAAAATACCCCATACGTTCTCCATTATGTTTAAATCAAAACTTTTTGAGGGCCAATACAGAACTTTAATTTTATTGTCACAGAACCATTTTTTCACGATATGTGTTGTATGTACAGATGCACAATCTTGCTGAAAAATATAATTTCTTCCAGCTTTCTTGACCGCTTGACGGTTGAGGTTCCTTGGGAGCATCTGGACATAATTTACAGAGTTCATAGTGTTCTCCACAAACTCTAATTTGAAAATCCCTTTAAAACCTATGGCTGTCTACACCATGACAGACCCACCTCCAGATTGACGTTTTGAACAATACATTTCTTCGGTTCTCAAATCTCGCCAGTAGCTATGAAATCCGTCCAGGCCATCGAGATTAAACTTTTTTTCATCTGGGAAGATGACTTTTTCCCAATTTAGTCGATCTAGAATCCATTTTCTTGCCCATTCGAATCGCATATCTTTGTGCTTTTGAGTGACGGGTGGTTTCGCCTTCATTTTCTTAAATTTAATGAATGTTGCAGGTTTGATAGTTCTCAATATGGTTGTCTGATGAACACCCAGCTTGTATTGAGCCTTTATCTTGGCACAGGAAATATTCTTATTCTTTGCAGCATTGCATATTCGAAATTTGTCGTAACTGGTGAGCTTTCCTGTTCGCTTCTTATACACTTTTTCCCCGTAATTTGCTCCTTTCTTTATAGAGTTTCGCACAACACTTTCACTTCTTCCGATTCGACGCCCAATTTCACGATTGCTAAAGCCTTTACCACGCATAAAGTCGATTTTTATCATCTTGTCTACTGTGAAAGTTTTCCCTCTTGCCATTCTGAACAAACTCCGTAAATTTTGCACTCAAGCCTTAAAACTGTTTTTAGAAAACTTTAGCAACACGACTATCTGTGTTTTAATTTAATTCCGGTGACTCTGTTAAATTTTAAATGCAAAATACAGAGTGTGTTTAATTTCGCGCAACAAACGAAAAACAGTGAAAAATAAGAAAACACTCATTGATTAAACACTCATTTACATAAGCTTGCATGAGCCTAAACATACGTCTCAAAACACCTTATTCAGTTGTTAGTCATATACAATAACTGTAAGTCAAATTCCTTCTTTTAAAATTTTAAAAATTCTATTTCTGGTTTTTGGAAAATGTGCGTTTATATTCATGCAACACACTGTATGTAGAATAAATAATATAGTAGAATATATGGCCAGGTAGGTCTTTCTAGATTCAGGCATGAGTGCAGAAAATTAAAAAAAGAGGAAACACGCGTATTCATAAAATTAATTTTAAAAGAAAAGTAACGCTCGCGGGGAAAACTATACAAATGTATGTTCATAAAATTTATTTCAAAGGAAAAATAATGCTCACAGGAAAAACTATACAAAATATTTTAAAAGTGACAAATTAAACTAAAAGAATAATGCACATCAACACAATAAATTATGTGTTAAAAAAAAAAAAAAAAAACGTAAGCTAGCAATCAACATTTAATCATTGGCTGGTGGTGGAAAGTGGCAAAGAAGGGGGGGGGGGTAAAAAGTAGTTCATGAGAGAAATATTAAACACAATTCTACTTCTTTATAGGTTCTAAAATATCATAAAGTAAGTTTAAAATTAATATTGTGGATGGATAAATATTCAAAAATAAAAGGCTTCCCCCAGAATGTTTGATCGGCAATGGTTAGAGATGAAAAAGGGGGGGGGGGGACAAAAAAAATTACATGAGTGAGAAATATTGAATAATTCTGTTCTTTTATATGTTATAGAATCTGATAAAGCATGTTTAAAATGAATATTGACATTTATATTTTGGATGGGAAAAGATTGAGAATCTAAAGTTTTTCATGGAGCGTTTGAACACTGATCGTTATTGGAGTTAAGCATTTTTAAAAACTTATTTTTAAGTCATTCAAAAGAGGACTAAACGGACCAAAACATTAAAAAGAGGACAAAAACGGACCTCACTATGAAAAACGGACTTTGGAGGGAAAAGAGGACCATTTGGGAGCCCTGGTACCTTCACAAAAATCAATCTGGGAAAAAGGTACCTTCACAAAAATCAATCTGGCAAAAAAGGTACCTTCACAAAAATCGATCTGGAAAAAAGGTACCTTTACAAAAATCAATCTGGCAAAAAAGGTACCTTCACAAAAATCATTCAGCTAAATTCGGTACTTTAACAAAAATCTTAGTCATCCCAGCAAAATCTGACATTTTAAATCAGCATATTTTCGAAGAAAAGTAACTTATTTGTGCATTTCTGTTCATGCGATTCATGAAGTAAGAATCATACAGAATGTTGGTTTTAATCTACACACAAGTGTTTGCTACAAGCGAGAAATGGTGCAGTATAAATAAACAAAACTATCCTTGCATGTATTGGTACAGATATGCTCTGGAGTTGTGGTCATAGTGTACTGTTTGCTGATTTGTCAGATGATTTGGCATTTTGATGACTGTATGGTGATGTGTCTATCCTCCCTGGTACAATTCATGCATAGTGCAGTGATACTAGCACAAATAAAAACAACTTCTGCTTACATTCTCTCCACTAAACTGTTTACTTCAGAGAGAAGTGAGTTTTGATTCCTGTTCTGCTATAAGCCTCACACTAACTGCTGAGTGTTATTTTTATTATTTTACTTAGTTTGAACTCTCCCCCGCCCCCCCTCCCACACACAGAGAGAGAGAAAAAGAGTGCTACAACATATATGCAATGCACAAAAGGACGAATTAACATTTTAAAATTTTAAAATACCTTGCAAATCCTTTCACTTGAGCAGCTTTGGATATATTTCGACTCGCATAAAATTCGCGGTCATCTTCAGCTGTTTGTTATGCTGCTCTGCTGATCTTCGTCTTCATCCTCTTCCACATCATCCTCTTCACCTCCTACGTCATTCTTTCGTCGATGTTTATTTATTATGTGTTGCCAATCCTCAGGTATAATGCTATGCTCTCTTTCATTTACGGCCGTGTTAGATGTTAAAATTTCCAAAGCTTCTCTTTTTAGTGCATAGTTATGTGAGTTATACGTAGCTATTTTAATGGTTTTTAAGGTATCAGGTATTATTGGGTTAGTTTTGTGCGTGCGTGATAAAGCGGTGGAACATCTATTGTATTTAAGGTCGCTGATGTGTTCTATTTCGCGGTCTTTTATTTTTCTTTTCGTCATTCCGATATATGAAGCAGGTTTTTTACTATTTTCCAAATCAAATGTAATTTTATATATCCCTGGGGTTTCTTTAGGGTCAATTATGTCTTTTTCATTCCGAATTCGTTGTATAATGTTTCTATGGGGTTTGATGGGGATATGTATATTATGTTTAGAACCTTCGTTTTTAATTTTGTTCGCTATGCCGTTACAGAATGGTATGGAAGTGGTGAATTTAGGTTTAATCTTTTGAGCATCATTAATTTTATTGAGAGTTTTTAAGCGTTTAAGTGCAGGGTATAGTAACTCCCTAGTACAAAAACTCTATAAAAAACGCTTAAAAACTCTCAATAAAATTAATGATGCTCAAAAGATTAAACCTAAATTCACCACTTCCATACCATTCTGTAACGGCATAGCGAACAAAATTAAAAACGAAGGTTCTAAACATAATATACATATCCCCATCAAACCCCATAGAAACATTATACAACGAATTCGGAATGAAAAAGACATAATTGACCCTAAAGAAACCCCAGGGATATATAAAATTACATTTGATTTGGAAAATAGTAAAAAACCTGCTTCATATATCGGAATGACGAAAAGAAAAATAAAAGACCGCGAAATAGAACACATCAGCGACCTTAAATACAATAGATGTTCCACCGCTTTATCACGCACGCACAAAACTAACCCAATAATACCTGATACCTTAAAAACCATTAAAATAGCTACGTATAACTCACATAACTATGCACTAAAAAGAGAAGCTTTGGAAATTTTAACATCTAACACGGCCGTAAATGAAAGAGAGCATAGCATTATACCTGAGGATTGGCAACACATAATAAATAAACATCGACGAAAGAATGACGTAGGAGGTGAAGAGGATGATGTGGAAGAGGATGAAGACGAAGATCAGCAGAGCAGCATAACAAACAGCTGAAGATGACCGCGAATTTTATGCGAGTCGAAATATATCCAAAGCTGCTCAAGTGAAAGGATTTGCAAGGTATTTTAAAGTGCTACAACTTTTCACAAAAATAAAATATAGTCAAAATTTTTCACAAAAATAGGTATTAAGTTTGAAATCCTGGCTTGGCCCCTGTATATACTAAATTGTAAATAATTTTTTTTATGTTAGATGGCTCTAGCACACAATGCATATGTTGAAAATTAAACTATAAATAATATTATTAAAATCTATCTTGTTAGAATTAATGTTATGAGCTTCATTAAATTAATAACAATTGTTTAATGAATTCAATAATTGCTCTTATGTAGAACCTTTATTGATTAATCATTATTTTACCATTCTTTTTTCATTTGGTTTTGTTGAAAGATAGAAACTTGAACTGTATTTTTGGCTTGAATGAAATCTTGTATCTCCTTGCTCATAAAAATGCAAGTTTCCTGACGAGTGAACATTTCTATTTTTCTGCATTTATTATTCCAATTCTCATTTCAAGAATTCCTTTTTTGATTTGATATCTTGGACATTTTTAATCCTTTTCTCATTTCCGATTACCTTTTTCATAACGTTGATGGTTTAAGTATGATAACTTAAATGAAACATGTAAACATTTCTCTCATCGATAGGCTTAGTATTATGGATATAGAAATTCACTTCTGTGTAAGTAATTTTAAATGATTTAACTATTAACTGGTATTGTAATTCATTTAAAATGAATTACAATCTCTTAATTTTGTAATGTTGGTATTTTCATTTATCTTTTGATTGCTGATGCTGAGTATCATAATGGTATTAAATTATTCAATTTACATAAATATATATCAGAAGGAATTGATCCATGCTTTAATTTTTGGTGCCTATTTTTTTTTTTTTTAACAAAATTAAGTGCTTGTGAAATTTTTATTTATTAAAAAAAAAAAAAATCCTGTAAATCCTACTTTAACAAACTTCTATATGATGTTTAATATATAATTAATAGAGTTTAGTTTAATCAAATATAGCCATTAATTAAAATTAGGTTGTAATAACAACCTACTTTAGAAGAGGCTCTCTGTATTATTGTTATGATTATTAAAACTGCTCTTTTCAGAACAATGCAAAATGTCTGTAAAAGATTACTGTTCTTTTTTAAAGAACGTAAACATGTATGTATATATTTTTTAAATGAATCAAAGACTCCACCTGTCTGTGTGTCAACTCAAAAGTACCCCCTCCCTCCCAAGAAAAAGAAAAAATACATTTCTGATTACTAATAATGATACATAAATTTTAGCGTTTTTTGATGCATAATGCTAATTAACAAAACTATGATGAACTTTTAAATGAATTTTAAGGTGCATAATGGCGGCCAGAAACCTCACTGTTTACCTGAGAGAGCTGGTCTGGTCAGTCATAAAGGATTTTTCTTCTTAAATCAGTTACTTCACCAGGAGGCCAGTTCTACTGGGCGACGAGAGCTGTGTTCGTAGTCAGGATCATTGAAGCATGCAGCCAATTCTACTAGGCGAATCCGGGGTCCTCCGAAAGATGCCTGAAGTGTTCATACTCTCAGAAGCATGAAGTCGTTGGTTCAGGGTTCTCCAAAAAAGGCATAATATTCATCTCTGCAGCCACATATCTTGAACGCTTCTCTCCAAGAAAGTGTCATTAGAATGTCCCCTCCTTTTCTGGATCCATTAGTTTCTCTCTTTTCTTTTTTGTTTGGCGGGGGCATACATTTTTTTTAATTGGAGGACTTTTTCATTTATGCATTTTTTGTTATTGGATGGTTTTACATTTATGCGTGTTTATGCTCCTGGTTGATTTGGCAGAAAGCAGAGAGGCTTAAATTATTTGCTTGAAATTTACATAGAGTCCCCCTTCTTTTCCCTTGGAATCTGAAGTGTTATACTTTCTCAGGCTATGTGTTAAGTGGCCATCAGAGCCAGCTGTTTGTTTAAATAATATAAGGGATTGTGTGGGGGTTTATATTACAAGGGTTTGAATTATTATTAACAAAAATCTATTAAATAATATAAGGGATTGTATGGGGTTTTTCTTACAAGAGGTTGAATTATTATTCACAAAAATCTTTGTGGGATTTGTCTTTCCCACACCCACAGTTCTTTAGTTGGTTATCGCTGACAAAATAATATTTTGACTTTTGGTATCAGGAATAGGAACAATTTCTTTTATCAATAACTTTTGGATTTTCCATTGCAAGGAAAAAAAAATTGTTTTTTTTTTTTCGTTAATTTTTGCCACCATTCTGATTAATCTGTAAAAAAATTCATGCTAGTCCGTAAATCAATAAAATGGAAATCCGTGAACTTTACTAACGATCCATAAAAGTTGGCAAGCATGCTGCGAATAACAAGTTGAGTACTACTATAATTTATGGGCAGAAGTTAAAAAAAAATCAGAAAAAAGTCATTAATACCGGATTATAGATGCCTCACTGTACAATAAAATCATATTTAATTAATTATTGTGATTAGTTACCATGAATAACAAAAATAGGAATAAATTGCCAAATATCTGGAGCTCTTTTCCTATCACTATCAATTTTTACTTAAATTTTAATTTATAAAAATTGGCAATTAGTAAAAGAGAATATGAAAGTTATATCCAAGTACTGTTTTTTCCCCCCAGCACTGTAATATAAACGAGCCAAGTCAATGTTCTTATTATTTTTTTTTAATTGTGAAATTTGTAGCAGCCATAATTTAACACTACCAGCTATGTTCCACTAAAATTGTGTGAAATAACAGTGGATCATAAATGTAATGTATTAAACAAATTGTCATTTAAAAATAACTGTCACCTATTTGTTTTATGAATAACTAATGTGCTGTGAACTAGTATTGCTTCTACTAGTTGGTGAGCTTGACTTCATGGTCCCTATATGACCTATGTACACTTTTTTTTTTTTTTTAACTACGGTAAGAAAGGAAGAAAAGGTTGAGGGAGAGTGAAATTTTCAGGTAGAGATAAATTAAATAACTGATTATGTATTGTTACGACAAATTAAAAAGTGACCAATCACCAATAAATAAATAAATGTTTGTTTTGTATGATTGATTGGTGCAAATAAAGGAAGCAGATATGATTTTAAAAGATGAGATGCATTTATTTTATTCTAAAATAAAAATGTATACATTAGAGCAAATATAAATATTTTTTTATTTACTTTTTGATTGATGCATGGCAAAAAGCAGATATTTAAAAGTGAGAGAAATATCTTTAAAATATAAATACATATAATTAAAAAAAAAAAAATTGCATGTACAACTTATATTACTAAAATATTAAAAATTATATATTATTTGGAAAGAAATAAAAAATTTAAAATATTTATTTCAACAACTGCTTGGTTTCAAAATCCAGAGTGGTTATTAGAAAAATTGAAATTACACATTACTTGATTATAAAAATAATTTAAATACATTTTAAAACTACACTGTACTAAACTTTAAAAATAATGAATTGTTAACTTTATGTATTATTTATAATTCCTTCTTTTACATTAGTACAGTAACAGTGCTAATACACCAAAGTTAGCACTCTTATGAGTATATTGTATTTTGGTAACTTTAAAATCAGGGTTGGCACATTTTGACAACAAAAAGCTAACTTGTTCTTTCTTCCCAAAACAAACTGGTGCCTTATGATGAACAATAATATTTTTCAATCTTTGTCCTTTGGAAATGTTACTTTTTTTTTTGAGAATTTATTTTATACAGAATATCTGACAATTTTTTTAATTCATTTTTTATGATTTAGAATAAAAGTAAAAGAAAGATTTGATTAAATGACACAAGTTAAATTCAGGGATGCCACTTAAAAAATTTCAAAAAAGAGGAAATCGTGCATGAAGTAAAATTTTCGATATTTTTCATAGATTTATATGTGTATTTCATAAATTAATATACAATAAAATAATTAATGTATAAAGTGTAATTTGAATACAATTAATTAAAAAACTTTGCAATCAGAAAGTTATAATATTTTAAGTAATGTAAAAGAATGGTGTTTTATCCCAAATAAAAAATTATTTAAAAAATTTTGAAATGAACCATAATCTCCATATATGTCTAACTATCCAAAGTTTGTATATATGATAATCAATAATTTTAATCTAACATAATTTAAAACAATGATTACACATATAATGAAATACTTCTATCTCTTTATAAATTGCAGAATCTAATAATATAAATTTATCATGAACACTGACACTTATGTTATGGATGGAGAAAGATTGAGAATTGCAGAGTTGTCAGGTTATTTAATGGCCAATTGCTGGTTTTAAGAGGGAGGGGGTTTAGTATGCATAAAGCAAGTTTAATATGCATATCGATATTTACCGATTGTTAGTTTGAGGGGTGGGGGTCAGAAAAAATGTAAAAAAAAAAGCAGAAATCTGCTTTTCAGCAGAAAAGTGGCATGCCTGTAAATTATTATGGACAAAACAGTTTAATATACACATACAGTTTTGTTTATATAATTTTTTGTAAATTAAGAATGTATAATATTACACATTCTATTACAATCAGCTCTGTGATCCAGGGTCTGGTAAAGAATAAGGAACAGTCACCAAATGAGTGATAATTGTGCCAAATGAGGTGGTACATTTATCGCCAACTTATTTATAGTAACCATTGATTTATGGTCCTGTTTACATAAAAATTTTCAAAAATTCATTTGTATATGTGTAATGTCATCACATCACATGCTAGTGATCATTGTATGCTGTTGGTTGCACGTTTTAAGGCTGATTGGGGGTCCTGAACCTATGGGTGGAATGCCCTCCATGGGGTCTTTCTAAGGGATCCTAGCCCATATTTATGTAAGTTTCAGAGAAAACCTTGGAAAACTCTGAATGACTAGGTTGACGAGCACGACCTGGGATCGAACCTGGCATTTCACGTCTACCAGCTCTGAGCACAGAACCGCTTGGCCACTGGTGGGCCGTCATCTTCGTATGTTGTCAATGGATAACGTAGTGCTTTTAAATTGATGTCTTTTCGAAGTTTGTACATATTTTCTGATGGAACTGTTTCTTGAAAATGTCTGGTAATTATATTATTATTATTTTTAAATGTTTTATAATTAAAGGAGAAGAAAGCTGTGAGGATTAGTTATGTGAATTGTTAGAAAAAAAATAACAGGTCAAGTGGATTATTATAAATAAATAGATTATTTGATGAGTCAATAAATAGGCTTTCTAATTTGAAAGTTTATATTTTTTGGGAGGACAGGAATTCAATAAGTGAACCCTCTCGAGCCAAAAAAAAAAAAAAAAAAAAAAAAAAAAGAAAGAAAAGAAAAGAAAATATTTGTATTTCTAAGATTAATGTGAATTTATGGCATATATATGTATACATATTTGACTGACTAGTCTTCATTCTCATTCTTTACTTTTACTATGAAAAGGATTATATATATATATATAATAGATTATTTTAAAAGTCTTAATTTTTTTTTCTTTTGTAAGATTATTTGGGGGATTCCAATTCAGTAATCAAGTCTAAAAATAATTACATAATGTGAGAAATATTGAGCATTCCTATTGCTTTATTGTTTTTAGAATTTATCATTGATTGTGATCAATGCTGTTTGGAGAAAGGAAAAGGGGAGGGGGGAGTCAAAAAATATTTATTTACATGAGTGAGAAATATTAAACAATAGGTCCTAAAATCTAATAAAGCAAGTTAATGAATATTGTCATTTATGTTGTAGATGGAGAATGATGTTAATAAAAAAAAAAAAAAAAATAAATAAATAAATAAAGAGTGGGGGAGGAGCAAAAAATTATTACATGAGCGAGAAATATTTAACAATTCTATTTCTTTATATGTTCTAGAATCTCATAATGCAAGTTTAAAATTAATATTTATAGACATTTATATTGTGGATGGAGAAAGTTTAGTAATTGGGAAGCTTTCATAGAGCATTTGATTGTCGATGGTTAATTGGGTGTCTTTTTATTTAACAAACAGTAGCCACAATTTTTTTTTTATAAGTGGAAGAAATTTCCAAAAAATCACATGCCTGCTATACTGAAAATTTGTTTTCATGGATATGTTTCATGCAAATATTTAGATTAGATATTGATTTTTTCTTATTTTTAATATTATTATTACTTTTACCTGTTTAGGTATTCTAAAATTATTTATTTCAAACACATAACTGTTTTAAAATATTTTTAATTGCTATTTATATATACCTATGTGTGCGTGCATCAATAGTTTATAATTTATTGATTTGATTGTAATTTCATTCATGTTTTTCAATCATAGCTTTCCTTCACTTTAATTCTAAATCATAAATATAATTAGATAAATAAATGCAGTTTCTAGATACTTTGCATGAGATACTAGAAGCTTTAATTCAGCAAATCTAAAAGTCATAGATCGAATAGAATTGCTGTATCATGTTAGACGCTATCTTGTTTTTGGTGATATAAGTTAGCGTTGAAAAAAAAAAAAAAAAAAAAAAAAAATTGCCAGACACCATTCCCTATTCTTAATTGCTTCTAAAATATAAATCTGCAATGTTAATATACAATTAAAATATAAATTAGATTAAATGAGTAATTTAATAATTCAAAATGTATATTAAAACAAATTATACAGATAAACAAAAAAACTATACAAAAAGGCTGAAACTATATGTGAAAGGCAAAACAATGAAATGGAATACTAAAATTTTCATGACATCATTATATTAGACATTATTAGATTAATAAATATATATTTAATCTTCAATTTATAAAAAAAGAACAAATATTATAACAGGGTAAAAAAAAAAAAGAAACTGAAAAGCAAAATTTAAAATATCTGAAATATCTCATCCTTATACCTAAATAAATAAAAAGAATAATATTTTAGAAATTGATATAACGGATATTCTCAAATTTAATAAGCAATTATGAATTTAATAACATCAAAGGATAAAAGTATCCAGAGATTTTTTGCAATTGTAAAAAATGCATATTTTGCAAAAGTTTTCCTAAAATTTCAGACATTTCGATTCAATTCCCATAAAAAATTTTCAGTTACTATTTTTTTTTTTTTTTTGCAAATAATAATAAGAAATTTGAAAAATTGTTAACCACAATTTTTCATTGTTTGAACAATAGCAAAAAAAATATATATATACATATACAGAGAATTACAGAAAATATACATAGAAAAAACATACACAGAATTACAGACTTCACGAACTTGATTATATGTAAAATAGAATGTAATAATTATTTTATTCATTTAAGTTTTTTAACAATATTTTAGCTTAGTGATGACTGGACATATATATATATTATTTTTTTTTATGCCCCCCCCCCCCCCCAATTGACTTTAAATATTTTTTGCAATTCTAACGATGAATTGAGATGGTTACCGCAATTGTGTAAGTAAAGACTTTAGCAAGAAATGTATGAGCTATTTTGGTGCCAAATTTCGAAATTTGCCAAAGCTGTGCAATGATGGGTTCTTCTAACACCTTATTAATGATCTAGCTTGGCTATCAATGGTTTAGTGCTTGCAGAAAATCAAGATTAAACTCTGTCAGGCTTAGTATGGGTTAAAAGATGAATGTTTAGTGCGTACTTAGTTGTATACGCTTTGGTGCATATGTCACATGGGAAAGGTTTTTCCTTTTTATGAACATGCTCATGAGACCTTAAATTTGATCTTTGCGCAAAGCCTTTTTGGCACACATCACACACATAAGGTTTCTCCCCAGTATGGACCAAATAATGCTGGCGTAAATTTTTCTGGTACCTAAATGACCTGCCACATAATTCACAATTGAATGGTTTTTCACCAGTATGAATTCTCATATGCTCTGAAAGAGAAACTTTAAAAGAAAATGATTTATTACAAATTTCACAAATGTGTGTTTTACTAGTATGATCAAAAGCATGGATTTTCAACTGTGCTGCACTTCTAAATCTTTTGCTGCAAAATTCACATTTAAAAGTTTTTTCTCCAGTATGTGTTTTCATGTGTACTTCTAAATGGCAAGACTCAAAAAATTTAACATTGCAAAAATCACACATAAATTCTTTCAACGACTGGAAATGAATTCTTCGATGTTGAACTAACAAACTTATTGATGAAAAAGCTTTGGTACAGATATCACAGGGAATTGTTTTTTCTTCACTGTGAGATCGTTTATGGATTAACAATGATGAAAAATAAAGAAATACTTTATTACAAACATTACAGTGATGTAGGTTTATACCAGTATGATGCATCTTATGTGTTTCTAAGGATTTTTTATTCAAGAATTTCCTTCGACATTTATTACAACTAAATGGTTTTTCAGTTGAGTGCATTTTTGAATGGCATTTTAACGATGCCACAGAATTGAATTTTTTATTACAAACATCACAAACATTTAATTTTTCTTCTAAATGTTTTCGCAAATGAACAACTAAATCTTGGAATGATTTAAATTCCATAGAGCAAATGGTACATTTTAATGTTTTATTATTATGCAAAAGAACATGACATTGGTATCTTTGCTTGGAAAAAAAAAATTTATTGCATACATTACAGGTAAATGCTGGCTTTACTTTATGAGATCTGAGATGAACTTGATAAGAATTTTTTGAACTAAATTTATCACCACATACATCACAGATAAATAATGGATTTACTTTATGAGACTTGAGATGAACTTTGTAAGAAACTTTTGATCTAAAATTATCGCCACATACATCACAGATAAATGATGGCTTTACTTTATGACATTTCGAATGAATATTATAAGAATTTTTTGAACTAAATTTATCACCACATACATCACAGGTAAATGATGGCTTTACTATATGACATCTCAGATGAATGTTATAAGAACTTTTTGAATTAAATTTATCATCACACACATCACAGATAAATGATGGCTTTACTTTATGAGATGTGAGATGAACTTGATAAGAATTTTTTGAACTAAATTTATCCCCACATACATCACAGACAAATAATGAATTTACTTTATGAGATTTGAGATGAACTTTGTAAGAAGTTTCTGATCTAAAATTATCACCGCATACATCACAGATAAATGATGGTTTTACTTTATGACATCTCAAATGAATATTATAAGAATTTTTTGAACTGAATTTATCACCACATACATCACAGATAAATAATGGCTTTAATTTATGAGATCTGAGATGAACTTTGTAAGAAGTTTCTGATCTAAAATTATCACCACATACATCACAGATAAATGATGGTTTTACTTTATGACATCTCAAATGAATATTATAAGAATTTTTTGAACTGAATTTATCACCACATACATCACAGATAAATAATGGCTTTAATTTATGAGATCTGAGATGAATTTTGTAAGAAGTTTCTGATCTAAAATTATCACTGCATACATCACAGATAAATGATGGTTTTACTTTATGACATCTCAAATGAATATTATAAGAATTTTTTGAACTGAATTTATCATCACATACATCACAGATAAATAATGGCTTTAATTTATGACGCATCATATGATTTCTATATGAACCTTTAAAACGAAATTTTTCACCACATACATCACAAGTAAATTTCACTTTTTCATGAGATATCAGATGAGTATAATAACATCCTACACCAAAAAATTTTTCTCCACATTCATTACAAACAAATGACTTATTTCTGTGGCTTTTATAGTGAATGTTAAATTTTTTTAAAGTTGTAAATTTTGCATTACATATTTGACATGTGTATGTTTTCTTAATTGAGTGCTCGCGATAATGAATTTCAAGTGCGGCTTTTCTCAAAAACTGTTTTTTACATATGTCACAAGCATGAGTTTGATTATCAGTAGTAGTGTTTAAAGAAATGTCTGGAGCATTTTGATTTTCACTACTACTGTTATTTACATTAGAGACTGTAGGAACTGAGATACTTGGAGAATGTTTTAAAGAAATGTTTGAAGCATTCCGAGTCTCATTGATGTTGTTATCAACATTAAAGACTGAAGAAAATATATTACTAACAGTAGGGAAAGAAGGTTTAAAAAAAACATTTGAAGCATTCTTATTTCTTTTACTGTTGTTATCAACATTAGAGACTGTAGGAACTAGAGCATTGACATTAGGAGAATGTTTTAAAGAAATGTTTGAAGCATTCCGAGTCTCATTGATATTGTTATCAACATTAAAGACTGAAGAAAATATATTACTAACAGTAGGGAAAGAAGGTTTAAAAAAAACATTTGAAGCATTCTTATTTCTTTTACTGTTGTTATCAACATTAGAGACTGTAGGAACTAGAGCATTGACATTAGGAGAATGTTTTAAAGAAATGTTTGAAGCATTCCGAGTCTCATTGATATTGTTATCAACATTAAAGACTGAAGAAAATATATTACTAACAGTAGGGAAAGAAGGTTTAAAAAAAACATTTGAAGCATTCTTATTTCTTTTACTGTTGTTATCAACATTAGAGACTGTAGGAACTAGAGCATTGACGTTAGGAGAATGTTTCAAATAAATAGCTGAAGCATTGAGATTCTCACCAACATTAGAAATTGTAGGAACTAAGGTATTAATAGCTGGAAAACGTTTCAAATAAATGTTTGAAGCATTGAAATTCTCACTGATGTTCTCACCAACATTAGAGACTGTAGGAACTAGACCATTGACATTAGGGGAATGTTTCAAATAAATGTTTGAAGCATTGAGATTCTCACTGGTGTTCTTACCAACACTAGAATATGTAGGAACTATGGTATTAACAGTTGGGAAACGTTTCCAAAAAATGTTTGAAGCATTGAGATTCTCATTTATGTTCTTACCAATATTAGAAATTGCAGGAACTAAGGTATTAACAGTTGGAGGTTTGAAAGGGATGTTTAAGATATTCCGATTTTCATTGTTGCTGTAACCTATGTCAGAAATTGCAGGAATTGAGGTATTTTTCTGCAAGAGATTACAAAACAGATGATTTTTTGAATTCCATACAAAAGGATATGGATTAACAGTAGGTGCAGTCTGTGTAAAAAAGTTGTTCATCATTGTTGTTTGAAGCAAAAATAAAGAAATCAATATTCTATTTTTTTAATATTTTAAATTTTATTCATAGATATACGACCATACATATAAAGAAGTTTGAAGGGTAGTTAGATGAATGTTTTAAATGATACCTTTTACTAAATGATACTTCCCCCCCCCCCCCCCCCTAAAACTGAGAGAGCTAGATTAAGTGATTTTCCATTATTAAAATCATGATGGCTAATTATAGCTTTTCGCAATTTCAGTCTTTCTTTCTGTTTTTCCCTCAAGCTTTCCTTTATGTCTAAAACTATTTTGGAAAAAAAAAAAAAAGGATGGGGGGGGGGGTGTATTTTTGGAATAAGGTTATAACTTAATCTGATCAATGAACTATAACCACCTGTATGAATGAAACACATTTGACTCAATTGCGTGACTAAAAATGATTTTGTAAACAACAGAAATTTGAGAAATGAAATGTATACTAATTGGTGTCTTCCTTTACAAATTTATAAATTTTAAATAACTTATATAATAACACTCAGAATTATTAGATAAAACATTTGCTAGTAAGGCCCTTAAAAAGTGTGTGTATGTATTGCTTAAACATAGGTGACGAGTGCGTATAACAACAGTTTGTTTGATAGTCAGCTACTACTGTACTAATCAGCATTTTTTTTCTATTCCATGTTCCATATGACAACTATCAAAGCTATTTTGTCTTCATGCTATATAATAAACTTTGCATCCCACATAATCGATACAAATATGTTCGTTCACACAATATAAACAATGCATCATAGATTTGATGGCACACACCACAGATAGAAGCCATGTCTAAAAGAAAGCTTATATTCTGGAATTTAAGACAATATATCGTTACCTAGTGTCGAAACTGCTGAACTTATTTCAACATTAATTAGAATCCTTAGCCAAAACTATCATCCTTTCATAATAATTTTTACATTTTTTGTTTGAGTAACGTAACACCTACATCAGCAGTATTTGCAAGTCGGACGTTTAATGTTCTTTAATAAAACAAAGTTGGCCGTTTAAAATATTTTTGGGGTTCATATGAAAACGACGATTGGATGAACATCGGAAGTGCATTAAAAACATAAATTATAAAGCGTATCTTGAGAAAATGAAGACTCTACCATCATCATAACATTTCCGTAAATCACATTGATTAATGGTAACGATGGAACTATTAAACGACACTTCATAGCATTATTAATCATTTTTTGAAAAATATTTACCATAAAAATCATAAAATTCAGGCATAAATCTGTAATTTTTTGTTATATTGGAGTGATATGCTTGGAGCGTGATAATTCAAGATACACAAAAACAAACGAAGCACGTGATATGATAAAAGATAAAAACAAACTGCCGATGCTGCCAAAGAGGTTTCATCTTTCTTCAAACCATTGGGCGGGTTCAGGCTCTCGACCGATCCAGGATCGATCCAATTGGTCGTGGAACAATGCGTCCAGTCTCATGGACCGGTCTGGATCAAAGTCGCCCAGTGTAATGTGTTCCATGGACCGGTCGTGGATCAAATCGACCAAGAATTTTTTCTAGAGATGGGAAAGAAAACGAAGAACATGTTCTTTGCAACAGTTCTTGCCGAAAAAACGAACGAACCGTTTCTTCTCGCTAAAAAGAACTGTTCTTTTCGAGCCAAATTTTTATCATCGCCATATAGGGCAGTTGCAAACAGCTGATAACAGCATGACAACGTGGACAGCGTGCCCTCCATCATTGGTTGCTATGCGCAGTTGCCATGGTGCTGTGAGCTGTTTTCAACTGCCATTTGCTTACTGTTCTAAAAATGGGGTCTATTTATTTTCACGTGGAGTTGATAGCCCTCCATCTACGTCACTATGACGTCATATGAAACTGCTCTATTAAGTGATGACGCGCTTTCTTTTTCAATCGTGATTGGTTGGGATATAAAAAATATGCCAAGCAACGGAAGTTTGTTGTTCATTGAGCTTGTCATAAATAAGACTGTAGTCTTAAGCAGCTATCGCACGTACTCTCATACGATCAGCAGTATCAGATACTTTCTCCTGAAACCACCTGAAACAGGTTTTTCGAGAGACAAACGCTTGAAAAAGCATTGTATGATAGTTTCCCTCTCCTACCTTTGTCAATGACGAACTTATGACTGACTAAATCTCCTATGCTAGATGTTAGCTCGTATTCAACCAATCGGAGTGCGAGAAAATCAGAGTGCGTTTAAAACATGAAATAGCGAGCGATTAGTTGCCAATTGTTAACGCCTTTTTGAATTCATTTCAGTCTTCAAAATAACCCTACTACCTGATGCTCGATTATTCGGAGAGGTATTAGCCTATAGTTCAGAGGGTAGGATCATCCGTGTGATAACTGCTTTACAAGGAAACTCTTTGAAGCGGTAATCGCCGATTTTCTTGAAAAAAATTCTGGCATAAGATTTAATCATGAATAGCATCTTCCTAAAATATTAGCTGCTGAGTCGCTGTTATAAAACCATTCTTCTGAACGGCTTAAGCGAGTCTTCTAGACTCTTTGAAATAAAAAGATTGCAGGCTATTTCATTTAATCAAAATAATTATTTAATAATTTCTAATCATTTTAATTTCAAAGTAATAATCTTCAAACTGATATTTTGATATTCTTCTTACCTGTAAAATTCTTCGACGTTAAAAAATGAAGACTAATAACGGACACTTGTTTTTCTAGAAATAATAGCTTCTTCTTTAAGATGAGAAAAATATATACAGTTTATTTACACAGCTTGAATGATGATATTTACACTGAAGATGCACAAAAATATATACATATTCGAAATTTTCGGAACATCCATTTCATTCTATTTTCAGCAATACTATTTCTAAAATTATACTTTGAGAAAAATGGATTTATAATAAAACTAATCTAATCTATCAGCTACTTTTTCTATTTCTTTAACTGTAGCTCTTTGAATAATAAAATTAGGCCAAAAAGGCCCCGAGAGCATTCTATTTCATTGTGTTGCACTCTTCACTAAAGACAAACCAAAACCAAAACTAATATCCCACGAGAGTAAACAAAAAAATGTTCATAAAAAATATATAATAAACCTATCTTTACTTCGTGGCCGTTCTGAGATCTTTCAGCGCCGGGCACCCGGGCCTCTTCGGAGAACGTTAGCACTGTGATGGAGACTTGGGTTTCTGGATGCTTCTTTGTTGACTTCTCAACAGGTGGCTCCATGCCCTATTTGGGGCTACTGCGCCGCTTTCGTTGCATGTGTCTTCATTGGTTGATATTTCGATGGATTCTCGGTACATGGCGTATTGATAGTTATTGTAGTCGGATATTTTAGTGGTTTTATCGAATTCTATTTTGATGTCATTTTCGTTATATGTTTTGGCTAGGGCTGTATTGAATTTTCCAGTTTTGATGTCGTTTTTATGTTCTTTAACTCTGGTTTTTATTTTTATTTTTGTGACGCCGATGTAGGAACCGGGTTTATTGTTTTTATCTGTATACGGAATTTTATATATACCTGCGGTTTCGAGTGGGGGGGTTGGATCTTTGTCACTACGAATTAGTTGGAAAATGTTCTTGTTTGGTTTTATGGGGATGTTTATATTGTATTTACTGGCGGTGTTTTTGATTTTATTTGCGGCTCCGCGATCGAAAGGGATGGATGAAGTGAATTTAATTGGTTGTTTTTGGTAATTCGGTATATGGTCGAGTTTTTTGAGTCTATCTTTAATTAATTTCCAACTAATTCGTAGTGACAAAGATCCAACCCCCCCACTCGAAACCGCAGGTATATATAAAATTCCGTATACAGATAAAAACAATAAACCCGGTTCCTACATCGGCGTCACAAAAATAAAAATAAAAACCAGAGTTAAAGAACATAAAAACGACATCAAAACTGGAAAATTCAATACAGCCCTAGCCAAAACATATAACGAAAATGACATCAAAATAGAATTCGATAAAACCACTAAAATATCCGACTACAATAACTATCAATACGCCATGTACCGAGAATCCATCGAAATATCAACCAATGAAGACACATGCAACGAAAGCGGCGCAGTAGCCCCAAATAGGGCATGGAGCCACCTGTTGAGAAGTCAACAAAGAAGCATCCAGAAACCCAAGTCTCCATCACAGTGCTAACATTCTCCGAAGAGGCCCGGGTGCCCGGCGCTGAAAGATCTCAGAACGGCTACGAAGTAAAGATAGGTTTATTATATATTTATTATGTGTTAGTGTACTTCGTTTCTCTTAATTTATTTAAAAAAAAATGTTCTTCGAATCTCATCTCAACGGGACCTCTGGCGCCCTCTAGTGAGGCAAAAGTATATCAATACCTAACATCCTCCCACCTTTAATTTTTTAGGTGAGAGCTAAAAAATTAAACGGTTAATTAATTAAGAAAATTTAAACTTATAAAACTACATACTAAGAAAAATTAAAGCTATAAACTACAAATAGTAAAAATTAAAGTTACAAACTAATGAAAATAAAGAACAATAAAAAATAAAATATTTTAAAGTTCAATGCAATTTTAAAACAATTGTGATTGTCTTTCGAAAAGTTTTTTATAGTTTTTGACCACTTTCAATTTATTGTCTCTTTTGCTGCTTGTATCACTGGATCCTCAGCATCTGATATCTCTAAGGGATAGAGTTTTTGAAGGGGTCTAATCAATGACCCAGAATGCATTTTCACTTCCACAACCCTGGCACGGCCATCTCGGCTGGGAAAGATTTTCACTACTCTTCCTATTGGCCAATATAGTCTTTTCACACTGTTGATTTCTACTAGTACAATGTCGCCTTGTTTAACAGGCTTACATATCTGTCTACTTCGTTGTACCAACTGCGCTAGATACTCTTTTCGAAATCTACTTTGTAGTTGCCTTCGAACACTTTGGCAGTGCTTGTATCGTGCTCTAAGTTTTTAGCATCAATGGCATCCAGATCTGGTACACCAATTTCTTGAATGTCTTGCATAAAACAAGAAGGTGTCAAAGGAATGAACTTGTCTGGTTCTTCTGATAGGTATGTTAAAGGTCGACTGTTCATTATGGCTTCAACTTCACACAAGATAGTAGAGAGATCTTCAAAATTGAGGGAAGATTTTCCAAGAGTTCTCAGTAGGAGGTTTTTTACACTTCTAATGAGACGCTCCCACCATCCGCCCCACCAAGCAGCGGTTGGGGGGATGAACTTCCATTTTATTGGAGCTATGTCATCCGTCTTTTGAATTTGATTCCAGTCAAGAGATTTAAAGAGATTGTTGGCACCGCGAAAGTTAGTTCCATTGTCACTGTAGATTGTCGAAATTCTTCCTCTTCGGGCTACAAATCTTCTTAGCGCTTGTATGAATCCCTCTGTTGAAAGATTCGTCACTAATTCCAAGTGTATGGCTCGATATACTGCACAGGTAAAAATGACTATCCATACTTTTGACTTATTTTTCAGGTAAAGAGGACCACATAAGTCGATGCCAACAACTTCAAAAACTTTTGAGTCTCTGACTCTGTCAAAAGGTAAATGGATTGGAGGAGTAACAAATGGTTTGGAAGAAAAAATTGTACACTTTGTGTATTTTATCAATTCACTTCGGATGTTACGCTTTGCAGAAACAATCCAGTAATGTTCACGTAAGATCGAACCAACTGTCTGAAGTCCAGAATGGCAATTCTTCAAGTGGCAGTCTCTAATTAGGCACCTTACAACATGATGTTTTGATGGCAACAATATAGGATACTTGAAAGAAAAAGTGTCTTCTCGATCTAACAACTTTGTTTTGACTCTTAGAATATTGTCTTGATCTTTCATAACAACAAGTCCTTTTATTGTTTCTTGCACATCACCAAAACTTTCTAACTGTATGCGTGACCAGAGAATTTTTTCCGCCTCTTCCTTTTCTTCTGCCGAAAGTTCAGCTGGGAAAATATGATTTCTATTTCTACATTTTGTTGCAAATCTTCTTATCCAACAAATAATATTTATAAGTTTACTAAATTTCGAAGTTCTTTCATAATTCATAAATGGATCTACATTTTGACTCGAAAATAATGACACTGCAGTTTTCTTTCTTTCCGAGATAACTAAGACTTCATTAGGGACAATCTTCGGTTGGGGCCAGTTACTTTTTTCATCTGCTAGCCATTTAGGACCCTCCCACCATCCCGATTCCAGAAGGTATTTAGGACTACAACCACGGGAAGGCAGGTCTGCCGGATTTTGACTTCCTAGAACTAAGTACCACTCTTGAGGGTTCGTAAGTTGGCATATTTCTCTGATTCTGTTGCCCACAAAGGTACCCCACTGGTCATTTCTTTTAATCCAGGCCAAAACTGTCGAAGAATCAGTCCAAAAGTAAGTTGGTACTGTAGGGATGTCCAAAGCTTCTACGACATACTTTGATAGTCTGGATCCCAACACACAGGCAAGCAGCTCAAGACGAGGAATCGTTAGAGCCTTTTTTGGAGCCAACCGTGATTTTGCTCCCAAAAATTGAATTGAAACTCTTTTTTCTTCTTCGCACCGTAGAAACATTACTGTTGCATAGGCACTTTGACTTGCATCGCAGAAAATATGTAGGGACCAATCTTCTTTATTTCCATAACCTATTCTTCTCGGGATCTTCAATTCTGTTAGCTGTTTTAATTCGCTGTACCATTTCTGAAAGTCTCTTTGAATTTTCTCTGGAAGCAGAGTGTCCCATGCTGATTTGCTGGACCAAGATTCTTGAATTATTATCTTGGCTGGTAACAATGCTGGAGCTAGAAAATCGATGGGATCGAAAATTCCTTGAGTTATGGATAGAATTTGACGTTTTGATGGATTCACTATTTCTAAGTCAAATTTATTGCAGACCATCAAGCTATCATCTGTTCTGTCCCATTTAATTCCTAAAACTGGAATTGGAGTTGAGAAGTCTTCCTTTTGATTTTCTAAAGACAACTTTTCTATTTCTTTTACAGGCCCGAATTGCCACAATCTTAGGTCCATTTTAGTTTCAGCCATGATTTCTGTTGCCTTAGATTTAAATTCTTCCAATTTGGACGTGTTGTTTACAGATGTGACGCAGTTATCTACATAGAATGACTTCTGAAGTTTCTGAGCAATTGCCTTAAGTTCTTCTGGACACCCATTCAAATGATGTCTGATAACTGCGCCAAGAACAAATGGACTGGAAGTAATACCAAACACCACTCTATTATGCTGATAGACTTTAATTTCATTCGTCTTCTTCCACCACAGGAACCTTAAAAAATGCCGATCTTCCTCTTTTATTTCGATCTGAAGGAAGGCTCTTCTAATGTCGGATACAACAGCGATTGCCTTTTCTCTGAATCTTAACAATATTGCGGGAATCTCTTCTAATAAATTTGGTCCTTTAAAGAGACAATCATTCAGTGACGGTGCTCTTCCGACTTTGCATGATGCATCAACAACTGGTCTGATGGAGGTGGTAGAACTATCAGGCTTGATGACTGGATGGTGGCATAAGTAGTGTTCCCTAACTTCTTTCAGTTCTGTCTGAGGAACTTCCTGTATGACATTTTCTCTTTGCCATTCCTTGAAAATTAGATCGTAATCCTCAAATTTATTTAATTTCTTTAATCTTCGGGTAGTACTGAATAATCTTCTTTCCGCTTCATTTCTATTTGAGGGAATATTGACATTGTTGGAAATCCATGGAAGACCCACTCGATAACGACCATCTTCATTTCTGGTGAGTTGTCTAAGAAACATATCGTGGGCTTGCTCTTCTTCTTCTCTTTTGGACAAGGTTTGTGCAGGGTCGTTGATTCCTATCGTTTCGAGTCGCCACAAGTCTGGAACATTCCAATCTTTTATGTACAGATTTGTCATTAATACCGCTGTACCGCTATTCAAACAACCCTGAGATGGAAGCCCTGTTTCTCCACAAACTGTCCACCCAAGTTTGGTTTCTATCGCTGTGAGTCCATTTTCTAATTGCTTGACTCTACCCGTTAACAGTTGACCGTAGACGTCACTCCCGATCAGGATTTCTATTTCCGTACTACCAGGGCCGATATCGGACAACCACAGCTTATTTTTCTTGAGTTCTCTGCATAAATTTCCCTTTGGAATTCGAGGAATTTCACCACAAATTTTCTCTTGGTCTAAAAGATCGAGCTCATGTATGGAACTGACCCAATTATTCGATGCACCCACTGTAACTCTAAATTTATTATGCTGTTTAGCTTCTGTCTGTGTACCCCCAAAAACTGTATGGGCAATTATTTCTCTGCCAATGGGTTTGAGCTTGAGCTCTTTTGCAGTTTTCTTTAAAATATAACTTTTCTGGGAACCACTGTCCATAAGACAACGCACTTTTTTTTGGCCTTTTTCCCCTTTTATATTTATTTCTAACGTCATAAGGGCTATTTCCTGGGAGCATTGTTTGGCGACAGTGTTCTGTATTACTTCGGGAGATTTGCTTCTAGTATTTTCACCCCCTTTCCTTATCTGTGGACAAAATAACTCTGTATGGGGTTTTGAACAAACGTGACACTTAATTAAAACCTTGCACGTTTTTGCCCGGTGTCCAAAACGTAAACATTTCAAACAGCAATTTTTTTCTTTTACTTTATTTTTTTTTTTCGTCAAGGGAGAGCGATCTGGCTGTTATGCAGTCTTTACTCTCATGCGTTTTTCCGCAAAATATACAGCTTAATTCTTTTGCAGCGAATAAGCCTGTAGCAGTGGTTACCCTGTTATCTCTCTTGTGGAATTTATTTTTAACATTTTCCCTGGGTGAATTAATTTCAAAACCCGACCTGGCTAATTGTAACCTTTCTTCACCTGCCACTTCCCTTTTCAAAAAATTCAGCAATAGTGACAAGTTCGATTTCTGTGTGGTTTCCTTATCATCTAACTCAGCCCCAACATTAAGTCTTTGAAACGTTCTAATAATATCTTCGGGTAAACAGGATTCTATCATTGGGTACAGCCACGCAGAGTTCTGATCAATGTTTACACCCATGCTTTCCAGCGATCTCAAGTGTGCTTCTATCTTGGTCACTAAATTACACAAATTTTTGCTATTTCTCCTAGTCTGTACATTAGCTGTAATTAATTTCAAAAATTCTCGAACATATACTTCGATTAAGATATCTTTATCCCCATAGCGTTCTTCAAAAGCCTTTACTGCCTTTAAATAATTTTCTGATGTTACGGGGTAACTTTCGAGTAATTCTCTGGCTCGAGTTCCTGATTCTACGCACTGTAAAAGGTACTGAAATTTGTCAGTGTTGTCTAATTCCTCATCTTCATGAATTTTCTTAAATTGGGCCCAAAAGGGCAAATAATTTATCAATTTTGAATAAAATTTCTTGATAGCTAATTTTGGTAATTTATATCTCTTAGTTTTCAAGTTTGTTTCGCTTTCTATTTTATTTTGGCTTGTGTAATTAAAATTTACATTTGAATTAAACGTTTCATTAATTAGTCTTTTAACTGTGATAAATTCATCACAGTATGCTTCGCTTTCTTCCGCTTCTTTTATAATCAAAGCTTCATCGCATTTACTATCTTCCGACATAATATCTAATATCTCATTGTCTAGTGTCTTTAATTCTGTCATTAAACCCTCTAATTTATTTAAATTATCTAAAAGTATACCCTTCTCAAGATCTTCCTTCTCTAGTTCAGTTTTTAAAATATTTAAAGTTTTAGTAAAGGAAGATCGTAATGGAGTTCTTCGCCTTTTTATTTTTTCCATTTCTGATTTTTAAACAAAAACAGAACAGTTTTATGTTAATTAACCAATTATTCGTTATTTATGCCTTTTAATTTAAATGTAAAAACTTTCACTTTTCTATTTACCAAGAAGATTTTATTTAAAGAACAACTTGGAAAAAGTTCTAATTTGAGAGCCATTTTCTTTTCATAAAATGTAAACAAAAGAAAATAACCATTTATTATTTTTTATTTTACTCTTATAGCAATATTTATTTCCAACTGAATAATAATTTTTATTTATTTATTAACTGTAAAAATTTACTGAATTAAAGAATCACAAAATGTCATCCAAGAACAAATTTAAAATCGAAGCTTTCATCATTTGCACATTCTGATTTCATTCATAAATTCTAAAATAATACTTTATTTCATTATCATTGTGAAACAAAAAATAAAACAATAAAAATTCACTGCAATCAGATTTTGACATCATCTAATATTTACCATGAAAAAAATACTTTTTTATTTTTTCTTCATCAAATGATGCTTCTTTTTCAAGGTCAACTCAATACTCAATTGCTTTTTTATTCTATTTCAATCATAAAAAACAACTATCTTATTTTGACCTTGATAAATTTACGTTTTAAATGTACAAATAATAGAACGAATAAAAAATCTTGTTTTATTTCAATCAATCAGACATTTTTAATTTTATTTACTTTGAAAAAGGAATATTCTATATTCTAAATAATTTCAATCTTAGATATCTTTTGAAAAACATTTCACATAATAATAAAATAAATTTTAAACCATTTATTGTTTCAAATGAAAATAATTATTTTTTTTCAGTTAATATAAACAATATTGCCTGTATTTAATATAAACAATACGTCCTGTCGCGGACGCCATAAAATTATGTTATAAAACCATTATTCTGAACGGCTTAAGCGAGTCTTCTAGACTCTTTGAAATAAAAAGATTGCAGGCTATTTCATTTAATCAAAATAATTATTTAATAATTTCTAATCATTTTAATTTCAAAGTAATAATCTTCAAACTGATATTTTGATATTCTTCTTACCTGTAAAATTCTTCGACGTTAAAAAATGAAGACTAATAACGGACACTTGTTTTTCTAGAAATATTCTTCTTCTTTAAGAAGAAGAAGAATATTTCTTAAAGAAGATCTTAAGGAAGAAGAAATTATAAAATTTCTTCTTCTTTAAGATGAGAAAAATATATACAGTTTATTTACACAGCTTGAATGATGATATTTACACTGAAGATGCACAAAAATATATACATATTCGAAATTTTCGGAACATCCATTTCATTCTATTTTCAGCAATACTATTTCTAAAATTATACTTTGAGAAAAATGGATTTATAATAAAACTAATCTAATCTATCAGCTACTTTTTCTATTTCTTTAACTGTAGCTCTTTGAATAATAAAATTAGGCCAAAAAGGCCCCGAGAGCATTCTATTTCATTGTGTTGCTCTCTTCACTAAAGACGAACTAAAACCAAAACTAATGTCCCACGAGAGTAAACAAAAAAATGTTCTTCGAATCTCATCTCAACGAGACCTCTGGCGCCCTCTAGTGAGGCAAAAGTATATCAATACCTAACAGTCGCAATAGATAAGTTATAAAAAATTATTAAAAATGGAAGCATGTTTGCAATATTTTCAAAAACGCGCCTGTTTGGCGACTGCATTCTTCGAAATTTCATTGCAATGAAGATTTAATAGATGCAGGCCCTTACTAACGGCAGGGCATACGGGTCAAATGCCCTGGGCCCCCCTACAGGCGTATGCAGAAACTCTGCAACCTAAAGAGCTTTTGTGCCACTGCAAGGCCCCCCCCCCCCAGAACAGGCTTGCCCCGGGGATCCAGGTAGTCTAATTCGGGCCCTGAATAGATGTAGATGCTCCTCTTTCTTTTTGATAGCCAAACGAACTCCATACGCTGTCGAGCACATGAGAATTCAGAATAGATTAACAAAAACCAAATAATTTACCAAATTGAGACTTATTTAGTCGAAATTCTAAATAACATTTAATATTTCAGTTAAATAAGCTGTGTCAATAGCAATTGCAAGAGCCTTAACGTGAAGTTTTTAATAACGACATTAAAAAAATATATGATCAAGACTTTTATATAAATTTAAATAAAACAAAACATTATATATTAAAACACAAAGCTGGTTTTTTTTTTAAAACTAAAATGAAAGCATTTCGTTTCCGAACAAATTTTTCTGATAAGTCTGATCATTTTATTGGGCAGTACGAATCTTTGACAAACAAGCAACTCCACAGAATATGAGTTGTGTGGATCCAATATCTCATTAGAGCTACGCAATGAGCAATTGGAGGCGATCTATGATTCTACCCTAAATTTCGTCCTGTTTGTTGGTTGGGTTTAACGTCACACTAGTACTGCACTATGGGCAATTGGCGACGGTTTGCGATGCACTCCTGAGGAGGGTCCGGTACATCGGTAGATGATAAATGGTTGCATTCTGCGTATGTTATTTATTTTTAATATATACATACGATTTGTTTGACTCGACATCCCCCTCCTGTAAATTTCGTCGAGATGAGGACAGATATAACATAGAGAGGTATACTATTGTAACAATCGGATCGTACACAAGTCGGATCGTACACTCGGCAGCAAAAGTAACCGAGCACTAGCAATAATTCCTGTCTAAAAAGAGTACACTTAATACTGCTTTGTTAAATAAATCCTTGTCGAATCATGGTCTTAATCAGTCTGAGAACATGATTCAACAAGGATTTATTTAACAAAGCAGTATCAAGAGAACTTTTTTCTGACGGGGATTATTGCTAGTGTTCGGATACTTTTGCTGCCGACTGTACGATCCGACTTGTGATCTTCGATAGCTGCGATTGTTACAATAGTATGCCTCTCATAACCGGATTAAAATACAAAAAATTAAAAAAACACCCTGGGTCAGCTGGGAAATCGAACCCATTCTTTTACACTTGAAGGCGATTAGCGAGGGTGACATACTCACTCGACCACGGAGGGTCTGCATTCAGCGTAACAATTATTTTTAAAACTACAAGATTTCGCACTTAATAATTCTAAGAAAATTACCTATGAAAAAATCACTGCGCAGCACTAGTGCGGCGAAAACCCAACCAACCTCATGAAATTCTAATGCATATTTTTACAAAATAAATTACCAGAAATGTAAGAAGCCATAAAGGTTATGCACGTGTTTTTCCAAATTTAAATAATCCCCTCCGTAAAGGATCAAAGTTGTAATAGCACGTCTACGGGCCATCTCTAGGAATGTATCCTAGACTGTCGCCATTGCATATCTGTAGTGCGAATTAAAACTTAAATCCTACTCAACCTCAAATATCTTAAATATTTTAATTTTGATTTATTTATTTGAGTATTAATTTCAATCAACTATTGTAACAATCAAATGTTCAATCAAATACTATAATTCATATTGGTCGCCAATTGCCCATTCCGCAGTACTAGTGCAACGTAAAACCCAGCCAACCAATCTATAAATCAGATTAGTTTTTAAATCGTCTACAAATTTATATAAATGCACCTGCCGAGAGCTTTAGACATTAAATTACTCCAGATTATATATAAGCTGGAGTAATGTAAAAGTAACTCTGAAATTGAAATTGTATTATTTTGAATAAATGGAATATTGAAACATTACATAAAATAATTGAAAATGTTGGATCTAACCAGTGGCGGCTCGTGAATGACGTTTTTGGGGTGCTGCATCGAAGAGTCTAGAAAAAGTACATGGAATGGAATCTTTATTCGTCTTATTGGCTGACTCTTTTATTTTGAGAATCAACGTAATACATCGACACTTCAATAGCCAATCAGAAGAAAAAGCTTTCCATACTAATAAAGTGTTTTTAGTCAGTAGCTTGCAGCCCACCGAATACGTCATTCACCAGCCGCCACTGGATCTAACATAAAACATAACCTCACTTTTTCTAAATAGAAATTTCTAGATTTCAGAAAATACTATAAGTATTGAGAGGGTTTTAACGTCGCACTGTAGCTACTCAGTGGGAAATTAAAGACGGCCTTATATTCACACTTAGGGATGCTCCAGAGACATGACATCTTAATTTTGATCCTCCGCGGAGGGGATGGCTTCCTTCCTTCAATAACCCTTAGAGCGATAGAAAATACTACCATCCTATACTTAAGTTCTTTGGCATCATCGAGGAAAGGTTAATGTAATTTGGCAATGACTTTTTTCATATTTGGCGTTCAAAACGTAATTTTTAATAATTTTTTGTGGCTTTCCTGTTGCGATTCAGCAGCTAATTTTTTTACCAGTGAATTAAGTGCAACGTAAACTATATTCTGTAATTTTTTGAAGGAAATCGGTGATTATCACTTGAAAGAGTTCCCTTGTTAGTCATAAATATCGTCCATAAAGAGCCAGAATATTGTAAGTATCGCTTTTTAACGATGCCAAATCAGAGAAACAGTTTGATGACTGAGGCGATTTCAGAGTTTATAAGAACACTTTCTACGAAGAAAAACAGTAAACAGGTTTACCTTTGAATTTTCGCGCAGCAGCAGAACAGGTCGCAGAGAAATGGAAAAAAGAAAAAAAAAAAAAAAAAAAAAAAAAAAAAAAACAGGTGGGGGGAAAAGTGGAAAAGAGCAGATCTTTAGAAGTGGAAAAAAAAGAACAGCTCGAAGAGGGTGGGAAAAAAAAAAAAAAAAACAGGACAGAAAGACAGATCATATGCAAAAGAACAGCTCACAGCAGAAAGAAACACAAGTAGATGAAGGGAGAAATTAGATTTTTGCTGGCGTTTTCTATTATTGCTTTCATAGTAGTAGAAAGAAGTTTCTGCCTGCCTGGCGTATTTTGCTTGGAAAGGGTAGAAGAAGAGGCGGTTCTCTAATTTTTATTACTTTCTTCTATATGTACAGTCGGTAACAAAAGTGTCCGAACACTAGCAAAAATTCCTATGTGAAAAAAGTACACTTCATACAGTTTCGTTAAATAAATCCTTGTCGAATCCTGTTCTTAGACTGATTAAGAATATGATTCGAAAAGGATTTATTTAACAAAACCTTATGAAGTGTACTTTTTTTACATAGGAATTTTCGCTAGTGTTCGGACACTTCTGTTACCGACTGTAATATAGAGAAAGTATTGGATTCGCGAAAATTTTCGAACTCCGTTTTTTGATGGATTTACATGTTTTGGGATGTCCAGAACACGAATTAATAGTTTTTAGAAAATGTCTGTATGTATCATTTTTTTTGTGGACGCTGTATCTCACGAACCAATGAATGAAATTTAACCAAACTTGGTATTTAGTTGCATCCTGACATGAACTAGTACTGATTAGATTTGGGGATTAATAGCTCAACAGGTGGCGCTGTGATCGCATTTTATGCAAATTTTTAACATGGCAGCATAGGACAAAATTCCGTATAAATGGGCATAATGAGAGTTATTTTAAACTTGTTATTGTAAAATTAATATGAGTTATTGATAATAGTAATAGTTAACTAGGAAAGAAATTTTGTGCAAGTGGGGGCATCGGTTCCCCCAGGGGGGATAAATTTTCAAGATGGGTATCTTTCGAAAAGTCACGTTGATAATAGTAATAGTTAACTGGGGAAAAAAAATTGTACATGTGGGGGCATCGGTTCCCCCCACTGGGGGGGGGGAGTACCCCCCGGGGGGCAAAGTTTCAAGATGGGTATCTTTCGAAAGGTCATGTCAATACCTTTAAAACGAATGGTTGAACCATGAATCTGTGATGATTTTAAACAAAGTTATCGATTTTTTTTACTTTTAACAAAAAAAAAAACTTAGAAAAAAAATCGTATTTTTTTTTAACGAAATTTAACCAAACTGTGTATTTAGTTGGTTCCCGACATAAACAGGTGCGGATTACATTTGGGGATCAAAAGCTCAACAGGTGGCGCTGTGATCTCATTTTTTCTAAATTTTTAACATGGCAGTATAGGACAAAATTTCGTATAAATGTACATAATGAGAGTTATTTTAACTTGTGATTTTAAAATTAATATGAGTTAATGATAATAGTAGTATGTAACTAGGAAAAAAATTTTGTGCATGTGGGGGCATCGCTTCCCCCCCACGGGGGGAGTAAATTTGCACAATGGGTATCTTTCGAAACATCTCGTTGATAATAGTAGTAGTTAACTAGGAAAAAAATTTTTGTGCATGAGGGGGCATCCGTTCGGGCAAAGTTTCAAGATGGGTATCTTTCGAAAGGTCTCGTCAATACCTTTAAAACGAACTGTTGAACCATAAATCTGTGATAATTTAAAACAAAGTTATCGATTTTTTTACTTTTAACAAAAAAAAAAAAAAAAAAAAAAAAAAAAAAAAAATTACTTCCGTTACCCTACTACCGTAGGTAATGGAAGTATTGTATTCGGTCTGAAAATTCGATATCGGGTTTTCACCTGATTTACACGTTTTAAGGTCCCCTGAGTCCAAAAAAGTGGTTTTTGGCAATTGGTCAGTGTGTATGTATGTGTGTGTGTGTGTATGTATGTATGTATGTATGTGGAGAATCTTCTGGCTATTATAGCTCAGAAACTAATAAAGATAGAGCTACGAAACTTTAGAATTGAAATACGTCTGTTGTACAGAGGAAATTTCCAAATTTTGGTGAAAATTGAAAAACCGGAAGTGGGACATCGGAAACCTGAAGTGGGACCGTAAGTCCGTATCTCAAAAACGGCTCTAACGATTTTCTTCAAACTTGCTATATAAACACTCTATTAGATGCCTTTTCCAATGATATAGTTGGTTTGTTCAGGAAAATTGATAGGCGTCCTGTATAAATAGCTCAATTTCAGGCCTCGCAAAGGCGTTCCTTTAAAAACGGTTGAACGGATTTTTTTCAAACTCGCCATTTTAACTCACTTTTAAATATGCTTTTGTATGTAATTATTGTTTTCCTGTCAATAATTGAGTTTAACCGGAAGTGGGACATCGGAAACCGGAAGTGGAACCGCAAATCCGTATCTTAAAAACGGCTCTAACGATTTTCTTCAAACTTGCTATATAAACACTCTATTAGATGTCCTTTCGAATGATATAGTTGGTTACTTCAGGAAAATTGATAGGCGCCCTGTATAAATAGCTCAATTTCAGGTCTCCCAAGGGCGTTCTTTTAAAAACAGCTGTCCGGATTTTTTTCAAACTCGCCATATTAACTCACTTTTAAATATCCTTTTGTATGTAATTATTGTTTTCCGGTCAATAATTGATATTTTGTAAAAGTTGGTATCTCAAAAACGGCTCTAACGATTTTCTCTTTAGTTCACTTTTATGTTTTCTGATCGCATTATCTCTCAAAAATGCATATAATATGTGTAATAGTGGGCAATGGAAGTCGTGTGGTTGTTTCACACCAGATTTTTTACAGATGGATCCAAGACAAGTGTCTTACTTGTGGCATTACCTCTAGTAAAACTGTTTTTAGTTCTCAACTTACTAGCTTTTTATATTTTCTCAGCGAAGTTTTTTTTTTTTTTTTTTTTTTTTTTTCACATTAAAGTTCCACCTAATTTTATTTCGCCTTACCCCAATAGGAAATTTATCTTCAGAGACTCAGAGAATTCTGGATTCATTTTAAACTACGGAAATTTAATAGTGGGAAATCAACCCATAGCGTTGCCCTTTTATGATTACATAACATGCTGCTAATAATGTCTTGAAAATTATCTAGAAAACTTGGAACATTTTCTGAGTACCACCGATCGGGCAAATGATTTTGCTAATTGAGATCAGGGAAGCTGCTGGCACCTGGGATAACAACAAAAACCCTGATCAGTGAAATTGCAGATGAAGCCTCCAGGTGTCAGACAAATAATGCCGGCAAAAGCCCAATTAAATAAGTATATATATATATTATATATATATGTAAGGAATTCAACTTTTCCACTTCCAGAGAAAACACTATAACTCAGCCTCTCGTTTATTAGTTGATGCAGAATGGCAACAGCTGTTACCTGAAACGAAAATTACGAGAAGAAGCGGGAGTTTTTCGCGAGATGTCAGAATGATCAGACGGGATCAGAGACATGCTGTTTGAGCATAAGTGCTCAGAACTTTAAGTTGTTCTCATTAAGATGAAAATTAGCACAGACGGTGCTCAAAAGTTAATGTTATTTTCTAAACAGTTTTAACTGATGCATTGTATATATTAATTGTAAATTTGTGTTCGTCATTAAATAGATTAGTGTATTATAGAATTTCAGCGTAATTCTTATAGTGATTCTTCGTCCATTCAATTCATTCTTGTGAATTTAATGGCAAAAATAGTATTAACAACGATTATTTCATATTCTCTATTCTGTGTGAATAGTAATTACAGAAAAAATGGGGGCTGAACCGGAATGTGAACAAAAGTGAAAAAGTTCTGTTTTTGAAAAAAAAAAAAAAAAAAAAAAAAAAAAAACTTCTCTTCAAAAACTTCTGTTTTTGAAGAGAAAAATTTTACTTCTTTTTTTCAAGTTAGTTACTGTTTCAGAAGTGACCGTCGATCAAGGATCTGCTCACTGATGATGGCGTGAGTACAAAAATGTTCTTTTTTTTTTCGTTCTCATTTTTATTGAATAAAGAAATAAAAGTTTTTATGCTGAATCAAAAATTGAACAAGAGTTTTTTGCAGATAGGATGTTTTATTCTGAAAAATAAATAAGTAATATACCAATATATAATATACCAATATAATATACCAATATAATATACCGATATATAATATACCAATTTGTAATGAACAAATATGATGGTATGAATATAAGTGTATGCTATGAAATATACACTGTTTTAATTGAAATATCACTTTTCGAAATTTAAAAGTGTTATATTTTATTTCATGATGTAAAATTATCTTAGATATAAATTAACTTACACTTTCAGCTTGTCCATAATAGATTGAGGTTTTCGTTGGCGACTAAAATTGGGCACGAGCTTTCGAAAAACCTCTTTCACAAAAGAATCCACAATTCCTGGACTGCTGTTTTCTGCAGCCGCAAATGCGTTGCTCAGTTCTTCTATGGCATAACTTTGGTTTACATCAGTTTTGTTTTTAACTTGGCTTTTGTGTGTAACTTTCAACTGTAAATGAAACGATACGTTCTTAGAAATAACAAATACACAAATGAAGTTAGAAATAAAATGCATAAAACTAGTAAAACTGTAGATCATATGTATATCGTTTTACTTAATATTTAAAAATCTTTTACATTCTGCATTACAGTTTTTATAAAAAATGTTCCTGTAGCTAGTGCTATCAAAAATTTCAACGTTTTCCATGAGAGAAAAATTTGTGATGTACAATTTGCAGATTCGAAGGTCCAGTTTGTTTTATACAGTCGACAGCAAACTTACTGAAGCACTAGCATTAATTCGTATTTAAAAGATGTGCTGTTTTGTTGAGTAAATATTTGAGTTATGATATTAGTCTTTATGCTGTTTATAAAAAAGTAAGTTGATGTTAAAAAATAGCGATCAAACTTAAAAAAAAAAAAAAATAAATAAGAAAAATGTGGATGTGTGCTTTAATAATTTTACTACCGACTAGGTACCCAACTCCAGTTTAAACTTTGAATTTTAACCAACTTTCTATCATAAGATTGATTTGAAATTTTGCACTACATTTATAATTCTGACGACAGTATATGCTAAAGCAATAATGGCAAAGTATGGACCTGGGTTTTACACTCCAGTTCAAAATTTGTTTTCGAATATTTTTTGTTAACGCGCTTCCTGCCATCCAATCCAGCTGAAATTTTGCATACTTTTATATTATTCCACATCTGTTGAATTGGAGTTTTAAGTACAGTTTGAAATAAAAGTGTGTTTTTAACATTTTTTAATTTATCCCTTATTTTACTATTAATTTTAAAAGTAGGGGAGAGTGGGGATGAATGGGGCAGTAGCAAAATTTTCATGTTTTGCATGCACCAAAAACTTGACAATTTTTCTGATATATGGCAGTACTGATGTCATTCATCAAGTGTAGTTTCAGAGTTGTGCTATCTATAGAAGGGCAGAAAAAAATTAAAGTGTCTTTTTCTGCTGCCAAAGTAACTTTTACTGTGATTCAATTAGGTAGTAGTTAAGAAATTAACTATTTGCTTAACCCGGTGGAAGGCGCGCACTAGCGCTCGTAAAGTTCGAATTCAGTTGGAGCTGCCTCATGATGCCATTACTGTGCAAACTCGCCAGCGATAGCAAACTCTCGTGTTGGTTGTTCCTTCTGTTCAGTTTACGTCATCGTTTTCTTCGCAAACAATAGAGCCCCTAAATAAAATAATAGGCCGGCGCATCACCGCCATTTTTTTGCCTCCAAAGAGGAAAACATTCCCACTTGGCGTCCTTATCGCTTGCATGATGATTTTAAGAAATCTTGTTCTGAAGCTAATCCGGTCAAAATAAGAGCAATAAGCAACAATAATATTCCTAAAAACACATTTTTTTCACAGTACATTCTCAGGATGTCATTTTATTCTGAGGATATCCTATGGGTGTACAATGTGTTGTTAGGGCGGTTTCTGTTTTTTTTACAAAATGTAGCCAAAACTCAAACTAGTTGGCATAGGTGGACTCTGCTCAGTTTTCCATCATATTTATGTTCTCATAAATTTCTAGTGCGAGACATATTATAATCATGTTAAAAGAAATGAATTTAACCAAAGCTTGATATAGTGACAGAATGAAATCCCCGCCTAATAGGCTATCCACCGTTCACTTCGATATATTTATCTTATTCTAATCTATTAATTTATTTTATCAGGGTCAATTCCGTTGTTTAGTTTTCATGCTACTATTTCCAATGCAATAATCTTCAAAATTCATATTTATATGAAAAATTTACAATTTCGCTTTGTTGATAAAATCGTAAATTACGAATGATTTACGAAATTTTCTTATTAGAATATTTGTATTCAATCAGGTTCAAACAAATATCATAAATGTAATTTTGAAGTTGTCTAATGTATTTATGATCCTCAGAATGGAAATTTATGCTCAATTTTGCCTTATTCTAACATGTTAAGTAAATCGTAAATTCCAAATAACTTACGAATTTTTTAAATTGGAAAAATCATAGTCTATGATATTCATGCCAGTATCCTATATAATATTTCGAAAGTGGTTTGACATCTTTACGATGAAAATATCCCTCAAGATTGACGTTTATGTGAAATTTGGCTCTATGCTGCCATGTTAAGAAATTCGTAACTTTCCAATAACTTACGAAATTTTTATATATGAAAATTCATAGTCATTAATATTCATGCCAGTGTTCTAAATAATATTTCAAAAGTAGTCTGACATCTTTACGATGAAAATATCTCTCAAAATTGACGTTTATGTGAAATTTTGCCCTATACTGCCATGTTAAGAAATTCGTAAATTTCCAATAATTTGCGAAATTTTCAAAGTAGCACATTTATAGTTACTAATGTTCATTCCGGCATCAAACCTGATATTTTAAAACTGGTCTGACATTTTTACAGTAAAAAGTTTCCATTTAATGCACGTTTAAGTGAATTTTTGTCCTATTCTCCCATGTTAAGAAAATCGTAAATTTCTCATAACTTACGAAGTTTTTTAATTCGAATGTTGCAAATGAATAGGGTTCTTGCCAGTGTTGAAAGTAATATTTTAAAACTAGTCTGACCTCTCTGCGATCATTTGTTCGTGAGATATCGTGTTAACAGACTAACAAACTAATGGACTAACACACTAACGGACTGACACACTAATAGACACCCTACAGACAGACACCATACAAATTTTGTGATTTTCGGATTCCTCACACCTGAAAACGTATAAAAAAGTCAAAAAACCGAGGTCGAAATTTTTCGCGATTACCTAAGTTCCCCATACCTATAGTATGATGGGGAACTTATACACAGTAATAGAAGGTCTGTGAACACTTTATATTCACTTCTTGATTGATTATAGCAGTTTATCGCAAAACAAACTTCCATATCATAGTTTACTTAGCTAAAACTATGAAATATAATAAAATAAGTTACTCTAAAGTAACGTAGGACTATAAAAAAAAATTGTTTGTGGTTTGTTTATGAGAGAAACGCGCTGGGTACATGTGGCAACCCTAAGGCAACAAAACGCCTGATGCGCCAGCTCGTATATATAGGAGCCTTACCCCTAAATAAAATAATAGGCCGGCGTATCACCGCCATTTTTTTTGCCTCCGAAGAGGACAGCATTCCCGCTTGGCGTCCTTATCGCTTCCCTAATGATTTTAAGAAATCTTGATCTGAGGCTAATCCGGTCAAGATAAGAGCAATAAGCAACAATAATATTCTCAAAAACACATTTTTTTCATAGTACATTCTCAGGATGTCATTTTATTCTGAGGATATCCTATGCATGTACTGGGGTAAGATGTTTCTTTTACAAAATATCGCCAAAACTCAAATACACAGTAATAGAAGGTCTGTGAACACTTTATATTCACTTCTTCAATGTTTATAGCAGTTTTTCGCTAAACAATCTTCTATATCATAGTTTACTTAGCTAAAATTATGAAATATAATAAAACAAGTTACTCTAAAGTAACGTAAGACGATAAAAAAAATGTTTGTCGTTTGTTTATCAGAGAAACGCGCTAGGTACATGTGGCAACCCTAAGGCAACAAAATGTCTGATGCGCCAGCTCGTATATATAGGAGCCTTAGCAAACAGATTTAGTAAGTGCATCATATTTATGGAACAGTGTTGAAGGTGTATTTTGAAATGAATGTCTGTCATATGGAATCTGTATAGGTTTACTTAGTTTGAATTATTCGGTTGGTTAAATGAAGGTATTAAATGAAATTAGAACATTACAAAGGAAGTTCCAAATGGAAATGCGATTTTTTATATAATTACAAGTTTTATCGAAATTATGGTTTCGTTGTAGTTGGACTGGAAAGTATTTTACCTGAAATTCTTTTATGACGATCATTCAAAATGAATCTCTGGTACAGTCCGTAACAAAAGTGTCCGAACACTAGCAAAATTTCCTATGTAAAAAAAGTACACTTCATACGGTTTTATTAAATAAATCCTTATCGAATCATGTTCTTACACTGACTAAGAACAGGATTCGACAAGGATTTGTTTAACAGAACCGTATGAAGTGTACATTTTTTACACAGAAATTTTCGATAGTGTTCGGAAACTTTTGTTACCGACTGTATGATCTGTCTCCTCCGTGGAGGAGACAGATCATAGACCTCAGAATAAAATATTAAAAATTTTTAAAAATAATGTTTAGAAAGCGATAAATTGTTTAATAGTAGTGAAGTTTCTTAATCTGAAAACGGAATTAAAAAGTATACAGGGTGATTCAAAAAAACGTGGACAAAATGACATGGTAGATCAGTCATACAACAAGGATAAAAAATCGCATAGGAAAAGAGGGTCGCAACTGTGATCCGGAGCCGCTACAGGGCTTCTAAAATAATATATAACACAAAGAGAAGAAACAAAACCATTACAGATCATTCTATTGATAATTACTCATTCACATGCGACTAATGCAAGACAAATGTTGAGCCTACAGGAGATGCTCAAAGTTTTTGCCAGTTGCATCGAGACACGCCTGGCATCTACGTTGCATAGAACGCCGCACCTTCTCAAAGGTACTAGGTGTATCTTGAACACATCCTGCTGCCACAACTATTCTTCCTACCAAGTCTTCCGGCGTTGCAACAGGTGTTTCATACACAAGTCCTTTTAAAAATCCCCATAAGAAAAAATCCAAGGGAGACAGGTCTGGTGATCGTGGTGGCCATGCGATTGGTCCACCGCGACCAAACCAGCCGTCAGGAAAAGTAGTCTGCAGATGCGCTCTGACGTCTGTGCTGAAATGTGCAGGAGCTCCGTCATGCTGAAATCAAATGCGTTGACGAATAGGCATCGGAACATCATTCAGCATTTCAGGCAGAACCTCTTGCAAGAATGTTACATAAATGGGACCGTTAAGTCTTTCTGGGAGAATGTACGGACCACGTAAACAGTCTCCTACAATGCCAGCCCACACGCTAACGGAAAATTTTCGCTGTGCGCCGTGCGGACGTGTAGCATGCGGGTTTTCATCCGCCCACGTATGTTGGTTGTGAAAGTTTATCACACCCTCTAATGAGAACGTAAGAACACTTGCTGCGAAGTTTCGGTCTGCAGCACTTTCTTGCAAAAACCACCGATCAAAATCCGTACGATTGTTGTAGTCTCCCGATTCCAGTGCCTGGACGCTCTGTAAAGTAAATGATAAGGATGTAGTCCTTCGTCGTGTTCAATGCCCCAGACGGTAGCTTGGGGGATAGGGGTCTTTCGAGATACAACTCGTGTTCTCGTTGAAGGATCACGCTGGAGTTCTTGGACAACTCTTTCTTCAGTATAAATTGTCCGAGTTATTCGTTAGCGACCAGCATCCGGCTTGTGCACGTCGAACGAACCGGTTTCACACAATGGTCGATGCAGAGTGGCAAAGAATGAGCGGCTAGGCACCTTTCTACAAGGATATTTCTCACGATACATTCGCGAGGCTTCTCGTCCATTGCAGTTGCCCATGCCGTAAATTAAATGCATGTCAGACATTTCGAGTAACTAGCCTCTTGTTACGCCCAACGCATCCATGGCTCGAATGAAGTCAATCTCCGTTTGCTCAGCTCGTGTTTGTATCGCAACGCCCTCTTATGGCTTTAGCGCCCTCTACAGGCATTTGCGACCCCAAACTCCTAAGCGATTTTTGATCCTTGTTGTATGACTGATATGCCATATAAATTTGTCCACTTTTTTTTAATCACCCTGTATATTAGGTAACGAATTATAATGGGGAAAAATTTCCGATAGAATAACATGGGTTCTAGCTTCTGGGGACGATAAGTGGTGAGGCCTCTTAAGGTAATATAACTAAATTTAAATATTCAGTATTTTTTTTCCGTTTTTTGAAGACGCTCACTATAGGCTTATAGAGATTAGTGTATAATCGATTTTAAACATTTTTTCCTCAAGAGTTATTTAAAAAAAAATGGCGTTTGCAGGAGTTTTTCTTTTCTTTTTTTTCCATCAAGAATGAGGTTGAGTGAATTTAACGTCTAACTAGAACTGCGCAGTGGGATATAAGCGATAGTCTGTGATTAACTTTAAGGGATAGGTTAAAATATTATATTATTTGCATATAATGTTATGTGTATTAAATTTTATACATGTTTAAATTATATATATATATATATATATATATAATTAAAACATGTGTATATATATAATAAATTGTTTCCATACGTATTTTCAACCCTAGGCTTGAAACCAATATTGTCTCCAATAGCTCACTATGCAGTTCTAGAGCGACACTAATAAACCTTTTCTAGTCTAATCCACATGTATTCAGCGTTCTGTTTGACGTAACTCTCACTCTCTTACGTAGGCTGTGGAGGGTTGCAATTTTCGACGCGATTAGAAAAGCGCCATGTTGGCGATTTTTCGAAACCGGCTACCTATTCCAATAAATTTTCCCTGCTGGGGTGACTGAGTCACCCCAGCGAGTGCTACCGGGTTAAAGTTAATATAAATCTTATATGCTGAAAAGGTATAATCTTTACTGTGTTTATGATATTCAAGAAGAATACTGACAATTGTTCATTAAACATATTTTCTGTTTTATATGATCATGTGGTGGCGAGGATGTATGGGACAGTTTGAATGGGGATGAATGGGACATTCCCCACTATGTGCTAATTTAAAACTGTACACAAGAATTATATTAAAACAAATCGTAAATAGATTTTCAATATTTTTATAACCTGTAGTTCAGTAGTTATAACATAGAATTATAAAAATAGCATGGATTTAGAGAAAAATATATTGAAAGTAATTGTTCCGATTTTTGTTTATAATAATTATGATTAAAAAAATATTATAAGTTATAATATTCAATGCAACTTAAATCATTAATATCAATAATTAAAAAAATAAATAAATAAACTAATAATTTGATTAAAATCACAATTTCAATCAAGCTAATTAAAAAAAAATCCTGGTGATTATTAGTATAATACAGAATAGAATGCTTATTTTTCCCGATTAATCGGAAACAAAAATTTATCTGGATAATTTGTACTCTATTATAATGGTTTATCTCTTTCTAGTGTCTTATTTATTTATTTATTTTTAGATTAGGTCTTATTAGATTAAATTACCAAAGCCTAAGAACTATGCAAGCACTAGGAACTGTGCGAACCAAAGGACTTTCGCCTTTCGATGTTAATTTGAGTCAGTACATCAGTTTATGTTAATTTCAGTAAATTCATGGTGTGTAACAAAATCACATAAAACAATTTAACTTTAAAAATTTATTTACTTTCCATTTTGTTTTCTTTTCTTTGTTAACTTCAGTCCTGTCCCATTCATCCCCACAGGTGGGGATGAATCGGATAATGCACATGCATGTAAAAAAAAAAAAAATATTATTATTAATTAAAAATGATACCTTTTATAAAAGTTAGCATGTTTATTTGTAACTGATTACTGAAGTGTGCTCATGAGCAATGTTACAAAATTCTGAATTACGTATGGTGAACGTTATTAATAAAAACATGAAAAATGTCCCATTCATCCCCACTCTCCCCTACATTTATCACGCTTACAACGACGTCATATTATCTCTTTCCACAAGGATTTATTTTAAACTTGCTCAAAAATGAAACAGATGATAAATTTTCTCACCTCATTAACCCTTTAGAGCGCAATACCCTTTAAAGTTGCAATTTCAAGAAAAGAAGTTGTAGACTATCTACTTAGGTCTAAAGGAGTACGCAGGTATAATTTTGTAAAGATAGTACTTACCGTTTTTAATCTGTGGGTGTTGTATCAGCTGGAACACTGCGCCACTAGAGCTCTGAAAAGTGCGTCTAATTAAGCATCGCAGCGAAGCGCGTAAATGAGTAAAAGATTTTGCATATGAATTAAAAAACACTGTATTATACCTGTGTAGCAGATTTCGCATGACCCAGGGTTTACACACGGGGAAGCCTGCTACTCTACCTCCCCCCCCCCCCCCAAAAAAAAAAAAAAAAAAAAAAAACTTGGTTATGTGATTTTTTATGAAATAATTTGATATTTACAGTTAGTATACATATATAAAAGTCCTATGTGCAAAAATATTTCAATTAGTCTATTTTTTAGCTTCATGAAATTTTTAGAAGCGCTTCACACCCTTTTGGTAGAAGTTTGGAATGTATATTTCTAGATTGTTTATGAAAAAAAAAAAAAAAAAAAACTCTCCCTCCCAGCTTTTGATAGCTTGACGTCATTCCCTCCAAACAGAGGAAAACAGAAAACGTGAACACAGCTGTCTTCTCTCATCATTGCTTTCGGTTGTATAATGAAAATCGCTAGTGTCGCAGTGTTCCAAGAGATGGAACACCTTATTTTATTCAACAATTCCTCGTATGTTTCCTGTATAAAAAGTTAAAAATAATTCAGAATAAATAATTTAGAGTACAGCGAACGATATCACATACAATTTTTTTTTTCAAGCAATCTTTTTTGTATCAAAAAAGAAATTTACAAAATTTCTTGTAAATACGAGGATTTAAAATAACGCGTATCATGGAGTATCCTTGTGTAGTGGTGTATCATAGTATATCATCCTTGTGTAGTGGTGTCATCTATGGGTGAAAAGGAAAGTTCAATGTTAAAAACAAACCTATTTTTATGCATTTGCAATTGAATTTAACAGTTGGAGAAGCTAGCGAAGTTAGGTGTTCCATGTAGTGGAACACTGAGCGGCAAAGGGTTAATGAGTTCTATTAAGAAGTTGTAAGATGAGGAAGACTTTGAAGCGACGCTTTTCTCTGAATATGTCGGAGACAGCGGTGATGCGAGATTGTTTTGAATGTACTCCTGCTTGTTGTTTTTGGGACTTTTGTAGTTGCTGTTGTTTGTAACGGGACTTTGGTCTGTTTCGAAGAAATCACTGTTGGACAAGATGATCCAATGCTGGTCGAAATCACCCGGGCTTCCACGATCCATCTGCCACGGTATTTGATTAGAAAAGGAACACGGCATGCTATTCGGTCTCAGCTGAAACAAAAGAAAAAATACCTTATTCAAAATTTTCATCTTATCTTAACTAAAATACAGTAAGGTAGTCTTATATTTATATATCAATACGCAAAAATGAAATTTGTTGTATGTTTTTAGCCAATTTTTAATAATAAGAAGGACTTAAAAATAGTATCGTTCAAAATGTATGATCAATAATGTGAATTTTAGAAAAAAAAAATCTCATATGAGGCCAAAAAGGCAGACAAAAATAAGTTTATTTTTATACAGTTTCTCATTTACTATATACGTAATCTTTTTTATTTAAAATTACTGAAGAAGATATTATTGTTGATTTAATTGTACTTAAAAAAAAAAAAAATCATTGCCGTTGAAACACTATTTAATTTTTATGCCACCGGTATTTCGATACAGAAATCTTCTTATTTCGACAGTTATTTTTCTGATTTTTATAAAAGAAAAAATTTTTTTAGAAAATAATGGTAGAAAAAAAAAAAAAATGCAGAACTCTTTCATCTCTGAAAAAGTGAACTTATTTTCATTAACCTTTTCAACAAATATGAAAAAACAATTATGACACCCCATTTATCTGTCTCTCTATTCCAGCTTTGATTTTCATAAAGTCGAATTTGTTATTGTACAGAATCTAAAACTGACTTATACGAGAGATTAATTGACCTAAAATTATTTATTTATTTATTTTAGATACGAGGGAGGATAGAAGTTTTTAAGGATTATTTTAATAATATCAAGACAATCGTAAATTAAAATTACCTATGATGACGTAATGATCTCCTTAGAAAAATCTGGTGTGAAACAACCACACGACTTCCATTACTCATTATTACAGATATTATATACACTTTTGGGTGATAATGTGATTAGAAGGCATAAAATTACACTAACGAAGTAGACACCTACAATTTTTTCGGTAAGAGAAAGCTGATACACCTGTAAATACATATAAAACACAGTTTACATAGCGAGTTAAAAAATAAGGAGGGGAGGCGGGAATCGGTATAGCCATTTTTTGAAACGCCAATTTTCGAGATCTAAAACTGATTACCTAAGCAGAATCACTGATAATTTTCTTGTAATAATCACGTATTACAGGAAAAAGGATATCTAAGATGGGTTTATGTAACAATTTTCAAGAAAATCTTTAGAGCCGTTTTTGCGATACCGACTTTTACCAATACATGGTATGACAGTGTTTCTCCGTCACCGCAATACCGAGATTCTATAGTTGTAAGGGCCGTGTCGAAGTACACAAAAAAACTGTAGATAGTAATTTTCCTTTTCAGAAGAAGTAATCAGGCAGAATAAGATTAACTTGCATTTTATTGAAAAAATCACAAAAAGAATTCCTCTTCAAGCATGAAGTACATCCTTTTTTGAAGCACAGAAGAATATATCAATCTCCCACGGAAATTGAGAAGGGGGGAGAGGAGGACACCACAGAAAAACGGCTTACTCTATCAACGTCAAAATCGCAAAAGCTTTACTAAATCTCGCAGCTTCCTAGAAGTTAAATTGCAACCCCAAAGATTGGCATCGTTCAAATGCAGCCAAAAGAATGCCAAACTGTTTCTTTGTTCTTCTAACATATTCATACTAAATTTTTGAATATAAAAAGTTCGTTACAAATATTAAATCGATTTGACATTGAGAAGCCATGCCAAATGACCTTCAACTCTCAATGAACAAAGACGGCGACGCTTAGACTATAAAAACAACACTATAAATCTATTTTTAGAATTATAATGACCCTCTTGAAATAATAATAGGTTTTTAACGTAAACATACAAGGGTAATAAACATGAAATCAAATGATTATTTTATTTTATTAATAGCTGTATATGCTAGAAATATGTTGATAACGGCTTTTTAAATTACCCTCTGAAAATAAATAATTATGGCTAAATTGATTTAATCCATCCGGGGAAAATGTATAAACATACTATTTTTCAAAAACCCTGATATAAAAATTGCTTATTTTATTCCTAGATGAATGTGTTTGTAACGATAGAAGAACAAAGAAATGAAAATTTTGATTTAAAAATAAAACGGGAAATTCTCTATTATAATTAATTAATTGAGTTAGATAAATTTAAAAAGATTTATTTTATATAATCTATATTAATCCCTCCTTTTTGTTATATATTAAATTTGGATAAATAAATAAGCTTTTAAAGGACATATGTGTGAGAACACTCACACATATATCTCCCCTTCGACTAGTAAAAAAAAAAATAAGTCCTCCTCGCCTCCTGTATAGAAATGTCTATACAAACAATAATATTCAAAAGCACTTACCAAAGACGCACACTTAAAAAAATGATATTACATCATAAGTAAAAATTATATGAATGCTTAATATTGAACAAACCAAATATATATGAAATATAAACATTAATTCAAAAATACAAAATACACATATTTTAAAAATATCAGTATAACCAAAAACTTTAAGAGAAACACTTTGTCATGACACGCGCAAAAATGTGGCTTCTATAAATAAGTTCAAACTGCATTTCAATATAGTTCATAGTCTTTTTTTATATGCCACCAAAAATTTCAGCTGAAATGTTTTTTTATGAAAGAGTCTCTTTTTGATGAACTTAGCAAATAATGCCACAGTAACAGTTACTAACGTTAGATTCTTACACACAAAATATTAAATTTTCACACTAATATGTATAGTGAAATAGAGAAAAAAAAATATATAAATTACACATATGCATATATATTGTTGAAATACTAAAGGTTCCAGCATATTATTGTAATATTTATTTGTCTAACACCTTGGTTACACACATTGGTCAACGTTAAACAAAATTGTGTGCAAAAAAAAAAAATAAATAAATAAATAAATAAATAAAAGTAAAGAAACAGAAAAGTTTTCGTGTATACCACACAGGAAAGATTTTAAAAAGGACGCCATTGGCAGTCAAAAAAAAAAAAATCTTCTCTTAATCCTTACAAAAAGTAAGTGTAATGATGTTAACTTAAGGCTAACATCCTAGCGGGACAGGGCGTGTTGAAAGACCTGCACTGTTAGGCACAGGCCTCCGTCCCCCAGCAGAGTCCACAGACCCCTGTAGGGACACCTCACGAAACCGATTAATTAAGTGTCATAAATGTTGAAAAATTAATGGCAACAAAAATATAGGTTCTCATCACGTATCCAATGTTGCTCTCCCGGGAGAAAATTTTGAACGAGACAACATATATCTAGGATAGGGTTAATAAATAAGTAAAAGAAAACAAATTGACAAAATTTTGAGTGATGAGAGGGAGTGCCAAAATACTAAAAAAAATTTAGATTGGATATTGAACAAACCAAACACATGTTGTACACCAAAAATCAATTGGAAACTTATAAAATTTAGCTGTATGTATATTGTTAGCACTATTATCATTAATAATTAATTTCCTATGAACTTAATCTGTATTCTAATGAAATATCTCTATTAAATATATTTCAAGTGTCTTACTTTTGTTTAACCTTCACCCAATAAAAATAGATATAGTAAACATTAAATAAGAAAAATAACACCTTGATTACTAATTTAGAAATTCAAAATATGATCTATAAACATTTATGTTATCATTAGAGTCTTTTTTTTTTTTTTTTTTTTTTTTTAGTTGTATCTTATTTATAAATATTATATATATTCAACAACACTGCAATGCAAGAAATAGTCTTTACATCAAAAGAAAAATATAAAAAAACAGTGGACCAGCCATCTAAAAATAAAAAAATAAAATAAATAAAGACGAGTTCCTGCACAGCAAACAAATACACTCCATTGGCCATTGGAAAATGCATTTGTGAAGCAAAATATATTCAAACTTTTTTTGTGAAAAAAATTAATTGCGATTTCTTAAGTTATAAGGATGTGTAGAATTATTGCCAATATTATGTGTTACATTGGAGTTGGGTTCAGTAAACAGATAATTACGTCGAGGCGGAGCAATAAGGAGTCTATCAATATGGACTCTGAAAGCTTTATTATCAGGTGCATGTAATCTCTTAATGGAAAAGGAAACTGGCGAGTGTTTTTGTACAACAATAAATGGCCCAGAATACTTGGGTTTAAATTTATCTATTGATTTCAAGTATACAACATCATGAACAGCAACTGGCCTCAGTTTTGCACGTTTTTGAAAATTTTGATATCTTTTGTCTTGATTTTCTTTAATGTTAGAATATGCTTTGCTATAGATGTTATCTAAGTCGTGTAATAATTTATATATGTCTACATTTTTATCCAAAAATGGCTGATTTATAAATTGGTCAAATGCATCAAATATTAAAGACAGTTCCCTACCAAAATGCAGTAGGTTAGGTGAAAACAATGTGGATGAATGTGTTGAACCATTGTAAAGTGATTTATGTATAGCTAGTGAATTTTCAAAAGAATACCCCTCAGAAATTAAAGTGTTAATTGAGTACTTTATAGATTTATTTACCCTCTCAGAAATAGAGTTACTTTGAGGATGAGCAACAGATGAATGTAAAATTTTTATGCCAAGTTTATCATTAAAAATATTATAAATAGTTGATGTAAACTGTTTGCCTAAATCTGATAATATTACTGATGGTCTACCAAATGTTGTAATGTAATTAAATAAACATTTAACTATTTTTGATGAAGAAGTGTCTTTTAATTGAAATAATTCAATGTGTCGCGAAAAATGGTCAATCACAGTCAAAACTGAATGTCCATCTATAAAAGGACCAACCAAGTCGACACTAATAGTATGCCCTGGATGTGTTGGAGTATAAGTGGGTTGTAGAGGAGCTGGTGGTGTGTTATGATGTTTATTTTGTAAACATAAAGTACACGAAGCAACAAAATTTAAAGTGTCATACCTTTCCAATAATATCTATTTGATAAAAATTCGTATGTTTCTGTCAACCCAAAGTGAGAAAGGTGCGAAATGGTTAAAACTTTAGATTTTAAAGAATGTGGTACAACAATGAGATATGAAAAAGTATTATTATGCAAATTTTGTTTCTTGTACATTAAAACTTTAGAATCTGGATGAATAAAAAAATTATCATTATTTTTTGAAAAACCTTTTCTCAAAATTTGCCTGTAAATAATAGACAATTTTGGATCATTCTTTTGCTCAGATATAAATGTATTATTTGAAATTTCCAAAAGGGGATCTTTATTTTGAGTATTACCAGAAACTAGAAAATTGTTGAATTGATTTTGTTGTACAGACTGAGTAGAAGTGGAAATTTGATTAATTGAATGTGTGTCATCTTGTACGATAGGAAGAGGTTGAGAACTGAATATTAATTCTGGATTTGTTTTTAAATTTTGTTGATTATTTGAGAAGTCTGATCTTGATAAATAATCCGCTAAAACATTTGTAGGGCCAGGAATATGTTCAAATTCAAATGAGTATTCTGACAACTCTAACAGCCATTTAGTAGTTAAATCAGCAGGACTATTTGTTTTTCTATATGTTTTTAAAGGAGCACTGTCAGACAAAATGATAAACTTTCTATTGTATAAGTAATATTTGAAAGCAATTACAGATTTATAAATGGCCATTAATTCAAGTTTGATAGCCGGATATCTTTTTTCAGACGGTTTAAGTGATTTAGAGAAAAAGGCGACAGGTAATAATTGATTGTCATATTTCTGCATCAAAACTCCTGCAATAGAAATATTTGATGCATCAGTGTTGAGAAAGAAAGTCTTGTTCCAATCCGGTAATCTTACCATAGGTGAATTTAAAAATATATCTTGAAATTTCTTAAAAATATCCTGATGATGTTTATTCCAAACAAATTTTGTTTTCGGTTTAGTCAATTCAATAAGTGGTTGAATTAATTTAGAAAAATTATGAATAAGAGACTTATAAAAGGTTACAACTCCTATAAAGCGTTTTAATTGTCTTTTTGTTGTAGGTGTAGGGAAAGAGTTTATTTTAATGATATTTGACTCAATTGGAGAAATTGAATTATTCTCTATGTGAAATCCCAAATAATTTACAGCACTCTTATTACATTTACTAGGAGCTAAGGTTAAATTATATTTAATTAAAATCTTAAGAATTCTTTCAAGTTTGACACATGTCTCTTCAAAACTATTTGCACCAAATATTAAATCATCCTGATACGCGTAAATTCCATCTATATTAATTTCATCAATTAAAGAATGCATGAGTGCTTGATACTGAGAAGCCGCGTTTTTAAGACCAAAACATAGTCTTTTAAATTTGAAACTGCCAAACATTGATGTGAAAGTAATTTTATCTTGTAAATGTTCCGGTAAATCAATTTGATGATACGCCTGTTGGAAATCAAGACAAGTGAAAAATTTATACGCAGATAGATCAGCTATTATATTTTGAATTTTAGGTAACGGATAAGAAGAACCTTGAATAATAGAATTTAACATTCTTAAATCTAACGCGAGGCGAAATTTCTGTTTACCAGATCCATCTTGTTTTTTTTTTTTTTACTAATAAAATTGGGCAAGCCCATTCTGAGCAGTTTCGCTCAATAATCCCAGCCTCTACCAATTGGTTAATTTGATCTCTAGCTTCCTGTTGTAAAGCCTGAGGAATGGGAAAGGGCAAAGTCTTAATTGGATAGTCACTTAAAAATTTTAAATTTGGTACTACCTTGTCAGTATGTCCAAGGGTTTTCATATTTTTAGAAAATGCTGCGAAATTACTTAATAAAATTTGTTTTAATTTTGTTGCATGAGCCCCCATTGAGATGTTTAACATCAAAGTCCGTGGGTGTTAAATCTTGTTTTCTCATTTTTAATACATCACTAGAAGGTTGAATACAATTAATAAATTGTGAATCCTCTGAAATTTCAACATTATCATTTTGTTTTGAATCATAGTCTATAATTTGTTCGATTTCTTTAATTGTACCAATATTTGAATGTTTGTTTACATGCATACTTCTATTAGTGTTATTCTTAACATATAACTGAAATTTTACTCTATCATATTTACTATTACAATTTTGTTTCTGAGAATGATCAATATTAACTATTGAATCCAAAAAAATTAATTTGGAAGAACTCTTTTTACTCTGAAATAAATAATCACCCGAAGAATCTTTGGGACAATAAACCGTAATAGAAGATTCTTCTTTGGGTTGTAAAATAAGTTTTTGTCCCGTTTTTACTGAAAGTTTCTTACATTGAGTATGCATATTAAGATTTTCTTCGTGGTCGCTATATGTGTTTGTTATGGGAATACTCAGATCTTTTATTTTTAACAAGGACCTCTGCATATCTAATATTACATGATATTGTTGAATAAAATCATAACCCAAAATAACCCTAAATGCAGAACCTTCAAGAATGTCTACTATGAAAAATTTTTGTGAAAAAAATTGATTTTGAATTTTGAAAGTGGTTTGTGTACAAGATGAAAACTGTACATTCGAGTTCACGGTTTTGATTGTCACATGGGAAGATAAATGCTTATATTTCAAACTATGTTTTAATTTATTAAATGTACTTTAAGCTAACACAGACTAACAGAACTACCAGTGTCAAGAAGTATGTTTACCTTTTATTTATCTAGCAAAATTTTAATAAGAGGTAACTTTGGAGAATTTACATGGACATTAAAAATGTTCTCCCTTTTATCGTTATTTGTTTGAGTACATTTAGAATCAGAAATTTTCAAGATTTGTTGTGTCTGAGACGCAGTAGAATTCACCAATCTAACACTAGATAATTTGGGTAGATTAAAGTTATTATCAATGTCCAGAGAAAAATTTTGTGCTGATGCTCTATTCAATTCCTGAGATGTACTTGCATCAGCTAAACTACATCTCTGCGCTCGTTTAAATTATTTGGATTTTTACTATAATTATTTCTGTCATAATTTTTACCCCTAGTCTGATTTCTTTGCCATCTAAAGCACCTAGTAGCAACATGTCCTCTTTTATTGCACAATTGGCAAATAGGAGAAGAATGATATCTGTTCTTATTTTGATTACCCCTGAAATTTTGTTTACCCCTGAAATTTTGATTTCTACTTTTATAATTATGTCTTAATTCACTTTGCCTATTATTGTTTCTTTGCCTATCTTGCACTGGGGATTCGTGTGTATGATTAACCTCATCAGATTTACTAGCGAATGACAGATTATTCATTCTATCTGTCAGTTCGACTAACTTTTCAGATAGTGTATTTATGACTGGGTTATTTAAACTCAATTGTAATAATGTTTCATTAGCATTAATATCTTGTAATTTCTGTGCTCGGTTGACCGCCTGTTGATACTCAGAGATTCCCTCTTCTTGAATCTTAACTCTGATATTTGAGGGAATGGTTGAAATAAATTTAGTAAACTTAATGGAATTTAAAGCATTAGCATCATTAATCTGAGAATATACTACATCCGCTAAAATATTTAGCCTGTGGGAAAAATTTCTAATAGACTCTTGTGGTAAGAGTATTAAATTGTTAAATTCCACAAGAGCCTGAGTACTGCTCATTGGAGCAAAAAAATTTTTGAATTCATCCTTGATAAATTTTAAATCTGTGGATTTATATAATAAAGGAGATTGAGTGATGAACTTTAATGCAGGGCCGGTTAATTTTCCTTTTAAAATTGCCACTGCCTCTTCTGAATTTAATCTATTTAATTTTGCATATGACTCAATCTGATCAAAAAAAAAAATTCAAGTAAGGATGAGTCACCGTCAAAATTTAGAATATTAATATTGATGTTCTTTTTAGAGGCCATCTTAATTATTTATGTTGGGTCAAATAAATACTAATATATCTCAGAAATACTCGAGTAAAAAAAAATATAATGTATTAAATTAATGAGCACAAAAATCACGCATCTTTCCTTTTGATGCATACGGCAAATGCATATGATAAAATACCTTATTAAAAATATCGAAAAGTATATATATATATCTTAAAATATTCGAAAAATAAAATAAATCATAAGGAATTCTATAAATTTGCAACAGTAATTGTAATAAATCACTTAAAAAAATAAATCACAATATGCAAATAAAAGTATTAATCATCATGAAAGAACAAAAAATAAAATATATATAAAATATCCCATCGAAATACTGTGAAACCCATTAAAAATATATATTTCAAAATTGTCCGAGCAAAAAAAATAAATTGCGTTAAGATCTATGAGCACAAACTATTATGCATTTTTCCTTTTGTTACTCACAGAAAATGCAAATGATAAAATACCTAACCAAAATATTATGTAAGCAGATTACCAAAAAAAAATTATATATATCAAAATGTTCCAAAAATTAAAATAAATCACTTTAAGCTTTATAAGCAAAGAAAAATACCAATTATCATGAAAAACACCAAAACATATATACATATATACTTATATCACATGAAATACTTTATTAAAAAATTAAGAAAAATATATATATTTCAAAAATTTCAAAAGAATAAGGAAGATTCTTTTTTTTTTTTTCTTAAAATTTCAATAAAATGTCAAAATAGAATTCTTAAATCAATTATGTTCCAAATATAAATCTATATATCATATTAAAAATTCTCTTCCCTGCTTCTCTTATAATTATCATTATTATTATTATTTCTTCTTAAAAAGAAATCTTAATTTTATACCAAATAACAAGAATCCTTGGTGAGAAAGAAAGCAGAAAAAAAAAAAAAAAATTCACTAACAACTGAAAATTATATATTGTATAACCAACAGTATATATTTATATGAAATATCCAAAATATAAGATAAACTTAACTTACCAATTCTTGGACATAACTTGGTTAAAAAAAAATATTCTGTAAACAAAAAAATTATTGTTTAATTTTATTAATATTTTTCAATTAATTTTATTAATTTGTTCCAAAAAATGGTTTATTTTTTCCCTATTTTCTTTCCTCTCTCTTCCAATTTGCTTGAATATCAAAAAAAAAAAAAAAAAAAAAAAAAACTTTGCAATCACTGCACTTCACTGAATTTTCGACCGTGAATTGGAAAACAACTATTTCTGATCAAAAACTGATCCTGATCCTCTGAACAAAAACACATGATTCGGAAGCGCGAAGTTGTTGATTCTGTAGAGGTGCAGGTGCCGAACGGAAAAATTTTTTTCTGGGTAAACTGTGTAGATGATTCTCATGCGTCCTTGGCAATATAGATGAAGAAAAACCCTTGACCAGTCCAATTTCAGGCCTTACTCATGGCCGCTAAGTTCCATCTGAAGAGTTGAATGATCAATACACCCATATCCGAAGAGAGCTTTCACTTGAAGTTGCACACAGGAAAAATGTTTCATGACCATTGATATTTTCGGGCAACGCTTACAGCCACTGATTCAAGCAAGCATTTGTTCGTAACAACAAGCAAGTTCAATGCGCGTAAAAAGGAGATTCATCCACCAAAATTTAGAGTCAATATTTTCCCTGTCCATGACTCTTAAAAAGGTCCTTTTGGGCATGAAAATCTTAATAAAATGTTCGATGCATTCCTTTCCTTCCTCTCCCCCGCATCACCAAAGTCCGGAGAGAACCTGGAGGCACCATAAATATATGGTGTTTCTCCGTCACCGCAATACCGAGATTCCATAGCTGTAAGGGCCGTGTCGAAGTACACAAAAAAACTGTAGATAGTAATTTTCCTTTTCAGAAGAAGTAATCAGGCAGAATAAGATTAACTTGCATTTTATTGAAAAAATCACAAAAAGAATTCCTCTTCAAGCATGAAGTACATCCTTTTTTGAAGCACAGAAGAATATATCAATCTCCCACGGAAATTGAGAAGGGGGGAGAGGAGGACACCACAGAAAAACGGCTTACTCTATCAACGTCAAAATCGCAAAAGCTTTACTAAATCTCGCAGCTTCCTAGAAGTTAAATTGCAACCCCAAAGATTGGCATCGTTGAAATGCAGCCAAAAGAATGCCAAACTGTTTCTTTGTTCTTCTAACATATTCATACTAAATTTTTGAACATAAAAAGTTCGTTACAAATATTAAATCGATTTGACATTGAGAAGCCATGCCAAATGACCTTCAACTCTCAATGAACAAAGACGGCGACGCTTAGACTATAAAAACAACACTATAAATCTATTTTTAGAATTATAATGACCCTCTTGAAATAATAATAGGTTTTTAACGTAAACATACAAGGGTAATAAACATGAAATCAAATGATTATTTTATTTTATTAATAGCTGTATATGCTAGAAATATGTTGATAACGGCTTTTTAAATTACCCTCTGAAAATAAATAATTATGGCTAAATTGATTTAATCCATCCGGGGAAAATGTATAAACATACTATTTTTCAAAAACCCTGATATAAAAATTGCTTATTTTATTCCTAGATGAATGTGCTTGTAACGATAGAAGAACAAAGAAATGAAAATTTTGATTTAAAAATAAAACGGGAAATTCTCTATAATTAATTAATTGAGTTAGATAAATTTAAAAAGATTTATTTTATATAATCTATATTAATCCCTCCTTTTTGTTATATATTAAATTTGGATCAATAAATAAGCTTTTAAAGGACATATGTGTGAGAGCACTCACACATATATCTCCCCTTCGACTAGTAAAAAAAAAATAAGTTCTCCTCGCCTCCTGTATAGAAATATCTATACAAACAATAATATTCAAAAGCACTTACCAAAGACGCACACTTAAAAAAATGATATTACATCATAAGTAAAAATTATATGAATGCTTAATATTGAACAAACCAAATATATATGAAATATAAACATTAATTCAAAAATACAAAATACACATATTTCAAAAATATCAGTATAACCAAAAACTTTAAGAGAAACACTTTGTCATGACAGGCGCAAAAACTGGCTTCATTTTCGGTTTCAGTAGACCAAAAAACATAAAGATCAGCCAAAATTATAAAATGAAAATTTTATTTTTTCGACCTATGATCAGTACTGCAAGGCTTAAGAATAAATGGTGTACATGTTTTTTTTTTAACTTTTAAATAGATGTGTTTACTAAATTTTGGCTCGTATATTGATCTATTCTCCGAAAGATAAGTCCATTCTCGAACAGCATATTTGACTTGGCAGGTTTATCGGTAGTACCCGAAACTTAGAGTAGAGATAATAAATACATTTTAACAGATTCATAATAATCATAGATATAGTAACAAGACATAGATTGATCAGCGAGAGGGAAAAAGTGATACCTTTGTTTTCGGGAAAAGTCACTCTAATGGCTGCCTTTTCCCGAGTAAATCACACACAGGAATACACACGGATAATTGAGTAAATAAAATTTATGAATAATTTATTTACTAAAGGTGAATGAAAAACGCCAGATACAGTTTCAAATTCATTTTTGTTTTTATTCTTTTTTTCAATACTCTCTAATGGCTGATTTTAGAACTTTTTTTGGCATCACAATTTTTTGCTCGATAACATGGGGATGATAGATCTATATATATTACTATATCTATGATAATAATACAACCTCAAAAACAGCCTCTCCTGGTCTTTTTTTAATATATACATTTGAACCCTTATCAGACGTTTATACTAAGCTTATTAGAGCTCAGTGGACGTGAATTATACCGAAGGCTATCATACATAGAACGAAACGTAGAACAGCCACGAACTGTAGAGGACTGATCGTGTGGTACATTAGTTATTGTAATTGCAGCATTAAACAGTTTCCTTTTTCATATATTTTCATTCTACCACTCCTCCATTTTTTTTTTCTTGGACATGTTACTAATTTAATAGGCCCTGTGAGTTTAATGTGAATATTCTCTTTTTTCATATGATGTTTAAATATTACTTTTGACGAATATATAAATGTATATGCTAATTATTTAGAATATAGAATTTATATGCTAAGTTAAATATTGTATGTTCTTCAGCTTTGCCCTGTAAAAGCACAATGAAACCCTAAAATAGAAATATTACTCTCCACATACTTCCCTTATGACACTATGATACTATATTATGCTGATTAACAGGGGGAAAAAAATGAAATTCGTTAAATATAACATCTTAGGTGGTATTTATTTACATACTTACAGTAGTACATGTGTGTTGACATGCATACACTTGTACACCTATGACATTATTGCCACTATAAATTTGATGATATTTTTTCGAAATATTGATGCATTTTACATCAAAAGCAATTCATCGAGGACAATCCTAGTGTAAAATAAAATATACAGACGACGTTAACGCGAACACGCGTAACGTGAATTTCTTTTAACATGAACTGCTTCCACAATCCCCTTAAAAATAATGATTTGTTTAGTTACATGGAGATTAGTTACTGATAGCGTGAACTACTGATAACATGAACATTTTTTTTTTTAATCTAATTGAGATTCACGTTAACGAGGTTCGATTGTATAAATTATGTGCAATTATCCTTAAACCAAATATTATGGCATGCCCCCTGGTCACCCCCCCCCTCCCCCCGAGAATTAAAAAAGCGATTGTTTTTACCTTTAAGTACGGGTCAGGGGTCCACCATTGATCAAGTTTGTATAGAAAGTGTGTTTTCTACTTTATCTGGTGTTTTTTGTGTTGCTGGGTACAATTGGCCTATAGTCTATACCGAAGCAAAGACCAGTTCTCAATACCGCCTAGAGGTCCTGACTGGAAATCCTACTAGGTAGGAGTTAAACTTGAGAACCTGTAAAGCATCAATTAGTTATTTATTTTTTGTTTTTTCACTAGAAGTGATATTTAGTTCTTTATTTTATTGCAATTCACCTGTCATGGGTGACGAGGATGCGTCTTCGGATCTCGGAGAAAGAATTTCCGAGTCTGACAGAGACAGCTTCATCGAAAGAGCCCTGAAAGTCCAAGAAGAATTGAATGGACTGTTTGTCCACAGAGAAATAAAGAAGGAACTGAGAGATTCCGTAAGATGTAAACTCCAAGAATTGGTTAAAGTCGTCATCGGCCAGTCCAACGTTATCTCCCACATGACTGGGATTTTAGGGGAGAAAGACAAACAGCTGCAGAGCAGAGCATACAGCGATGCCGTCAAGAAGACGGTCACTCCGTCCAGAATCGAAAGGGCTAGGAGTAAATCCAGGACGAGGAAAACTTATGCTATCAAAGTGATTCCTCAGGATAAGACCTTGAAATCAACTGACACACTTCGAGAGATTAAAAAGAATATCAATCCAAAGCAGATCAATGTAGGGATAAATGCCGTCAGAAATATGAAAGAAGGCGGAGTCGTCATCGAAGTAAGCCAGAAGGAAGATATTGACACTCTCATCAAGGAATTTAAAGAGAAAGATGCCCTCAAGACCTTTGAGACTTCAGAAATAAAGAAAAGAACTCCTCAACTACTGATCTTCAGCGTAGATGAAGAGATGACCGAACAACAGCTTTTGAGCGAAATCTTAGAAAACAACGACATATCTGTTAAAGAAGAATTACAAGTCAAATACAAGTACAAAGCTAGGGGAGGCCTAAATTGGGTCTTGGCATTAAACCCTGTTGACTTCAATAGCATTATAAAAGAACGGAAAATCAAGATCAACTGGAGAAGATTGGATTGTAAAGAACACCTGAGGCCGATGATGTGTTTCAACTGTGCTAGATACGGGCACACTAGCAAGTATTGTAGAAATCAAAAGATTTGTTTAAAGTGTGGAGATAAAGAACACGAAACCAAAAGCTGCCCTAAAGAGGCCAAATGTATAAATTGCTTGTATACAAATCAGAACTTTAAAACTAACTTTCCTACCACCCATACCTGTACCGATAAAACCTGTTCCATTTGGCTCAAAGAAATAGAGAAGTTAATACTAAGAACTGACTATGTCCAACAGTAATAACAATACAATCAATATCTGGCATTTAAATCTAGGTAACAGTAGAGCAGCTTCTGCTACTCTACTTCAAGACCGGTGTGAAGTGGACATCATCGGTCTCAACGAAATGTATCTGTATAAAAATAAAATCACCAGTCTTCCTAGGAATAGCAGAGCCTTCTATTATAATAGCGAAGCCAAAGCGGCTGTTGTTGTTTTGAATAAGAACTTTTCTACTTTTTTATGTTATTGCAACAAGTTTGTTGTGATGGTCGAAATTACCTTTTATAATTTTCGTTTTATGGCTGTCTCTGTGTATTCCAGGCCTTCAGGAGATATTTTAGACGAAATAAATATTATTCAAATATTACTTAACAAATACTCCAGTATTCCTACCATCATCATAGGCGATTGGAACGCTAAGTCCTACCTCTGGGGCAATAGACCCCTGGATAGCAGAGGAGAAAAGATAACCCAACTTATGTTGAATTATGATTTACAGTTACTCAATCAAGCTGATTCGATTCCGACCTTTGTTAGAGGCCTTCGTATGAGTTGGATTGACTTGGCTTTCGTTAAGAACTTCGATGATAACGTCGACTTTGATTTCTCAGTAGAAGACAGACACTTTGGGAGCGATCACAATCTTGTTATCATCCTTGTTAAATTAAATAGAATTATTATTTCGGAGAATAGTTATCTCTCCTTAAAAAAGATGAATTGGTGGAAGTTGAAGATTGGTATTTATGATTTAATAAGTTATTATAAGACCGAATCAATGGAGGACATTGATAATTATATTATTAACTTTCAAGAAAGTCTTTATAAACTGGGCATAGATTGTGTAAGGAAACCATTAAATAAACCTAAGAAGAACGCTCCCTGGTGGAATCAGAAAATCCAGGTTTTTAGAAGCAAAGTCGGAGCTCTCAGAAGAAGGTATCAAAAGGAACCTGTAGAAAAATTGAGAAATAAAAGGATGATGGAATTTAGAAAAGCCCAAGCTCAGTATAAGAAATTAATCAACCAAGAAAAGAAGAAAAGTTTTAAAGAGTACATAGACTCCATTACCAAGACGACAATTCATAACAGTGTTTATAACGCAGTTGTTGGTAAAGCCAAGAAGCCACTTAATATAACCAGTATGACTAAAGAAGGCGGAAGCTCCACTATTGATAGGAATGAAAGTATTGGATTAATTTTGAACCACCACTTTGGACTCAACTATAATCTATATAATAGTACCAGGAAACCTATAGAATCTAACTTTATTCCGATCACTATTAATGAAATATATAATGTTATAAACCAATTACAAAACAACAAGGCTCCAGGACACGATGGTATTACTTATGAAATTATAAAACACGTTTTTCATGCAGATCGTGTTTGGTTTGCTGAAGTATTAAATTATTGTTTGAAATCTGGAAAGTTTCCCAAGACCTGGAAAAGTGCTAAAGTTATACTTATTTTAAAAGAGGGAAAGCCTCCCGATCTTCCTGGAAGCTATCGACCTATCTGTTTGCTGCCAACATTTGGAAAAGTCTTCGATAAAGTGATTACAAGTCGTCTTGATTATTTTCTCGAAAATAATAATATTATCTCTGAGTGTCAGTTTGGATTTCGCAAAGGAAAGTCTACCTCTAAAGAGTCACTGTGAAAATTAAGAGTGTCAATAATAATAATGAAATAGAATTACTTCTTTCAATCGATTTCAGGAATGCATTTAACAGTATTTTCTGGAATTCTATATATGACGCTTTTATTGATTATGAAGTGCCTTCTAGCTTATATAATATAATCCTGAATTTTCTAGAAGACAGAGTTGTTTCCTTCGATGACGTGCACCTGAGTTACAATAGAGGTGTTCCTCAAGGATCTAGCCTCGGCCCGAAGCTCTGGAATATAGTTATTAATTCGTTTTTGGAAGACCCCGAAGTTAGGGGTTCTGTCCAGGCTTTTGCAGATGATCTTCTAATTATCACTCATGCTACGGCCTCTTATCATTTCAGTACTACTGGTAGCAGTTATTTAGAAAAAGTTGTCAAGTGGGCTGAGGTTAGAGGTTTAGATGTCAACAAAGACCAGTTCAACTATACAATGATTCGTAAAGGAGCAAAATTGATTACTTGTAGACCTACGATTATTTTCGGAGATATTAAAATCAAATATCTCAATGCTCTCACTTACTTGGGTGTCATGTTTGTATCATGAACTACATTAGCACTTTATCAACGTGTAGAAAATCTTTAAAGTGGTAATGTCGTCAATTTTTGCCAGATGCATAATTTAACTTTTTACAATTTTTTAATGCTCACGTTTCATTAAATGTATTTATTTTTATGTCGAAAGAAAATGAACTCGTAAATTTTTATGGCAACAATTAAGTTATAGCTAATACATAGAATAATAATATAGGAAGAAGGAGCATGCCAATACTCTAATGCTTACAAACCCCTTCTAGTGAAATGCCAGCGAAAGCCACTTTTGCTCCTCTCAACTTTGAAGTAGGGCACCCATCCTCCACGCATTTATCGCTGTTTGTTGTGGGTGCTGCCTCGCAGACTGTTTGAGAGAGAGACGAGACGATTCAAAAATCTCGCCAACAAGTCGCCAACCAATCAGATGGAAGCACTGTTACAACCGTATACCCGGCATTCCTGGATTTTACAAACCGAAACCAAAACACGTACGCTCCTTCTTCCTTTATTATTATTCTATGTAGCTAATATTTTAATGATTATTTTTATTGCTATTAGGAGCTTATTATTTTCATATTTTAATTAATTAAAAGAAAACTATTCGAAAATTCGAAAATCGGACTTTGAAGTATTGTGTTGTCACCGGATTCTGAGCTACTGTGAAAGTTTCAAATGTCTAGCTAGTTGAGAAGTTAGTTAAAAATAGATTGCAAGATTTGTACCGGACAAACAAACACACAAACTAACAAGAATAGAAGTTAATAAAAACATGGTAAAATAACACAGTTTTAATTTAATCGGAATGGAGAAAACCATTACAACCACTTACTAATTTTAACACTCTCATGAAGAATTTTCTGTATATAATGGTATATTAATTAAGATTTCATGATTTTAATATTTTTGTTGATTACAGTTATTATTATGATGATTTTAATTTTTACAAAAGGGTTCGGTCACGGAAATAATTTCTTAAACTAGGGTTATGCCGTTGAAAAAAAAAAAAAAAGAGAGAGAAATTTACTCGTTGAAATGACAAGAATTCTTTTTTAATGAAGGAAATACAGTAATTTTCAAAATGCATTTAATATTAATATAAAAAATCCATAATAGTTAATAATATTCGAGATTGCTTTTCTATGCATGAATTATTAATTAAGTAGTGGCCGTCCAGGTTCTAAGAAAAAATTGGGGTTGGCCTAACTTTAAAAACTGACAGCCAATTGCTCCAATCAGTGAACAGTTGATAGTGACCGTTAAGAGAGATAGTGATTAGTAAGAGTTGATAGTGAAGAGTTAATAGTAATAATCAGTGACCCTATTAGTTGAAAAATTATCTACTTAACTACCTAAGTTATTTTGACACTTCCTCTCCTAGCTGTGGGGTGACAGAGTTCATAAGAGACAGTTTCCCACCTGTATTCAATTATCTACAAGAACGCCGCTAAAAAAATATACAAACTATCGCATCGCTCAGTGAAATATTTTGTGAAACGTAAATCACTAAAATAAATAGATTTAAGATTTAAATTCTAATGTCGAGAAATTTAATCTTATTAAATAAATAAATAAAAATTCTTTACATAAAATGTTTCAGAACAGAAGAAAATATTTTTTTAATTATAAATACATGCATAATATATATGAATATTATTAAAAAAATGTTTATTGAATTATTTATGCTACATATATAGTTTCAAACAGTAGATAAAATAGCTCTTTCTCTTGTCGAAAGATTCAAACCCACGGTAGTGTGTTTTAAAAAATAGTGGTTGATTTTTTTTTTTTTTTTTTTTTTTTTTTTAAGTTTTAACAGGAAATATGTTTACTCAAAAGTTTTTTTTAATTCTAACTATTTACTTTCTTTCACGTATATACAGGGTAAAGAAAGTGTTGTTTTGGGGTCAAATTTTCGTTTTTTTCTTTCTTTTATTATATTATATAATTATACGTTTTGAAATCCTCTGAATTGGAAAATGTTTTTAGCGGTTGGTTTGTGTGCGTATCTGTCTGTTATCAGCATATATCAAGAACAAATAATAGCAGAAAATCCAAACTTGATATTTTAAATGGGTTTCATATAAATATGCTAAACTAAATTTTTTCCTTGAGACAAAACAAATGGTTCGCGTACAGGAATATCCAAGAGAATTCAAATACATGATGTTTATGGGGTTCAAAGTTCAAATAAATTATGTTCTGATAAGTACAATTTAACATCAATAGGCTGATTAAACAAAAGTGAGTAACAATTTTTTTAAATGCAATAAAAGCATGTTTTGTGTAGATTGTGGTATGGAAATCATTCATCATTCGTTTACAGAGCTCCAAAGTATTTGGATATATGGGGCTATACTTGGAAATTGCTGGAATTATGACTAATTTTGTGTTAGAAGTTTTTTCAAGTAAGAATAAATTTAAATACACAACATTGCTTATCGACAATATGCAGAGCTACTCAAAATTAAGCTAAACGTTCTTTGTATTGAATGTAATTGATGAAAGTGCTTTGCTATATTTTACTATGCCGACGAACACTTGCTCACGAAGCAAAATTAATTTTTCTATCCATACTGTATGTAAACGAATTACTTTTAGTAGTTTTATTCTCAACTCTAGTTTTTTTTTTTCATAACATCACATTTTGAGGTTCCCTGATTTAATAATGATTATAAAAGTCCATTATTTAGCGGTTGATCTGTATATACGTCTGTTATCAGAATAACATAAAAACAGATAACTGCAGGAAATTCAAAAGTGGTATTTTGAAGTTCGTATTAGGTTGCCACTTAAAATTTTGAGCAAGGTTGTCAAATTTGAAGTCAAATTAGTAACAGCCTTGATTATAATTTATTTGTTTATTTTTACTATTATGCATTATAAATAAGTGGGTTTGATGGAGGAGGGGGGTATCCCTCTTACAAAGAAATACATGCGAAATAAAACTGTTCCATATGTTCTAAAAATGTTCCGCAATTTTAGATTTTTTTTCAAGTATATTATTTTTATTATCTTACGCTATTGATCTTAAAACTTAATGTGCAATATATATATGTATGTATGTTTGTATAATGAAAACCTTTTTAAAATTTTCAGTAAATATTCAATACATTTTTCTTTCCTTATTTTATTAAAATATGACATTTTCCTGTTCCTCCCTTAAAATTTTAGTCTTGAGTCTAAACAGTTTTAAGATTTAATTAAGTAGAATTACACTTCAAGGAAAAATTTTATTTATTTATTTATCAATTTTTGGGTCTAATTTTAATGTAATTTTCGAATTTTGATGGAATATAATCCGACACACGCAGAGCTGCAAATACTTTAATTAAGAAAACGTTAAAAATTAAAAAGTAAAATACACTGTAAAAAAAAGTTGTAATTTTTCCTGCACTTTCTGCGGTTTTTTTTCAAGCAGCCATGCTATCAAATAAAAATACAGCACGAAATTTTGTAAAAATTTATTTCTTCCGGTCGCAACCAATAGCAACGTGACTTCCTTTGAACTTTAAACGGAAATATTTGCGGTTTTGTAGAAGATATTCTGTGTCTCAACTGACGACGAGGCAAGCATGGAAAAGGTTAGTTGTTAATTTTTACAATATTAATATTTTGTGCTGATTAATTAAAATGAATTACTTTCAAATATGTTAATTTGTCTAATTACAAGTGTAAAATAACTGTCTATCATTAGATTTAATGCATGTTATTGTGTGTTTTATACAAATATATATAAACTCGCCTTACAGAGTACTACATTTTTAATTTTTTTAACGTTTAAAGATAAAAAAAATAATAATAATAAATGTACATTCTATTTCCCTTCTTTTCCTTTTCTTTCTTTCTTTATTTGTTTGTTCACTTATTTATTCTTTTTTCCCTCAAAATAATACAATATCCATAAATAAATAGCATTTCATTGTATTAAGCGTTTTTTAATAAAAATCTATGGCATATTTTAGAAAGCGCATACGCCTAAATTCTGAAATATGCGGATTTATTCCTAAATATTTAATGTTTATTTGGAATCAGCAAAACAGTTCGATTTTTGACGGTTAAACACAGATATATAATTCCCCATTTTAGCAATCGATGATATAAATAAATACGTGTTCGAGTAATTAGCTGCAATTTAACATAAATTTTATAAATCAAGAATATAACATATTTCGGCAGACACACACATACACACACACACAAAAAATAAATAAATAAATAAATAAATAGAAATAAATAAAAACAAACAAATAAATAAATAAATAAAAATAAAGACAAATAAATAAATAAATAATTTTGATACACTATTGTCAAAAATCATTTGTTTTTAAATTTAAATAAAAATAGCGAGATTTTTAGTGAATAAACAAGACACCTGCCTATTCTTTTGATTACGAATAAAAGGGATTTTTTTCTAACATGTCAAAAAATAGCGATTTAGGTTTCATAATAGCTTTAGTGCGATAAATTTATATAAAAAACTACTATAATTATTAAGAGATATTTCTTTTTTTCTTAAAAAAAAAAAAAAAAAAAAGAATTTGGGTTTAAATGATAATCTAATAAATCTAATAAAAAATTTCTAATAATTTATTCTGCGTCATCTGTGGACTAATTTAAACGTATCAGGGATAATGGAAGAATCTAACCTGTTTGTCTGCATTTGAAACCCAGGTCTTCGGAGGAGTGCATTCCATGGCGGTTTTCCTGTGAGTTTTGGGGAAAATCACAGAAAATTTTGCAGGACTGGTCGATGGATATGAACTAAGTTTGAAGCTAGTATAATCTAGTCTACAAAATTTTAGGACAAATTTGTTAAATTATACCTAGCTAGATATAAAAGAAGATTCTTTTTATTTATTTTAAATTGAGTAGGTAAACATTTGCTGCTTCCAACACAAATATAATGATTTCTGTGCAAATTTATGTTAGTTGAGAACAAAAATGTCAAGCATTAATGAAGTTGTAATATTAAAGTCAAAATTTTACAAAACAGTCTTTCAATTTCCAAAAGCATTAGTTTTCTATTTTGCTTTAGAAGCAAGTACTTTTTACTCCTGTCTCATATAATACTGGAAATATATCTATCGTTATATTAATTATGAAATCAATTATTTCTTTATAAAAATTTCAGCATGCAGCACGCATAACATTCGGATTTTTTTTTTCTTTTATTTACCCTTGTTTCTATTACAGAAACATTTATTATATTTTCACAGTTTTTTTTTCCTAATTAATTGATATGGTGATCAGTGTTAGATAATCTCATTTTTGTCATATATATTACATACCTGTCAACAACAACTATACCGGAATCGAGCTTCTTTCACCGTTAATCACTTAACTTTAAAAATAATAGCGGTTTAAGTAAAAGAAAGCATTTACCATCTAAAGCTGTAAATATAAATATAAATAGTACAAACTGATACAAAAGTTGGGGAAATGTGCGAATTTTATTGATTAACAATGAAACAATAATTTACTTTAGTAATTAATAGCAATTAAACGAAAATTTTAACAAAGAAAAGTAAAATGCTTGTATATTTCATTAATAAGTTGCAGAATTTATACATATTACGGGAAATAACATCGAAGAATTGCTAATTTTATCGATAAGATTCAAGAATTAATTGTAAACGTTGGAAATTATTTGCATTTTTAAACGTAAATTTTGACATCTAACGACGAAATTATTCAGTACTTGAAACATAGGTTGTAAAATTATCGCGTATTTCGTTTTCTTTCTTTTTTTTTTTTTTTAAGGTTGAACTTCCTAGTTTCTCGACAACATAACAGCCTATATGAGAAAAATTATCTGTATTATTAACCTATAACGCTACAATAGTAAATTGGGACAAGTAGATGACTCTTATAATCTTGATAGGATTAAATGTAATAATTATATTCTTAAAAAAATATATATAAATATATATATATATATATTAATTGTTATGTATCAAAGCTTTGTTTTCATTATTTATTTATTTATATTTTTACTTTTTAAGATTATGGTATAAGACTTCTTTGTTGACAAGTGTTTTGGAAATTTCTTTAAAGGAACCTATAGATATCATGCCTTAATTTTGCATTATTATTGTTATTATTATTTTTTTTAAATAATTTTTGTGTTTTGAATAAAACATTTTTAAACGCAGTTGTTGTAAAAAGAATTTCTTACTTCTGTGTTAAATTTGTATACTTTGTTTTCTTCGTATGTGTCCTTTTGTTTTAAATGGTTCATCATGTACAGTGAACAAAGTATTAGAAATACTTGTAATTTTGACATTTTTTCGATTTTTAAAAATAAATAAATAAAAATACTGGATGAAATGGCATGGAACTCCAAACATGCAAGGAACATTTATAAACTACATTTTATATTGTCAAATTAGTCCCTAATAGAATTAGGGGATAAACTATAAACTGAAGAAAAAGCTTAAATATTCTTCATCACCTTCTTCTTGTATTATTTTTTTTATTTCCAATGGCTAGGCAAAAGTTACAGAGGACTATAAATATACGAATCAAATTATAGACAATATAACATAGAAGACCGAAGTCATTGCCTAAGGAGCGATCTTGCCTCCCAATATCTCGACTCTTCTGTAGAACATCGAAGAGCCCTACAACGGGACATATGTTCCCGGTCCATTACTTCTCCAGAATCACAAAGTGGGCAAGTAGGGTCGTTTAAGATACCTATGCGCTTGAAATGAGCAGCAAGGCAGTCATGTCCTGTAGATAGGCGGAAAGTCGCAACTGCCTTACGTCTTGGTTTATCAGGAATTAGAGTAGGACTTAAATTCTTCCATTTCTTTAGAGCTGTACGATTCTCAAGATCTCGTAAAGCATTAGATGCAGATAAATTCTTTAAAAACAGTTTTATCCTCCAGTAAGAAATGGCTGTATTGGGATGTTGTAGTAAGGTGGCACCTCTTTTTGCAAGAAAGTCCGCTTGTTCATTGCCCCAAAGGCCACAATGGCCGGGCACCCACTGGAAAACAATTTGTTTCCCCTTTAAGGTGAGAGTTCTTAATGATTCTTGACATTGGGATACTTCCGGTGTTAATGGATGATCAACAGCGCTTATTGACTGGATGGCTGCCTGAGAGTCAGAAAGAATGACCGCCCTTTCAAACTTGCAATGGACAGCTAATAGTTGCTTTAAGGCTAAACGTATCGCCACAACTTCACCATCAAAGGAGGTACCAATATAGCCCGCAGGGGCATAGAAAGAAAAAAGATCTGAGAACACGCCAGCCCCTACATTGAGATGACAATCAAACTGGGAACCATCTGTAAAAATGTGCAGCCACTGAAATGGTGGATATCTGGCCGCAATGGTCTCTAAGGCAAGACATTTCAACACACTTGGTGCAACATCTCCCTTTCTATGGATAGTTTCAACTATATCCAGCCTCATATCGACATTAATCACTTCCAAGGGATTTCTGGGTGTCAAAAGTGGTTGTATATCACCTGGAATTACAAGATCTTTCTTAATATCCAGGACTATTTGAATAAATCCATTTTGAGTTTTTAAATTCCTTGGCTTGGTCACATAGTCCCTCCAGTAGGGATCCTCTATACGCAGTAGCTTTTCATAGAGACATAAGGCCTTCAATTTCATAATATCTCTCAAGTATATATTCCCTGTTAATAATAACACCGCATCGATAGGAGTGGACTTCACACCTCCTGTGATCAGGCGTAAAGCCTGGTTTTGCAACACTTCCAGCTTATTGACCACAATTTGTGGGGCTGTGATCAGAGCTTCACAGCAATACAACATTAAAGGCTGTATAAAAGTTTTAAAAGTAGTGTTAAGAGTGGACCGAGCGCATCCCCAAGTGCATCCTGCTAAGCGCTTAAGAATACTCATTCTATATGAAATACGCTCGGTAAGCTTTTCAACATGGAGCTTCCAGCTTAATTTATTATCAAAAGTCATTCCCAGGTAGGTAAAGCTGTCTGTGTTGGCGATCGAAGAGCCTTGGTACTTTAACTCTGGCCGGAAAGCCTCATGGGTTAAGGAGAAAGACTGTGAAGCTGTCTTTCCTAAATTTACAGCCATATTATTTTCTTCACACTATTTCGAGAGCACGTGCAGGGCTTTATTTAAGCGACTTTCAATAACATTTTTAGCAACATTTTTTGGTGCTTGGGTCTAGATTACCAAATCATCAGCATATAGTAAACATTTAACATCAGGTATTGATTTAAGTGATGAAATTAGATCATTGACATAAATATTGAACAAGGTGCAGCTACTAACTGCTCCCTGAGGGAGCCCAGTTTGAAGATTAAAGCTTTTGGAGAAAGATTCACCAAATTTAATCCTCCATGTTCTCTGGTTTGTGAAAGATCTAATCCAGTGAAATAATTTGGCAGAAATTCCAATATTCAAGAGCTTCTGGTAAAGCCTTTCCCTCCAGACAGAATCATATGCCCCCTTAAAGTCAACGTAAATAGCTGTTAAAATGTCTCTGTTATCTAATGAATCTTTAACGAATTGGCTAAATTTTGTTACCTGGTCACTCGTTGACCTATTTCTTCGGAAGCCAGCCTGTTCTGTATCTAATATATTATATTCCTCGATATACCAGTTCAAACGGTTAACCACAAGTCTTTCCATGACTTTTGCAATGATACTCGTAAGTGAAATGGGCCTATAGCTGTTCAACTGTCCAGAGTCCTTGTTTTTCTTTAGAACTGGAATTATGATAGCACTTCTCCAATGCGCCGGTATCTGACTCGACTCCCATACACGATTTAGAACATTCAGTACTGTTTTTCTTGCCACACTGCCCAAATGGATAAGAAATTCTGCATGGATATAATCCACACCAGGAGATTTTTTCATTTTGAGACGTCTTAGTGCTGTTCTTGTATTATAAATATTTACAAATAACTTGTAACTTTAACACATTATTGCACTTTATATATACAATATTTGCATTTTATTTTATTTTATTTTATTTTTTAATCATACTATATATTAAGGTAGATATAACTTTTTTTCAAAAAGCATTAACTTATTTTTGGCAAATATTTTGTTTATAGCAAGAATGCATTTTTTTTTTTTTTTTTTTTTAACTATGCATTTGCTAAAAGTAGAATTTTTTTAATTACGTGGGTTGAAAGCTCGATACATTATTGCTCAAAAGTTTAACAAGATTTGCAAACGATCAGTTTTTTCAATTTATAAACTTATCTCTCAATGAAATGTAGAGTCCTGCATCGGGTCGGGTAACCTGATTTTTCCCGAACCCGATCCGACTTGCGGATTGGGTTCGGGTCAGGTTGACTGATCTTTTTTTTACTGCGGGTCGGGTTCAGTTTTCAGCCAGTAAGGTCGACTTGAGAACATCTTTCAAAGAAATTTTACTTTAATAAATAGAAATGTGTTTGCTATATATACCCATAAAGAATACATGCTTACCCAAATTATTATAGTAAAATAAACATCCGTATCGCACTGAAACAATTAACTAAAGACATCAAATACATCATCATTATCTTTTAGAGTAGAAGCTGTGAAAAGCAGGCTTCCTGTTGGAGAATAATCAGATGTGTGATTCATCTATTTTTATTACTCCCATCCTTTTGAAGTAGACTGTGAACGTAAACTAATAATTAATATTTTTTCTTTTACAGATGTTTCTAAGAAGTTATTGAAATATTATGTATTTAGTAGGCATCTGCAGAACTCTATTATTTTTATTTTTACTTATTTATATATATGTGTGTGTGATAAGCATTCAAGAGCAAGCTACAAACGCTAAACTTGAAACTCTTTTTTGAGCACTTGAAATACACATCACACATACGATAGGCAGTAAAATATTTGAAGCGCTATCATTATAATTCATGTTTAAAAGAACTGCACGTAATACTGTTTTATTAAGTAAATATTTGTTGAGTTATAATCTTAGTCATTATGCTGTTAATAAAAAAAGTAAATTGATGATAAAAATTAGCGATAAAAAGAAAGAAAGAAAGAAAAATGTGAATGAGGGCTTTAATAATTTTGCCTCCGACTGCAAATAGTTAAAAATTATTATAAATCTATTTCTCATATCTTAAAATTTTCAACTTAGTACTAGTAATTATATTTTCAATTCTTTTTAAAACGATTTACCAATTTATTTTATAACTTAAAAATGTTTGCATGATTTTTAGTTGAATTATTCATTTTCATTTATATTCGGGTTTCGGGTCTGGTTCAGGTAAAAAGAAATCGGGTTCGGGTCGGGTTTTGGGTTGATTAAAAAAAATTTCGGGCTCGAGTCAGGTTTCGGGTTGATTTAAAATCCAGTTGTCGGGTTCGGGTCGGGTAAAACCGGACCCGTGTAGGACTCTAATGAAATGTTTTAAAACATTGGGTGTTTAAGGAATTGTATTTTCCTGATGTTTTTCTGTGAAGGTTGGTTTAAGACAACATTTAAGAGCAGGAACAAATTGAGTAAAATCTATAATGTTTGTGATCACCCTGTATCATTAAATGAACGAAATGATCTGTAACTTTAGGATGTATTATTATTATATTTCATGGAAAGGTATGTTTTTAAATTGAGAAAAGCTGGTCGTTTGGAAATTTTGTTAAACTTTTGAGCAGGAGAGTATGTTGGGTAACTTTCGTTAAAAGTTCGTTTGAATAGAGTAAAAGTTAAGCAAATTATCGTCAAAGAATGAGCTAGATTTTAGATGTTTTCTAGAGTTAAAATTTCAGAAGAGGTTTTTTGCATACCAAGTATTTTATTTAGAGATCGAATGATTTCAATTATATTGCAAAAATTCTTTTTTATAAAAAATTCCTTGTGGGTTTATAACTCTAATATATTTTTATTTATTTGCAAAGATTTCTGAGTTCCTATTTTTTTAATACAAAAAATAACTTTTCAAATGTGCTTAAAATATTTGGATCTCCAAATTAAAAACGTGGTAATGTAAAAATCCCCTTATTAAATTTCAATTCAGAAAAGTATCTAAAATCTACCCAATTCTTTTGCAGATAAATTGCTTAATTTTTACTCTATTCAAATGAACTTTTGACATAAATTGTCCCATATAAATAGAGTTCAATATGTAAAATAATAATGATAACAATAATATCTATATTTGGAACATGCGCAGTAAATATATATATATGTATATATAAATGTTCATATATCAGCGAATATCAGACATGTGAATATTATGTTTCAGAGTAATGTATCTCTAATGTTTTGTCAAGTTTTCAGCATCTTTTCTAAAATTTTGTTTAAATTCCTTCTTGTTATTATTTTTTTCGGTAAGTTTTTCTGTTTAGAATTTTTAAAACATTAATTATAAATTAACCTGCATAAAAATTGTACGATTCCACACAAAAAGTACATGCAAATATAGAACATAATAAGTACAACAATGTGTTAAAAATACAAGACATTTATAACTTTTTTATGATACAGGGTTATCCAAAGTGTTTGTTCTTTGCTCCAATTTATATTTAATTCTCTAATTTAATCCCATGTGAGTATAAATATTCTTTAGATGTCTGTAGTTCAAAGCCATTACGTCCAGTACTTTTTTAGAAAATCGGAAAAAAAATGTCAAAAATAAATTAATAAATAAATAAATCTAATAATTTGATCACTCACAGTGGTTTTTCTAATTATTCTCTCTTCGGGAGAAAAAAAAAAGTTTTTTACAAGACTTCATTTAATTTTCACAGTTTCCCCGCGTTGTATTATCCAATTACTAGCCATTGCTGCACACTATATCTTTGCATGACCAACTATCATGCTGCTAGTCACTGTGGTGAAAGATTACCTCAGAGCAAGGAGGTGTGTACAAGCCTTTGAAAAATGTCAACAAATGACATGAATTCTGGATGTTTAAGCATTTAAATAAGGAAAACCTTGCTAACATTTAGTGTTTGAAATTTTTCTGAAAGCTTGTGCAACTTTGTTCAAAAGTAATCTCGTGAATATCTAATTATTTTATTTGTTTTAAATAATTTATTAAATATTGCTACAAGATTCCTAAGTACTCTGGTTTTTGTAAGATTCTTCAGACAGTATTTTTTAAGCAGTAAATTTGTTATTAAAGACATTTTTATTTAAAAAAAGTGCCATAAAAAATTAATGGTAGAGAAACTAAACAAATTTTAGGACCATTTGAACTCTGTGCTATCTCGGTACTGCACCGAGATGTATCAGATATACATATAATTTAGTTTAAAAGCATTTTTTTTTTTTTTTTTTCAGAGTTGTATCATTTGAATCCTTAAAAGAAGATGCATCTGAATCTAAGTTTACCCATCCTGCTATGCTCAGGAGTGAAAAAGTGAAAATCATTGCTAGGTTCTTAAATAATAATAAAAATAGAGTAAATTAGTAGCATTGTGGCATTCCAAAAGAATAACATTTAACTATTCACTTACTCAAACGGATAATTTTTTTAGGTGACCAAGTGTAACACTGTAAAAAAAAATGATATTCGTAACTACAGTAATACTTAATTGTATTTTAGATTGGGAATAATAAAGTCTAAATGCTATATTATAGAAAGAATTAAAATGATAATTTTAGAGAATTTTGTGAATTAAAATCAGTGTTATAAGTTTGGGAACTTTTTTCTAATTCAATTGCCACCATTAAATTTTAATTGTAACGGTTGCCTAATCACTTCAAAGATAAATCATCTATTATTTATATAAAATATCATTTCTCAAAATTATTGGTGATATTTGAAAAAAAAAAGTCCCTAATCTGTCAACACTGTGTAGAATTTTCTAGAAATTGGAAAAAAGTTCAAAAGGTAATAAAGAAGGAATGATTAAATAGACAGGATTCCTGTCGTGTCAATTTTGTGATTAGGAATAACAAATGTGTCATCTAGAAAATTTGTCATTAAGATATTAGGTGTACCGGAAAGTTCTGTTCTTTTGAATTAATAAAATGAAAATTTTTATTTAACAATTATCATTTTGAAAGTTACACAAGAATACCTTAAATATTATCCAAGATAACTTTCCGATGTACACATTTTAATTAAAAAGTACAAAACTTTCCGGTAGACCTAACATATCTAATATTCATATTGGGAAAACAAAACGTGAATTGCTTCTAGCAGAATTATGTTTGCATAGAGAACCAAACATCATTTCCCTATTCTTACGTTTATAATTTTGATGGCACACCTACACTGCAGTTCCCTTGGTGTTCTCCCCGGGACACCCTTGAGATATCTTAAGAAATAAAGTACACATTTCCTAGAGATATCACAAGGATGTACTGGGGGTGTATTGTTAGGTCATCTGCGCGAAAATACTTTATTTTTTTATGATTTCGTAATAAAAAGAATAAATAAATAAAAATAAAAAATATTTTGTGATCTCTGCAATTAAATATAAGACAGGGATCGGCGCAATCACTTTTTTAAATAACACTATTTTTATAAAGTAATATCTGTAATATTCAATCAAAGATAACTGCTGTTACAAAAATAGAAACAAACTGCAATTTTTTTTAATGAAAAAAAAATTAAATTAAACATAGCACTTAAAAAAAAAGTATGTTAACTCCAACCCCCTCACTTCCCCCCAACCCCCATCCCCCCCCCCAAAAAAAAAAGAAAGAAAGAAAATAAAAATACCATTGAACAATTAATTATAGAAAGGATACAGCAACTATGCAAAAAGTTGAACCAAAACTCGGAAGCAGTATTAAAAAATTTATTATAATTGATTCAGAATTTAAATCTGTGTTAATAAACATGAAGTAAAACTTAGTTTTAAAAATGTTAACGTATTTTTCGCATTAATTTGTCTACAATTTTTTTATTTGAACCACATCACCTGGCATTTTGGATCGTCTAATTTACTTGTCTGGCAAGAGCTCTACCACTGTAAAAAAATTCTTGCATAATAGTATACAACTAAAAAACTGATTTCTGATATTTGGATAGCTACAGTTGGATATATATTTACAACACACAAATCATAAACAGACTGTAATATAATTTTGTTAACAAATTATTAGCATGTAGCTCAGAAAGTGAGACTTTATAACACTAAAAGTATTTTCAGAATAGAAAAATAAGTTTTCGGAAAGCTTATGAAAAGCATCAAAAAACAAGCACGTTCAAATAATAATAATAATAATAATAATAATAATTATTATTTTATTTATTTATTTTTATTTATTTATTTATTTTGTTTCTTTAATCTTTAAGCCGTAATACAAAATCAACAGGTTTAACTCTCTATTGAGTAAGGAAAAGTGGAAAATACTACATTCCAAAAAAAATAGTTTAAATTATTAGCCCATGTCTCCAGTTATACTTTTCTGAAGTTTTATTTCAGGCTTAACATGACTTAAAAAGAAAAAAAGAGCGTGGGGGGGGGGGGGGAGATGAAAAAGAAATAAACCGATCTTTTCATCTGTAAGTTTTTACAACAGTGTTGTGAAATTTATAGCGCTGATAAGAACACCATCCTGTAAAATTTGCAATAAAATGTAATGAATTTTACAGAATTGTAAAAAATGAGAGCATGTAGCTCAGTAAATGCTCAGAATCGGAAGCATCAACTGAATTAAGATGACATGGCATCTTTCACGGCATTATAATGCAGCACTCGGGCCTACTTTGTTCGCCTGACAAATGATCGTGAGTTCTTTCGACCCGAAAAATTGTTGCGAGTTTATTGCATTTTATGGTGTTTATCCAAAGTTCTGTAATTATTATTGAAGCAAGTTTCATATAATAGCCTATATTTCCACTTAATATTTATAAACTGGACTATAAGGTTTGTCTATTAAAATATATGTTCTGGTATCAATTCTTGTGGGTTTTAATACTTTTTTTTATTTATTTATTTGTTTTTGCAGAATTGAAATCTATCCATTATATTTTCTCAGTCTGCATTTTTTCATGAATTAATGATCTTCAAACAGCTAAATCTTTTACAGATATTTAGGAAACTTACAACTTTTTTGCATGTTTAAGGGAAACAATTTAAAAGGATTACGTATTGGGTTTGAAATTTATTCATTAATTATATATATATATATATATATATATATATATATATATATATATATATATATATATATTAAAATGGAAGTCTTATATTTTGAAGATCATAAATTATTGAAAAAATGTAAACTGAGAAAACGCTATTTAAAGATTACAAATCTGTAAAAATAGTCTAACAAAAACCACGAGAATTGTTGTCTGAATACATATTTTAGTGAACAAACGAAATTTATAAATATTAAATGTAAATACAAGCTTTTAAACAAATTTTTAAAAATAACGGCAAAATGCAGTAAATTTAACATCACAGTTAAAATCAGCATATTATAAAATGTACAGCAAATTGCAGTAAATTGCACACCACCGTCAAAAACAGCAGCTTATAAAATTACAGCACTTTGTAAAATTTTCAGCAAAGTGCAGTTAATTTTACAGCACCATAAAAAACAGCAACTTGTGAATTTTACAGCAAAGTATAGTTATTTTTGAAGCACCATAAAAAACAGCAACTTGTGAATTTTACAGCAAAGTGTAGTTATTTTTACAGCACCATAAAAGACAGCAACTTGTGAATTTTACAGCAAAGTGCAGTTAATTATACAGCACCAAGAAAGACAGCAAAACCTGAAAACAGTTTTCATATAAACAAATGTTTATATTAAAATATTTACCTGTATATGTTTCATAACTTTCACTGATTCTCCTATATCAATCTCTAAAACTTATATAAACATAAATAAGAATAACTAAACCATACATTTGGGTTGCGGTACGCCGCTCCGTTTATTACATTTGTACATCACAATCAAAAAGCAGACTTCTATTTAACAGTCTTTAAATACAGAAAAGAAGTTCATTGTATGGAAAATTTGTTAAATACAGATTTACATTTTTTAATTGTTTGAACTACACATAAAGTTAATTTTTCAATTCTTGAGACAAGAATCATATAAATAACCATACTTAATAAATATAATTCATTTGACACAGTAATTCTTTTTCTCAAGTATTATTCAAAAAAACTGTACAATCCAAAAAATATACTTCATTACTTTTAGATATAAATCTATTATTTTAAATTTATAATTTATTATTGTTGCGAGTTTAGGGAATTGGTTTTACAGGCTTAGAAATTTAGCTTTAAGATTTGATATTATTTCCGTAGTTGCTAATGAGTCAGAATCTGAGCGGCAAATATTTGGAAACTTCTGAAACATTTATAAGAAAAGGTACAACAAATTTTGGGAATCTGCTCCTTAGCTCTGTTCTTTCTCAAAGACACGTCCTTTGTAGACACCTTGATCATCCACACTGATGATCAAGTTGGAGAGATGCTGCAACAGTAAAAAGTAAATGATTATTAAACACTTATTTTAACAAGGGATTTTAACAATATATTCTTTTAAGTTGCAAAATGTTTAATAATTATATTCACACAAAGTTATTGAAGAATATTCAAAATGCTGATTAGCAACCATGGATCTCATGTATCATAATAAATAACATCTTCTCTAGGAAGTTACTCAAATTATATATCTGATAAATTTCTAAATGATGTCTTTAATAAAAAAACTTTTGTTTTTCACACTATATCTCACATTACTGTTACTGGTACTTATGATTAATGAAATAAAAGTTTAAATATGTTGTGTAAAAAATGTACTAAAAAAATTGACTTTTTTGACTTTGAAAAATTTCTTGAAAAACATAATAGAAGTTTTTCCAACCCATATCACTTATGAAAATCTGTACAGCATTTGTGCCGCACTTACTACCACTCATGCAAGCATCCTTCGTGTGCATTAAAATAATTAAATAAATATATAAATAAATAAAAATCAGGAACATTTTTTAACATACAAAAATAACAGTTACACTATGTTACAATTACACGATGACAAAATTTTCCTTTTTTATAAGAAATAATAATAATAATAATAACTTAATGTTTTTTTTAACCATACATAAGTTATCAGTGCCCCCCCCCCCCCCCCCCCCCCCCCCCCAATGCTTGAAATTGAAGTTAGAGGTTTTTAAGTCTAGATAATGTAGTTGTGGATCATGATAGAAAAATGGTGCAATGATAATCAGTTAAAGAAACTATTATAATTTTGAATAACTATCTTATGTATGCTTAAATTTCGCTAGATAAAATCCTAATGTATTTAAAGGTAGGTAATTTTTTATTTATTTATAACAACATTTATAAATCATTATTAAAATTGCAAAGCATCCTTTGAAACCGCAACAATTAAATTTCTAATAAGTAGAGTTGCCTTCATATGAAAAGGACTCTGAAGTAACATTATTATTATTAACTATTTCTGAAATTCCTAGAATGAATTTATGTTGATCAAGAGGTGTTAAAAATAAATAAAAAAATCTTCTATATCTGTTTTTTTAACTTTAAAAATTAGAAAAGCAGAAATAAAAAATCTGATGTGGGCACCACATGACTTCCTTATACACTTTTAGAAATATACATAATGTTAAAAAACATTGTCACTGGACCCGAAACAGTTGGCTAAAAATATTTTTAAAAAATGCATGCATACGTAAAAAATAAATAAATAAATAAATAAATAAAATAAAATTGTGCTTTGAGGGGACTCATGTCAAAGTTGTGCCTTGGGGGGGGGGGGGGGGACTCATGTCAAAGTTGTGCCTTGGGGGGACTCATGTCAAAGTTGTACCTTGGGGGGACTAATGCCAAAATTGTACCTTGGGGGGGACTCATGTCAAAGTTGTGCCTTGGGGGGGACTCATGTCAAAGTTGTGCCTTTTGGGGACTCATGTCAAAGTTGTACCTTGGGGGGGACTCGTGTCAAAGCTGTGCCTTGGGGGACTAATGTCAAAGTTATGCCTGGGGGGGACTCATGTCAAAGTTGTGCCTTGGGGGGGGGACTCATGTCATAGTTGTGCCTTGGGGAAGTTTTAAATGTCTAGCTGGTCGGGAAGTTAGTTAAAAATCGATTGCAAGATTTGTACTGGTAACGCTGCCGAAGGCAGCAGGAACCCTACACAGTTGGCTAAAAGTATTAAAAAATGCATTTTCACCGTGTTCTGATCTAGTCTGAAAGTTTCAAATGTCTAGCTAGTCGGGAAGTTAGTTAAATAATTTTTCTGTTGAATCGCATAAACGCTGCTGAAGGCAACAGGTATCAGAAACAGTTGGCTAAAAATATTTGAAAAATGCATTGTCAACGTGTTCTGAGCCTTTCTGAAAGTTTCAAATGTCTAGCTTGTCGGGAAGTCAGTTAAATTGCAAGATTTGTCTAAACCGTTTCTGAGTTATTACCGTTTTTTGATACATTATGGCCAAAACCTATGTATTTTTGTCATTATGAACCTAATTTTCCTAAATATCTCCAAAACGGAAAATCATAGAAAGTCCAAAAAGGGAGGTGCACAACTAGATGTTATAACAAACCTATGTACCAATTCGCAACTTTCTACGTCCAACCGTTTTTGAGTTATGCGACATACCCACACACACACAGACACACACACATACAGACGTCACGAAAAATCGTGTAAAAACCCTTATATCCCTAAAACGAGAGCTCGTGTTAAGACGACACTTGCAGGTGTGCAACTAGACATCGTGACAGTCACACGTATAAATTGGCAACATCCAGCGATCATTCGTTTTCGAGCAATGTGAAATACAAAATCCATTTCGCAAATCGGGATTACTATACTTCCTTATACTTTGTATAAGGAAGTAAAAATAGATTTACTTGCCATTAGGCAATTATTGCTCTGTAAAAAACATATTAACATTATGATTTTGAAATTCCCGTTCTAAGTATAAGCTGCTCAGTACTCAAAAAGAAATGCATTTTAATCAGCTACATATTTTCTTTAAAAAAAATAGAAAAAAAAAGAAATAAATATAGGTATATCTGCCATAATGAAAAAAGTAGTTTAGAAAAATACAAAAAAAAATATAAAATATAATAAAAGAGTTAAAATATAATAAAAGAGTTAAAATATTATAAAAGATTTAAAATATTATAAAAGAGTTAAGTTGTTCAAGTAAAAATAAAGGAAAAATACATTTAATTCCCATCTCTATCTATATTCTTTGAAATTTTCGAAAAACAATATTTAAATGGAAAATAAGTAGTACATTTGTTATAATCTTAAAATGATTCTGAAGTTATATTTTTATTAACATTATGATTTTGATAGATTTTAACTATTTTTAAATCATGTCACAAATTCAAATTTATGGTTTGGTATACCATCTAGTTAATTATCTATATTGGTACTCATGCAAAGTGTTAAATTATAAATTCACAATACAGGTTTGTGTTTTTTTTTTTTTTTTTTAAATTAATGTTGTTGAAATAAAAAACATGTTTTACATACTATATTTATAATCAAATATGCTTTAGTCCTTGTTAAATGACACGCGTTGAATTATAAATTTAAACATATTGTAGGGATTTATTCCCTATTTCCAATTTCTAAATAAATAAAAATAAATATCATTCATTTTATTTTCCCAGCAGGATTTTTTTACAACCATGATTTTGAAATTTGTAATAGCCAAAGAGTTCTGCTCTTTTCCACCTTTTTAATAAAAGTGTTTTGTATAACTCTACATGTCGATCGATCATAACAATAAAAGTTCCGTAGTATATTAGTTGGATATTTTATAAAGTGTAAAATTTACTTTTTGTTTGCTACATCATATCTCTAATATAATATAATATAATATAATATAATATATATATATATATATATATATATATATATATAAATATTTACAAATACGAAAAATTTAAATCCTATATTTCTTTAAACTTGCATTTAATATGTAATTCTAAAAAATCAGTTTGTTCTTTTACATCTTTGATATGAAAATATTTATTAAATTATGTTTGATAAAATACTTATATGTACAAAAAATTAAATTCTTGCATGTACAAAATTTTAAAGTGTAGGCGTTTTAAATTTATATTTAAAAGGATTTCCTATTCCTAATTTTCAAGTAAGTGTCAATTTAAAGATAAATTAAGTAACACAATACAAAACCACCTGTAATGGTAACTAACCATTTTTAAGTAAATTTGCAGAGAAGCACGTGTTACGTTACTAAAGATATCTTAGCAAAAAATAATTAAAAAAAAACCGCCCGTAACGAAGTTGCAAGAGAAGTTTCTGTAACGTTACTAAATATTTCTTAGCAAACATACTAAATAACCTCATGTAACGGTAACTAATGATATCTTGGTGAATTTGCAAGAGAAGTATGTGTAACGTTACAAAAGATTTCTTAGCAAACATGCTAAATAACCACATGTAACAAAAACAAACAATTTCTTAGCATTTTTACTGATGATTTCTAGGTAAATTTGCAAGAGAAATACCTGTAACGTTAATGAAATTTTCTTACTAATCATACACAAAAAACGCCTGTAATGGTTACTAACGTTTTATTTGGACGTGTACTAAGGAACTCAATGTATTGTTTTCTAAATTTAATGCAGTAACGTTGCTTCAAAAGGAATAGCATTGATTATTAGAAAATCTTGGAATACCAGTTTCCTAGAGATTTTCTAGTAGTAATACAGATTTTTTTACAGTGTACATAACGATATACATTGCCATTCTTCATCTTCATTGTAATTTCATTCTAACAAAATGCAATACAGTTATTTAAATAGTACAGTATTCTTAATTGCATCCCCCCCTTAAAATTATTAAACGACTAGAACAGAGAAAAATATTAGGTTCTTATTAAATATTAAGATAATAAAGTATGACAGAAAGTAAAATGTCTTCCAAAACTTAGATATGTATATTTAATTATTTTTATTTATTTACTTAAGAAAAATTTATTTTAGCATCTTAAACAAGTATTCCAATACTAAAATTATAATTTTTTACTATTATTTAATTCATAAATTCTCAAATTATACACATTTATTTATTCAATGCAGAGTTGGCAAGTTTTTGACAACAATTGTCAAAAGCCTAAAATTCTGTACAAAGAGTATTCTGAAACTATTTTTGCAACAAATTTATATCTACACTTTATAACATTTTCCTAATTTTTAGTTTTAGTCCCTTGAATAAATTTTAAAACATTTTTTAGATATTAAAAAGCCACATGTCCCATCAAAAATTTCAAGTTTGATTTTTGTCAGTAAACTTCTTCGAAAACAGAAAGTAATTTTAGGATATTATAAAATATACAATGAAAAATTATAAACAGAAATATACATTAATAAAATAACCAATGCACTAATTTCTTATAACTTAAAAAAAAAGTATTTTAATCTCATACTATTACTTTTAGCATTTCACATCATTCTAGTTGTTTCCTCTTTAGAGTAATTTCAATGGGATTACATTTATGCGTTATAATTTTTAATAATTGGCTAGTTATAGTGTAAAACAGTAATTCTGAATTTAAGGGGGGGAGGGGGGGGGATTCTATTATTGATTTCATAACTAATGTGTCTGCTTTTAAAAATACTATAATTTTACTGTAATTGAAAACCCATTGTATTAATAAAATTCAATTTTTATTTGATATAAAATTAGATTGAAATATTCGTAAGTTTTTAATTGATTAGATAGAAGCAATTTAATCAAACTGCAAATTATCCGACATTCGTCTTAACTGACATTAGTAGATAGTAAGCTAATTATTTATAGCCGAACAATTCAGAAATAAATTATTTAATGAAAGCCAGTATAAGAATATTAATTTATACTCTCGTTGTGGTCAGAGTTCCAAATATAAATGCAATTTATTTTTGCACTAAAAGACAAGAACAAGATTTTTTTTTTAAATCGAACTAAAGTAATATTGCACTTAAACTTCTCTGTGATTTTGCAGCTTAAATTCAAGTCTCAAATAACCACAATTTTTTCAAATTACTGATTAATTTTAAGACCAAACAATATCTTAATAACTTTTAAGTACGTATTAAAACATTTATTGGGAGGATTATTAGAAATAACTAAATTTTTAATGTGGAAGATAGATATTCAAAACTTTTTCCTACTAGTATAATAAATGATATTTTAAAACTAGCCCGAGTTCCTTAGGAGTAATATGATCCTGAATTTTTTCAGGAATATCAATTTTACCAAGAATATCTCTCATATATAATATGAAGCAAAATTACAACGCTTTATTTAAAAAAAAAAAAAAAAAAAAGTTAATTCTGTACTCACATCTTAAGATGTCATTTTGAGAATCTTCAGATGAAATATTTTTATAATTTGGTGGTTTCCTTTTTTGTTGTTTCTTTTGAAGATTTTTAGGGAAATTAAATATCGCGGGAACAACATGTTTCTTCTACCACGTTACACCAGTTTTAGTTTTCTCAAAAATTTCTTCAGTAAAATGTTTTGAGCAAATTTTGGAGTAATCCGATGCTTTTAAACCTTCTCTTTTTAGTTTTGTTTCCCAAATGGCTCTTCTTTGTAGATCTTTCGGAAAGCTTAAAAAAAAGTCGATGAATAAATATTTTTATGGAAATATTTAATACGCAATTTACATTTTAATAATAATAATATAACTTTAAGCTCATCACTAACTGACTCTGTCACGCTTAAAAAGGCTAAGATATTTCCTTGAACCCTGTGTGAACGAAAGTTGCCACGTAATTTTTATACTTTAGTTAATTTAAAAAAATCTAATTGTCCGATCGATAAGCTGTTTGATCCGACGGATTCAGAAAAATTGCCACTTTCATTTGGTACCTTATTTGTAACGAATTTTAAATTAAATTTTTTTTAAATTAATTAAAATATGAAATAGACATAGCTTTAAAATAGACACAGAAACAAACTTAGACATTGCCTTTCCATAAAGGAAAAATATTGTAACATAGCAGCGCCATCTGTAGTCCTATATGCATCTAAATTTAATCTGCATAGTTTTCATAATATTCAACTCATATATAAAGTTTATTGCATTTATCTGCTATAGAAACGGATATATTAGCTTTTCGTATACGGTGTTGAATTGCATGAGAACAGCGCCACCTTTCGGCCAATATTCACGAAAATTAAATGAACGGTTTTGTAGTTTGGTCCTTATGCATATCACATTTTGTATATTTATACACCACAGAAACTGAGATATAGATCTCCTTTAACCGGGAGAAATTGAAGTACAACAAAGCAGGCTGTGTTGGATGATTTATCCCAAAATTTAATCAACACCGATTTAAGTCAAGTTTTTACTAAACAACAAGTTTAGTTGAATTCCATTCAACTGCTTGTTAAAGAGCTTCAAATGCATGCATTTTAAAAATATTTAAACATTGAATAGTAGTTTATATATATGTATATATATATGCAGTATTCATATTGATTTATTTTATAATATCTGTTTCATAAATTCGTAAATTAAACGCTAATTTACTAATTTAAATTATTAAATTTAACATATTCTAACATATGCTATTTACAAAATATGTAATGCAAATTAAAATATATGAAATTAAAAATCTGTCTTAAGAATTTTTTAGAATTGCAATATTTCTATTCGGCGAGTAAATATGATCGCCAAATTTAAAAAGCAGAGTAAATGCATTTTTTATCCATATAATTATTTATTTATATGAACAAGAAAGTGTTTTAATATTGAAAAAAGGAGATATTAATATTTACTTAGCAAAATAGAACATATTATTCACGCCATACACAAATAAAACTTTTAAAAGTAGCTTTAATTTCTATTATTTTGCTGCAATTTACTGAAATTATAAAATATGGCTTACCTATGAAAAGTCACTTGTCCTCCTTTCTTGAATTTTTCATTGCAGCCATAAGCACAACAATAAACAACCATTGTTTTAAATGAATACGAAATGTTGCATCATCCACCGCGCAGAAAGCTATAGGAAACTGAAATAGAAACGAAGAAAATCCACCTCTCTTGTCCCAATGTCACGTGACAGATATGCTTGCTTCAGCTTAGGGTTACAAAAACTGTCTCCATATATTTCTTCTCTATGGTTCCATCTCTGGTAGAAAGTTTAAGATTTGGAAAAACTTTTGATTTTTGGTTTTCCAAGAATTTTCACGTTTTGAGATTACCTTGCATTTAAATTAACTGAAATTGACCATTTATTTCTTAAAAAGTGGATTTATTACTAGCCTCTGCATGTATAAGAAGAAAGTAGAAGAAAGAGAAAAAAATTTCTACTTCGGGTTTTCGATGAATTCAATTTGAGTGCATATTGACAAACAATTAGCTGTGTTGCAATTTAATTACGTTTAGGAGAAGGCACATAGAATTAATATTGTGCATTAAAATTTTAATATAGCTTTACCGTTGCAAGAAATTGCAGTTTCACTATTTATATTTCTTACACAGAGACATACAAAAGAATTCAGATACATAATGATCCATTATACAAAATATACGAAGCAACAGCAAAAGCCTTATATTCATTTTGTAATGAATTTCGAACTCAAGAACTTTAGAGCGTGTTATTTTATACACTGAGAAAAAAATATACTGCCTTAATCTACAATGAATTCTAATAGAGGTCTTTAGAATTCGCTTTCAAAGGGGACTGGAAATTTTTTATTAGAAAATTATAAGGATGACATGGAACTATTTTTTCTATAGCCACAATTTAGATTCTATATGTCAGTTATAGAATTTTTTTCTCAGTGTATTGATAGCTTGGATATTTCTATTTTAGGATTTAGAAAAGCATATGGTTTATTGTGAGCTTAGGATTGTAACTCACTAATAAATGTAGAATTTGTAGAAATTATATTTGCTAAATTGCTAAATTCGTCTTCCAGTTTTTCTAAAAATTCATTATGCAATATTTTCAAATTTTTTTCATATTTTACGTATTCTTTCTTGATGCTTGACACAAATTTAATCTTCAATTTTTCTGCATTGCTGTAGATGAAATTCATTTCTTGGGGGGTACAAGTGCTTTAATTTTTCTATAAAATATAAATAAAATAATTAAATATATATGGGCATTTTTCAGGAAAAGTGTCAATTTAAAAGCAGAATTTAAACATTTTTAAAGATTCTTATAGAAATAAAGTAATTCCAAATCAAAATTTGATATTAATACAGAAAAAAATTTATAATACAATTTAACATGTAGATTAACTGTAAGTTTTTGTAATAAACTTCTGATCCCATAAAGATCCCATTCTAAAAGTTTCAGGTTTTCGTATAACCAAAAACATATTTATTTTTCAAAATTTTTAAAAATCACCATCTTAACAATTTTTAAATTTAAAATTTTTTAAATTTAATAATTTTTAAAATTTTTACCTAACATAATGATGTTTCATATCAAATTAAACCTTGGAAAATACTCTTTAAAATGAGGGGTCATAAACTTCGCTATCCCTTATAGAACTTGAGAAATTTGAGATTGAAAATGCTTACGCAAGCTAAAAAATGTTGATTTTTCGAAATTAAAAAAATTAATTTAAAAAGTCGAAAGAGATAAAAAATTTCTAAAAATATATTCTCATTTATATCATCAAGGAGAATGATTCCTGAAAGTTTCACAGAAATCTGAGGATGTTTCAGTGATCGTATATCTGTTGCTTGGCTTCTAATATGCTTATTAGATCTTTTTATATATAAATTTTTACATTCAATTACCTTTGTCCATAGTCTTTAACTTCTTGTTTTTCTCAACTCCAGATGATATAGGCGGCCGACCACGCTTCCTAAATACTAAAAAAAAAAAAAAAAAAAAAAAAAAAAGGAAATTTATAAACTTTATTATAATATTTTTTTCAATTTAAAAAATAAAAGAGAGAAGAATATTAATCACATGATCGCTTAAATAATTGGGGATATTTTAAATAAAATTAATCCGTATTTAAGCGGTTTAATAAGTAACGTAAAGGAATTCGAACACGGCACTTCTCGTCTATCAGCTTTTGACATTAAAAAACCTATAATTGATTTTTTCATAATTCATTATTGAATATTTTTTAAATATTATATAATATTTTATTTCAAAAAGATTTATTTATATACACAAAAAAACTCAAGGATGAAAAGTTATTATTTCACAACAAATAAAAGTTGTTTTTTTAGATTAGTAAATACAGAAAAAGTAAGTTAACTTTATACAAAATAAATAATAATTACCAAAGTCTGTCTTTACCAATTTTACAACTGCTGGTTTATTGAGTTTATCGCCTATAAAAAGGAGTAACTCTCATAAGATTTTAATTAAAAAAATAGATAAAATATAAATAGAGTTTTAAGTACCTTCTACTTGTTGAAAATCCTTGTCGTTTTTATCTTCATAAGCCTTATACTCTAAAACAATAAATTCTTAAATTTAGATTATATTTATAATTCTTAAAAAAATAAAAAAAATCGAGTTGTTATACCTTCAAGATTTGTTATTGGATCATTACATTCGTTTGATATATCTGAATAGAGATCAGCTTCTAAAATAAATATAATTAGAATATATATATGAATAAATATCAAACAAATTAAAATATTAATTCTATTTCTCTGAAAAAATGTAATTAGATGAAAAGTATTTTGTATTTTAATTAATTATTAAAAAAATTACCCTCCGTTTTCTTAACGTGAGATGAACATTCTGCTCCATTTTCTAAATTATAACCTAAAAAAATAACACCACGTCAACAATTTAAATAAATTTATCAATTTAATTTTTTAATAGCATATTTTGTCGAACATACCAGCAAAATTTTCTCTTTTCAAACTATGATGTTGTTTTAATAATTCTTTTATATTTTTTTCCAGTACTAAAAACAAATAAAATATAATAATTAATAAATAAAATAAAAACATGATCATAAGATTAAATAAATTTGAATATATATATATATATATATATATATATATATATATATATATATATATATATATATATGTGTGTGTGTGTGTGTGTGTGTGTGTGTGTTACCTTCTAATTGTTGTATTTGCTCTTCTGTAGAAACACTGGCATACATAGGATTGAGGTTATGATTTTGGGAATCTAAAAAATATAATTAAGAGCTTATGAGAATTAACCAATTTAAATCCAATTTAAATAAATCCAGTTAAAATTCAATTTAAATAAATAAATGTAAATGTATTACTGTCTAATTGTTTCAGTTCTTCAAATGAAGAAATTGTAGAAGGTTTAAATACGTGAGCATTAGTGGGTATAAATCCTAAAAATAAAAAATATTTTGATAACTTATCTGGTAACTATAATAATAAAAGTTGAATAAATATTTAAATAAAGTATATTTACCATCAGATAAATTTGTTGTTATTAAAGGGTATCTGTATGTGTTTAATAACATCGGATTCAAAAGATAATCTAAAAACACAAAAAATATATCTGTTAAACCCCCAAAAAGAGACATCAATTAGTAATAAAAATTACTTATTATAAAACTTACTTCCACTTCCAGATTGATTTGAAAGACCAGATGAAGCATTTTTTTCCATTTTTTATTTCTTTGTTAATAAACAAAAAGACTTTTTCTGAAAGGAATACATAAAAAATAATATACAAAACATGAATTCACACACACACACACACACACACACACACACACACACACACACACACATATATATATATATATATATATATATATATATATATATATTAAGAGAAATGAATTTGACCGAATTTTGATATTGAGACATAATAAAAAAAAAACCCAAAATAGGCTATCCACAGTTCACTTCGATCTCAATAATCCTGATTTATATAAAAAAATCTTAATTTTCGCTGTTTAATAAACTTTTAGTGAAATTTTACCCTATTCTCCCATGTTAAGAAATTGCAAAATTATATTAACTTACGAAGGTTTTAAATATGCAAAGAGAAAATTATAACAATTTCACCCAAATTTGGAAAAATTATCTGTAAACCAGATCTGTTTTAATTATGAAGTTTCCGAATTCAAATTTATTAATTTTCGAAATATAATAGCCAGGAGATTTTCTACATACGTACATAATTTTAATATAAATAATATCTAAAAAGAGTTAAATTGAACATGTGTCATTTGTTAATTATATTTAAAACACTTTAAACACATGTAAAATTAAAATTTTTTAATATAATTAATAATTTTAATAATTTTCTTTTTATATAAGTAAATTGAATTTCAAACTTTCAATTTTTTTTAACAATTCCAATATTATTTAATAAAAATGAGTTAAAGTAGAAAAAGATATTTTTAGGGTTTCCGTTTTAAAAAAATATATCTCTTTAGCATTTTGAGAAAGGAATTTTTGAGTAAAACAATTTTAGCCAAAGAAAACAATTCTATTTTTATTAATTACTAGCAAGTAGTCCAATAAATATGCAAAGATTTTTTGTACACTTATCAACTAATATTAGAAATATTACTTCTCTTTTAAAAAATCAAGTCATCTTTTAAAATATATCTACAATTTTAATCAAATGAGGCTTGGTGTAAACGTAAAATTTTGCAAAATAAAGAAATATTTATTTAAAATGTCCATACATTTTTATACTTACCTAATAAAATTTGAAAGAGGAGTAATTCAAAATGGACAGTCTATTTATTAAAAATTTAAAAGGAAACTGTCATTGTTAAAGTAACATCCTTGGTATAGTATTTTCAAGGAGAAATGCATTAAAATGTAGTCAAAAAAATATAAAATCGAATTTTTCGAAATCAGATTTCAGTATTGTATATTATAAAGGTCAAATAAGAACAATTTGATAGTTATAAAAATTTAGTATTTGGAACAGGAAATATATTAACTAAAACCAATGTAACTTTTAAAATGAGATAAAAAATACATAAATTTAAAACTTTAAAATACATTTTAATTAAAAACATTAAAAAACAAGACAGACGTTTCGGCTAGAACACTAGCCCTCCTCAGTGTCAAACATACAAGCACAAACAACATTTACAAAATTCATAATACATCACAGCAAGATTAAATATTCAGGAGGAATAGCTTTAGCCTCGTTCAAGGCAGAATGTTGCATTTTGGTAAAAGCCCCCTCTAGAAAAATACGGGATTCATAGATATTTATATTAGAAGCTAAAATTTTAAAGTTTTCAAAATCCGGAATATGATCACTATTGAGAGAATGGATTACGAGTTTTGATTTTAAATCTCCTGTTTTATATGAGCGTTTATGTTCTTTTAATCTAATTTCACCTGTTCTGCCAGTTTCACCCATATATGTAGAATCACAATTTTTACAAGGAATACTATAGATTACACCTAGACGTTTAAGAGGGGGGACAGCGGGTTTAAAGTTTGAGAAAAAGTTACTAATACGGAGTTGAGGTTTAAAGCTAGTGGAGATATTAACTGTTCTAAGTAATTTAGAGATATTTTCAGAAATACCTTTATAATAAGGGATAGTCGTACGATAAGTGGAATTTTTAACTTTAGGATAAACTGATTTATATGAAAAATAGAACTCTTCTTTATAAATTCTTTTAATAAAACGAGGGGGGTAACCATTATTTTTTAAATCAGAAAAAATTTTGGATAGTTCAATATTTCATAATTAATTATTAATGTATTTTAAAGTTTTAAATTTATGTATTTTTTTTATCTCATTTTAAAAGTTACATTGGTTTTAATATATTAATGAGACGTATAAATTATGTTTAATTTTATTAAATATATTAACTATTATAATTCAAGGAAAAAAATACTTAATTTAATAGCGTCATGATAAGACAGTTCAAGTTTTAAAAGTCAAAATTTTCTTCAAAATCGAAAACCTACACTAAATTGTAGTATGGCTTCATATCATTTTCATTAATGCAACATACATTATTTATAAATAGGAAAGTGTAATTCTTAAAGATTTTTTATGGGCATTATAACAAGCGTATTTATCTTATCAGAAAACGCAAAATATTTTTTGAATATGTTGAATTTCACATTGAAAGGAAGGTTTAAAAATGGAAAACTCATGATTACTTTTTGAATACAAACCAGCAAGGCAAAATGAAATACTAAATCGATTCGGCTTATTCTCCTTTTTATATTAGCAAAAAGCAAAAAATAAAAAAACATATCATATTAATCTATTGTGTAATTTAACCTCACTTACTTTTATACACAAAATAAATGTTTATTTTAAACATGACCGTGTAATTACAAAATTGGTTACATTTTTTATCTTTTAAAAATTCGAACTGTTTTGTAATTTTTTTCTTGAAACATATTAAATAGTAAATAAGAGCAATTTGATTTTTACCAAGAACGAAATTTGAAGAAGTTCTTTAGACAAGTTAAAAAATTTTTCGATTTTAATATTATTTAGTAATACATTTTAACTTTAAAAATTATTTTTTAATGAAAGCACTCGAACTTTATCGTGAAAGTACTTTATCGTACATATTTTCAATAAAATATTCAAATATTTATATTTAAAAAAAGTATAGGGTTTAATTTTCTTCGAAAGTGGACAAGACCTATTTTAGCTTTCCAACTAATTGAATTACAACGTATCAAATAAATTAAAATTTTTTTTTAATTATTAATTAAAAAACGAAATATAAAATTAAATAAGCAAAAACATGGCTTGTCTATCACTCTATTAAATTATTTTTTATATATTTATTCAATAAAAATTTCAAAAATTTAGATATCAGATGAAAGTTCCGTTTATATAAATTAAAATCTCTGAACTTTAAATGAGTTTCAATTCAGAATGAATAATTTATAATGATAAATTATTAAAATCATGTTTTTTTTTTTTTTTTTTTTTTTCATATCCTTTATGTTACATTTTTACCTTTATTAAGTGTGAATTATTTTTCTTAAATTGAAAATGTTATATTATTTATAAGAAAAATAGAGCAGATCAGCACATTAACGAGATAAGTTAACATTCAGTAATAAAATTGGACAAGAAAACAATATGTTGTCTAGTCCGTCACAAAAGATAAATAAATAACCTTTAAGATTTAAATTTTTAAAATTAAGGATTTCTTGAGTATAAGTTTTCTCTCTCACCAATTTTTTTCAAGATTTTATTAGCTCCACCAGTTCCGAGAGGGTATACTTTCGAAACTGATAGACATTTTCGAAATTAAGTTGTGTTATATTTACATGTTTTGAGGTCTCCTGAAACGAAAAATAATGTTTTTAGCGGTTGGTCTGTGCGCGTCGGTTTGCCTATCTCGGATGTACTTGGAAAATACCGAAAATGTATTTCATTTTGTGTTAGGGGTTTTTCATATAAGACTAAATTTAAATGCACAATCTGATGTGCACATAGTTTATTGAAAACATATAAGGCTATCCAAAATTAAGCTAAACGTTCTTTTATGTAGAATGTAATTGACGGAAGTGCTTTGCTATACTTTTTTATGTCGACGAATACTGTTGAAGAAGGAAAATTAATTTTTCAAACCTATAATGTAAACAAAGTATTTTTTTTAAGTTCTATTTTCTTTTAGCGATTGATTTATATGCATATTTTATTCTCAGAATAACTTACAAATACAGGAAATTCACAATTGTATTTTAAAACTCGTATTAGGTTCCAATTTGAAAAATTTTATAAAGATTGGCATATTTAAGGAAAATTAATAACATCCTTGAAATATTTTTACTTCCAATACCCTACTACCGTAGGTAATGGAAGTATTGTGTTCGGTCCGAAAATTCGATATCGAGTTTTCCCTGATTATATTTTTAAGGTCTTATGAGTCCAAAGTTTTTTGGCAATTAGCCAGTGTATGTGTGTGTATGTGAGTCTATGGATGTGGGGAATTTTCTGACGATTATATCTCCGAAACTAATAGAGATGGAATTGCGAAACTTCAGAATTGAAGCAGGTCTGGTGTACAGATGAAATTCCCAAATTTTGGTGAAATTTGGAAAACTGGAAGTGGGACCGTAAGCCCTTATCTCAAAAACAGCTCGAACGATTTTCTTCGAAGTTGTTATATAAACACTCTATTAGTTGCTCTTTTGAATATTATCATGTTTTGAGGTTCCCTGGACCTAAATATGAAAGTCCAGCTTTTAACGATTGATCTACGTATATCTATATTTGTTATCAGAATAACTTATAAAATAAGTTTTTTTTTTTTTTTTTACTTTCTTTTATATTTAGTAGAAGAAAGTATTAGATTCGTAAATTTTTCAACTTCCGATTTTTTGATGAATTTGCACGTTTGAGAGTCCCGAACACAATTTGACTATTTCTAGAAAATGCACTAATTATCTATGCAGTTTACATACCTTGTTTTGAAATTTTTTTCGCAGAATTGCATTGCTTGGTATTTCATGGATTATATTTATTACGTTGAATTATATTGCAGTAAACTATTTAATACAGTCAAATTATTATTTACGAATAAAGACGAAAACGTTGTAGCTGATGTAAATACCCATAGGATTGAGATTTGAACTTTAGGTCAAAATTTGGAAGCGAATGATAAAAAGTTTCGTAGAGTTGATATTAAGCACAAATTAATTTTATTCTAGAGTCTTATAAATTTTAATGAGTTATATATATTATTTCTAATGCTACTTTGGATAAAAATACTAAAATGACTAATATATAAATTAAATTATATTAAAATTCTATTAAAATAAAAGTATAAAAGAAGCAGACGATTTTAAAATAAAATTTTATGGAGGAGTGAAATATAATATATGCTATAATGGATAATTTTACTATAAAAATAAGCGCATCATTTTAAATATTTTAAAGATGGCAACAGTTGTAGTTATAGAAAGGAAAACAATATGTCTAAACCAGAAAAATAAGTAAATTTGATAAATATTTTAAAACTCTGAAATAGGACATCTTATGAAATATTGGACATTTAAAGTAAATACATGTATAATTTTAAATAAAAAAAGATTTTGGAAAATTTTAGTATATTTTAACGAAGTGATGAGAAGGTTTTGAGTATGTTAAACTTTTAATAGTAAATTCAAGTTAATAACGATGGGAAACATTAAGGATTAAGATAAGAAATTATTATAAGATTAAAAAAAATAAAAAATAAAAAACCTTTTTATATACCATGCTTTTAAAATTTAATATACAAATAATATACTAATTTAAAGGAAAATGATAAATATTCTATCATATTTGAAGTCAAATTTGTTTTCAAATGTCTAAAAAAATATCGGCTATAAGATAGTAGTATCTTGCAGCGGAATAGATTTCATTTCTGTCATTCTTGGCGAAAAAAAGAATATCGCCAAATTATCTGGCGAAAATATTTAATTCCTTTCGAAAATAATGATTATTTTAACAACTTATATAAAAAGAGTAATGAATAATATGAAACAATATTTCGTATAATACATATTACATGTCATACATACGTACAATGAATAATACATATTACATTTCATACAATACATACATCTGGCATGTATATTTTCGTGTTACGCTTTTGATCACAAAAAAAGAAAGAAAGAAAGAAGGAACGCCAAGGACGACAGAGTTAAAAAAATTTAAATTAAAATTTTGTCAAATTGACAGTAAAATAACTAACTCAATCTAACGCATGCGATAACTAATACATATCTATATTCAATACTTAAATATAAGGATTGAAATCGGGAAATTTCCTCGATTTTTAATAATTTTTTACAAAATATTTAATGGGCGATTAACATAGGGAATCTTTTTCTTGACTGCACAGACGGTCAGTGAGTCACACTTCGTTTGCGTATAGAACTCATAGATATAGTATAGTATATATAGAGTGATCATTGGGGAGAAAAAAAGTTATTCTTTTTCACTTGGGAAAAGACGACGTTTTTACCAAAATATGGCCGTCTTTCCCCGAGTGAATACACACGGGAATATATATGAATATTTTATCAAATAAAATTTGTGAATAATTTATTTACTAAAGGTGAATGAAAAACTACAGATACATTTTTTCGACATCAAAAATCTTTGTACGATAACATTGGGGATGATAGATCTACATATATTCTATATCTATGATAGAACTACATTAGCACTTTATCAATGTGTATAAAATCTTTAAATTGATTATGACGTCAATTTTCGTGAGATGCATAATTTAACTTTTTATAATTTTTTAACGTTCACGTTTGATTAAATGTATTTATTTTTATGTCGAAAGAAAATGAACTCGTAATTTTTTTGGCAACAATTAAACTTATGGAAATCACAGATATTTTGGAACAACTGTAACAAAGGTGTATAATTAACAAATAATTGCAATAAAAAATATTGTGACAATAAATTGAAATAAAAACTATCCTATCTCTCAAGTTGGACCAAACTGCACACAGTGTGCAAGATTTCATTAAAATCGGTTCTTTAATTTAGGAGTTTATCGCGGACAAACATCGTGACACGCAATTTATATATATATATTTGTTTCTTTAATAAAACTGTTCAAAATTGAAAAACTAAATTTTTTTTTTTAAACTAGCTTGTCTGAAATAGAATTTTAGCAAAAGTTCATGTTTTCAAGATTTAAGCATTGAACTTTCGCTATTTAATTAACCCTACACTGCATCATGTTGCCAATTGGCTACACTGGCGATCTGTCTTCTTCATGACCAGAAAAATGTAGCCATGAGGCAACACTGTGCATTAAAAGTAAGTTTTGACTTCTTTTGATTCGGCTATCACCATTTATTCTCAATAAATGGCGGTAGGTGTCCGTGGATAACAGTAAATGGAATCATAGCAGTAGACTTTTGAAATCACATAAATGGCCATATTTTGAAATTTTTATTTACTATTAAATGTTTTCCTAGGTCCATTAAAAAAATCATATGCATAAAATGAACTATTAAAATTCGTTTAATAGGCTTTTTATGTTAAAGCGAATATTTAAAAAAAATTTAAGCCACAATACGTATCTGTAGTCATTTGGCAACATCATGCAGGAAGGATACGATGAACAATTCAACTCAGCACTGTAGTTCAGAAAGCATGTGCTTTGTTTATACTTCTTACGTTAGCTTTTGTCTTTCTTTTTTGTCTATGCAGTTTTAATTATGAGTTTTGTGATATAATTAGAAGCAATTTATTTTTTATTTGAAATCCTATAAGCTAGAATTATGGAAGGGCATAGGTCTGTTTACTTTGTTGATACAGATGGTAAAAAGAAATTATTGACAGATGAAATATGGAATGCTCTTTCAAGTGGAAGTGATGATGATTCGGATGATAGTGATGAAGATCCTACATTTAATCCTAATGTTCTCTTCAATAGAAATCCAGAGGATATTTCTGACAGTGAAAATGATTCTGAATCATCTGAAAATGAAGTGAATATTCAAAACGAAAGTTCGACTTCAGGTAACAAGACATTAGAGAAAAAAAACTAAGAAAGTTAAAAAGGAAAAAATTAAACTTGTATGGAAGTTAGGTAATTATTATTTATTTTGTATAAAGTTAACTTACTTTTTCTGTATTTATTAATCTAAAAAAACAACTTTTATTTGTTGTGAAATAATAACTTTTCATCCTTGAGTTTTTTGTGTATATAAATAAATCTTTTTGAAATAAAATATTATATAATATTTAAAAAATTTCAATAATGAATTATGAAAAAAAAAACAATTATATGTTTTTTAATGTCAAAAGCTGATAGACGGGAAGTGCCCTGTTCGAATTCCTTTAAGTCACTTATTAAACCGCTTAAATCCGGATTAATTTTATTTAAAATATCCCCAATTATTTAAGCGATCATGTGATTAATATTCTTCTCTCTTTTATTTTTTAAATTGAAAAAAATATTATAATAAAGTTTATAAATTTCCTTAATTTTTTTTAGTATCTAGGAAGAGTGGTCGGCCGCCTTTATCATCTGGAGTTGAGAAAAACAAGAAGTTAAAGACTATGGACAAAGGTAATTGAATGTAAAAATTTATATATAAAAAGATCTAATAAGCATATTAGAAGCCAAGCAACAGATATACGATCACTGAAACATCCTCAGATTTCTGTGAAACTTTCAGGAATCATTCTCCTTGATGATATAAATGAGAATATATTTTTAGAAATTTTTTATCTCTTTCGACTTTTTAAATTAATTTTTTAAATTTCGAAAAATCAACATTTTTTAGCTTGCGTAAGCATTTTCAATCTCAAATTTCTCAAATTCTATAAGGGATAGCGAAGTTTATGACCCCTCATTTTAAAGAGTATTTTCCAAGGTTTAATTTGATATGCAACATCATTATGTTAAGTAAAAATTTTAAAAATTATTAAATTTTAAAATTTTAAAATTTAAAAATTGTTAAGATGGTGTTTTTTAAAAATTTTGAAAAATAAATATGTCTTTGGTTATACGGAAACTTGAAGCTTTTAGAATGGGATCTTTATGGGATCAGAAGTTTATTACAAAAACTTACAGTTAATCTACATGTTAAATTGTATTATAAATTTTTTTCTGTATTAATATCAAATTTTGATTTGGAATTACTTTATTTCTATAAGAATCTTTAAAAATGTTTAAATTCTGCTTTTAAATTGACACTTTTCCTGAAAAATGCCCATATATATTTAATTATTTTATTTATATTTTATAGAAAAATTAAAGCACTTGTACCCCCAAGAAATGAATTTCATCTACAGCAATGCAGAAAAATTGAAGGTTAAATTTGTGTCAAGCATCAAGAAAGAATACGTAAAATATGAAAAAAATTTGAAAATATTGCATAATGAATTTTTAGAAAAACTGGAAGACGAATTTAGCAATTTAGCAAATATAATTTCTACAAATTCTACATTTATTAGTGAGTTACAATCCTAAGCTCACAATAAACCATAGCTGATGCTTTTCTAAATCCTAAAATAGAAATATCCAAGCTATCAATACACTGAGAAAAAAATTCTATAACTGACATATAGAATCTAAATTGTGGCTATAGAAAAAATAGTTCCATGTCATCCTTATAAATTTCTTATAAAAAAATTTCTAGTCCCCTTTGAAAACGAATTCTAAATACCTCTATTAGAATTCATTGTAGATTAAGGCAGTATGAATATAAGAAATATAAGGTAATAATGAATATAAGATTTTTGCTGTTGCTTCGTATATTTTGTATAATGGATCATTATGTATCTGAATTCTTTTGTATGTCTCTGTGTAAGAAATATAAATAGTGAAACTGCAATTTCTTGCAACGGTAAAGCTATATTAAAATTTTAATGCACAATATTAATTCTATGTGCCTTCTCCTAAACGTAATTAAATTGCAACACAGCTAATTGTTTGTCAATATGCACTCAAATTGAATTCATCGAAAACCGAAAGTAGAAATTTTTTTCTCTTTCTTCTACTTTCTTCTTATACATGCAGAGGCTAGTAATAAATCCACTTTTTAAGAAATAAATGGTCAATTTCAGTTAATTTAAATGCAAGGTAATCTCAAAACGTGAAAATTCTTGGAAAACCAAAAATCAAAAGTTTTTCCAAATCTTAAACTTTCTACCAGAGATGGAACCATAGAGAAGAAATAAATGGAGACAGTTTTTGTAACCCTAAGCTGAAGCAAGCATATCTGTCACGTGACATTGGGACAAGAGAGGTGGATTTTCTTCGTTTCTATTTCAGTTTCCTATAGCTTTCTGCGCGGTGGATGATGCAACATTTCGTATTCATTTAAAACAATGGTTGTTTATTGTTGTGCTTATGGCTGCAATGAAAAATTCAAGAAAGGAGGACAAGTGACTTTTCATAGGTAAGCCATATTTTATAATTTCAGTAAATTGCAGCAAAATAATAGAAATTAAAGCTACTTTTAAAAGTTTTATTTGTGTATGGCGTGAATAATATGTTCTATTTTGCTAAGTAAATATTAATATCTCCTTTTCTCAATATTAAAACACTTTCTTGTTTATATAAATAAATAATTATATGGATAAAAAATGCATTTACTCTGCTTTTTAAATTTGGCGATCATATTTACTCGCCGAATAGAAATATTGTAATTCTAAAAAATTCTTAAGACAGATTTTTAATTTCATATATTTTAATTTGCATTACATATTTTGTAAATAGCATATGTTAGAATATGTTAAATTTAATAATTTAAATTAGTAAATTAGCGTTTAATTTACGAATTTATGAAACAGATATTATAAAATAAATCAATATGAATACTGCATATATATACATATATATAAACTACTATTCAATGTTTAAATATTTTTAAAATGCATGCATTTGAAGCTCTTTAACAAGCAGTTGAATGGAATTCAACTAAACTTCTTGTTTAGTAAAAACTTGACTTAATTCGGTGTTGATTAAATTTTGGGATAAATCATCCAACACAGCCTGCTTTGTTGTACTTCAATTTCTCCCGGTTAAAGGAGATCTATATCTCAGTTTCTGTGGTGTATAAATATACAAAATGTGATATGCATAAGGACCAAACTACAAAACCGTTCACTTAAATTTCGTGAACATTGCCCGAAAGGTGGCGCTGTTCTCATGCAATTCAACGCCGTATACGAAAAGCTAATATATCCGTTTCTATAGCAGATAAATGCAATAAACTTTATATATGAGTTGAATATTATGAAAACTATGCAGATTAAATTTAGATGCATATAGGACTACAGATGGTGCTGCTATGTTACAATATTTTTCCTTTATGGAAAGGCAATGTCTCAGTTTCTGTGTCTATTTTAAAGCTATGTCTATTTCATATTTTAATTAATTAAAAAAAAAATTAATTTAAAATTCGTTACAAATAAGGTACCAAATGAAAGTGGCAATTTTTCTGAATCCGTCGGATCAAACAGCTTTTGATCGGACAATTAGATTTTTTTAAATTAACTAAAGTATAAAACTTATGTGGCAACTTTCGTTCACACAGGGTTCAAGGAAATATCTTAGCCTTTTTAAGCGTGACAGAGTCAGTTAGTGATGAGCTTAAAGTTATATTATTATTATTAAAATGTAAATTGCGTATTAAATATTTCTATAAAAATATTTATTCATCGACTTTTTTTTAAGCTTTCCGAAAGATCTACAAAGAAGAGCCATTTGGGAAACAAAATTAAAAAGAGAAGGTTTAAAAGCATCGGATTACTCCAAAATTTGCTCAAAACATTTTACTGAAGAAATTTTTGAGAAAACTAAAACTGGTGTAACGTGGTTGAAGAAAGATGTTGTTCCCACTATATATAATTTCCCTGAGCATCTTCAAAAGAAACAACAATAAAGGAAACCACCAAATTATAAAAATATTTCATCTGAAGATTCTCAAAATGACATCTGAAGATGTGAGTACAGAATTCAATTTTTTTTTTAAATAAAGCGTTGTAATTTTGCTTCATATTATATATGAGAGATATTCTTGGTAAAATTGATATTCCTGAAAAAATTCAGGGTCATATTACTCCTAAGGAACTCGGGCTAGTTTTAAAATATCATTTATTATACTAGTAGGAAAAAGTTTTGAATATCTATCTTCCACATTAAAAATTTAGTTATTTCTAATAATCCTCTCAGTAAATGTTTTAATACGTACTTAAAAGTTATTAAGATATTGTTTGGTCTTAAAATTAATCAGTAATTTGAAAAAATTGTGGTTATTTGAGACTTGAATTTAAGCTACAAAATCCCAGAGAAGTTTAAGTGCAATATTACTTTAGTTCGATTAAAAAAAAATCTTGTTCTTGTCTTTTATTGCAAAAATAAATTGCATTTATGTTTGGAACTCTGACCACAACGAAAGTATAAATTAATATTCTTATACTGGCTTTCATTAAATAATTTATTTCTGAATTGTTCGGCTATAAATAATTAGCTTACTATCTACTAATGTCAGTTAAGACGAATGTCGGATAATTTGCAGTTTGATTAAATTGCTTCTATCTAATCAATTAAAAACTTACGAATATTTCAATCTAATTTTATATCAAATAAAAATTGAATTTTATTAATACAATGGGTTTTCAATTACAGTAAAATTATAGTATTTTCAAAAGCAGACACATTAGTTATAAAATCAATAATAGAATCCCCCCCCCCTTAAATTCAGAATTACTGTTTTACACTATAACTAGCCAATTATTAAAAATTATAACGCATAAATGTAATCCCATTGAAATTACTCTAAAGAGGAAACAACTAGAATGATGTGAAATGCTAAAAGTAATAGTGTGAGATTAAAATACTTTTTTTTAAGTTATAAGAAATTAGTGCATTGGTTATTTTATTAATGTATATTTCTGTTTATAATTTTTCATTCTATATTTTATAATATCCTAAAATTACTTTCTGTTTTCGAAGAAGTTTACTGACAAAAATCAAACTTGAAATTTTTGATGGGACATGTGGCTTTTTAATATCTAAAAAATGTTTTAAAATTTATTCAAGGGACTGAAACTAAAAATTAGGAAAATGTTATAAAGTGTAGATATAAATTTGTTGCAAAAATAGTTTCAGAATACTCTTTGTACAGAATTTTAGGCTTTTGACAATTGTTGTCAAAAACTTGCCAACTCTGCATTGAATAAATAAATGTGTATAATTTGAGAATTTATGAATTAAATAATAGTAAAAAATTATAATCTTAGTATTGGAATACTTGTTTAAGATGCTAAAATAAATTTTTCTTAAGTAAATAAATAAAAATAATTAAATATACATTTCTAGGTTTTGGAAGAGATTTTACTTTCTGTCATACTTTATTATCTTAATATTTAATAAGAACCTAATATTTTTCTCTGTTCTAGTCGTTTAATAATTTTAAGAAAATAACTGATAATGACATGGTATAATTCTATGGGGGGGGGGGGGATGCAATTAAGAATACTGTACTATTTAAATAACTGTATTGCATTTTGTTAGAATGAAATTACAATGAAGATGAAGAATAGCAATGTATATCGTTATGTACACTGTAAAAAAATCTGTATTACTACTAGAAAATCTCTAGGAAACTGGTATTCCAAGATTTTCTAATAATCAATGCTATTCCAATAGCAACCTTATTAACCAATAGCAACGTTACTGCATTAAATTTAGAAAACAATACATTGATTTCCTTAGTACACATCCATATAAAACGTTAGTAACCATTACAGGCGTTTTTCGTGTATGATTACTAAGAAAATTTCATTAACGTTACAGGTATTTCTCTTGCAAATTTACCTAGAAATCATCAGTAAAAATGCTAAGAAATTGTTTGTTTTTGTTACATGTGGTTATTTAGCATGTTTGCTAAGAAATCTTTTGTAACGTTACACATAATTCTCTTGCAAATTCACCAAGATATCATTAGTTACCGTTACATGAGGTTATTTAGTATGTTTGCTAAGAAATATTTAGTAACGTTACAGAAACTTCTCTTGCAACTTCACTAAGATATCATTAGTTACCGTTACGGGCGGTTTTTTAGTATTTTTGCTACGACATCTTTAGTAACGTAACACGTGCTTCTCTGCAAATTTACTAAAAAATGGTTAGTTACCATTACAGGTGGTTTTGTAGCGTGTTACTTAATTTATCTTTAAATTGACACTTACTTGAAAATTAGGAATAGGAAATCCTTTTAAATATAAATTTAAAACGCCTACACTTTAAAATTTTGTACATGCAAGAATTTAATTTTTTGTACATGCAAGTATTTTATCAAACATAATTTAATAAATATTTTCATATCAAAGATGTAAAAGAACAAACTGATTTTTTAGAATTACATATTAAATGCAAGTTTAAAATAATCTAGGCTTTAAAATTTTCTTATTTGTAAATATTTATTTATAAAATATATATATATATATATATATATATATATATATATATTATATTATATTAGAGATATGATGTAGCAAACAAAAAATAAGTTTTACACTTTATAAAATATCCAACTAATATACTACGGAACTTTTATTGTTATGATCGATCGACATGTAGAGTTATACAAAACACTTTTATTAAAAAGGTGGAAAAGAGCAGAACTCTTTGGATATTACAAATTTCAAAATCATGGTTGTAAAAAAATCCTGCTGGGAAAATAAAATGAATGATATTTATTTTTATTTATTTAAAAATTGGAAATATGGAATAAATCCCTACAATATGTTTAAATTTATAATTCAACGCGTGTCATTTAACAAGGACTAAAGCATATTTGAATATAAATATAGTATGTAAAACATGTATTTTATTTTAACAACATTAATAAAAAAAAAAAAAAAACCTGTATTGTGAATTTATAATTTAACACTTTGCATGAGGACCAATATAGATAATTAACTAGATGGTATACCAAACTACAAATTTGAATTTGTGACATGATTTAAAAATAGTTAAAATCTATCAAATTCATAATGTTAATAAAAATATAACTTCAGAATCATTTTAAGATTATAACAAATGTACTACTTATTTTCCATTTAAATATTGTTTTTCGAAAATTTCAAAGAATATAGAGAGAGATGGGAATTAAATGTATTTTTCTTTTATTTCTACTTGAACAACTTAACTCTTTTATAATATTTTAACTCTTTTATTATATTTTAACTCATTTATTATATTTTATATTTTTTTGTATTTTTCTAAACTACTTTTTTCGTTATGGCAGATATACCTATATTTATATCTTTTTTTTCTATTTTTTTTTTAAAGAAAATATATAGCTGATTAAAATGCATTTCTTTTTTAGTACTGAGCAGCTTATACTTAGAACGGGAATTTCAAAATCATAATGTTAATATGTTTTTTACAAAGCAATAATTGCCTAATGGCAACTAAATCTATTTTTTATTTCTGCTTTTCTAATTTTTAAAGTTAAAAAAACAGATATAGAAGTTAATAAAATGATTATTTTTAAGCTATTGTATAGCTTTTATCGCGGGCTTTGAGCGCGGCGACCGAATCAAAAAATTCCGTAACGAAAAAAAAACCTAACACAGTTCGGCAGACTTCGGTAGACTTCGGCTGTACGAAGCTCGCACGAATCGAGACGAGCTGCTCCGAAATAGGAAGAATACGTAAGCAGCTGTTTGTGAGAAAGTATATAGGTGTATAGGTAGGTATCTATCATTTATGAACAACAGTGAATAGCTGTACGCGTAAAATTTGTGTATAAAGTAGATCAGATAAAACTTGAATATCCCCATTCGACTTGCAGGCCTTTAAAACCTATTGAAATAACTTTTCTCTATTAAAATTTGTTTTCTTATCGGTCACCACGCTCAAAAAGTGTAACTTGAATTAATATCAAAGAAAAAACTTGAATATCCCCATTCGACTTGCAGGCCTTTAAAACCTATTAAATACTTTTTCTCTATTAAAATTTGTTTTCTTATCATTATTGTTATCTTATCATTATTGTTATCTTATTCATTAATATCAAAGAAAAACCTTGAATATCCCCATTCGACTTGCAGGCCTTCAAAATCTATTAAATACCTTTTCTCTATTAAAATTAGTTTTCTTATCGGTCACCACGCTCAAAAAGTGTAACTTGAATTAATATGAAAGAAAAATCTTGAATATCCCCATTCGACTTGCAGGCCTTTAAAACCTATTAAATACCTTTTCTCTATTAAAATTCTTTTTCTTATCGGTCACCACAGTCAAAAAGTGTAACTTGAATTAATATCAAAGAAAAAATTTGAATATCCCCATTCGACTTGCAGGCCTTTAAAACCTATTAAATATCTTTTCTCTATTAAAATTTGTTTTCGTATCCGTCACCACGCTCAAAAAGTGTAACTTAAATTAATTCTCAAAGAAAAAACTTGAATATCCCCATTCGACTTGCAGGCCTTTAAAACCTATTAAAATACCTTTCCTCTATTAAAATTTGTTTTCTTATCATTATTATTATCTTATTCATTAATATCAAAGAAAAAACTTGAATATTCCCATTCTACTTGCAGGCCTTTAAAACCTATTAAATACCTTTTCTCTATTAAAATTTGTTTTCTTATCGGTCACCACGCACAAAAAGTGTAACTTGAATTAATATCAAAGAAAAAACTTGACTATCCCCATTCGACTTACAGGCCTTTAAAACCTATTAAATACCTTTTCTCTATTAAAATTCGTTTTCTTATCGGTCACCACGCTCAAAAAGTGTAACTTGAATTAATATCAAAGAAAAAATTTGAATATCTCCATTCGACTTGCAGGCCTTTAAAACCTATTAAATACCTTTTCTCTATTAAAATTTGTTTTCTTATCGGTCACCACGCTCAAAAAGTGTAACTTGAATTAATATCAAAGAAAAAACTTGAATATCCACATTCGACTTGCAGGCCTTTAAAACCTATTAAAATACCTTTTCTCTATTAAAATTTGTTTTCTTATCATTATTGTTATCTTATTCATTAATATCAAAGAAAATCCTTGAATATCCCCATTCGACTTGCAAGCCTTTAAAACCTATTAAATACCTTTTCTCTATTAAATTTTTTTTTCTTATCGGTCACCACGCTCAAAAAATGTAACTTGAATTAACATCAAAGAAAAAACTTGAATATCCCCATTCGACTTGCAGGCCTTTAATATCTATCAAATACCTTTTCTCTATTAAAATTCGTTTTCTTATCGGTCACCACGCTCAAAAAGTGTAACTTGAATTAATATCAAAGAAAAAATTTGAATATCTCCATTCGACTTGCAGGCCTTTAAAACCTACTAAATACCTTTTCTCTATTAAAATTTGTTTTCTTATCGGTCACCACGCTCAAAAAGTGTAACTTGAATTAATATCAAAGAAAAAACTTGAATATACACATTCGACTTGCAGGCCTTTAAAACCTATTAAAATACCTTTTCTCTATTAAAATTTTTTTTCTTATCATTATTGTTATCTTATTCATTAATATCAAAGAAAATCCTTGAATATCCCCATTCGACTTGCAAGCCTTTAAAACCTATTAAATACCTTTTCTCTATTAAATTTTTTTTTCTTATCGGTCACCACGCTCAAAAAATGTAACTTGAATTAACATCAAAGAAAAAACTTGAATATCCCCATTCGACTTGCAGGCCTTTAATATCTATCAAATACCTTTTCTCTATTAAAATTTGTTTTCTTATCGGTCACCACGCTCAAAAAGTGTAACTTGAATTAATATCAAAGAAAAAACTTGATTATCCCCATTCGACTTGCAGGCCTTTAAAACCTATTAACTACCTTTTCTCTATTAAAATTTGTTTTCTTATCATTATTGTTATCTTATCATTATTGTTATCTTGTTCATTAATATAAAAAAAAAAAAACTTGATTATCCCCATTCGACTTGCAGGCCTTTAAAACCTATTAAATACCTTTTCTCTATTAAAATTTGTTTTCTTATCGGTCACCACGCTCAAAAAGTGTAACTTGAATTAATATCAAAGAAAAAACTTGACTATCCCCATTCGACTTACAGGCCTTTAAAACCTATTAAATACCTTTTCTCTATTAAAATTCGTTTTCTTATCGGTCACCACGCTCAAAAAGTGTAACTTGAATTAATATCAAAGAAAAAATTTGAATATCTCCATTCGACTTGCAGGCCTTTAAAACCTATTAAATACCTTTTCTCTATTAAAATTTGTTTTCTTATCGGTCACCACGCTCAAAAAGTGTAACTTGAATTAATATCAAAGAAAAAACTTGAATATCCCCATTCGACTTGCAGGCCTTTAAAACCTATTAAATACCTTTTCTCTATTAAAATTTATTTTCTTATCGCTGACCACGCTCAAAAAGTGTAACTTGAATTAATATCAAAGAAAAAACTTGAATATCCCCATTCGACTTGCAGGCCTTTAAAACCTATTAAATACCTTTTCTCTATTAAAATTTGTTTTCTTATCGGTCACCACGCTCAAAAAGTGTAACTTGAATTAATATCAAAGAAAAAACTTGAATATCCACATTCGACTTGCAGGCCTTTAAAACCTATTAAAATACCTTTTCTCTATTAAAATTTGTTTTCTTATCATTATTGTTATCTTATTCATTAATATCAAAGAAAATCCTTGAATATCCCCATTCGACTTGCAAGCCTTTAAAACCTATTAAATACCTTTTCTCTATCAAATTTTTTTTTCTTATCGGTCACCACGCTCAAAAAATGTAACTTGAATTAACATCAAAGAAAAAACTTGAATATCCCCATTCGACTTGCAGGCCTTTAATATCTATCAAATACCTTTTCTCTATTAAAATTTGTTTTCTTATCGGTCACCACGCTCAAAAAGTGTAACTTGAATTAATATCAAAGAAAAAACTTGATTATCCCCATTCGACTTGCAGGCCTTTAAAACCTATTAACTACCTTTTCTCTATTAAAATTTGTTTTCTTATCATTATTGTTATCTTATCATTATTGTTATCTTGTTCATTAATATAAAAAAAAAAAAAACTTAAATATCCCCATTCGACTTGCAGGTCTTTAAAACCTATTAAATACCTTTTCTCTATTAAAATTTGTTTTCTTATCGGTCACCCCGCTCAAAAAGTGTAACTTGAATTAATATGAAAGAAAAAACTTGAATATCCCCATTCGACTTGCAGGCCTTTAAAACCTATTAAATACCTTTTCTCTATTAAAATTTGTTTTCTTATCGGTCACCACGCTCAAAAAGTGTAACTTGAATTAATATCAAAGAAAAAACTTGAATATCCCCATTCGACTTGCAGGCCTTTAAAACCTATTAAATACCTTTTCTCTATTAAAATTTATTTTCTTATCGCTGACCACGCTCAAAAAGTGTAACTTGAATTAATATCAAAGAAAAAACTTGAATATCCCCATTCGACTTGCAGGCCTTTAAAACCTATTAAATACCTTTTCTCTATTAAAATTTGTTTTCTTATCGGTCACCACGCTCAAAAAGTGTAACTTGAAATTATATCAAAGAAAAAACTTGAATATCCCTATTCGACTTGCAGGCCTTTAAAAACCTATTAAAATAATTCTCAAAAAATAGAGTTAGATCATTCAAATTTGGTACATCGAGGTTTTCGATACCTACAAATCGATTGCGGATATTTTTATGGTATATTCTCATGGCGGATACATTCTCATTTATTCAATAAGAAAAAAATTTGTTTTCTTATCGGTCACCACGCTCAAAAAGTGTAACTTGAATTAATATCAAAGAAAAAACTTGAATTAATATCAAAGAAAAAAATACTGCATAATTATAATTGCATAAATTGATAAAAAATGCTATGCAATAGCTTTATCGCGGCAGTCCTTGAGTGCCACACGTATTTTTTTTTTTTATTTCTTTTTAACACATCTTGATCAACATAAATTCATTCTAGGAATTTCAGAAATAGTTAATAATAATAATATGAAGGCATATGAAGGCAACTCTACTTATTAGTAATTTAATTGTTGTGGTTTCAAAGGATGCTTTGCAATTTTAATAATGATTTATAAATGTTGTTATAAATAAATAAAAAAAATTACCTACCTTTAAATACATAATTACATAGTTTCTTTAACTGATTATCATTGCACCATTTTTCTATCATGATCCACAACTACATTATCTAGATTTAAAAACCTCTAACTTCAGTTTCAAGAATTTGGGGGGGGGGGGGCACTAAAAACTTATGTATGGTTTAAAAAAACATTAAGTTATTATTATTATTATTATTATTATTATTATTATTATTTACTATTTCTTATAAAAAAGGAAAATTTTGTCATCGTGTAATTGTAACATAGTGTAACTGTTATTTTTGTATGTTAAAAAGTGTTCCTGATTTTTATTTATTTATATATATATTTATTTATTTTAATGCACACGAAGGATGCTTGCATGAGTGGTAGTAAGTGCGGCACAAATGCTGTACAGAGTTTCGTAAGTGATATGGGTTGGAAAAATTTCTATTATGTTTTTCAAGAAATTTTTCAAAGTCAAAAAAGTCAATTTTTTTAGTACATTTTTTAGACAACATATTTAAACTTTTCTTTCATTAATCATAAGTACCAGTAACAGTAATGTGAGATATAGTGTGAAAAACAAAAGTTTTTGATTAAAGACATCATTTAGAAATTTATCAGATATATAAAATTTGAGTAACTTCCTAGAGAAGATGTTATTTATTATGATACATGAGATCTATGGTTGCTAATGAGCATTTTGAATATCCTTCAATAACTTTGTGTGAATATAATTATTAAACATTTTGCAACTGAAAAGAATATATTGTTAAAATCCCTTGTTAAAATAAGTGTTTAATAATCATTTACTTTTTACTGTTGCAGCATCTCTCCAACTTGATCATCAGTGTGGATGATCAAGGTGTCTACAAAGGACGTGTCTTTGAGAAAGAACAGAGCTAAAGGGCAGATTCCCAAAATTTGTTGTACCTTTTCTATAAATGTTTCAGAAGTTTCCAAATATTTGCCGCTCAGATTCTGACTCATTAGCAACTACGGAAATAATATCAAATCTTAAAGCTAAATTTCTAAGCCTGTAAAACCAATTCCCTAAACTCGCAACAATAATAAATTAAAAATTAAAAATAATAGATTTATATCTAAAAGTAATGAAATATATTTTTTGGATGGTACAGTTTTTTTGAATAATGCTTGAGAATATGAATTACTGTGTCAAATGAATTATATTTATTAAGTATGGTTATTTATATGATTCTTGTCTTAAGAATTGAAAAATTAACTTTATGTGTAGTTCAAACAATTAATAAATGTAAATCTGTATTTAACAAATTTTCCATACAATGAACTTCTTTTCTGTATTTAAAGACTGTTAAATAGAAGTCTGCTTTTTGATTGTGATGTACAATTGTAATAAACGGAGCGGCGTACCGCAACCCAAATGTATGGTTTAGTTATTCTTATTTATGTTTATATAAGTTTTAGAGATTGATATTTTTTGCTTGATAAAGGAGAATCAGTGAAAGTTATGAAAGATATACAGGTAAATATTTTAATATAAACATTTGTCTATATGAAAACTGTTTTCAGGTTTTGCTGTCTTTTTTGGTGCTGTATAATTAACTGCACTTTGCTGTAAAATTCACAAGTTGCTGTCTTTTATGGTGCTGTAAAAATAACTACACTTTGCTGTAAATTCACAAGTTGCTGTTTTTTTATGGTGCTGTAAAATTAACTGCACTTTGCTGAAAATTTTACAGAGTGCTGTAATTTTATAAGCTGCTGTTTTTGACGGTGCTGTGCAATTTACTGCAATTTGCTGTAAAATTTACAATATGCTGATTTTAACTGTGATGTTAAATTTACTGCATTTTGCCGTTATTTTTAAAAATTTGTTTAAAAGCTTGTATTTACATTTAATATTTATAAATTTCGTTTGTTCAATAAAATATGTATTCAAACAACAATTCTCATGGTTTTTGTTAGACTATTTTTACAGATTTGTAATCTTTAAATAGCGTTTTCTCAGTTTACATTTTTTCAATAATTTATGATCTTCAAAATCTAAGACTTCCATTTTAATATATATATATTTTTTTTTTTAATTAATGAATAAATTTCAAAACCAATACGAATTCCTTTTAAATTGTTTCCCTTAAACATGCAAAAAAGTTGTAAGTTTCCTAAATATCTGTAAAAGATTTAGCTGTTTGAAGATCATTAATTCATGAAAAAATGCAGACTGAGAAAATATAATTTATAGATTTCAATTCTGCAAAAACAAATAAATAAATTAAAAAAAAAAAAAAAAGTATTAAAACCCACAAGAATTGATACCAGAACATATATTTTAATAGACAAACCTTATAGTCCAGTTTATAAATATTAAGTGGAAATATAGGCTATTATATGAAACTTGCTTCAATAATAATTACAGAACTTTGGATAAACACCATAAAATGCAATAAACTCGCAACAATTTTTCGGGTCGAAAGAACTCACGATCATTTGTCAGGCGAACAAAGTAGGCACGAGTGCTGCATTCAATAATGCCGTGAAAGGTGCCATGTCATCTGAATTCAGTTGATGCTTCCGATTCTGAGCATTTACTGAGCTACATGCTCTCATTTTTTACAATTCTGTAAAATTCACTACATTTTATTGCAAATTTTACAGGATGGTGTTCTTATCAGCGCTATAAATTTCACAACACTGTTGTAAAAACTTACAGATGAAAAGATCGGTTTATTTCTTTTTCATCTCCCTTCCCCCCCACGCTCTCTCTCTTTTTTTTTTTTTTTTTTTTTTTTTTAAAGTCATGTTAAGCCTGAAATAAAACTTCAGAAAAGTATAACTGGAGACATGGGCTAATAATTTAAACTATTTTTGGAATGTAGTATTTTCCACTTTTCCTTACTCAATAGAGAGTTAAACCTGTTGATTTTGTATTACGGCTTAAAGATTAAAGAAACAAAATAAATAAATAAATAAAAATAAATAAATAAAATAATAATAATAATAATTATTATTATTATTTGAACGTGCTTGTTTTTTGATGCTTTTCATAAGCTTTCCGAAAACTTATTTTTTTATTCTGAAAATACTTTTAGTATTATACTCACTTTCTGAGCTACATGCTAATAATTTGTTAACAAAATTATATTACAGTCAGTTTATGATTTGTGTGTTGTAAATATATATCCAACTGTAGCTATCCAAATATCAGTGTTCAGAATTCTAATAACTCTGAATTTTGACAATAGATGGCAGCACTATGCAATTTTATGACTCTTTAGAATATAAAACTTTGATTTAAATTCATTCTTTTTATTGATATTTTAATGTGTTTTAAACGCTAAATTAATTCTTTTTTCTTTTATTATTATTTATTTTATTTATGTTTTCAATTAATTGTTAGTTATACTTTAAATAATTTCTTTTCAATTTGCTGTGAAGCAGTTATGTTTCTGCAGACCTATTCTAGTTTGTTCTTTTTGTTGTGAATTTTTGGTTGCGTTTTCTTGCGGTAAGCTAGAAGAATTCATTCTAACGTATGAGCTGAAATAAAGTTAATAATTCATGTTTGTATTCAACTCGGTTTATTTATTCAAGCTTTTATTCATTGTTTCTTAAATATGATGTTATTAATTCAATTGAAAGGAAGGTGAGTCTTTCAAATTCATTTTAAACTGATTTATGATTTAATATAATTTAAACCAGCGATTTTTAAAACCATACAGTCCACAATTCTATTCAAAATCCCTCCATATTTTTGGCCGTCTAGAGCCGTAGATATATATATTAAATTATGAAATCTTTTAGTAAAAATTAATATTTTACAAACTTGAAAAAAAAAAAATGTTCTAATGGCTTCGAAAATTGAAAAATTAAAAGCAAAAAGAACTATTATTCGGTCGTCAGTGACTAAATTTGAAAACAAAGCGACAAAAGCTTTGGAAGCGGATCCGTTAGACATTCAAGAAATAAAAATTTTGAAAGGTCATTTGCATGAAAGGCAAACTCGATTAGAACAAATTAACAATGAAGTTGAGGAAGTTATTTCTGATTTAGATGAATTAAAAAAGGAAATTGAAGATAATGAAAAATGGACAGAGAAGCTTACTCGTATAAAATATGAGATAGAGTCAAGATTAGAACTTTCTTGTTTTCAGAACACTAAAGTTGTAACACAGGTTAATGAAAATTCTTATTCTGTTTCGAAGCAATCTATCAACCTTCCAAAATTCGAATTGCCTGTTTTCTCTGGTAATTTGGAAGACTGGTTAAGCTTTAAGCAAATATTCGTAACCACTATTCATGAGAACACTCAGCTTTCCGATTTGCAAAAATTACAATATTTAAAAGCGTCTGTTATTGGATCTGCCAATAAGTTAATAAAAGGCTTTCCAATAACTGAAGCAAGTTATAAGGAAGCTTGGGCAACACTAATTTCTAGATTCGATAATAAAAAAAATCTAGCTTATGCCCAGTTAAACAAATTCTTTAATTCGAAATCTTTGAAACCAAATTGTCGGAAATCTATGCTAGATTTATTAGATAACTGTAATGAAGCAATACGTAACTTGAAATGTTTAGGATTTGAATTTAATTTATTTGTGGATTTAATTCTTGTTTATAATTTGCAAACAAAATTGGATGATAATTTAAAGAAGCAATGGGAATTATCTTTAGATAGTGATTCTTTTCCCACCTATGATGAATTTATTTTGTTTCTTGAAAAACAAGCGAGAAGCTTGCAAGATATTGTTGATAATACTTATTCTAAATCTGAAAGTAAACAAAAAGTAGTATTTAAAAAATCTGTTTCTAATGCTGTAATATCTAATTCAGATATAAAATCCAATAATTCTATCTGTTCAGAATGCTCGGAATCTCATGCACTTTTCAAGTGCCCACACTTTCTTAAAAAATCTGTTGAAGATAGATGGAATATTGTGAAGGGTAAAAAACTATGCATAAATTGTTTACGTGGTAATCATTTCGTTAATAAATGTTTGATTTCGACAAAATGTCGACAGTGTAATGCTAAGCACCATACACTTCTCCATTTCGAGAAAAATAAAGTTAATTCTCCACATGTTATTGAAAATACTAATCTCAACATTGAAAGTCCATCCTTTGTCAACTCTAGTTGTTTAACCAGTACCCAAGAGAGTTGTCAAACTTTGTTATCGACAGCTATGGTTCTTGTAAAATCAAATACTGGAAGGTTTGTGCCATGTAGAGTCATGGTGGATTCAGGAAGTCAAAAATCATTAATTTCCAGCTCTTGTGCTAAAAAATTAGGGTTACCTATGAAAACCACAAATCATAGAATCTCGGGTGTAAATAATATTGTTGCAGAAACTGCTCTTTTTGAAGTTAATATTATTTTAAAGTCTTATTATAGTAATGAAATCTTTGATGTGAATGCTTTAATAGTAAATAATGTTACGGTAAATCTTCCTAATTTTGTTGTTCGAAAATATTCATGGCCTCATTTGGAAGGTCTATCTTTAGCAGATCCTAAATTTTATGTTTCGAGTCCAGTTGAAATTTTGCTTGGTGCAGATTTATTTCCCTTAATAATTTTAGGGCAATCTATTCTGGGTCCTAAAGGTACTCCATGTGCTTTAAATTCCAAATTGGGATGGTTACTCTCGGGTGTTATACATGCAAACAATTTTCAGCATTCTAAAACTGTCCTTAGTTGCCATGCTACAGCTCAGTTAACTTATGATCTTCAGAAATTTTGGGAAATTGAGTCCCTTCCTGATGCAACACCAATTCACAGTTCTGAAGAAAAATACACTAAAACTGTTAGACGAATTCAGTCTGGAAGGTACATGGTGGATCTTCCCTTTAAAGAAGTTCCAAATTTAGGTGACTCACAATCAAATGCTTTAAAACGGTTCTATTTGTTAGAATCCAAACTTAATAAAAATCATGAGCTTAAGGAGCAATACCATGCCTTTATGCAAGAATATATTGACTTACATCATATGGAACCAGTTCCAAATTCTGAAATTGATTCTAAAGATTATTTTTACATGCCTCATCATGGGGTTTTGAAAGAAGATAGTACAACTACTAAATTGAGGGTGGTATTTGATGCCTCGGCTAAAGGAACATCAGGCCACTCTTTAAACGACTTTCTTGAAATAGGTCCAAAGTTGCAACCAGATTTGTTTAAACTTCTTCTTAAGTTTAGAACATATTCAATAGCCTTAACCGGAGACATCGCCAAAATGTACAGACAGATATTGGTAAACCCCAAACATGTTGACTTTCAGCGAATCTTTTGGCGATTCCAGCCACATGAATCTATTGCGAGTTTCAGATTATTGACTGTAACATATGGCACAGCCTGTGCCCCATTCCTGGCTATAAGGACATTGCACGAACTAGCCAAAGATTATAGTTCAGAATTTCCTATTGCTGCGCAGTCAATTTTCGAGAACTTTTATGTGGATGATTATCTTGGTGGGTCGCATTCAATTGATGCAGCAAAACAATTGGTCAAAGACCTAAATCACGTTTTAAATCAAGGAGGCTTTACACTTAGAAAATGGGCTTCCAATGTACCCGCAGTCATTGAAAATCTGCCAGAAGATCTTAAATCCACTAGGCAAAATGTAAAATTTTCCGAAGATTCCTCCCAAAAAATCTTAGGCCTAGTTTGGAATTCGGCAGAAGACTTATTGAAAATTCATTTGAATGGCGTCAAATCGGTGCATACCAAGCGAGAATTGCTATCGATGATAGCTCAAATCTTTGATCCTTTTGGGATTCTAGCTCCAACCACGATCATGTTAAAAATCATGATGCAAGAGCTTTGGAAAGATAAGTGTGCTTGGGATGATCAAATCCCAGATTCAATTTTGAAAACTTGGCAAGAATTTGATTCTCAAATTGAACTCTTAAAGTCCATTGGCATACCAAGATATCTGAACTGTGAAACATCTCCAGAGAACCACATAGAGATCCATGGTTTTTGTGATGGATCTGGCAAGGCCTACGCTGCAGTGGTATACCTTCGGACACTATCTTCTCTAGGTGAGATTTCAGTTAACTTTGTCGCTGCAAAAACCAGAGTTAATCCTTTAAAACATGTCACGCTTCCGAGAATTGAGTTATGTGCTGCGTTCTTGCTTGCACAATTAAGTTCCACAATATTAGAATCTTTAATCTTTAATGTAAATAAAATTTATTTGTGGTCCGATTCACAAATTGCTTTAAATTGGATTGAATCTCCTCCAACCAAAGGAAATCAGTTCGTAACAAATCGAGCAAACAAAATCAAATCACTTGTCCCACAAGCAGTGTGGACTTATGTTGAGAGTTCGTCAAATCCGGCAGACTGTGCCTCAAGAGGCATTCTACCGAAGAGTCTTTTGCATCACAAATTGTGGTGGCTTGGGCCTGAATGGCTTAGTGCTAGTGTCAAGTTACCATTATTCCTAGTCAAATCTTCAAAGGTTAAGTCAAAAAATTCTGAAGAAAATTTAAGTCATGTTGCAACATCTAGTCATAAAACCTTTCCTGATTTTCTACTCAAATTCTCTTCTTTTTCAAAACTTTGCAGAATCCTTGCATTGTGTTTGAGATTCATTTATAACATTCGTAGTTGTAATCGTAATTCTAGACGTATTGGACTTGTCAGTACGCCTGAAGTTTCAAGTGCTATTACACATATTCTTAAATTGATTCAGGAACAAGAGTTTTCGGTAGAACTGAATTTGCTCAGGAAAAATCAACCTTTACCAACCAACAACAAATATTTATCCTTAAATATATTTCTAGATGATCAAGGTTTAATCAGAGTTGGCGGACGGTTGTCCAGACATCAGTCACTTAATCAAGATCAGAAATATCCAGTGCTTTTATCGAGAAATCATTTCATTACAAAATTAATTGTTGAGCAATATCATAAAAAACATTTTCATGCTGGTGCACAATTGATTCTTTCCCTAATTAGACAAAAGTATTGGATACTAAATGGTCGCTCTTACATTCGTCGAATTCTCAATGAATGTATTTTGTGCAAACGTTTGAAGAAACAAACTTGCCAACAAATTATGGGTGAGTTGCCAGTCGAACGTATAACTCCAACTCGACCTTTTTCAAAGGTGGGACTAGATTTTGCTGGCCCACTCATCACTAAACCAAATGTGCCTCGATCTAAAGTTAAATTGAAGTCATATATTTGTGCTTTTGTCTGCATGTGCACAAAAGCGGTGCACCTAGAGGCTGTTTCAGATTTATCCTCATCAGCTTTCTTAGCATCCCTAAAACGATTTGTTTCTAGAAGAGGACTGCTATCAGACATATTCAGTGACAACGGAAAAAATTTCAGAGGAGTTGCTAACTATCTTAAGCAACTAATTCGAATCATTAGTTCTGAAAATGTTCAAAATTTTGCTACCAGCAACTTCATCAATTGGCATTTTATCCCACCATATTCCCCCCATTTCGGTGGACTGTGGGAAGCTGCTGTTAAATTGACGAAAAGTCATCTAATTAAAGCTTGTAAGGCTACCATTCTAAATTTTGAAGAGCTTACTACTCTTTTATGTCAAATAGAAGCCTGCTTAAATTCCAGACCATTAACGGCACTTTCTTCAGATCCATCCGATGTTAGAGCCCTCACTCCCGGACATTTCCTGATAGGACTTCCACTCCTTGAGATTCCAGAAAGTGGAAATTCACCAAATCTCACTTTATCTTCTCGTTGGACTCTAATCCAGCGAATGAAGCAAGACTTCTGGAAGCGATGGTCTAGAGACTATCTACATCACCTGCAAAATCGACCTAAATGGTTCACTCCACGAACTGATCTTCAAGTTGGGGACTTGGTTGCTATTCATGATTCACAATCTATTCCTCTTCAGTGGAAGCTGGGTAGAATCATTCGTACCTATCCAGGACCTGATAATAGAGTTCGTGTAGTCAGCATTTGGACTCAGAGTGGTGAAATTCAACGCATTGCTAAAGTGACACTCCTTCTCCCGGTGGGGGAGAATGTTCAGAATTCTAATAACTCTGAATTTTGACAATAGATGGCAGCACTATGCAATTTTATGACTCTTTAGAATATAAAACTTTGATTTAAATTCATTCTTTTTATTGATATTTTAATGTGTTTTAAACGCTAAATTAATTCTTTTTTCTTTTATTATTATTTATTTTATTTATGTTTTCAATTAATTGTTAGTTATACTTTAAATAATTTCTTTTCAATTTGCTGTGAAGCAGTTATGTTTCTGCAGACCTATTCTAGTTTGTTCTTTTTGTTGTGAATTTTTGGTTGCGTTTTCTTGCGGTAAGCTAGAAGAATTCATTCTAACGTATGAGCTGAAATAAAGTTAATAATTCATGTTTGTATTCAACTCGGTTTATTTATTCAAGCTTTTATTCATTGTTTCTTAAATATGATGTTATTAATTCAATTGAAAGGAAGGTGAGTCTTTCAAATTCATTTTAAACTGATTTATGATTTAATATAATTTAAACCAGCGATTTTTAAAACCATACAGTCCACAATTCTATTCAAAATCCCTCCAATCAGAAATCAGTTTTTTAGATGTATACTATTATGCAAGAATTTTTTTACACTGGTAGAGCTCTTGCCAGACAAGTAAATTAGACGATCCAAAATGCCAGGTGATGTGGTTCAAATATTAAAAATTTTAGACAAATTAATGCGAAAAATACGTTAACATTTTTAAAACTAAGTTTTACTTCATGTTTATTAACACAGATTTAAATTCTGAATCAATTATAATAAATTTTTTAATACTGCTTCCGAGTTTTGGTTCAACTTTTTGCATAGTTGCTGTATCCTTTCTATAATTAATTGTTCAATGGTATTTTTATTTTCTTTCTTTCTTTTTTTTTGGGGGGGGGGAAGTGAGGGGGTTGGAGTTAACATATTTTTTTTTAAGTGCTATGTTTAATTTATTTTTTTTTCATTAAAAAAATTGCAGTTTGTTTCTATTTTTGTAACATCAGTTATCTTTGATTGAATATTACAGATATTACTTTATAAAAATAGTGTTATTTAAAAAAGTGATTGCGCCGATCCCTGTCTTATATTTAATTGCAGAGATCACAAAATATTTTTTATTTTTATTTGTTTATTCTTTTTATTACGAAATCATAAAGAAATAAAGTATTTTCACGCAGATGACCTAACAATACACCCCCAGTACATCCTTGTGATATCTCTAGGGAATGTGTACTTTATTTCTTAAGATATCTCAAGGGTGTCCCGGGGAGAACACCAAGAGAACTGCAGTGTAGGTGTGCCATCAAAATTATAAACGTAAGAATAGGGAAATGATGTTTGGTTCTCTATGCAAACATAATTCTGCTAGAAGCAATTGACGTTTTCTTTTCCCAATGTGAATATTAGATATGTAGGTCTACCGGAAAGTTTTGTACTTTTTAATTAAAATGTGTACATCGGAAAGTTATCTTGGATAATATTTAAGGTATTCTTGTGTAACTTTCCAAATGATAATTGTTAAATAAAAATTTTCATTTTATTAATTCAAAAGAACAGAACTTTCCGGTAGACCTAATATTTTAATGACAAATTTTCTAGATGACACATTTGTTATTCCTAATCACAAAATTGACACGACAGGAATCCTGTCTATTTAATTATTCCTTGTCTATTACCTTTTGAACTTTTTTCCAATTTCTAGAAAATTCTACACAGTGTTGAAAGATTAGGGACATTTTTTTTTTTTCAAATATCACCAATAATTTTGAGAAATGATATTTTATATAAATAATAGATGATTTATCTTTGAAGCGATTAGGCAACCGTTACAATTAAAATTTAATGGTGGCAATTGAATTAAAAAAAAGTTCCCGAACTTCTAACACTGATTTTACCTCACAAAATTCTCTAAAATTATCATTTTAATTCTGTCTATAATATAGCATTTAGACTTTATTATTCCCAATCTAAAATACAATTAAGTATTACTGTAGTTACGAATATAATTTTTTTTTATAGTGTTACAGTTGGTCACCTAAAAAAATCATCCGTTTGAGTAAGTGAATAGTTAAATGTTACTCTTTTGGAATGCCACAATGCTGCTAATTTACTCTATTTTTATTATTATTTAAGAACCTAGCAATGATTTTCACTTTTTCACTCCTGAGCATAGCAGGATGGGTAAACTTAGATTCAGATGTATGTTCTTTTAAGGATTCAAATGATACAACTCTGAAAAAAAAAAAAAAAAAAAAAAAAGCTTTTAAACTAAATTATATGTATATCTGATACATCTCGGTGCAGTACCGAGATAGCACAGAGTTCAAATGGTTCTAAAATTTCTTTAGTTTCTCTACCATCAATTTTGTATGGCACTTTTTTTAAATAAAAATGTCTTTAATAACAAATTTACTGCTTAAAAAATACTGTCTGAAGAATCTTACAAAAAACCAGAGTACTTAGGAATCTTGTAGCAATATTTAATAAATTATTTAAAACAAATAAAATAATTAGATATTCACGAGATTACTTTTGAACAAAGGTGCACAAGCTTTCAGAAAAATTTCAAACACTAAATGTTAGCAAGGTTTTCCTTATTTAAATGCTTAAACATCCAGAATTCATGTCAGAAATAAAGAGAAATTTCTTTTCGCAAATTTATTTGTTGACATTTTTCAAAGGCTTGTACACACCTCCTTGCTCTGAGGTAATCTTTCATCACAGTGACTAGCAGCATGATAGTTGGTCATGCAAAGATATAGTGTGCAGCAATGGCTAGTAATTGGATAATACAACGCGGGGAAACTGTGAAAATTAAATGAAGTCTTGTAAAAAACTTTTTTTTTTTTTTTCTCCAGAAGAGAGAATAATTAGAAAAACCACTGTGATGATCAAATTATTAGATTTATTTATTTATTAATTTATTTTTGACATTTTTTTTCCGATTTTCTAATAAAGTACTGGACGTAATGGCTTTGAACTACAGACATCTAAAGAATATTTATACTCACATGGGATTAAATTAGAGAATTAAATATAAATTGGAGAAAAGCACAAACACTTTGGATAACCCTGTATCATAAAAAAGTTATAAATGTCTTGTATTTTTAACACATTGTTGTACTTATTATGTTCTATATTTGCATGTACTTTTTGTGTGTAATCGTACAATTTTTATGCAGGTTAATTTATAATTAATGTTTTAAAAATTCTAAACAGAAAAACTTACCGAAAAAAATAATAACAAGAAGGAATTTAAACAAAATTTTAGAAAAGATGCTGAAAACTTGACAAAACATTAAAGATACATTACTCTGAAACATAAAATTCACATGTCTGATATTCGCTGATATATGAACATTTATATATACATATATATATTTACTGCGCATGTTCCAAATATAGATATTATTGTTATTATTATTTTTTTACATATTGAACTCTATTTATATGGGACAATTTATGTCAAAAGTTCATTTGAATAGAGTAAAAATTAAGCAATTTATCTGCAAAAGAATGGGGTAGATTTTAGATACTTTTCTGAATTGAAATTAAAAAAGGGGATTTTTACATTACCACGTTTTTTATTTGGAGATTCAAATATTTTAAGCACATTTGAAAAGTTATTTTTTGTATTAAAAAAATAGGAACTCAGAAATCTTAGCAAATAAATAAAAATATATTAGAGTTATAAACCCACAAGGAATTTTTTATAAAAAAGAATTTTTGCAATATAATTGAAATCATTCGATCTCTAAATAAAATACTTGGTATGCAAAAAACCTCTTGTGAAATTTTAACTCTAGAAAACATCTAAAATCTAGCTCATTCTTTGACGATAATTTGCTTAATTTTTACTCTATTCAAACGAACTTTTAACGAAAGTTACCCCACATACTCTCCTGCTCAAAAGTTTAACAAAATTTCCAAACGACCAGCTTTTCTCAATTTAAAAACATACCTTTCCATGAAATATAATAATAATACATCCTAAAGTTACAGATCATTTCGTTCATTTAATGATACAGGGTGATCACAAACATTATAGATTTTACTCAATTTGTTCCTGCTCTTAACTGTTGTCTTAAACCAACCCTCACAGAAAAACACCAGGAAAATACAATTTCTTAAACACCCAATGTTTTAAAACATTTCATTAGAGTCCTACACGGGTCCGGTTTTACCCGACCCGAACCCGACAACTGGATTTTAAATCAACCCGAAACCTGACCCGAACCCGATTTCTTTTTACCCGAACCAGACCCGAAACCCAAATATAAATGAAAATGAATAATTCAACTAAAAATCATGCAAACATTTTTAAGTTATAAAATAAATTGGTAAATCGTTTTAAAAAGAATTGAAAATATAATTACTATTACTAAGTTAAAAATTTTAAGATATGAGAAATAGATTTATAATAATTTTTAACTATTTGCAGTCGGAGGCAAAATTATTAAAGCCCTCATTCACATTTTTCTTTCTTTCTTTCTTTTTATCGCTAATTTTTATCGTCAATTTACTTTTTTTATTAACAGCATAATGACTAAGATTATAACTCAACAAATATTTACTTAATAAAACAGTATTACGTGCAGTTCTTTTAAACATGAATTATACTGATAGCGCTTCAAATATTTTACTGCCAATTGTATGTGTGATGTGTATTTCAAGTGCTCAAAAAAGAGTTTCAAGTTTAGCGTTTGTAGCTTACTCTTGAATGCTTATCACACACACATATATATAAATAAGTAAAAATAAAAATAATAGAGTTCTGCAGATGCCTACTAAATACATAATATTTCAATAACTTCTTAGAAACATCTGTAACAGAAAAAATATTAATTATTAGTTTACGTTCACAGTCTACTTCAAAAGGATGTGAGTAATAAAAATAGATGAATCACACATCTGATTATTCTCCAAGAGGGAGCCTGCTTTTCACAGCTTCTATTCTAAAAGATAATAATGATGTATTTGATGTTTTTAGTTAATTGTTTCAGTGCGATACGGATGTTTATTTTACTATAATAATTTGGGTAAGCATGTATTCTTTATGGGTATATATAGCAAACACATTTCTATTTATTAAAGTAAAATTTCTTTGAAAGATGTTCTCAAGTCGATCTGACTGGCTGAAAACTGAACCCGACCCGCAATAAAAAAAAGATCAGTCAACCTGACCCGAACCCAACCCGCAAGTCGAGTCGGGTTCGGGAAAAATCAGGTTACCCGACCCGATGCAGGACTCTACATTTCATTGAGAGATAAGTTTATAAATTGAAAAAACTGATCGTTTGCAAATCTTGTTAAACTTTTGAGCAATAATGTGTCGAGCTTTCAACCCACGTAATTAAAAAAATTCTACTTTTAGCAAATGCGTAGTTAAAAAAAAAAAAAAAAAAAAAAAAAATGCATTCTTGCTATAAACAAAATATTTGCCAAAAATAAGTTAATGCTTTTTGAAAAAAAGTTATATCTACCTTAATATATAGTATGATTAAAAAATAAAATAAAATAAAATAAAATGCAAATATTGTATATATAAAGTGCAATAATGTGTTAAAGTTACAAGTTATTTGTAAATATTTATAATACAAGAACAAGGTGATGAAAAATATTTAAGCTTTTTCTTCAGTTTATAGTTTATCCCCTAATTCTATTAGGGACTAATTTGACAATATAAAATGTAGTTTATAAATGTTCCTTGCATGCTTGGAGTTCCATGCCATTTCATCCAGTATTTTTATTTATTTATTTATTTATTTTTAAAAATCGAAAAAATGTCAAAATTACAAGTATTTCTAATACTTTATTCACTGTACATGATGAACCACTTAAAACAAAAGGACACATACGAAGAAAACAAAGTATGCAAATTTAACGCAGAAGTAAGAAATTCTTTTTACAACAACTGCGTTCAAAAATGTTTTATTCAAAACACAAAAATTATTTTAAAAAAAAAATAATAATAATAATGCAAAATTAAGGCATGATATCTATAGGTTCCTTTAAAGAAATTTCCAAAACACTTGTCAACAAAGAAGTCTTATACCGTAATCTTAAAAAGTAAAAATATAAATAAATAAATAATGAAAACAAAGCTTTGATACATAACAATTAATATATATATATATATTTATATATATTTTTTAAGAATATAATTATTACATTTAATCCTATCAAGATTATAAGAGTCATCTACTTGTCCCAATTTACTATTGTAGCGTTATAGGTTAATAATGCAGATAATTTTTCTGATATAGGCTGTTATGTTGTCGAGAAACTAGGAAGTTCAACCTTAAAAAAAAAAAAAAAAAAAAAAAAAAAAAACGAAATACGCGATAATTTTACAACCTATGTTTCAAGTACTAAATAATTTCGTCGTTAGATGTCAAAATTTACGTTTAAAAATGCAAATAATTTCCAACGTTTACAATTAATTCTTGAATCTTATCGATAAAATTAGCAATTCTTCGATGTTATTTCCCGTAATAGGTATAAATTCTGCAACTTATTAATGAAATATACAAGCATTTTACTTTTCTTTGTTAAAATTTTCGTTTAATTGCTATTAATTACTAAAGTAAATTACTGTTTCGTTGTTAATCAATAAAATTCGCACATTTCCCCAACTTTTGTATCAGTTTGTACTATTTATATTTATATTTACAGCTTTAGATGGTAAATGGTTTCTTTTACTTAAACCGCTATTATTTTTAAAGCTAAGTGATTAACGGTGAAAGAAGCTCGATTCCGGTATAGTTGTTGTTGACAGGTATGTTATATATATGACAAAAATGAGATTGTCTAACACTGATCACCATATCAATTAATTAGGGAAAAAAAACTGTGAAAATATAATAAATGTTATGTAATAGAAACAAGGGTAATTAAAAGAAAAAAAATCCGAATGTTATGCGTGATGCATGCTAAAATTCTTATAAAGAAATAATTGATTTCATAATTAATATAACGATAGATATATTTCCAGTATTATTTGAGACAGGAGAAAAAAGTACTTGCTTCTAAAGCAAAATAGAAAACTAATGCTTCTGGAAATTGAAAGACTGTTTTGTAAAATTTTGACTTTCATATTACAACTTCATTAATGCTCCACATTTTTGTTCTCAACTAACATAAATTTGCACAGAAATCATTATATTTGTGTTGGATGCAGCAAATGTTTACCTACTCAATTTAAAATAAATAAAAAGAATCTTCTTTTTATATCTAGCTAGGTATAATTTAACAAATTTGTCCTAAAATTTTGTAGACTAGATTATACTAGCTTCAAACTTAGTTCATATCCATCGACCAGTCCAGCAAAATTTTCTGTGATTTTCCCCAAAACTCACAGGAAAACCGCCATGGAATGCACTCCTCCGAAGACCTGGGTTTCAAATGCAGACAAACAGGTTAGATTCTTCCATTATCCCTGATACGTTTAAATTAGTCCACAGATGACGCAGAATAAATTATTAGAAATTTTTTATTAGATTTATTAGATTATCATTTAAACCCAAAATCTTTTTTTTTTTTTTTTTTTTGTTTAAGAAAAAAAGAAATATCTCTAATTGATTATAGTAGGTTCTTATATAAATTTATCGCACTAAAGCTATTATGAAACCTAAATCGCTATTTTTTGACATGTTAGACAAAAATCCCTTTTATTCGTAATCAAAAGAATGGGCAGGTGTCTTATTCATTCACTAAAAATCTCGCTATTTTTATTTAAATTTAAAAACAAATGATTTTTGACAATAGTGTATCAACATTTTTTATTTATTTGTTTTTATTTTTATTTATTTATTTATTTGTTTGTTTTTATTTATTTTTATTTATTTATTTATTTATTATTTTTGTGTGTGTGTGTGTCTGCCGAAATATGTTATATTCTTGATTTATAAAATTTATGTTAAATTGCATCTAATTACTCGAACACGTATTTATTTATATCATCGATTGCTAAAATGGGGAATTATATATCTGTGTTTAACCGTCAAAAATCGAACTGTTTTGCTGATTCCAAATAAACATTAAATATTTAGGAATAAATCCGCATATTTCAGAATTTAGGCGTATGCGCTTGCTAAAATATGCCATAGATTTTTATTAAAAAACGCTTAATACAATGAAATGCTATTTATTTATGGATATTGTATTATTTTGAGGGAAAAAATAATAAATAAGTGAACAAACAAATAAAGAAAGAAAGAAAAGGAAAAGAAAGGAAATAGAATGTACATTTATTATCATTATTTTTTTTATCTTTAAACGTTAAAAAAATTAAAAATGTAGTACTCTGTAAGGCGAGTTTATATATATTTGTATTAAACACGCAATAACATGCATTAAATCTAATGATAGACAGTTATTTTACACTTGTAATTAGACAAATTAACATATTTGAAAGTAATTCATTTTAATTAATCAGCACAAAATATTAATATTGTAAAAATTAACAACTAACCTTTTCCATGCTTGCCTCGTCGTCAGTTGAGACACAGAACATCTTCTACAAAACCGCAAATATTTCCGTTTAAAGTTCAAAGGAAGTCACGTTGCTATTGGTTGCGACCGGAAGAAATAAATTTTTACAAAATTTGGTGCTGTATTTTTATTTGATAGCATGGCTGCTTGAAAAAAAAAACCGCAGAAAGTGCAGGAAAAATTACAACATTTTTTTACAGTGTATTTTACTTTTTAATTTTTAACGTTTTCTTAATTAAAGTATTTGCAGCTCTGCGTGTGTCGGATTATATTCCATCAAAATTCGAAAATTACATTAAAATTAGACCCAAAAATTGATAAATAAATAAATAAAATTTTTCCTTGAAGTGTAATTCTACTTAATTAAATCTTAAAACTGTTTAGACTAAAGACTAAAATTTTAAGGGAGGAACAGGAAAATGTCATATTTTAATAAAATAAGGAAAGAAAAATGTATTGAATATTTACTGAAAATTTTAAAAAGGTTTTCATTATACATACATACATACATATATATATTGCACATTAAGTTTTAAGATCAATAGCGTAAGATAATAAAAATAATATACTTGAAAAAAAATCTAAAATTCCGGAACATTTTTAGAACATATGGAACAGTTTTATTTCGCATGTATTTCTTTGTAAGAGGGATACCCCCTCCTCCATCAAACCCACTTATTTATAATGCATAATAGTAAAAATAAACAAATAAATTATAACCAAGGCTGTTACTAATTTGACTTCATACTTGACAACCTTGCTCAAAATTTTAAGTTGCAACCTAATACGAACTTCAAAATACCACTTTTATTTCCTGCAGTTATCTGTTTTTATGTTATTCTGATAACAGATATATATACAGATCAACCGCTAAATAATGGACTTTTATAATCATCCTTTATAATCAGGGAACCTCAAAATGTGATGTTATGAAAAAGAAAAAAACTAGAGTTGAGAATAAAACTACTAAAAGTAATTCGTTTACATACAGTATGGATAGAAAAATTAATTTTGCTTCGTGAGCAAGTGTTCGTCGGCATAGTAAAATATAGCAAAGCACTTTCATCAATTACATTCAATACAAAAGAGCGTTTAGCTTAATTTTGAGTAGCTCTGCATATTGTCGATAAGCAATGTTGTGTATTTAAATTTATTCTTACTTGAAAAAACTTCTAACACAAAATTAGTTATAATTCCAGCAATTTCCAAGTATAGCCCCAATATATCCAAATACTTTGGAGCTCTGTAAACGAATGATGAATGATTTCCATACCACAATCTACACAAAACATGCTTTTATGCATTTAAAAAAATTGTTACTCACTTTTGTTTAATCAGCCTATTCATGTTAAATTGTACTTATCAGAACATAATTTATTTGAACTTTGAACCCAATAAACATCATGTATTTGAATTCTCTTGGATATTCCTGTACGTGAACCATTTGTTTTGTCTCAAGGAAAAAATTTAGTTTAGCATATTTACATGAAACCCATTTAAAATACCAAGTTTGGATTTTCTGCTATTATTTGTTCTTGATATATGCTGATAACAGACAGATACACACACAAACCAACCGCTAAAAACATTTTCCAATTTAGAGGATTTTAAAACGTATAATTATATAATATAATAATAAAAAAAAAAAAAAAAAAAAAAAAAAAAACGAAAATTTGACCCCAAAACAACACTTTCTTTACCCTGTATATACGTGAAAGAAAGTAAATAGTTAGAATTAAAAAAAACTTTTGAGTAAACATATTTCCTATTAAAAAAAAAAAAAAATCAACCACTATTTTTTTAAAACACACTACCGTGGGTTTGAATCTTTCGACAAGAGAAAGAGCTATTTTATCTACTGTTTGAAACTATATATGTAGCATAAATAATTCAATAAACATTTTTTTTTATAATATTCATATATATTATGCATGTATTTATAATTAAAAAAATATTTTCTTCTGTTCTGAAACATTTTGTGTAAAGAATTTTTATTTATTTATTTAATAAGATTAAATTTCTCGACATTAGAATTTAAATCTTAAATCTATTTATTTTAGTGATTTACGTTTCACAAAATATTTCACTGAGCGATGCGATAGTTTGTATATTTTTTTAGCGGCGTTCTTGTAGATAATTGAATACAGGTGGGAAACTGTCTCTTATGAACTCTGTCACCCCACAGCTAGGAGAGGAAGTGTCAAAATAACTTAGGTAGTTAAGTAGATAATTTTTCAACTAATAGGGTCACTGATTATTACTATTAACTCTTCACTATCAACTCTTACTAATCACTATCTCTCTTAACGGTCACTATCAACTATTCACTGATTGGAGCAATTGGCTGTCAGTTTTTAAAGTTAGGCCAACCCCAATTTTTTCTTAGAACTTGGGCGGCCACTACTTAATTAATAATTCATGCATAGAAAAGCAAGCTCGAATATTATTAACTATTATGGATTTTTTACAATAATATTAAATGCATTTTGAAAATTACTGTATTTCCTTCATTAAAAAAGAATTCTTGTCATTTCAACGAGTAAATCTCTCTCTCTTTTTTTTTTCAACGGCATAACCCTAGTTTAAGAAATTATTTCCGTGACCGAACCCTTTTGTAAAAATTAAAATGATCATAATAATAACTGTAATCAACAAAAATATTAAAATCATGAAATCTTAATTAATATACCATTATATACAGAAGGGAAATACACATACCTCTAATAAAGTTATTCCACTTGATAAATATCCATTGTAAATCACAAGTAACAAATTGTTTTTACTTAAAAAGAAAATTTTTATCTCCCTATATAGAGAGAGAAATATTCCAGTTAGGAAATTTACCTTTGTAAATAATGTCTAAGTCAATTCACCATTTAAAGATTTCATTCCTCATTTGAGACATTTAAAGGTATTTAGTTATTGATGACCACACACTGAAAAATAAAATAATGCATTGTTCTCCTGCAGATTGTATAAAATGATAAAGATACAATTACTCAAAATAATACCTTGTATTTTACTTCTCGTGCAGATTAGATAACATCTGATAAAAGATGAAGATTATCATTTCATTCTTAAGAGACTCGATGTCTCGACCTATTTTCTTTTTATATGAAATTTAAATACCATATTGCTTTAAAAGTTGAATTTCATAAGCATATTAATTATATTTTTATTTTTGAAATCTATGAGATTAAATACAGACTGAGTTTTCAAAAGAATTGAATCACTATTTATTTTTTATATTTTGATATTTTATTTTTTTGTTTTGTTTCTGTAAAAATTGAGCTACTTCTTTAAAGTCAAAATTAAATTATAGCAGTATTGAAAAACCTGTCTATAAAAGACATTAACTTTAGCTCAAAGTTATCTGAAATATTTGAATCTTTAAAATTCCGTTATGAGGTTTTTAAATATAATTTTAATTCTCTTTTTTCTTTGTACAGATAGAGATTTCAAATCACAATTTCAAAAATGTTTTTACATATATCTTATTAAATTAATTTAATACGATATATTTTTCGCTATTTCCTTTCTGAATAATAACATAAAAAAGGTCATCATTGAAACATAACCTCAGATTTGCAAAATATTCACAATCTAGAGAAACAACATCCTTGATTTTAACCTAAAAATAATTTTTTTTCTTTTTTAGTCTGTCAAAAAATTAGAATTATTCTTTATGAATTCTGAGAAAGGTTTAGTGTTCATTTAATTTTTTGACAGACTGTACATAATTATTACATTCATTTATCCAATATGTTAAAATTTGACATATTTCTTTTATACTTGTCTGAAATCATGACAAAAATATTACAGATGTCTGCAAGAATAATGTTGGCAAACTTTGATTTAATAATTTTAGCTGATATATATGTTTTTTCATGAAACCGAAAATGAAGGAAGTTTTTCTCTATTACATACATATTTTTGTCAATACAGGGTGTCTGCCGACACAATCTCTTCCTTGACTCTTCCACCACTATAATGGGCTCTTCCCACCTGACGTCAGAGGTCACATGATTGAGGAAAAACAAATAGCAGACGAAGTCTCGTTTATCTATAGCGATTGCTGAAGTAACATATTTTCTATTCTTATTTTTGATCAATCGTATTTACTCTGTGTTTTTTTTTTTTTTTTTTTTTTTTTTACGCATCATCATTTTTCATCCATTTTATATCATTATTCATCATCTTTTGTTTGCTGTATACATTTACAATCATCATGTAGTTTATATTTGCTATTGATGTTCATGAAGAGCATGTTAAATATTCTGATTTTTGGTACTTAAATCAGTGACAGTGCAATATCGTTCTGCGTAAATCCATTTAGACCAGTAACTAAGTTAATTAACTTGTTGTAACACCTTTATGCAATTAAATTAAATGAAAACGTTTTAAAATTTCAAATTATAATCCATAAATATTCCACAAGAATAAGCTAGATCAGTTAATGTAACAGTTACACTAGAATATACGAAAATCGATTCTTATAGTTGAAAATAAATAAACACATAAAGTGTTTTTAAAAAATTATTAAATTTCCAAATACAACTATTCTACTGTTTACAAATGCACAATATTACTTTTATTTTATTTTATATGAAATATTAACGTTTTTGTTCTTAAGAACAATATTTATTTGAATTCGATTTTCAGAATTCGATTATTCGTTTTCCTCTATCACAAGATTGAGCAGAAGAAACTGGGAAGAGTCCATTATATGGTAAATTTTATGGTATGTTCCCATGATTAATTATAATTAATCATTGAAACATACTATAAAAATTACCATTAAATATATTGGTGGACGAGTCACGGAAAAAATTGTACCGGTAAATATCCTGTACTGACAAAAATATGTACGTGATTAATTAATCATGGAAACATATTTTAAAAATTACTATGTATTGGTGGAAGAGAAGTGGAAGAAATCAATTTTCGGTTTCAGCACACCAAAAAATGTAAAGATCAGCCAAAATTATCTAATCAAAATTTTAGATGCAGACCTGTCCACCTGTGTTATCCTCAAAGATGGTAGACAAAAGGTTTCGGATTTGAACTGAGGTAGCTCTCCTCAGCCAAGCCGTTTACTATTTCTTTCTTTCTTTCTTTTTTTTTTCTTTTAACCCGAAATGGATTTTATTGCCTTTTTGGCTGAAGTTAAATTATTGATTTTTTTTTTTTTTTTTTTTTTTTTTTTTACCCCAGCAGATTTCCCATTCTTGATTTCTTTGTGAAGTTCTTGATAGATTATAAATATTTTTGCCTTAGAATATTAACACTTTCTCATAGAACACGAACATAATTTTGAGAATATTGCAGTTTACCCTGTAGTGGCCGCATGGTCACATGTGAAGGGTTTTATAATGTCACAGGATAAGGTGAGAACGAAGACTTCCCTGTCGGCCCCGGATAAGGTCGATTTGTGTGAATACTGGCAAGGATCCCTTAGAACCCTCCCCTCACCCCTCCAACGGAGGGCTTTCCAGCGAGGTAAAACAAAGAACAAGGAAGATATGTATTTCTGATACATATCTTCAATAAATAATAATAATAAATAGGGGTGGGAATCGATTAAGAGTTATAACTGGGTTAATCGTAGTTCATTAATCGATTAATCAGATTTTTAATCGGTTTTCATTTTTTTTTTTTAAATATATAATTTTATTCCAATGATGAATAAAACTCTCATATTGTGTACAGTCGGTAACAAAAGAATTCGAATGCTAGCAAAAATTCCTATATATAAAAAAGTACAGTTAATACTGTTTTGTTAAATAAATCCTTGTTGAATCATGTTCTTAGTCAGTCTAAGAACATGATTCGACAAGGATTTATCTAACAAGTTAATTCTTTTTTATCACTTCGGACTAGAACACATAATGCTATTTTCTGTTTCTACTTCGATAGTTACTATCAGCAATTCTGAACAGACAATAAACGCTTGAAGATATTATGAAACTATGTTGACATTTTCCCCATGAAAGGGATAGTGGAAATCTCAATCCCTTCTTTTTTTTCTTTAGCATTTCCATTTTTTGAAAGCTTCTTGTTTCTGAGAATACTATTATCCTAACCAACACTTTCTGTAGAAGCCTACAGATAGGCGGTGTTGCTCCAACATGCACATGAAGCGACATTTTGTTTAATAACTGTCCTCCCCCTTTTCTCTATCAACAAAAGTGTAACATCTTCTTTTGAGAGGTTTTATTTTTATTTATTTATTTATTTATTTATTTTATTTATTTATTTATTTATTTATTTTATTTATTTTATTTATTTATTTATTTATTTATTTATTTTTATTTTTATTTTATTATTATTATTATTTTTTTTTTTTTTTGCTTTTTCATTATTTTATGGATGTTTCTTAGAATGTTTGTTAGGAAAATAACAGCATTTTTACTTTAATTCGTAGTTTGAAAATTTTAATCGGATTTTGAAAATTTTTAATCGAATTAATCGATCCGATGAACTCGATCGGGACTAAGCATTGATCAATTAACCTAACCGATTAATCGATTAATCGGCACAGCCCTAATAATGAATAATGTCAAATAGTATAATATAAATAATAAATAATTGACAATATTTATTTTGAGGTAAAAATTCTTCTTATTACAGTTAAATAGTAAATTTTAGGATGTAAGATTTTTCGAAATTTCTTTATTTACAGATTAATTTCCAATAGAGTAATTTATTCTTTATTTTTAAGTATTAGTGTGATAAATTCAAAGTTGGATTTTTGAATTTCCCATTATCAAAGGGAAAAATGGAAAAGGGAAGGTCGCATAGAATTTAAACAATTTATATGTATTAAATACTAGCAGGATTTGCCCGCTTCGCTGGTCACTATATTTAAAGAAAACTCTTTTCTATATATCTTTATGAAAATATATATATATATATATATATATATACTGAAATTCCTCAAAACCTGATCATGGTATAGCCTTAATATAGCTCCCCTTGGCGACTTTTGAATTTTTGTCGCCGTTTTAGACCGAAATATAATTTATACGATTATTGCTCCTATTTCTTTCTATCTTTTCTTTTCTTTCTTTTTTTCAATATTTTATAATTCAGTTATATTTTTGATGCGCTACTTGGCTTTAAGTGGCTGTCCTTGGCGAAAAATATCCGATCTACTTCAGCATCAAAATTTTAAAAATTGTTCAGAATTATTAATAAGTAAATACCTTTAATAAAATGCTGAAAAAAAAATTTAAAGTTGAGGTATATAAAAAAAACTAGTTGGCATAGGTGGACTCTGCTCAGTTCCCCATCATATTTATGTTCTCAGAAATTTCTAGTGCGAGACATATTACTAGTGGATCTGCAGATCAGGAGCCTCAACGTCCTATTTGCATCAGACATTATTCAATAGGTCATTTTTATTTATTCCTTATTATATAATAGTATATATTGATTCAATCGACTTATTACCAAAATCAAATACATTCCTGAGGGGGGCGGCAGCCCCCTCAACCCCCCGTTGTATCTCTCTTTGTATACCTATTTGTATATGATATAAAGTGTTACGAAATTGTAAATAATTGCATTTATTTTTGTATAAATTCTTTCAAAGAGGTTTAGTAAGTTGATAAAATGCTAATTTTGTGCCTTTATAGTCGTTTTAGCGTTAAAATAGCCAAATTTTCCTTTAAAAACGCATTAAAAAGCTCCTATAAGGGAAGAAATAAATTTGGCGCCAAATTTGGCGACTATTTCCCTCCTTGGCGATTTTTTTGGCGATCTTGGCGAGAAAATCCTTATTAGGGATATACCAAATATGGAAGCTCTAATCTCATTGGCTGATGTGATACGAGAATTTTCCAGAACAGTCTGTTTTCGATAGAAAAGTATAAAAGGAGCATTATTTTCGCCAAGGCGGTCAGTCTCAGATCTATATCAGTTTCGTCAAATGCTTGCTCAATGGGCTCATGAATATGTGTACCAAATTGCAAGTCAATAGCGTTATTTTGGGGACCGGTAATGCGGTACATACAAATTCTTCTCATAGGCCGTAATGGTAAAAAAAACTTTGGCGTGTCCCTGTACACGAACTTACAAACGGAATGCACACCGAAAACTATACAGCTAATTTCGTGGGCATCATGAACATGTGTACAAAATTTCAAGTCAATAGCGTGTTTTTTGCGGCCGCTATCGCATGGCAGACAGACAGACAGACGGAATCCAAAATCCTTTTGAGTCCCAACAGAGGGCCTCCATTCACATTTCGGCAAAAATTGGAAGTCAATAGCTTGATTTTTGCGGTGGCTATCGCGGTACATACAGATTCTTCCCATAGGCCGTAATCATAAAAAATCTTTGGCGTGTCCCTGTACACGAACTATAAATGGAATACACACCTAAAACTATACAGCTGATTCCGTTGGGCTCATGAACACGTGTACCAAATTGCAAGTCAATAGCGTGATTTTTGTGGCCGCTGTCGCGGTACATACAAATTCCTCCCATAGGCCATAATGATAAGAAAAACTTTGGCGTGTCCCTGTACACAAATTACAAATGGAATACACACCCAAAACTATACAGCAGATTTCGCGGGGCACATGAACACGTGTACCAAATTGCAAGTCTATAGCGTGATTTTTGTTGCCGCTATCGTGATACATATAAATTTCTCCCATAGGCCGTAATGATAAGAAAAACTTTGGCGTGTCCCTGTATACGAACTACAAATGAAATACATACCAAAAACTATACAGCTGATTTCGTGGGGCTCGTGAACATGTGTACCAAATTTCAAGTAAATAGCGCTTTTTTGGCGGCCGCTATCGCGCGACAGACAGACAGACAAACAGACAGACACAGCCCAAAACCGTTTTGAGTCTCAACAGACGGCCTCCACTGACGTTTCGGCAATAATGTTAAAAGAAATCAATTTGACCAAAGCTTAATACAGTGACAGAATGAAATCCCCGCCTAATAGGCTATCCACCGTTCACTTCGATATATTTATCTTATTCTAATCTATTAATTTATTTTATCGGGGTCAATTCCGTTGTTTAGTTTTCATGCTACTATTTCCAATGCAATAATCCTCAAATTCATATTTACATGAAAAATTTACAATTTCGCTATGTTGATAAAATCGTAAATTACGAATAATTTACGAAATTTTCCTATTAGAATATTTGTATTCAATCATGTTCAAACAAATATCATAAACGTAATTTTGAAGTTGTCTAACGTATTTAGGATCCTCAAAATGGAAGTTTATGCTCAATTTTGCTTTATTCTGACATGTTAAATAAATCGTAAATTCCAAATAACTTACGAATTTTTTAAATTGGAAAAATCATAGTCTATGATATTCATGCCAGTATCCTAAATATTATTTCAAAAGTGGTTTGACATCTTTACGATGAAAATATCCCTCAAGATTGACGTTTATGTGAAATTTTGCTCTATTCAGCCATGTTAAGAAATTCGTAAATTTCCAATAACTTACGAAATCTTTATATTGGAAAATTCATAGTCATTAATATTCATGCCAGTGTTCTAAATAATGTTTCAAAAGTAGTCTGACATCTTTACGATGAAAATATCTCTCAAAATTGAAGTTTATGTGAAATTTTCCCTTATACTGCCATGTTAAGAAATTCGTAAATTTCCAGTAACTTGCGAAATTTTCAAAGTAGCATATTTATAGTTACTGATGTTCATTCCGGCATCAAAACTGATATTTTAAAACTGGTCTGACATTTTTACAGTAAAAAGTTTTCATTTAATGCACGTTTAAGTGATTTTTTGTCCTATTCTCCCATGTTAAGAAAATCGTAAATTTCGAATAACTTACGAAGTTTTTAAAATCGAATGTTGCAAATGAATAGGGTTCTTGCCAGTGTCGAAAGTAATATTTTAAAACTGATCTGACCTCTCTGCGACAATTTGTTCTTGAGATATCGTGTACACAGACTAACAAACTAACGGACTGACCCACTAACAGACTAACAGACTAACAGACTAACAGACACCCTACAGACAGACACCATAGAAATTTTGTCATTTTCGGATTCCTCATACCTGAAAACGTGTAGAAAAGTCAAAAAACCGAGGTCGAAAATTTTCACGATTACCTAAGTTCCCCATACCTATAGTATGATGGGAAACTAAAAATGCTATGAAATAAAATTCAGAAGAAACCTGCTAGATTTGTATTATTACTATTTTATTTTAAAGACGTCATTTTCTCATTCACCAATTTAAAATTTAGTAATGTTTTATTTTTTGCGTGAAAGCATATTTCATTTTATGTTGAAAAAAAAAAAAATACCTCGTAAACTTTTTTGGCAACAATTAAAAATTTAAATGTCTTATATTAAGGCAATTACCAGTTTATTATTTTCATATTTTAATTAATTTTTAAAAATATAACCAAATTTCCGGTATAAATTGTAGCCTATGTCCTATTCCAGGCTATTATCTATCTCTGTACCAAATTTCATCCAGATCCGTTTAGCCGTTGTGGCGTGATTGAGTAACAAACATCCATCCAAACTTTCGCATTCGTAATATTAGTATAGATTCATCCAGATCCGTTTAGCCGTTGTGGCGTGAATGAGTAACAAACATCCATCCAAACTTTCGCATTTATAATATTAGTATAGATTCATCCAGATCCGTTTAGCCGTTGTGGCGTGATTGAGTAACACACATACACATCCATCCAAACTTTCGCATTTATAATATTAGTATAGATTCATTCAGATCCGTTTAGCCGTTGTGGCGTGATTGAGTAACAAACATCCATCTAAACTTTTGCATTTATAATATTACTATAGATTGCACATTTTCAGTCGCTTACTTTCTCTTTAAACTTTAAACGGAAATACACTTTTAATTTGAGTTGAAAGTGGTTTATTTTTTAAGGTTCTTAAAAAAAGATTAGTTTTGAGAGTGAAAAGGACAAAATGGAAAAATAATAAAACTGATTTTTATTAATTCACGATATAATTTTTTTTTTTTTTTTTGTGGCCTACTTGGAATAAAAGAAAGAAGAAATACTTTCCCATATCACGGAATGCAGAGTTACAAAAAGTAAATCCGATAAAATTCTATTCAATTATGGATATTTATTCTTAACAAGTGTAGAAGACAAATCTGTATTGTAGTTAAAAACAAAGGAGTAAAATCATGCGTCACTCATACGTTATGAAATCTTTTCCCATAATTGTCAGGGAAAAGATAGCATTTTGGGCAAAACTTACTAAAGCCTGTAAGAGTCAGATTTCAATCTTAGTGTTAGAGGAATGTTTAGAAATGTGGAATACGCATGTAAAATGAAATTCCGTTATATCTCTCTTGCACACTGAGAAAAAATTCTGTAACTGACATGTATAATCTAAATTATGGCTCTAGAAAAAATAGTTCCATGTCATCCTTATAAATTCTAGTCCCCCTTTGAAAACGAGTTCTAGAAACCCTTATTAGAATTCTACAGTGTTTATCTATATTCTCGAGGGCAAAGTTATTTAAAAATCTCAGCAAATAAATGCGAATACAAGAGGCGGGTTTCAGCAGCTATAATCTTGGTTTGTGACCCAATTCTAGAAAACCAAGCAAGAATTTCCTGCAATAGAAAATGTTCAGAATATTGTTTCACCATCTAGAAATGTGTAGACTAGAAATTCTCGATCATTTTGTCTATTCAGTTTATTGGCGTGCCTTATGCGTTAGCTTGGAAATCTATATTTCTAGTTAAGGGATTTAGAAAATGACCACTTATTCATTCTACATGAAGGCGGTATATATTTTTTCTCAGTGCAGTTCACTTTGTGTCAGTGAGAAGAATAGTTTTTGTGTCACACAACTTCTTTGATTTATCAAGATTTAGACTTTTTCGGAGGTAAATATCACGAATTCTGTAATCTATTTATGAAGCAGTAAAATCGAGTGAATAGTGTCATTTCAGGTGAGTTAGTCTGCAGTGGACTTATTTCGACCTACAGTTCGTTGATGCTGATTTATTCTTCAAGATAGTGATTCGTGCAATATAGAATAAACTGTTCCATATTACTTGCGATTTTTGGGGAACTTCAATGTCGATATTTTTTTCAATACTCTTTATTTTCAATAAAAACTTCAAAATTGTTTACATTGAAATTCTTCATGATTTTTTGTAAAAAAATTAACCTTATTCCATATTACCCTAAAAAAAAAATGTGTATTCCATCTTTTCCTTCATAGCTATTTATATATTACCTTGCAATAGGTATTTTTCATAATACCTTGCAATAGCTTTTACACCTCTTACCAAAAATGTTGCATACAAACATTATTTTTTTCTTCTTTAACACGCTTTTATTAGCTTCACCTGTATGTATGTTTGTAACTGCTCTGGAAGCAAACAAAAAATCTATATTGTAAAAGAAAACTTTCAATATGTGAACTCCGTGGCTGTGAGGTAGAGCGCCGCGCTACGAACCTAAAGGTCCTGCGTTCGATCCCAGTCAGGGGAGATTTTTTAAAAAATGGTTTTTGTGTAATTTTAAATTATTTTAATTAAAGATTTCAATGTATGTAAATATTACGGTGTGTCACTCACACGATTTTCTCTTACTCTGCATTTTAATACTAAGATAGATATTTTGTGCTTTTTAGTTCACATTTCTATAAAAGCGTGTTCTTTAATTTTTTAAAACTATAATATTATTATTAGTGATACAAAACCATTCAAACACATTAAGAACACTTGAAAGCTTGCTAGTACAGTCGTATCCACAATCATCCAAAGTACTACAGTTTATTATGATGAGTCTTTCATCATAATAAACTGATTTCTAATAGAAATAACATTCCATACTCACCTACTTTCCTCTATTCACTCATGCATTGAAATCGCAAACTATGAAACACTTTTCCACTGGCCAAATAAATAAATAAGAAAAATTTAATGGATTTTTTGCCGAAACGTTTGTTGAGACTTAAAAAGATTTGGGTTCCATCTGTGTGTTTGTTTGTCTGTCTGTCGCACGACAGCGGCCGCAAAAATCACGCTATTGACTTGCAATTTGTACACATATGCATGAGCCCAACGGAATTAGCTGTATAGTTTTAGGTGTGTATTCCGTTTGTAGTTCGTGTACAGGGACACGCCAAATTTTTTCTTATTACTACAGCCTATGGGAAGAATTTGTATGTACCGCGATAGCGACCGCAAAAATCACGCTATTGACTTGCAATTTGGTACACATATGCATACGCCCAACGGAATTATCTGTATAGTTTTGGGTGTGTTGTGTATTCTATTTTTAGTTCCTTTACAGGGACACACCAAATTATTTTTTATCATTACGGCCTATGGGTAGAATTTGTATGTACCGCAATATCGGCCTCAAAAATCCTCCAACTGATTTAAAAATTGGCACACACATTTAGGCTCTGTATAGAAATAGGTGTATAATTTTTTATGTCTATATTTTTTATGAATTGTGTACAGGGACACGTCAAAATTTTTATCATTACAACATATGGGGTGAATTTCGTTTAAACGAATTTAGACATCATTATTTTTCTATCAACAAAAGGAAATTAGCGTACATTACTGAGATGCTTAAACTTATGTTTTTTTCATAAAATATGATGTGCTCTTAGGCTTCCTAATTACAGGACCATACAAAAGTGTTCTGACAAGTGTAACATAATCAGCCAAATTATGTCAAATTTCGAACAATTATTCATGAAAAACGTAGAATAAGCTGAATAGATTTTACTGGTGTATACAATGTTTATGGTTCATTTACGGAGATACTCAAAATAATTTCGTGGAATTAGAGCCTATGAACAAATTTTTATTTAAGCGCACTTTAATGCGTTTATGCTGCATTCAATATAATGGAATTAACTTTAAGTTATAAAGATGCTTAAAAGCATGTTTACTCTAGAAAAAGGATATGTATAAACTAAATAATTTATTTACGGAACGTCACAAAAGAATTCCGATGACGTACTGTAATCATTCAAATTATGTCAAATTAGGTTGATATGTATTATTGAGTTATAATTAATTAAATAGGTGTATTCTTTTTAGTGTACATAATTACTGTGGCTCTTTTTCTGAGATACATAAAAGGATTTTGTACTATTACGGTCTATAATCGGTATTTCTTAAAAGTGTATTTTTACATGCTTACACCTCGTTAAATGTAAAGAAATTTTATTAGAATTTTAAAAGAATGTTTTTCAGTGGAGAAGTGTGGGTATAGAATTGGTAATTCATTTACTGTGTTACACAAAATAATCTGATGTATTATGCAATCATTTTGCATGAAATTTGGTACAAGTATTTATGAATTACAGGGAATTAATACAAGACAATCAGTTATCAGGAATACATATATGTAAACATATATAATAATATAATATTATCTGCGCAAACATTTGAAATTTAAAGATGATTTAATTTCAGTATTCAAACAATTATTCTATATATACAAATAGTTATAGAAAGAGAGATACAGCGGGAAGTGGAGGAGGCGGCATCCCCCTCAGAAACGTTTCTGTTTATGTAGCAAATCAATCGAATCAATATATATATATTATATAATAAGGAATTAAAAAAAAAAAAATGATCTGTTGAATAATGCGTGTTGAAAATAGGACGTTGAGGCTACTGATCTGCAGATCCACTAGTTTAATAAAAATGAATTTCTACAACTGCGTCGAAAAGATGTCTTTTCCAGAAATCTTTCAATTTACTGATTCTGGCAATTAGAGACGAAATCTTGAAAAGATTATTTTCGTTCGTTTATTTTATTCCTAAAATAGAAAAGTCTCATGAAATCAAACTGCGATACTAAGCTAATATTGTTCATGTTTGCGTATATATTTCATTCTATGATACGGTTGAAGATTTAAATTGCCTAACTAAGAGTTTCTATATTATTGCAACAGAAATAGCGAATCAAAATTTACCGAGTTGCCATAGTAACTGCTCAGGAAATTCGAGATTTTCATGAGGAAATAAACCGTAACCGTAAAAGAGTTTCAAAACTACATTTTTACTATAATTTAATGTTGTCTTAAATTCTAGAATTATCAAAGGGTGCATTTGTAATAACAAAATGGAACTTGACCATATTTTTTTGATAAATCCACCATATTTTATGAAATTCGAATCAAAGCTATTTCTACTATTTTTTGCTTTAATGGCTGTTTTATGGAGTTCTGTAATAGGGATAATTATCTCCTCTCAGATTTTTATAATTTCCAGTAATTTTTACTATCCGAACATACATATGCAAGGAAAGGATTTTAATCGTGACAAAAATTCGATTTTGAGATTCTGGTGTGTCTAAACGCTTTTGAGGTGCCTCGAGTTCATCTTTGTTATTTTTACGATGTTGTATGTATGTGTGTGCATGCGTGTGAGTGAACACGATATCCATTTCTGGTAGATCGGAAAGGACTGATTATTACCGATCAACCAGAAATGGATTTTCAGGGTTGATGAAAAAAAAAAAAAAATCTAAATTAGAACACTATATGATTTAAACGCTTTGTTGGAATAAGCTAACAGTTGATACGTATGTTGTAGGTCACCGTAGCACGAACCTTATTGATTTTCGCAAATCTCGCAATTATAGTATATTATTTTTAGTGCGGCAGAACTATTTCTTTCAATCTGGCATTTTGCGTCATTACCACTTTATAGTGTTCCACTTCGAAAATGCCTGCCAATATCCAATTTTACCATTTACTTTCTTACTCTATCTTAAAATATTTTGTAAAACCAGTAAAAACTTTTATGTATTATTTTGTCACTACACATCGGTGAAGATTGAACTCACAACCTTCGGGTTTGTAGTTGTGTACTCTGACTACAGAGCCAACGGGTCTTGGCTGAATATATCCTGATTATTTAGACTACTGTTTTCAGATTTTTTTTTTTTTTTTTTTTTTTTTTTTTTTTTGAAAGGGCATTAAAATACAAATATAACTAGTCCTGTCGTACTGAACTGAATTCTGTCATAGACAGAATTTCATCCATAGTTATATTATTTTACAGGGATACAACGAAACATTCCTTATCATTATGGTCTATGGCTCAAATTAATTGCTCAAATTAAGTGCAATAGCGTTACATTGAACAGCATTCTACTTAAAGAAATATACACTATATTATAATTTTCTCTCTTATTTCTTGAACAACCACTTTTATTTAAATAACCTTTAATTACTTAACGTTCGGAAAGTTGAGCGGAGTCATTCCAGATTTTTTCTCATACGGAAGTTTACATACAAATAAAAAATTATTTTAATTTTTAAAAAAATTTTAATATCTTCAAGCATGTTTTTCTGAACCTTAAGTGTAGTTCTGTATAACTGATGAATAATTCTATTTCAAAAAACTTTAAAAACCCAAATTCTTAATATATCGTATTGCATACATCTTTTCAAAATTAGAATAAAATTTAATTTGCAAAAAAAAAAAAAAAAAAAAAAAAAGTAACTTTTTTGTTTATTAACCAAAATAGAGGAAATTTGAACTGTGTTAAGAAAAGAGAAATTATTTCTTAAAATTCCCAAAAGATAGCAGCACCACACTATTGCCTATAATTTTTGTGATTTCATTTTCTGATTAAAGGCCAATATCTGCAATTTAATTATTCGTTTGAGGCACCTTTTTATTATTATTTTAGTTTATTATTTCTTTTATATTATAAATAGATACATAAATAGGTATAATATATATAAATATATTATAGATTTATATATATTATCTTTTATATATAAATATTTTATATTATAATATTTTACTGATTTGGTTAATGTTTATGTGTTTTTCCTAATCATTTTTATTTTGTATTGTTAATTGTTTCATTGACATTTTAGTGAATATTCCGCCCAATAGAGGGCGCTTGTAGTCCACAAAAAACTCTTTTTTGCTTCTAAAAAGAGATGTAAGAAAAAGACTTCTTAAAAAAACTCTTCAAAAATTCTTAGGACACTGTAGTGAACGATAAATTTTCTTTTATCAATTGACATCTTTTCTACTAATTGTCTGCAAAAACTGACACTCCGGAGTATCGAACGCTGGGCCACCAGTTTACTAACATGGCGCGCTAACCATCTAAGCCCCGGAGAGGCAAATAAAAAAGCTTGTATTTACCTTAAAATGGAGGCGCATTTTTTATTAGGTTGAGATTCACAAACATACCGTAGGGAATGACAGTAAGTACATAGGAATTTGGGAATAAAAACGCTTTAATATCCTAGAAAAATACATTACTAAAACTAACTATTTTCCGGCACAAATTTAAAAATTGCTTTATATTTATATAAAATGACAGGTGTAGGGGTATGTTATGATTCTAGCCAAGGACCGTCCTGTACATTTATGGTAGTAAAAATATCCATCCAAATATCCAATAAAATCCATCGTGTCTGCAATGTCTGTGCCGTAAAAGTAATAAATACCTCTGAGGATTATCAAAGTATGTAAGCCATCTCCTTCATGAAGAATCAAAATTGCGATGGTATGTCTCCGGATCACTCCCGGGATTAATATAACATATATGTCGCAATAACCCACAAGGCAGTTCTAGTACGAAGTTAATCAATCCTTCCATCTATATACCGATATCAGAAACATTTTTAAGAAAGTTTTACATATATATATACCGGGTGATTCAAAATAGATGTTACAGCGATTATCTCGTAAACTAAGAAAGATAGAAACATACTTCCAATTACAAAATTAATGCAATTTAAGAGTAGATTTCAAATATGTCATTTTTTTGTACAAGGGGCTGTATACATATTAAATACGAAATTTAATTTTTATACGGCCCCTCCTATCATATGACTTATATTTAGAAAAATATTCTCCTCGCTCTAACAATCAAAAAAAAAAAAAAAAAAAAAAAAAATCATCTCTCTAAGTCAAAATCTCGCTGAGTTATTGCAATTTCAAAATTCTAGCATTTTTCGCCAAATCTTAAGGGGTTGTATCAAAAGTGAGATATTGTAATTACTATAGGCACACGTTGATCAGCGTTTGAGGGGAAAAAAAGAAAAATCATTCAGGGAAAGACGGCTATTTTAACCTGTAATGTCTCTGTGAATACACAAGAGAATACTCATTGATAATTTAACAAATAAATTTTATGAATAATTTATGTACTGAAAGGGAATTTTCAAATTCATTTTTCTTTCTTTTCTTTTATACATTCTCTTACTCATATACACGGTGTAGAGAAAGAATTGTTTTTGAGTCAAATTTCCGAAAATTAGCTTTTGTTATATTTGCACGTTTTCAGATCCTCTGAATTAAAAAAGCATGTTTTAAGAGGTTGGTCTCTTTCTCTCTCTCTCTCTCTGTGTGTATGTGTGTTTCTGTGTTATTAGAATATCTCAAGAACAAATAGTAGCAGAAAATCCAAATTCGATATTTTAAATCCGTATCATATTGCGGTGCTACACTAAAGTATTCGTTGCGATCAGACAATTGTTTGTTTACAGGGTCATCCAAGAGATTTCAAATACATTACGTCTGTGAGTGAAATTTCTCATATGTACAGTGCGACATGTATATACCGCACTAAACAAAATGAAAAGAACAGATTTTTTATACGCATAAAAGCATGTTTTATGTAGATTGTGGTATAGCAATCATTCTCATTCATTTACAGGGTTACCCAGAGTATTTTGATATATTGGAGATATACTTGGGAATTGCTGGAAGTGTATTTCAATTTATGTTACTTGTTTTACATGTAACACTAAATTTACGTACACAAAGTCATTTGTATATAGTTTATAGACAATATACAGGGCTACCCAAAATTAAGGTAAACATTTTTTTATTATTATTATTAAATGTAATTGGTGTAAGTGCTTTGCTGCATTTTTTTTTTTCGAAGAACACTGCTGACACAGAACGGAAAATTAATTTCTCATACCCATACTTTAAACAAAGTAGTTTTTGAAGAGTGATTTTTTTTCTGTATAATACCATATTTTGAGACCTCCTGAATACGAAAGGTAAATTTTTATTGGTTGATCTGTATATATATGAATTATCAGAATAATTTAACAACAAATAATCTTGTGTGCCACTCGCACGACTTTCTCTTACCCTGAAATTTAATACCATAAATACAGGTTGGAGATTAAGAGGTAACATAAAGAGTACTGTAAACCTATGTTAAAATAATTCAAATTAGGCTTAGAAAGAGTTTTATATGATAGTTAGTTCTGTGTGAGGGTGATCTCATGAAATTATTCGTTTCCTGAAATTATTCGACGCAGGCAATGATCAAACCTTTAAAAACTTGACTTTGGTAATAAGGAAGCCTCAAAACGTGTAAATACACAAAAAAACAAGCGATGCATATTTAGCTTAAAAACATACATTATTTATCATATGTCTATGAGGAATTCATTTCCATTCCTGAACAGTTTTCCTGGACATGGTAAAATATTATAGTAAAGCACTTTCACTACCAATAAAAAAGAATATTATAGCTTAAATATTTGCAACCCTGTATATCTTTTGAAGAATATGTACAAACCACAAAGTGCACCTAAATATAAACCTATAGTAATAATATACAGCACAACCTAAAATGCACTTCCATCAATTTTCAGCTATTGTCGCATTATAATCTAGTTATTTTGTGTAGCCCTGTAAATGAACAGTCAATGATTTCCCTGCCATATTTTACATTAGGCATGTTTTTATGCATATAAAAAATATACATTCATTTCATTTGGTTTAGTGCAGTCTATAGGTGTTAAACTCTATTTACCTGCAATTTCCCCCATAGACGTAATGTATTTGAATATTCTTGATAGTCCCTGTACACGAACCATTTGTTTCATCTCAATGAAAAGCTTAGTGTAGCATCCCTATATGATACATATTTAGAATACCAAGTTTGAATATCTGCTGTTATTTGTTCTTAAGATATGCTGATAACAGACAGACACACACACAGACCAACCGCTAAAAACACGATTTTCATATTCAGGGGACCTCAAAACGTGTAAATATAAAACTCACTTCCAAAAATTTGGCCCCAAAACAATACTTTATCTAGCTTATGGGTATGAGAAAGTAATAACTACAGGAAACGCGAATTTGGTACTTCGGATTCCATATCTAGTTGCCACTTGAAAAGTTGATCAAGATTTGCAAGCTTCAAAGAAATTGATAACAGACTTGATTTTTGTTTTGATAAGTATAGGCACTATAATTAAACGGGGGTTGAGAATGGCGGTAACCCCCCTGACATAGAATTATACATCTATACGATATCATATTCTATACAAAACATTTAGAATATTAACAATAAATATGAATTTCCTCATGATTTTTACAATATAAAGTTATTTAAACGTAATTTATAAGAGTGTCTGTCCCAAAACGCAATACATTAACATTTTATGTGCGTTCCTGTACATAAACCAATTGTAGAGAATTAATTAATGCCATTTTAAATAAGGAATATCATATAGTAAACCTGAATAACATATATCATTTCTGAAAATTTCTGAAAATATTTACAGACGCTGGGTGCGGGCAGACGGACAGATGGACAGTCAGACAAAAAAATATGCAAATTGAAATCCTATTCACAGTTAAAAATTGTTAAAAAATTTTTAATGTAAACGAAAATGCAATTCCAGCAAATGTTCAATAATAACCCTTAACGTAACTGAATATTTTTGTGTGCCCTGTAAATCTAATGCTAATCGTACTGTACACTATAGAAAGCATTCTTTTGTGCATATGAATAACATATTTCAATTTCATTAAGATATATGCAAATTAATTAAAATTTGGTTTATAGAAATATCTTCACATAAAACGCAATGCTTTGGAATACTCTCGGGTGTCCCTGTATACAAACCAGTGATGGTGTTTACTCAATTTTCTATAGAAAATATCCGATTGAAAACTTTAATAACGTATTTCAATTTTATTAATATATGCATAAATTAAAGGTATTAAAATATGGTTTATAAAAATACCTCTCACAGAACACAATGCTTTGGAATACTTTCGGGTGTCCCTGTGCACAAGCTAGCAGAGGTATTCACTCCATTTTTAATAAGGATCATCCGATAGTGAACTCAAATAACATATATTAGTTTCAGGAAATTCTATGAATATTCACGGGAGTTAGAGCGCGGACACACAGAAAGACGAATGGACAGACAGACAAATCGAAGTCATTAACACTTTTCAACCTGGCTGAAATTGTTAAAGAGCCGAAGTCATTAAATTTTTCAACTATGATGGAAAGTGGTAAAAATAAAGCGCGAAAATTCCACACGGTTTTGCTAGACTTTTAATTTTTTTCCTCTCTTAACGTGTTTTAATTTGCAGGTGACCCCTAAGAAATTTAACTATTAAATTTTTTAACAATACGAAATAATGTAAATTTGCATTAAGTTCTTAAAACTGTTGCTTTCACGTGCTTGAATGATTTTAGTTGCTATTTTAAAATAAAGGATCTTTTTTTAATTTTTCTCATCTCATAGATAACCCCCTAAAGTGATCCCGTTGGCGTCGAAAAATAGATGCCAAAATTGAAAAAAAAGTGGTGTAAGTCATCATTTTCAAATTGCAATAACTCAGCGAGATTTCGACTTAGAGAGATGATTTTTTGTTTTATTTTGCTTGTCAGAGCAAGGAGAATACTTTTCTAAATATAAGTCACATGATAGGAGGGGCCGTATAAAAATTAAATTTCGTATTTAATATGTATACAGCCCCTTGTACAAAAAAATGCCATATTTGAAATCTACTCTTCATTTGCACTAATTTTGTAATTGGAAGTATGTTTCTATCTTTCTTAGTTTACGAGATAATCGCTGTAACATCTATTTTGAATCACCCGGTATATATTAATTTATTTATGATCTAGTTCCCTTTTTACGATTTACGTCAGCTTTATCTAAGGCATTATTTTAACACTTTCAAACAAAGTAAAAAAGTGTTTAAGACTTCGGTTTGTCTGTCTGTCTGTGTCTCCGTCTGACTGCCTTTTCCCGCTCTAGTTCCCATATAAATATTCATGGAATTTCTTCAAACTGATGCATGTTATTCAAGTTTACTAATCGTATGTTCCCTATCAAAAAAGGAGTAAACACCTTTAGAAATTTGTGTACAGGGACACCTGAAAATATTCCAAAGCAATGCTTTCTATGAGAGGTATTTCTCTAAATCGTAAATACCTTTATTTTCCGCAAATCTTAATGAAATTGAAATATGTTGTTTAAGTTCACTATCGGATGTTACCTATTGAAAATGGAGTAAATATCAACTATAGTTTGTGTACAGGGACACCTGAAAGTATTCTAAAACACTATGCGTTCTATAAGAGATATTTCTGTAAACCATATTTTAACAACTTTACTTTGCACAAATCCTAATGAAAATGAAATATGTTGTTCAGATGCACAAAAGATTTTTTATTTTTTAATAGTGTATAATATAATTAAAATCAAGATTTACAGGCCCATATAAATATATTCAGATATACAGGGTAAGTCAAAATGAATATAGCGATTACAAACGGCGATAACTATTTAATGGAAAAGAATGTATCGATAAGATTAACACAGAATGTAGACGGAACTCCGAAATTTTGTATACATACGTCATAGATGTTCTATGCGACTTCCTTTGGTCACACGGACAACATTTAGACGGTTGTCCATTTCACGCCATACATTCTGAAGCATTTGTTCAATCACCGACGCAAGTGCATTACAAATGCGTACTTTGAGACCCTGCGATTTTTATCTGTGGGTTTATCTGAAAGACAGGGTGTATGTGCTTCCCATGCCCAAAACAATTAAAGAATTCAAAGTACTCATTTGTAATGCGCTTGCGTCGGTGACTGAACAAATGCTTCAGAATGTATGGCGTGAAATGGACTACCACCTAGATGTTCGTGTGGCCAAGAGAAGTCACATAGAACATCTATGACGTATGCGAACAAAATTTTGGAGTTCCGTCTACATTCTGTGTTAATCTTATCGAAAAATTCTTTTCCATTAAATGGTTATAGCCGTTTGTAATCGCTATATTCATTTTGACTTACCCTGTATAATAGAATAGTTGGATTTGCATTTTCATTCTTATTAAGCATTTTAACACTTTCTAACAGTGCTTAAGAGTGAATATGATTTGAATTAGTCTGTCTGTCTGCTTCCAGAGTCTGTATATAATTTCAGAATTTTTTCATAATAATATATGTGTTATTGAAATTCACTATGGAGTGTTCCTTAATCAGAATGGCTATAATACATTCTGTACAACTGCTTTGTATACAGGGACACCCAGAACAATGACAATGCATTGCTTTCATGGGAGACATTTATTTTAATAATATAACTTTCTACTGCAAAATGAAATCTACATTTATTACGGACATTCGTAATGAAACTGACATCTATTTATAATATACCAAAATAAAGCTTTATATAGAACACGGTATGTTAAGCGTTCAGATTTACAGGGGTACATTAAAATGTTCGGCTTCATAAAGGGCTATAATAGAGAATTTGCACGTTTTCCGATTTTATTCTCATATAATAGAATATGAAAAGGTAAGAAAATAAATACAAACATTTTCTTTATTTGAAATCTAATGACTGATTTATAACAATTTTAACATTGCACTATTTACTCTATCGAGAAAACGCAGTACAAAATATCGTGACGTCACTCTTTATGACAACAAACGGGAGTCATCGTTGTTTACATTCGATTTTGTGCTTTGCTTTGCTTCTTGAATCAGTGAAATAGATTTTGTATTTCATAATAATGACAGATATTCAAAAATCATAGTATAAATATCGTATTGTACCACTCTGCACTAATACAACGGCTAAATGCTTCTGAAAAGCTATTCTTTAGCATTTCACAGGATCCTATTAAACGAAAACATTGGACAACCGCGCCATGAAAAGAAAACAATTGAAAATAATGATAAGGAAAAATTATGATAATGGTATTAAATGATTATAAGATGAAAAATAAATGCTCAGAAATCATATAAATGATTGATAGTTGCGAAAGTTAAAACGAATTGCTGTTTGCTAACTAGGCTAACAAAATGTAAACATTGAAGCATCATAAAGTGTTACGTCAGACAGCGTTTTGAAGTCACGTGATTTTTGGTTAATTTTAAAGTTCTTTTTGAAATTAATGAGAACTTTTTTTTCATTTTTAATAAACTTTTTGAAATTTATGAGCCTAAAACTACCAGAAAAATAAGATTTTGTTTAAATCCCCCATGTGTGCAAATTGTCCATTGGAAACTGCTGGAATTGCATTTCCGTTTGTGTTGAGCATCTTGAACACTTTATAAGAATATTTAAGAGTGATTATGATTTTTAATAGTTTATCTACCACCCTTTCTGTCTTTTCGTCAGTCTGCTGTGTGATAAAGTGCCCAAATAACATTGAAAATTTATCGACACAACGAGTACGTACAGTTAGAAAATGCTAATAACACTGGTCTACAGTGGTTCGGCAACAACGGTCAAATTATTATTTTTATTATTAATTCCTTTTTTGTTTAAATATCTGCAAGTAAAAAAGTTCCACCATGTCACATATTTCTGTTAGTGTATCAGAAAATGGCAATTTTCACGATTTTTTATCATTTTTACAGTATCACATGTGGTAACCCTTCCTGCTCGCAACCCAGAGTCCTGACAACTCAGAGTTCCGACAACCATGTTTGTTCCTTTTTTTTTTTTTTTTTTTTTTTTTTGTTAAAGTATCAGGAAATGGCAAATTTCACTTTTTTTTTTTATGACACATCTTACATTATAGTCGACAGCAAAAGTATCCGAGCACTAGCCAATAATTCCGATATCAAAAAAGTACATTGAATACTATTTTGTTAAATAAATCCTGTCGAATCATGTTCTTAGACTGACTGAAGAACATGACTGATTAGTACCAATCGCATGATTTCCTTGAATTTCTTCCATAGACGTATTGTATTTGAATTCTCCTGTGGGGCCCTGTACACGAACCATTTGCTTGATCTCAATGAAAAGTTTAGTGTTGTATCCTTGTATGGTACTCTTTAGAATACCGACTTACTGCGGTTATTTGTTCTTGAGATATGCTGATAACAGACAGACACACAAACACACAGATCAACCTCTAAAAACATGATTTTCGGATTCAAGGGGTCTCAAAACGTGTAAATATAACAAAAATTCACTTTCGAAATTTTGACCCAAAAACAATACTTTCTCTACTATATATATATGTGTAAGAGAAAGTAAAAACATATAACTAATTTCTTGCAACTCATAAATATATTTGTCCTGCATATGACATCATTTGGATGCTCATAAAACGTTATTATTATTCTTGTTGTTGTTATTATTTTGTATGTGTGTGTAGTACTGTAGATGATTATTAAGTCTATGTAACACATTTTACTACAGAAAACATGATTTTAAGCATCTTAATATTATATATTAATTTCCTTTCGTTTAATACACCGTTATCACATTAAAACACACATATTAAAATTAAAATCTGTTCATATACTATAATGATGAGAAATTCTTTTGTCTGTCTTTGTGTGTCTCTGTAAACGAACAACAAACATTATATACACCACTAAAAATATATATACAACTAATTCCATACAGCTCATAAATACTTGTACCAAATTTGACATCATTTGGATGATTACTTAACATTATCGATACATTTTACGTGTTCCTGTAGATTAATAATTAAATTTATGCACATCATTTTCTATAGAAAACAGGCTTTTAAGTATTTTAACAATGTGCGTTAATTTTGCCTAGTGTAACCCCTTTAAAATTCATTTAACGAAATTCTGTCTATAGGCTTGTAATATGGGACTATCAATATAGATAGTCCAAAATTACATATATTCTGTCCATGTAATATTGGACTATCCTTGCAAACGAGCCGTAAACAATAAACATACGAAAAAATGTACAGCTAACTATGTATGACTTTTGAACGAGTGTACAAATTTTCAAGTCAGTCGGGTGAGTTTTACGGCCCGATTAGGGTTAGGAATTAGGCTATTTTTTCAGTTTTTTTCTCAATTTTATCTAAAGTAGGGATATTTATCGTCAGTATAGGGATATTGTGTAAACAATATCCCTAAAAGAGCTAGCGACCCTTGACTGATTATCCAGGGTTTCTAATCTGGACAAGCGTTTGTCCACTGAGCATGCGTACTAAGTACCTGTCGCATCTCTGAGATTATCCAGGGTATCTATTCTCTGATCCGACCTAAGACTACTATATAACAGGCTGAATCATTCACCGCCATTTCTACGTCGACCGTCATTGCTAAACCTAAAACTACCATATAACACTATTATATGAGACTATATATGACTATTATATAGTTGTCTTAGATTTATTAATGACGGACTACAATATAAAACTATTATATGAGACAATATAAGAGTATTATATAGTGATCTTAGGTTTAGCAATGACGGACTTGACGGACAAATGGCGGCGAATGATTCAGCCTGTTATATAGTAGTCTTAATCCGACCGCCATAGCGACCGTCCTTAAACAACGACAGTCGTCAAATAAAAAGTCGGAATGTGACGTCACGTGATCAAAATAACGACTGCCACAGTCGGAATTGAGGTATAGTCTGGTCGGAGAAAAAATGCCCTGGGTTTTTAAAAAGAGCTGGCTGGTAGCGCCATCTATAACAATTCTTTGCGGACAAGGGAAAATCAGTGAATGGGTAGCCTGTATTATATAGGAAGCACTTGATCCACAGAAGTAGGATTTTATAGTGGCGTCATCTTATATCTAACTAGTAAATTGAACAATTTTTTTAGGAATGTCCCATCTGGAGAACATATAAAAATATTCAAAGCCATTTTACTATGTATTTATTACTGATTATAACTTATTTGTTTCCCATTTGAAAATGTAATTGCTTGTAAATTCATACAAAAAGAATGCCGATATAACTTTTGAATAGAAGGTTTCTTTAGCATTTCCTTTTGCTTCATTCACAAATTTGTAATGACTACACCATAGCTATAGTAATTCATACAGATTTATCATCCCCATGTTAACGAGCAAAGATTTTTGATACAATTTATTAAAATCACACAATCAACTGATTGGAAAGAACATCACACACACACACATATATATACTATATATATTTATTTTTAAATTCATTTTTCCAACTAAGTGAAAATAATGCCTGGACCGGGAGTCGAACCACGGATCTTTGACTTACAAGGTCAAGCGCTCTACCAACTGAGCTATCCAGGCTGACAATCAGTGGGCATTACTCACTCAGACAACCTTTAGGCAGAAACATCTGGTCTATCATGTAGATAGCTCGACAGAATAAGCCGCAGGCAATGGAAAACACCATTAAACAATGGGAGGAAGAAATACAATTTATTAAAATCACACAATCAACTGACTGGGAAGAAAATCACACACACACACACACACACACACACACACACACACATATACATATGATTTGGTAGACCCTACCAAATCAGTCTCTTATAATATCAGTATTGTTTTACCTTATTTTTCTAAATCCAGTCAAACCATAGCTAAAATTCTCAAACAATGTGATTTTAAAATAATATTTTCGCCTTCCAATAAACTCACCTTTTCTCAGTTAAAAGATCCCATTGATATGCATAATTCTTGGGGCCTTTATAGTATTTCCTGTCAGTGTGGTTTATCATATATTGGCCAAACTAAACGCAGTCTTAAATTTCGTCTAAAAGAACATATGAATTACGTCCGCAAACAAGAAACCAATAAATCGACTATTTCTAAACATTGCTGGGAGGAAAATCATAATTTTAAATTTAATTCAGCTAAAATAATTTGCAGACCTAAATCCATTCATGAACTCGATTTATTTGAAACTTTTCATATTTATTAAAATTTTAAAAACCTTGTAAATTGTTATTTCGCTGTTCCCCATTTGTCTGATTGATGGAAATTTTATATTCAGTCCACATTTTCTTAATTTTTCTATTGTTTACACTAAGGCTCTTATATATACGAGGTGGCACATCCGACATTTTTTTGCCTTAGGGTTGCCGCATGTACTCAGCGTGATAAACAAACGGCGGCCATTGTTTCTACCGTCTTGCTCGTAATTTTAGTGAAATAAACTGCAATATGGGAGGTTGTTCAGCGATAAACTGCTGTAAACACTCCAGAAAAGGATACAAAATGTTTAGGTTTCCTTCGGGTAATGCAAGAAGGAGAAAATGGTCAGCGAATTGTCGTCCAGATTCTTGGATCCCGGGACCTAATGCACAGCTTTGCATTGTAAGTTTTATTGTTATTCACTTATACTTTTCTTTGCATATCTGACATTTATAAAGTAAAAAATTAAAAAAAAAAAAGTATTATTTAAATCTAAATATGTATTTTAATAACCATAAATTATTTTAAGAAACGCTTTTTTACTGTGTGTTTGTAGAGTCTTGGCGACGTTTTCTTGGTTCGCCAAAGTTGTCTTGTTTCCGTGTCCTGATAGTATTAGGTCGTTGCAAAAGTTCGTGTGTACGCGGATCATTTTATTGCCTCCAAAGACGAGAGCTTCTATCGCCGTAATATACATTTGTTACCCGGAAAATGGGCAAAGGTTGTAGAAAGTAATGGGGAGTATTTTGACTAAAAATTGTCATTTGATTTGATGTATTTTTATGAAATGAAGCAATAAAAAACAGCACGAATTTATGCAAACACCTAATATATTTTTTTTATTGAACTTTTGATTAATTAATTAATTATTTTGTTCTATTTTTAGATTTCTTTTTCTTGAGATATTTATTTCATATTACTACAATTTATGTTTACTTTCTAGGAAAGAAAAAATAAATAAAAAAATTCATACTTTTTCTTTTTTTCTTTCTTTTTTTTTTTACTTAAAAAAAAAAAAAAAGCATTAAATTGAAATAAACGTCTCTATATTAATATTACATATACATCACGTAACTGTACATAAATTCATATTAATAATGACCGCTAACTTAATTCTTTTGAAACTGCAACTAAAAAAGTTAAAAAAAGTTTTGTTATGAAAGCGATATAAAATAGTAGTATGAAAAAAAAAAAAAAAAGTTATACCTGACGGGACTAATGTGCAAGTTTCACCGAAGGAACAAACTGTTTCTTCCAACAAAAATGCCGGCAACAATTAGAAGTCGCTGAACCACTTTAGAATGTAAAAAATCGTCTGTATATGAGTAGGCATTTATTAGAACATAGTTTTTTTCTTCTTTTTTTTAAGTTACTATATCAATGGCATCCTTAAATTACTAACTCAAATATAAACTTAATTATGTTGTTTCTTTCTTTCTTTCTTTTTTTTTTTTCATGCGCACTTTTTAATTCCTTATTCAAAATTATATAAAAAAAAAAAAAAAAAAAAAAAAAAACCTTTTTCGATATCGTTTGTTTCGATAGTGATTATTATTTCTTTTCTTTTCTTTCCTTTTCAAAATAAATAAATAAATAAATAAAATAAAAATGATTTTGATGAAATTCCGGCAAAAGCAGAATTTAGTTTAGAACAGAAGACTATTATTTTTTTCTTCTTTTTTTTGGAAATCCATTCCTTATTTCTTTGCCCTGGATGAACCAAAGGATAACAGTAAAAGCTAATTTTCCTGGAGATAAGGAACATTCAAATCGAATTATCATCTGAAAACCCTAATTCTAAATTTGTTTTTAAATCGTTTGAGCAGATTCCTAAATAAACAGGGTTCTATTATATTTTCTTCCCGGCGAAGCACGGGTCATCAGCGACTGTAATAATCCTGAAGAAGAAGATAAGACAAATCGATTTTTCAACTCAAAAAGCATTTACCCCCTCCCCCCCCCCTTTTTAAAAAAAAATCATTCCTGTTATTTTCAACGAAATCAGGTTTCTGTTGCATTTTCCCCGGGGGAGTGCAGGTAGGCAGTGAACGCCAGTTATTCTTAAAATGAGGTTATCACACTACTTTAAATATTTATCAAACTCATTCTAGTACATTTAAAGAAAATAAAGTTTTTTTCGTTTTTTACTGCAACCCCCCTCAACTCTCTTTCAACTACAGTGCATTTATTTATTTATTTATTTTAAGAATCAAGGCTGTTATTAATTCGCCTTCAAAATTTTTAATCTTGATCAAATTTTTCAAGTGACAACCTAATGTAAATTTCAAAAAAAAAAAAAAAAAAAAAAAAAAAATTTTTTTTTTCAGTTATTTGTTTTTAAGTTATGCTGATAACAAATATGCATACACATCAACCGCTAAAAATTGGACTTTCGTTACCAGGGCAACTCAAATCGTGTTATTATACTTTTAAAAAAAATGTAAATAAATATAAATGAAAATAGAACTTTAAAGAATTCTTTGTTTACAGTATGGGCATGAAAAATTAATTTACCTTGCTGAGCAGTTCGCTGACATAGTTAATGTAGCAAAGTACTTCCATAAATTACATTCAATAGAACGTTTAGCTTAATTTTGGGTAGCCCTGTACATTGTCTATGAACAATATAATAAGAACTATAAACAATATTGTGTATTTATATTTAGTTTTATATGGAAAAACATCTAACACAAAATGAATTACAATTCTAGCAATTTCCGAGTATAACCCCAATATATCCAAATACTTCTGGTAGCCCTGTAAACGAATGATGAAGCATTTCCATATTACAATCAACAAAAAACATGGTTTTATGCATGTTTTTTCGATTTTTATTTATTTATTTATTCATTTCGTTTTGTTTAAGACAGCCTAGAGATGTTACACTGTGCTTTAGAGGTCTGTTTGAGGCCCGACCCAGTACGAAATCGAAAAATCCGGGCCGTTTATTTTTACCAGTGTACGGTCCAACCCGGGCCGGACAAAAAACGATAAAATCTGGCCCGACCCAGCCCGATTCATAAATATATAAAATAACAAAAAAAAAAAAAAAAAAAAAAAAAATCATGCTTTTTTATGAAAAATAATTTTATTATGTATTTTGTAGAGGTTTTATATAGCTAAGCAATAGAATGTTCTTTAACATAACTGTTCAATACTTACAAGATAATTATAAAAAACAGAAGTTCATTATTACAGACATACAGAAGGCAGAAAGACTGACAGAAAGTCAAATAAAAAATATTAGCATTCATCAAAAAATATAGGAAGGTGTTTAAAATGATTAATACTATTAAAAATGCACTTTCAAGCATTTCCTCTTATATATTGTAATGTATCCGAATCTTTCATGTGATCCAGTAAACAAAACTTTAATGCTAATCTAACCATATTCAATTAAAAAGATGCTTTTGCACATGCTAAAAATGATGATACTTTTACCCATTGACCTGGAGAAAAGAAAAAGGATCCTTAGAGAAAAAGCGGAATGATTTTTATAGCCTTCATCGCTTCATACCACCTAAACTCTACAGGGTTACGTGCTAATTCCGACGTGCCATCTCCGGACATAGTCAAAGGAGTCAATCCCCTTTTGTAATCCCTAACGTCTATTGACCGGTAATGTAGCCCTGATGAATTTTGGCGATAAATTTACTAGCTTTTTACACACGCTCAATGTAACTAAAATATTTTTTCATGCTTTCTAACATTACTTAAAATTAATGTTGAATGGAAATTGAATTATTATCAACTTCGCAAAATAAACCTTTGTTGATAGTGAACGGTTATCAACATAGAATACACAGAAAAAATAATGAATACATATCTTGAATATGCTTAAAAGAAAGACAAGAGAAATGTGCAGGGAAAGTTAAAACAGATCTGGATTATAAAATGTTAAGTTTTAGTGAACATTCTTGTGTGCCGAATGCAGCAAATATTGAAATTAAAAAAACAATTGAAATATGCAAAAAAAAAAAAAAAAAGTTCGTGAAGAAATCGCATCACCTGTTTCCAGAATTTTTCATGAAGAGATGTCAAAATTATGAATCAGTCCAACTTATGAATCAGAAACTCCAACTTATGAATCAGTCAAATCTACATTATGTCGCGAAAGGAGAAAAGTTTTGGGATATGTGTAACACTCACTGTAATTTTTCTTAAACAGTAAGTGATAATCACACAAAGTTCCATTTAAATCAATAACACAGTTAAAAAAAAACAAAAAAAAAAAAACATCTGCACCACTTTCTTGCCTCCCCCCCCCCTTTCTCAGCTATATATAACACTCAATGCGATTTTCATAAAAAATAAGCAATAGTTATCAATAATAGGACGGTTTAATCCTGTCTTTTTTAAAATAAATAATAGGATGGTTTAAAAAATGTTTAATTTCTTCTGCCCCCCCCCCCCCCCTTCAACTATATGTTGTAATTTTAATAAAGAGTATGGTAGTTATGCAAAATTTTATGTAAATAGTTAACATGACAATATAAAATACTTTTTTCCGGATGCCCTTTATGTATGTACAGATTACTGCTTGTTATACATCAATATGTCAAACAGCGTCAAATACTGTACAGATTTTTTTTTTTTTTTTTTTTTTACACATGATATATTTCTTAATAATTATAAACACATTCTTTAAATTTTATTTTGGCAGTATAATTAATTTTACCCATTTTACTAAAATAATCTGTTAAGGACAATTTTATATTCTAATTACACATACACACTATAATAATTTTTAAAGAGAATGTTATGCACCATCTTGTGGAAAGAAAGGAACATCCCTGAAATTAATTCTGCCCTTAAATTATGATAAATAAATGAAATTGATATAATTCTTCAATATATTTATTATTATTATTTATACTTTGAAAACATCTTATTAGGGGTTATTTCCATATTGAATGAATACTGAATTTATTTATTATTTTATTTATTTTTTTATTCAGTTATAACACTTAAATTTGATGACAATGCTACATTCTTTATTTATCCTAAATATAAGTTTATGCGAAATTTTTAAGAATATTATCTTCAACGTTATTAATTAGTTTATAAAGAGAAGTTTATGATGATTCTTACCAATATGAAACCCGACTGTATTTTAATTAGTTATAACAGTCAAGTTTCTAATAATACAATAAAATTATTTTATTTAAACTGTCTGAGAATGTCATTTATTCTGGTTTTAGGAAAAATATTTTATATGAGTTATAATTAATATTTTATTGAAAATTAACTTTATAATTTCAACCACAAAGAAAATTGCAAAAGATAAATATTTTAACGCCTGGACTTTTAAATAGTTGCTGCAAAAGTGCAAAAAGTATTAGAATGTTAAGACTAATGTTTTAGAAACTATAAATCTAATTGTTAAAAATGTAATATGTCAAATTGTTTAAATGTTAAAATTTCTTTGGATATGTATGAAAAAGATTTATTTATCGGTCTCATCAAAACATTTGCATTACCGAACAGAAAAAAGGAAAAGCTGTAAGCAACAAAACGATCATTTAGGGACTTATGGGACAGTACATCATATTTTCATTTTATGCTGCAATTGTATCTCTAAATACAGGGAATTACAGAACTAAATAAATAAATAAAAAGATTTTGAAAGAAATATTCTTTAAACGAAAAGAGTGTAGAGGCAAAAAATATTTGCCAACGAAGAAGATAAATACTTCTATATGGTATAGCGCGATAGCTATAAATCTGTAACCCTAATAGTCCTCCACCCCTTGAAGTCCTTGGGGTGCGGTGTATTGTTATGGGATTTGGTCGCAATCAGCACGTCGGAGTTAGCACGACACCGTATGTTACTCTGTGTTATGTCCTATAGTCTGTAGAGGGTGTCGTGCTAACTCCGACGTGCTGATTGCGACCAAATCCCATAACAATACACCGCACCCCAAGGACTTCAAGGGGTGGAGGACTATTAGGGTTACAGATTTATAGCTATCGCGCTATACCATATAGAAGTATTTATCTTCTTCGTTGGCAAATATTTTTTGCCTCTACACTCTTTTCGTTTAAAGAATATTTCTTTCAAAATCTTTTTAATTATTTATTTAGTTCTGTAATTCCCTGTATTTAGAGATACAATTGCAGCATAAAATGAAAATATGATGTACTGTCCCATAAGTCCCTAAATGATCGTTTTGTTGCTTACAGCTTTTCCTTTTTTCTGTTCGGTAATGCAAATGTTTTGATGAGACCGATAAATAAATCTTTTTCATACATATCCAAAGAAATTTTAACATTTAAACAATTTGACATATTACATTTTTAACAATTAGATTTATAGTTTCTAAAACATTAGTCTTAACATTCTAATACTTTTTGCACTTTTGCAGCAACTATTTAAAAGTCCAGGCGTTAAAATATTATCTTTTGCAATTTTCTTTGTGGTTGAAATTATAAAGTTAATTTTCAATAAAATATTAATTATAACTCATATAAAATATTTTTTCCTAAAACCAGAATAAATGACATTCTCAGACAGTTTAAATAAAATAATTTTATTGTATTATTAGAAACTTGACTGTTGTAACTAATCAAAATACAGTCGGGTTTCATATTGGTAAGAATCATCATAAACTTCTCTTTATAAACTAATTAATAACGTTGAAGATAATATTCTTAAAAATTTCGCATAAACTTATATTTAGGATAAATAAAGAATGTAGCATTGTCATCAAATTTAAGTGTTATAACTGAATAAAAAAATAAATAAACTAATAAATAAATTCAGTATTCATTCAATATGGAAATAACCCCTAATAAGATGTTTTTAAAGTATAAATAATAATAATAAATATATTGAAGAATTATATCAATTTCATTTATTTATCATAATTTAAGGGCAGAATTAATTTCAGGGATGTTCCTTTCTTTCCACAAGATGGTGCATAACATTCTCTTTAAAAATTATTATAGTGTGTATGTGTAATTAGAATATAAAATTGTCCTTAACAGATTATTTTAGTAAAATGGGTAAAATTAATTATACTGCCAAAATAAAATTTAAAGAATGTGTTTATAATTATTAAGAAATATATCATGTGTAAAAAAAAAAAAAAAAAAAAAAAAAAAAAAAAATCTGTACAGTATTTGACGCTGTTTGACATATTGATGTATAACAAGCAGTAATCTGTACATACATAAAGGGCATCCGGAAAAAAGTATTTTATATTGTCATGTTAACTATTTACATAAAATTTTGCATAACTACCATACTCTTTATTAAAATTACAACATATAGTTGAAGGGGGGGGGGGGGCAGAAGAAATTAAACATTTTTTAAACCATCCTATTATTTATTTTAAAAAAGACAGGATTAAACCGTCCTATTATTGATAACTATTGCTTATTTTTTATGAAAATCGCATTGAGTGTTATATATAGCTGAGAAAGGGGGGGGGGGAGGCAAGAAAGTGGTGCAGATGTTTTTTTTTTTTTTTTTGTTTTTTTTAACTGTGTTATTGATTTGAATGGAACTTTGTGTGATTATCACTTACTGTTTAAGAAAAATTACAGTGAGTGTTACACATATCCCAAAACTTTTCTCCTTTCGCGACATAATGTAGATTTGACTGATTCATAAGTTGGAGTTTCTGAAACAAACTCATATCCTTTATTGTATAATTTTGACATCTCTTCATGAAAAATTCTGGAAACAGGTGATGCGATTTCTTCACGAACTTTTTTTTTTTTTTTTTTTTTTTCATATTTCAATTGTTTTTTTAATTTCAATATTTGCTGCATTCGGCACACAAGAATGTTCACTAAAACTTAACATTTTATAATCCAGATCTGTTTTAACTTTCCCTGCACATTTCTCTTGTCTTTCTTTTAAGCATATTCAAGATATGTATTCATTATTTTTTCTGTGTATTCTATGTTGATAACCGTTCACTATCAACAAAGGTTTATTTTGCGAAGTTGATAATAATTCAATTTCCATTCAACATTAATTTTAAGTAATGTTAGAAAGCATGAAAAATTATTTTAGTTACATTGAGCGTGTGTAAAAAGCTAGTAAATTTATCGCCAAAATTCATCTTGGCTACATTACCGGTCAATAGACGTTAGGGATTACAAAAGGGGATTGACTCCTTTGACTATGTCCGGAGATGGCACGTCGGAATTAGCACGTAACCGTAACATACACAGTAAGGGCATATAGTAACGTATTTAATTTCTTTTGTTTGCACATGTGCCAAACTAGTAGTGGCAAGCATTCTATTTTGAATAGGAAACCATCTAATATTACTTAAAAAAAAAATTTTTAATTTCGAGACATACTAAAAATATTTGCAGAAAATCAGATCGCGAACAGACTGATAGACGATTAAATTGAAGTTACAGACATAGATATATGTATATATATGAGACATACCAGCCTGTAAAATTATGTAAAATAAATGACTGAAGATTTTATAATTTTCCTTTTTCGTTGATTAACGAGGAAGCTAGAAAAAGATTCGGGCCGAAACGGCCCATAAAATTTTTTCTCATGGCCCGGCCCGAGTATACACACACACACACACACAAAAAATTAATCCGAGCCCGGCCCGGCCCGACAGCAAATTAAAAAAATTCGGCCCGAACACGGCCCGTAAATCTGACCCGTACAGACGTCTAATGTGCTTATCAGAAATTACTCCATAGACGTAATGTATTGGAATTCTCTAGGATGTTACTGTACACGAGCTATTTCCTTGATCTCAACGAAAAGTATAATGTGTCATCCCTATATGATAGACATTGAGAATACCGATTTTAGACTTTCTGCTACTACTTGTTCTTCACACAGACTAACCGCTAAAAACATGATTTTCGGATTCAGGAGACTTTAAACCGTGTAAATGTGACAAAAACTCAATTTTAAAAATTTAACTTAAAAATAATACTTTCTCCATCATATATATACGAGGAAGGGAAAAGAAAATTAATTTTAAAAACTTTCCAATTTTAATTGGTACGCTCTTTCCCCCCCCCCCTTTCAAATGTTATGAATTATTTAAGAAACAGAAACAGATTACTTGTGTTGCTTATCATTTTTGGCCGATTTTATTTTTAGAGGAAAATTTCTTAAAACCGCCAGTGAAGCGATAAAATCGCCAAGCGGAAATGCTGTCCTCTTACGAGACAAAAAAAAATGGCGGTGGTGCGCCGGCCTATTATTTATTTAAGGGGCTCTAGTTTACACAGCTAACATTCTTAAATTCCTATTGGCCACACTCCCCACCTTTCCCGTAATCCTATTGGTTGAACTAAATTCGCTCCCTCTCCTATATATACGAGAACTTCTCCAGATTCAGAATTCTTTTTCACTGAAAACGGTACGCTTAAGGCTACCGAAACAGCTGTATGCCTCTCAAATATTTTTCTTTGGCGTTTCTGACGTAGCAGTTTATTCGGGTTTTAATAATCCAACGCCAAGTTTCCTGTTATTACATGAAAAACATAATTTTTATAATCGGTTGCTGTGTTATTATTATGATTTAAACACTGTTTTGATATTTAATGGAATACTTGTTTTAAAGTTTGATAATTTTTTAATTTTATATTAGTAAGCAATATGGAATTTTGAAAATTGTTTTAAATATAGTTAACAGCGGCGTAGGCAAAGAACGTTAGTTTTAGTATATAAAAAGAGTTTAACTTTAAATATTAACTAAATTAATAGATATATTTAAAAAAGAAAAGAAAAGAAAGAAAAGAAAAATTAATTTAAAACTGTATCTGGAGTTTTTCTTTCACCTTTAGTACACTGAGAAAATATTCTGCAACTGACATCTAGAATCTAAATAATTTCTAAAAAATAATTACCCCCTTCCTCTAGAATGAATAAGTGGCCATTTTCTAAATCCCTTAACTAGAAATATACTTCTCGAGCTATGCGCATAAGGCACTTCAATAAACTGAATAGTAAGAATAAGAAAGAATAGTTCACTCAAGAAAAAATAGTTCCATGTCATCCTCATAAGTTCTAGTCCCCTTGGTAAGCGAGTTCTAGAAGCCCCTATTAGAATTCTAGAGCAGTTGTCTATATTATCGAGGGCAAAGTTATTTAAAAATCTTTGCAAGTAAATGTGGCTACAAGAGGCGGGTTTCAGCAACTACAATCTTTGTTCATGACCCAATTCTAGAAAATCAAGCGAGAATTTCTCTCAATACAAAAGATTCAGAATATTCGAAATATTCAGAATATTAAGTCGCCATCTAAGAATGTGTAGACTAGAAATTGGCGATTTTTTTCGTCTATTCTGTTTATTGGAGTGCCTTATGCGCATAGCTCGAGAAGTATATTTCTAGTTAAGGGATTTAGGAAATGGCCACTTATTCATTCTAGAGGAAGGCGGTAATTATTTTTTCTCAGTGTATATAAATTATTCATAAATTTTATTTACTAAATTATCCGTGTGTATTCCCGTGTGTATTTACTCGGGGAAAAACAGCCATAAGCAAGTATATTTCCCCCGAGTAAAAAGGAATCACTTTTCTCCCCTCGATGATCGATCTATGTCTTATTACTATATCTATGGATTATACGGGTCCGCAAAAATCACAGTTTATTTTATTTATTTATTTATTTTATTTATTATTTATTTATTATTATTATTATTATTTGTACTGCTTTAGGTGTTTTTAAGGTGTTTTGATGTGTTGAATTCAGAAATGCTTCTCGTTTCTTTCTACCCCGTAAGATTTTTCACAAAATAAGCATGATGATTAGGAGAATTCCTACAGAGTTTACAACAAATTCGAAACTTTTTATCTCTAAAACACATTAAAATATGTTGTTATTTACACGTTTAAGAAATCCATTTTAATTTTTAAATTTTTAAAAAGATAAATTAAAAAAAAAAAAAAAATGATGAAAAAAAAAATTATATTGTACCATAGTATTTTATTTATTTATTTATTTTACTATTAAAGAGAATAAATTTATTTGCACGTGAATAATAATTATGTTTCTTATTAAATCAGAAAAGAAAAAAAATTAACGTGTAACAATTTCTTTTATTTAAATTAAGGGAACAAGACAATTATTGAATGTAATTGTAAAAAAAAAAAACTTTTAAATATTTCGAAATTGTTGCTAACTGAAAATAGCATTGACAAGCAGTAAAATAAAAATCTCTTATTTCTCAGAAAAAAAAAAAAAAAGTTATTAAAACTTTTAAAAATCAGATTAAAAAATCAGATAAAATATTCGAATTAGTCCTTTTTTCTCACATGCACTATAACAATTTCTTCTACCGTCTTGGTTTTTGAAGACAATCGGATTAAAAATCACGGAGTAAACTATTTATTACACGTTCTTACAGTTAAATAAAAATAAATAAATAAATATGAATGAAATTCGTTTGGTTTACTTGTTGGCGGGGGATTTTAATGTAGATTTTTAATTCAGAAGTTGAGAACGAATTCCTCGAAGGATTAAAAAAATATGGACTTTCATTTATGAACTAATCCAAAATACTATACGTCAAGCGATCGTACAACACTAGACGCAAACTTTCACAATGAAGATATGCAAATGGAGGTTTAAACGAGTGTACATATTTATTAGAAGCAAAGTTGATACTTTTAAAAATGCGTCTCTCTCGCTTTTCCCCAAATTCTTATGTACTTACTGTCATTCACTACAGTATGTTTATGAATCTCAACCTAATAAAAAATGTGCCTCCATTTTAAGGTAAATACAAGATTTTTCATTTGTCTCTCCGTGGCTCAGGTGGTTAGAGTGCCATATTAGTAACCCGGTGGTCCAGCGTTCGATACCCCGAAGTGTTAATTTTGGCAGACAATTAGTAGAAAAGATGTCAATTTATAAAAGAATATTTATCGATGACTACACAGTATCCTAAGAATTTTTGAGGAGTTTTTTTTTAAGGAGCCTTTTCCCCAAATTCTTTTGTACTTACTGTCATTCCCTACGGTATGTTTGTGAATCTCAAGCAAATAAAAAATGCGCCTCCATTTTAAGGTAAATACAAGCTTTATCCATTTGTCTCTCCGTGGCTCAGGTGGTTAGAGCGCCATGTTAGCAACATGGTGGTCGAGCGTTCGGTACCCTGGAGTGTTATATTTTTACTTTACGAACACTACAGTGAGGAAAGTATTGTAATCATGTCAAAAATCCGAATTTGTGATTTTGATGTTTCTATACGTTTCGAGGTCCCCCGAGTCCGTTTTAACTATTTTTACGATGATGTATGTATGTGTGTGTGTATGTATGTGTGTATGTATGTGAGTGAGCGAACATGCTAGCGTCTAAACGCTTTGTTCGAATAAGCTGAAAGTTGGTACGTATATTTTAAGTCACCATAGTACGAACCCTATTGATTTTGGTGAATCTAGCACTTATAGTTTTTTCACAGGGACAGCAGGAAAAATTCTTTATCATTATGGCCTACGGGGACAAATTTTTAAAAGTGCGATAGCGTCTAAACGCTTCATTAATCTGAGCAAAAAATTTGCACACATGTTATAGGTCACAGTTGCACGAACTGCATAGATTTTGGTGAATTTAGCATTTACAGTTTTTTTACAGGGGTCAAAAAAATTCTTTATCATTATGGCCTATGGGGTCAAATATTTAAAAGTGTGATAGCGTCTAAACGCCTTATTAATCTGAGCAAAAAATTTGTACACGTGTTATAGGTCACAGTTGCACCAACTGTACAGATTTTGGTGAATTTAGCACTTACAGTTTTTTTACAGGGACACAAAGAAAAATTCTTTATCATTATGGCCTATGGGACCAAATTTTTAAAAGTGCGATAGCATCTAAACGCCTTATTATATTGAGCTGAAAATTTATATGAATATTATAAATCACTGTTGCACAAACTATAAGCATTTTGGTGAATCTAGCATTTATAGGCTTTTACAGGAACACAACGAAAAATTCTTTATCATTATGATCTATGAGCTCAAATTTCAGCAGCGTTAAATAAAACATCGTGTAATATAGGGAGAAAAATACTTAAACACTCTATTATGGTTTTCTCTCTTTTGTTTGTTTAAAAACTCCTCTTTCTTTACTTTATTTACAAAACTGTTAATTACTCAATGTTCGGAAAGTCGAGTGGAGTCACTCCAATTTTTTTTTTTTCCTAAAATGATTTAATCGGACAGATTGAAATTGGTTTATATTATTATTGTTGATGTTTCACTTTTTTTAGTACTTTATAATTTATTTGTGTTTTTAGTACGGTGCTAGAAATAAAAGACTTATCGCAATCATGGATGTAAAGTCACTTCCAAAAAAATGCTCGAGCTATTCAGCGCCAAATCATAAAAGTTGCCAAGGGCACCTTATACTAAAGCTATTCGATTTTCGTAGTATATATTGAAAAGTAATATGTTTTTTGAAAAAAAAAAAAAAAAAAAAGAAGAAGAAATAACTGGCAACAATGGGAAAAATATATGAATGGTTAATTTCAATGTTGTTAAAATTAATATTTTTCGTTTTTCTCCAACAATGATTGAAGTTTTAAACAATATTTCCAACAATAGACTGAAATGTGAAATTCATTGTTACAAGAAGAAATTCTGTGAATCTTTCACCGATTTCTGCCTTTGTATGTGACTTATTTTTCGCATCAAAGATATATTTATCTATTTATTACTAAAGATATACTAAAGTGAATTATTTTGCGTTTCTAAAATGTTTCCTGACGAAGTAATTCAATTTTACTATTATCAATTTTAAGTTAATATTTTTATCAGTTCGTATCTTTGATGCCTAGATGTCTAGAGATTCAATTTTGATTGATAATACCACAATATTTTTCGAATATTAATCAGTATATTCTTCATTAATTAACATTAAGATTAAACTAGTGGGAACAGGTATAAAATCCCCTAGTTAACTTTTTTGTTGTTGTTGCTATTTTAACGTTTAATTTAAAATAGCAATTTTAATTGCATTAACAAAGAATTAGCAAAACACTTGTCCCTACTTCTATGCCAAATTTCAAATTTCGCCTAGAGGATCCTATACTATCTAATGCTTATCGATATTCATAATATACACATATATATAAATATGTATATATGTATCGGTTATATTTTGAATTCTTAATACACCCCGCGACAAAAAGATAGGTACAAAGAGTTTTTTCTTTGCTTTTTCATAAAATAACATTATCTAAATTGTGCTTATCATTTATTATTATCATAAAATAACACTAATCCCGGACTAATTTTCGTTTTAAGACTAATTTAGAAAAAAATTAAGACTAAAATTTTTCTAATTTAAGACTACACACGGCAACAAAAATATAGGAACAAAGGTTTTTTTTTTTTTTATTATTATTAATTTTTGAATATGATTCAAATATTTAATGTGTTTTTGATATGATAATATTTTGTTATGATAATGAATGATCAGCACAATTTAGATAATGTTATTTTATGAAAAATTTTAAAAAAACCTTTGTTCCTATCTTTTTGTCGCGGAGTGTAGTCTTAAATTAGAAAAAATTTAGTCTTAAAACTTTTCTAAATCAGTCTTAAAACAAAAATTAGTCCGGGAATAGTGTTATTTCATGATAATAATAAATGATAAGCACAATTTAGATAATGTTATTTTAAGAAAAATCAAAGAAAAAACCCTTTGTACCTATTTTTTTGTCGCGGGGTGTACTTTAAACTGCTCCCTGGCTTCTTCGCATTGTCTACACATATGTGTAGACACCTGCACATATGTGTAGAATGTAAGAACTGAAGACTGTGAGTAACGAGTTCAAAAAATCAAACATGAAAATTAGAAATTGCATACCAAATTAAAATTAATCCAATATAAATAAATAATTAATAATGCGTGATAAATATTAATAATAATAATAATAATAATAATAATAATAATATAAAAATAATAATAATATAATAATAATAATAATAATAATAATAATAATAATAATAATAATAATAATACTCATGTAGAACACAGTTGCATTATTCTAAGTTTTTTGTGGTACCAAAAGACTGTTTAGAAAAATTTGAATTAAAAAGTATAGTACTGTATGAGAAAGCGCAACAGCAGCTGAAATTATAGCTTACAATACATTAAGGTTGAAGAACTATTAACAGTTTATTCTATGAACATATAAATAATCCATTTAAAAAACTTTTAAAACCCAAATTCTTATTATAGCGTATCATATCATCTTTTCGAAGTTAGAATAAAATTTAATTTGCAAAAAAAAAAAAAAAAAAAAAAAAAAAAAATGTAACTTTTTTGTTAATTAACCAAAATTGGGGAAATTTGAACTGTGTTAAGAAAAGAGAAATTATTTCTTAAAATTCACAACAGATGGAAGCACCACACAATTGCCTATAAGTTTTGTGATTTCATTTTCTGATTAAGGGCCAATATCTGCAATTTAATTATTCGTTTGAGGTGTCTTTTTATTATTATTTTAGTTTATTATTTTTTATACTATAACTTAACATTTTACTGATTTGGTTAATGTTTATGTGTTTTTCCTAATCATTTTTATTTCGTATTGTTAATTGTTTCATTGACATTTTAGTGAATATTTCGCCCAATAGAGGGCACTTGTAGTCCACAAAAAACTCTTTTTTGCTTCTAAAAAGAGATGTAAGAAAAAGGCTTCTTAAACTCTTGGAATACTGTGTAATAAACGATAAATTTTCTTTTATCAATTGACATCTTTTCTACTAATTGTCTGCAAAAATTAACGCTCCTGACCTTCAGGGTATCGAACGCGGGACCACCGGATTACTAACATGCTACTCTTACCAACTGCGCCACGGAGAGACAAATTGTAAAAGCTTGTATTTACCTTGAAATAGAGGCGCATTTTTTATTTGGTTGAGATTCACAAATATACCGTAGTGAATGACAGTAAGTACATAAGAATTTGGGAATGAATATTGAAATATCATATATGTTGGTGGTGGTGGTGGATTTAAGGTCGATGGCTCCGTAAGTGTCCTAGCGCTAAAGGTGAATGTCATCCATGGTCTTTCTGAGTGGTCGTAGCCTGTATTTACGCGAGGAAACCATGGAAAACTCCGAACGGCTAGGTCTATGAGCGCGACCTGGGATCGAACCCGGCACTTACCATCTACCAACTTTGAGCGCAGAACCGCTCGGCTGCTGGTGCGCTCAAATATCATATATAAGATACGAGTACATATAGGATGTAATAATGAATTATAGTTCAATATAAAAATAAAATGGAAGATAAAACATACGGAATTAGTGCACAGATGCAATATATTGAATATAAATGTCAATATAGAATATAAAAACATGCATATGCTTGTTTCACATAGTTTTCAGTTATATTAAGTATGTGTATTCATTCCTTATATTGTGTGTATTTATTCCTTATATGTATTTTAAGGTATCCCTTAAAAAAGGGAGATTTTTTTTTTTTAAATCCATTATGCATAGCTTTTAATTCTTTTTTATTTCACTCTAAACACTTTTTAGCAAAATATAAACTCTCTGGGACAATGTTAATACTTGTCGAATTGACAAAAATTCCTAATCCCTTATATTATTAAAATCTGTACGCGTGTGTGTGTGTGTGTCTGTGAGAAACGGCTTGACGCAGCTAAGGCTCCGCCGCTAAAGGTCGCACGGACTTCGAACAGGTACCGTCGGACATAGAATTTATCGCAGATCAGGGTTATCTAATTTGCTAAACGATGCTACCCTAATTAGCGGAGATATTAATTAAAACGTTGACCATTGTCTACCGAAAAATGACCCAGAATTCATGATTAAATGCTTAAAAAGCGACATTTTTACGGAAAAAGTGGAAAATAAATTAGAAAAATCAGTCGTATCGTTACAAACAAGATACCATTGGAAAGGGCTTTTTTTTCTCAATCCGATGGTTTAAACGGCTTATCGATCGGACAATTAGATTTTTTAAAATTAACTAAACTATAAAAAAATGTTGGCAACGAATCACAAGAATGTTCTCTTTGCAGACATTAAGTCTACAGCAGTCTTCAACGGAAACACATCTGGTATTTAATGAAGTCACGTGTTTCGTAGTGCGATTAAAAATTACAATTTTCTATTTTCTTCAATTTTTCAAATTTTACACATTTTATTTAGTATACTAGCGAGCTTCGCCCGCTAGCGGGTCAGCATTTTCAAATGAATCACTAAAATTAATGAATCACTAACAGTAACTTTTAGTGTTAAGAAAAGAAATTAAAAAAAAAAATCATTTCTGATTGGGTAAAAAGTCGGCCCGGGTCCCCAATGCCTTCGGCAGCGCTGCCCCGTGCGCGCTGCATGCGCGTATTCCTTCCCTGACCCACCGTGCCCCCCCTCAAAAAAAAATTTCTGATCGGGTAAAAACTCATACCGGGTCCCCACTGCCTTCGGCAGCGCAGACCCATGCGCGCTGCGCACGCACGTGTGAAGGTATACGCGCGCTACGCGCAAATATTCCTTCTCAAATCAAATTTTTATTCTTAAGAAAAGAAAATGAAAAAAAAATCATTTCTCATCGGTTAAAAAGTCGGACTGGGTCCCCACTGCCTTCGGCAGCGCTGTCCCGTGCGCGCGGTGCACGCCTACATCTTCCCCACCCTTTCAGCCCTTCCTAATTAACCTACATATACCAATTTTGAACGGTCTAACTGAATTAGCTGAGATGCAAAAGAAGACCTAATTAGGACACCTCAAAACGTGCAAATCTGGTTAAAACTTTCGATAATATAAAAGAACTTTAATATATCTTTCGAATGATGTATTAAAAACAATTTAATCATAATTAGAAATTGAAATATTGAAATTTTAAAATATTACAGCGCCATCTGGCGGTAGAAATTTCTGTAAGCTACTGTTCGATTTCAAACCAACAAAGCTATCTTATGATGTATTACTTATGGAATTATTTTAATTAGTAGCTCAGATGCAAAAGAAAACCGATTCAGGAGACCTCAAAACATGTAAATGAAGCGAAATCTTGAATCCCGCTTTCGATAATATAAAAGTACTTTAAAATATCTTTCGAATGTTGTACTAAAAATAATTTAATCATAGTTAGAATTTGAAATACGCGTATTATAATAACATTTAATTTGCAATTAAATTGTACATTTTTTATTTATTCTCGAAACCCGATGATATTTGAACTGGAGCTTCGTCTTGTGATGTTAAAAGTTTGTAGCAAGTTTGAATTAATTTCGAAGAAAATTGAAGCATTTTGAAATTTGCAATTTTTATTTCCAGTACAAAATCAGTAAAGCTGGAAGTAAAATCTATTTATTCTTTCGCCCGGCGCCATGGTAACCGAAATACGTCTATTGCGAAATTAATAGAACTGTTGTGATTTGTTGCCACCTTTTTTTCATACTTTAGTTAATTTTAAAAAATCTAATTGCCCTATAGATAAGCTATTTAAACCGTCGGATTCAGAAAAATCGGACCTTTCATTTGATATCTTATTTTTAACGATACGACTGATATTTCTAATTTATTTTCCACTTTTTCCGTAAAAATGTCGCTTTTTAAGCATTTAATCATGAATTCTGGGTCATTTTTCGGTAGATATGGGTCGACGTTTTAATTAATATCTCCGCTAATTAGGGTCGCATCGCTTAGCGAATTATCGCGATGTCGAGATGAAGAAATTCTGCGTCTGTCGACACCGGTTTCGAAACGCTGCGACCATTAGCGCCGGAGCTTTAGCTATGACAAGGCATTTCTCACAGACAGACAGACAGGCAGAAAGACAGACAGACAGATGCGCACAGATTTTAATAATATAAGGAGATAATATTTACGCCACAAAACAAACTTGCATTTCAAATTTCATCGATTTTCGTCAATAAACAAAAGATTTACATTTTAATTGCAAATTAAATTTTATCTTTACACGCCGGACATTTTTGCAATATTCTAATACACGTATTTCAATTTCTAATTACGATTGACTTATTTTTTATACATCATACGAAAGATATTTTAAAGTTCTTTTACATAATTCAAAGTTTTCAACAGATTTACACGTTTTGAGGTCTCCTGAATCAGTGTTCTTTCATGGCGCTGTAATGTTTTCAAATTTAAATATTTCAATTTCTAATTATGATTAAATTATTTTTAATACATCATTCGAAAGATATTTTAAAGTTCTTTTAAATTATCGAAAGTTTTCACCAGAATTACACGTTTTGAGGTGTCCTGAATCAGTTTTCTTTTATGGCGTTGTAATATTTTCAATTTTCAATATTACAATTTCTAATTATGATTAAATTATTTTTAATACTTAATTCGAAAGATATTTTAAAGTTCTTTTATATTATCGAAAGTTTTCACGAGATTTACACGTTTTGAGGTCTCCCGAATGAGTTTTCTTTTGTATCTCAGATACTAATTATAATAATTTCATAAGTAATACATCATTAGAAAGCATTTTGGATTGGAATCGAACAGTGGAATACAGAAATTTCTACCGCCAGATGGCGCTGTAATTTTTTCAAATTTCAATATTTCAATTTCTAATTATAATTAAATTATTTTTAATGCATCACTCGAAAGATATTTTAAAGTTCTTTTAAATTATCGAAAGTTTTCACGAGATTTACACGTTTTGAGGTCTCCTGAATCAGTTTTCTCTTATGGTGCTGTATTATTTTCAAATTTCAATATTTCAATTTCTAATTATGATTAAATTTTTTTTAATACATCATTCGAAAGATATTTTAAAGTTCTTTTATATTATCGAAAGTTTTCACCAGATTTACACGTTTTGAGGTCTCCTGAATTAGTTTTCTTTGTATCTCAGCTGCTAATTAAAATAATTTCATAAGTAATACATCATTAGAAAGCGTTTTTGAATTGGAATGGAACAGTGGAATACAGAAATTTCTACCGACAGATGGCGCTGTAATATTTTCAAATTTCAATATTTCAATTTCTAATTATGATTAAATTATTTTTAATACATCATTCGAAAGATATTTTAAAGTTCTTTTAAATTATCGAAAGTTTTCACCAGATTTACACGTTTTGAGGTGTCCTGATTACGTTTTCCTTTGCATCTCAGCTAATTGAGTTAGACCGTTCAAAATTGGTATACGTAGGTTAATTAGGAGGGGCTGAAAGGGTAGGGAAGAAATAGGCGTGCACCGCGCGCGTATCCCCTAACTTGTGCGCGCAGCGCGCACGGGACTGCGCGGCCGAAGGCAATGGGGACCAGGTACGACTTTTTAACCGATGAGAAATGATTTTTTTCATTTTCTTTTCTTAAGAATAAAAATTTGATTTGAGAAGGAGTATATGCGAGCAGCGCGCGTATACCTTCACACGTGCGCGCGCAGCGCGCATGGGTTTGCGCTGCCGAAGGCAGTGGGGACCCGGTGTGAGTTTTTAACCGATCAGAAATGATTTTTTTTTAAGGAGCACGAAGGGTCAGGGAAGGAATACACGAGCGTGTATCCGTGAACTTGTGCGTGCGCAGCGCGCACGTGACTGCGCTGCCGAAGGCAGTGGGGACCCGGTCCGACTTTGTACCCGATGAGAAATGATTTTTTAAATTTTCTTTTCTTAAGAATAAAAATATGACTTCAGGAGGAATATGTGCGCGCAGCACACGTATACCTTCACACGTGCGCGCGCATGGGTCTGCGCTGCCGAAGGCAGTGGGGACCCGGGGCGAGTTTTTACCCGATCAGAAATGATTTTTTTAGGGGGCACTATTGTGAAAAAAAAAAAAATCAATTTTCACATACGTTAAATTTGCAGAGTTAGCAGTGAAATGATAGTTGCTCAGCTCTAATAAACTATAAAAAATGATAAATATATGTGGCATTCATTGAAGACAAAAGTTTAATTAAAACAGTTTATTAAAGTTGAAACAAAATGATGAATAACATTAAATCAGCTGAAACAATTGTAGAATATATATCTTGCTGACGAAAGGTTAAATACCCTTAAAATACTGCCATATAGAGTTCAAATAGAAAACGACTTTTCAGTGTGACATAACTAGATACACTAAACGTATCATTGAAAATATCAAGTCACAAAAACGTAATTTACAATCATAATAAAACTAAACAGTTTATAATTATATCGAAATACCAGCTCATGACTTTGAGCTAAACTGAAAAAACATAAAAGCTTAAGAGATTAAGGGCTTCAGAGAGTGATTACATATTTCTTACCTCCTTTTATAGCCGCAAAACGGATTCAAAGTAACAGCTACTTGATGCTGTAGCATCGGAACGCCTCCCATAACTATAGCAACACGACGCTGCGAGTCTGCCGCCATCTATGGGCTTAGCAAAAAGACTCTGCAGTTGAAAAAATATTACATCTCCTTGCAAAGTAGCGATAAAACACTGAGCAATCCGTGAAAGGATTTAAACATATTTTCTTTAAGTTAATTCTAACAAAATATGCTTTTAAATATGAGGTAAGTAAATTAAAGTTATTTCAAATGACTTAAACATAAATATACTAATAAGGAATATAACTTTTAACTAAAAGTAATTATCATTAAGCTTTTTAATTTTAATATATCTTCAACTCAATGGCAGTATCAAAAAGATAATAGCACTAAACGCTATAATTCATTTAATTAATAATTTAAACCTTAAAGATTATAAAGTAAATTATTTAAATTATATTTAAGTAGTGAATGAATTTAAATTTAAATTTGAGAATCAACACGGAAAGGGTACAAATTTTACAACAAGGCCCCCCACCGTGTTGATTCGACAAACACAAACGTCAGCAATTACAATATAAACTTTATTAGAAAAGAAATAAAAAAAAATCCTTGAATATTTAGTGACTTGATGAGAGATTCACATATGTCTTCTACAGAATATACTTCACACAAAGCTAGAAGGTTTGTCAATCTTGTAAATCATATGGTAAGTCCACGAGTCCAACTCACAATCAAAAAAATCAGTAGCATTATCAATATACTATACAATCTACTAAAAGAAAGAACAAGATATTAATACAGAGCAAATATGCACAGCATTTCAAGGAAACTTTCTCTCCCCCATTTCCCATTGTCAAAATAAAAAAACGATGGTATTCACAAATATATGAAACATTTATATAACATACACATAACCAATTACACGTAGCGCTACGAATTTCTCTCATACAAAAGTTAAACTAAACTATACATCACTACACAATGGAAAACGCAGAAAAAACCCACCAAGAAAATGCATACATATCCCTCTAAAAAACATTTTTCAATTTCAAAAAATTTCAATATATATTATACGTTCAAAAAAATTTTAAAGTTACTTTATATACATTTACTTAATAAATACCTTATTTACAAATTTAGCCATATCACTTTTAGTAAGGGGCTTTGTGAAGGGATCGGCAAAGTTATCTTTAGTATTTACATATTTTAAATCAAACCGTTCCTCAAATAACCATTCACGGATGAAATATAATTTTACATTAATATGTTTCGATTTGTTATTCTCTATAGGAGATCTCGTAAAATTAATAGCCGCTTGGTTATCAGCAAAAAGTATTGGTGGTTCATATGAAATAGAAATTAATTTAAAATCAATACAATCTCGTAATATATTATCAAACCACATTAATTCTTTAACCCCGTCACACATGGATACAAATTCGCTTTCCATGGTTGAAAGGCAAACATTTTTTTGCTTAAAAGTTTTCCAAGAAATAGGGCTATTATCCAAAAATAAAATTTGTCCCCCCATTGATACAAAGTCATCTCTATTCATCGCGAAATCAGCGTCAGAGAAAGCAGTTAAACATGGATTAAAACAATTCAAATTTAATTTCAAATCTCGAGTACACGAAACATACCCAAGCAATTTAATTAACCCATTCTAATGATTAAACCCCGGCGAATTTTGAAATTGACTGAATATATTAACTGCGTAGGCAATATCGGGTCGTGTCCTGTTTACAATGAAAGATAGACATCCTAAGATATTCCGATATGGAAATCTAGACATTTCATCAATTTCATTTTGATTAGTAGGACAATCTTTTTTCGAATACTTAATGCCTTTTACAATAGGTAACGAACAGAAAGGGATGTTAAACGACTTAAACCTGTCATACACTTCATTAATATATAATTCCTGAAAAATTTGTACTGAATCATTTTCATAATTAAATTCTACACCAAGTAATTTCTTGGTTTTACCTAAAATTTTTATATCAAATTTACATTTTAATAAATTAAGAATTTTGTCTATTTGAAATTGATTTTTACCAAACAAAACTAAATCATCTACATAAACTAATAAAACAATATAATTTTCAAAATAATATGAACAATTACACCAGTTAAATTTATTAAACCCTAAATCTAATAGTACTTTATTTAACTCATAATACCAGAGCCGACCACTTTGATGAAGGCCATATAATGCTTTGTCTAGTTTACAAACAATATTTTCCCCTCCCTTTACAACATATCCTTTTGGCTGAGACATATAAATTTCTTCTTTTAAAGGTGCATAAAGATAAGCACATTTTATATCGCATTGAACATTATGCCATTTATAACATGAGACCAATAATGAAAAAAAGAAACGTATTACTGAGAAATTAACGACGGATGAAAACGTCTCGTCATAAGTGTCCCCCTTTATCTGATGAAAGCCCTGGGCCACGAGCCTCGCTTTAAAGCGGGCAACGTTTCCTAGCTCATCTCTTTTAATGGCGTATACCCATCTATTTCCCAAAAGTTTTTTCCCCTCCGGTAAATTAACCAGATGCCAAACTTTACGGGTTTTCATATTATTTATCTCATCATCCATGGCATTTTTCCATTCAACACATTCTGAAGATTTAACGGCCTGATTATATGTTTTAGGTACAGGGATAACTAGTCATGATTTTTTATGAGTTAAACTTGAAGTTGGGTTATTCGAGTTTTGCTGATCAACTACCCCCTCGAACTTATTACTACCAGAGAAATAAAAAAAATTAGAGTCAAAAATTAAATTATTTTTCTCACAATATTGCTTGGCATCGTTCATTGATCTCAATCTAGTTTTAGTTGTTATCCGGGTAATAGAAGATGTCAACTCTATCACTCATTTTTCTGGGTACGGGTTTTCTATTCCAAATAATTGAAGAAAGAGGTTTAAGAGAAGATTTATCTACAGGAGTTTCATCGACGGACTCGTCACTAGAATCATCGGGCCCACTTCCGAAAACAATGTCAACAGGATCGGAAGCTTGACAATCAACTGGACTTTCCGGAAGTAAGTCCAATTCCTCCAGTGAGGTGCCCATCACCGCTCCACTGCATTTACTAAATAGCTGATCAGAGAACGTTGCGTTTATAGTTTCAACTATTTTATCCTCATCCTCCAACCAAATTTTATATCCCTTAGTCCTTAGTGAATAACCTATCAGTACTCCCTTTTTAGCCTTAGGTTCAAGCTTATGGTTTCTATGTTGTTTTGGGATCCCTAAATACGAAATCAACCCAAACGGCTTAAGGTGTCTTACGGATGGTTTAAACCCAGTATATAACTCAAAAGGAGTCTTAGTTTGTCCCCTGTGGATTAAACGGTTCCAAGTGTACGCGAAATACAACATTGCATCGGGCCAAAAAGAAAAAGGTAAACCACTATCCGTGATAATAGCTCTAACACAATTTAAAGAAGTTTGATTAAACCGCTCACTTAACCCATTTTGCTCAGGTGTGAACGTGTTAGTTAACTCATGAACAACTCCATTTTTACTACAAAATGATTTGAAGTTGTCATTTACAAATTCGGAACCATTATCCGTACAAATAGCTTTTAATTTTTTATTCAAACTACGTTCTGCCCGTGCAATGTGTCTCTCGAATACACCAAAAACCTGAGACTTATCCTTTAAAGGATAAACAGCAACCCTTTTAGAAAATCCATCAATAATGGACAAAAAGAACCTTTCCCCATTTTTACCAGTTACCTTAATTGGGCCCCAGACGTCCATAAATACTTTCTCTAACGGTGATTTAACGCCATGAACATCGGATGATTTAAAAGACACACGGTTTTGTTTACTAATCCTACAAGGTTCACAAAAAAATTTCTTAAACTTAAGTTTAGGAAGGCCCCTTACCCCGTTCTTCTTGCTAGTATTTACTATAGTATCAGGACTTACATGCCCAAAACGAGCATGCCAATACCCAATTTCATTAACTTTTGCAAGAGAAGCTGAAGGATTTTCTGGGTGCCCCCCATTCACTTTACTCCCCTTTTTAATTTTAGAAACATTAGGATATAAATAGTAAACACCGTCTTTAATTTTAGCAGTAAAAATATGTCTTTTATCTTTACCGAACACCGACACTCGACCCTTACCGCCAGTGTATGTGGCACCGTTCACATCTAATTTAGGACCTGATATTAAATTTTTCCGTAACTTTGGGGAATATAACACATCTTTTAAATACAATACATTTTTACCAAAATTCAACTTAACAGTTCCTTTAGCAGTAATAGGAAAACTAATATCATCGATCGCGACAAAAAGCTCCTCTCCCTCAACAGAAGTATAATGCTCAAAAAGCTCTAAATTTTTTAGAAAATGATTTGAAGCAGCGGTATCAAAAATAAAGCTGTCATCATCACTTAAATTACTAAAATTAGCTTGAGCTATGTAGTAGGAGGGGAGAGATTTGCATTTGTCACGACCGTTGGAGTTATACTTTAAATTTCTAGGTTTAAATTTAACATTACTATTCAAAAAACAGTTTTTCTTTAAGTGGCCAATACGGCCACACTTAAAACACGTTAAAGGTTTTTTACCTTTGTGCTGGACGTTCTGTATCTGAACACTGTTATTGGCATCTTTCTTAATATCACCTTCTCGAAGCTGTAGACGTGATTCCTCCGCTGTTAACTCGGACACAATACTCTGGAACTTGAACTGGTCGTTCTTCCAAAGCAACAAATATTGCACTGCAGATTCAAACTTGGATGGTAAGTGTTGCAAGAGCTGGAAACAGCAATATACATCCTCTACAGCATGGCCAATTTCACGCAACTGGTCCAGTATTCTTGATAACCGGGTTACAAAAGAATTCACTGTTTCATTCTCAGACATTCTACAATTAATGAACTCTGTAAACAGTCCCATATGATGAGCTCTTGAGTCTGATATAAAGGTCTTCTTCAAAGTCTCCCAGGCATCAATAGCACAATCACAATTTTCAATAATGCTTCTGACTTCAGGCGATGTATTCAGATAAATCGTTGATAATGCCACTCGACTACGTGATTTAAAATCTTCCACTTGTTTTGAAGTTATTCCGCCCTCAGCATCTTCAACAGGCAGTTTTTCTTTTTTACATATTATATCCCAGCAGTTTCTTTCAATTAAAATAAATTTAATGTCCTTGACCCACGTAATATAATTATTCATCCGTAATTTTTCAATAGTGGGATTTAAACTCACTGCCATTTCAATTTCTTATCTTCAAACACTTAGAATGCCATAAAAACTATTATCAAAATTTTAAATGCTATGAGCTGACAACGAGCCAAATCGCCCATAACCACTTATTGTGAAAAAAAAATCAATTTTCACATATGTTAAATTTGCAGAGTTAGCAGTGAAATGATAGTTGCTCAGCTCTAATAAACTATAAAAAATGATAAATATATGTGGCATTCATTGAAGACAAAAGTTTAATTAAAACAGTTTATTAAAGTTGAAACAAAATGATGAATAACATTAAATCAGCTGAAACAATTGTAGAATATATATCTTGCTGACGAAAGGTTAAATACCCTTAAAATACTGCCATATAGAGTTCAAATAGAAAACGACTTTTCATTGTGACATAACTAGATACACTAAACGTATCATTGAAAATATCAAGTCACAAAAACGTAATTTACAATCATAATAAAACTAAACAGTTTATAATTATATCGAAATACCAGCTCATGACTTTGAGCTAAACTGAAAAAACATAAAAGCTTAAGAGATTAAGGGCTTCAGAGAGTGATTACATATTTCTTACCTCCTTTTATAGCCGCAAAACGGATTCAAAGTAACAGCTACTTGATGCTGTAGAATCGGAACGCCTCCCATAACTATAGCAACACGACGCTGCGAGTCTGCCGCCATCTATGGGCTAAGCAAAAAGACTCTGCAGTTGAAAAAATATTACATCTCCTTCCAAAGTAGCGATAAAACACTGAGCAATCCGTGAAAGGATTTAAACATATTTTCTTTAAGTTAATTCTAACAAAATATGCTTTTAAATATGAGGTACAGTCGGCTGCAAAATTATTCGAGCACTAGCAATAATCCTTGCCAAAAAAAAGTACACTTAATACAGCTTTGTTAAATAAATCCTTGTCGAGTCATGTTCTTAATAAGTCTAAGAACATGATTCGACAAGGATTTACTTAGCAAAACAGTCTTAAGTGTACTTTTTAAATATAGGAATTATTGGCTAGTGCTCGAATAATTTTGCAGCCGACTGTAAGTAAATTAAAGTTATTTCAAATGACTTAAACATAAATATACTAATAAGGAATATAACTTTTAACTAAAAGTAATTATCATTAAGCATTTTAATTTTAATATATCTTCAACTCAATGACAGTATCAAAAAGATAATAGCACTAAACGCTATAATTCATTTAATTAATAATTTAAACTTTAAAGATTATAAAGTAAATTATTTAAATTATATTTAAGTAGTGAATGAATTTAAATTTAAATTTGAGAATCAACACGGAAAGGGTACAAATTTTACAACAGGCACGAAAGATCAGGGAAGGTATACGCGCGCACAGCGCGTATATCCCTTAAGTTGTGCGCGCGCAGCGCGCACGGGACTGCGCTGCCGAAGGCAATGGGGACCCGGGCCGACTTTTTACCCAATCAGAAATGATTTTTTTTTTAATTTCTTTTCTTAACACTAAAAGTTACTTTTTGTTTCTGTTACTGTTAGTTTTCTTTTCTTAAGAATAAAAATATGACTTCAGAAGGAATATGTGCGCGCAGCGCACGTATACCTTCACACGTGCGCGCGCATGGTTCTGCGCTGCCGAAGGCAGTGGGGACCCGGTGCGAGTTTTTACCCGATCAGAAATGATTTTTTTAGGGGGCACGAAAGGTCAGGGAAGGTATACGCGCGCGCAGCGCGTGTATCCCTTAAGTTGTGCGCTCGCAGCGCGCACGGGACTGCGCTGCCGAAGGCAGTGGGGACCCGGGCCGACTTTTTACCCAATCAGAAATGATTTTTTTTTTATTTATTTTTTTTCTTAACACTAAAAATTACTGTTAGTGATTCATTAATTTTAGTGATTCATTAATTTTAGTGATTCATTTGAAAATACTGACCCGCTAGCGGGCGAAGCCAGCTAGTATCTATATTAAGAGCTGATTAGAGAGCTGATATTTTGCTAAAAAGTGGTTAGATTCAAATAAAAAAAATTAGAGGGTATGTGTATCAGATTAAAAAAAAAAAAAAAAAAAACTGACCCGCTAGCGGGCGAAGCCAGCTAGTATCTATATTAAGAGCTGATTAGAGAGCTGATATTTTGCTAAAAAGTGGTTAGATTCAAATAAAAAAAAATAGAGGGTATGTGTATCAGATTTAAAAAAAAAAAAAAAAAAAAAAAAAAACACCTCTCATTTAAAGTACAAGCTAATACACACACACACAGATATGTACAGTCGGTAACAAAAGTGTCCGAACACTAGCAAAAATTCCTATGTAAAAAAAGTACACTTCATAAAGTTTTGTTAAATAAATCCTTATCGAATCATGTTCTTACACTGACTAAGACAAGGATTCGACAAGGATTAATTTAACAAAACCGTATGAAGTGTACTTTTTTTACATAGGAATTTTTGCTAGTGTTCGGACACTTTTGTTACCGACTATATATATATATAATATATTTATATATATATATGTATGGATTAGGAATTGGCTCTTTTACTACTGATAACTTTTTTTTTTTTTTTTTTTTTTTTTGTATTCCAGAGGTTTTACCGATCTCTTAATTTTTCGCTGAATATTTTCTTTAACAGTATCACGTTATAGGAAAAAATACAACGAGTATGCATAATTATGTATAATTTATGTATGCATTATATGATATATCTTACATCGATAATATGTAACAGGAAGAATTTCTGCCTATAATATGATGAGGAACAAAAAACAGTGGTAAAAAGTTAATATCAGCTTACAAGTTATGGGAGTTCACAATATGTTTAAGTTTTCCTCTTAGATAAAATACGTTTCCAGTTAGTATTTTTTTTTTCTAAGAAATTAGAAATTGCATAAAAAATTCTATTTCTTCATAAAAAATATCGTAGGAATCTATATTTAACTTTATTACTTTACTTATTATTTATTACTTTACTTTACTTATTATTTATTACTTTACTTATTTATTACTTTACTTTACTTATTATTACTTTATTTATTTTTACACTAATTTATTTGAAACTAATTTTATTATTTTGTTATTCATAACATGCAAAAGTAAAAATTATTGAACTGAAAAAAGTTTACTATTATATGTTATCCATTTTCTAGGAAGTGCTTATTCCAGGAAGTGACGGATTCTATCAAGTCAAGAATGGTTGTAGGTAAGCATTATTTTACGCCGTAACTTCCAAATGAATAGGCAAATTTCAATGTAGTTTATTTATTTTATTTTAGTTACTTATTGATTAATTTTAGATTGTTGATTTAAACGACACTGTTTGATGAAAATCTGTAGATTTTTTCAAATTAATTAAAATGGAAATTTTTATTCCATTTTGGAATTATACTTTAAAATTTGCGAATTATTAACCCTTCTAATTCCACCTTATGTTAAATAAGTTTCAGTGCTTTTGGATTAGAGTAAAAATGAAAGAGGGATCATTATTTAAAATGGTTTTGATAAAAAAAAAAAAAAAAAAAAGTCATAGAGATTTAAGTTCACAACCTAAAAATCTAAATTCATTCCAGAACTAGAGATTTCTTAGAAATTTTTTAGAATGAGTTAAAATGGGATTATTTTTGTTTCTTGCATTGAAATTTTAAAATTATCAATTTAAAATTATCGCAGATCGATGGTTCAACCATTCGTTTTAAAGGTATTGGCGAGCTCTTTTGGAAGATGCCCATCATGAAAATTTACTCCCCTCGAGGAGGAGAGGCTAGGCTCCTACATACACAATTTTTTTTTCCTGTTGACTGTCTCTATTACAAAAAATAAATATTCGTTTCATTTGGTTTAGTGCAGTCTATAGACGTTAAACTCTACTTACCCCATACTCTACATTACTCTATTTTCCCCATAGACGTAATGTATTTGAATACTTTTGAGTGTCCCTCTACACGAACCATTTGCTTCATCCCAACGAAAAGCATCCCTATATTAAACACATTTAGAATACCGAGTTTGGAATTTCTGCTACTATTTGTTCTTGAGATATGCTGATAACAGACAGACACACAGACCATTCGCTGAAAACATGATTTTCGTATTCAGAGGACCTCAGAACATGTAAATTTAACAAAAACTCCCGTTCGAAAATTTGACCCTAAAACAATACTTTCTGGATAATATGTAATAATGTTTAAGGTTAAAATTAATTCTAAATATGTTTACAAAGTAAAAATTGCTAAATTCCGTTGAAAATTAGAGATTTAAAAAATAATAATATTTAATTAAATTCAAAGCTAATCATGTATTGCCATGTTATAAATAGCTAGCTTGGGCTATTTTAAATGCAAATTACAGATTTTACAGAGAATTTTTTTTTTTTTTTTATTAAATTAAATTTTTTAAATATTTTTTTTAACTAGTTTTACTTATTTTAGTTAAACTTTAAACCTCAAACAAAAATGTACATACATACCGAAGTCGAAGATTTTAGATTTCAATATTGACAACTTGATGTTGGCAGACAGCAACAATGCTAAATGAAAATTATTTAGAGATCTGAATATCTGATAAGAATCAGTGAATATACATGCAACTTATACACTTGTTGAAAATTGAGAATTTCCTCAGAGGAGAATGCAAAATTTTGAGGTCAATCAAAATCAATTAAGGTCGATTAAAATTTATGGAATTCTATTTTATGAATTACAAAATTTATTTTCTTTAAAAAAAAAAAAAAAAAAGAAAGAAAATAAATAAAAGAAAATATGGTGTGTTACAACCACACAACCTCCATTGCTTATTATTTCACGTATTATATACTCTTTTTACAGACAGTGTGGTCAAAACACATAAAACTGATTTAACAAACCAGATACATGAAAATTTTCTTGTACGAGCAAATTAATATGTTCGTAGTAAAGACAAAGTTTACATAGTGTGTTTTAAAAAAACAAAAAAAAAAAAAAAACAGTAGAATCATTTTTAGAAACACCCATTTATGAGATTTAAAACTGATTTGCCTGATCAGGACGCCTTTCAGTTTTCCCGTAGTAACCAAGTAATACATACTAAAGGACATTTAAAAATGAATTTATGAAGAAATGTGAAAAAAATCGTAAGAGCCGTGTATGAGATACTGGTTTTTTGGTCCCATTTTTGATTTTTACCAAAAACTTTTAAAACTGACATGTTCACCGAAAATTAACGCAATTACATTCGAAAGGTGTTGGTGTTGCGGGGTACTATACTCTTGGGTCCTAGGCCAGAAGGGGGAGTGCCTTCCGTGGAGGTCTTCCTAATACAGTGATGCCAGATAGTCGAAAATTATTTCCCCAAATAGGTCTTCAAATTTCCCCAAATCAGGGTTTTTCGAAAAAATCCCCAACTTGATTTCTACTAAAAAAGGAAAATAAAAATTTTTTCAAAAAAAAAAAAAAAATAGTAAGCAGATTTAAGTGGGTTTAAGCTCAGATTTTTCCCCAAATGAAGGCAATTTTTGAAAAAAATCCCCAAATAACAATAAAGCTATTGAAAATCCCTGGTCGTAGGGATAAATCATTACGTTGCCAACATTGACAGAAAGTTGAAGAACTCCCCAGATTTGTCCCCAAAAATTTTAGAATTCCAAACATTTGGTCCTCAGAAGCCTCAAAAATCCCCAAAATGGGGACAAAATCCCCAATCTGGCATCACTGTCCTAAGGGGACCTAGCCACTATTTACGCAAGTTACGGAGAAAACTACGGAAAACTCCGAACGGCTAGGCTGACGAACGCGACATGGGATCGAACCCGACACCTCACGTCTACCAGCTTTGAGCGCAGAACCGCTCGGCCACTGGTGGGCGTACATTCGAAAGGACAACTAAATGAGTGGAGAAGCTTAGTAAGTTGATAAATTGTTACTTTTCTGCATTTCTAGTTTGTTTTAGAGTAAAAACAGCCTAATTTTCCCTTAAAAACGCATTAAAAAGCTTCAATAAGGCAGGCAATTGATTTGGCGCCAAATTTGGCGACTGTTCCCCCTTGGCGACTTTTTTGGCGACTATTGGCAAGAAAATCCTAACTATCCATATATCAAAGATGGACGCTGTAACGTGATTTGTTAACGAGTTACGTGAGATTTCTAAATTTTTCTGGGTTCGATATAGAAGGTGGTCGAACGTGCCAAGTCAGTCAGTCGCAGTTGAGTTTCGCCAAACGCTTGCATTGCTTTTGAAGGAGTTCTGAGCCTCCTTGAATGAGCCTTACTTTATGTTAATGCTTTGATACAGTTTGAACTGCGAATTTGCTGTTGACAGCTGTTATTTAAGGTGTACATATGTTCACTATCAAACTGTGGTTCGAATCAGTGCAGTGTTTCAAAAGTTATTGTTATGGCAAATTTTCAAGTGGCAGTCTAAGTGGCTGCTACTTGGAAACAAAATGGCGAAACAACTTGCCCAGTGAAATCATCCAGTATATTTGTAAGATAAATTCATTGTCCAACTCTAGTTCAAATTAAATCAGTATTTCCAAAATTATCGTCATAAGAAATTTTCAAGTGACACCCAATGGAAAAAAAAGCAGAGTGAGATGCCCAGTGAACTTATCTGAGATATTTGAATGATAAATACTCTACTCAAATTTGATGCGAATTGGTTGAGTATTACTAAAGTTACCATAATCATAAATTTTCAAGTGGCCGCCACTTGGAAATAAAATTACGGATCAAGTCACCAAGTCAACTTATCTAAGATATTTGAACTATAAATTTACTATCCAACTTTTATTTGAATCAGTTTAGTATTTTAAAAGCTATGGTGATGACATATTTTCAAGTGGCAGTGTGATTTCAAGTGGTCTCCACTTGAAAACAAAATGGCGGAGCAACGTGATTAGCAAACTCATCCAAAATATAAGTTCACTGTCCAAATTTGGTTTGATTTGGAGTATTATTTCAGAAGTTATCGTAATTTTAAATTTTCATGTGGTAGCCTGATTTCAAGTGGCCCCGCTTAACTTAAGATATCTGCCACTTTATTAAAAATGGCGGATATAGCTTATTAATAAACTTCATTGAGATCCGTATGTGGTCTGTACTTACATCAAATTCAAACAAATTCGGAATACGCTTTTTACAATTTAAATTTGAAATTTTCAAGTGGTCTCCACTTGAAAACAAAAGGGTGGAGCAACTTGGTTAACAAACTCATCTAAGATATCTATAAGATAAGTTAAGACACTGTTCAAATTTGGTTTCATTTGGAGTATTATTTCGGAAGTTATCATGGTTTTAAATTTTCAAGTGGTAGCCTGATTTCAAGTGGTCCCGCTTAACTTAAGATATATATATATATATATTATATAATAAAGAATAAATAAAAATAATCTGTTGAATAATGTGTGATGCAAATTGGACATTGGGGCTCCTGATCTGTAAACACACTTGTTGATAAAGCTCTTTTTAAATTACAAAATCCGCATATTTCTCATACTTCTACGTCCTCTTCAAACATCAGAATTGTTTTGCCATTTTTTTTTCTTAATCTAGTTTTGCTCTAGCTAAAATTTTCAAACAATATAACTATAACATAATTTTCTCACCAATAAATAAATTGGCCCTTTCTAAATTAAACGACCCTATTGATACACACTACTGTTGGGACATATATAGTATTTTTTGTCAATGTAAACAATCATATATTGCTCTAACAAAACGTAAGCTCAAGTTTCACCTTAAAGAAACGTAAGTTATATTCAGAAACAAGTAACTAAAAAATCGGCCATTGCTAAGTATTGCTGGTGAAATAACCATAATTTTAATTTTAATTCAGCTAAAACAATCTGTCATGCAAAACCCTTAATTGAACTAGATTTTCTAGAAGCTTTCCATATCTACAAAAATCATAAAGATATTATTAATTGCGATTTTGCTGTACCTCCTCTCTCGGATTTTTGGAAAAATTACACAAAATCCATATTTTCTTAATTTTTACATATCTTTCTTCATCCCGAATTCTTATTGGCTTACGGCTCCAATTTCCTAAATTCCCATTGTTTGGTACTCTCACTCTATAATCTGCTTCCCTGAGAAATAATCCACTTTGTCATTTTGCTCTGATGACGGTACGCTACAGAATGCAATTGACAATTTTTACATTGGCGTTTTTAATGGTGTGTAAATATTGATATTTCCCCCACTTTCTTCATTACTCTCTTGTATAACGCCATGACTAAGATATTAACTAGTATGTTGTGGCCACAACATGACTTTCTTCTATATTTTCCTATACAAATTCACTCAGTAAAAATAATTTATTAAATTTATTATTTAAAAAATTTATCTTCCATGATAATGCAGACGATTTCCCTATTAGAGAAGTAGTATAACACTAAATATCCAAAAAAAGTCAATTTTATTGTCAATATTACATTAAATATATATATATATATATATTGCGAAAAATGAAAAAAATCGATAACTTTATTTTAAATTATCGCAGATCGATGGTTCAACCATTCGTTTTCAAGGTATTGGCGAGCTCTTTTGAAAGATACCCATCATGAAAATTTACTCCCCTCTATTTTGTCACACACAGACAGACAGACATTTTCTAAAAATGGTCAAATCGTGTTCTACAGCTCTCAAAACGTGTAAATCCATCAAAAACCCAAGGTGGAAAATTTTTACGAATTCAATACTTTCTTCTATTGAATATAGAAGAAAGTAAAAATGTGATTGAGCTTTGAATGATGTAATAAGAAGGACTAAAATTGAAAGATGATTGCAATGTTTTAAGTATAATAGAAATATTTTCGTTTCTAATATGTTTGTTTTATCTTTTAGCAAAGAAGATTACTTATTTTCTGAAGAAATGTGTATAGAAACTGGTGGTGGTGGGAAGTATTTCTTGATAATTGATGACGATGAATTTTACTTAATCTTGCCTAATAAAAAGCCCAAGAACAGATTTGGGGCAGTAAGAAAGTTTTTTTCCCGAATCTTTTGCTGCTGCAGAATAGCTACTTAGGAAGTTTCTGCGACTTGTGCAATAAATACTCTATAGCCTCAAAATAATAAAAGAAAAAATACTATATTTTTAAACCTCTACGATTTTAAAAAGTTTAAAAATTATCCTTAAAAAATAAATCATTATGTACATTTGTTTGGTTCAACTATATTCAATAGATTATATACACAAGAAGAGGAAAATATACCCAAAGAATAGTAGCTATTAATAATTTATGAGGATGGATTTCCCTCAATATTGCCTTTTTTGAATAATGCACCTAATGAAAAAACAATTGCTGAAGATTTGAATACATCTAAAAGAGACGAGGATGGATTTCCCTCGTCACTGATCTTTTTTAAATATTTTATAAAATAAAAAAAAAAATGCTGCTGGAAATATATATCTATTAAAAAGTGGCGAGGATGGATTTCCCTCGTCACTGATCTTTTTGTAATATTTTATAAAAATTGCTGCTTGAAATATATATCTGCCAAAAAGTGGCGAGGATGGATTTCCCTCGTCACTGATCTTTTTTAAATATTTTATAAAATGAAAAAAAAAAAAATGCTGCTGGAAATATATATCTATTAAAAAGTGGCGAGGATGGATTTCCCTCGTCACTGATCTTTTTGTAATATTTTATAAAAATTGCTGCTTGAAATATATATCTGCCAAAAAGTGGCGAGGATGGATTTCCCTCGTCACTGATCTTTTTCTACTATTTTATAAAACGAAAAAATTGCTGCTGCAAATATATATCTATCAAAAAGTGGCGAGGATGGATTTCCCTCGTCACTGATCGTTTTCCAATATTTTATAAAACGAAAAAATTGCTGCTGGAAATATATATCTATCAAAAAATGGCGAGGAAGGATTTCCCTCGCTACTTGATTTGTTAAATAACACACAATGAAATATAAACTTTTGCTAAAGATATGAATTTGTCACAGATCAAAGAGGAAGTATTTCCCTCGTTGCTGCTATATTCAAATAATTTGAAAGCACAAACTACTGCTTTAGTATAGAACGGTCAAAAACTGAAGAGGATGGATTTCCCTCGATGCAGTTTTTATTTTTTCAGAAAACACACAAAAACAATAAAATTTTGCAGAAAATATGGATCCCACAAAAACAAGCGAGGAAGGATTTCCCTCGATGTTGTTGTATGCAGATTATTTACAGAAAAAGATATTATTGTTAAAATAGTGTTAAAAAATATTTATTTTAAATTGAAGAGGATGGATTTCCCTCTATACCGTTAAAAAAAAATATAGATAAGCTGTTGCAGAAGATATAGTGAAACTGATGAGGAAGGATTTCCCTCATTATTTCTCTCTTATTCAAAATGTACAAAACAAAGAATCTATTGCAGAAAATGTATCAAGAAATCGCGAGGATGGATTTCTCCTCATCTTGCCTTCTTTAAACAACATACAAAAAATAGAAAATTTTCTAAAGATATAAATATATCAAAAACCAACGAGGAAGGATTTCCCTCGATATCTCTTTTTTTAAAACAACATCCAAATACAATAGAAAATATGGATCCTACTAAAATTCACGAGGAAGGATTTCCCTCGATGTCCAATAATCCAGATTACGCACAAGAAAAAAAAAAAAAAAAAAAAAAAAAAAACGTTAAAAATACTGCCAAGGGAAATTACTAATTTTAAATCAAAGAGGAAGGATTTCCCTCAATATTGATTACTTCATTTTTTGAACAAAAAGAAGAAATTATTGATTAAGAAGCAGATACCTCAAAAATTGACAAGAAAGGATTCCTTGCGTTTTTTCTTTTACTTTTTAAATTATTTACAAAATGAAAGGAACTAATGCCAAAAGAAATGAAAGTAGCAATTACCATTAGATGATAATGTAAATTTTTTAGATCAACAGAACAAAGATGTATCCTCAAATGGAATTCAGACTGAAAATACATTTCAGAAAAAACTAGAAAAGAGATATGTTGCTTTTCGAAAATTCTCTATAAAGCTTCCCAGGAAGCTCATGTTCCATCTTCAATAAACATTTCTTGACTTACAAACACTTAAAAAAAAAAAAAAAAAAAAGAAAGAAAGAAAAGAAAAGAAAAGAAAAGAAATTCTCCAATTGAAATATTTTTTATAAATCTCTACAAATTTAAAAACTTAATATATGTATATATAAAACGAAATACTTTCTGTAATAGTTTTGCATACTGCTTCCAGAAATAGAAAATAAAAAAGTTAATTATGTGACTTTTTTGTGTCTTATATTTTTAAGATAATGCTTATTTATTTTATTATTATTCTTTTTAATGTGTTAAGAATAATAAAATCTTTTTGTAAAAAAAAAAAAAAAAAAAAAAAAAAAATAGAACCGACTCCAAATAATTACTATGTAAAAAATGTACACTTAGTACTGCTTTGTTAAATAAATCCTTGTCGAGTCATGTTCTTAGTTAGTCTAAGAATATGATTCGACAAGGATTTAGTTAACAAAACAGTATCAAGTGTACACTTTTTATATAGGAATTATTGCTAGCGCTGAATAATTTTGCTGCCGACTATAAATGCACATGCCGAGTACTCCAGACATTAAATTACACCAAATTATATGTAAATGTAATCTGAAGTAATGTAAAAGCAAATATCAAATTGAAATTGCATTATTTTAAATATATGTAATATTGAAACATTACATAAAATAACTGAAAATATTAGATCTAACACAAAACATAACGTCACTTTTTCTAAATAGAAACTTCTAGATTTCACAAAATGTGTTGAATGGGTTTTGATGATATACTTGACGATACTCTTTAACTTTGTAATTCACTTTTTTTCTCTAGAACCGTTTTCGAGATAAGAACACTAACTCCGCTATTTTCCACCAGGTGGCGCTGCAAGCGGTTTAACCTTGTACTGCAGGGCCACTTTATTATACCTACATACCATTTTTATCTCTACAGCTGCAGCCGTTTAGCAGTTAAAAGAGTTGGGACTGATTTTTTGGGGCACCCTGTATTTTCTTTAGATCGTGAAGATATTACAATGGGACCTATTTCAGACCAAGACCTTTTCAACAAAACAAAAAGTATCAAAATCGGACCATCCGTTCAAAAGTTATGAGCTAACAAACATAAAAAAAACATACGGTTTGAATTGAGAACCTTCCTTCTTTTTTTGAAGTCGGTTGAAAATTCCTATATCTAACCTCCATTTAACAGAAAACTCTTTATATCAAAATTTATGAAGCCTCTTCATCATTACATAAGTGTTTTTATAAGTCTAAAATTTTTTTCAAAATATCGAAAATTTTAGAATTTAATCAATTTAATCGCAGGAGTTTTATCTTATCTGAGATTAACCCTTATACCGGAACATCGGTCTCTGAGACCGCTACAGGTTAGGCTTAGTGCAGGGAATTGCGGATGCAGATTCCTAGAATAAGGTACCCGCACGTTTGGCGATAAACGTCGAAGACGCCAAGTCTATTTAACTGCAGCACTAGTGCGACGCAAAATACACTCAACCTATAGAGGATGGCATATCTCAGAACAACCCTATAATGAGTCCCGGACCGTTGCCAATTGTCCACAGCGTGGCACTAGTACAACGTAAAATCTGTTCAAACAAGGAAACTACCCTTTGGGATTGGAAGAGTGAGCAGGGCCCGGAGCCGCTTAGTGTTCACGGTTCTTTGGTTGTTTGGATGAGTTTTACGTCGCACTAGTGCTGCGCAATGGGCAATCCCCTTAATGTTGAAAAAAAAAAAAAAAAAAAACATGTAAAATATAATGAGGATATTAGGAATCTCAATTTTTGAGCGCTAACATCACATTACATAGATATGCCAATAATTGCAACTTCTTTCTAAAAGTTTTGTTTTTTAAGTTTGATTACTTTTCTTAGTACAGTCGGTAACAAAAGTCTCCGAACACTAGCAAAAATTCCTATGTAAAAAATGTACACTTAATACAGTTTTGTTAAATAAATCGTTGTCGAATCCTTTTCTTAGTCAGTCTAAAAACAGGATTCATTTAACAAAACTGTTTTAAGTGTACTTTTTTTTATATAGAAATTTTTGCTAGTGTTCGGAGACTTTTGTTGCCGACTGTATAATACCAAACTTCACCGACAGGTGATGTTATTCAGTGGGGAAATATGCTTCCACAATTGATGATTATTTAAATTTCATTTTCACATTTAGAAAATTTCACAACCGTTAAATTTGCACTCATTTTCTAAAAAAGTTTAAATATTTTTATTTTTTACATTTTATTTTTGAATAAAAAAATAATAATACAAATAAAAAAAAAAAAAAAATAAACTGCATTTTTTTTTTTTTTTTTTTTTTTTTTTTTTTTGGGGGGGGGGGGGGAGGAGGCTAGAAAATAAAATGCAAAAAACCAATTTTCGGAAAAAGAATATTAGGTAATGGGTATTGTGGAAACAGATATCCTCACAGAATGACATTGCTTTTCACTACTGGCAAGAGTACGGTCGGTAACAAAAGTGTCCGAACACTAGCAAAAATTCCTATATAAAAAAAAGTACACTTAATACAGTTTTGCTAAATAAATCCTTGTCGAATCATGTTCTTAGCCAGTCTAAGAACAGGGTTCGAGAAGGATTTATTTAGCAAAACTGTATTAAGCGTACTTTTTTTACATAGGAAATTTTGCTAGTGTTCGGATACTTTTGTTACCGACTGTACATTCGGCAGAAAAAGTATTCGAGCAGTAGCAAAAATTCCTATGTAAAAAAATTACGCTTAATACAGTTTTGTTAAATAAATCCTTGTCGAATCCTGTTCATAGTGACAAACTGCCAAAAGTGGTGACTGTCCCCAATAAATTGAGACATACAGTCACTTTAGTTAACCCCCTAATTTCAGGACATTTGGTCGCCCTATTTTAAATATCACATGATACCTACGTAATGAGCAATTTGTGGAAGTCTAGAGTCCACCCTAACAAGTGGTCCAGGACGAGGCATGTCATTACCATTGTGTGTACCAGCAAAAGTATCCGAGCACTAGCAATAATCCCTCTAAAAAAAAGTACACTTAATACTGCTTTGTTAAATAAACCCTGTCGAGTCATGTTCTTAGTCTAACAACATGATTCAACAAGGATTTATTTAACAAAACAGTGTTAAGTGTAATTGTTTGGCATCAGAATTATTTTCTAGTGCTCGGATACTTTTGCTGCCGGTTGTACAAGAAAGCTCAGCAATCACTTACACACACGAATGTACTCTTTGCACACATGAAAAAAAAAAAAAATGACTGTGTAACCCTCATTGAGCAGATATACTAGTAGAGTACGGATTCCCTATATTGTCCATGGAGAAAAATTCCCGGAACATCACTACGGTTTTTGCGCCTTCTTTTGGTAATAATCGCTGTCTTGGCAACTGGTTCTTGGGTATTTGCATGTTTTAAATGGTTTGTTCCTCTTACCACCAAAACTCTAAACAAAAGTCACTCTGGGGGTCACCGAAACGGGAGAGGATCACTTCCGTGGAGGATCAAAATTGTGATGGCATGTCTCCGGACCACCTCTAGAAGTGTGTCCCAGACCGTCGGCAATTGCCCATCTGAGCAGCACTAGTGCGACGTAAAAGCCAACCATTCATTCATCCAAACAAAATTCAAACGGAACAGCTTTTAAACAATAACAAGGATTAGGTTACTTGCTTTCCATTTCAGCTAGTGTAGGTTTTTGGTATATGTTTAATTTACACCCAATCGAAATATAAAACAGCGATAACAAAGGTGGAGGAAACTTGCCTTGGTGGAATTTTCATGTCGGTTTGGTGGATGATTTATTTGACTAAATGGTAGATATCTGATGTTGGATAGCAAAAGGGTTACTAGTCCGGGGTGTACTCTAATATCTTGTGGATGGTACCGCTTGTGAATGCATCTCTAAGTGCACGAAATTCCGTAACTCAATAGTCGAAACAGGGTGACAAAATTTCTTCCAATCCGAGCGCAGACTCATTTCCTGTAGTTCGAAAAATAATAAGAAATTGTTTATTTATAACTTTTTATTAGTGTGGTTATTTAGAATTAAAAAATCAACGCCGTAATTACATTCTTTTAATAATTTTAATGCTTCGTATTTATAAAAATACTCTAAACTGGTCACTATAAACATATTAAAAAAGAATAATTTCAGAAACCAGATGATTCAATCATACAATATATCAAATCATAGCTCTGGGGGTCACCTAATTGGGCAGGATCAAAATTATGATGGCACGTCTCCAGACCATCCTTAGGGGTGCGTCCCAGACCGTCGCCAATTACCCGTTGCGCAGCACTAATGCGGCATTAAATCCAATCAACCATATGATATCCTATCGTCCCTATAATACGTCATGATTGAGAAAGTAAAGTTATGGCTGCAAGAATTCATAATTTATCGCCACGAAATTTCACTAGATACATTCAGTACCTTTTTCTAAAAATAGCGGTCTGTGAGACCGGTGTTCCCGGTAAGCATGATGAAAACATGTTCCGGGCAAAGGGTTAATTAATGAAGAAACGGTAAGAATTTGTATTACCCGCAGATAAAAACTTTAAGATTATTTCTTTTTTGGATGTTCATAAAGTTGAAGTGGTTGGTGATTAAATCCTTTTTGTCTTAAAATAAAATTATACAAGTTTTATTTGTTTTTCTTTTTTCTCTTATTATTATCAAAGTATAAATTTACTTGGAGGATAGATTAAGGGACAGTAGGCCCCAAGAGGGAGTTCGCCACGACTTTAGAATAAATGAGCTTAATCGCTGCATGAAAGCTCACCTGTTTCGCCATGCATCACAAAAGTTAATCAGCACAAATTTAACTCAAGATGAAAAAAAAAAAAATAAATAAAATCAAGTATTGTTAAATTTTGCTTATTGGTTTAGTTGCAGCGACCAGAACTTTTGTTGACACGCACAGACAGATATCTCAAAATATGTAAATTCACAGAAAACCTTAAATCAAAATTTTCAGGAATTTTTCATTCCCTATTTAGGTATGTAAAAGAAAATAACAAATCCACATTTAAAAAAATAGTCATTTGCAATTTACGAAAATACATTATGTTTTGCATTAAATAATTACAAGATAAAAAGAACTTTTTATATACCACGTTTTTAAAATTTTCTGTTGAATCATATAAACATACCTGGCAACTTTTATAATTTATTAAGGAGTACTGTTAGCCCAGCCCTTTATTCATCCCAGTATATTTTAAAAGCACTTTTCTTCTTATTTCACCGTAATTATATTTTGGAGAAAATTTCTCTAAAATCATACTGGTGTGAAAAAAGGGCGGAGTTAACAGTACTCCGAATAAACGCTACCGAAGGCAGTGGAGACCCAAAATAATTGGCTAAAAGTAATAAAAAAAAAAAATGCATTGTTATCGTGTTCTGATTTATTCTAAAAGTTTCAAATGTCTAGCTAGTCGGGAAGTTATATGATTGTTGAATCATAAAAACGCTACCAAAGGCAGCAGGGGCCCGAAACAATTGGCTAAAAGTATTAAAAAATGAATTGTTATCGTGTTCTGAGCTTTTCTAAAAGTTTCAAATTTCTAGCTAGTCAGGATAGAGGCCTGCACGGGCCAAAATTTTGAGGTCCAAGCCTTGATCGGCCCGTTTTAAAAATATGTAAAATAACAAAAAATGCATGCCTTTCTAAGAAAAAGATTTTTAATATGTGTTTTGCAGAGGTTTTATATAGCCAAGTAATAGAATATTCTTTAACAAAGTTGCTGAACTTTTGCAAGATAATTATATATAAACAGAAATTCATTATTTCAGACAAGGTACAAAGACAGACAGAAAATCAAATCGAAAATATCAGCATTCATCAAACAATATAGGAAGGTATTTAAAAAGTTAATACTACTAAAAATGTACTTTCAACCATTTCCTCTTAAATACCGTAATGTATCTGAATCTTTCATGCGATTTGATAAACAAAACCTTAATGCTAATCCAACCATATTCAATAGAAAAGACGCTTTTGCACATGCTAAAAATGATGCTACTTTCATCCAGTTCACAGGAGAAAAGAAAAAGGAGCTTTCGCGAAAACGTTACAGTGGAATGATTTTTATTACCTTTATGCCACCTAAACTCTTCAGATCATAGGACACAAAGCCTTATACACAGTAACGTATCCAATTTCTTTTGTTTGTACACGTGTGCAAACTAGTAATGACGTGCATACTATTTTGAATAAGAAACCATCTAATATTACAGTAAATAAAATATATTAATTGCGAGACATGCTAAAAATATTTGCGGAAAATCAAATCTCGAACAGACACACTGATAATCAATTAAATTGAAGTTACAGACATTCTTTAACAAAATAAAATTTTATGTGGCATACCAGCCAGTAAAATTATGTAAAATGGCTATTTTGTCGGGGCTATTTTGTCGGGGGCTACTTTGTCGGGGCTATTTTGTTTGAGGCTATTTTGTCGGGGCTGTTTTGTCCTGGGGCTATTTTGTCCTGGAGCTATTTTGTCCTGGGGCTATATTGTCGGGGCGATTTTGTCTGGGGCAATTTTGTCTGGGGCTATTTTGTCGGGGGCTACTTTGTCGGGGCTATTTTGTTTGAGGCTATTTTGTCGGGGCTGTTTTGTCGGGGCTGTTTTGTCCTGGGGCTATATTGTCGGAGCTATATTGTCGGGGCTATTTTGTCTGTAGCTATTTTGTCGGGGCTATTTTGTCAGCAGCTATTCTTCTGGGCTATTTTGTCTGTGGCTATTTTGTCGGGGCTATTTTGTCAGCAGCTATTCTTCTGGGCTATTTTGTCTGTGGCTATTTTGTCGGGGCTATTTAGTCGGCGGCTATTTTGCCGGGGCTCTGTGTGAGTGTTCACACATATGTTCTTTAAAAGTTTATTTATTTATTTTTTCAAATTTAATATATAACAAAATGGAGTGATTAATATAAATAATATAAAAAAATCTTTTTAAATTTATATAATTCAATTAATTAATTATATAGAATTTCCCGTTTTATTTACAGATCAAAATCTTTCATTTATAGCGTTTCTTTGTCCTTTTATAGTTACAAACACATTGCTCTCGGAATAATATAAAGCAATTTTTATATCGGGATTTTTGAAAAATAATTTCGTTTATATTTATTCCCCGAAAGAAGTAAATCAATTTAGCTATATTTATTTATTTTGAGAAGGTAATTTAAAAGTCGTTATCAGCGTATTTCTAGCATAGGTAGCTATTAATAAAATAAAAAACAGTCATTTCAGTTCATATTTATTACAATTATGTTTACATTAAAAGCTATTATTATTTCAAGCAGGTCATTATAGTTCTAAAAATTGATTTATAATGGGTTTTCCCCGTCTAAGTGGCGTCTATTAAGAGTGTCGGTTAAGTACGTTGAAGTGATTGACAGCTGGCGATCCTTTTTAATGCCAAATCGATCTAACTTTTCTAACGAAATTTTTATATTCAAAATTTTCTATTAAAATGTTAGGAGGACAAAGAAACAGCTTGGCATTCTTTTGGCTGAATTTTAACGATGCCAACCTTTGAGGTTGCACTTTACGTTCTCTGAGACTGGCCGATCTAGTTAACTTTTTCGCTTTTGATTGCGTTCGTGTAAGACGTGATTTTTTGTGCTCCTCCTCTCCTCCCGTCCCATTACCGTACGAGATTCTTCCTGTTCTCAGTAATTATTAAAATGTAGTAGATTTTTGAAGATAACTGTTTTCATGAAACTGATAATAAAACACCAGTTTAGCTAATTGTTTCTTCTTACTCTATCTGCAAAGGATTGTTCCATTCAACAGATTTTTAGACTTCGACACGGCCATTCGAAATATGGATCTGGGTAAATATCTTCACCATAGGCTCTTTTGTCGGGGCTGTTTTGTCGGGGCTATTTTGTCCTGGGGCTATTTTGTCTGAGGCTATTTTGTCGGGGCTATTTTGTCGGCGGCAATTTGTCGGGGCTGTTTTGTCGGGGCTATTTTGTCGGGGCTATTTTGTCAGCGACTATTTTGCCGGGGCTGTTTTGCCGGGGCTGTTTTGTCGGGGCTGTTTTATCGGGGCTATTTTGTCCTGGGGCTATTTTGTCGGGGCTCTTTTTTCAGGGCTATTTTGTCTTGGGCTTTTTTGTCTTGGGCTATTTTGACGGGGTACCCAAGACCAGTGTTGTGCAAGTTCGCGAAAAAAACGAGCTACTAGTTCAAACTCAAGCTCATCATGCAGGAAACGAGTTATTTCGCGCTCAGGCTATTTCAACGCTAAAACGGCTAGAAATACACAAAATTAGCACTTTATCCACTTACTAAGCCCCTTTGAAAGAATTTATACAAAAATAAACACAATTATTTACAATTTTGTAAAAATATCCTCAAACTTTTCACGAACTAGTCGAGGTGGAAAATCCTCTAAAGCACTGACTATAGTAATTGTTCTTTTACATTTTATATTCCAATGGCAACGAAATTAACCAACTATTTCTCGTCTAATTCGGCTTTTATAAAAAATTATTATGACCAAAAGAAATAAATTTTGAATAACATATATCTGTTATTAATAATAGACTAGCGAGCTTCGCCCGCTAGTGGGTCAGTATTTTCAAATGAATCACTAAAATTAATGAATCCCTAACAGTAACTTTTAGTGTCAAGAAAACAAAAAAAAAAAAAATCATTTCTAATTGGGTAAAAAGTCGGCCCGGGTCCCCACAGCGTTCGGCAGCGCGGACCCGTGCGCGTATTCCTTCCCTGACCCTTCGTGCCCCCCCCCCCCCCCTCAAAAAAAAAAAATTCTGATCGGGTAAAAACTCACACCGGGTCACCACTGCCTTCGGCAGCGCAGACCCATGCGCGCTGCGCGCGCACATATTCCTTCTCAAATCAATTTTTTATTCTTAAGAAAAGAAAATTAAAAAATTCCTTTCTCATCGGGTACAAAGTCGGACCGGGTCCTCACTGCCAACGGCAGCGCAGTCCCGTGCGCGCGTATTCCTTCCCTGACCCTTCGTGCCCCCTAAAAAAATCATTTCTGATCGGGTAAAAACTCACACCGTGACCCCACTGCCTTCGGCAGCGCAGACCCATGTGCGCTGCGCGTGCACGTGTGAAGGTATACGCCCACAATTTCCTTCTCAAATCAAATTTTTATTCTTAAGAAAAGAAAATGAAAAAAAATCATTTCTCATCGGTTAAAAAGTCGGACCGGATCCCCACTGCCTTCGGCAGCGCTGTCCCGTGCGCGCGATGCACGCTTATAAATTCTCCACCCTTTCAGCCCTTCCTAATTAACCTACATATACCAATTTTGAACGGTCTAACTGAATTAGCTGAGATGCAAAAGAAAACCTAATCGGGAGACCTCAAAACGTGCAAATCTGGTTAAAACTTTCGATAATATAAAAGAACTTTAAAATATCTTTCGAATGATGTATTAAAAATAATTTAATCATAATTAGAAATTGAAATATTGAAAATTTAAAATATTACAGCGCCATCTGACGGTAGAAATTTCTGTAATCTACTATTCGATTCCATATCAACAAAGCTATCTAATGATGTATTACTTATGAAATTATTTTAATTAGTAGCTGAGATACAAAAGAAAACCGATTCAGGAGACCTCAAAACGTGTAAATGAAGTGAAATCTGGAATCCCACTTTCGATAATATAAAAGTACTTTAAAATATCTTTCGAATGATGTATTAGAAATAATTTAATCATAGTTAGAATTTGAAATATGCGTATTAGAATAAAATTTAATTTGCAATTAAATTGTACATTTTTGATTTATTCTCGAAACCCGATGAAATTTGAACTGCAACTTCGTCTTGTGATGTTAAAAGTGTGTAGCAAGTTTGAAATAATTTTGAAGAAAATTGAAGCATTTTGAAATTTGCAATTTTTATTTCCAGTACAAAATCAGTAAAGCTGGAAGGTATTTATTCTTTCGCCCGGCGCCATGGTAACCGAAATACGTCTAGAAGCTCGCTAGTCTGCGAAATTAATAAAACTCTTGTGATTTGTTGCCATCTTTTTTTCATACTTTAGTTAATTTAAAAAAATCTAATTGTCCCATCGATAAGCTATTTAAACCGTCGGATTCAGAAAAATCGGACCTTTCATTCGGTACGTTATTTGTAACGATACGACTGATATTTCTAATTTATTTTCCACTTTTTCCGTAAAAATGTCGCTTTTTAAGCATTTAATCATGAATTCTGGGTCATTTTTCGGTAGAAATGGGTCGACGTTTTAATTAATATCTCCGCTAATTAGGGTCGCATCGCTTATCGAATTATCGCGATGTCGAGATGAAGAAATTCTGCGTCTGTCGACACCGGTTTCGAGGCACTGCGACCATTAGCGCCGGAGCTTTAGCGGTTACAAGGCATTTTTCACAGGCAGGCAGGCAGACAGACAGACAGACAGAAAGACAGACAGAAAGACAGACAGACAGAAAGAAAGACAGACAGACTGACAGATGTGCACAGATTTTAATAATGTAAGGAGATCATACTAAAAATATCGATGCAGGGTAAGAAATGCAAAAAAATTTCAGAGTTTTTTTTTTTGCCTAAGATTTAAAAAAAAAAAAAAAAAAAAAAAAAAAAAAAACGCAGTGAAATTTTTTTGAAATTGAATTTTTTATCTTCAGTTAAATATCTAAAATAATTTTCTCAGTTTTTAAACATCTGGAAATCAATTACGAGAACAAAATTCTCAGACAATGCTGAATTTCAACATAAATTCAGGCGTCTGAATATTTAATCAAATTCTTGAATTTATGTCTACTTTCCATTCTTGAATTCTTGATAACATATACATCAGATTTGTATGCTTGACTCTCGAAGCCCGCTTGTAAACCATCGTCAGATGAAAAACAGATAGCACATGACAGAATTGCAGTATGAAAAATCGGAAAAACATCCAGGGCCAGCACGGGAATCGAACCCGCTCTTTTACGCTCGAAGACGATTAGCAGTGTGGTGGCATAACCACTCGGCCATAAAGGGCCCTCTTCAATTCGAATCCTAAAAAAACAAAGGGGATACTGCTCGAAGAGGGCTTGGCGCTATCACTACCAATCGCGTATTTCTCAAAATTTTATCTGTAATGGTTTCCTTCCACTCCGTCATTTGGCAGTAAAATTATTCCAGCGCTCGCAATAATTCCTATGTAAAAAAAAAAAAAAAAAAAAGTACGCTTATTACTGCTTTGTTACATAGATCCTTGTCGAGTCATGTTCCTTGTAAGTCTAAGAACATGATTCAACAAGGATTAATCCAACAAAACAGTATTAAATGTTATTTTTATTTATTTGTTTATTTATTTTTACACACGAATTATTGCTAGTGCTTGAATAATTTTGATGCCGACTGTAAGCGTACTTTTTTTTATATTAGAATTATTGCTCGAATAATTTTGCTACCGACTGTATTTTAGGCTGACCAGATTACAATACCTTTATAAGAGTGCTAAAAATTGCTATAATTATCCAACTACGGATTTATTTTTTCATTCTTGATAAATAACGACTAAAAATAGAATAACAGGTGGAGGATCAAAACTATGTTGGCATATTTCCGGACCGTCGCCAATTGCCCATCTACGCAGCACTAGTGCGACGTAAAACCCAACCATACCATACCATAGAATAACAGTGATAAATAATTTATTTTCTATGTATTTTTAAGACTTAGAAAAATTCCTTCAAAATAAAGTCTGCCCCCAGAAAATGATGACATTTGGTCAGCTTACTGTATTTTGATAAAATCGTAGCAGAATTGACTCACCCGTAAAAGCTCTCATTGGACTTTAATCGGTTGGTTGGGTTTAACATTATACTAGTACTACTATATGGGTAATTGGCGATAATATGGGACGTATCCCTAAGAATGATCTGGAGAAAATGCCGTCAGAATTTTGATTCTCCATAGATTCTGATGGGAAAATAAAATTAGATAATCCGGAAGTCTGACCATTCAACTATTGCATGCTACATGATTAGGGGTTGAATGTGTTTTACATCGTACTAGTACTACACTGCGAGAAATTAATGACGGTCAGAGAATTGCTCTCACAAATTTGATCACCGCTGAGGGAGTGCCCCCCCCCTTCGGTAACCTTTTGAAGCATATGATATGGACCCTAAAGGTTTATTTTGGTTTTGAGGCTGAATCATGTAAAGTTTATTCCCAAGCTTTAATATACCTCTGTAGATCACTGAAGCGGAGGAGCACTCCGTCCGTGGAGTATCAAAATCTGTGATGGTATATCTCAGTGCTACCCTTAAGAATGAGCCCCAGATCATCGCCAATTGCTCATTGTTTAATAACACAGTAATGTAAAACCCACTCAACTTTAATCCCATTAGCTAATTTTAATTTCTCGTTACCGTGTAAATTTCTCCAAAGGAGATTAACATTTCTCTGTATAATGCTGAATATGAAAATGCTGAAAAAATTACCTGCAATAGCCATTCACAAAATATTTCATGACGTCACATTGATAAAGTTCATTGCATGTTTTTTTAAATCATGTCATCATTGATTACATATAGTAATCCATTTGTTCCCGAACACCACATCCCCACCAATGCACATATCATTTACCAAATTGATTTTTCTACCGCGAAACCAACATTGTACTTCCACCAAAGCAGGTTTCCATTTCCACCAAAGCGATTATCGTATAAAGAAGGCTCCCATTCATCCAAAAACCGCAGTGATGTGGACCACCTCTAGGGGTGTGTCCCAGACCGTCGCCAATTGCCCATCTGCGCAGCATTAGTGCAACGTTAAACCCAACCAACTGCAGTGATGTTCACGAAATCTTTCCCCGCAGCTAATATAGATAATCCAAACTTTACTTCCGATCAGTACTCAGTGGATTTCACTAACAAATGGTATTTGAAATTTAAATTTTCGCAAAGAAAGTTTAAATAGAAGTATTACTTTGATAAATGTAAAGACATTATTTGTCTTTCCCCTCTCCCCCCCCCCAAAAAAAAAAAATGAACAATTACTAGATGGATTCCATTCGATAATATATATGCATCAGATTTATATGCTTGAATTGAATTCCGCTTGCAAATCTTCGTCAGATAAAGACAGATAGCGTATGTCAGAATTACAATACGAAGACTTGGAAAAGCACCCAGGGCTAGCACGGGAATCGAACCCACTCTCCTATGCTCGAAGGCGATTAGCAGTGTGGTATACTGACAATACGTCCCCATTTTCTGGGGACAAATGGGAACTTCCTTTTTTTTGAAGGCATTTTTCGAAGTTTTAAAAAATTGTAGAAAGTAAATTATTAATCAATAATACATTCTTTTTAGTCCTTATTTATTAGGAATAAAAAAAATTGTACATAATTAGATAATTGTAGCAATTTTTAACGCTTCTCTATTATAAAAGTACTTTAATCTGGTTAGACTAAGTGTGGTAACTTAGGGTTACATACAAACGGAACGCTTGCAATTTTTGCAAGTACAGTCGGCAAATACAGTTTTTTTGGAAATACAGTCGGCAGCAAAAGTAACAGAGTAATAGCGAAAATTCCTATGTAAAAAAAGTACTCCTAATGCAGATTTGTTAAATAAATCCTTGACGAATCCTGTTCTTAGTCAGCCTAAGAACATGATTCGACAAGGATTTATTTAACAAAACAGTGTTAAGTGTGCTTTTCCCATATGGGAATTTTTGCTAGTGCTCGGATACTTTTGCTGCCGACTGCAGTCATACATTTGGAACGCCTGCAAACGGCTTTGCAACTGAAAGTGTTTCATTTGTATGTACCCATAACACTCGGCACGGTTGGTTGGTTGGTTGGGTTTTACGTCGCACTAGTGCTGCGCAGATGGGCAATTGGCGACGGTCTGGGACTCACCCCGTAGAGGTGGTCCGGAGATATGCCATCGCACTTTTGATCCTCCACGGAAGGGATGGCTCTCCCGCTTCGGTGAACCCCAGAGGTATAATTTTTGATGGGAACATGGAGGACATTGCGGCCACGACAGATTTTACGTGCACCAGCCACTATTAGTGCACACGACGGTCTTTGGCCGGCTCGAGTACAGAACCTGCAATGTTCCAATTACGAGGCCGGCGCTCTACCGACTGGGCTACCGCGGCCCCACTCGGCATGGATGGATGGATGGTTGGATGGTTGGGTTTTACGTCGCACTAGTGCTGCGCAGATGGACAATTGGCGACGGTCTGGGACATACCCCTAGAGGTGGTCCAGAGACATGCCATCACAATTTTGATCCTCCGCAGAAGAGATGGCTCTCCCGCTTCGGTGACCCACAGAGATATAATTTTTAATGGGAACATGGAGGATATTGCGGCCACGACAGATTTTACGTGCACTAGCCACCATTAGAGTACACGACGGTCTTTGGCCGGCTCGAGTACCGAACCCGCAATCTTCGAATTACGAGGCCGGCGCTCTACCGACTGGGTTACCCACTCGGCACGGAGTCCAAGCTTTTTTTTTTTTTTTTCACCTGAATCCTTGTTGATACTTTCATCGATCATATATCTTCATCGTAATGCAACGGAATTCGCCATGTGTGTTGTGTATACATACTTTAGTAAACATTTAAATTGTTTATTTTAAAAAGAACTATGACAAAGTTCTTTATAAAGTTTGATTCAAGTCGCTATGTAAGATGTATTTTTTCTTATTTGGTAATTTATATGGCGAAACATAAAAATATCGTACTTGAAGTTATTTTCAAGTTAATACAACAATGTGTTTATGATGCTTTAAACATATAGTTCGTTTATAAGTTCTGTGTATGTGAAGAATAGGCTAATAAAGCTTACCCGAATAACTCTGGAAGGCGTTAAATGACGAACTGAGAATTGTGTATTCTAAAACTTGTACAAGTTCTTTTGATAGTAATTTATCACACTGTAATTCATCACATTCCATAAGAGTTGATTCGTATGGCTGATCAGTTTTATAAAGATAAAATCAAAAAGTAAGTAAATTCGATACATTAATTTGAGAAATTTTATGTGTTCTGTTATGACTTGTGTGAAATACAATGAATATATATATATCAAATATCACATTTTAAAATTATTGGTGATTATTGAAGAAAAAATACGCCAGGTCTGGCAATACTGACTTAAGGAAATAATAAACTGTATAAAATTTTACTGGCTTATTAAGGCTATTAATTTCAATGTGTTTTGTTAATGGGTATAATACAATAGAATAAATATATGATGGAATACAGATATAGTTGCAACACGTGAATAGAAAAAAATAAATAAATTTTTAATTGTTTATTTAAACTTGTGTTGAAAGGAAGAGAAATATCTATTGCAGGCAGTTCTACTAAAGTTTGTAGAGGAAAAATTTCTAATTCGATTCTAACTTTTTATTTATTTATTTTTTATGAAATAGACCATATTGATAAAATACTACTTATAACGTCGATTAATGTTGGTAATAGGTAATTTAACTATTTAATTTCAATTTTTTTTTTCACTTCTAGAAGTTGTAGTGTCCAAAGAGTTCATGTCTTTTCATTAACACTTTCTAAGAAGGTTGAAAAGTGTTACTGTCTGTCTATCTGTCCGCGCTCTAACTCCCGTAAATATTTATGGAATTTTTTGAAACTGATATATGTTATTCAAGTTCACTATCGGATGATCCCTATTGAAAATGGAATTTATACCTCTACTGGTTTGTGTACAGGGACCCCCGAAAATATTTCAAAGCATTGTGTTCTATAAGAGGCATTTCTATAAACCATATTTCCATACCATTACTGTACACAAATCTTAATGAAATTAAAATATGTTATTCAAGTTCACTATCGAAGGTTTCCTGTACAAAAGGGAGTAAATACAGCCACTGATTTGTGTACAGGGACACACAAAAGTATTCCAAAGCATTGCGTTTTACGAGAGATATTTCTATAAACTAAATTTTAGTAACTTTACTTTGCACGAAGATTTATGAAATTGAAATATGTTATTTATAAGCACAGAAGAAAGTGCTTTGCATTGAATATAGTATGATTAGCATTAGATTTACAGGGTGACACAAAAATATTCAGTTATATAAAGAGCTATTAATAAATATTTCCTAAAATTGTACTTTCGTTTACATTAAGCGTTTTTAACACTTTCTAACATTTTTAACACTTCCCAACAAGGTTGAAAAGTGTTAATGACTTCGATTTGTCTGTCTGTCTGTCCGCACTCTAACTTCCATAAATATTTGTGGAATTTCTTGAAACTGATATATGTTATTCAAGTTCACTATCGGATGTTCCCTATTGAAAATGGAGTTTATATCTTTACTGGTTTGTATACAGGGACACCTGAAATTATTTCAAATCGTTGTGTTCTATGAGAGGTATTTCTATAAATCATATATTTTCATACCTTTACTGTACACATATCTTAATGAAACTGATATATGTTATTCCAGTTCACTATGGGATGTTTCCTGTATAAAATGGATTAAATACCAACACTGATTTATATACAGGGGCACCCGAAAGCATTTCAAAGCATTGTGTTCTGTGAGAGGTATTTCTAAAAATCATATTTTCGAACCATTACTGTACACATATCTTAATGAAATTGAAATATGTTATTCAAGTTCACTATTGGATGTTTCCTTTATAAAATGGATTAAATATCATCACTGTCTTATATACAAGGACACTCAAAAGTATTCTAAAGCATTACGTTTTATGAGAGATATTTCTATATATAAAATTTTAATAACTTAACTTTCAACGAAGTTTTAGGAAATTGAAATATGTTATTTATATGCACAAAAGAAGGCTTTACATAGAATGTAGCATGATTAGCATTAGCTTTACAGGTTAACACAAAAATATTCTGTTATATTAAGAGCTATTAATAAAAATTTGTTAGAATTCTACTTTCGTTTACATTAAGCGTTTCAAATAGAAAAAAACTTTTTTAAAACTTTCCAACAAGGTTGAAAAGTGTTAATGATTTCGGTTTGTCTGTCTGTCCGCGCTCTAACTCCCGTAAATATTTATGAAATTTCTTGAAACTGATGTATGTTAAAGTTTACTATCGGACGTTCCCTATTGAAAATGGGGTTTATACCTCTACTGGTGTGTGTACAGGGACACCCGAATGTATTTCAAAGCATTGTGTTCTATGAGAGGTATTTCTATAAACCATATTTTCATACCTTTACTGTAAACATATCTTTATGAAATTGAAATATGTTATTAAAGTTCACTATTGGATGTTTCCTGTATAAAATGGAGGAAATACCACCATCGGTTTATGTACAGGTACACTCAAAAGTATTCCAAAGCATTGTGTTCTATGAGAGATATGGGTGGAATGTGCTTTACGGTACTGCTTGGCGACTTGTTTCCGATCGCGGATAAAGATGCCAACCTTGGTAACCACGGTGTTTATGCGCCGCTGAACGATCGATGTTTGAAATGTGGTAACCTCACCATGATGTTTTGAAACTATGCTTTTCGGGTATGTTATTGTTGCCAAACGTAATTTCGTACGTTTTAAAGATTCATGGAGTTTTAGTGAGACGTATTTAGTGATTTATTTATTTATTTTTTTTTTTTTTGGTTTTTAGGTACGCGTTACTGATCGATGCGAAACGAAATTTCGTATGTTTTAAAGATTCGTGGAGTTTGTGTGAGACGTATTTAGTGATATTTCTTTGGTTTTTATGTACGTTTTACTGATCGATGCGAAACGAAATTTCGTATGTTTTAAAGATTCATGCAGAATGCGGGTGAGGTATCCAGTGATGTTTTTTTTTTTTTTTTTGGTTTCATGTACGCGGAGCGTACAGACATGCATATTACTGGTCCCTGCAAAACGAAATTTCATGCTTAATTAAATAAATCCCTTTATTTTGCTTCATTACTCAAGTCCACTACAAGCGGGAGGCACCGAGGACCTGGAGGGCCCTCCGGCGAAAAAGCTTTATGACATGAGTAACGAAGCAAAATAAAGGGATTTATTTAATTTTACTGATTGCTGCAAAACAAAATTTCATGCTTAATTAAATAAATCCCTTTATTTTGCTTCGTTACTCATGGCAGAAAGCTTTTCCACCGGAGGGCCCTCCGCGTCCTCGGTGCCTCCCGCTTGTAGTGGACGCTTAAAAATAAAGGTATTTATTAATTAAGTATGAGATATGCTTCGTGTTTTTAAGAAGAATTGAAATTTTATGCATTTTAAATATTCATGCAGAATGCGGGTGAGGTACAGTTGGCAGCAAAAGTATCCGAGCACTAGCAAAAATTCCTACGTAAAAAATGTACACTTAATATTGTTTTGTTAAATGAATCCTTGTCGAATCCTGTTCTTACACTGACTAAGAACAGGATTCGATAAGGATTTATTTAACAAATGCAACCTTACTTGCATCTCTCAGAGATTGTCGCCGAAGCGCAGTTCTAGTGCGATGTTAATTGAAACCTTACTTGCGTATCTGCATATTATAAATTGCTGCATAAAGTTGCCGAAGCGCGTGCTAGTGCGATGTTAATTGCAACCTTACTTGTGTATCTCCGAGATTGTCGCCGAAGCGCTTGCAAACTTACTTGCGTATCTCCGAGATTGTCGCCCATAACGCTGTAGTAGTGGGACGTTAAATCCACTCTACTTATACTACAGTCAGCAACAAAAGTTTCCGAACACTAGAAAAAATTCCTATGTAAAAAGAAGTACACTTCATACGGTTTTGTGAAATAAATCCTTGTCGAATCCTGTTCTTAGTCAGTGTACGAACATGATTCGACAAGGATTTATTTAACAAAACCGTACGAAGTGTACTTTTTTTACATAGGATTTTTTGCTAGTGTTCGAACACTTTTTTTGCCGACATGTTTCGTTTGGCTTTTCTTTTTCAATTTTGGCAACAGTAGGGTAACTTCATTTGAAAAATAGTTTTGTATGTTGTGGTCGATAGTTTTTTTATGCAAAATTATGATATATTACTTTTATAGAAATGTGTATTTATGTAGAATATAAAGTAAAAATATGTTTGGATTAGTGTTACAAATGGTGAAATTTGTTGAGAAGATTAATTATTCATTTTTTCAAGGAGTATAAAATTCTACGAAAATTTTGAAACGGGTAAGTAAAAAAAATCTTGTTTTTGATTTATATACTAGCTGTACCCTGCGCGCGTTGCTACGCCACTGACTAAAATAAATTTGAAGGAAAGACATTACACAAATATTTTGAGTCAATTTATTTTGAGTCATTTTATTCATTTTTTCTATATCGAAAAAATTTTTACATTGCAGCGTTTCTTTTCAATTCGATATTTATTGAAGTGCTGTGGGATACACAATATTTCTTGTTTTTCCATTTGGTGCATAAACGAATAAATCAGAAGGTTTTCCGACGCGTGAGCAGGCCACATAGAGCTGCGCATGTGAGAAGCATGGATTCTCCAAATTTAATCCACACACTTCCAACGATTGTCCTTGTGCTTTGTTGATAGTCATTGCGAAACCGAGTCGCACTGGGAACTGCAAACGTTTGAATTCGAATGGCATATCTGTCGGGATCATTGGGATACGTGGCAACAGCACGTCTTCACCTTTGAATTTTCCAGTCAAAATTGTTGCCTCGATAACATTGTTCATCATTTTCTTGACTGAGAGTCTGGTTCCGTTGCAAAGTCTTGGTGGATTTATGTTTCGAAGAAGAATGATGGGTACGCCAATTTTCAATGTAAGAACGTGCGGTGGCATGCCTGGCAAATCAAGCGAATCCAAGAATTCTGCTGGACAGTTGAAGATTTCGTCTTGATTCACCACAGTATCGATGGACTTATATGTTGTCGTTTCGCCGGGTATTCCGGTGAAGTTGATGATATTGACATCGATGTTTTTTGCCGCTAATATAGCACGCGTACTGAGCCACTGATGATTTTTGTAGTTCTCTGCAATGTTTGGGAAAACTTTTTCCAGCAATTCGTCTATGCTTTCTGTGATCTGACAGAAATTCTCTGGCAAGGTGATACATTGCGTAGATTCCTCAATTTGCATTCGCCCATTTCCAATATCCATTAATTGTTTTGCAAAATTTTCAGCCGATGCATCCCGTTGTAGTTGTACACGCATGTTGGTTTTTAAAGTCAATTTCTGTAAATGACGCCATAAAACTGATGATTTGAGACATGCATTAAGTTCATCAGCAGGTGTTGAACGTGGTATAACCGGCAGTGTTTGCCGAAAACCACCAGACAATAAAATGAGTGCTCCACCGAAGATCCGTGCGTTTCCTCTCAAATCTCGCAGTGTACGATCAAGCGCTTCCAATGCTTTCTTGTGAGACATTGTACATTCGTCCCATATGATAATTTGACACGTTTGGAGTAATTTTCCCATTCCAGAATTTTTGCTGATGTTGCCTATTGGTACCTCAGTGATTTGCAAATTCAATGGTAGTTTCAGTGCCGAATGCGCTGTTCGGCCACCATCCAAAAGAGTTGCCGCAATTCCAGATGATGCAATGGCCAGTGCAATATTATTTTGTGATCGTATTGTTGCCAAAATGAGTGAAAGAAGAAAAGTCTTTCCCGTACCACCGGGCGCATCTATGAAAAACAGTCCACCGCTTTGTTCTGTGATTGCACGCATAATTCTGTCATACGCAATGCGTTGTTCTGAAACCAACTGCGGAAGATTTCTCTGAACAAATGTCCCCAGTTCTTCAGAATCAAAGTGTGTTTCTCGGTGCAAATCACAATCGAAAAGGTCGTTTGCTGGTCGGTTCGGAGCAGGCATTCCCAGTTGCACCAGTGCCTTGTTAGCGATTGCCAAACATATGTCTTCAATCAAAATTAATGCCTCATTATGCACGTTTGCTGTGAATGGAATGTCCGAATTTTGATTCGCAGCGCGCAAACGATGTAGAATATCATCACTCATGTAGTCCTTGTATTTTACCCAAAGAACGTTTGGATTAGATGGGAAGCAGGTTGTCAATATTATGGCAAATAACGTGCGTATTTGCTGTGGTCGAGCAGTATTCGATGCATCAGCGAGTGCAGTGTCCCAGTGTGCATCATTTTCAAGAAGATTTAATTCCTGGGAAGCTTGACGATAAGTGGCGCACAGTTGACCGTTGACTGTTCTTAAATCTTGGAAGGATGTCGGTCCACGTACATTGATTAACAGCAATCGCAGATAGAAGCATTCTATATTATTCGGGTGAACAGTGTACAGACGACCCAATGCGTCACTGGAATACAAATTGGGATGTCCTTCAACTGCTTTACCTTGTTTGCGAGGTTGAAACTTTTTAGCCGATGCATTCCATGTGTAGAATTTCGGTACCTCAGAATAAAGTAGAGTCTTTGCAAAAAGATCATCTTGGCACAATGAGTAAAATGCAGTTAAAGTTGTTGCCGGTGGAACCAATGCACTTGCACGTACATTATCTGCTGTGAAGTACATGCGCTGCCCATTCTCGAGATGCACCGCCAAGTGTACTACTGTTGGATGTCGTTCATGGACTGGAAATGATAAGATGCGCCATACTGCTTCATTACTACTAATGTAGCGTCCGAGTTGGTATTGGTTGATTTCATCGAGCGGTGCGATCACATTCCCTACTCCGAAGACTGCCATGTGGCTACCTTTATTGACATATTTGCAAATGTATTTGATCGACTTCACTGAATTGCAATACTCAACATTAATGTGTGCTTTGAATGTCTTTAAAAGCAACGGTGAATATGGCACAACCCAACGATTATCGACTTCGACATCAACGTTTCGTACTTTCAGAACGATGGATTTTTCGCCATCCTCAACTGACCGTCGACGATGCTGTGGGTATCCGTCATTGCCAGTGATGGTATCAGAAACCAAATTTCTTGGGTATCGTTTCGTGCATTTTCCATCAGACATACATGGTGAATTATTGTTGAATGCGCCACATGGACCATGAATATTTTTGGTAACGACATCGAATAAGTCTGGATCAATGTCCTTATCTGGTATTTCTGCTGAGATGATTTGGTCTATTTGATCTGGCGTAATTTTATTGATTAACCAAACCAAAATATGTGCATGTGGCAATCCTCTTTTCTGCCATTCAATGGAATACATCCAGCAGCGTGTCTCTCCAAAAACGTGATGCTTGATAATAAAATTCATTAAAGATTTCAATTTTTGTTTAAATACGCGTGCGGTGATGTCACGGCGGTCCGAAGATGATTGTTCAGCTAACAGAAGTTCTTTAATTTCATTCTATGTTGGATTACATGTAAATGTAATGAACAAATCTGGACGACCATATGCGCGAACGTATGTCATCGCATCTTGTGCGTATTCGTGCATGTGCCGTGGACTCCCCGTGAATATAGACGGTAATATGACCATTCTTCCCAATTCGTTTGGATTCACGTTACCATCATTAACGATTGCGTCTCGTAAATGGATGTACTCTTCAGAACGCAGCTCGGTTTGATTCAATCGAATATATAGGAGTCGTTCGGTTTCAATCTTCGCGTACATATCGACAATGTACTGATGAAACAATTGTCGACATTACAAAATGTAGTTCTCAGCGTTTTGACGAATCATCAATCGATACGAATAATAATTCATTGCACTGACTTTCTTATTCGTTTCCTCGTTTGTTTGTGGATTTCTCATTTTGAAGTTGAAATGATATCCATTTTCTCTTCGACAAAACAGAATCGGATACTGCAATCCGTCATATGAGCGATGAGTTTCAGAGACTCACTCTTCTGCGATGAAGAATTCTTCTCCAACTATCACGATCACCACTTCATCGATTGTTGGTGCATTGAACTGTCTTTCGTGTTGGCCAACGGGTCTTTTGTCTGCTCGAATTACAACTGCGTAGTCATCGTCTGGCATTCGTTGAATGGCGGTTTTAAACAATTGAACTAATTCATTGTGTTGATCGAAAAGGGCTTGTAACGCAGCCACGATTTCTCGTCTAGTGCCCGCATTGTAATGACATCGTTGTTCAATTTGTTCATCACTGTTTGCCATAAAATAAATTAGAAGAAACTTATGATCTGCGTCCGGCAACGGTAGAAGCGATCCGGCACGATGATAAATTTGTCCTTGGACTCTGAATGTTGGCATGTAATTTTCTCGCACGATGTTCGTTGCACCGAATGATGTCATTTGAAAACATGAATTGTATTTACGAATGATTTCCAAGAAATGCTTCGAATCTCGTGTAACACCTGATAGCAACGTTGATAGTGGTTCGGGTGGTGGATGTAATTCTGGCAGATTAACTTTTCCACTGGCGCAACACATTCCTGGCATTTCGTTCTTAAATTTGAGGGCGCTACGATACATACAAATTTTATCCATTTTTCCAATGACGACACTTGGATGAAGACTGTAATCATTATTACTGTTATAATGGAATGCACCAAGATTTAAATCAGCGTGCAGTGTTCGTCTTGATCGAGCGGTGCTTATTCGAACATTTTGCAGCCTTCTTTCCCGTTGTTCAGTTGTCTCAGACGAACGTGCCTGAGTAGTCCGTATTCGATCATTTTCTAACCTCACTTCTCGTTGTTCAGATGATTCAGACGAACGGGTCTCAGCGTCATGCACTCTAAGATTTTTCAGCCTTAAGGCTCGTAATGCTCTTTTCTTCCGTGCTTTAGGTGTAGATCGGCCAATTGCTTGTCACTTTAGAGGCATAATTGTACGTAAACTTCGCGAAAAAGGCGTTTGAATAAAGATTGGTCTTACCAACTCAGAAACCTTCGTAGACTCATGCACAACACTTTGCTGAAGATCATCACATGAGATAAGATAGAAGAAGATTCCGATTTTCAAATTACCTTGGCGAGAAACGTCCGAGGTACTTCGGTGCCAAATTAACTAAAGCTGTTCCATACCAAAAAAAAAAAAAAACTTTTATGATATATACAAAATAAAAAATTCTAATAAATTCGAAATTATTACTATTTACAATCAAGGTGAAAACATAAAAGAACCTATATAAGTTGCATATAAAGTATCAATTAAAACGAAGAATTTTGTTTTACTGTAGAAAAGAAAAGTAAGTACTACTCAATTAAATAAAAATTTTAAGCCAATACCAAGTATCTCTATGAAAATATTTTTTTACACGCGAATATTTTCATAGTATATTAATTTTTTTTCTAATTTTTATTATTTATCACGCGAAATAAAAAATATTTTATTTCCAGAAAAAAATAAATAAACGTGAATTTTGTTTATTTTGGCATCAAATCTATTTTTCTTTTTTTTTCATTTTAAAGTTAAAATGGAGTTTTTATTTAATATCTTCTTTCAAATTTTTTATTTTTTCAATTTTTTTTTTCCTAAACCATCCCTGACCTATAAGGAAAAAAACAAAAAAAGAATGATCGAAATCGGTCAAGCCGTTTACGATTTTATAAAGGACATAGAGACAAACATTCATTTATATATATATAGATTTATTTTTTACGTGTATTGGGTTAATTATGGTGTTTTTCTTTTGTAATGTTTAATATTTGTTAGGTTAGGTGTATGAAAATTGTATAAATTAAAAAAAATTCATATTTATTTCTATTTTCCTTTAGTCATGTTTTCAAAAGGCGTTTTTTACGGTTTATGTTTAGATAATTGCTTTAAAACACGTAAATCGGCCCTTTTCGTAAGGACGGGTATGAAAACCGCGAAACCGTGCTTCCAGTCCGCCATTTTGGAAAGGACGGGAGAGAAAACCGCGACACCGCGCCAACTTGGCGAGTTCGAAAAAAATCGCCAAGCAGGACCGTAAAGCACATTTTTCCCTACAAAAGAATGCTTTGCATAGAATATAGCATGATCAACATGAGATTTACAGGGTGGCACAAAAATATCCAGTTATATTAAGAGTTATTAATATGAAAAAGGCTAGAATTGTACTTTTGTTTACGTTAAGCCTTTTTAACACTTCCTAACATTTTTTAAGTGTAAATATGATTTCAGTTTGTGTATCTGACCGTCTGTCTGTCTGCCCGCACTCTAACTCCTGTAAATATTTATGGAATTTCTCGAAACTGATATATTTTATTGAAGTTCACTATCGGATGTTCCATATTGAAAATGGAGTGAATATCTCTTCTGGTTTGTGTACAGGGACACCCAAAAGAATCCGAAGGGATTGTATTCTGTGAGTGTTATTTTTATAAATATTTTTCCTATAGAGTGTTCCCCATTTAAAATGACATTAATAGGTCCTGTACAAGTAGTTTGTTGACAGGAACAACAAGAACAACCAAAAAAAAAAAAGCCAATGAATTACACGTTTTAGGACAGAATTTTTTGAAAGTTATATTTAAAAATCTTTCTACTGTAAAAATCATAAAAGTATTAAAATGTATTGTTAATATTCTAAAATAATGGTTTGTATAGAATATGATATGCTTAACTTTCTCATTTACAGGGCTACACTAAAATATTCAGAGAGATCAAAAGCTGTAATTATAATCTAATGGCTGCATTTTCTTTTGCGTTAAGTCTTTTTAACACTTTCCAAAATGCCTAAGAGTAATTTTAAAATCAATTAATCTATCTGTATGTTTTTCAGTCCTTCTGTCTGTTGTGTGCTAACGTAGGCAAAGAATATTAAAAGTTATTCGATACAACAATTACGTACAGTTGAAAAGTGTTACTAATCAATGCGTACTACATGATTTTTCTTTTCTTTTTTTTTTTTTTTTTTATTATTTTTAATTATTGTTTAGATTGAGAGGGTAGGGGGGAAATGCGATTATAAAAAATAGAGAAACAGATTTTTCTTTTAAACCTCTTTTATATTGATAAGTAGAAAGTGTTGGTTTCGAAAAAACTTTCGACTTCTCGTTTTTAATGGACTTACACATTTTGAGATGTTCTGAACATGATTCGACTATATTAAGGAAATGACTGCATTTGCATGTTAAAAAAAAAAAAAAAAAAAAAAAAAAAAAAAAAAACCTTTCGTAGCCCTGTTTATCTGAAATAATAAATATAATTATATAAAACTATATATTTAGTAGAACCTTAACATAAGTGACGCCGAAAACGTTTTGGTGTATAAGAACAAAATTTGATATTGCTATACTGCAATTTTCCCTACATATGGGAAAGTAAGTTATATTGTAGATTCTAAAGTACATACGAATGCAAAACTTATCGTGTGAAAGGCCTACTAGGAAAACTGAGCTAATTCAATTGGGATGCGTATCAACCGAAAGGTTGTACTGTTCTGCGGTTTTATCCGTTTATTGGAAGATTACATATCTTCTAAATTTGATATGTGGGGGTAGCAATTTTAACCCGGGAGGACGCGCGCTGCTTTCTATAATACGAAACGCTGGCATAATCTGAAAAAGAGGTACCTTGTGATTTTTTCCCCTCGCCAATGAGCCAAAGAAATGAATTTACTACATGGCAACCTAAAAAAACATTAATTTAACCGTTCGATGGTTGGTTGAATGGCTTTAACGTGGCACCAGTACTGCGCTATGAGTAACTGGCGACGTTCTGGGGCGCACCCAAAAGGATACATTTACCGTTCGAAATGAAACATGTTAATGCAGACGACTAATTTATCCTAATCAAACCAAATTCAACTTGGCAAAACGCATGCCCTAATATTAACACGAAAGCATGCTTTGTGTCGAATATATTCGTAAAGACATTTGTACAGTCGGTAACAAAAGTGTCCGAACACTAGCAAAAATTCCTATGTAAAAAAAGTACACTTCATACGGATTTGTTAAATAAATCCTTGTCGAATCTTGTTCTTAGTCAGAAAACGACTTACGACAGCGAAAACGACCTAGGGGTACATACAAATGAAACACCTCCGGTTGCAAAGCCGTTTGCAAGCGTTCCAAATGTATGACTACAGTCGGGAACAAAAGTACCCGAGAACTAGCAAACATTCCTATGTAAAAAAAGCACACTTAATGCAGTTTTGTTAAATAAATCCTTGTCGAATCGTGGTCTAAGACTGACTAAGAACAGGATTCGACAAGGATTTATTTAGCAAAACTGCATTAAGTGTACTTTTTTTACATAGGAATTTTTGCTAGTGCTCGGATGTTTTTGCTGTCGATTGTATTTGCAAAAAACTTGCAAAATTTACGTCATCGAACTTGCAAGCGTTCCGTTTGTATGTAACCCCTACATGCGTTCTCTGATTCGACCATTCATCGAATAGTGACTTTTACTGTACGAGTAACAGCTTCAACTGTTTCCAGAATATTTGAAGAATTAACATTTCTATTTGACTTTTTTCGAGAATATTCGTTTTAATAATAGTTTTGTTGTACAGATTCGAGAAGTTGAAAAAATATTTGATATTGTCAAGGAGATCCCATAATAAAACTGTGAAGAAAATTGTCGCCAATCGAAATATATTTATTTAAACGTTTCAGTTATTCAATTAAAAAAGAAATCCTTTAAATATAGTGTCCAGTGAAGCGGGCGAAGCCTGCTAGTATTTTATAACCTGACTAAGCTCTTTTAAAGAATTTACATAAAACTAACTACTATTATTTACAAACTCGTTACAATGTAGACAGACATAATGGAGAGGCTGATGGGGCAATAGCCCCTCTTAGTAACGTATATGCTTATATAACAATGTGATGATTACAAATATACATATTATATTTATATGGTTTTTATAGTTTTGTTTTGACTTACACGTAATTTTAATTTTTTTAAATGTATTATATGATTAAAACCATTATTCGGTATCTTACATAATTATTTTACATAATATGAAATAAATAATGAATGATTTCATGAGCACTGAGTGATGCAAATAGGATTTTAAGGCTCTGGATCTGCAGATCCACTAGTATATTTAATTAACCCTCCTTCGGGCGCACCCTGCCTGAGAGGCCCGGTCTGGTTTTTATTCTCTAAATATCCTACACATGATTTTTAATTCAAAAACACCCCTTTGGTGACCTTATTAGGAGTGAATAGAAAGTAATAAACGAAAATTTGATGCATAAGTACGAATTTATTGATTGTAGTACAAGTATTTTAGTAATAAAGATATTGTTACCTGGCCTGTCAGGCAGAGTGCGCCCGATTTTGTTCCTCCTAAGGGTGCGCCTGACGTAGGGTTAATTAAACAGGATATGTGAAATAAATACTTAGAGATATTAAGTTATTTTAATTTTGTTGTTTGTCACATTAAAGAGGCGCTGTTATTCCTTTCTGATATTCTCAGAAGGATATATCTCTGAATATATTAGCTAAAATTGCCCCTAAATGTATGCGTAAAATCTTTATCGGGAAATGTTATGCTGTTTAAGTTTTTCTGCTTATTATCTTGCTTATGCACTATAATGTAGAATGATATAGAATAAACTTTTATAATGACTATAGCACGATTTTTTTTTTTTTTTTTTTTTTTTTTTTTTATTATTATTATTATTTTTTTTTTTTTGTTAATAAGGGGGATGGACTGGGATAGAATCAGTGGCGGCTCGTTAACCGAAAACAGGTGAAGAGCTGAAAAATACATTTAAATATTTTTAATGCGTAATTTTTATTAAGCATAATTTTAACTAAAAATTAACTAAAAATACTCATTTTATTTGAATGTAAAGTTATACTTTATAAATGAATGCAGTATAAAATATTAGGTGAAGTGCCTCTTCACATATTTTTGTTCCACGAGCCGCCACTGGATAGAATTCAAACAATTCAAAATCTACCTTTGACTGATTACAATTAATCACAATAGGCTTACATTCACCAAAAGTGTGTATATATGTATATATCCCCGCATAAAAATTTCAAAAATCTCTGTCTGTAAAAATGTAAAATAACTTAAGAATTCTGGCGGTTAGGCCAAAATTTTCGGCATTTTGGAAATTTTAGTGCAAATAAACTAACAGCTAGTGTTTATGTTTAATTTTACTTCTTTAAAAGTACAAGTAACTCTTGTGTAAGAATGTATTTTCAGTGTATTTACTGAAATTCAAGTAAGTTTAACCCTTTGCGGCGCAAGACAATTCGGATCATTTAAATTATACTGCCACCGGAATTCATGAACTAAATTAAACTAAAAGAAATTTTAAATTTTAAGGTTGAAAAAACTGGCCTTTTCTGATATGTTATAAACGTAAATTTTTGCCAAAAAATTTCCGGGATGAATTTTTGCAGATGGATCTTAAATTTTGCGTCCTCGCAGCGAGGACGCCGCGCGTTAAGGGGTTAAAAACACTGCTGTGCATGAAAATTATCCCCAATACCACTTTTGCAAATTCTTTTGTAAAACGACCTCTTGAATCCGAACATGACTCTCATTTTGCCATATCATTCACAGTTTTTTAGGGACGGCCCCTTATTTTCATACGTTTTCGGAAATTTTATGACTGTAAATTTGATTTTTAGGGGGGAGGGGGGTTGTTTTAACTGTTAAATATCTTCTGAGGGGATACAGATTTGGAACATTCTAAAATATGAACATTTACGGCAAAGGGAAAATTTAGGGGAAAGGGATGAAATTATGTATTACATTCCTTATATTTTTTTTATCTAATATTAATGTTACTTTTTAATTTTTACTTCCATTACCCTACTACCGTAGGTAATGGAAGTATTGTATTCGGTCTGAAAATTCGATATCGGGTTTTCACCTGATTTACACGTTTTAAGGTCCCCTGAGTCAAAAAAAGTGGTTTTTGGCAATTGGTCAGTGTGTATGTATGTGTGTGTGTGTATGTATGTGGAGAATCTTCTGGCTATTATAGCTCAGAAACTAATAAAGATAGAGCTACGAAACTTTAGAACTGAAATACGTCTGGTGTACAGATGAAATTTCCAAAATTTGGTGAAAATTGAAAAACCGGAAGTGGGACATCGGAAACCGGAAGTGGGACCGTAAGTCCGTATCTCAAAAACGGCTCTAACGATTTTCTTCAAACTTGCTATATAAACACTCTATTAGATATCCTTTCGAATGATATAGTTGGTTAGTTCAGGAAAATTGATAGGCGTCCTGTATAAATAGCTCAATTTCAGGCCTCGCAAAGGCGTTCCTTTAAAAACGGTTGTACGGATTTTCTTCAAACTCCTCATATTAACTCCCTTTTAAATATCCTTTTGTATGTAATTATTGTTTTCCGGTCAATATTTGATTTTTTGTAAAAGTTGGTATCTCAAAAACGGCTCTAACGATTTTTTCTTTAGGTCACTTTTACGTTTTCTGATCACATTATCTCTCAAAAATGCATATAATACGTGTAATAGGGGGTAATGGAAGTCGTGTGGTTGTTTCACACCAGATTTTTTTTATATATTTAAGTCTTGAATTAACCCGATCAGGTTATCGTATTTTTTGGCACCTTGTCAGTTTATCATGGGTCGCTGAAGACCCGAGCAATGTTAGAACACGTAATTTTCAATGAAAAAAATGTGATAAAATTCTTGAACACTCTTGAATACTTCTAATTTCAGGACAGACAAATGAATATTGCAAAAGAAATTTAAACAAATATTTTATTTTTCATCAAAAATACGCTCGTTTCTATAAAATGCAGGCATTTACTAAAAATTTATAACTTTTGAAAAAAATTGAGATATTTGAAAAATTCAAATTGCGTAATAAAGTTTAAGAATGGTATTTTTACGAAAAAAGTCATGGGCACGATAGATAGGTATTTCTTCTATACGTGGATTCTGACGGATGAGACATAAGAAAAATGGCTCGGGTATCCAATGAGCCACGATAACCTGATCGGACCACTTCCAGAAATTGCTGTACTGTGTTTGCTTTCAGACGTTCCACGCCGCATATGGCAGCCTCTATCTGTCTTATGGAGCATAAATTTCGATTCATCGGGAAAAAGGCCAAATGTCGCTACTCAGTGAACATCCAATTACAGTACTGACTTGAAATTTTCAGTCTTCGACGAAGTTGGACAGAAATCAGTGTAGGTGATTTAATCACGCGTCTGCTGCAGAGGCCCATACGCAGAAACTTTCCTGAAATACCATTAAGAATACATTCTTGGTAGCCATTCTGTTCATCAGGTTGATCATTTGGTTAACGGTTTGGTTAACATATATTCGCCTCCACATTCATCATTCGCCTCTCTCATCTTTGGCCCGTGGTGCACCATATTTTCCCTGTCACTGATTTTGAGTATTTTTTTTTTTTTTTTAATCACAGTATACTTGCCACAGCGGCATGCGAACAGTTTATAACAAATTAACTATTTCGGAAATACACGTGACCCGGATGCCAATAATCATGCCCTTTTGGTCGTCTGACAAATCATAACGTTTCTGAATTGCACCAACGACTGCAATATTTTCTGCTTTCTTAAGACATCTTTTATATACGTTCCGTAGATATTCGCACCAGCATGGATACAGCGTGTTGGCTGTAGAAATCCGCACACTGACAAAGTCGAAAGAAAATTGGAACACATGTGCCTTAGCGACTGGAAGAAGACCCTGCGTTATTAAAAATTCCTTCTCCCTGTGAGGTAGAAGAGGAAGAAATAGTGAGATGCCCTATGAGATTTGAGAAACCATAAGTTAAGAAATACAATTTTTATTAAAATCACACAATCAACTGATTGGAAGAAAATCATATTTATTGAAATTTTTATTTTTCCGACTGAGTGAAAATAATGCCTGGGCCGGGAGTCGAACCCCGGATCTTTGACATACAAGGTCAAAGCTCTACCAATTGAGCTATCCAGGCCGACAACCGGTCGGAATTACTCACTCAGAAAACCTTTAGGCAGAAACATCTGGTCTATCATGTAGATAGCTCGACAGAAAAAAGCCGCAGGTAATGGAAAACACCATTGTTTTCCATTACCTGCGGTTAATGTAATGTAAATGTAATGTAATGCTGTAAGTAATATAATGTAATGTAAGTAATGTAATGTAATGCGGCTAATGTAATATAATGTATTGTAAATGGTGTTTTCCATTACCTGCGGCTTTTTTCTGTCGAGCTATCTACATGATAGACCAGATGTTTCTGCCTAAAGGTTGTCTGAGTGAGTAATGCCGACCGGTTGTCGGCCTGGATAGCTCAATTGGTAGAGCCTTGACCTTGGATGTCAAAGATCCGGGGTTCGACTCCCGGTCCAGGCATTATTTTCACTCAGTCGGAAAAATAAAAATTTCAATAAACATAAGTTAAGAATTTGATATTTGGTTAAATTCTTTTCTATCCCATAGAATCCAATTTCATATTCACTAGGCAAATAAATTTCAGCCATGTTAAAAGTAGATGAATTGGAGCTAAAACTAGGGTATCTGTTATGAAATTGGAAAATTGCTTAGGATTTCTTAATTATTGAAGTTTTTTGTTTTTTGGTAATCATGTTTTTATTTATTTTGTTTTCAGATGATATAGGAAGTACTGTGTAAAAGTAGGTGCTCATCCATCTATTTACCTAAATCTGCATGCACACTCGCTGATGATTGCCAGATTGACGAAGCGAAGCCATCGAGTTAAGGTAAGAAGCATGAAATAATAGCATGACCTTAAGGCGCTCTTTTAAGTAAATCCTTATTACATTCCTGCCAATAAAAGCGTACATAAAATTATGTGACTAGACCAACTTTTCCCCATGGAAATCCTTTAACCGTAGCTTTAATGTTAGACACCCATAATAAGGTTCCTATATATACGAGCTGGCGCATCAGACATTTTGTTGCCTTACTGTTGCCACATGTACCACATGTTACCACATGTTTCATTGATAAATAAACGGCAGTCATTACTTTTATCGTCTTGTGCAACTTTAGAGTACTCCTTTTATTATATTTCATAGTTTTAGCTAAATAAAGTACGATATGAGATTTCGTTAACGATAAACTGCTATAATCCCCCAAGAAAAGAACATAAAATGTTTAGATTTCCATAAGATAATTTGAGAAGAATAAAACAACATTACTTACATTTTCCTTTGTATTTCTGACATGTGTTAATGTAAAAATACAGAAAAATGTGTCATTTTAATCATATTATTTATAATAATATTGATAAATCGATTTAAGAAGACCTTTTATTATTGTGTATTTCAGTGTTGGCGACATTTTGTGTAAGAAACAGAAACAGCCCTAATGACACATCTTATTTCCAATACATCCACAGGATATCCTGATAATGTAATGTGAAAAAAACTGTGTTGTTATGAATATTATTGTTGCTTATTGCTTTTGTTGACCGATTGTAGCATCAGATCAAGATTTCTTAAAATCACAAGAAAGCGACAAGGGCGCCAAGCGGGAATGCGCCCTCTTCTGAAAAAATGGCGGCGATGCGTCGGCCTCATAGAATAAGGAAGAAGGAACACGCCAATACTCTAATGCTTACAAACCCCTTCTAGTGAAATGCCAGCGAAAGCTACTTTTGCTCCTCTCAACTTTGAAGTAGGGCACCCATCCTCAGCGCATTTATCGCTGTTTGAGAGAGACGAGACGATTCAAAAATTTTGCCAACAAGTCGCCAACCAATCAGATGAAAGCATAGTTACAACCCTATGCCCGGCATTCCTGGATTTTACAAACCGAAACCAAGACACATACGCTCCTTCTTCCTTTATTATTATTATTATTCTATGGTCGGCCTACATATTTTATTTAAGGGGCTCTAACCCATAAGCATATCGTGACGCAACTTAGTTTTCGCTTTTGCGCCTACCGCTAGTTTACTTTTTAATTATTTATTTTTCTTTTTTAAGTTTTTTTTGACAATTTTCATATTTCATGCTTTTTTGATTCTTGCAAGACAAATTAACTGCATCCAGTAAGGACTTTTTTTTTAAATGCTCGCGAAGCTTTTTTACGGACATGGTAGTGGTTAGTGCTTCACAGATTTTCCTGCAATTTCAGGTTCATGCAAGTCTGTGGAATTTTCTGGTTATACATCATTTTTTAACACTCAATTTTATGTAAAAAGTTCCGAAATTTCTTTTTCTGGCTACAGTTTTGGTTTCATGCGTGGTGAAGTAGCTCAGTTTTTTATTGCAATCTTGAATGTTTGTTTTGGGGATCTTAAAAATCGGCTTAATTTGTTTCAGTTAATTTCAAAACAAGCGCCGAAAAAATATAACCACTTATTTCCTTAAAATGTATTTTTTTTTTTTTTTTGTGTGTGTGTGTGTGTGTTTCGTAATAATAAAACGTATTGATTCGTAATGGGATTAGCAGTGTCGACTCATCCCATGAACAGTAAATGTGTTACTGCAATAAGTACCTCAATCCAAAGTTGTCGGAAAATTCTTCAACATTGAAACGTTTAAAATTAAATTATGGTTCTCAGGCATCCATCGAAAGCAAAAAATTTTATGATTTAAACAGATATCTTACAATCGATATCGATATAACCTCTAGGTGTGAGTACCAGACCATCGTCATTTGCCCAATGCGCAGCACTAGTGCGACGTGATACCCAACCAACCAACCAACCCAATCGATAGAATCATTGAGTCACAACGTATCTAAACAATCAATTTAACATAATATCGTTACTTAAAATAATAATGGATTCTGGGTAGACAAAAATAATGAGTAGTTTTTAATTTTTCCCCCTTAACATTTTCAGTGTGCTATTAACACTTTTTTCAACGCTTAAAAAATATAGAAATTCTTCATTCCAGATCACGGTGACTATTTTATTAAAACGTAGCACTATCTGAGTTAAATGAAGAAAAGAATGCAGTGTATGGTGTGCAGTTTGAAACAACCTGAGCTAGAAAATTGAGAACAACTTGCAGATTGGTGCACAATTCTATTTGGCAATATTTTTTCGGTAATTAGGGCGAAATGCGATTTTTATAAATGGTTGCTATGGGTTTCAAACGTAAACAAATGTTGCAAAGAATCCAGAACGATAGCGTTATCGTTGAAAACGGCACCAAAAGGAAATCGCCAAATAGGGTTGTAGACCAACCTGGCAAGGTTGTACCGGACTTTTCAAGATCGAAGATTTGTAATAACATTGGAAACAACATGCAGGTTGGTCCACAACTCTATATGGCTATTTTTTTTTTTTACTTTTCGAACACTATAGTGAGGAAAGTATTGTAATCATGTCAAAAATTCGAATTTGACATTTTGATGTTTCTATACGTTTCGAGGACCCTGAGTCCGTTTTCACTATTTTTACGATGATATATGTATGTGTGTGTGCATGTATGCGTGTATGTTTGTATGTATGTGTGTGTGTATGTGTGTGAGTGAACACGCTAGCGTCTAAACGCTTTGCTCGAATGAGCTGTAAGTTGGTACGCATGTTGCAAGTTACCGTAGCACGAACCCTATTGATTTTGAGGAATCTAGCACTTATAGTTTTTTTTACAGGAACACAAAGAAAAATTCTTTATCATTATGTCCCATGGGATCAAAACCTTAAAAGTGCGATAGCATCTAAACGCCTTATTCAATCGAGCAAAAATTTATACACATATTATAGGTCACATATACTCAATTTGTATAGATTTTGGAGAATCTAGCACTTATAGTTTTTTACAGGGACACAAAGGAAAATTCTTTATCATTATGGCCTATGGGGCCAAATTTTTAAAAGTGTGATAGCGTCTAAACGCCTTATTCAATTGAGCAAAAAATTTGTACACATGTTATAGGTCACAGTTGCACCAACTGTATAGATTTTGGTGAATTTAGCACTTACAGTTTTTTTACAGGACACAAAGAAAAATTCTTTATCATTATGGCCTATGGGACCAAATTTTTAAAAGTGCGATAGCATCTATACTCCTTATTCAATTGAGCTGAAAATTTATATGAATATTATAAATCACTGTTGCACTAACTATAAGCATTTTGGTAAATCTAGCATTTATAGGATTTTACAGGGACACAACGAAAAGTTCTTTATTAGTATGATCTATGGGCTCAAAGTTCAGTAGCGTTAAATAAAACATCGTGTAATATATGGAGAAAAATACTCAAACTCTCTATTATGGGTTTCTCTCTTTTGTTTGTTTCACAAAATCCTCTTTCTTTACTTTATCTACAAAACTGTTAATTACTCAATGTTCGGAAAGTCGAGTGGAGTCACTCCAGATTTTTTTCTCCCAGTGATTATGTCGAAATGCAATTTTCCGAAATGCTTGCCATGGATTCCAAATGTAAGCAAATATTTCAAAAAATCCAGAACGACATCGTTATCTTTCAAAACAGCGCTAAAAGAAAATCCCCAAATAAGGTTATACCGCAAGTGGTTGTTGATATTACAAAAGTTTTTTATTTAATTTTTTTTTTTTTTTTTTCTTTTTTTTCACGCTAAACTCCAAATTTCTTAAATGGAGGTAAAATGAGGAGGATATTGCCTATCTGTTTTACAATTTGGAACCCACTTAAGCAAAAACTAAATGTTTGGTAAATAGTCTTCATTCAATTTCAAGTGTTCACTATTCAGTTAAAAAGTTGCTCAACCCTCTCGTATAGGAACAAAAATCGTTTTTATTGTAAAATCTGGAAAACGCTTCTAATTACACTGCTTTGGATGAAAATCGTCCCCCAATATCGTTCCAGCAAATTCTTATGTAAAATGACCTCCTTAAACCGTGTATGACGCCATTTTGTCCCATCACCCACAATTTGTTTTCGGGAGTGAGGATGTACCCCCTACTTTTATCATTGTTCAGCAATTTTATGGCTATGAATTTGATTGGGAGGGGGGATTCTTTTAACTGTTAAATATCTTCTGATTGGCTACAGAGGTTTTTTTTTTTTTTTTTTTTTTTTTTACACAGAGATTCTTATTTTAAAACCTGAAACAGGTAATTAATTAATTACGTAATCATAACGTTTTTTTTTTTTTTTTGCAAAAAATGGTTTTGTATATCTTAAAAGTGTTAATTAATTTCATCATGAATAAAATTAATAAAAATACTGTATTTCAATCTGACGTTTGAGAGCCATATGCTACGCACTCTAAAATGTTTTCAACAGAACACAGAATGGCTTCTTTACCTTGCTGTTATACAAATTAAATTTGACTTATAAAAAGCACGTGCTGCAATTAATGGAGTAAGTAGGGGTGAAATTATAGTTTGGTGAGGGAATGATATCTATTACCAGGGACAACAATAAAAGGTGTTCTAATTTTTTTCGTTGCGTAATATATAAATATAGTATAACGGATACATATTTATTAAAGTATGTTCAATAAATTTTCAATTCAAATAATCTAAATATACATGCTTTAATACCATAGAAACCATTTTATTTACTTACATGTGGGAATGGAGACACAGTGAGGAAATGATATTTTGCATTTAGAAAAATATTTTTAAATTATATTTGAATTCCAATAACCAAAGAATAGCAGTTTATATGCAAAACCAATTAATATTGATAGTTTGGACCACTTTCTGTTTTTGTGCTTTTTAAAATACGCCCTCAAGACTACTGGGACATGAAACGACCACTTTTCAGAGAATTACTCTTCTATATATCATTTTCAAAAGAAAGCGTGTTTTAGTGAAAGACATAGATATCAGTTTCAAAGTATTCTTTAAATATTAATGGAAATTACAGCGCAAACAACAGACATTCAGAAAAAAAAACTGAAAACATTAATTACTGTTAAAGCATAGCCTCCTTAACTAGATGCCTGTCGAGTTGCTCAGAAACTTGGCAACAGTTGAAGCGGTAGACAGCGCCACCTGGTACAGATTGCGCGAATTTTTTATTCAACTATCACCAGTACTTTTAAGAAGTGATATATGATATATATAATCGGCGTTTCTTCGATTCTATTCGCCTTTTATTCATGTCATATCACACGTTTAAAAATTTTAGGTGGCTATTGAATAAAAAAGTCGCGCAATCTGTACCAGGTGGCGCTGTCTACCGCTTCAACTGTTGCCTAGTTTCCAAGCCACGCGAAAGGCATTTAATTTAGAAGGCTATGGTTAAACAATATTGTACTGTAGGAAAAACGAATATCGCAACAAATAATGTATTTCCAGACATGCCCAATTTTATCCCTTAATGTAATTGAATATTTTTTGTGCATCCTGTCTGCCTACCTAATCGTACCTTACTTAAAAAATACATATTTTTGTGCAGATGATTCCGTTGTGAGTAGTACGACGTGTTTTTGGATATTCTTTTCATAGGAACTATGCTTCTTATAAAACGGAAAAATGTGATTTTTTTAAAATGCCGTCTGTACATAAAAGGATCGTGATATTTATATTATTTCCAATATGAAACATGCTGCATTTATATTAAATAACACCAGCATCAAAACATTCCAAAAATATTTATGAAATTTACAACGTAAACAAATATTCAGGCAAATAAATGAAGCCGTGAATGTTTTTTTAGTTTGCTGGAAAGGCTGAAAAAAAAAAAAAAAAAAAAAACCTAGTATGTTGTGACCACTACAAGACTTTCTTTTATATATTCCTAAACAGATTCACTAAGGACAAATAATTCATTAAAACTGTTATTTATTAAAACTATCTAACAGGATGCATGCAAACGATTTTTATCTTAGAGAAAACTAATAATAAATATTCAAAGAAAGACAGTTTTATTGTATATAAACAACATCATAAAAATGCGTTTTTATAATGGTTATATCACATGTCAAGTTTCGTACAGTTATATACCGTACAAGTTGAGATATAGTCTTCCCGTTTTTTAAGTATAATAACTAATACACAAGTATTTTTAATGAAAGCAGCGTTTTAAAAGATGATATAATGCTGTCTTCCAAATTTCTTCGCAGTTGCTGATACTGCACAACATTAAATTTAAAGAGATTACATTTTCTCTTTCATACGGTGTTATATCATCTTAAAGTTAAACGAATTATTTTAATGCTGATATGATGTGTTCTGATTTATGTTACAAAGATCTATAACAAAGAAATAATTTTATATATTCTATTTCTTTTAATTCCTTACTCATTATATAGAAAATTTGTATATATCCTAATTTGTAGTAGCATAGAACTATGCTAAGAATTTTTTAAGTATAATAACTAATATACAAGTATTTTAAATTAAAACAGCGTTTTAAAAGATGATATAATGCTGTTTTCCAAATTTCTTCGCAGTTGCTGATACTACAAAACATTAAATTTAAAGAGATTGCATTTTCTCTTTCATACGGTGTTATATCATCTTAAAGTTAAACGAATTATTTTAATGCTGATATAATGTGTTCTGATTTATATTACAAAGATCTATAACAAAGAAATAATTTTATATATTCTATTTCTTTTAATTCCTTACGCATTATATAGAAAATTTGTACAGGGGAGACCCGTGTACCTAGGGCCATCATGTACCTAGGTCCACCCCACTTTACTTGAATAATGTTTAGTTTTAAGTTTTAATATTCAGTTAGGCGAGTAACAACACCAGTTGCTACATTTACAATCACTTTGAAACCATTCAGGAGAAAGTTTTTACAAGTTACATGTACAAAAAGAATTTACACGGTTTGAAGTAAAATTTTGCAGCTCATCTCTTTTGCTATTTTACAAAACTCAGTCAAATAATTTTCTTTTATTTCTAGTGTATAATTTTTCTTGTTATATTGAGTAATAAATGAGATACTTAATTAGCCCTCTCTGTGTGTGGTTTTTTTTTAGTGGAAGGTATTTTGAATGAAGTTACCGAAACTTGTACCTAGGGCCACATAGCTGAATTGTACCTAGGGCCATGGATGGCCCTAGGTACAATTGCAATCTTATTCTTCATGTTGTTACAATTTAATTGAAAAACTTCTATAATTAAATGAAGGATAGTGTTGTATGAGGGACATTGCTTCAACCCACCATCAGTCATAAGCTTCAACCGTTGGACAGAGGTGTGCTTGGACCTTATAAGATATACTACAGTACAGCCTGCAGTAATTGAATGCTGGCAAACCAATCACTATATATGACGTTGCTGGAAATGTTGGCAAGTCCTATCCGTCAGTCTTTACTCCTGTGAACATTCTATCAGGTTTTCGTATAACGGGCATATAGCCAGCGAATCAAAACATATTCACTGACCAGGAAACTACCCCATCTTGTAATCATAAAAAAAAAGAAATTTAAACAAGCATTAATCGAAAAAGCATATATAAATATGTTTCTTGACGCATAAAACATTAGCGCTCGTCAGCTCGTTTTCGAGTTATAAATTCTGAAAGTTCGCTAATAATCAGTGAAACCACGCCTAAATCGATAACACCACGCCTTACTGAAATAATGAATGAAATCCAAAACAAGCAGAAATTGAAAGAGCATAGAGAAACTTGTTCTTTAATGCATTCAACAGTTGCCTATTTCAGCTTTGAGATATATTCAATTTACTTATAATGCCTAAAAATTCGCTAAAATAGAATCTAAATATTGATAAAAGTCATGGTTCTAGCAGATTTTGATGAGGCTTCTCCCACTCCATTCTCGTTACTAAATTTTTACTCAAACTTAAATACAGATTTCTCGAGAACGGACTTATGAGGGGTAACAGTTTGTGCATCACAAATCATGTTATATTATGCCCTCTCGAATGAACATAATTTAAGTGATTTCTACTAGTGGATCTGCAGATCAGGAGCCTCAACGTCCTATTTGCATCAGACATTATTCAATAGGTCAATTTAATTTATTCCTTAGTATATAATAGTATATATTGATTCGATCGACTTATTACCATAATCAGATACATTCCTGAGGGGGGCTGCCGCCCCCCTCAACCCCCCCGCTGTATCTCTCTTTGTATACCTGTTTGCATATCATATAAAGAGTTACGGAATTCTAAATAATAGCATTTATTTTTGTATCAATTCTTTCAAAGAGGCTTAGTAAGTCGATAAAATGCTAATTTTGTGCATTTCTAATCGTTTTAGCGTTAAAAAAGCCTAAATTTTCTTTAAAAACGCATTAAAAAGCTCCAATAACGGAAGAAATGGATTTGGCGCCAAATTTGGCGACTGTTCCCTTCCTTGGTGATTTTTTTGGCGACCTTGGCGAGAAAATCCTTATTAGGGATATACCAAATATGGAAGCTCTAATCTCATTGGCTGATGAGATACGAGAATTTTCCAGAGCAGTCTGTGTTCGATAGAATAGTATAAAAGGAGCATTTTTTAGCCAAGGCTGCCTATCTCAGATCTGTGTCAGTTTCGTCAAATGCTTGCTTTGCTTTGAGCCACTTTGAATGAGACTTGCTTTATGTGTTATTGATAAACAGTTTGTACTGTTGTTTTGCTGTTAACGGCTGTTGTTTAAGCTATGTTTACTAGTTGAATTGAAGCTGATACTTGGTTTATAGACCTGTATTTTTCTGGAACTTTCTGTAAATAAATCACTGAATTTTTGCAAGTTTCGCCTTTCATTCTCGGACAACTTACGAACCCCCAAGTACGCAACAATATGTATTCTTAATAAACGACGGTCTTGTATTATTTCCCTGAAATTCATAAATACCAAATTTCTTAACTATCAAATTTCATACAAAAAAAATTAGATAGCATATCGGATTTGCGTAATCTTTAAACTAATTATCAATTCTATACCCACAATTTTCAAGAGGAAAACATGCTTTTAAAATTCTAATAAAATTTCATTATATTTGATGGGGTTTAACCATGTTAAAATACACTTTTAAGAAATAACGACTATAGACTGTAATAGCACGAAATTCCCTTATGTGTCCCGGAAAAGTAGCCACAGTCATTATAAACGCCAATAATAAGAATAAACCTAATTAATTATAACTCATTAATTTTTCAAACTAATTTGACATCATTTGGATGATTACAGTACATACTCGGAATTATTTTGTGTGGTCCTATAAATTATTTAGTCTATATATAACCTTTTTTAAGAGTAAACATGATTTTAAGCATCTTTATAATGTATGCTAATTTTATTTAGTTCAATTCAGCATAAACGCATTAAAGTGCGCTCTTAAATTAAAAAATTTTCCATAGGCTCTAATGTTACGAAATTCTTGTGTGTGTCATTGTAAACGAACCATAAACATTGTATACAACAGTAAAAACTATTCATCTTATTTTGCGTTTAAAATTAATAATTGTTCCAAATATACATCGTTTGGACCACTACGTGACATTGCCAGAACACTTTTGTAAGGTACTGTACATTAATTAGAAAACTTAAGAGCACATATTTTCTTCAAACAACATAAGTTTAAGCACATTACTCACGTATGCTAGTTTCATTTTCTTCATTTGAAAGTAATGATATTAAAATGCGTTTAAACGAAATTCACCCATACGCCGTAATGTTAAGAATTTTGGCGTGTCCCTGTACACAGTTTATGAAAATATAGCAATAAAAATTATACAGCTACTTATATGCAAAACTGGAACGTGTGCGCCAATTTGCAAGTCAATAGCTTGATTTTTGCGGTGGCTATCGCGGTACATACAGAATTTTCCCATAGGCCGTAATGATAGAAAATCTTTGGCGTGTCCCTGTACACAAACTACAAATGAAATACACACCTAAAACTATACAGCTGATTCCGTTGGGCTTATGAACATGTGTACCAAATTGCAAGTCAATAGCGTGATTTTTGTGGCCGCTATCGCGGTACATACAAATTCCTCCCATAGGCCGTAATGATAAGAGAAACTTTGGCGTGTCCCTGTATACGAACTGCAAATGGAATACATACCAAAAACTATACAGCTGATTTCGTGGGGCTCATGAACATGTGTACCAAATTTCAAGTCAATAGCGCTATTTTTGCGGCCGCTATCGCGCGACAGACAGACAGACAGACAGACAGACACAGCCCAAAACCGTTTTGAGTCTCAACAGAGGGCCTCCACTGACGTTTCGGCAATTATTGCACTATTGGGATGGTTTCCTGGTGAGAACGAATATTTAAATTCAAATGTGGCTGGAAACAAGCTCCCTTCATAAATTTCCAAAAAAAAAAAAGATTTTCTTCTTTAAGAAAGTGAACCAACAATGATGGAACTGTATGTCTCAGTTTCATGTCCTGTTGAAATTTCGAAACCTTCATCATCTAACATATTTTCGTGTGTCATGCTTGAACAGGTACAACTTTTTCTAAAGCAAAACCTCGTACAAAAACTACTCAAATAAAATATGTGGCAGTAAACCAGGAAGATTTAGAAATTTAAGAAACATTCCAGGAAAAAAAAAAAAAAGAAATTGAAAAAAAATATATGCTATTAGAATATATCCCAAAGGAAAAAAATGTGAAGATTTCGGTTTTTCAAATTAAAGCAACATCATGATAATTATCATATGATAAATAAATGTTACTTGATATTGTTTATTTTATAAAATATATGGTTATATGGTTATTTTCTATTCTTTACAAAGTGAAATCTAATTTTAAGGGACTGCCCCTAGGTACACTTAGGCCCTAGGTACAATGCGGTCTGGGCCTAGGTACGTTGAGGTCTGGCCCTAGGTACAATGTGGTCTGACCCTAGGTACAATAAGCGTGTTGTACCTAGGGCCATGTGTGAAATTTATTTAAAAACCTTCTGTTTGTCGGAATTTATTATTTTAAGTGTTTATATTAATCTCAATTAAAAGAAATTATTTCAGATATGTACATATCAGTTTCAAGATTTTTAGCAGGTCAGGGGCTCTGTTTTTGGAAATTGAAAAAAAGCGGCCCTAGGTAAAATGAGGTCTGGCCCAAGGTACAATGAGGGTGTTGTACCTAGGGCCATCAGTGAAGTTTATTTTAAAACCTTCTATTTTTTAAGATTTATTATTTTACGTATTTATATTAATCCTAATTGTAAGTAAATAATCATAAAGATATGTGAATATCAATTTCATAATTTTAAACAGGTCAAGGACTCTGTTTTCGGTCATTGAAAAAATGCGCCCTAGGTACACGGGTCTCCCCTATATCCTAATTTGTAGCGTCATAAAACTACGCTGAGAATTTTTTAAGGATAATAACTAATATACAAGTATTTTTAATGAAAACAGCGTTTTAAAAGATGATATAATGCTGTCTTCCAAATTTCTTCGCAGTTGCTGATACTGCACAACATTAAATTTAAAGAGATTATATTTTCTCTTTCATACGGTGTTATATCTTCTTAAAATTAAATTCATTAATTTAATGCAGATGTAATGTGTTCTGATTTATGTTACAAAGATCTATAACAAAGAAATAATTTTATATATTCTATTTCTTTTAATTCCTTACGCATTATATAGAAAATTTGTATATATCCTAATTCGTAGTGGCATAGAACTATGCTAAGAATTTTTTAAGTATAATAACTAATATACAAGTATTTTTAATGAAAACAGCGATTTAAAAGTTGATATAATGCTGTCTTCCAAATTCCTTCGCAGTTGCTGATACTGCGCAACATTAAATTTAAAGAGATTACATTTTCTCTTTCATACGGTGTTACATCATTTTAAAGTTAAACGAATTATTTTAATGCTGATGTAATGTGTTCTGATTTATGTTTCAAAGTTCTATAACAGAGAAATAATTTTATAATTTTTCTATATATTTTTTAAATACCTTACGCATTATATACTAGAAACACTGTACACATCCTAATTTGTAGTCTCATAGTACTATGGTAAAAACATATAATGTATAATAACTAATGCACAAGTATTTTAAAAGAAAACAGCGTTTTAAAAGATGATATAATGCTGTCTTCAAAATCTCTTCTGAGTTGCTGATACAGCACAACATTAAATTTAAAGAGATTACATTTTCTCTTTCATGCGGTGTTATATCATCTTAAATTTAAACGCATTAATTTAATGCTGATGTAATGTGTTCTGATTTATGTTACAAAGATCTATAACAAAGAAATAATTTTATAATTTCTGTTTCTTTTAATTCCCTACGCAATATACAGAAACTTTGTATATATCCTAATTTTTAGTGTCAGAACTATGCTAAGAATTTTTGAAGTATAATGACTAACGAACAATTTTTTAAATGAAAATAGCGTTTTAAAAGTTATAATGATGTATTCCAAATTTCTTCTGAGATCTTTTTTCAACATAACATTAAGTTTTAAGACATTATATTTTCTTTTTCATACGGTGTTATATCATCTTTAGGAAAAGCGCATTATTTTGTTGTAATATGTTCTTATTTATTTTACAATGTTCTATAAAAATTAAATAGTATATAATATGTTAAACACATTATTTTAATGTTGAAGCAAAGTGTTCTGATTTTAGTTGCAAAGATCTCCAACAAAGAATTAATTTTATAATTTTCCTGTATTTTTTTAAATGCCTAACGCATTATACAGAAACACTGTGTACATCATAAATTGTAGTGTCATAGTACTATACTAAAAAATTTTGAAGTATAATAACTAATGCACAAGTGTTTTAAAAGATGTTATAAAAAAAGTTATACGCATTATTTTAATGCTAATTTAATGTGTTCATATTTATGTTACAAAGATCTCTAACAAAGAAATACTTTTCTAATTTCTATTTCTTTTACTTCCTTACGTATTATGTAAAACTTTGTATATATCCTAATTTGTAGTGTCATAATACTATGCTAAGAATTTTTTAAGTATAATAACTACTATACAAAAATTTTAAATGAAAATAGCATTTTAAAAGATGATATAATGCTGTCTTCCAAATTTCTTCGCAGTTGCTGATACTGCACAACATTAAATTTAAAGAGATTACATTTTCTCTTTCATACGGTGTTATATCTTCTTAAAATTAAATTCATTAATTTAATGCAGATGTAATGTGTTCTGATTTATGTTACAAAGATCTATAACAAAGAAATAATTTTACATATTTTTTTTCTTTTAATTCCTTACGCATTATATAGAAAATTTGTATATATCCTAATTCGTAGTGGCATGGAACTATGCTAAGAATTTTTTAAGTATAATAACTAATATACAAGTATTTTTAATGAAAACAGCGATTTAAAAGATGATATAATGTTGTCTTCCAAATTTATTCGCAGTTGCTGATACTGCGCAACATTAAATTTAAAGAGATTGCATTTTCTCTTTCATACGGTGTTATATCATTTTAAAGTTAAACGAATTATTTTAATGCTGATGTAATGTGTTCTGATTTATGTTACAAAGTTCTATAACAGAGAAATAATTTTATAATTTTTCTATATATTTTTTAAATACCTTACGCATTATATACTAGAAACACTGTATACATCCTAATTTGTAGTCTCATAGTACTATGGTAAAAAAAATTTAATGTATAATAACTAATGCACAAGTATTTTAAAAGAAAACAGCGTTTTAAAAGATGATATAATGCTGTCTTCCAAATTTCTTCGCAGTTGCTGATACAGCACAATATTAAATTTAAAAAGATTAGATTTTTCTCTTTCATACGGTGTTATATCATATTAAAATAAAACGCATTAACTTAATGCTGATGTAATGTGTTCTGATTTATGTTACAAAGATCTATAACAAAGTAATAATTTCATATATCCTATTTCTTTTAATTCCTTACGCATTATATAGAAACTTTGTGTATATCGTAATTTGTAGAGTCATAGAACTATGCTAAGAATTTTTTAAGTATAATAACTAATATACAAGTATTTTTAATGAAAACAGCGTTTTAAAAGATGATATAATGCTGTCTTCAAAATCTCTTCTGAGTTGCTGATACAGCACAACATTAAATTTAAAGAGATTACATTTTCTCTTTCATACGATGTTATATCATCTTAAATTTAAACGCATTAATTTAATGCTGATGTAATGTGTTCTGATTTATGTTACAAAGATCTATAACAAAGAAATAATTTTATAATTTCTGTTTCTTTTAAGTCCCTACGCAATATACAGAAACTTTGTATATATCCTAATTTTTAGTGTCAGAACTATGCTAAGAATTTTTGAAGTATAATGACTAACGAACAATTTTTAAAATGAAAATAGCGTTTTAAAAGTTATAATGATGTATTCCAAATTTCTTCTGAGATCTTTTTTCAACACAACATTAAGTTTTAAGACATTATATTTTCTCTTTCATACGGTGTTATATCATCTTTAGGAAAAGCGCATTATTTTGTTGTAATATGTTCTTATTTATTTTACAATGTTCTATAAAAATTAAATATTATATATTATGTTAAACACATTATTTTAATGTTGAAGCAAAGTGTTCTGATTTTAGTTGCAAAGATCTCCAACAAAGAATTAATTTTATAATTTTCCTGTATTTTTTTAAATGCCTAACGCATTATACAGAAACACTGTATACATCATAAATTGTAGTGTCATAGTACTATACTAAAAAATTTTGAAGTATAATAACTAATGCACAAGTGTTTTAAAAGATGTTATAAAAAAAGTTATACGCATTATTTTAATGCTAATTTAATGTGTTCATATTTATGTTACAAAGATCTCTAACAAAGAAATACTTTTCTAATTTCTATTTCTTTTACTTCCTTACGTATTATATAAAACTTTGTATATATCCTAATTTGTAGTGTCATAATACTATGCTAAGAATTTTTTAAGTATAATAACTACTATACAAATATTTTAAATGAAAATAGCGTTTTAAAAGATGATATAATGCTGTCTTCCAAATTTCTTTGCAGTTGCTGATACAGCACAACATTAAATTTAAAGCGATTGTATTTTCTCTTTCGTACGGTGTTATATCGTCTTCAAATTAAACGCATTAATTTAATGCTGATGTAATGTGTTCTGATTTATGTTACAAAGATATGTAACAAAGAAATAATTTTATAATTTTCCTATTTTATTTAATGCCTTACGCGTTATATACAAGCATTGTATAAATTCTAATTTACAGTATGAAAGTACTATGCTAAGAATCTTTGAGTATAATAAGTGAAGCTCAAGTGTTTTAAATGAAAACAGCGCGTTTTAAAAGACGATATATTGCTGTATCCCAAATATCTTCTCATTTGCTGATACAGCAAAATATTAAATTTAAAGACATTACATTTTCTCTTTAATACGGTGTTATATCATCTTAAAATTAAACTCATTAATTTAATGCTGATGTAATGCGTTGTGATTTATGTTACAAAGATCTATAACAAAGAAATAATTTTATAATTTTCCTATATTTTTTTAAATGCCTTACGCATTATATAGAAACACTGTATACATCCTAATTTGTAGCGTCATAGTACTGTGCTAAGCATTTTTGAAGTATAATAACTAATGCACAAGTTTTTAAATGAAAACAGCGTTTTAAAAGATGATATAATGCTGTCTTCCAAATTTCTTCTCATTTGCTGATACAGCACATCATTAAATTTAGAGAGATTACATTTTCTCTTTTATACGGTGTTATATCATCTTAAAATTAAACGCATTAATTTAATGCTGATGTAATGTGTTCTGATTTATGTTACAAAGATCTATAACAAAGAAATAATTTTATAATTTTACTATAATTTTTTAAATGCCTTTCGCATTATATACTAGAAACACTGTACACACCCTAATTTGTAGTCTCATAGTACTATGGTAAAAACATTTGACGTATAATAACTAATGCACAAGTATTTTAAAAGAAAACAGCGTTTTAAAAGATGATATAATGCTATCTTCCAAATTTCTTCTCAGTTGCTGATACAGCACAACATTAAATTTTAAGAGATTGTGTTTTCTCTTTCATAGGGTTGCTATATCATCTTTAGGAAAAACGCATTATTTTTGTTACAAAGTTCTATAATAATTAAATAGTATACAATATGTTAAACGCATTTTTTTAATATTAATGTAATGTGTTCTGATTTTTGTTGCAGAGATCTATAACAAAGAAATAATTTTATAATTTCTGTTTTTTTTAATGCCTTATGCATTGTATATAAACATTGTATACATCCTAATTTATAGTGTTATAGTACTATGCTAAGAATCTTTGAAGTATAATTATTAATGCACAATATTTTTTTCTGAAAACAGCGTTTTAAAGGATGATATAATACTGTCTTCCAAATTTCTTCTCAGTTGCTGACACAGCACAACGTTAAATTTAAAGAGATTATATTTTTTCTTTTATATGGTGTTATATCATCTTTAAGAAATACGCGTTATTTTAATACTTGTGTAAACTGTTTTCATTTATATTACAATGCTCTGTAACAATGAAGTAGTTTTATAGTTTCTTAATATGTATTAAATGTTTTGCATATTTTATAGAAACATTGCATACATCCTAAATTGTAAAGTCGTAGTATAAATGTTTGATATATAATAATAAATGCACAATTTTTTACAATAAAAACATTTCAGAAGATGGTATACTGCAATCTTACAATTTTTTTTTTTTATAATGAGCTGATATAACAAAACAATTAAGTTAAAGAAATAATTTCTCTTTCGTACGGTTTTATATCATCTTAAATTTAAGCGAATTATTTTAATAGTGATTATAATAACTTCGCCTTCTTATTATAATGATCAATAATAATGAAGTTAGTTTTAATTTTTTTTTTAATTGCTTTTATATGAATTAGACAATATGTGTGTAAGTATTGCATACACTATTTATATACAAAGATCTATAACAACAAATTAGTTTTATAACTTTTTCAATAGTTTTTTAATACTTTACACATTATATAATACATTGTGCACATACTATATTGTTTTACCGTAATATTATACTGAGAATATAATAATTAATGCACATTTTTTTAAATGAAAACAGCGTTTCAAAAGGTGATAAAATACTTTCTTCCAAATTTCTTCTCAGTTGCTGATACAGCACAACATTAAATTTAGAGATTGCGTTATCTCTTTCATACGGTATTCTATCATCTTAATGTTAAACGTATTATTTTATTGCTCATGTAATATGATCTTATTTATGTTACAAAGATCTATAAAAAAGATATAGTTTTATAATTTTCCTATTTTTTTGTAATTACTTACGTATTATATAGAAACATTGTATACATCCTAATTATAGTATCAAAGTACTATGCTAAGAATCTTTGAGTATAATAAGTGTAGTAAGTATATTCAGCTCAAGTGTTTTAAATGAAAACAGCGCGTGTAAAAAGACGATATATTGCTGTATTCCAAATATCTTCTCAGTTGCTTATACAGCAAAACATTAAATTTAAAGAGATTACATTTTCTCTTTCATACGGTGTTATATCATCTTAAATTTAAACGCATTAATTTAATGCTGATGTAATGTGTTCTGATTTATGTTACAAAGATCTATAACAAAGAAATAATTTTATAATTTCTGTTTCTTTTAATTCCCTACGCAATATACAGAAACTTTGTATACATCCTAATTTTTAGTGTCAGAACTATGCTAAGAATTTTTGAAGTATAATGACTAACGAACAATTTTTTAAATGAAAATAGCGTTTTAAAAGTTATAATGATGTATTCCAAATTTCTTCTGAGATCTTTTTTCAACATAACATTAAGTTTTAAGACATTATATTTTCTCTTTCATACGGTGTTATATCATCTTTAGGAAAAGCGCATTATTTTGTTGTAATATGTTCTTATTTATTTTACAATGTTCTATAAAAATTAAATAGTATATAATATGTTAAACACATTATTTTAATGTTGAAGCAAAGTGTTCTGATTTTAGTTGCAAAGATCTCCAACAAAGAATTAATTTTATAATTTTCCTGTATTTTTTTAAATGCCTAACGCATTATACAGAAACACTGTGTACATCATAAATTGTAGTGTCATAGTACTATACTAAAAAATTTTGAAGTATAATAACTAATGCACAAGTGTTTTAAAAGATGTTATAAAAAAAGTTATACGCATTATTTTAATGCTAATTTAATGTGTTCATATTTATGTTACAAAGATCTCTAACAAAGAAATACTTTTCTAATTTCTATTTCTTTTACTTCCTTACGTATTATGTAAAACTTTGTATATATCCTAATTTGTAGTGTCATAATACTATGCTAAGAATTTTTTAAGTATAATAACTACTATACAAAAATTTTAAATGAAAATAGCATTTTAAAAGATGATATAATGCTGTCTTCCAAATTTCTTCGCAGTTGCTGATACTGCACAACATTAAATTTAAAGAGATTACATTTTCTCTTTCATACGGTGTTATATCTTCTTAAAATTAAATTCATTAATTTAATGCAGATGTAATGTGTTCTGATTTATGTTACAAAGATCTATAACAAAGAAATAATTTTATATATTCTATTTCTTTTAATTCCTTACGCATTATATAGAAAATTTGTATATATCCTAATTCGTAGTGGCATGGAACTATGCTAAGAATTTTTTAAGTATAATAACTAATATACAAGTATTTTTAATGAAAACAGCGATTTAAAAGATGATATAATGCTGTCTTCCAAATTTATTCGCAGTTGCTGATACTGCGCAACATTAAATTTAAAGAGATTGCATTTTCTCTTTCATACGGTGTTATATCATTTTAAAGTTAAACGAATTATTTTAATGCTGATGTAATGTGTTCTGATTTATGTTACAAAGTTCTATAACAGAGAAATAATTTTATAATTTTTCTATATATTTTTTAAATACCTTACGCATTATATACTAGAAACACTGTACACATCCTAATTTGTAGTCTCATAGTACTATGGTAAAAAAAATTTAATGTATAATAACTAATGCACAAGTATTTTAAAAGAAAACAGCGTTTTAAAAGATGATATAATGCTGTCTTCCAAATTTCTTCGCAGTTGCTGATACAGCACAATATTAAATTTAAAAAGATTAGATTTTCTCTTTCATACGGTGTTATATCATATTAAAATAAAACGCATTAACTTAATGCTGATGTAATGTGTTCTGATTTATGTTACAAAGATCTATAACAAAGTAATAATTTCATATATCCTATTTCTTTTAATTCCTTACGCATTATATAGAAACTTTGTGTATATCGTAATTTGTAGAGTCATAGAACTATGCTAAGAATTTTTTAAGTATAATAACTAATATACAAGTATTTTTAATGAAAACAGCGTTTTAAAAGATGATATAATGCTGTCTTCAAAATCTCTTCTGAGTTGCTGATACAGCACAACATTAAATTTAAAGAGATTACATTTTCTCTTTCATACGATGTTATATCATCTTAAATTTAAACGCATTAATTTAATGCTGATGTAATGTGTTCTGATTTATGTTACAAAGATCTATAACAAAGAAATAATTTTATAATTTCTGTTTCTTTTAATTCCCTACGCAATATACAGAAACTTTGTATATATCCTAATTTTTAGTGTCAGAACTATGCTAAGAATTTTTGAAGTATAATGACTAACGAACAATTTTTAAAATGAAAATAGCGTTTTAAAAGTTATAATGATGTATTCCAAATTTCTTCTGAGATCTTTTTTCAACACAACATTAAGTTTTAAGACATTATATTTTCTCTTTCATACGGTGTTATATCATCTTTAGGAAAAGCGCATTATTTTGTTGTAATATGTTCTTATTTATTTTACAATGTTCTATAAAAATTAAATAGTATATATTATGTTAAACACATTATTTTAATGTTGAAGCAAAGTGTTCTGATTTTAGTTGCAAAGATCTCCAACAAAGAATTAATTTTATAATTTTCCTGTATTTTTTTAAATGCCTAACGCATTATACAGAAACACTGTATACATCATAAATTGTAGTGTCATAGTACTATACTAAAAAATTTTGAAGTATAATAACTAATGCACAAGTGTTTTAAAAGATGTTATAAAAAAAGTTATACGCATTATTTTAATGCTAATTTAATGTGTTCATATTTATGTTACAAAGATCTCTAACAAAGAAATACTTTTCTAATTTCTATTTCTTTTACTTCCTTACGTATTATATAAAACTTTGTATATATCCTAATTTGTAGTGTCATAATACTATGCTAAGAATTTTTTAAGTATAATAACTACTATACAAATATTTTAAATGAAAATAGCGTTTTAAAAGATGATATAATGCTGTCTTCCAAATTTCTTTGCAGTTGCTGATACAGCACAACATTAAATTTAAAGCGATTGTATTTTCTCTTTCGTACGGTGTTATATCGTCTTCAAATTAAACGCATTAATTTAATGCTGATGTAATGTGTTCTGATTTATGTTACAAAGATATGTAACAAAGAAATAATTTTATAATTTTCCTATTTTATTTAATGCCTTACGCGTTATATACAAGCATTGTATAAATTCTAATTTACAGTATGAAAGTACTATGCTAAGAATCTTTGAGTATAATAAGTGAAGCTCAAGTGTTTTAAATGAAAACAGCGCGTTTTAAAAGACGATATATTGCTGTATCCCAAATATCTTCTCATTTGCTGATACAGCAAAATATTAAATTTAAAGACATTACATTTTCTCTTTAATACGGTGTTATATCATCTTAAAATTAAACTCATTAATTTAATGCTGATGTAATGCGTTGTGATTTATGTTACAAAGATCTATAACAAAGAAATAATTTTATAATTTTCCTATATTTTTTTAAATGCCTTACGCATTATATAGAAACACTGTATACATCCTAATTTGTAGCGTCATAGTACTGTGCTAAGCATTTTTGAAGTATAATAACTAATGCACAAGTTTTTAAATGAAAACAGCGTTTTAAAAGATGATATAATGCTGTCTTCCAAATTTCTTCTCATTTGCTGATACAGCACATCATTAAATTTAGAGAGATTACATTTTCTCTTTTATACGGTGTTATATCATCTTAAAATTAAACGCATTAATTTAATGCTGATGTAATGTGTTCTGATTTATGTTACAAAGATCTATAACAAAGAAATAATTTTATAATTTTACTATAATTTTTTAAATGCCTTTCGCATTATATACTAGAAACACTGTACACACCCTAATTTGTAGTCTCATAGTACTATGGTAAAAACATTTGACGTATAATAACTAATGCACAAGTATTTTAAAAGAAAACAGCGTTTTAAAAGATGATATAATGCTATCTTCCAAATTTCTTCTCAGTTGCTGATACAGCACAACATTAAATTTTAAGAGATTGTGTTTTCTCTTTCATAGGGTTGCTATATCATCTTTAGGAAAAACGCATTATTTTTGTTACAAAGTTCTATAATAATTAAATAGTATACAATATGTTAAACGCATTTTTTTAATATTAATGTAATGTGTTCTGATTTTTGTTGCAGAGATCTATAACAAAGAAATAATTTTATAATTTCTGTTTTTTTTAATGCCTTATGCATTGTATATAAACATTGTATACATCCTAATTTATAGTGTTATAGTACTATGCTAAGAATCTTTGAAGTATAATTATTAATGCACAATATTTTTTTCTGAAAACAGCGTTTTAAAGGATGATATAATACTGTCTTCCAAATTTCTTCTCAGTTGCTGACACAGCACAACGTTAAATTTAAAGAGATTATATTTTTTCTTTTATATGGTGTTATATCATCTTTAAGAAATACGCGTTATTTTAATACTTGTGTAAACTGTTTTCATTTATATTACAATGCTCTGTAACAATGAAGTAGTTTTATAGTTTCTTAATATGTATTAAATGTTTTGCATATTTTATAGAAACATTGCATACATCCTAAATTGTAAAGTCGTAGTATAAATGTTTGATATATAATAATAAATGCACAATTTTTTACAATAAAAACATTTCAGAAGATGGTATACTGCAATCTTACAATTTTTTTTTTTTTATAATGAGCTGATATAACAAAACAATTAAGTTAAAGAAATATTTTCTCTTTCGTACGGTTTTATATCATCTTAAATTTAAGCGAATTATTTTAATAGTGATTATAATAACTTCGCCTTCTTATTATAATGATCAATAATAATGAAGTTAGTTTTAATTTTTTTTTTAATTGCTTTTATATGAATTAGACAATATGTGTGTAAGTATTGCATACACTATTTATATACAAAGATCTATAACAACAAATTAGTTTTATAACTTTTTCAATAGTTTTTTAATACTTTACACATTATATAATACATTGTGCACATACTATATTGTTTTACCGTAATATTATACTGAGAATATAATAATTAATGCACATTTTTTTAAATGAAAACAGCGTTTCAAAAGGTGATAAAATACTTTCTTCCAAATTTCTTCTCAGTTGCTGATACAGCACAACATTAAATTTAGAGATTGCGTTATCTCTTTCATACGGTATTCTATCATCTTAATGTTAAACGTATTATTTTATTGCTCATGTAATATGATCTTATTTATGTTACAAAGATCTATAAAAAAGATATAGTTTTATAATTTTCCTATTTTTTTGTAATTACTTACGTATTATATAGAAACATTGTATACATCCTAATTATAGTATCAAAGTACTATGCTAAGAATCTTTGAGTATAATAAGTGTAGTAAGTATATTCAGCTCAAGTGTTTTAAATGAAAACAGCGCGTGTAAAAAGACGATATATTGCTGTATTCCAAATATCTTCTCAGTTGCTTATACAGCAAAACATTAAATTTAAAGAGATTACATTTTCTCTTTCATACGGTGTTATATCATCTTAAATTTAAACGCATTAATTTAATGCTGATGTAATGTGTTCTGATTTATGTTACAAAGATCTATAACAAAGAAATAATTTTATAATTTCTGTTTCTTTTAATTCCCTACGCAATATACAGAAACTTTGTATACATCCTAATTTTTAGTGTCAGACCTATGCTAAGAATTTTTGAAGTATAATGACTAACGAACAATTTTTTAAATGAAAATAGCGTTTTAAAAGTTATAATGATGTATTCCAAATTTCTTCTGAGATCTTTTTTCAACATAACATTAAGTTTTAAGACATTATATTTTCTCTTTCATACGGTGTTATATCATCTTTAGGAAAAGCGCATTATTTTGTTGTAATATGTTCTTATTTATTTTACAATGTTCTATAAAAATTAAATAGTATATAATATGTTAAACACATTATTTTAATGTTGAAGCAAAGTGTTCTGATTTTAGTTGCAAAGATCTCCAACAAATAATTAATTTTATAATTTTCCTGTATTTTTTTAAATGCCTAACGCATTATACAGGAACACTGTGTACATCATAAATTGTAGTGTCATAGTACTATACTAAAAAATTTTGAAGTATAATAACTAATGCACAAGTGTTTTAAAACATGTTATAAAAAAAGTTATACGCATTATTTTAATGCTAATTTAATGTGTTCATATTTATGTTACAAAGATCTCTAACAAAGAAATACTTTTCTAATTTCTATTTCTTTTACTTCCTTACGTATTATGTAAAACTTTGTATATATCCTAATTTGTAGTGTCATAATACTATGCTAAGAATTTTTTAAGTATAATAACTACTATACAAAAATTTTAAATGAAAATAGCATTTTAAAAGATGATATAATGCTGTCTTCCAAATTTCTTCGCAGTTGCTGATACTGCACAACATTAAATTTAAAGAGATTACATTTTCTCTTTCATACGGTGTTATATCTTCTTAAAATTAAATTCATTAATTTAATGCAGATGTAATGTGTTCTGATTTATGTTACAAAGATCTATAACAAAGAAATAATTTTATATATTCTATTTCTTTTAATTCCTTACGCATTATATAGAAAATTTGTATATATCCTAATTCGTAGTGGCATGGAACTATGCTAAGAATTTTTTAAGTATAATAACTAATATACAAGTATTTTTAATGAAAACAGCGATTTAAAAGATGATATAATGCTGTCTTCCAAATTTATTCGCAGTTGCTGATACTGCGCAACATTAAATTTAAAGAGATTGCATTTTCTCTTTCATACGGTGTTATATCATTTTAAAGTTAAACGAATTATTTTAATGCTGATGTAATGTGTTCTGATTTATGTTACAAAGTTCTATAACAGAGAAATAATTTTATAATTTTTCTATATATTTTTTAAATACCTTACGCATTATATACTAGAAACACTGTACACATCCTAATTTGTAGTCTCATAGTACTATGGTAAAAAAAATTTAATGTATAATAACTAATGCACAAGTATTTTAAAAGAAAACAGCGTTTTAAAAGATGATATAATGCTGTCTTCCAAATTTCTTCGCAGTTGCTGATACAGCACAATATTAAATTTAAAAAGATTAGATTTTCTCTTTCATACGGTGTTATATCATATTAAAATAAAACGCATTAACTTAATGCTGATGTAATGTGTTCTGATTTATGTTACAAAGATCTATAACAAAGTAATAATTTCATATATCCTATTTCTTTTAATTCCTTACGCATTATATAGAAACTTTGTGTATATCGTAATTTGTAGAGTCATAGAACTATGCTAAGAATTTTTTAAGTATAATAACTAATATACAAGTATTTTTAATGAAAACAGCGTTTTAAAAGATGATATAATGCTGTCTTCAAAATCTCTTCTGAGTTGCTGATACAGCACAACATTAAATTTAAAGAGATTACATTTTCTCTTTCATACGATGTTATATCATCTTAAATTTAAACGCATTAATTTAATGCTGATGTAATGTGTTCTGATTTATGTTACAAAGATCTATAACAAAGAAATAATTTTATAATTTCTGTTTCTTTTAATTCCCTACGCAATATACAGAAACTTTGTATATATCCTAATTTTTAGTGTCAGAACTATGCTAAGAATTTTTGAAGTATAATGACTAACGAACAATTTTTAAAATGAAAATAGCGTTTTAAAAGTTATAATGATGTATTCCAAATTTCTTCTGAGATCTTTTTTCAACACAACATTAAGTTTTAAGACATTATATTTTCTCTTTCATACGGTGTTATATCATCTTTAGGAAAAGCGCATTATTTTGTTGTAATATGTTCTTATTTATTTTACAATGTTCTATAAAAATTAAATAGTATATATTATGTTAAACACATTATTTTAATGTTGAAGCAAAGTGTTCTGATTTTAGTTGCAAAGATCTCCAACAAAGAATTAATTTTATAATTTTCCTGTATTTTTTTAAATGCCTAACGCATTATACAGAAACACTGTATACATCATAAATTGTAGTGTCATAGTACTATACTAAAAAATTTTGAAGTATAATAACTAATGCACAAGTGTTTTAAAAGATGTTATAAAAAAAGTTATACGCATTATTTTAATGCTAATTTAATGTGTTCATATTTATGTTACAAAGATCTCTAACAAAGAAATACTTTTCTAATTTCTATTTCTTTTACTTCCTTACGTATTATATAAAACTTTGTATATATCCTAATTTGTAGTGTCATAATACTATGCTAAGAATTTTTTAAGTATAATAACTACTATACAAAAATTTTAAATGAAAATAGCGTTTTAAAAGATGATATAATGCTGTCTTCCAAATTTCTTTGCAGTTGCTGATACAGCACAACATTAAATTTAAAGCGATTGTATTTTCTCTTTCCTACGGTGTTATATCGTCTTCAAATTAAACGCATTAATTTAATGCTGATGTAATGTGTTCTGATTTATGTTACAAAGATATGTAACAAAGAAATAATTTTATAATTTTCCTATTTTATTTAATGCCTTACGCGTTATATACAAGCATTGTATAAATTCTAATTTACAGTATGAAAGTACTATGCTAAGAATCTTTGAGTATAATAAGTGAAGCTCAAGTGTTTTAAATGAAAACAGCGCGTTTTAAAAGACGATATATTGCTGTATCCCAAATTTCTTCTCAGTTGCTGATACAGCAAAATATTAAATTTAAAGACATTACATTTTCTCTTTAATACGGTGTTATATCATCTTAAAATTAAACTCATTAATTTAATGCTGATGTAATGCGTTGTGATTTATGTTACAAAGATCTATAACAAAGAAATAATTTTATAATTTTCCTATATTTTTTTTAATGCCTTACGCATTATATAGAAACACTATATACATCCTAATTTGTAGCGTCATAGTACTGTGCTAAGCATTTTTGAAGTATAATAACTAATGCACAAGTTTTTAAATGAAAACAGCGTTTTAAAAGATGATATAATGCTGTCTTCCAAATTTCTTCTCATTTGCTGATACAGCACATCATTAAATTTAGAGAGATTACATTTTCTCTTTTATACGGTGTTATATCATCTTAAAATTAAACGCATTAATTTAATGCTGATGTAATGTGTTCTGATTTATGTTACAAAGATCTATAACAAAGAAATAATTTTATAATTTTTCTATAATTTTTTAAATGCCTTTCGCATTATATACTAGAAACACTGTACACACCCTAATTTGTAGTCTCATAGTACTATGGTAAAAACATTTGACGTATAATAACTAATGCACAAGTATTTTAAAAGAAAACAGCGTTTTAAAAGATGATATAATGCTATCTTCCAAATTTCTTCTCAGTTGCTGATACAGCACAACATTAAATTTTAAGAGATTGTGTTTTCTCTTTCATAGGGTTGCTATATCATCTTTAGGAAAAACGCATTATTTTTGTTACAAAGTTCTATAATAATTAAATAGTATACAATATGTTAAACGCATTTTTTTAATATTAATGTAATGTGTTCTGATTTTTGTTGCAGAGATCTATAACAAAGAAATAATTTTATAATTTCTGTTTTTTTTTAATGCCTTATGCATTGTATATAAACATTGTATACATCCTAATTTATAGTGTTATAGTACTATGCTAAGAATCTTTGAAGTATAATTATTAATGCACAATATTTTTTTCTGAAAACAGCGTTTTAAAGGATGATATAATACTGTCTTCCAAATTTCTTCTCAGTTGCTGACACAGCACAACGTTAAATTTAAAGAGATTATATTTTTTCTTTTATATGGTGTTATATCATCTTTAAGAAATACGCGTTATTTTAATACTTGTGTAAACTGTTTTCATTTATATTACAATGCTCTGTAACAATGAAGTAGTTTTATAGTTTCTTAATATGTATTAAATGTTTTGCATATTTTATAGAAACATTGCATACATCCTAAATTGTAAAGTCGTAGTATAAATGTTTGATATATAATAATAAATGCACAATTTTTTAAAATAAAAACATTTCAGAAGATGGTATACTGCAATCTTACAATTTTTTTTTATAATGAGCTGATATAACAAAACAATTAAGTTAAAGAAATATTTTCTCTTTCGTACGGTTTTATATCATCTTAAATTTAAGCGAATTATTTTAATAGTGATTATAATAACTTCGCCTTCTTATTATAATGATCAATAATAATGAAGTTAGTTTTAATTTTTTTTTTAAATTGATTTTATATGAATTAGACAATATGTGTGTAAGTATTGCATACACTATTTATATACAAAGATCTATAACAACAAATTAGTTTTATAACTTTTTCAATAGTTTTTTAATACTTTACACATTATATAATACATTGTGCACATACTATATTGTTTTACCGTAATATTATACTGAGAATGTAATAATTAATGCACATTTTTTTAAATGAAAACAGCGTTTCAAAAGGTGATAAAATACTTTCTTCCAAATTTCTTCTCAGTTGCTGATACAGCACAACATTAAATTTAGAGATTGCGTTATCTCTTTCATACGGTATTCTATCATCTTAATGTTAAACGTATTATTTTATTGCTCATGTAATATGATCTTATTTATGTTACAAAGATCTATAAAAAAGATATAGTTTTATAATTTTCCTATTTTTTTGTAATTACTTACGTATTATATAGAAACATTGTATACATCCTAATTATAGTATCAAAGTACTATGCTAAGAATCTTTGAGTATAATAAGTGTAGTAAGTATATTCAGCTCAAGTGTTTTAAATGAAAACAGCGCGTGTAAAAAGACGATATATTGCTGTATTCCAAATATCTTCTCAGTTGCTTATACAGCAAAACATTAAATTTAAAGAGATTACATTTTCTCTTTGATACGATGTTACATTATCTTAAAATTACACGCATTAATTTAATGCTGATCTAATGTGTTCTGATTTATGTTACAAAGATCTATAACAAAGAAATAATTTTATAATTTTCCCATTTTTTTTAAATGCCTTACGCATTATATAGAAACACTGTATACTTCCTAATTTGTAGTTTCATAGTACTGTGTGCTAAGTATTTTTGAAGTATAATAACTAATTCACAAGTTTTTAAACGGAAAAAGCGTTTTAAAAGATGATATAGTGCTGTCTTCCAAATTTCTTCTTGGTTGCTGATACAGCACAACATTAAACTTAGAGATTACATTCTCTCTTTCATACGGTGTTATATCATCTTAAAATTGAACGCTGATGCAATGTGTTCTGATTTATGTTACAAAAATATATATATCAAAGAAATAATTTATAATTTTCTTATATTTTATTAAATGCCCTACGCATTATATAGAAGCACTGTATGCATCCTAATTTGTTGTGTCATAGTGCTATATTAAGATTTTTTGAAGTATAACTAATGCCCAAGTTTTTAAATGAAAACAGCGTTTTAAAAGATGATATAATGCTGTCTTCCAAATTTCTTCTCAGTTGCTGATACAGCAAAACATTAAATTTTGAGATTGCGTTATCTCTTTCATACGGTATTATATCATCTTAATGTTAAACGCATTATTTTAATGCTCATGTAATATGACCTTATTTATGTTACAAAGATCTATAAAAAAGAAATAATTTTATAATTTTCCTATTTTTGTTTGATGCCTTACGCGTTATATAGAAGCATTGTATACATCCTAATTTATAGTATGAAAGTACTGTGCTAAGAATCTTTGAGTATAATAAGTGAAGCTCAAGTGTTTTAAATGAAAACAGCGCGTTTTAAAAGACATTATATTGCTGTATCCCAAATTTCTTCTCTTTTGCTGATACAGCAAAATATTAAATTTAAAGAGATTACATTTTCTTTTTAATACGGTGTTATATCATCTTAAAATTAAACTCATTAATTTAACGCTGATGTAATGCGTTCTGATTTATGTTACAAAGATCTATAACAAAGAAATAATTTTATAATTTTCCTATATTTTTTAAATGCCTTACGCATTATATAGAGACGTTGTACACACCCTAATTTGTAGTGTCATAGTACTCTTCTAAGTATGATAACTAATGCACAAGTTTATTAAATGAAAACAGCGTTTTAAAAGATGACATAATGATGTATTCCAAATTTCTTCTCAGTTGCTGACACAGCACAGCCTTAAATTTTAAGAGATTATATTTTCTTTTTCATATGGTGTAGTATCATCTTTAAGAAAAACGCTTTATTTTATTTTAATACAGATGTAATATGTTCTTATTTATGTTACAGTTTTCTGTAACGATGAAATGGTCTTCTAGTTTTCCTAATATATTTTAAACGCTTTACATATTATATAGAAATCTTTTATACATCCTAATTTGTAATGTCGTATTACTGTGCTAAGAATGTTTGGTATATAATAACTAAAGCACAAATTTTTAAAAACGAAAACTGCGTTTCAAAAGATGATATACTGCTGTCTTCCAAATGTTTTTCCCAGGTGCTGATACAGCAAAACAATAAATTTAAAGCGATATTTTCTTTTTCATACGGCGTTCTATCATCTTGAATTTAAGCGCATTATTTTAATACTGATATAATAGCTTCTCCTTCATGTTATAATGATAAATAATAATTAAGTTAGATTTAAACTTTAAAAAATTGTTTTTAAAATGAATTATAAAATATGTATGTTAGTTATTGTATACACCATTCATTTACAGCATCATGCTGTGCTGGTTAAGAATTTTCAGGACTGTTTATAACGCGCAGGATTCATAAAATAAAAACACAAGAAGTTATTCGATCGAAATAATATATACGTATATGTAGAATGTATATTTTTAATTCTAACTCTGTTTTTCTGTCCAGGAATATGTCAAAACTTCACACGACAAATGTAGAAAAAGTAACCTAAAAAAAAAAAAAAAAAAGATAAATAAAAATTGACAAAAGTATTCTTTTAAAAGGAAAAAGGTTATGCAATTTTCTGGAAACTGGACTAGTAGGTCTAATTTTTTTACGTATGTGAAACTGAAAGTAAAAAATTTTTTTATCTAATATCAGAAAGTATGTCCAAAATTCAGCTTCACATTTTAGAATTAAATATGTCCTCAAAGAAGTAACATACGTTGAATTTTACGCTGTGCAACAGGTAAATACAGTTTGAGGTTCACTTAATGCATGCAAACTGCATAATTTTTACTTTTTTCTATGTTCAATAGAACAAAGTATTGGATTCGTAAAAATTTTCGACGTCGGGTTTTTGATGTATTTACACGTTTTGAGAGCTGTAGAGCAAGATTTGACCATTTTTAGAAAATGTCTGTCTGTCTGTGTGTGTGAGAGAGAGAGAGAGAGACAAAATTTTGTTGCAACTGTATCTCAGGAACTACTGCACAGAATTTCATACAAATTGGTATGTAGTTGCACCTTGACATAAATTAGTGCTTATCAACTTTTGGTAAAAATTGTCTTACAGGTTGCGTTGCCATCCGGCTTTTTCTAAATTTTTAACATTGTGGTATAGGACAAAATTTTGTATAAATGTGTATAAAGAGAATTATTTTTTAATAATCATTAAGAAATTTACAAGAATTATTTATAATAGAGATACTCAACTGGGGAAAAAATTTGTATGTGTGGGAGCCTCACCTCCCCCCCCCTCCTGGGGGGGAAGTCCCCCTTCGAGGGGAGTAAATTTTCATGATGGGTATTTTTCAAAAGAGCTCGCCAATACCTTTAAAACGAATGGTTGAACCATCGATCTACGATAATTTACAGTAAAGTTATCGATTTTTTTCCTTTTTAACAAAAAAAAAAAAAAAAAAAAGACCCTTTATATATATATATATATATATATATATATATATATATATATATATATATTTAGTGTTATTCTACTTCTCTAATATGGAAATCGTCTGCATTATCATGGAAAAGTAATTTTTTTAAATAATAATTTTAATAAATTATTTTTACTGAGTGAATTTGTGTAGGAAAATATAGAAGAAAGTCCTGTGGTGGCCACAACATACTAGTTTCTTTATTATTAATATTGGATTTAGTACCATTAATTATTTAAAGGCAATGCATCATTTTCTTGACTTGTCAAAAATTACTAAAAAAACATATAGCTTTAGCAAAATAACTCGGTCTAATCCCTTTGAGGGGAGGTTTAGTACAAATGTATAAGCATTTTTAAAACTTTCCAACAAGGTTGAAAAGTGTTAATGAATTTGATCGTTTCGCGCTCTAATATCCGTAAATATTCGTGAAATTTCTTGAAACTGATATATGTTATTTAAGTTTATTATCGAATGATCGTATTGAAATTGGAGTGAATACCTCTACTAGTTTTTGTACAAGGACACCTGAAAACATTTCAAAGCATTGTGTTCTACGAGAGGTATTTCTATAAACAATATTTTAATACCATTACTTTTCACAAATCTTAAAGAAATTGAAATATGTTATTCAAGCTCACAATCGAATGTTCCCTATTGAAAATGGAGTAAAACCCATCATTGGTTTGTATACAAGGACACCCGAAAGTATCCCAAAGTATAATTTTAATAACTTTACCTTGCACAAATCTTAATAAAATTAAAATAAATCATTCATATGCAGAAAAGAATGTTTTTATGGAATACAGTATGATTAGCATTAGATTTATAGGACCACACAAATATATTCAGTTACATTAAGAGTTACTACTGAAATATTGCTGGAATTGACTTTATGTTAAACGTTTTTATCATTTTCTAAATGTTTTTAACATTTCCCAACAAAATTGAAAAGTGTTAATGACACTTTATCTGCCTGATGTCACTTTGTTTCTCTGCCCGCGCTCTAACTCCTGTACATATTCGTGGAATTTCTTGAAAGCGATAAAAAATTTTTCAAGTTCTCTATGGATGTTCCCTGTTGAAAATTGAGGGAATATCTGTATTAGTTTGTGTACATGGATAACTGAAAGTGTTTCAAATCATTCCGTTCTATGAGAGGTATTTCTATAAACCAAATTTTAATAACTTTATTTCCGAAATTAAAAAAGCCCTAGCGATTTCGAAATAGTACACTGATTTCCTATTTCAATCACACTTTTAAAGAGTTGAGTGTTACTTCTAATAGAGTAGAGATTATGTAGAAAATAGGAATTGGAATGAAGAATTTTCAAGCCACGTATAAAGTTTCTAGCTCAAATGTTTTCTAAATTATACATCATAATTCCATTTTTTCTTCTATTTTCTCTACATGAAAGGGTTAAGCAACTTTTTTTTTGTTTATATTTCATTAAAAATGAAAATAGAGAAGGAAATTTTGTGGAAAATTTCTAGTTTCCAGTTCAAAGGGTTTTAAAATTGCATAACATACCCTTATTTTTACATCCTTTTATCTTTTTAATAAAGTTGAGCTATATTTTAATACTGTAATTAATACGTATAAGAAAGAAGAATATTTCTTGGGAATGTAAATTTTTAGCTTAGGTGATTCCCAATCTGCACTACCTCTTTTACTCCATTCTCCCTTCTTGAAGGTGTAGAATACTTTTTAAACGTGTACAAAATATGAAATTCAATGAAAAATTTTCGTATCAAATATCAAGTTTTCAAGCTCAATTGGTTTTCGAAATTGCACAACATACAAGCATTTTACCACTATTTCACGTCTATTTAGAGGATGGGTGGAAAATTTGGTCATAGTATTGCGATTATGAGCTTGAATGATAAAATGTCATTCCAGTTTATCATGTGTATAGATTAAGGGTAAATCAGACATAAGGTACTTTGGAGTTTGATCCATCGTTATTCCCAAATTCTTATGTACTTACTAGCAGGCTTTGCCCGCTTCGCTGGTCATTATATTGAAATGAATCCCCAAAACAGCATATCATTGATAATAATAAAATATCTAAAAAAAAAAAAAAATCATTGAAATCCGTCAAAATCTAATTTTAAGTTGCCCAATGCCTTCGGCAGTCCCTTACCTGCTTTTTACTCCCCCTCCCTCGCGGTTACAGTTGAAAGTTTTACAAAATCTCATCAAAGTGCATATTTCGCGCACTTAATTAACATCCACACACCAAAATTCGCCATTCTTAGGTAATTTGGACGGATTTAAGCTTCAAAATGTGGTTTTTGCCCCGCCCGCCCCAAGAGGAAGGAGGGGGGAGGGGGGGTAAATTTCCAAAATTACTTTATAATTCATGTTGCATACACATACCTGACCGACACATAAAAAAATTGAGATCATGAAATTATTTAAAGCTGGGCTATGCTTTAAAATTTTTTTTTTTTAAATCTCTCCTCCCGTTCTTAAAGGAGGGAAGGAGGAGTGAATTTAGCAAAATCTCTTCATACTATGAGTTAGATACATATAATCGTCCCTTACATATAAAATGTCCAACCTTGGATAATTTAGTGCAGCGTTACGCATGAATACATGTTTTTGCCCCCCATTCTCCAAAGGGCGGTAGGGTGGAATTTCATAAAATCCCTTTGTAGTGTGTGTTCAGTTCGATTTCCTCGTGTGTTGAGTACCCTTCTTCCAAAATCTTTTCCCTTCCCTCCCCCCTTAAAAATCCAAAATTCCAAAATCGCAGAAAATAATTTTTTTGTACTGAAGTCTGGTCTTTCCATCTGCAATTTCTTCACCGTTAAGTAATTTGGAGCCGGGTTAAGCCTTCTGCCCCCCCAGGAGACGGGGGGGGTATTTTGCAAAATTCCTTTTTATTTGGGGGTCAGGCTCCGAAATCCAACCTGGTCACTAAAATTTGTGACCCTCTTTCCCACAGAATCGTCATGGCAGTGTTGAGTCAGTGAATCATTGAGTTTACTCTTTTATATGTACAGATTTGTTTATATTTTTTATGGACTACTTGGCTTAAGGTTGTTGTCACAAAAATAGAGTCCTTGGCGAAAAATGTCCTATCTACTTCAGTATTAAAATTAAAAATATACCCAGGATTATCAACTAATAAAGCTCTTTAATACAGATCTGAATTAGCTTTCATTTTCTTATTATTTAATTTTGATAATGACGTTATGTTGTCATGTGCCTAAGCAAATTTAATATGTATTATTTTTATTATTATTATTCGCGTGAAATATTCTTTGGCAACAATTAAAAATTAAAATAAATTATTTTAAAATTTTATTATAGAAGAAATATTTATATTATACAGAAGATTAATTAAAAATTTACATTTTTTCCGGTATAAATAGTAGCCTATGTCTTATTCCAGACTATTACCTATCTCTATACAAAATTTCATCCAGATCCGTTTAGCCGTTGTGGTGTGATTGAGTAACAAACATCCATCCAAACTTTCGCATTTATACTATTAGTATAGATTATAGTTATGTGCATGTGTTAGATTGAGTTATTTTGCTATCAAATTGACAAAATTTTAATTTTAAATTTCAAAACTCTGTCGTTCTTGGCGCTTATTGTATTTGGTGATCAAAAACGTAATACGAAAATATGTATGCCAGATGTATATTTTCGTAATATGCATTGTACGAAATATTGTTTCATATTATTCATTACTCTCTTAATATAAGTTGTTAAAATAACCATGATTTTTGAAAGGAATTAAATTATGTTCGCCAAATAATTTGTCGATATATATATATATATATATATATATATATATATATATTTTTTTTTTTTTTTTTTTTATGCTAAGGATGACCGATATCAAATCTATTCCGCTGCAATATCGTATCTTATATCAGATACTTCATTTAGACATTTGGAAAGAAATTTGACTTCAAATTATGATAGAATATTTATCATTTTCCTTTTAATTAGTGTATTAGTTGGATATTTATTGTGTAAATATCATCCTTTGAAATGAAATGTTTGTGTTTTCAATCGAATATAGAAGTTTGCCATTTTTTTTTCCTAGAGTTTTGATATTAAAAATTCAAATTTTGTCAATTTTACAACAAAAATAACTTAATCTAACGCATGGACATGATAACTAATACATACCTATACCTAAATATAGGATTTAAATCAGGAAATAAATTTCCTCGATTTTTAATAATTTTTTACAAAAAATCCAATGGGCGTTTAACATAGGACATATTTTTCTTGAATCCACAAACGGCCAGTGACGTCATCACTTCGCTTGCGTATTAGCACTTTATCAATGTGTAAAAGAAATTTTTAATTAAAAATGACGTCAATTTTTGTGAGATGCATAATTTTTTTTTTTTTTAATTTTTTATCGTTCACTTTTAGATAAATGTATTTATTTTCCTGTTGAAAAAAATAAATAAATTCGTTTTTTTTTTTTTTGGCAACAATTAAATTATGGATAAATTTAAATGGCTAATTTTTTGCTATTATTAGCTTACAAAATTGCTATTTTATGCATAAAAATCGCAAAAAAATTTTTTTTTTGGAATAAAAGGTATCCAACTTTTTAAGTTAGGGTATAAGCTATCTCCATTACAAATTTCATCGAAATCCGTCGAGCAATTCTTGCGTGAAACTCAGTCAAATAAATTCACGGACATTCACATTTATCTGTATATATATATAAATTACGTGTCACGATGTTTGTCCGGGGTAAACTCCTAAACTAAGGAACCGATTTTAATGAAATTTTGCACACTGTGTGCAGTTTGGTCCAACTTGAGAGATAGGATAGTTTTTATCTCAATTTATTGTCACAATATTGTTTTATTGCAATTATTTGTTAATTATAGACCTTTATTAAAGTTGCTCCATAATATCTGTTAGTTCCATTAATTTAATTGTTGCCAAAAAAAAAAAAAAAATACGAGTTCATTTTCTTTCGACATAAAAATAAATACATTTAAGCAAACGTGAACGTTAAAAAATTATAAAAAGTTAAATTGTGCATCTCACGAAAATTGACGTCATAATCAATTTAAAGATTTTATACACATTGATAAAGTGCTAATGTAGTTCTATCATAGATATAGTAATATATATAGATCTCTCATCCCCATGTTATCGTACAAAGATTTTTGATGCCGAAAAAAAGGAAAAAAAAAAAAAAAAAAAAAAGCTTTGGAAACAGCCATTAAGTGGTATTGAAAAAAAAAAAAGAAAGAAAGAAATATGAATTTGAAACTGTATCTGGAGTCTTCCATTCCCCTTTAGCAAATAAATTATTCATAAATTTTATTTGCTAAAATATTAGTATGTATTCCCGTGTGTATTCACTCGGGGAAAGACGGCCATATTTTGGTAAAAACGTCGTCTTTTCCCAAATGAAAAGGAATAACTTTTTTCTCCCCAATGATCACTCTATTCTATATATGCTATACTATATCTATGAGTTCTATACGCAAGCGAAGTGTGACTCACTGACCGTCTGTGCAGCCAAGAAAAAGATTTCCTATGTTAATTGCCCACTGGATTTTTTGTAAGAAATTATTAAAAATCGAGGAAATTTATTTCCCGATTTTAATCCTTATATTTGGGTATAGATATTTATTAGTTATCGCGGGTGTTAGATTGAATTATTTTGCTGTCAAATTGACAAAATTTTAATTTTAAATTTCAAAACTCTGTCGCCCTTGGCTTTTTTTTATTATTATTGTTATTATTTGGCGATCAAAAGCGTAACACGAAAATATACATGCCAGATGTATGCATTGTACGAAATGTAATATGTATTATTCATTGTACGTATGTATGACATGTAATATGTATTGTACGAAATATTGTTTCATATTATTCATTACTCTTTTAATATAAGTTGTTAAAATAACCATGATTTTTGAAAGGAATTAAATATTTTCGCCAGATAATTTGGCGATATTCTTTTTTTTTCGCCAAGGATGACAGAAATGAAATCTATTCCGCTGCAAAATATTAGTATCTTACATCAGATATTTTATTTAGACATTTGAAAACAAATTTGACTTCAAACTATGATAGAATATTTATCATTTTCCTTTTAATTAGTATATTATTAGTATATTAAAATTTAAAAGCATGGTATATAAAAAGTTTTTTTTTTTTTTTTTTTTAATCTTATAATTATTCTTATCTTAATCCTCAATGTTTCCCATCTTTATTAACTTGAATTTACTATTAAAATTTTAACATACTCAAAAACTTCTCATCACTTCGTTAAAATACACTAAACTTTTCCAAAATCTTTTTCTATTTAAAATGATACATGTATTTACTTTAAATGTCCAATATTTCATAAGATTTCCAATTTTAAAGTTTTAAAATATTTATCAAATTTACTTATTTTTCTGGTTTAGCCTTATTGTTTTCCTTTTTATAACTACAGCTGTTGCAATCTTTAAAATATTTAAAATGATGAGGTCATTTTATAGTAAAATTATCCATTATAGCATATATTATATTTCACTCCTCCATAAAAATTGATTTTAAAATCGTCTGTTTCTTTTATACTTTTATTTTAATAGAATTTTAATAGAATTTAATTTATATATTAGTCATTTTAGCAATTTTATCCAAAGTAGCATTAGAAATAATATATATCACTTCTCCTTTAAAATTTATAGGACCCTACAATAAAACTAATTTGTGCTTAATATCAACACTACGAAAATTTTTATCAATCGCTTCCAAATTTTGACCTAAGTTTCAAATCTCAACCCTGTGGGTTTTTACATTGGCTACAACGTTTTCGTCTTTGTTCGTAAATAATAATTTGACTGTACTAAATAGTTTACAGCCGTATAATTCAACGTATAACTTAGTCACAGCAACGCGTGGCCGGGTCTGCTAGTATATATATATAAGATTGTCATTCACTACGGTATGTTTCTGAATCTCTCTATTGGGCGGAATATTCACTAAAATGTCAATGAAACAATTAACAGTACAAAATAAAAATGATTAGGAAAAACACATAAACATTAACCAAATCAGTAAAATATTAAGCTATAATATAAAAGAAATAATAATAAAAAGGTGCCTCAAACGAATAATTAAATTTCAGATATTGGCCCTTAATCAGAAAATGAAACTACAAAAAGTATAGGCTTTTGTGTGGTGCTGTCATCTGTTGTGAATTTTAAGAAATATTTTCTCTTTTCTTAACACAGTTCAAAATTCCACAATTTTGGTTAATAAACAAAAAAGTTACAATTTTTTTGCAAATTAAATTTTATTCTAACTTCGAAAAGATGTATATGATACGCTATATTAAGAATTTGGGTTTTAAAAGTTTTTTTAAATAGATTATTTTAATATCAATGGAATAGAGAAACCATAATCGCTCATCATTTTTACGGTTTTAAAAAATTAGCCCAACTGATGTAAATATGTATTTCTAATGTATCAAAAAAAAAAAATAATAATAATAATAATAATAATAAATAAATAAGTAAATAAAAACATACTTTGAGTTGTTCTTTTTATTTAGTTTTCATAGAATACAGAAATCAATATACAGAAATGAGACCATTTGCGTTGTTTTACATTGTAATCATATTGTATACGCAAAAAACACGCAGTTACTTACGAATGCTTATGTACTTAGGAATTTTTTTAATCTCTTAGTTCAGCCTTTTTAAAATACAAAAGTATTATAGTAGACCATTTACATGGTTCTTTATATAACACAACTGCCCCCAGATTAAAATACATGACAGGCATACTTTGCCACTTTAAAATTTTTGATTATCCTAATTAATAAAAGTCATAAATCAAAATTCTAAACAATTTGGAAGACTTTTTTAAGCGTCACCCAACTGCAATAAATGTGTATCATTAATATATGCAAATAAAATACATTAGATAACTTTGGATTTATTATTCTCTTTATATACCATTAACAGATTACCAAAACTATAACTCCCGACCATAAGGCCGGCTTTAAAGTAAAACGGTTGCCTGAATTGTGTATTATTAAAATACGCAAAAAACATACTTAAAGCACTTTGGATTCTTTTAATCTTTTAGTTAGACATTTTTAGAATACAAAAAACAATATATAAGATCATTTGCATGATTTTAAAGTGTAACTTACTGGCCCCAAATGTGTATATTAAAAGTAATTACACTTAAGAAGATGCATATCGCTAAATTTAAAGGTCTTATTAGAAAAACATTGCTATTTTCCATGTGCGAAGAACGGATAGAACAGTTATTCCCCATTCCTTCCCCCTTTAAGGACTAAATTTATGAAACTTCTTATCCTTAACTTTAATTAAGGCCTAAGAGAAGACGTTTTGCTAAATTTTAAGCTTTTATTGAAAGCCACTGCAGCCATACGGTGAAAATGTTAAAAAAAACTTCGGCTTTCCTTTTCGATCAGAAGGTTTAACGTCATCCAGTAATAAGTTGTTGAGAGAGTTCTTAGCTGTTTGTTTTGCCTCTGTTTGTAGCTCTGGTGCAACATTAACGTCCTGTCAGAGGTTTTAATGTTGCGTTAGTTCCACAAAATGGGCGAGAGATTTTTAACGTCGCGAGACAACGTCAAAGTGAAGGCTGAGAGGATTTAATGTTGCACTAGAGCAACAAAAGCTTGAGAGGTTTTATATTCGCACTAGATCAACAAAGGGTTTGAAGGGGGGCGTTTAACGTCGAGTTAAAGTTGCTGTACCGGATGAGAAGAAGGTTACGTGACAATAGAGCTACAAAGTTGGTGAGAATATTTTGAAATGCAAGGGGATTGAGAGGAAGTTGAGATGGTTTAAAGTAGCAAAGGGGTTGTGGTGCTAGCTTGAGTGTGGTTTGAAAGGATTTAACGTCAAATAGGGTGAGAGAGTTTATCGTTACTCTAGAGCTACAAAGTGGGTTAATGTCGCAAAAGAACAGTACAAGTGAAAGTTAAGTGGGTTTAACTTCACACTACAGCTTCAAGTAGTTAAGTGGGTATAACTTCGCACTAGAGCTAAAAAGCTGTTCAAAGGTTTTAATGTCGCTTCAGAGCTACGAAGTTTTTAAGATTGATTAACGTCACTAGAGGGTAGATGCGAAAATCAAGGTATTTTAACATCGCACTAGAGCAGCAACATATGATGGTTGAGGGGAAAGTTGAGTTTAACTTCGCACTAGAACTACATAATTGTTCGACATTTTTAGCATCACAAGAACGTCGATATTGTGTAGATTGAAAAGATTAAATGTTGCACTATAGCTACAAAGTATTTAGACAAGTGTTAATGTAGTTCTAGAATTAGAAAAAATGGATTTAACGTTGGGGGCCAAGGATTTAAACATCGTACTCGAGCAAAAAATGAGTTGAATGGGTATAAAGTTGCTTTAAAGCTAATATTGTTGAGATGTTTTAATATAGCACGAGAAGCAAACAGAGGGTCTAATTTCGCGTTAGAGCTTCAAAGTAGGTGGAAAATTACGATACAGTAAGAAAAATGGTATAGGTGACGATTGAGATGGTTTAACGTCGTATTAAAGCTACAGTCGGCAACAAAAATATCTGACCACTAGCAAAAATTCTTGTATAGAAAAAGTACACTTAATACTGTTTTGTTAAATCCTTGTCGAATCTTGTTCTTTGACTGACTAAGAACAGGATTTGACAAAGATTTATTTAACAAAACTGTTTTAAGTGTACTTTTTTATATAGGAATTTTTGCTAGTGCTCGGAGACTTTCGCTGCCAACTGTAAAAGTAGCTGAGAAGGTAACGGGGCACTAAAGCTAAAAAGTTGTTGAAACGTTAAACACCACTTGGACTTCAAAATGGTTGAAAGTATTTAACGTCGCACTAGCGCTACTAATCTGCTGCGGAGTTTGACTTCGCACTCGAGCTACAAAATGGATGAAAGTGTTTACATGTCGCATTAGAATATAGTGACCATATGAGTACCTTTATAACACAGTAGCATTAATAACTATTACAATTACTCAATTACAGAGGTATCGTTTATGTGAAATAAATAGAACTTAAAGGGTAATAATTACGATAAATAATTTCCATTCTTCAACTTTTCTAAATTTAGAAAAACGATTTCAAAATGTGGACTGTCTTCAAATTTCGAGGACATGTGGTCCCCATACACTAGAACTACAAAGTTGTTGGAGTTTTTAACTTTGCAGTTGCAGGCAGTTTAAGATGACGGTTAAATTGAAGGTTGAGAGGAATTAGCGTCGCGGTAGAGTTACCTTTAGACTGTTTAACGTCGCAATACAGCTACAAAATGGGTGATAAATTCTGAGAGTTAAATACTGTGCTACAGCGGAAAATAGTTATAAAGTCGAGAGCAAAATGCAGAAGCTAGTGCAAAACGCTAGCAATAATTCAGTACCCTTAATACTTTTTTGCAAAATTAGTCCTTAGCGAATCATGTGCTTAGTCTGACTAAGAATATGATTCGACAAGAGTTTATTTAACAAACTAGAATAAAGTGTACTCTTTTTACATAGGAATTATTGCTAGTGTTCGAAATAATTTCCTGCCGACTGTACGTCAAATGAAGATTGTGGTGCCGGTTGATGTGAAAGTTGAGAGGGTTTAAACGCAAGAGGATTGTTGTGATGATTGGAGTGATTGTTGATATGATTTGACGTCGTACTACAGCTACAAAGTAATTGTGAAGATTTAATTTTCAATGTCGCACTACAGACAAAAAATTGCTGAAAGGATTTGCTGTTTGTCTAGAGCCACCGAACCGTTGAGCTAGTTTAACGTTACACTAGAGTAGGAAATTTTCAAGGTCACACTGGAGATACAATGTCGTTGGGAATATTTAATGTTGGTCTAGCGACACAATGTAACGAGATATTTTTTATGTCGCCAGAGAATGGTAGAGATAAAGGCATAGATTTAGTAATAAGACATATATTGGTCATTGGGGGGAAAAAAATGCCTTTATACTCGGAGAAAAGTCCACAATATGGCCGCCTTTCTCGGAGTGAATACACGCGGATAATTTAGAATATAAAAATTTATGAATAATTTATGTACTAAAGGTGAATGAAAAACTGCAGATACAGTCGGTAACAAAAGTGTCCGAACACTAGCAAAAATTCCTATGTAAAAAAAGTACACTTCACAGGGTTTTGTTAAATAAATCCTTGTCGAATCCTGTTCTTAGACTGACTAAGAACAGGATTCGACAAGGATTTTGTTAACAAAACCCTATGAAGTATAATTTTTTTTACGTAGGAAATTTTGCTAGTGTTCGAACACTTTTGTTACCTACTGTAAATAGTTAAAAGATTTCCTGTTGCACTAAAATTACAAAGCAGTTGAGTGGGTTTAACGTCGCTTTAAAGCTAAAAATTGACTGAGAGGATTTAATGTCGCAATAAAGATAAAATATAATTGGAAAGGCGGCAGGTTGAGTTTAATGTCACACTAGTGCTAAGCTATGGGTATTAACGACGGTGTGGGACGCACTCCTACAGATGGTCCGGAGACATTCCCTCATAATTTCTGTCCTCTACGGAAGGGATAGCATCCCCGTCTCGGTGATGCACAGAAGAACAATTGTAAATGAAAGGATTCAATATCCACTACAGCTACAAAAATATAATGATGTTTAACGATGCTGGTCAGAGCTTATAAAATTTCTCTAAATTTGCGATAGCGGACGAGAGATTATTAATATCGTAAAAGAAGTTGAAGGTTGACGGAATTTAACGTCTTTTTAAAGTGAGAGAATGGTTTGGAAAGTTTAATGCGGCACTAGTGCTACAGAGTTAGTAACACCGAGATGGGGTTAAGATGTCAGTTAAATTGGGTGCTGAAAGATTTTGACGTCGCTCTAGAGCAAAGCAGTTGAAAAAGAGCATCACATTTCAATTACAATTTCAGTGGGTTTGTTAAACATCGAAATAAAGCTACAAATTGATTGAGTTTTTTTTAACGTCGCACTAGAGCTACAAATCGTATCAGTTTGAGTAATGGGCACTAGTGCTACAGAGTTGGTGCGTGTGTTAAAAGTCGTTAAGACGACATTGACAGGGATTAAGAGTTAGTTTAATTGGAGATTGAGAGGATTTTAACGTCGCTGAAGAGCTTTTAGACGGTTCAAAAAGGTTTAATGTAGCAACTGAACTACAAATATTCTTGTGAAAAAATTAACGTCGCACTAGAGCTACAAAATACATCAGATATTTTGAGGTCGCACTAAAGCTATGAATTTATAGAGATCTTAAGGTCGTATTAGAGCTACAAAAGTGTAAAAAAAAGTTGTAACGGTCGCACACGAGCGACAAATTTATTCAGTTATTTAATGTCGCGCTAGAGCTACGAATTGATCGAGTTTTTTGTTTAACGTCGCACTACAGCTACAAATTGATGGAAGTATTTTAAAGTGGCACTAGAGCTGCAAAACAGTGTAAAAGGGTGTATCGTCGGACAAGAGCTACAAATAGATATTTTAAGGTCGCACTAGAGCTACGAATTGACTCAGTTGTTTTAAGATCGCGTTAGAGCAACGAATTATTTGAGGTGTTGTTTCACGTCGCATTACAGCTAAAAATTGATAAAGTTATTTTAAGGTCGCACTAGAGCTACGAATTTATGGAGATATTTTAAGGTCGCACTAGAGCTGCGAATTGATTGAGTTTGTTTAACGTCGCGCTGGAGCCACGAAACGTCGCACTAGAGCTACGAATACATGGAGATATTTTAATGTCGCACTAGAGCTACGAATTGATTGAGTTTGTTATTTGTTTAACGTCGTAATAGAGCTACAAATTGATAAAGTTATTTTAAGGTCGCACTAGAGCTACGAATTTATGGAGATATTTTATGGACGCACTAGAGCTAGGACGAATTGGCTCAGTTGTTTTAAAGTCGCACTAGAGCTACGAAATGATTGAGTTTGTTTAACGTCGTGCTAGAGCTACAAATAGATAAGATATTTTAAGGTCGGTCTATCGCACTAGAGCTACAAATAGACAGAGATATTTTATGGTCGCACTAGAGTTATAAATTGATAAAGGTATTTTAAGGTCACACTAGAGCTACGAATACATGGAGATATTTTAATGTCGCACTAGAGCTACGAATTGAGTTTGTTTAACGTCGCGCTAGAGCAACAAATTGATCGAGTTTGTTATTTGTTTAACGTTGCACTAGAGCTACAAATAGATGGAGATATTTTAATGTCTCTCTAGAGGTACGAATTTATGGAGATATTTTAAGGTCACACTAGAGCTACGAATTTACGGAGATATTTTAAGGTCGCACTAGAGCTACGAATTGGCTCAGTTGTTTTAAAGTCGCACTAGAGCTACGAAATGATTGAGTTTGTTTAACGTCGTGCTCGAGCTACGAATTGGCTCAGTTGTTTCAATGTCGCACTAGAGCTACAAATTGATAAAGGTGTTTTAAGATCGCACTAGAGCTACAAATAGATGGAGATATTTTAAGGTCGCACTAGAGCTACGATTTGGTTAATTGAGTTTGTTACTTGTTTATCGTTGCACTAGATCTAAAAATAGATGGAGATATTATAATGTCGCACTAGAGCTGCAAAGTTTTTTAAGATCGCAGTAGAGCGACTCATGAATATAATATGTCCTGTACAAAAAATGTATGAGAACATACATATGGTGGGGAACTGAGCAGAGTCCACCTATGCCAACTTTTTTTTTTTTTTTTTTTTTTTTTTTTGCCCAGGGCGCCGTCGTGACTATTAAAAGTGCGACTATTAAAATAAGTATGTCAAAATAAGACCATAATGTTATAAAACAATCCAGTGCACTAAAAATAAAAGGGCAAAAAGAATGCAAAATAACTAGTTAATAATTGAGTTAGGAGCTATCATTCACAAGGCTCAGCAAGTCCCTGTCAAAGTACTATGACAACTAAAGCCACCCCTACCTCCTAACATGTATAATTATAAATATTACAATGAAATAAAATGTCTGTACTTTTACTATACTTTTTACTTCTTTATTCAAAGCATAAGGAAGTATTGTGAAACCAATTTGCGAAACGGATTTGTGTATCGCATAGCTCATAAACGAATAGTCATAAAGAGTTGCAAATTTTATAGTTGGAATTGTTATTTACCAATTTTGGTCTTGACATGAACTCCCGCTTTTGTGATATCTACGAATTAATGCGATTTTTTGTGACGTCTGTGTGTACAGTTAAAAATTAATTAGACGTAGAACGTTGCAATTTCACATCTAAGTTTGTTACAACAGTTGTTGTGCATCTCTCATTTTGATGTTTCTGTGTGCCTTTCCCTTTTGGAATATCCACGAATATTATATCGATGATGACCAAAAATACAATTTTTTTTGGAATTATACGTAACTTTCCGTCATACAGATTTTAACAGAAATTAATATTAGCGTGAATATTGATAGTTAAAAAATTTGTTGACATTCTTGCACGTAGAAAGTAATTCCTAAAGACTTATAGGTTCTAGATGAATGCATTTTATTTAATGAATATTCTGGAAACAGCCGAATAAAAGTCAATAATCAACGATTATTCTTGAAGCAATCGAATTAACCAGTTTTTCGTACTCATGAACAGCATACACCACAGAACAGGAATTTTACTAATTCACAAAAATGACCAAATGCTTAAAGTTCTTAGAGATGTACGCTCAGCTTGCAGTCCAAACAGAAACTGAACTCATCCAGTCTTGCTAGTGATTTATAGAAATTTCGATATAGTTCTACTCTAGAAACTAATGAATTAACCTGGAAAATTTTACAAGTCGGTTTCTATTGAAGTTAGATCTTCTAAACTTTGGCTACCCTAAATTACAATTTTTCGCCAAAATTAGGTACCAAATTGCCAAAATATTTCGCCAAGTCGCAAAATTTGCCGCTAATGCCCATTTCCGTGGAAGTGAAGAAATTTGCCATCTATTTCCCTTTTAACTGTAATACCGTGTATATTATATTCTCATTAGTGATTTGTAGAACGTTTGATGAAGTTAGTTCTGCACAAGAAAACAGTAGATCATGCCAGCTTCCAAATTTCGGCAATATTAAGCCACTATTTTTTCACCAAAATTAATGCCAGGTCGCCAACTTAGTCGCCAAAGCATTCACTCTGCAATGCAACAAGTTATCATCTACATTGGTGATGAATTTAGTGACATCACGAGATTAGCGATCAAATTTGGCAGAAAATAGTTCAGGATTGCCAAAATCAGCAAGCTCTTTCTCAGTTTTATCGGAGTTAATTTTTTCTATATATTATGCATTGTTTCTTGCAGCTAATTGTTTGTCAAAGAGTACAAAAGTAGGCTATCTGCACAGGAGCGAATTCTGTTGAACTCTAAGCTATGCCTATGAGAGATTCTGTAAAAAGCTGTAGAATATTATTTCTGAACAAATGATATTCTTATTTTGTGGTGTATATAATCCTATTATCATGAAGTTAGTGGTTCTAATAATAGTCTTCTTGAATTAGTTCCGAGAATATTCATAGACTAGAACCTGCCTTTCTATTTCATTTTCTGAAAATGATTTTTAAAAAAAATTATCTACAAATGGCACTGCTCTGCATGAAAATCGGCCCCAACACCATTTTTGCAAATTCTTATGTAAAACAACCTCCTGAATACGATTATGACGCCCATTTTGCCCTATCACCTACCATTATTTGGGGGCTCTCCCCTATTTTTATCATTTTCCGGTATTTTTATGGCTATAAATTTAATTTGAAAGGGATAAAGGGATTGTTTTAACTGTTAAATGTCTTTTGAGGGGCTACAGAAATGAAAAATTCTAAAACATGAACATTTGCAGCAAGGGGAAAATTTAGGGAAGGAGGGGGATTTGCCACTGAAATTACAAATTACATTTTTTATATTTTATTAATCAATTATTACTAATTATTTATTATAAATTATATATTTTTATTTTAAAGTATTAAAATAATTCTTTTTCATTCTCCAAATCAAATTTATGGCCATAAAACTACCAAACAGTAACAGAAAGGGTGGCGTCTCGAGAAAACGGTGGGTGATTGGGCAAAATGGGGGGGGGGTCACACTCAGATTCAGGAGATCATTTTGCATGAGAATCAGCAGGAATGGTATCAGGGCTCGAATTTTTTTTTTTGCAGCGCAGTGTATTTAGACAGCTAACGGTTAGTTCGTATTTGGTGGATATGAGTTTTTAGATACTTGTTCATATCTATTAATTTATGCATCTTATTTATATTAAAAACTTAAATATTTGTCTGTTTATTTTTATACAGTATAGTTGATGTAACGACTCGACTATAATATTCAAAATATATTTTTAATTCACTCAAAATGATGATATTTTCAGTTTTAAAAGTAATTGAATATGAAATTTACATTCACTAGTTTTTTTTAGAATTGTCATTTATAAATACCATTAATTTAAGAGAGAGGGGAAAAAAATTATCATTAAACCAGTAAAAATAGATAAATAAATAAAAATAATAACTGTAGCTTAATTTAAATCTTTCTCTATAATACGCTTCTTTTCTCCCCCCCCCCCTAAAATAATGCTTTGATTCACAACTTCAATCTTTTTTTTTCAAGAAATGTTATAAAGATATAAAACATATACGTTAAAATAAAAATCGGCTGGTTGTAGCTCTACTTGTGTTTGTACATTTTTACGCCTAGCGAAGTGTCATGCTAAGTTTTTCGACACGAAACACATGTTGCCATTCTGTTTTGTTTTGTAAATTCTGTTTTTCATAACAATCATATAATGTATAAAGTTTGTTAAATTCCGTCCTGGAGATGCTGAGGTATAGCTATAAGAAAACGTGGCATAAAAGTGTTGCAAGTCGAGCAATATATATCAAAAACTAGACATCACCAGTTTATGTCAGAATTCAACTGCACACTAGGTTTCATGGAATTCCGAACATGCAGTTCATAAATTAGCTATAGTATTTGTGTCCCATACAGACACACACACACATCCGTTAAATATAATTATAATATATTTCAAAAATCTGTAAATTTATCAAAAATTTGAATTAAATTCAATATGTACTTCTTATGAATGCAGTTGAAAATAAAATGGCCGTAAAAACTTTGTAAAATTTCCTTTGAAATTTTAATTTCTGGTTGGAAGGAGGGGGCACCAAAATCTTCCCTTGCCCCGGGTGAAAAAAATCCTAGTTTCGGCCCTGGTGATGCTGTCCCTATCTTGATTAAATTCAATGCCTAAGCAATAATGCAGAAGGCCCATATTTTTCATTTTGAAAGATTCTGCTAATTTATTTCTAATATCAAAATAGTGCTCTTCACTTTTAGTGATACAAATTAAATCGTCGACATAGACAATTATAATAGTATCAAAAGGATATTTAGAGTAATAGACACATTTGTCGGAATTCAAAGGGTTAAATTTCATTTTTCTTAATTTCTCATCTAATTTCTTAAGACACTGTCTTCCTGACTGTTTAAGTCCATACAAAGATTTTTTTAATAAACACACTTTATTTTCATGTGTATCATTTTCAAAAAATTCAGGAAGCTCCATAAAAATTTCTTCATTTAAATCACTGTTGAGATATGCCATAATAAAATCTAACTGGTATGCTGTGAAACCATTTTGGATAGCATACGCAATTGCAGTTCTTATAGAACTTAGTCTGGCTACTGGTGAAAAATTTTCCTCAAAATCTATACCTTGTTTCTGTGAACACCCTTTTGCAACTAATCTGGCCGTATAATTTTTCAATTTGACCATCTGGTTTGAATTTTGTTTTTAAAACCCATTTACACCCAATTACCTTTTTATTTTTTGGTCTATCTACAATTCCCAAGCGTTTTGCTTAACTAAAGAATCATATTCTAATTTCATCGCATTCTCCCAATTTTTAGCATAATTTTCGCTTAGCGCATCGATTACCTCTGGATTAATTTCAGTAAATGAGTTATCAGCTAATTGAGAAGTTTCATCTTTATATTTTGTATCTGTAATATATTCCTTATGAGACTTTTGAAAGTTCCAACTTTTAATTTTTCTAGGTCGGCCTGGACTATGTTTAAAAGGAGGAATGTTTTGGTCAATCCCTTCCTCTTGTTTACAATTAAAGTCAACGCTCTCCATTTCGGAAAGAGAGTCGCTTTCTTCTTTGAATTCAGGGGGGACGGGAAATCGAGCTGCTCATTTCCCCCCCTTTTGAAAAAGAGAAACTTTCTCCGCTTTCTGCTTGCGAGGGGTTGGAAATTGATCTGCTATTTTCCTCCCTTTGATCGCTATGGATGTCTGCGCTTTGAGTAGGGAAAGGAGTTTCCTTTTTAATATTACAATCATTGCATTTATTCTCAGATGGAAAAATTAATTCTAATTGATCATTAGTGGCTAAATCTTTTGTTTGAAGCTCATCTATAAATCAAAAATTACGATTTATGAAAATTTTTCTGGTATCCTTATTCCATAATCTGCAAGCTCGTGATTCATTTGAATAGCCAATGAATATATGTTCCCACGATCTCAATTCAAATTTCCCTTTTGATTTTTTATTTAGAACAAAACATTTCTGCCCGAAAATTTTAAAATAATTAACGGTTGGCTTATAACCAAAGAACAATTCAAAAGGAGTTTTATTTTCTTTAATTCCTTTAGTGGGACACCTGTTTCTAATATATGCAGCGCAATTTACTGCTTCAGCCCAGAATGTATTTGGAAGATTTGATTGCATTAATAAACACCTCGTCATTTCACATAATGCACGATTTTGTCTTTCAATTCTAGAATTCTGCTGGGGCGTCATCGGAGATGAATATTCGCGTTTGATGCCGCATTCTTCAATATATTTATTGAATTCCTCGCCACAATATTCCAAACCATTATCAGTATACAGTATTTTAATGTTTTTTCCTAATCGATTTTCGACTGCCGCTTTGTATTTTCGGAATGCCTATTTAGCCTCATCTTTTGTTTTTAGGAAATTTACTTCAATGTAACGAGATTTATCATCCAAAAAAGTAATAAAGTAACGTGATCCGCCATGGGATTTAACATTTATAGGGCCACATAAATCAGAATAAACTACTTCTAATAATTCCTTACTATAAAATTTGTTTTCTTTACAAAATGGTTTCACAGTTTGTTTAGACTGAATGCATACTTTGCAATCTTTTAAAGAATCTTTTTTATTAAAATTTAAATCTCTCAACATATTTGCAGATTTTAACAATTTTAAATCCTTTTCATTTAAATGACCAAATTTTAAATGTCATTTATGAAAGTTGCTTACCTGAGTTGTTGCAGCGATATCCATCTGTGGCTGAAAAAATTATAAATTACCTTTACTCGTGGCACTTATAATCAGAGAGCCGTCCTGCTCAGTAATTTTTGCTCCTTTTTCGGTAAATATAACTCAGCAGTTGTTTGAAGTAGCTTTTGACATAGACATCAAATTGCATTTTAATTTTGGAACACATAAAACATTTTTTAGCTTTAAATTAGTTACACCGTGATTACCGGGTACTTTTAATTTGGCTGTTCCAACACCTGTGATCTCCGCTGTTTCATCTACAGCTAATTTTATAAATAAGCTACTTTTGGGTTCGAACTCTGTAAACAAATTCTTGTCATGAGCCATATGCGAACTTGAGCCACTGTCTAGACACCACTCAGAATGTTCTTGGAAAGAGTTACTGGCAGCCATCGTAAATTCTGCACTGTCTTCAACCATAAAAGATCTTTCTTTGTATTTATTCGATGAAGTGAATTTTCTGTCTGACATCTTTCGGCATTCTGAGGCTTTATGCCCTACTTTTGAGCAGTAATTGCACTTGAAGATTGCATAATTTTTCTCTCCATACGTGTTTTTGTTCTGTACAGGCTTTAAGCTTTCTCTTTTGTTCTTTTCGGAAAAAAATTTCTTGTTAATGGCAAAATAAGCATTTGACGATTCTTGATGCTTTTTATTTTTTCTTAATTCATATTCTTCCATCATTTTAATTTTTAGAGCTTCAGGCTGCGGCAATTCATCTCTTGCTTCGATGGCACATCTAAAATTTTCATAGTTGTCAGGAATGCTGTACAGGAGCAAAATTGATAGTAAATCTTCCGCTACTTGAACGTCCATTTCTTTTAGCTTGTCCACTATATCAAAGAAAATATTGAGGTTATCGGACATATTTTCACTATCAGTTATTTTCTTAAAGAGTAGCTGCTTCAATAGGGTGGCTTTCTTTGCCAGTCCTCTCGATTCGTAAACTTCTTTTAATTTATTCCAAACTTCATCTGAGGTGGTACAATGTTTAATGTGACATAACTCACTTGGACTAATTGCGAGGATTATGTCTGCTCTTGCTTTGCGATCATTTTTGAGCCATTTTTCTTCGTCTTCGGCGCCTTCATCGGGCTTGATTTTCGTTCCGTTAGCGTAAGTCCAGTAATCATTCTTGATTAAGACAGCTTCTACCTGAAGCTTCCAGGTGTCAAAATTACTTTTTGATAAATTTTCAATATTTAGTATTTGCGACATATTTAATCAGCTATAATAGCTTTGTTATAAAAACAGAATCAAAAGTCAATTCACATGTACTTTCGAATTCAGCCTTTAGGCTTAACAGTAAGTCGCACTTTTGTTTAAGTGAATATTAATTTAAATTTTTAAAAAGTCCACAGTAAGATGCGTGTCTCTGGGCCCATAACCATTGTTGGTTTAAATGGGACCACAGAGTAAAAGCAGAGTCTTTTTAACATTCACAATAACATTTAATAATATAGAAAATAAGAATTACACTGAGCCGGCATTTTATGCCGCGCGCTTAGAACAGCTTTCTCATACAGACTGGTACAAAACAGAGGAGCGGTAAAAATACGCCGTTCTCTTCTGTTGATTATGTAATACAGATACGTCACATCTGACGTCATGACAGGTGTGCGCTGGTTAGCAAATGATATGAGGAAACATGCATTGAAAATTCTTATAATTTGAGTTGATGATTTTAGCTGATCTTTATGTTTTTTGTTGTGCTGAAACCGAAAATGCAGCCCATTTTTCTCTATCACGTATAGATTTTTCTCAATACAGGGTGTTTACCAACACAATTTCTTACACATACCATCATAACATTTGGTTGGTTGGTTTGTTGGTATGATTTTATGTCGCACTAGTGCTGTGCAATTACAACTGATATCCATGATTAATTAATCATGGAAACATGCTATAAAGCTTACCATATAATTATACTGATGGAAGAGTAATGGAAGAAAGTGTATAGGTAGTCACCCTGCATCGACAAAAATCTATAAGTGATAGATAAAAACTGGTTTCATTTTCGGTTTCAGAACACCAAAAGACATAAAGATCAGACAAAATTTTAAAATCAAAATTTTACATGTCGACCTATGTAATTAAACACAACTGTTTTATTTTCAGATTTTATTATGTACTAAATTTTTAGAGAGTAATAAATATTGTTTTATTTTTAAATTTACGATTCTGTATAATCAAACATATACAGGGTGTCTACTGACTTGACAGAAAAAAAAATTCATGACCTCAAAAAAATTTTCATGACCTTTTTTATTGACAAATCAACCTTTCTTTTTAAATTAACTTTTTTTTTTTTTTTTTTTTTTTTTTTACCGATATATCACCCTGCTTTAATTTTAAAATTATTGTATAACAACAATATTAGCTTGGGGAAAAAAAAGAAAAAAAAAAAAATGAAAACTTTTTTTTTTTTTTTTTATTAACAATATAAGTAAATAGTAATGGAAATCAATCTAAAACAGACATATATAACTACATACATATGTACACTATTTGTGCAATGTTATAATATTGTAACTATTAGTTTTTTGGGGGATTTGAAAATTGTCATTTATTTTCCTTGAATTAAGGAGAGGAATATATGTATTAAATTTTTCTTCAAATCTACAAATTTTTTTTTTCTCCACGAATAAAAGAATAGCATTATTAAACAACAAAAAACTAGTATGTTGTGGCCACCACAAGACTTTCTTCTATATTTTCCTATACATATTCAATCAGTAACAATATTTAAAAAAAAAAAAAAAAAAAAAAATACGATTTTTTTTTTTTCTAAGTTTTTTTTTGTTAAAAGTAAAAAAAATCGATAACTTTGTTTTAAATTATCACAGATTTATGGTTCAACCATTCGTTTTAAAGGTATTGACGAGATCTTTCGAATGATACCCATCTTCAAAATTTAACCCCCCTGGGGGGGTACTTCCCCCCCAGGGGGGGAACCGATGCCCCCCCATGCACAATTTTTTTTCCTAGTTAACTACTACTATTATCAATAATTCATATTAATTTTACAATCACACGTTTAAAATAACTCTCATTATGCCCATTTATACGGAATTTTGTCCTATAAAATGCGATCACAGCGCCACCTGTTGAGCTATTGATCCCCAAATCTAATGGGCACCAGTTCATGTCAGGGTGCAACTAAATACCAAGTTTGGTTAAATTTCATTCATTGGTTCGTGAGATACAGCGTCCACAAAAAAATGATACAGACACACAGACAGACACACAGACAGACAGACAGACACACAGACAGACATTTTTTAAAAACTATCAATTCGTGTTCAGGACATCCCAAAACGTGTAGATCCGTCAAAAAACGGAGGTCGAAAATTTTCGCGAATCCAATACTTTCTCTATATTACATATAGAAGAAAGTAAAAAAGTGTATAACAATACATCTCAAACTTTGCATTTCGATGTCTTTCCTATACTTCACATTCTGAATTCGGAAAAATTAGTTCATTCAGTTACACATTAATACTGTTTTGATTAACAAAATATTTTGAGCATACAAATATTTTAGAAAATTTAAATGTTAAATATTTTTTTTTTTTTTTTGGTGTGTGTATGGGTAGGGCAACAAAAGTTAGAATATTTGTAGATTTTTATAGAAGATATTTTATTTTTTTTAAAGATACAAATAACTACTCTTTAACTACATTTCCTGCGACCATGGAAGCCTCTGCGCAAGTGCGGATTCGACGAGTCCACTAGTAAAATAGGGGAGACAAGCTTTTCATTGAGAGAAAATAAGCAATAAGGGAATACTGAGTGACTGGATGTTTACAAAATTCAAACCTGTTGATCAACTTGGAAACCCTCCAAGATTTTCGACTCGCCCTCACTGCTAGGCATAGGAAACGTGGTTACACTATATACTAGGTTTATAATCATGTTTATATATTTATGCTACTAAATAACAGTAACCTGAAAATCGACATGAATCCATAATAGAGAATTTTAATGACCCACACCAGACTCAAAACCTAAAATGAAAATTAATAATTCATCTAAAAATCTTGCAATTTAACTTATAAAGTAAATTTTGATTGCTACACAACTGGTAAATAATTTAAAATGTAATTACTAATGCACCAAGTTAAAAGATTTAAAATCTGAAAAATAGATAAACAATAATTTTTAAACATTTAGGCGTGTTGCGTACTTCAAGTGTACAAAATGTTCTTCAAGTTTAGTAATAAGTACAAAACTTTGAATAAACACCATAAAATGCAATAAACTAGCAACAATTGTTTCGGGTTGAAAAAAACACGACCATTCATCAGGCAAACAAAGTGGGCACGAGTGCTACAAGCAAAGGATGTGTTGACAAATTATGTTTTTGCCTGTTAAAGAAATTAGTTTGAAAGATATTCTCAAGTCGACCCAACTCGTAGGAAAAAAATTCAATCAAGTCAACCTGAACTGCAAGAGAAAAAAATTGTTCGACCCGACAAGTGAAATTGAGTTACGTGACTCAAACCGACGGTCAAATTTCATGACCTGTTCTTAACTTTCATGACCTATTGCTGAATTTCATGACCTTTTCATGACTTTCATGACCCATTGTTGATTTTCATGACCTTTTCATGACTTTCATGACCTAGTAGACACCCTGATATAAAATTAATAATAGTTGTGGATATACATACCTTTTTCTTTATATTTACCCTTTTGATTACCTTTATATTTACTTATTATTTAAAACTAACAATCCTAATTTCAATTTTTAAGATTTACATTAAATAATTTCAGATATCTTACTCAAAAATTGTGCTAAGCAGGATTTTACACCATAATTATTTTTATACAATAATTTATTAAACTTGTAAATGTAAAAAAGAAATAATGTTGGTAGAATAGAAGACCCATTAACTATCTTCTTCCCTATTTTCGGTTTTATTAATTCATTTTTATTCATTCTAGATGGCAGATAAACACAGCTAAAGTAAGGAATAAATTTGTAGAAGTTTCTTTTTCTTCTTATTTCTTTTTTCTCTTCTTTAAATTTTTAAATTGTTAATATAGGATTAATGGCAATAAAATTATCCATTTAATTACTAAAATACATCAATCAATATAATGTTCTTTTAGAAGATTTTTTTAATCATTTTTCCATTTATTAAAATTTCATTTTCAATCATCTGAGAAATGTATAATGTTCATTTTAAATCATTCCTTAATTTCATGCGTTCTCTACAAATTAATTGACTATATATATATATATATACATATATAAATATAAAGTCGTTAAGTTATAAAAATAAGAGACAAGAAAAAGCTAACAAAAGAAGAAAAAGAATACACCGGCCTTTACTGGCACCAATAGCACAGGTAGGGGAGATTTCGGAGGGAAAGAGATGTCGCCAAATACCACGTGCAATTGTTTAGTTTTGGTATCAGTTTAACTTGAACGGACTATAAATGTTTCTACTATGTTTTTTTTTTTAATTTATAGTACTTATTGGGAAAAAATGGTAGGTGTATGGTAGCAAGAATTAAACTGATTAAATTAAATTAAATTAAAATTTATCTGTTTTTATGTACTTAATTCCATTTAAAAGAAAATGTACATTTTATTTTAGTTGTTATACTGGTCGGAATAAAGTCATAATGTAGTGTAAAGATAAAGAGCGGGGGCTATAAAATACATGGTTCAGAAACTAAAATATTTAATGGATGCTGAGATACAGTCATCTTTAAAATCGTAGTTTTTAAATAACAGTAGATCCACCTATTGTGATAAATACCCAGATTGAAGGTTTTTTTTTTTTTTTTTTTATAGTATTTGTCAGAAAAAAATAGCAGTACATAGTAGAAAGGATTAAACTGATAAAAATTTAATTAAAGTTTATTAATTCTTTTTTAAAATAAATTCTATTTTTTGTATTATTTATTATATCGGTCAGAAGGGGCTCTATACATGCTTTAAATACTAAAATATTTAATAGAAGTTGGAATACAGCATCTTTAAAATCATAGTTCTTAAATAATAACAGATTCACCAGTTATTATTGATAAATCCTTAGTTTAAAGTGTCCAGGAAAGATCTTTCTGTAGGTAGTGGAAACCTGGACCCGATGCACTGCAGCAGAAAAAGAGCTGGCGTAGGCAGTGGGAAGCGATGTTTAGAGCATTAGATGACCTAAAGCGATGTTTAGAGCATTTTCAAGGTAATTTTTTTTTAGTTTTTATTTATAATGCAATAAAAAAAAAAAAAAAAATAAGTAGTTATTCAATTCTTATGAAATTTCATTTAAATATATTGAGGAGCAAAGTAGGCATAGCCTTCTAATGAATTAAATGAAAATGAATAAATTTTGAAATGAATCTTTAAGCTAATTATTCAAACTTTAAAGATTGAAAGTAAATTAAAAAAAATTATGTTTATGAAAGTTTTTACAACATTAATGATAATTTTCTTTGTTTCTGATAATGAATTTTTTATTTCTGTTGATTTATACCTATGTAAATTTTACATTTTAGTTAAAATAATAAATTAAATTTATTGTCAAAACTGATGTTTTTATTAAAACTTGTCTGTCTCTTTCTCATTTTGCATTCTTTAATTATTTATTTCTTATTGTAATGATATTGGGGGAGTAATAAATTATGAAATATTTTAAGTGATAAATAGTCATCCATGTTTGTGATTTTAGCGACATTTGTTGATATGCTGACATGAACCCTAATTTATAAGATTATTTACTTTAAAAAAAAAAAAAAGAGCGGTGTACCCCCCCCCCCCAACTACTGAAAATGTTCAGAGAGGGGCATGTATCACGGTGCTATCTGTGATTGAATGATACCCAGTGAAATTCATAACAAAGGCTATAGTAGATTATAAATCACTGCTTTGTTTACCTACAATTCGCATTTTATTACAATATAGAGGCCATCTTGTTTTTGGTGCTAGTACATGATGGCATTAAAAAAAAAAAAAAAAAAAAAAAAATTACCAGACACCATTCTCTATTTTTGATTACACTTCCAAAGTATACATTTGCAATATTAATATAAAATTAAAATATAAACTGTATTAAATAGGTATTTTACGGAGTTCGTGATTTTTTTTAATAGAATAAAAAAAATCAGATTTTTTTTTTTACTTAAATCAGACATTTTTTTTATTTAAATTCGGATTTTTTTTTTTTTTTAAGTCTACAAATTTAGAGTTACCAGAGCCTCCTTAAGTAGATGCCTGGCGAGTCGCTCGAAGACTTGGCAACAGTACAAGAAGAACATAGCCAGTAGATGGCGCTTGATACCGAACATAATGTTCTGTTTATTTCCCGCCATTCAATTGAGTTTCAATTGAGTTCATTATGGTTTATGTTTTATTGATTTAACAAATGTGAGAGATTTTTTTTTTTTTTTTAAATAATATGGTGTATTGCGTCGTTCCATTTTGTAAATCGGACAGTCGCCGTGAAAATATAAGTTTTTACGAAATACCAAGCAATGCAATTCAGTGTAAAAAATGGCTTGCAAATATTTCAAGACAAGGTATATAAACTGCATAAATAATTAGTGCAAAATTACCAACACTCCGGATTTTCGAATATCAATAATATTTTTCACAAAAACATTCTTTTTATTTATTATCGTAAATTCTTTGATTAAGACGAAGATAAATTTAAAAGAAATTATGATATAAAAATTCAAAGGGTTGACAGCTCTGTTAGTAAGTTAGATTTAACAAATAAAATAGTTATGCTTATGTTATGGAAGTAAAAAAAATGGAAGGAAATGGAAGTAATGGAAGTAAAAATATTTCAAGGGTGTTATTAATTTGTCCTTAAATTTGCCAATCTTTATCAAATTTTTCAAATTGAAACCTAATACGAGTTTTAAAATACAAATTACAATTGTGAATTTCCTGCATTTGTTTGTTTTTAAGTTATTCTGATAATAAATATGCATATAAATCAATCGCTACAAACTAAAAAAAAAATGTTTTTTGTATTCAGGGAATCTCAAAATGTGACTTTATTCAAAACCCTGAGTTGAAAATAGAACTTCAAAAAAATACTTTGTTTACATTATGGGTTCAAAAAATTAATTTTCCTTCTTCAACAGTATTCGTCGACATAAAAAAGTATAGCAAAGCACTTTCGTCAATTACATTCTGCAGAAAAGAACGTTTAGCTTAATTTTGGATAGCCCTGTATGTTTTCCATAAACTATTTGTACATCAGATTGTGCATTTAAATTAAGTCTTATATGAAAAACACCTAACTTAAAATGAAATACACATTCAGCATTTTCCAAGTATATCCGAGATAGACAAACCGACGCGCACAGACAAACCGCTAAAAACATTTTTCGTTTCAGGAGACCTCAAAACATGTAAATATAACACAACTTTATTTCGAAAATGTCTATCAGTTTCGAACGCATACCCTCTCAGAACTGGTGGAGCTAATAAAATCTTGAATAAAGAAAAAAAAAAGTTTGGTAAGAGAGAAAACTTATACTCAAGAAATCCTTAATTTAAAAAATTTGAATCTTAATGGGTATTTATTTATTTATTTTTTGTGACAGACTAGACAACAGATTGTTTTCTTGTCCAATTTTTATTACTGAATGTTAGCTTATCTCGTTAATGTGCTGGTCTATTTTTCTATTAAATAATATAAAATTTTCAATTTACGAAAAATAATTCACACCTAATAAGGTAAAAATGTAACGTAAAGGACATGACCAAAAAAAAAAGACATGATTTTAATAATTTATCATTATAAATAAATCATTCTAAAGTGAAACTAATTTAAAATTTAGAAATTTTCATGTATATAAATGAAACTTTCATCTGATATCTAAATTTTAAAAAAAATTGAAATTTTTATTGAATAAATATATAAAAAATAATTTAATAGAGTGATAGACATGCCATGTTTTTGCTTATTTAATTTTAAATTTCGTTTTTTAATTAATAATATATATATGGGTCATTCTCTGAAAAGTGGGCTTTTTTTTAAAAAAAAAAAGTTAGTCCAAATAAAATTGATCCATTATTTTTTTTTTTTTTTTTTTTTTTTAATTTTGCGCATGTACACATACGTTACAGTTAATAAAAAATAATATAAACCAAACTGCATCTGATAATTTTTTGAAATAGTATTATTTTTATTAATTATAAAAATGAGGGAATGACTGTGAGGGAATGACAAATTTCTTCTAGAAACTACTTTATAAAAATATGATTAGGTTTAGTTGTATTTTCAAACACTAAATATTTATTAAAACATATTTTTATTACTATAATAACATAAAAAAGCAAATTTGATTTCTTTTAGTTAACTTTATAATGAATGAGGGAATGACGTATAATAAAAATACTGTATTTCAATCTAACGTTTGAGAGCCTTATGCAACTCATTGTAAAAAATTTCGAACAGAACACAAAATGGCTTTTTACTTTGCTGACATACAAATTAAGTTTGACTTGTATAAAGCGCGTGCTGCCATTAATGGAGTAAGTAGGGGTGTAATTATAGTTTGATGAGGGAATGATATCTAATACCAGGGACAACAATAAAATGTGTTCTAATTTCTTTCATTGCATAATATATAAATGTAGTATAATGGATAAATATTTATTAAAGTATGTTTAATAAATTTTCAATTAACATAATCTAAATATACATGCTTTAATACCATAGAAACCATTTTATTTACTTACATGTGTGAATGGGGACACAGTGAGGGAATGATATTTTGCACTTCAAAAAATATTTTAAAATTATATTTAAATTCCAGTAACCAAAGAATTACAGTTTATATGCATAACTAATTAATATTGATAGTTCTGGCAGCTTTTTGTTTTTGTGATTTTAAAAATATGCCCTCAAGATTACTGAGACATGGAATGACCACTTTTCAGAGAATTACTCATATATATATATATATATATATAAAAGGTGTTATTTATTTGATACATTGAAATTCAATTAGTTGAAAAGCTAAAATAGGTCTTGTCCACTTTCGAAGAAAATTAAACCCTATACATTTTTAAATATAAATATTTGAATATTTTATTGAAAATATTTACGATAAAGCACTTTCACATTTTTTCAAATTAAAAGAAAAAAAAAAATACAATTTTGGACTTTAAATTGAAATTAATAGCTAGATTTTTAGATGAAAAAGAGAACTTATCTATGAAACAGAAGAAAAAAGTTGCTCTGCGTAGGTGCTGTCACCTAGCGTTAGTTTTGTTTTTTAAATGTTGCCTAATTTAACATTGGGATTCGCTGCGCGTGGAAGGCATCTAGTTAAGGAGGCTCTGGAGTTACTCATTACTTTAGATCTGTAAAAGTAATCTATATCTTAAACAGTGTCTGAAAACATAATTTAAGTAAATTTCATGCCAGAAGCTATGCTTTTTATAATCATATATATATCAGTTTTAACTTTTAACACTGGTGGATAATGAAATTTAACATTTAAGGCCACACAAGAATTATAGCATACTCAAATCAAAATACAAATTAATAAACAAATTTAACTTGAAATTGTACCTTCTCTTTTAGTTTTAAAAACAGAATATACGAAAAATAACTGTCATGTTATATGAGCATTTACTTTTACACTAAATGCATATAAGTTATTAAAGATATAGATTTTTCAACTCATCATTTTGTAAAATCATATGATCACTTTATTACTAAAAGATGAAACTTCTCATTTTAACCAAATACCTTTAATTTAAAATTTAAAAATACAAATGAAGCAGACAATTTCCATATTTAAAAATAAACGTCTTTGAGTGTTATGGAAGAATAAAACATTTCTTTGATCATTCTGATTCTGGATAACATACTGTATTATTAATTTAATGGATCTATATGTAATTACCGATGGTATTATTATAAACCAAGTTAATTATGGCATGAAAGTTAACACTATCTAAAAAAATTGAAATAAGCACAATCCCAATAATGCACGTAAATATGCAAAAAAAAATGTTATCAAAGAAAATAACTGAAGCTTAAGCATAGGTCGATCCAGGTTTTATAGTAATAGTGTAAGATCTAAAGTAATTCGTTCATAAGTGCCAACACACACACACATACCTATTGTATATATTATATACCTACTTCTGCTAATCGAAGGTTGTAAATGCAAGATATTTATTTTGTACTTGAAACTCATTCTAACAAGATTTAAATATTTAGATCATAAAATGTTTTGAAAAATGATTCAAATTTAATAAATGACTTTTTAAAAAAAATCAGTTGATTAAAAAAAAAAAAAAAAAAATCCATTGATTTAAATCATGATTTTTAATCAAGCTGATTTAAATCAACGAACCGTGATTTTAATAATTGAAAAAAACATATCAAATTATGCATATTAATAGGAATTGGTAAAATGATAAAAAAGCTGAAACTATACACAAAGGCAAGACAATGAAAACGGGATACTAGAATTTTGTTGACAATAATATATTATTAATTAAGTAAAGATTAATAAATATATTTTTTTTAATCATCAATCTATAAAAAATAATAATAATAAGTAAAGTACCATAACAACTGGGAAGAAAAAAAAACAAAAGCTGAAAAGCTAAAATTAATTTATTAATTTCTTTACGAAAAAGCTTATCCTTAAAAAAAATAATAATAATAATAATAATAATAATAATAATAAAATTTTGGAAACTGATCAGTGGCGGCTCGTGGCAGGAGCTGCAGCCCCCCCCCCCCCCCAGAAATATTCGAAAAAATTATTTTATGAACTTTCAAAATATTTTGAAAATAAATATTATTATATTGTATAGTATTATGCATGTAGAAAAGCAGTTTACTTCGTTATCATGAAAAATTATTAAAAAGCTGAGAAAAGTTAACCATTTTTAAACGTAATAGCACCTCGAAAATTCGTAAAGGGACTGCTCATTCATGCAGCTCCCGAAAAAAGGGATTTCTTTAGGGAAAGAACAGTTACAGCCGCCCCTACTCGTTTTCCCTACCAGTTTCGACCATTTGGTTGGAGCTGCATCCGCTGCAGCTCCGATATGATTAGGGATTTCGGTATTGCTGGAAAAGAACAATTTCCCTTTGTAATCTACTTTTTTTCTTCACAGTTTTTAATGTGGTAATTGCTGTGTTTGATGATTATTTATGTATGAGAGGTAAAAAAAATTAGCATGAAGGTTATTCACTATTATATGAGAAAATAGAAGTCATTTTTATTTATTTTTCAAACAGATTTTTATTTTATATTACATGGAAAGGAACAGATGCGGAAATTTCGCACGGGTTTTCGGTTCCTTGGTTTGCCAATGGCAGAAATGTTGAATAGACAGAATCTCAATTTTTATATAAATTTTGCCTTAAACATAATATTTAAAATTTATCAAGTGTTTAATCGCTTTGTTGCTAAGGTTATTATTATAATTATTATTATTTTTACTTTATTTTATTTTTTTTTTTTTTTTACTTGTATTTTAGTCACTAATGTTTTTCTATTTTGATGAGAAATATTAGCAGTCGAACCTTTCTTAAAAACACGAAATTACTAAATTTTTAATTTCTGACGTTTTCATACAACGAAGTTGGAAAGCATTTATAACTTCGTTTCATCTCTCTTTCTATTTGAGTGAGAACTTGCAGAAATATGCTCGGAAATTTAAGCATTTTAATATCCGTTCTTTAGATTGACCACACTATTTTTCCTATATACTTCTTTTACGAGGACATACAAAACATCCAGAATGCACTGCTGGCTTGGATAATATTTCAAACCAAATTAAACTGATATATACTATTCAAGCCCTTTTGTAGATTTTTTTTTTTTTATGCACGGCAATACAGAAGACGTGCAGCAAATTTTGAAAATTCATTTTTAATTATACTAAGGTTTCATATTTAAATGAAATTTTAGTTTACTGTACCATGTGTAAATTTTAGTTTACTCTACACGTGTGTAAAGTTCGCATTAAAAAAAATAATAACAATAAAATGTTCGTAATGTTAGACAAGCATTTCATAATGTGTGTGGTGCACAAGATTTTACGTCAATGTTAACTCTTTTAATTAATATTTCAAAGGATGTTCTAAATAAATTAATGAAACTCATCATTATAATTGCACTTTTAAGATACGAGCATTTTTGAGGTCTCCTGAGCTCATTTTTGCTATTTTTACAGTGTTATATGTATGGTATGAGTAAGTGTATGTATGTGAGTGACTATCATAACATATAAATGCTTGGTTCGATTGAACTGAAAGCTGGTAGGTATGTGAAAGGTCACCATCAAACGAGCTGTATAGAATTTGATGGATGTGAGACTTATAGTTCTGTTACAAGGACACAAAGAAAAATTCCTTATCATTTTTTATTAATGGACTTAAATTTATGAAGTGCGATTGCGCCTAAATGTTTTATCCAATTGAGCTAAAAATTGGTAGGTAGATTATAGGTAATCGTCAAGCAATTTGTATAGTTTTGATGAGTACAGGACTTATACATTTTTGTACAGACACTCAAAAAGAAATTTTTTATCATTATGGACTATAGATTCGAATTATTTGCAGTTATTATAGCAAGAACTGTACACATCTACATAAGTATGTAATCAAACTATTTATTACTATTTTTATATAAATCATTGTGTGTATCTTTTTAATGAGCAAAATTTGATTTACAATCATGTATGCATACTTCGTACCATCTTGGAGAAAATAATAGCATACAGATGAAAAATATTTTGTTTGGGGAAAATTGATTATCATTAATAAATAAAGTTAACAAAATAAAATTTCCAGATTTTTTTTTTTCTTTGTAATGAATTTCCAATAATGTAAAATTTTAAATCTATGCTGTATCCTGTATTGCTCTGCTTCTTGCTCAGTCTGCGCATATAAAACCCGAAGACCCCGATTAAAACAGATTATTTAGAAAATCATTTTCGCTTTTTTCTCAAATCTTACGTAGACATGCAGCTATGCAGCCCCCCTATAAAGGAATCTCACGAGCCGCTACTGAAACTGATACAATGGATATGCTAAAATTTAATAAGCAATTAATTATAAATTTGTAAGCATCAAAGGGTAAGTATCCAGAGAATTTTTTGCAATTGTAAAAAACATAATTGATTCAAAATGTGTAGGTATTTTGCAAAATTTATACTAAAAATTGATGTTTTTCATAGCATTTCAAACAATTTAAATGTATTTTTGCCAAAAGATTTTCAATTTTTTTACCTTTTTGGGGAAAAAAAAAAAAAGTTAACCACAATTTTCATCATTTACACTGACAAAAGAGCTGAGAATTATAGGTAATTATACATTGCATGGAGTCGATTGCATATAAAATATAATTTTATTAATAATTATTGCTATTGTTTTCAGATTTCACAAATATTTCAGATTGCTGGTGAACAGAGCACAACATTACTATTGGACCATCTTGATGACTTTATACATTTTTTGCCATTTTTGCAATGAACTGAGATGGTTACCGCAATTGCATCCAAGCTACTTCAGTGCCAAATTTCAAAGAGGAGGTCCAATAATAAAAATGTGCCATGACAAGCTCTATCAACAGAAGAAATACCTTATTAATATTCTAACTTGGCAATCAATGGTTTAGTAGCAGCAAAAAATTACGATCAAACTCCGTCAGGCTTAACATGGGTTAAAAGATGAATGTTAAGCGACTGCTTAGTTGTATATGATTTGGGGCATGTGCGACACAGAAAAGGTTTTTCCTGCCTATGAACATGCTCATGAGACCTTAAATTTGATCTTTGAGTAAAGCCTTTTTGGCACACATCACACACATAAGGTTTCTCACCAGTATGGACCAAATAATGCCAGCGCAAATTTTTCTGGTACCTAAATGACCTACCACATAAATCACAATTGAATGGCTTTTCACCAGTGTGAGTTCTCATATGATTTCTAAGATAGGTTTTTAAAGTAAATGATTTATTACATAAATCACAATTGAATGTTTTTTTAACAGTATGAGTTTTCATATGACTCCTAAGAGAGGTTTTAAAAGTAAATGATTTATTACAAATCTCACAAATGTGTGATTTCTTGGTTTTACCAGTATGGTCAAAACCATGAAATTTCAGCTGTGCTGCACTTTTAAATCTTTTGTCACAAAACTCACATTTAAAAGGTTTTTCTCTGGTATGAGTTTTAATATGTACTCTTAAATGTTGGGAATTATAAAATTTTGCATCACAAAAGTCACATACAAATTTTTTTGAAAACTGAAAATGAATTCTTCGATGTTGAACTAATAAACTGTTAGATGCAAAAGCTTTGGAACATATATCACAGGGAAATGGTTTTTCCCCACTGTGAGATCTTTTATGGATTAACAATAATGAAAAATAAAAAAATCCTTTGTTACAAATATCACAGTGATGTGGCTTTATACCAGTATGCTGCCTCTCATGTCTTTCTAATGACTTTTCACTCAGGAATTTTCTTCGACATTTATTACAACTAAATGGTTTTTCAGCTAAATGCGTTTCTGAATGACGTTTCAACATTGCCACCGATATGAACTTTTTATTACAAATATCACAAATGTATAATTTCTTTTCTAAATGATTTCGCATATGGCCAACTAAACCTCGGGACGATTTAAATTCTTTAGAACAAACAGTGCATTTTATTGTTTTATTACTATGCAAAAGAACATGATATTGGTATATTTGCTCAGATAAAAATTTTTTACTGCACACACCACAGATAAATGATGGCTTTACTTTATGAGATTTGAGATGAATGTTAAAAGAACTTTTTGAACTAAATTTATCATCACATACATCACAGATAAATGATGGCTTTACTTTATGAGATTTGAGATGAACTTTATAAGAATTTGTTGAACTAAATTTGTCACCACATTTTTCACAGATAAACTGAGGCTTTACTTTATGACATTCGAAATGAATTCTATAAGAACTTTTTGATGTAAAATTATCACCACATACTTCACAGATAAATGATGGTATTGTTTTATGACGCATCACATGTTTTCTGTATGAACTTCTTAAACGAAATTTTTCACCGCATATATCACAAGTAAATAATTTCATTGTTTTATGAGCTATCAGATGACTATAATAACAACCTACAGCAAAAAAATTTTCTCCGCATTTATTACAAACAAATGACTTATTTTTGTGACTTTTATAATGAATGTTAAAATTTTCAATAGTTGTAAATTTTGCATTACATATTTGACATGTAAATGTTATCTCATTTGAGTGTTCCTGATAATGAATTTCAATTGCTGCCTTTCTCAAAAACTGTTCTTTACAAATGTCGCAAACATGAGTTTGATTATCAGTTGTAGTGTTTAAAGAAATGTTTGGAGCATTCTGATTTTCACTATTATCATTTACATTAGAGACTGTTGGAACTAAGATATTAACACTCGAAGAACATTTTAAAGAATTGTCTGAAGCATTTTGAGTCTCACTGATGTTGTTACCAACATTAGAAATTGCAGGAACTAAATTACTAACAGTAGGAAAAGAAGGTTTAAAAAATAAAGCATTAACAGTAGGAGAGGGTTTCAAATAAATGTTTGAAGTATCGAGATTCTCACGGATGTTCTCCCCTTCATTAGAAGTTGCTGGAAGTAAGGTATGAAGAATTGGAGGTGGTTTTAAAGCAATGTTTTTTAAAACATTCTGATTTTCATTGTTGCTCTTACTTACTGAGGTATTATTCTGAAAGAGATTACAAAATAGTTGGTTTTCTGAATTCATTATCAAAGGATATGAATTAACAATAGGCACAGTCTGTATAAAAAAGCTGTTCATCATTGTTGTTTGAAGTAAAAATAAAAAATAGATATTTTAAGTTTTATTTAAATATATGTATGTACACATATATAAAAGAATTCTGAAGGGCAGTCAGATGATAAATTTAAATAATACCTGCTAATTCTTAAAAAAAAAAAAAAAAAAAAAAAAAAAAGAGATTAAGTAATTGTCAATTGATTTTCCACAGTTAAAATTTTGATGGCTAATGATAGCCCTAGCCCCTTCCGTCACTCTTTCCGTTTTCTTTAAAACTATTCAAGAGGTGGGAGTGAGGAGGAATGTATCTCTTGGCATTAGGCTGAATTTAATCAGACAAACGAACTATAACCACCTGTACGAATTAAGCATATTTAAGTTGATTCCATTACTTGAACAGAATTTATACATTAACTAGTAAACATTAAAAATTTCAGAAATGAAATCTATGCTAACTGATGTCTTCCTTTTCAAATTCATACATTTTAAATAACTTACTTAATAATTCTCAGAATTATTAGATAAATCATTTACTAGTAAAGCCCTTACAATGTTTGTACATATAGTCTTTAAACTTTGGTGACAAGTATATACTGTATATAACAAGTCAGCTATTGCTGATCAGCATTTTTTTTTTCTATTCCATGTTCTATATGACAACTATCTAAGCTATTTTGTTTTGATACTCATATAATCAACTTTGCATCCCACATAATCAATGCAAATAGGTTCACATATATATAGACAGCGTAGCATAGATAGATCCATGTCTTAAAAAAGGTTTTATATTCTGGATTATACGATCTTTATCTAGTATTAAATGCGTATCGAACCACAAACCACAAAAAAAAAACCTCGATTTCGATTGCCATTGCTCGATTCGATTGACATTGACGCCAGTGATGCCAGATGGTCGAAAATTATTTCCCCAAACAGGTCCCCCAAATCAGTGGGCGTGTTCAGTAGAGCGCCCGATCCACGACGCGAATTTGGAAAATGCCTACTCCTCAGAACCTTGGCGAGAAAATTCTTGGCGCATAACATATTTTAAGGGAAAAATATGAAAATGTGGAAACTAATCATTGATTGAATCAAACCTGTCAGAATGAATCAAGAATGAATGAATCATCGATTCACATCTACCGTACTTGCATTCGTATCATATAGTATAAAAATAAAACATTTTGTTTAATAAAAAAAAATAATTTTCTTCACATTTAATTGAATGAAAAGCGATTATTTTACAGAAGACATTTTTCTTTCTTTTGTGTTTAAAATGTGCTAAATAAAAATACAAGTTTATTACAGATAACTTTTTTTACCAATATGTAAACGTATCATAATAAATTTCTCCACTAATTTATTAACTTTATCATTCAATATTTTTCGTTATTCAATATAAATTATTTTTATTCAAATAAATTAATTTATACTTTTACATATTTCTTCTGAAGTATTCTTTCTTTCTGTCTCATTTTCGTAAAGGGAAAAAAAAATTGTAATCCTTAGTAAAGTAATGATGTACTTAAGTAATTACTAACATAAGTAATTAAGTAAAATGTTTGTTAGGTAATATTAATTTTGATTAATGAAGAGTTTTTTTTCTTTGCCTAACTCTGAAATTAAGTATAGCATGCACAGTTTTATTTATTGATTAATTTTTAAAATAGCAATACATTGATTTTCTTCTATTTACTTATTTAGATTAATAAATAAATAAGGCTCACTTTCTAAAAATTTAACTAATTCAAATGTTTGTGCAGGTATAGATTGATTACATTGATATTATGATTAATTGCATGTATTATAATCTCTTCCTTTGAATGAAATTTCTTATTATTTTTATGTAAATGATTTTTAACTCAATTTATTTCAGTAATAATCTTGCTTTAGTAAAAATGAACTATGTCCAAACATTTAAAAGTATTTATATAATCTTAATATATATATATCTAATATATAAAATTCTTGTGTCACAGTGTTTGTTACCATACTCCTCCAAAACGGCTTAACCTATTTTAATGAAATTTTGTATGTACATTCGGTAGGTCTGCGAATAGGTTTTTATCTATTAATGAAAGTTGTAACTTAATTAGTTCTTTCTTAATTAATTTTTAACCAACTCTTTCAACAACTTTTCTACCTAGATGGCGTGAGTTGTCCGTTGGATGTATGGATGTCTGTTATTCAATCACGTCACAACGGTTAAACGGATCTGGATAAAATTTGGTACCGAGATAGATAATAATCTGGAATAGGACATATGCTACTATTTAGGATCTGGATAAAATTTGGTACCGAGATAGATAATAATCTGAAATAGGACATATGCTACTATTTGATTAGATATTTTAAAATTAATTAAAATATGAAAATAATAAACTGGTAATTACCTTAATATAAGCCATTTAAATTTTTAATTGTTGCCAAAAAAGTTTACGAGGTATTTTTATTTATTTATTTTATTTTTTTCAACATAAAATGAAATATACTTTTACGCGAAAAATAAAAATTACTAAATGTTAAATTGGTGAATGAGAAAATAACGCCTTTATAATTAAAATAAAATATTAATAGTAATATGATCTGAATTTTATTTCATAGCATTTTTTATATACCTCAACTGTATATGTATATATATTGCATGGATGAATTACGCTAGGCATAAAAGATAATTCAGCATTATATTAAAGGTATTTACTTATTGATAATACTGGACAAATTTTTAAATTTTGATGCTGAAGTAGATCGGACATATTTCGCCTAGGACAGCCACTTAAAGCCAAGTAGCTCATCAAAAATATAACTAAATTATAAAGTATTGAAAAAGAGAAAGAGATAGAAAGATATAGGAACAATAATCGCATAAATTATATTTTGGTCTAAAACGGCGACAAAATTCAAATAACGTCAAGGGGAGCTATATTAAGTTTGTACCATGATGAGGTTTACATATTAATTAATTTATTTTTCTATATACCAACTACTATTAACTAAGAATGAATTATATATAACCACAAAATAATAATAATAATAATTGTCTCATGCGATAGACGTAGCCGATCATAGCATATTGTAATATTAAATTTGGCTTGAAATTGCTGTCATTTTATGGTTGATCGATTAAATCAAATAAATATAGGAAATAACTTGAAAACAAATATTATGTACAGCACGCATAATGTTGTTCTTATGTAATTGGTATTCAAATATAAAAAAGCTACTTCAAATTTTTCGATACTGTCTATCGAAACTGTCATATATGATAAGCACCCAAATGGAAGCCCACGGGTAAGCTATTGTCGCAGGCAATAGGGACAGGCACCGGAGACTGCGAGGACGAACAGTTCGATGCCAAAGGCAGCGGGAACTCAAAGCGAGCTTTTGAGCGATTTCAGTATTTTTTTTTTTTCTTTTTTTAATAAATCTATATGGAAAAGAGTTTCCTTTAAATATAGTGACCAGCGAAGCGGGCAAAGTCTGCTAGTATATATATATAACCTTTCATTTTTAAAATTTCATGCAAACAATTCTCCATTCAGAGGCCTTTTTTGTAGCCTTTTATATTGTTACAACTTGAATGTGGACAAAAAAAAATGATATTTGAAAATTAAATTTTTATTATTGAGAAATTTTTAGTTATGTTGGTAAAAATGATTTTTGGAGGCAAATTTAGAAAATACGCATTTTTTAATTAAGCCTCGCTTTCCCAACATCAAGGCGTTACTGCAGAAAAATCGCTTTTAGGTGCCGCTTGGCATGTTTGGCGAAAATCACCAGCACAGCACCTTTTTGTACAATTTAGAAGTTGCAACATTCCACTGGTTATGTTTGCTATCTCCTGACGAATTAGCGCACTTCTTGAATGAGGCGGGCTTAACTAAATTTCACTTCAAAATGGGGTCAAAGTTTAACCCATCTTGGGAAAGCGAGGGTTAAACTCTACCAATAATAGCACAAAGATATAGAAAACCACTAAGAGTCAACTTGAGGATATTTCCAAAAAATCATTATTGGTTTACTGCAATTTTCAATTTTGGGGAGAAGTTACGAGGGGGCAAATTCAAGTCCCCCTTTTAGCACTAAATTTGTCTGGGGAAATATATAGAATCACAAATTTTAGTGTGTGGCTTATTTATGTGTGCCTGACACCTATTGTAATGGGATTTTGCGAAAGTTCCCAATTGGGGGGAGGGAGGGGGGCAATAAACCTGTTTCCAAGCATAACTTTGCTTCAAATTATCTCAGCAAGATTAATTTTATGTGTCGGTTGTTTATGCCTTCCCAACACGCACTGTAAAGGGATTTGTACGCAGTTTCTTCCTCCCTCCATTGCAGGTGGATAGGGAGGCAAAAATATGTTTATAAGAGTAACTCCGCTCCAAATTATCTCAGGGTAGTGATTTTTTAACATGTCGATTGACTATGTGTTCGCAAGACATATACTACAAAGAGATTTTGTAAAATTCCACACTATCCCCCTTGGGGGTTGGAGAGGAGAAAACATATTTCCAAGTGCAATTCTGCTCCGAACTATCTTAGGTGATTTTTTATGTGCGGGCTGGTTATGAGTTTCCAACACACTATGAAGGTATTTTGTGAAATTTCCCCTTTCCTCCCTTTAAGGGTGTTGAGTAGGGGGCAAAAGCACCTTTTAAAGTGTAACTGCTCCAAAGTACATAGATACCAAGTCTACTGTTTTTGGCGGGGACTTCAGACTGGAAAAATTTTATAGCTGATTTTAGTAATACTAATCGTCGAAAATATATATAACATATTCCATTTAAAAACACCAATGTGAATTTTGATTTAAAAGATTAAAAACAGCAGCTATGAAATTATCTCATGAAAGTGATTTTTTGATATGTCGATTGGTTATGTGTATTCAACACACACAAACTACAAAGAGATTATTTGAAATTCCGTGCCATCTCCCCTCTTGAGGGTTGGGGAGATTAAAAAACATGTTTGCATGCGTAACTCTGTTCCAAATAATCTTAGAATGGCAACTTTTGATGTGTGGACTGCTTATGCATATTCCACACACACTACAAAGTGATTTTGTGAAATTCCACTCTACCGCCCCTTAGGGGTGGGGGTAAACTCTGCAGTAACTCTTCATGCGTAACTCTGCAGTAAATTATCTTAAGAAGGAGATTTTCAATGTGTGGGTCAGTTATATATATCGAACTCATAATATAAAATTATTTAGCAAAATTCCCTCCTCCTTCTTCCATTTAAGAGTGGGGAGGGGGTAAAAACACATTTTAAAATGTAGTGCTGCTTCAAATAATCTCAGGATCCTGATTTTTAATGTGTTGGTTAGGTATGTGTATGCAACATGTACTATAAAGGGATTTTGTGAAGTGTGGCAAGTGGAAAAACCTTTACTGAAGGTAGCGAGAACTTTAACTTAGATTTTTACTGATTTCAATGATTTTTTAAAATTATTAATGGTATAGCGTTTTGAAAATTCATTTCAATATAATGACCAGCGAAGCAGGCAAAGCCTGCTAGTACATTATAAAAGAGCATCAAAGAACTGGCATTTAAAAGTAATAATTACAAAACTTTGAATAAACACCATAAAAGCAAGAACTTCCAACAGTTGTTTCAGGTCAAAAGAAAACCTAGCCCTTCGTCAAGGGAATAAAGTAGGCACGAGTGCTGTAACAAAGCAGCAACACAGTGCAACCTGCAACAGTGTGTTGTCGCTTCTTTTACAGCACTCGTGTGTACTTTTTTTGCCTGATGTAGGTTTTTTTTTTTTTTTTTTTTTTTTACCTGAAACAATTGTTGCGAGTGTTTGCTTCTATGGTGTTTATTCAAAGTTTTGTATTTAGTAATAATACATTTTCCTATTAAAAAAAAAAAAATTAAAGAGTAAAATTTACTGTCATTCACTTAATTTTCAAAGTACACCTGATCATTTTTTTTTTTTTTTTTCATAGATTTGGTAAAATAGAAATTTTGGCCAATGACGGTCCTTCGTATGTTGTCATTCTTTCTATCAAGGCACCCTAGTATAACTTACTTGTCAATATTGCAGCCATATTTATATTAATAATTTAAACTTGAAAAAGAAAATCTTTATTAAATGACGAATTAATTGCCTTAACGATGTTACACGTACATACATTTTAATAAATTATAGCTATATTTTAATACAGTTGTACATATTTTTTATCAATACTTCCTTAATATGGAAGCCTATTTTTAAGATTAATAAAACAAATATTTAAAATTGAGCTATTTCACTATGCATAGAAATCTGTATAGTAGCGATCACTTCCATGCATGTGAACTCACTTTGCAACCATTAAAACCAAAAGAGAAAAAAATATCACTGGATACAACTTACACATTTTGCATGAAAATCTGTATAGCAGTGGTCACGGTACCATACATGTATGCTTGCTTAACTACCATAAAAAAAAAAAAAAAGAATCTGACGTGGACACCACGACTTCCTTATACATCTATTGGAATATACATATGGTTATGGAAACATTGATATTTTTGTGTGAGAAAATTGATTTGTAAATAAACAGGCAGGTTCTAGTTCATGAACATTCCTGAAAACAAGAAAAAAAAAAAAAAAAGCTACTCCGACCACAACTTAGCCCTGATGATAAGATTATATATACCACCAATTGTAAATTTTTCAGAAATTTTCTATGGCTTATTACAGAAAATACCATTGGCAAATACTCAGCTTAGACAGTACAAAAATAAAAAAACTGGTGCACAATGAATATTTAAATTTAAAAAATTTTTCATACACCATAAAATTATGAAAGCATTACCAGTTTCGAAAAGACATGGCCTTTCTTCTTCTTCAGGTACAAAAACCACTAGTCTTGCTTTTTTCTCCAAGGTAATAGCAAGTGCTTTGCACCTGAAGAAGAAAGACCATGTCCTTTTGAAACTGGTAGTGGTTTTATTAATTTTATGGTATGTGAACAAGTTTTTAAGTTTAAATATTAAACACAGCTTAGTGTTCAATGAAAATCATTTCAGTATAAATTGCCTACTTTTATTCTTGTAGGCAAAAATTAGTGGGGAGAAATGATACATTTTACCAAAACAAATAATTCTGTTAAAATTGAGAAAAGGTTTACAAATTCTGGCTCTCCTGAAGCAATATTTGTCACCAAATTTGATTACTAATCTCGTGAGGCTGCCAAGTTTGTAGCGAACACAAATGTTGATCTTGGCATCAATTTTAGCGATTTGCTGAAAATTTTTGCAAAGAATAAAACCTTACATTACAGCTTTATGGAAGCAGCTTTTGTGAGGGGGTTTCCTCCTTCATCAGCTTACTTCCTCGTGGTCCATGCCATCGGTAGTGGATGTTTTCTTCTGTCTCTTGCTTTCTCTTTAATTAGATCGTGTCACTGTCGGTAAGCACAAATGCTGATATCAAAGCGGCAGCGTGTGTTGCCACTTTGCTTGCAGCACTCGTGATTCCTTTGTTCGCCTGATGAAGGGTCATGTATTCTTTCGATCCAAAACAATTATTGTGAATTTATAGCATTTTATGGTGTTTATTCAAAGTTGTGTACTTATTACTTTAAAACGCCAGTTCTTTCTTATTTTCTCTTCTGTTTTCTTCCGTTTCATGATATTTGTGAAATATGCTAGCAGACCCATAGCTGCAGCCACAAATATTTGACTTTTTAAACATTTTAGGATGCTATGCTTTTTTTTCTTTCTCTCTTGGCGGTAATAATAAACTTATACTTAAATTGTAATTTTTAAATTTACTAGATGAGGCTAAGTCTTCAAAAAAAATTTGTTAAAAATGAAGTATAACTTAAAAATTTTCATGAAATTAGTAAAATTTTGGGTGTGTGGTGATTAAATCTCCAAGTCTCTCATGATTAAGATCTCAGCAGAAGAATTAAAAATTATTTTGCATGGAGCATTTTTAAAAATTTTATCTTATTAAATTTATATGTAATATGTAAAATTCTGAGTCAGGGAGTGTAAGCGAAAAGTTGCCAATTAATGAAAAATGTGTTTTTTCTTTGGACTAAAGCTGAATTGTTGCTAATTGATCAAACTATGTTCAATTTGAATGAAACAATTTAATATTACCATAAAAATTAAGTAATAGCAAAATAAATAACACCATAAAATTAAAAAACATACAAAAGTTCAAATGGCGAACAATTCAAAAGAATGCAAGAAAATTAAATAAATGTTTATATATTTTAAGAAAAGATTTATTTACTGCATGTCATGATGAACTTTCTTTCTTCAATAAGCTTTTCCTCCCTTTTCTTCCATCTGACATCAGTGTTAATGAAATGAGCTAGCAAGCCCACATCTACAGGCACGAAAACAATTTTGTGCACTATAGATATGTTCCAGCTGGCGTAGGATGCAAAGACTTCACAAATGGAGAACTTTCTGAGGAAAACTGCTCTTTCTTTTCTTCTTCAGTCTTTTTTAAACAGTAACTATATAAATACATATTTTAATATTTAAGGATAATGTGCAATTTTTTGGAACTATAGATTTATACACTGAAATTGCTCATTTCAAATTCGTCAGATAAAGCTATAGGGTAGGTGCTCCAGTGATTGGCATGCTCCACTAATTGACATCTATCCCGAAATAATTAATAAATAAGAAAAATAATAAAATCATATTTTACGTATAAGAATTTTAATATTTTTTGTCAAACACTGGAGCATAGGGTGCTAATAACTGATAAAATGAATAACTAGCAGTGTCAAACAATGAAACATACGGGTCCAATGACTGATAAAATGAAAAACTGGCAGTGTCAATTACTGGAACATTGAGTGGGTGTCAAATAAAAATTCATAAAAAAAAAAATAATTGTTATAAAATGTATATATTTTAACATATATGTGGTTCTGAATGTCTTTCATGCCATATGTACTAACTTAAGACTTCTGAAAATATTTTCTGATGACTAGAACATTAAAAACATCAGAGATTGCTCTAAAAGTGTCAATCACTGGTGCACTTACCCTATCTACAAATAAATAATAATAATAATAAGTAAAATAAATGAACTATAACAAAATTTTTATAAACAAACACCATAAAATTAAAAAAAAACATACAAAAGTTCGAATGGCAAACAACTGAAAAGGATACAAGAAAATCAAATGTCAATGCTGATCTATTTTTAGATTTATTTACAGCATGTCACAAGGAACCGTGTCTTCAATAAGCTTATCCTCCTCTTTCTTCTTCTATCTGATGTCGATATTAATAAAAATCGCTAGCAAGCCCACGTCTACAGGCACAAAATCAATTTCGTGCACTGAAGCTATGGTCCAGCTGGCATAGGATAAACTTCATAACTAGAGAACTTTCCAAGAAACACTGTTCCTTCATTTCTCTTCGATCTTCTTTAAACTGTGATTATTTATAATTTTGAGCTTTTCAACTGTTTTTTGTTTTTTTTAATTGTACTTTATACATTTTTTGCATTTAATTTTTTTTTTAATGTATTTTGATGAAATTTCATTTTCTGCCATTTTGAGTATGGCATTCTTTGATAAACTTTCCTTTCCTAAAGGTTTGTAAATTCCAAGGATAATAGCAAAATTATGCCAAATTATTGATTTATTAAAAACACGCTAAGTCATACCATAAACTGTATTATTATTCACAATTAAAAATTAATTCTTGTTTTTAAAAAATTCAAATTAACTTCACTCAGAATGTATGTGTACTACTTAATCAGCAGTCTACATAATGCAATCTATTCTATGTAAATATATCTCACTATAATATTCAAAATGTAGTGTGTAATAAATATATTCATCGATATTATCATTATAAAAATGATTGAACTGATAATTACATGTTATCATCAGCAGGGCCTGATTATCCAAAAGGCTCAGGAAGCACAAGCTTCCCCTCTAAAATTTAAGAGGGGCCCCGTAAGAATTAAAAACATGGTCTTGAATTTTTTGTTTAATATTTTCACACTGAGATTGAATTTTTTCCGTACCTAAAACAAGACAAAACACTCACTATTTCGGGAAAAATCTATTATTTAACCTCAAAAATCTGAATGTTCTTAATTAAAAAGTTGTATGATTTTAATGTTCTGTATAGAAACAACCCATATGTATGAAAAAAAAATAAAAATAATAAAAGATAAACACACGCTATTTTTTGGTCGATAGCATTTTTATATTACAATATGTAACAGGAAAACAAGATTTTCCAAAATGAAAGGGGGCCCCAAAATGGTGCTGAGCTTCCCCTAGCTTCAAAGCTTAATCGGGCCCTGATCATCAGTTCGACCAATTTCATTTCAAACGGTGATATTTAACAAAATAAACATCTAACTAATATACTAATTAAAAGGCGAATGATCACAATTATATCATAATTTTAAGTCAAATTTGTTTTCAAATGTCTAAACAAATTACCTGATATAAGATGAGTCATCAGGATATAATATCAGATACTAATATTTCAATATGTTATAGCATTAATGTACAAAATATTATCTTTTAATTAAAAAAATAAAAGAAATGTTAATTCTAGGCACTTATACAACTTACAGACATTAAACTAATAATTATAAAACCATTGAATGTTGGGAACATTCCTTGCAATAAGTTCTTCACACACACACAAAATAAACATTTGGATTCCAGCATTATTAATTACTAATTCACTTAAATGCATATGTGAAATAATAACTCATACATAGTCAAAATATAAAATAAATATACGTCAATCTCTTTTCAAGTTTATCTCGACATAATAAACACGACAATTTGTTTACATGTAGGATGTTTCCAATTAGCTATGAACGTTTAGAAACTTATTTAGAAAATAAAAATAGCTATTCAATTACAAAATGAATGTTTTAAATCATACTTCAAAGTAATTTAAAATTATCGAAAAAATTTCTATTGTTATTGCTAATACGAATTCTGACGTCCGCTTGTCATCAGACATGCGAGCAACCCTACCGTCTATCATCATGACTCGCGCTCGCCAAAGCCCGATTATGTTTTTTCGCCAAGGTTCTGAGGAGTAGGCATTTTCCAAATTCGCATCCACGACCGGTCGAAAGATTCCGAGCCAAAGCGTTCAGTGGTGTCGACCGATCCAGAGTCACATCGTTCAGTGAGATGGACCGATCTCGACCGGTCGTGGATCAGAAAGCCCAGAAAAATTTCTTGATCCATTGGGTCACGTGATGGATCAAATGCGCAATAGGTTGAAAATCAGGCTCTGATTGACATTACGCAGTGAAAACCTGAAAATGAACATCTGTTTTTGACAATGATTGTTTATTTGTTTGATTAGCTGAGGATTAATACAGATGTACCTATTTATATGCATTGTTTGTGCTGTAGAAAATAAGGTAAGTAATTCCATAAAATGCTAAACTATATTATGTTTATTTATTTATTGTGTAAAAAAGATTTTTTACGTAATAACGATTTTCGATACGTAATTTTTTTTATTGATGAACGTAACATTCAAACATAAAATTAAAACAAAAATTTACACAATTTTAATTGAAACAAAAAAAATATTTTTTTTTAATGCGGACGCTATCATATTTTGTTAATTTAATATATAAAAATAAGCTGGGAAAAATTATATTTCTTTTTTTTTTCAGACAAAGCTTTTCATTCATGCGATTGTTTTTTGTTTACAAATAGAAAAGTTTGTAAACGATTGTATTTTTTTCCTTTAAAACAATAAGTTAACTATAAGTAAATAAATTAAAATCCTTCCACATATTTTTAATTTAGGTAAAAATAAGTTTAAGATGTCAATTATTAAATTTAATAAACAAAACAGACTGTAAAAAAAAGTAGCTATAAAATTATGCAGTATTGTTTACATTGCTAGTTTATTTTAATATTCAGTCGGTAATAAGAGAAAAAGCTCTTTATATTGATTCATAAATCGAAGAAGAAAATAAGATTATTTTTTATATAAATCCATTATATTAACTGAACAGCATATTTTATATAATTTATTTGTTTATTTTTTTCAAAAACGTTTTTGTTGTACATTTCTGTTCATAATAAAATTCGAAGAGAAAGAAAGGTGTTTTAAGAGCTCATTTAAGATAAATCTACTCTGCTCCTTTAAAAATAAATGTAACGTAACATTCTTAACATTTTCATGATTAAAATTTATACGTGAATTTAGGAAAATCATAACCAAAGTAATGTATATTAGTAATTTATCAGTACAATCAATTAATAGCTTCTTATTTTTTGTTAGCAGAGTACAGAATTCTACATTAATAAGAACTGTTATTACATAAAAGATCTTTCTTTCTTTCTTTTTTTTTTTTTTTTATAAGAAAAAACGTAATATAGTTTAGCATTTTATGGAATTACGTATTAAAAGTCCAGACAAAATAAACAACAGAAATACAATAAATAACTTGCTGCTAATACAGGTCAAATTAGATAGATGGCGCTGCTCCTATCACGTCAAAATTGTTCCAAAGCGTTCAGTAGATTCCTGGCCCGATCCAAGACCGGTCCAGGATCAGTGACGTCATCGCCCGGTCGCATTGATCCATCTCGGGCGCTCTACTGAACACGCTCAGTGTTTTTTTTCCGAAAAAATCCCCAACACGATTTTTACTAAAAAGGGAAAATAAAAAAATTTTCAAAAAAAAAAAAAAAAAATATTATATATATATATCAAGCAGATTTAAGCTCAGATTTTTCCCCAAATGAAGGCAATTTTTGAAAAATTTTAGAATTCCCCCAAAAAGTCCCCACAAAACTGTGATATAAATTTTTGATAAATATTGAGGGCGCCACTTGTCGTTACTCCTTATCTCGGCGCTGTTTTACTGTTGTTTTCAATAGAATTTTGCTGAAGAACTTTTTAAATTTTTAATTTTAAGCAATTTAATTTTTTTGTAAGTGCTTAAAACTGCATAATTTAGATGTTTCAAATAAATGCTTCGTTCCTAGTTGTAAAACAGGCTGTGATAGTTATAAGAAAATAAGAAAAGCCCTAGGAGAGAAATAATGTCCGAGTTTGTTTTCTGAACCTAAGGTAAGTTTATTCTTTTTTCTTTACAAAATTCCATCAGTAAAATCTTTGGATTTTCCTGCATATGAATTTTATTTATGCATGTAATGTCTGCTTTTCACAGGATAAAATATTGCTGTTCACAATAATAAAGGTTACAACACTCACATATTTTTTTCATTATTGAATGCTATATCGATTGCAGGCCATTCTGTCGTGTATGATAAAAATGAATGACGTCTTTAATTAAATTTTGGTAATTTTTCATTAATTTACATGATGCAATCTAATGTGGTGCAGCATTTAAAGTATAAAAAATGATTTACTCGGATATGCATAAGTATTATATAAAAGTAGAATTTAAAAACTAACATTGCATCCGCTAATCATAAATGATTTTTATGGCATTTTAGTACTATATAACTTATGTATCTAATTACGGAAATAAAAGTTTCTTGTGATCTAGGGGTCAATTCTGAGTACTTACGTTGCGATAGGTCGGTGACTTGTGACGTCACTGAAATCTGTTATCACATCGTATGCTATAGTCGCATGCGACCAAAAGAGCTATTCTTGGACCACCATTTTCGCAAGTTCGACAAGCCAGAGTGCAATATTTAGCATGCGATATTGTTGTCACTGCTCCTCCCAACTGTCAATCATTTTCAGCGATTACGATAGCAGATATTCCGATATAACCAATGGAAAAGTTTCATCAAAATGATGTTAATTAAATTTTGGTAATTTTTCATTAATTTACATGATGCAATCTAATGTGGTGCAGCATTTAAAGTATAAAAAATGATTTACTCGGATATGTATAAGTATTATATAAAAGTAGAATTTAAAAACTAACATTGCGAGATGACATTGATCCGCTAATCATAAATGATTTTTATGGCATTTTAGTACTATATAACTTATGTATCTAATTACGGAAATAAAAGTTTCTTGTGATCTAGGGGTCAATTCTGAGTACTTACGTTGCGATAGGTCGGTGACTTGTGACGTCACTGAAATATGTTATCACATCTTATGCTATAGTCGCATGCGACCAAAAGAGCTATTCTTGGACCACCATTTTCGCAATTTCGACAAGCCAGAGTGCGATATTTAGCATGCGCATGGACGTACACTATGGACCGCTCACGCTGTGTTATTAGAATGGCCCCATTTTGGTCGCTTTTAGAAGACGGCGCTCGCATCGACTGCTTTTCCACTTCAGACTTGAAGGAGCGCTTTAACGCGAGAATTAAATGAAATAATGTTAAATATCTCGAACAAAAAAACATATATCAGTAAAATTTTTGCTTTAAAATATAGCTAATACAAATGTCTAAAAATCAATTTCTGGAATTTTTGAAATTCGGTCCCCAAGGGGGGGGGGGAGGGGGCGAAACGTGATTTCACATGCGTTAAACGTGATTTCACATAATCCTATATAACTCAAACAAAAAAACAGATATACGTGAAATTTTTGCTTTAAAATATAGCTAATACAAATGTCTAAAAATCGGTTTCAGGAATTTTTAAAAATCGGTCCCCAAGGGGGGCGGAAGGGGGGGGGGGCAAAACGTGATTTCACATGCGTAAAACGTGATTTCGCATAATCCTATATATCTCAAACAAAAAAAAAATAAATAGATGTACGTGAAATTTTTGCTCTAAAATATAGCTAATGCAACTATCTAAAAACCAATTTCTGGAATTTTAGAAATTCAGCCCCCAGGTGTTGCAGCAACGGGGGGGGCTATGGGGCAAAAACAAATGGAAATACAGTTAGGCCGTTCAAAATTGGTACAGATAGGTTTTAAAGACCTGCAAGACGAATGGGGATATTTTCGATTGTGTAAAGTTATTAGGAGGGGCAAGAAGGGGGGGAGGAGAGGGGGGGGGACAAAAAAATAAAAATAGTGTCAGATCGTTCTAAATTGGTACATAGAGGTTTTCGATACTTACAAATCGATTGCGGATATTTTTGAATTTGTAAAATTATTAGGAGGGGCGGTAAGGGGGGTGGGATGGTAAGGGGGGCCTTTGGTGACTTTAAATATTTTAAGCCATTTTTGCGATGAACTGAATTGGCTATCTCAATTGTGCAATTAAAGATCTTGTAGAAAAACGTCCGAGTTTGTTCGGTTCCGAATTTCAAAATTTTCCAAAGGGATCCAATACTAAAGCTGTTCCATACACTAATAAATATAAATCCATAAAATAAATAAAATAAAATAAAATAAAATAAAAACTGTTTTCTGATATTTACAAAATAAAAATAAAAAATCGTAATAAAATCCAAATTATAATCATATACAATTAAGGGGAGAACATAAAAAAAACCTCATAAGGTACATAATAACAACAAAAAATATTGTTTTACTGCAGGAAAGAAAAGTACTGCTTAATTAAATAAAAATAATAAACTAATGCGAAATATCTTTTTGAAAATATTTATCCATGTGCAAATTCCTCATTAAAAAAAAAAAAAACACCAACTTTTGTAGGTATTTTTCTCTCTAATTTTTATTATTATTCACGTGAAATTAAAAATATTTCATTTTATTTCTGGAAAATAAAAAAATATATAAATGCCTATATATAAATATAAAACCTTTTACCGAATCTGGGTTAAAAACGGAAAAAGGGTAAAATAAATTAGAAATACCAGACCTATAATTTGATACCCAATGAAAGGGGCGATTTTTCTGAATCCAGGGGTGCAAACAGTTTTTCGATGCGACAATTAGATTTTTTAAAAATAACTAAAGTATGAAATTTAAGTGGCAACGGAAAAACGTAAAAAGGGAAAAATAAATTAGAAGTATCAGACCTGTCATTACAAATTCAATACCAAATGAAAGGGGTGATTTTTCTGAATCCTGGGGTGTAAACAGTTTTTCGATACGACAATTAGATTTTTTAAAATTAACTAAAGTATGAAACTTAGATGGCAACCATTCATCTCATCTTTTCATAATTTGTAGTCCGAATCACGCGAATAAAAAAGTCTTTAAGTTAAAAATTTATTTTTATGTTTTATTTTTCCATTCAAAGCGTTTTAGTGAAAAAATATTTATGGCGCATGCGTAGGCGTTTTATACCAATAATTTAAGCACTATTCATAATTTTGAAAATTTCTATAGATATAATTTTAAGTTGGGTGAAGACCTAAGATTCTGCCAAGCGCCGTTGAATTCCGTCCAGCCGTTCTCGAGTGATGCCCGGACAAACCTATTTTAGTTTTTTACCCCTCAGGGGGGAATGGGGGGGGGGGAATTTCTGAAAAGTTGATCGATATAATTTTAAGTTGGGTGAAGACCTAAATTCCTGCCAAGCGCCATTGAATTCCGCCCAGCTGTTTTCAAGTGATGCCCGGACAAAAAAAGCGACATACGGACACGATGACACACACACACACACACAGACAAAATTTTCTTAAGTCATTTTCGGCTTTCATGGGGTGTGAAACGTGAAGATATCGCAAAATTTTTCGATTCTGACAAATTTACAGACAAAAGTCTGATTTTATTAATATAGATATATAAATATTTGTGTGTGTGTGTGTGTGAACAACTGTCAAGATGCAGAATCTAAATAAGTATTATTTTAAATGCAATTAATCATTTAAAAAATCATATATATATATATTAATATATATATATATATATACATCTATATATATTAACGAAATACATTCTTATAATCTATATCTCTTTCTTTTTCAGAAAATGTATATGTTAAAGAGATGAAAACAAATTATTAGAAAGCGATAAAAAAAAAAAAACTATAATTGTATAATCTTGTAATATATAGATAATGTTGTATAATAATTAATTTCATGATGATTCTTACAAATTTTCCATAAATTTTCTTTACTCCTCTTAAAAAGAGCGTTTAATAAGTTTGCACACTTGACGTTAAGAATATAACAGAGTCTAGGTTACAAGAACAGTTTGGACCGTAATATTTTAGTATTCGAACTTCCATATCCATTTTTGTATAATCTAGAAGAAAACATTTCATGCACAGATAACCATGCGTAGGAGAATAATCATAGCGTCAATTCTTTGTGGTTGAAAGTTGTGTTACTTGTTACTGAACGAGCAATTTTAGATGAATACATCTAAAAATATCTGATAAAGAGTTCTTGGAAAAGTTGAAATCGTTTTCCAGTGAAACATCTAATGTCAATATTAAAATCCTCACACTCATGAAGAAGATCTCACAGTTTAAATAATTAACAATTGTCAAGATAGAAAATTCCAGTATTTAGCATAACTATGCAACAAATTTTTAGACACAATATAATAATTAGACTTATGTAAGTACCCTATCATGCCACCATTTTGGCTTTTCTGTTGCATAAACAAAAAGCGGGACGAGACTGCTTTGAAACGATACAAAAAACGCACTTTTTATTAGTTGTGCATTATGAGTTCAGTTTGATGGTGAATTACACATGTTCCAAGTTTGCGTCTTTTGCAATTATTTTATTATGTAGATGTAGTTTGAATATTGCATAAATATATATTATTATTACTGAAACTTAAAAAGAATAAGTTTTTCTGTTAAACACATTTTTTAGATACTGGAAAGAAGCCATCAGATTAATCCAACTTTTGGATAATCGGAATTCTGTTAACCTGGATATTACTACATATTAGTATTCATACGATAATCAAACTACTCGAATTTACTTTAAAACTTTGACAACAAAAGTGCGATATTTTTTTCCCTGTCACTACTACGAAAAGTTCTTTTTTATTTCTACTGTTTACAAAAAGAACCCAAAAAGAGACTGAAGTGAAAATTGGAACTTCACAATGGTCGGTAGTGTTATTCTTGTTTATGACCGTCATGGACGTGACTGCATAAAATATCACGAAGCTGTCTTCATTTTGTACATATGATACACAGGGCATTTGCTTTACCCTATAATAATATCCGAGGGACTATATCTTCTTCTTATAACCTTCTTATAACCTCTTCTTTTATATTATATTAGTCAAAATGACAAATATTCAACCACAGAACAGCTTTCTTTAATAACTGTTGAAGCGTTGAGTTCTTTGGTTACACTTTCTAGGGTACAGGCAAATTTTTGCAATGTGGGTGCAATTTTACCAAAGACAAATTACAGCAAGGAGTGTATGCTAGATCAGATAAGTCCCTGCATTATTTTAATATGTATATATTTAAACATTTTATGGAATTAACATATATATTAGTGAAGATTGCACTTAAGTATTTAAATGGAAATTTAAGTAAACATTTCCGAGCACATATATAATGTGACATAAAGTAACTCATAACATAAATATTAAATATCGGGGGAAAAATAATCTTCAAAGATACATAAAGTTTTTTTAATAATGTATATTTTTTTCTATTTCAAGCAGTCAGCATACGTTAAAGTCAAAAATTATATTCTCGGAAGATGCCCAATATTTATGTTAAACGTAATAGAATTTACGATCTCCATCACATTCAAAGAAGTGTTTTTGTTAGACTTCTGAAATGTTTGATTATAAGAGAAGTAACGAAAATCTTAAGAATAAAGATTAATATCAGTTCCCATTAACCTTAAATTGTTCAGTAGAATGAAAAACTTAGTCGCAGGCAATTAAATAAATTTAACACCTTCCCGTGCGTTAATGTGAATTTTTAAAATACTTTGGTTTGCATGACACGAATTATTGTAAAATTGTCTGAAATTTCAATATTTTTAAAATACATTTTTCTTTACTCAAATTTTTCTAAATATTATTTAAACCATGAAATAAAACTTATATAGCATTTTTAACTACATTTAAATTTTAGGAAATTTAAATCGCAACGTTTCCAAAATCCTTTTCTTTTACATTTTTTAATATGTGTCCAAATTTATTATGATTTTTTCGCAGCAACGTGATAAAATGTTCGTTATTATCAATAATGTCAAAATTTACTTTGTTTAGACAATGAATAGAAAATAAAAATGATCATCTGTTTGATTTATTCTGGAATTCCTAAAAAATACTCCAGATACTTTTAATTAAACATTTATGATATTTACTGTAATGCTCTTCTCTAAATATCTGCTAATCTGTATGAATATAAAAATAGATCCCAAAGTTATCTTTCTAGGATTTTTCAGTTTTGAAGTGCACTCTCTGTCTGAGTGAACGACATTTAAATAGTTTACTACTTCTGAACATTTTTATAACTAATGTCAGGCAATTTTAGTGCAACAATCCTTAAAATATGACTAATATCACTAATTTTCTTTATAGTGCAGACTGCGTGTTGGTTGCATTTGTATCTCAGGAAAATGCATCGTTAATACATACTTCACAACTTATGAGATAAATTTTGTATGTCATTAAAATATAATTATTTCTATGAAGTCTAAAAAAACACTTATATTTCTCTCCAACGCGGAACATTTTTACCTTAAAACATTTCATTCTTCTGTTTTTGCAAACTGAAAGAAAAATATGGACTGTAAAACACATTTGTTGATTGAAAATTGTACTTTACCATTTTTGCTAATTAACTCGATCGTACATTTCCTGTTTTTATTACATATTCCAGATGCAAAAATGTAAGTGGATGTCGTGGATGTCTAACCTGCGCGATTGTACGGCCTGGGTCGAAATGGTATATCTGTGTTCAATTAATGTTGTTCAGTGAAATGTTGATTGTGGTGTATTTATATCATACATATATTTCTGTTTTTATTTATAGATTTATCCTTAAATTAATTCAATTTTTAATAACAATGCGACAGCTTATCGTCGAATTATGATGACAGAGATATAAATTATCTTTCTAACAAAAGAAAAAAAAATCTGGAGTGACTCTACTTGACTTTCCGAACATTACGTTATTAACGGTTGTATATACATATTAAAATAAGACAAATCGATAAATATACAAAGAAAAAAATATAAAAAGTTACTAGAGTGTTTTTCTCTAGTTATCTAAAAATAACTTGCTAGAGTAATTTTCTTTACTGTTTACTTCTGTGATAATGCACTTTAAATAAATTGAGCCCATATATTATAAAGATAGAGAAATTTTCATTGTGCCCCTGTAAAAATCTATCAGGGCTAGATTCGCCAAAATCTATAATATTTAAGGGACGATAACCTACATTATTTGTATAAATTTTCATTTTAATCGAATAAGGCGTGTAGAATTATCGTACTTTAAAAAATTTGGACCAACAGGCCATAATGATAAATAACAATTCTCTGTATCCCTGTAAAAAACTATATGTGCTAGATTCAACAAAATCTACACAGTTTGTGTGCGTTTAGACTCTATCGCATTTTTAAAAAAATTGGGCGCATAGGTCATAATGATAAAGAATTTTTCTTTGTATCCCTGTAAAAAACTATAAGTCCTAGATTCACTAAAATCAATAGGGTTCGTTCTATCGTGAAATATAACGTAGCTAATTGGAACAAATTATTTATGCGCTATCGTATTCAGTCACACACGTACACACACACATACATACATCATCGGTAAAAATAATAAAAATGAACCCAGAAGACCACAAAACGTAAAGAAACACCAAAATCTCAAAATCGAATTTTTGACAAGATTACAATTCTTTCCTTACTATACGCATGTTCGGAAAGTAAAAATATATGCAATATAAGGAACGCAAGTGCGAAGCTTAAGAGTTTTATTTATTGTATGAATTACATTTCCTTAAATCTCTATATGAAGATATAAAGACAATAAATACAGTTAACTGAAGAATTGATTATAATAAATCCAGATTATTCATAGTTTTCTTTTGATTTTATATTTTTCTTGAAACAGGTTAATTTCAGACTGTGGTAAAACAACATTTCTCCTAAAAGTAATAATATGGACAGCATATATCCTGCTAATAGTAATATAAATGCCGGAGCAACATCCCTAACTGTTAAGCTTCTCACACCTGTGTCTTCTTTGTTCCGAATAATGAGATGACGAGCGATATTATACCAAAGGTACTGGTCTCTAGCGTGCTTGAAATAAAGACCAGAATCTAGTAATTTATGAACAAATGCGTCTATTAGACTTTTACAGCAAAAATCCTTACTGATGAACATTCCAGGCAAATATCCAAAAATGTGGTCAGCTGAGATAATTTTGTTTCCGACAAACCTTTGTTGAAGCTCTAGATAATTATCTATAAAAGCAAGATTTTGACTTGTTGTTTCATCAAAAAAGCTTTGGAAAACATCATCATCGTAACTCAAACCATTTTTTAACAGGTCTCTTTTTATAACCTGATATTTTGTATCTTTAGATGACGTTAGGGTTCCAAAAGCAACATATTGGGGATAGGCAACGCATTGGTTGTCTCCGTTTTGAACAGCTTCACTTAATTTCGACCAATTGTCAACTATGTTGACAGAAGGAATTGCAAGGATTGAAAAAAACACGGAACTATATATAAGCTCCAGAAACATAGCACCTAAATACCATGTGCGAACTAATACTTTTTCCGACATAGACAATGGTCTAAAATTAGAATTTTGCTTTAACAATACGGCAAAAACATGAAAAACAATTTTGTCCAACTTATACCTCCACTTAAAAACGATGTGAGATACTAACGTTAAAACAATTAATAATGCAAAAATAGTAATCCAAACAAATGGTGAAAATGTTTTAAAAATTCCAAACATTTCCGTTGATGGATTTGGTTTTATTATCATAAATGAAATAGTCTCCATAAAAGGTGGATAAGCATAATTTTCTAAGCAATCAGGTTGCATACGGAACTCGGATATTGTAATATCCATTTGTAAGAAACTTGAATTACGACGATTTAACTTCAGTGCTCCACCTGTCATATCTAAATATTCCTCTAGATAGAGACGAGCATTCGCTTTTTCAAAGGATTTCGTAAATGTTGTAAGATAGTCTCTAAGCAGCAATAGATATCTAAAGTCCATATCTGCTTTCAAAGCATTTATCAATTCTTCTCTAGAATAATACCCTTCTAGATAGTCCCTTAACCTATTTGGATGGACAGGACAACCAATCATAACTTCTTTATACAGAGCCATACTTTAATTGAAATATTTATTTTTCAGAACTATTAAATTCAAAATAAAACTAAAAATTTCTTTTAATAATGAGCATACATTGAATCCATAAAGTTAAAACAAATAAAGATGATTTCCTTTATTTATATATGCATACATATATAGTTTGGAAATTTAATGAAGATTTCTTAATATATATTTTTGCTTCTTTATGGCAATATATTTTTAGATATTTTCTAATGCAGCATAAATAAAATAAAATTCATATTATGCATTTGCACAACGCTTCTTTTTTTCTAAATTTTCTATATTTTCTCGTTCATTTATTTCAATTGTCTGTTTCGAAACAAAAAATGAATAAGTTACAATTTCAAATTTACAAAATATTTCACATGATTTTCATTTGTTGGTGTTACGTTATATGGTAAAGAAATAAGCTATCGAATTGAAACTGCAATAAAAATTTATTGCTAGATAGATCTATTTAAAATTCCAATATGAATTTATTCTTTAGAATTTAACTGCTTTCTGAAATTAAATACAACGCTCATACCAGTAATTTTTTAAACATAATTCAAAGCAACAGTTGCTTTACAAATGGATAAAAGCCACTCGCTGATAATCATAAGTAAAAGAAAAACTCTGACCACAAAATGTTTGAAATTATACTTATTTTTGAATAAAACAGCATTGATTTTTATACCTCTCTATTAATCACAAAAAATAAAATAAACAAACGTATTAGAATTTGTCTTTAGAAATATTTTTGTTTGTGTGGTTGTTTTAGACATATATATACATATATGTAATACCTAGTTTTGTAATTTATAAACATTACCAACTTTGTCCCCATGTGGTTACAAAAAAGTAATTTTAATATTTAATCTTACGCTTTAATTTTGTCCATCTTTCTATATTTGTATAAATCGAAAATTTGTAAACGTTAACACGACATTTACTAACGCACGCTTATTCTAAGTCATGTATTCTTTACATAAAAAAAAAAAAAAAAAAAAAAAAAAAAAACTTTACATGCAAAATTCCGTGTAGTCATAATTTAAAATACAAGTTTTTTCTTTTTGCCGAAGAGAAATTGCATTTCAGAATTTTGAAGCAGGAAAATGTACATGTTAGTTTAACATGAAAATTATTTGCATATTTTATCAGGTATATGATTCCAATACTATAACTTGTGTAATAAATATTTGCAATGTTCATATATTATAAATTTTAAAGTGAGATTCTCATACATAATAGATAGAAAAGTTGGACGCTTAACTTAGAGTAGTCAACTTTATTTTTCAATATTTTTTAACAAAATTCAAACATTGTTATGACTTCGGATTTTCCGTCTGACTCAAACTTCAATAAATATTTATAGAATTTCTTTAAACATTTATACAAATCCACTTTAGAATTTTCTCTATTCGATTTGGTGTAAAAATATTCAGTAGTTTGTATACAGAGCCTTTCAAAAGTATTACAATGATTTGCTATTAATCAGAGGTATTTCTCTGAGCTACGTTTTCATAACTTTGTTTTGCATAATATATATTGAGATTGACAGTTTTTATTCTTATGTATAAAAAATATCTTTACAGAATAGGGTGTAATTAGTGTCAAAAGTTTAAAGGGTTACTGAAAACAAATTTAGATACATTAGACTTTATAATTGAGAATTGCTTTAAACCTTTAACGACATCGTAAATTTCCAGAAAAAAAAAAAAAAAAAAAAAAAAGAGCCTAATTTTTTTCATTAAAGAAAATTGTATAAAATAAAAAAGTATACAATATTTTAGTTTATTCCGCGATATTTTTACCCCACCTTTATTCCATACCACTTATTTTTTAAAAGTGACTTTATTCTTATTTTATCGAAGTTCTATAATAGAGAACATTTCTCTATACATAAAGTGGTGCGGAAAAAAGACGGAGCTAAAAATGTACCGGAGTAAATTTAAATGTTAGCATCTATGAATATACAGTATCATTTTAAATTTTTTATAGACTTTTTTTTTTTTTTTTTTTTTTTTTTCAAATCAAGAAAATATAATTTTGCAGAAACGCCAACCGTCAGAGTTATTATGACTAAATATTGGTTTTAAAGTAAGTAAATAAATGAAAGATATGTGCTTTATACATTAAAAAATAATTTTATGAAAACAATTTTACGGATAATACAATATTATACGTATAAATACACTGTTTTCAGGCTCGTTATCTAAATTTTTATGCAGATATCTTCTTTCCGAATCACTCACAGATAAATTTATTTTAAAAGTAGAATCCGAGTCATTTTGCGATTCCGACACCATAATGTGCATAATATTAAAAAATATATTTCACCACGGAGCACAAAACGATGTGCAATTCAAAAGCCTAACTAAGCTAAGGTAATAAAAAATATATATTAGAAATATTTAAAATTGAATAGTGCTTATATCTAGTTTAAAATAAACTGACTGTCACGAACTATGTTTTAAATAGTCTGCTACTTCCATCTAGAGTGTAAAATAAGAAATAAAAAACTTTACGAGTATCAGAAATGGTTTGCTTTCACTTCTTTTAGTGCATTACTTTTGAACACGGCAGCCCAGAAATATCACGAGCACAAAAAACGGAGATCGCAACCTCAACCCGTCATTTTCACGGGAGTGAGAAGGGGTTAATGGCATTTTTATTTGTTTTAGGTGTATTTAACACTTTTCAAAATATTCTAGAGTAACTAAGATTTGTTTTACATTTTCTGCCTTTCTGCTTACCTATATATACAGATGTATATACCATGCAGTCTCGCAAAGACTTACCGTAAATGTCAATAAATATCGTTCAAAATATATCATATTCAAAATCACTATAGCAATTCTTTAATAAAAATGGTGTAAATATCACAACACATTTACGTACAAGAACACCCAATAAAGTTACAATAAATTAAGTTCTTTGAAGAGAATTCTCTAAACCATATTTTAATATCTTTGTACTGCCTAATTTTTTTCTAGCCTTGCTGTTTTTCAACATTATGAAGGCCTCCTGCACAATGTATTGTAGGACTTTTTTTTTATTAAATACATAAAGGAAATTTGTTTATTTGAAAGTAGAAAAAAATTTGTACAAAAATGTTCAAAAAAAAAAAAAAATTGTTGTATTAATTAACGGATTTTAGATTTTCTTAAGTAATGAGAAACACTTTATTTTTAAAGAATAAAACGTATTTGATTCAAAATCTGGCAGAATTCATTTAGTAAATCCCCAAGCCACTACTAAGAATTTCACAACAGTCTGATATTAGAACATTTAAAGATTAGAAAGACTACTATATGTATACACACACACACACATATATATATATATATATTATGAGTGGGTAGGTGTGTATTTATACAATCTAATTTTCTAGTATAAAAAAGAATGAATTTTTTTTTTTTTTTTTTTTTTTTATGTCATCAAATTTTAATATTCAGAGTTTTGTTAAATATACTTCGAATGAAACACATGTCAATCCTCTCCGCAAACCAAGTCTGACTCTTACGTTGGCTTACCCGTATATATGGTAGAGACAGTATTGTTTTTGTGTCAATCTTCCTCAAATGAGATTTTTGTTTTATTTACACATTTTGAGGTCCTCTGAATAAATTTAAAATAAAAAAGTTTTTAACTGTTGCTCTGTGTGTTTGTCTGTGTGTTTGCCTGTCTGTCTTTTATCAGCATATTTCAAGAACAAACTGTATCAGGAAATCTAAACTCGGTGTTCTATATCTTCATCATATGATGGTGCAACATGAAGCTTTTCATTGCGATCAAGCAAATGGTTCATGTACAGGGACATCCAAGAGAATTTATATGTAATAATCTATGGGCTAACTTTCTGTTACGTGCAATGTAACATCTATAAGCTGGCGTAAACAAAGTAGAATAAACACATAATTTTGCATGCATAAAAGAGAGTTTTGTGTAGATTTTAGTATGAAAATCATTCTTCATTCTATTACAGGGTTACCCAAAGTAGGAATTGCAAGAAAAGAGATAACTGCGGAATTATAAAGCTCGGAAAGAAAGTTGCAATGATCCAAGTAATAACTAGTTTTTTTTCCTGATAGTAATGAGGGTTTCAAGATTGAATTTTGTTTTAGTAAAACAGCAAACGTATGAAGCAAAGTTTTATCAAATTTATTATTTGATTTAAAACTGAAATAAGGATTTGCAATTGATACCGTAATGAGTGTAATCCAAATTGAAGTAAAAAATGTTTACAAATTTGCGAAAATTTATTGTTCTTATTCTGAATTTCTAATCATAAATAATCCACGACATATTCTAGGTGGATAAGCACAATCTACCTACTTTAATAATGAATTTTCAACAGCATACATCTAGGGTATAATGTTAATTTCAGATTGATTTGAATCATCGTTATATACTTTATTCATCTAGATATAAAATAACATTCGCTTTTTCAAAGGATTTTGTAAATGTTGTAAGATAGTCTCTGAGAAATATTAGATTTCTAAAAAAAGCGCGTTTTTTCAAAAGATTTATAAGTTCTTCTCTAGAACATTTTCCTCGTCTGTAGTCCCTTGCAAAAGCAGGCGTAATAGGACAACCAATCGTGACTTCTTTATACTGCACCATTATTTAATTATAATATTTTTTGTTCAGAACTATTCAATTCAAAATAAAACTAAAAATTACTTTTAATAATGTGCATACATAAATCTATAAAATTCAATCCAATAAAAATGATTCCCATTACATATATATATACATATATTTATATACAGAGAGACAGAGAGAGTTTGAAAATTTAATGAGGATTTATTAATATACATATCAATATATATTTGCGTCTTTAATTTTAATTTTCGATATTTTTTAGTACAGCATAAATAAAATAAAATTTAAATTATGCATTTGCACAAAACGTTTTTTCTTTCTCAATTTTCTACATATTTTCTCATTCATTCATTTCAATTTTCTATTACAAAAATAAATGAATAAATAAATAAATAAGTAAATGAGTTACAATTTAAAATTTACGAAATATGGCACAGGATTTTCTCTTGTTTGCATTACGTTGAATCTTAAAGAAATAAACTATAAAATTGTAATTGAAATAAAAAAATTACTACTTGTTAGCTCTATTTAAAATTCCAATATGAATTTGTTTATTATAATTTAACTGCTTTCCAAAATTATATACAACGCTGTTACAGTAGTCTTTTAAGCATGGTTCAAAGCAACAGTTGCTTTACAAATGGATGGAAATCTCCCGCTGATAATCCTATGTGAAACAAAAAAAAATCTCTGTCACCACAAAGTGTTTGAAATTGTACTTATTTTAGACTAAAACAGCATCGATTTATATAGCTCTCTGTTAATCACAAAAATAAATAAATAAATAAACAAGGGTATTAAAAGAATTTCTTTATGGAAATATTGTTTTTTTTTTTTTTTTTTTTTTGTGTGTGTTAGCCATAATTTTTTTTGACCTAGTTTTGTAATTTATCAAATTTACCAACTTCTCCCCCTGTGGTTATAAAATAGTAATTTTAATATTTAATCTTACATTTTAATTCTGTCTCTATTTCTATATATGTACAAATGGAAAATTTGTAAACGTTAACACGACATTTACCAACGCAGAGTTATTCTGAGCCATGTATACTCAATTTAAAAAAAAAAAAAAAAAAAAAAAAAAAAAAATTTTACGTGCAAAAGTTCTTGTATTCGTAATTTAAAATACAAGTTTACTTTGCTGAACACAAATTGCATTTTAGAATTTTGAAGCACAAAAATGTATATGTTAATTTAACATGAAAATTGTTTGCATATTTTATTAGATACATGATTCAAATACTATAAGGTGTGTCATAAATATTTCCAATATTCATGTATTATAAATTTCGAAGTCAGATTCTCATACATTATAGTTACAAAAGTTTGAAGCTTAACTTAGAGTAGTTAACCTTAAATTTTAATACTTTTCAACAAAGTTTAAACATGGCTATGACTTCGGATTGTCTGTCTGGTTCTAACTTCAATAAATATTTATAGAATTTCTTTAAACTTATATTCAAATCCACTTTGACATTTTCTCTATTCGAAGTGGCGGAAATTTGTCTTTAGTTTGTGTACAGGGCCTTTCAAAATTATTACAACTATTTGCTATTAATAAGAGGTATTTCTCTGAGCTATGTTTTCACAAATTTGTAATGCATAATAAATATTGAAATTGACAGTTTTTATTCTTATGTATAAAAAAATGTTTTCTGCAGAATATGGTAGGATCGTTAAAGCTTAAAGAGCTATGGAAAACAAATATAGATACATTAAGCTTTTCAAATAAGAATTATTTTAATATCCTTTTTGTGTTATGTGTATTTAACACCTTCCAACATTGTTTTAGAGTAAGAATGATTTGTTTTACATTTTGTGTTCTTCTGCATGCCTATATCTGCAGATGGATATACCATGCAGTCTCGATGTAACTTACCATAAATCACCAAAACTAAATTCAAAAACTGGTGTACAATGGATAAATAGATTTTAAAACTTCTTTACACGCCATTAATTTTAAGCTAGCACAACCGGTTTGAAAAGTCTTGCTTTTGACTCCAAGGCGGTAGCACGTGTTTTTTTTTTTTTTTGCACCTGATGAAGAAAGGCTAAGTCCTTTCGAAACCGGTTGTGCTAGGTTAAAATTTATGGTGTGTAAAGAAGTTTTAAAATCTATTTACCATAAATCTTCATAAAAATCGTTCAAACTCGTATATATGTTATTCAAGCTCGCTGTAGCATTTTTCTCGTAAAAATGGTGTAAATAATACAACACATTTAAGTATAAGAACATCCACAAGAGTTACAAAGAATTAAGTTCTATGAGAGGTAATTCTCTAGTCTAAACCATATTATGTTATCTTTTTATTGCGCACATCTTAATCCTAATTATTATTATTATTTATTTATTTATTTATTTTTTGTGGGGGGGGGAGGAAAAAAGAATTTTTTTTAATATAATATAATATAGATAGATAGATAGACAGACTGATTGATAATATGATACGATTTGTGTTAAGTTATGCAATTTCACACAAAAAATATTCAGATAAACAAGGGGCTGTAATTAAAAGATGTATTAATTTCCTTTTCAATTGTTTAAATACTTTTATCACATACCAAAACAGTTTAAGCGTGATTAATACTTGTGTTAGTGTTTCCGTCAGGTGTCCGCACTTCAATTACAGTTGGCTACTGGATATTTACTTATAAAAATTATATAAATAATGCAGTTTATTGGTAGACAGGGATTGACAAAATTTTTCCAACACATTATGGTATATGAGAATTATTTGTGTAACACTAATTTTAATTCATTTATATAGCATACGATATAAAGAAAATATTTCAGAATGTTCAGACACAAACACTTTTTCGTGTAGAAAGAAGAATTTTCAGAGTTTATAGTACCACAATAACTTGTTTAGATTCATTATTCAACAAAAATGCGAAATGCTGAATGTAATTTTTTCTTGATATGAGGATCATTTTTGTGCATTAAATAGTGAGTCAGCTGGTTTGGGGCAATATGTAGGGCTGTACAAATGAAAAATATATATAATGTTTTTATTACTTCCTTATACAAAATATAAGGAAGTAATGTAATCCCGATTTGCGAAATGGATTTTATATCTCGCTTAGCTCAAAAACAAATCATTGCAGAATGTTGCAAATTTATATGTGAGACTACCATGATGTCTAGTTGGATACCTGCAAGTTTCGTCTTAATACGAACTCCTCATTTGGCGGTATCAGCGAATTTATACAATTTTTCGTGACGTCTGTATGTGTGTATGTATTTCGCATAACTCAAAAACAGATCGATGTAGAACGTTGCAAATTAGTATATAAGTTTGTTAAAACATCTAGTTGTGCACCCCCCTTTTTGATTTTTCTGTGACTTTTTGTTTTGTAGGTATTTAAGAAATTTATATTCATAATGACAAAAAATATAAAGGTTTTGGCCATTATATATGACCTACCAACATAGAGATTTCAAAATAAGCTAATGATAGAGCCCATAATGACATTATTATGAAGGTTGTCAGTATTTCTGCGTGTAGAAAGTAATTTGTAAAGATATAAGCGGGTTCTAGTTGACGAAAGCATTTTATTTAATGAATATTCAGCCCGTAATGATATTTTTATGAAAGTTACCTATTTTTTCGTGTACAAAATAAATTCTTAAAGACATAAAGATGTTCTAGTCGATGAATGCACTTTAATGAATAATCAGCACGTAGATAGAGCACGTAATGATATTGTTAAGAAATTTGCCGATATTTTTGAGTGTAAAATGTAATTCTCGATATATAAGCAGGTTCTATTCCACAAATGCACTTTATTTTGTTTTAGTCTTGTTTCTCATTTAAAGAATTTTCGAAGAATTTAGTTCAGCGCTATAAACCAATGAATCTTTCAGGAAAATTCTAGAACTCTGTCCTTATTGAAGTGACAGCTTTCAAACTTTGGCAACCCTAAACTACGAATTTTCGCCAAATTCGTTTGCAAAGTCGCCAAATTCGACGCAAAATCGAAAAAAATTATGCGAAGACCAAAATTAACGTTGGTTACAAATTTGCCGACTTGGCGAGATTAGCAATCAAATTTGGCGACAAATTTAATTTCAGGATAGTCAGAATTTTCTTTCTCAGATTTAACTGAATTAATTGTTTTCGTAAAATGTATAATTTTTCACCTCTACTTTTTGGCGAAAAAAAACAAAAACAAATGTGGGCCATCTATACTCGAAGGATTTTCATTGAACTAAGCTATGTAATTGCCAGTGAGAGATTCTGTAATAAGCCATTCTTGAAAAAACTGGTATATTTGTTTGACAGTATATTTTATCCTATTATCATGACTTTTGTGGTTAGAGAAACAGTTTCTCAGGTTTCTTTTTTTTTTTCCATGGTTAGAACGTGTTTGTTAATTTACGAATCGGTTACCTAATACATAAATGTCAATGTTTTCATAACAATGTGTATATTCCAATAGATGTATAAAAAAGTTGTGGCGCCCACATCAGAATTTTTTTTTTTTTTAATTCTACAAATACCTATGGAAGATTACTTTCGTCATAGTTAAAAACAAATATATTATTGTAACCTTCCTGTTTTTGGACATTGCACAGGACTACACAAAAGCAATGTATTGTAAGGTTTTTTGTCTAAATTAAATACTCAGTAAAAATTCTCAGTAAAGATAAGTTTTCTTCTGCCATAGAAAATAATAGAATGCGTATAAGGTGTTAAAACGCAGTTAAGATACATTTGAATATTAAATTGTATAACGCTCAGTGCGTTGGAAAGTTTGTATAATAAATGCAAACTGCATGATAATTCTCCCTTGTTTAAAAACATTATTATTGTATTATTTAAGGGATTTCCAATTTTGTTAAGTAATGTGAAACATTTTGTTTATAAAGATTAAAGGTTGTTTGACTGAAAACCTAGTGCAGTTTATTTAGTAAATTTCTGATCCACTGTTATGAATTTCACAGCATTATATAGATATTAGAACATTTAAAGATTAGAAAGACGCATGTATATGTATTTAAAACTTTTTCAAACATTGCAGTAAATGAAAACAAGTATAACATGAAGAACTAGGAAAAAAAAAATGTAAATAAAGGTCGCTAAAAAATTGGACATCCTGATATTAAAACATAGAACATCATTACTTTTCCAAGGGCATAAAAAAAATGTTGCATGCAAATTACGTAATATTTCTGTTGTGCTGTATGCAATTTGCTAAAACTTTTACAGCATACTAATCACCCGTAAGACATGAAAATAATTTAAAACTCAAAGAGAAAGAAGAAAAAGCCACGTGCCAAACATACATTTATACCTAAAATCACCACTATTACTTAATAAATAAATTTAATCCTAAAATTAAATAATAAAACCAAAATTATAACTCACTCTAGAACTGCAAAACACGCCGAAAACAGCTCAAACACATCACAACAGCCATGAGGCTGAATATAGTTAAAAATTCAGTTAATTAGAGAGTCATATTTAAAGTTCTCCACTATTAAGCAAAAATAATCTATATAAATAAAAAGATCTTTTTATACCACATTTTATTTTGAATCATGCAAATGCTACGGAATGCAGCGGGGACCCGAAACAATTGGCTAAAAGTACTAAAAAATGCATTGTCATCGTGTTCTGAGCTATTCTAAAAGTTTCAGATGTGTAGGTAGTTTGGAAGTTAGTAAAAAATTAATTTCAAGATTTGTACTGGACAAACAAACAAGCAAACAAATAAGAGTGCGAGTTAATAAAAACATGGTAATAAACTTTAGTTTAAATTGTTTCTGCTAACTATAATAACTAACAAACCATAAAATTTAAAATTTAAAATTTAAATTCAAATAAATTTATTTGATTAAATTTTAATTTAAAACTTACATTAATTTGAGATTCGTAAATTCGCAATTCATAATTAACATGCGAAGGTAGAGGTGTTCCAACGAATGCAAAAGAACAAGATAGCGAGGAGTGATAGCGGCCTCTGTCAGAGTGAAAAAAAAAAGGTCACTGTATGTGGCAAAATTAAGACGTAATATGAAATTTAGTAAAGTTTTAAAAAATTTATCGAACAACACTTCCCTATACCTTTTGTATAAGGAAGTAATAAATCAATAATAAATCGGATTTCTTAGATTGTTATACTTTTATAAATTGTGAATCAATGATAATTACATTTCTCGACCTAACAACAATAGGATTTCAATGACCTTTTATTCTTCAAATTTTTAACTTAGGTTTTTCTTTTTTTTTTTTTTTTTTAGACAGTGCAATGGTTTTATTTACGTTTCGAAACTATATTTAATTAAGATAAGAAAATTTTGTAAATAATGTAAATTTTTGATTATGTTGATACATAACCAAGGTAAATTATTAATTCATAATTTGTTGAGATGATTTAATTCAATAAGATTAAATTTTTTAATATGGATTATATTGTATTAATCAAGAATTACTTAAATTTCAATCTTATATATATTATAAATGTGAATGTCCGTTTATTTGACTGAGTTTCACGCTAAAACTGCTCGATGGATTTCGATAAAATTTGTTATGGAGATAGCTTATACCCTAACTTAAAAAGTTGGCTACCTTTTATTCCGAAAAAAAACTTTTTTTTTTGTTATTTTTATGCATAAAATAGTAATTTTGTAAGCTAATAATAGCAAAAAAATTAGCCATTTAAATTTTAACCATAATTTAATTGTTGCCAAAATTAAATTTAATTATCCATAATTTAATTGTTGTCGAGTTTATCTTTTTTCCCAACAGGAAAATAAATACATTTATCTAAACTTGAACAATAAAAAATAAAAAAATAAATTATGCATCTCAAAAAATTGACGTCGATTTTAATTTAAAATTTCTTTTACAAAGTGCTAATATAGTTTACGATGCTAATGTGTGTTGTACTAAAATCAGTTTTATTTATAGTAGATCCTCCTGGGTGATTTTTTAAATTGTTGCGTTGAAGTACACCGAACATTTTTCGCCAAGAGGCTTAATTTAGCATTTTTTAATCTAGGTAGTTCAAGAAAAATATAAAAGAGGTTTAATTTAGCAACAGCAATTTTAATCTAGGTAGTTCAAGAAAAATGTAAAATTTATAAAATACTACAAAACGAAAAAAAAAAAAAAAAAAAAAAAACTGAAATAGTAGTCACATAAATGATCTATTTTTATCTGAGTAGATAATTTTATAGAAAAAAAAGTGCAGTTTTAAAAATAGAAAATTTATTTCATTAAGCACTATTTTAAACCTAAAAACCATTAATAAAATAAACAGAATATGAAGGGTTCTTATATGTTAACGAAAAGGTGTCCGATAAAACGCTTTCTATTTTTATGCAAGAAATTATACAAAAAAAAAAAAAATCGCTAATATGGCTACAAAAATACAAAAGCCGCCAAGGGAGAGATTCAATAAAGTTGTGTAGCACGATAATGTTTATTTATTTATTTATTTTTTTATATACCAATCACTACGCTAATTGAACATACAAATAAATGAGCTGCTGTGGGTGACTGCACTTGCACGCTGTCGGGCAGAAATATTTGATTAATTCAAATTAATATTTAAATAACTAAATAAAGATATGTTTAATAGAATAGAAAGCATAGTCTTGGTGAAAAATGATAGTTTAGGGTTCCCGATGTTTCGAAGCTCTCCGACACACGGGATCGTAGACCTTATGAGCTTACCAAGGGATTATCGATGGAGTCATCTCCAAGCCCCATCGCCAAAAGATATAAGTAGGTGCGAGTTGATTTTTGCGAAAGAGTATGTAGTCACTGCGATCCAGAGTTATTCAGAGACCTATTCTGAGTCATTGCACTTTAGGGATTGAGCTCTAATCAACTGGACATTTTTCGTGAGTGAGTGAAAATTTTTGCTCTGGTGTAGTTGATGTTATTTGCTTTACTCCTGTGGAACAAGTGACTATTTTTTAGACTGTCCCAGATCATTCATCGAATAATGACTTATACTGTACGAGTAACAGCTTCAACTGTTTCCAGAATATTCGAAGAATTAACACCAGCTATTGGACTATTTTCGAAAATATTTGTTTTAATAGTAGTTTTTTTTTTTTTTTTTTTTTTTTTGTACAGATTCGAGAAGTTCAAAAAAGGTTTGATATTGCCAAGGAGGTCCCATACTAAAGCTGTGACGAAAATAGTCGCCAATCGAAATATATTCAGTTACAAAGAAATCATTTAAATATAGTGTCCAGCGAAGCGGGCAAAGCCTGCTAGTGTTTAATATGTTTTATTAATGTAATTAATTATAAAATTAAAAGAAGATTTTGTTCTCATTTTTAATACTTCATCTGTAGAAATGATTTGATATAGTTTAATCGAATCATTTCAAAATTTATATAAATAGAATGCTATGTCTTGATCTAGAATTAAACAAATTTCAAAGTGCTTGGTTATAAGGATTTGAATTTAATTTTAATACTCATTAATAAATGTTCCATAAAGTCACTCGTAAATTATGAATGTTCTAAGTAAGAATCTTGTGCCTAGCAAAAAGTACTTTGCGTACAAGCAGAATTGTTCCCGGTACAGGAATATGTATTGGGATGTTCCTGGAACGCCATCTTGTTACCTATATTCTCCTCCTTTCAATCTTAAATTTAGAAAAAGTGACTCATGCTGCTATCGCGAGACAGACAGACAGACAAACACAGACAGAACCCAAAATCACTTTGAGTATCCACAGTTAGGCTTCCCTGATTTTTCAGATCTGCAGATCAGGAGCCTCAATGTCCTATTTGCAGGACGCCTTATTCAACAGATCATTTTTATTTATCCCTTTTATGACAATACATATATATGTATATACATATATATTGGTTCGATTCACTTACTACATAAACAGAGACGTTTCTCAGGGATGTTGCCGCTTCCCTCAACCCCACGCTGTATCTCTTTTTCTATAAATATCTGTATATATATGTATTATTGCAAATTTGTAAATAATTCTATTTATTTTTGTAGAAATTCTTTCAAAGAGGTTTAGTAAGCTGAATTTGTTAATTTTCTACAGTTTTAGTTTTTTTTTAGCGTTAAAATGGCCTAATTTTCCCTTGAAAACGCATTTAAAAGCTCCAATAAGGCGAATAATGGATTTGGCGCCAAATTTGGCGAATTTTCCACTTTGGCCACTTTTTGGCGACTTTTGGCGAGAAAATCCTTTCTATAGATTTCCTGAATATGGAATCTGTAACTCCACTAGCTGAGCAGTTTCTGGAATTTTCTACATTCTTTTTTCTTTTTTTAAGGTGTATTTGAAGAATTGCTTTACGCTAAATCGATCAGTCGCAGTTGAGTTTCGCCAAACGCTTGCATTGCTATTAAAGGAGTCCTGAGCCTCTTCGAATTATAGACTTGCAATATGTGTTAATGCTATACAGTTTGTACAGTGGATTTGCTGCTGACAGCTGTCGTTTAAGCTGTGTTTACTGGGAAATCTGCAGTTGATACCTGGTTTATAGACCTCTGTTTTCTTTTGTAATTTTCTGTAAATGAACTACTGAATTTTTGAAAGTTTCGCCTTTCATTCTCTTACAACTTACGAACCCCCACGTACGCAACATTTTTGGTGTTAAGAGTGGGGTTATCTGTGAAATGATAACTAGAGCTATGGAGAAAGAAATGAAGAAACTTGTAGAAAACTTAGCTGTCCAGATAAGTGAAATGAGAGAATGGCAAAGAGAGATGAGAGATAGATTGACTGAAAAAATTAAGTGAATTCAAGAAAAAGTTGAATGCAATCAAGACGAGATAAAGAAAGAGCTTTCAACAGTGAAAGAAGTGATAGAGATTAAATTATCAGTTATGGAAAACAGAATGTATGAAATTGAAGAGAAAGTTTACGAAAATAGTAGAGAGTTTTCAAAAGAAAGTTGTGCAGATAGAAAAGAGTTTTGAGGGAAAAGCTATGAAGATGGAAAATTTTTTTATGAAGGTGGAAAAGAGTGTTAAGAGGAGAGAACAGGGCTTTGAGAAAAAAGTAAAAGAAAATGTCGATCACAAGTTGAAAGGAAAGTTTTCAGAGATTGAAAGCAAATTAAAGAGAATAGAGGAAGACCTTGAGAGAAAAAGGGAAGAAAACATCCGTGCCCTAGGAAGATGAAAGAAAATTAAAACGAATCCAGGATCAGGAACCAATTAAGCTATCAACCTACGGTGGCAGTTCTTCCAAGCAGGTGTATAAGACACAATTTTCCATCGTAGCTGATCGTAACGGCTGGAACTCTACTGCAAAGGCAGTCCATTTAGCAGCAACATACTAAGAACTATTTCGAAGGAAGAACGGCGTGACTTTGAGGCCCTAACCCCAAGCAGCACCGAAACGTTCTCTGAACGTTCAAAAAGTGTTCTGCAAACACGTTCTAAGAACGTTCACTTTGAACGTGTTATAGACGTCTATCTGTCCATCTTGAAGACGTACAATAGTACGGTTCAGAGAACGTTCAATGAACGTGTAACTATCACCATCGGTGTTATAGAAGCGTTCTGAAAACGTTCTATGTATACGGTCTCAGAACGTTCTAAACGTTTTTACAACGTTTTCAAAACGTTATACACATTTTCAGAACGTTCCAGAAAACGTACTGTAAACGTTCTAAAATAGTGTAGTTAAAAAAAAAAAAAAAAAAAAAAAAATATGGCGTCATTATAAAAAATCACCTCAGTACGAGCGTTTAGAAGTAAAAATTACATAGCTGATGACGAATAATGATACAACACATGAACAGGGATATGAATTACTTTTTTTTTTTCAATTCAAATAATGTTTGAGAAATTTTAACATACTTACTATTCCTTTAATTTCAACGTATATGCATCAAAAATTCCATATTCTATGACAGTTTTCCCCAAAAAGTGTCATAACGTCTCTTTATACCTTAAAAAATTTCTTAAATTTTTGCATTTTTTAAAAATTCCTTTTTTTCCCCTAATCTGAATATAATGAAGTTGTAGTATTAATTACAAAACTTTGAATACACACCATAAAATGCAAGAACTCGCACCAACTGTTTCGGATCAAAAGAAGACACAACCCTTCATCAGGCGAACATTGTAGGCACGAGAGCTGCAAACAAGCACGTTGAGTGTGTTGAATGCGTTGCCGCTTTGTTTGTAGAAGCCGTGCTTTGTTTGTAGCAGTTGCGAGTTCTTGCATTTTATGGTGTTTATTCAAAGTTTCGTAATTAATACTATAACGTCATTATCTTCAGATTAGGGGAAAAAAGAAATTTTTTAAAAATTCAAAAGTTCAAGGAATTTTTTAAGGGATATAGACACGTTATGACACTTTTTGGGAATTACTGTCATAAAATATGGAATTTTTCATGCATATACGTTGAAATTAAAGGAATAGTAAGTATGTTAAAATTTATCAAACATCATTTGAATTAAAAAAAAAAGTAATTTACATCCCTGTTGCTGTGTTGTATCATTATTCTTCATCTGCTATGTACAACTAAACTCTTGATTTATTTTGCTGGTTTTAATCCTTGTGATTCCGAATGCGTCATCCTATGATTGATGTTTGTTTTTCATGGTTGTTTTCAGTTTGATTCTCTGATTTCTTGAAGTAAATAATTTATTCCAATTTATTCTTCATTTCTAACTTCAATTAATTTCTTGTACGATAGGGTGCCCGCTAGCAATTTGCTATTATAGCTGCTAACGAACGGAATCGTACATTGGTGCTCAACGACGAAAAGGGTCACCCCTGACGAGTTTTTTTTTTTTTTTTCTACCATTCTAAGCTTTTCCTAAAAAAAATGTTTAAAATGCTGTCTTAATTTTTTATTTCCTCGTTGCTTGTTTGTAACTTTTGATTTGAGTTTCATGTGGTTTTTACGCACCGGCAAAATTATTAAAATTGCAACTAACAATATAGGAATAAATTTATGATTAGACTGAAGTTAAATAAAATAAAAATCAATAAATAAAAAATAAATGTTTCAATAAATCAAAATCAGTCTCCCCAGGTTATTTAAATTTGTTGTAATTTCCTTCTCATTGACCTATGTGGTTTCAGGGATCTTATATCTGTTGCTTGGCTTTAACTAAGATTAAAAAATTCATTTATACATATATATATATATATATATATATATATATATATTATATTTTTTTTTTAATACAGGGTGCAAAGCATTGTGACGAGAATACCTTTATCTCCGCAACTATTGGTCGCAAATATATAGTTTCAGTTACAAAATGTTTTAAAGAATATGAGCATTTGTGGTATATAACATGTTTAAATTTAAAATATCTATTTTTTCAAAATTGCAAAAACTAGCTTTTTACATAGTCACAGATCCCTATAGTCATATTTAGAAAACTGACACTCATTCTAACAAAAAGTTTCATTTCTATTCTCCCAAAATGGAACAAGATATTTAAAGTTTGGATTTTCTAACATATTTCGGCCTTCAATAAGGGATCGGTTTAAAAATCCTAATTGGACTTTGTTTGCATTTTCCCTGGGTTTATTAAAGAATTTTTCATTGACTTTTTAATAAAGCCCGAGAAAATGCGAAATAATCCTAAATTTTGAAACTAACTATCTCAGACAATTTTGGGTGCACAAAAGTGAAACTTTTTGTGTTATATTTTTTAGGTTGGAACTCAACTTTCACTATTAGTGTCATGAAAATTGTATAAAAATTATCAGTTTTTGTGATTTTTAATAAATTAATTTTTTTAATTTAAACATGTCATATTATATAATGAATTCTTACATTTTTTTTTAAATACATTTTCTTATTGGAGGACGTCTGAGACCAATTGTTGCGCAAATAAAGACCTGCTCTCGACTTTGCACCCCGTATATTCTAAACATTTCTGGGTACTACTTTGTAAGTCCATGGATAGTTTATAAATATATTTGAATGCTGAAGTTTATAGAAAGTTTTAATATTTCAACATAAAAAATAATTTCAAAAATGAATGTACCAATACACCGCTAAAATAATATATAATTGAGTTTAGAATATATTGTTAATTTATAATAATAAGAAATTGAAACAAAAAATTAAAAATTAGTTAGAAGGAGGAAATTTTAAAAATTTCCAAATACTTAAATACATATATATATTTTTAATCAAAATATTTTTCTAAAATATTTAACATACTTCATATTTTTAAATTTCAGTGCATGTGTGTATACATATTTTCAGTTTACAGCAGCAGTTTACAAAAATGATGTTTGCAGGTATTTAAATTTATTCCACATGGCAATGTAATTCGTATTCTTTAAATGTTTAAATTTCTTTAAATTGAGTCAACGCAATTTTTACCTCATTTGATGTAATTATGCTATCATGGCATATTAAATAATTGATAAAAGTAAATATTATTAGTATTAATAAATAATATAGTAAATCGTCCTTTTTTTTTTAAGCAGAATATCTTTTTTTACTTTCCGAACACTATAGTGAGGAAAGTATTGTAATCATGTCAAAAATCCGAATTAGAGATTTTGATGTTTCTATACGTTTCAAGGTCAAATGAGTCCGTTTTCACTATTTTTGCGATGATATATGTATGTGTGTGTGTATGTATGTGTGTATGTGTGTGTGTATGTATGTGTGTATGTATGTGTGTATGTATGTGTGTATGTCTGTGAGTGAACACGCTATCGTCTAAACGCTTTGTTCGAATAAGCTGAAAGTTGGTACGTATATTGTAAGTCACCATAGTACGAACCCTATAGATTTTGGTGAATCTAGCACTTATAGTTTTTTTACAGGGACACAAAGAAAAATTCTTTATCATTACGGTCCATGGGACCAAAATCTTAAAAGTGCAATAGCATCTAAACGCCTTATTCAATTGAGCAAAAAATTTATACTCATATTATAGGTCACAGATACGCAACCTGTATAGATTTTGGAGAATCTAGAAATTATAGTTTTCTTACAGGGACATAAAGAAATATTCTTTATCATTATGGCTAATGGGGCCAAATTTTTAAAAGTGTGATAGCGTCTAAACGCCTTATTAATATAAGCAAAAAATTTGTACACATGTTATAGGTCACAGTTGCACACACTGTATAGATTTTGGTGAATCTAGCACTTACAGTTTTTTTACAGGGACACAAAGAAAAAATCTTTATCATTATGGCCTATGGGACCAAATTTTTAAAAGTGCGATAGCATCTAAACGCCTTATTCAATTGAGCTGAAAATTTATATGAATATTATAAATCACTGTTGGACTAACTATAAGCATTTTGGTGAATCTAGCATTTATAGGTTTTTACAGGGACACAACGAAAATTTCTTTATCATTATGATGTATGGGCTCAAAGATCAGTAGCGTTAAATAAAACATAGTGTAATATATGGAGAAAAATACTCAAACACTCTATTATGGTTTTCTCCCTTTTGTTTGTTTAACAACTCCTCTTTCTTTACTTTTTCTACAAAACTGTTAATTACTCAATGTTCGGAAAGTCGAGTGGAGTCACTCCAGATTTTTTTTTTTTTTTTTTTTTTTTTTTTTATAAAGATGTGGAATAGAATTGAATCTTTGTTTTATTATGCAGATAAACAATTTCATATATTTTATTTAATAAATAACAGTAAAGAGATATTTAAAATTGTAAGTCGGTGAAACTTAGGATATTATTTTAACCCTTTCGCTACCACTGGGACTTATATGTCCCAAGCTTAAATTAAAATATAATATGAAATTTTTTTTCTGAATGTTTTCTGTTCTTGTTTTTTAGACCTGTAACTACCATGAATAGGTGGATAGAAATGCCAGTTGAAAAAATTCACTGTCTATTAAATGGACCACTTCAGATAAATTATTTAATACTTATTTTATTTTTCTCAGAAAAAAAATATATTGGTAGTGAAAGGGTTAAAAATATGCAATTTGCATAACCTAGATTGTATATATATTATCATATAAACATTAAATAAATACTTCAGAATTTAAAAAGAAAAGAAAAAAAGAATTACGAACCTTCTTAATTTTGTTGATAAGAATTTTCTTCGAGAAAATACCCTTCCAACTAGCATTTTAAAATACACAATGACCAGTCCGAAGGGCATTCACTTAAAATTAGCACTTATCTTGTAAAATTTTTATGACTTCTTCATACTTTATTCCAGAAACATAATAACGAAAATAGTTATTTTAACAAATTCCATCTCAGAAGACTAAATTAATAAAATGAATCCATAATTTCTAAGCGGTTTTCTGTAACAGAAGCAGTTTTTTCTGCGATTCAACGCTGCTTTCTAGTATCGAAAGTTAGGCTTAAGAACTTACGCAGATATGAAAATGATTGTTTAATTGATATTAAAATAAGACTTTAATAAATAGAACATAGAGAATATTACAGGTTAAAAATATTACATTTTTACCTTTTCTAAAGCTTATCCTAGTCATTATAACGCTAAAACTGAATAAATCAGATTACATGTTTTAAAATTACCGCCTCACATAACGACACGACTTTCCCAAGACCTGGCGCCTGGCGTTTGACTTTGCAGTTGCACGGTCAGCGAAAATTAAATAAATGCAATCCACAGATGTCGGTGTTAACATCTGCTCTCCCTTCTTGCATCCGCAATAATCATGTTTCAAAGTTCAACATATGAAACAGAAATTTATTAAGCATTTATAGATGTAGGAAACATATAGTCATTATTTTAAGGAAAAATGGAATGGAGTTAAATAATTATTTAAATTTTTATAAAGTATTTTAAAAACTTATGAGATCACTTTATTTTTCCATTTTAAAATCTAGAATTAAACGGAAAAGCATATTTTGTTTTAGTGTATATTTCAGTATTGAACAAAATATTCAGTGAAAATAAATAAAATAAAATAAGAGCAATCAAACAGAGTAATGATTTAACAACATTATCAATATTGATAATTTATCAGTAACATTTAAACTTAAATAGAATCATAAATAAAATATAATAAAAGTTTAAAATTATGCTTAAAGAAAAGAAGAAAAAAACTCATTTCTGTAACTTCCCGATGAGTATTAGAGACCGCGAGGTTCTACTCTCGAACCTTACAGACGGGAAGTGTTGGTTTCGATTCCTGGTCACGCTCGTCGACTTAGGTTTTCGGAGTTTTCCCGTGATTTTCTTTGAAACTCGGGTAAAGCACTATATTATTATTACGTATTCAATAACATCCGTGATTAGTTTTTTGTATCTAAACTCTGGGTCTGGGGAATGCATAGATTTTCATGACAGAAGACAATCATTTTTATGCTGTATAGAAGATCTTAGAAAATGTATTTTTCTAAGGGTTTATTATTATTATTATTACAAATGAAAATAAAAACGGTAAATTTGTTTTAAATCATCAGAAAACGATGTTTCAATTATTCGTTTTAAAGGTGATATCGAATTCTTTTGAAAGATAATCATAGTGAAAATTTTTATCCACCCCCTCCCCCATCCTCCTGGGATGATGTATACTTATTCCTAGGGGAAAAAACGATGTCCTATGAATAATAATAATAAAAAAAACTGTTTAACTATTACTCGTTATACAGCCAAATTGAATCAATAATATATATCAAATGTATGTCACGCAGAAGGTTTGGTGAGTATATATATTACAGAAGCTGATAGATAGCCTTTCTGTGAATGGAAAATATTGGAACGTGGCAGTGCCACCTGTCGTCCGATATGCACCCAAAGGCAATCTGTAGAGTTTTACGTAATATTAATTTCACTTACCAAATTTACAATATTTATAAATCACAGAAGTTGAGATCTTTCGTTTCCGTTATGAGATTAAATTGCAAAATAGCCACGACACCTGTTAGCCGATGTGCATCCAAAATGGACCAGTAAAGCTTTACACAAAATCGATTTCACTTATAACTTCAGTGTATCACAAAATTTATTGTTAAATCACAAGAGTTAAAATATTGCCTTTCCGTTAAAATGATTAAATTGCAGATTAGCAACGCCACCTGTTGGACAATGTATACATCCAAATTGTATTAGCAGAGGTTATGATGATATATGCCAATATATCAAGTTTAATGCATTTGTACACTATAGAAGAGATATAGCTGTCCCATAAATGGAGGGTTTCATTGCATAGCACCGCAATCTATCGGACGATATATCCCAAATGAAATTCAAATAAACTCCAATTTAGGGCAAGATCTAATATTGTAACAAGTTTGGTTGAATTCCATACATTGATTCCTGAAATACAAAATCCACAAAATTTTTCCATGAGTTTAAAATTTTGTAATTTTTTTTCACCTCACCGCTACTGATTATTGAGAAGCATTCTTTACTGACGTGCTAACAAAACGTTAAACTGAAAATGTAAAAAATGCTCTATTCTCTATCATGCTAAAAATTATAAATTTCGAATAACTTACGAAGTTTTTGAATTAGAATGTTGCAAATCTCTCAATAAGATTCTTATCAATATCAAAAGTGATATTTTAAAACTGCTGCGATCTCTCTGCAATCATTTGTTCTTGAGATATTAATATCGTGTACATGAACTAACGGGCTATCACACTAATAGGTGCCGATACACATTAACAGATACCATACCAACCTTTTGACTTCCGGATTCCTCACGCCACAAAACGTGTAAAAAAATCAAAAACTGAAGTCAAAAATTTTCATGATTAACCTAGTTTTCCAACCAATAGTACTAAAAAGTCATTTTGTCATATTCGTTATAATTACACTGTTACAGAACGTGTTATGACGGTGTCACACTTGAACGTTCTATATAGAACTAGAATTGTACGTTTTATAGATGGTACAAATCAAACATTTTCAGAACGTTATAAATAATACTATTTCTGAACGTGTTTCAGAACGTTCTTTTGACACGAAACACGGTGTTTGAACTATTGAAACCGTTATTAGACGTTCACAGAACGTTCCTGTGCTACTTGGGACTAGAGCAATGGAGCTACGTTGTACAGAAAAGTGTTCTAAGTATTATAGTCACCTCTAGCTAAAGTCCCGTTACCAGAAAGCGGATGAAAGTTTGAAAGGGCTGGCAACGGATATTCAGAGACAGTCACACCTGGCATCCTCCGATTGCCACGCCGAAACGCGAGATGATTTGACCCTTCAGTATATTATCGATGCCGTTCGAGATCCAGCGATTCAAAATGCACTTAGACTCTCCAATATCAAGGATGTTGAATCAGCTTTAGGCTATGCATTGAAGATATAGTCCAAAAAGCCTCCCGTAAAAACCGCCATACCAGTCTGATTAGATGATACACCAACTGATCTGAAGGGAATGAAGAGAAATCTCGCAGATATCACGAGGAGATTGCGCAGCCTAGAAGGATATAAAGAAGTAAAGAATCCGAAGATAAAGTGCTGAAGCTGTGGAAGAGATGAACATGTGAAGAGAAATTGCCCTATACGACAAACTAAACAAAATAAACCGGCTTTACGATCAGTACAGGGAAACTAAGAGAAGGCCATCTCGCGGGGCAGAGGTTGCCGAAAATTAAAGAGCCCCAATTTACAGTATTTTATGTTTCTCGATGAGTGGCGGCGAGAATGGACTTTATGGTCAAGTTAACAACACCACCTTCCGTATGATTCTGGATACTGGAGCCAACTTAACCATCATTAGAACGAATGTAGCTCAAGAGCTTCTAGAGAAGGCCACCAGGACGTCGCCGTGTGTTAAACTCCAGGCTGTGACCGATGACGAAATCAAAATATATGGGAAAATGATTTTGACCACCACATTCGGAATTGCCATTTACCATCATATGGCATATGTAGCTGATATAAAAAATAATCTAATCCTTGGAATTTATTTCCTGAAAAAGTTTAACTTAAATTGGACTTTAAGAATAATGACCTCCATTCAAGTTCGGAAGACATAGCCGTGTTTAAAACTGAAAATCCAGACGTTCAGCCAATTTGTCAGATAAATTCCAAGTCCAAAATTTCCATGTCTCTACACACAGAGACAATAGTTTCCGGGACACCTCCTAAAGAGCAATACTTCGCTATGGGCTGATTGAATAACCAATCAACGAGTCCTTGGGCCTCTCCTAAAGATCTTGTGCAAAAGAAGAATGGTTAATAAAGATTTTGCGTGGATTATCGTCGTTTTAATGACATCACGAAGAAAGACAGTTACCCTCTTCCATGAAATGACGACACATTGGATACTTGCTGGCAATAAATGATTCCGATTTTGGATCTGAAGAGCGGTTACTGGCATGTAACGTTACACCCTGAAGATCGTTAGAAGACCACGGAACAAAGACAATTTCAAGACGAACCAAGAACATTCCCCACGGAACAAAGACTATGATAGTTTAACGTCATGTCGTTTGTATTATGTAATGCACCTGGAAGCAGCGAGCGCCTGATGGAAACAGCTGTAAAAGAACTTTTCTATGAAGCCTATCTCGTGTATTTGGATGATATTATCACTGTGCGATGCACCATTGAAGACCATCGAAGAAACATCCGTAAAGTGCTAGAGAAACGCAGGATGGCTAACCTCAAATTGAGTCCTAGCAAGTGCAACATGTTCGAACGTGAAGTTAGTTATCTCGGATATAACATCTCTTCTGAAGGTGTGAGAACTGATTCTGAAAAGATCTCTGCAATCGAGAACTGGAGACGCCTTAAAAACGTACATCAACTACGACGTTTCCAAGGACTGGGCACATACTACAGGAAGGTCGTGAAGGGTTTCTCGAGTATTGCCAGACCACTCTACAAGTTGACGGAAGCTAAACAGAAGTTCTTGTGGACAGAAGAATGTGAAAAAGCGTTCAAGAAACTTAAAGAGGCCTTAACATCATCGCCTATTTTGACGTATCCACAGCCTGACAAACAGTTCATACATGATACAGATTCCAGCCATGAAAGTGTCGGTGCTGTTCTGTCGCAAGAAGTTCATAGCCAAGAACGCGCCATTGCCTATTGAATTAAATTCCTGTCTAAACTGGAGCGAAACTACTGTACCATTAGGAAAGAATTACTCGCCACCCTAAAAGCCACAGAACATTTCCATCATTACCTCTATGGCAAAAGCTTCTTGCTCCTGACTGACCACGCATCTTTGATGTGGTTGCTTAATTCCAAGAACACGGTAGGCCAGATTTCCAGATGAATACAATGCCTCCATGAATATGACTTCGAGATACTTCATCGTAAAAGGGCTCTACATGGTAATGCAGATGCCTTGTCACGACAGCCCTTTTCGGGAAGCTGCAAGTATTGCTTTAGAGCCGAAAAAGAATACCAGCAGGTAAATCAGATTGCTTGCCAAGCATCAGTTTCAACACTATCGATACTGGACCAGTGGAGTGACCAGGAACTTAGACAAGCCCAGATGAAAGATTCCGACATAAAGTCAATATTACAACTGAAGGAGATGACCAGCAACAGATCTACCTGGCAGGACATTTTCATATTTAGCCCTATTACGAAGACTTACTGGGCACTCTGGGACTCTCTGCACGTGTGAAATGGCGTATTGTTAAAAAAAATCGCAATCTGATTATGTAAAGAGTTCCAAATGACAGATTTTACTGCCAAGATCGAAGATTCCAGATGTTCTAGTGCAGCTGCATAGTATCCCTACCGGATGCCATTTTGGTGTGAAGAAGACTCTGCCGGAAGTTCGAGAACGCTTCTACTGGTGCAAGACAAGGGAGTACGTGGAGAAATGGTGTAAATTCTGTGATGCTTGTGCAGCACGTAAAGGCCCAAAGAAGCGAAGCCGAGGAAGACTACAACGATATAGCGTTGGAGCACTAATTGAACGGATTGCACGCGACATCTTGGGTCATTTGCCACGGATGTCCAGTGGAAATAAGTATATCCTTGTCGTGATGGATTATTTTGCCAAGTGGCCTGAGGCATGTCCCATTCCCGATCAAGAGGCACCCGACCACAGTCGCAGATGTCCTAGTGTAGCAATAGGTGTCATGGTACGGCACGTCCCTACAGCTTTATACCGACAAACGTACGAAATTTACTTCTGCCGTTTTCAAAGGACTGTGTCAAGTACACGTCATAGACAAAACCTACATCCCCAGTTGGACGGCATGGTCGAGAGGTTTAACCGTACCATATTGAATAAGCTTTTTCTTCTAGTAGCAAGAAACCAACAAGATTGGGACTTGAAGTTGCCGTTGTACCTGTAGGCTTACTAAAGAGCTCTCCGTGAAACAATCGGCTACACTGAAGCTCAGATGCCTTTTGGACACGAACTACGACTCCCAAGTGATCTCCTATTTGTTTGTCCACCGAATGCGCCTTCATCACCCGAGGAGTTTATCCAAGACATTCAGGTACGATTTGAAGACATACACAAATTTGCTCGTTAGCGGATTCATATGGACTGAGAAAATGAAGACAGGGTACGATCTAAGTGCTATACGACATGCGTTCAAAGAAGGAGACAAAGTTTGGATAAGGAATCCTGTTCGACGCAAAGGTCTCTCTCCCAAGTTACAATGTAACTGGGACGGTCCCTACACAGTTATAAAAAGACTGAATGATGTAGTGTTAAGAATTGCTCAAATACTTTCATCAAAACCGAGGTTGGCCCATTACGATCGGCAAGCCACATACCACACTTAACGGTAATGTTCAAAACTGAAATGTACATACTTGTTAAACTTGTGTATGTTAACGTAAATATTTGTAGTTATCTGTAAATATTGTTAATATTTCTCACTTAATTTTGCAATTTTTATTATAATTTTATTGTTATTTGCAACTTAGGTTTTGCATTTTAGATTGCATATATTGTTTTGTTTCACCTCCTGGCCAAGGGTTGTACTGACTGGGACGTGCAGTCCTTGAAAGGGATGCAGTGTTACAAATTTGTAAATAATTCTGTTTATTTTTGTAGAAATTCTTTCAAAGTCGCTTAGTAAGTTGGTAAAATGTTAATTTTTCGCATTTCAAGTTTGCTTTAGCGTTAAAATAGCCTAATTTTTCCTTAAAAACTCATTAAAAAGCTCCAAAAAGCAGATGATCGATTTGATGCAAAATTTGGCGACTTTTCCCCTTGGTGACTTTTTTAGCGAATTTTGGAAAGAAAAACCTTTATTGTCAATTTACTAAATATGGAAGCTGTAATCGCATTGGCTGACCACTTTCTGGAATTTTCTACACTTTTCTATGAGGGTATTTAAGAAGCTGTTTTACGCCAAATGAGTCAGTCTCAGTGAGTTTCGCCAAACGCTTGCATTGGTATTGAGGGCGTCTGAGCCTCTTTGAATTATAGTCAATTGCTTTATGTATTAACACAGTACAAAGTGTATAGTTTGTACTGTTGTTTAAGCTGGGTTTAATAGGAAAACTGAAGTTGATACCTGGTTTATAGATCTGTATTCTTCTTGAATTTTCTGTAAATAAACTACTGAACATTTACAAGTTTCGTCTTTCATTCTCGGAGAACATACGAACCTCCGCGTACGCAACAATAAATATATGTATTCCAAATAACACATAGTCTTGTATTTTTTCCCTGTAATTCATAAGCAATTGTACCAAATTTCATGGAAAATGATTGCGTAACAAACCAGAATTATTTTGCGAACGCTGCAAATTGACTAACAATTCTTTCCCCACAGTTTTTTACAAAAAAAAAAAAAAAAAAAAAAAAAAAGTTAAAAATCTTAATAAAATTTCATTACATTTAATGGGGTGTCACCTTGTAAATACACTTTTAAGAAAAACCGACTATAGACCTTAACAGTACTACATTCTTTAATGTATCCCAGAAAAGGAGCCACAGTAATTATATACATTAAAAAAATAATACATTTATTTATTTCATTATAACTCATTAATATTTCGATCTAATTTGATATCATTTGGATGATTACAGAATGTCATCCGAATTGTTTTGTGTTGTCCCGTAAGTAAAACATTTATTCTACATACTCGAAAAGCCCCGTTTTGGGAACGTACTGAATTCTGAATGCAAGAAAAATTTTAAAATCAAACTCGAATGTACAAAACTCGGCCAGATGCTGCTTGCGTGCTAATAGATCAAAGTTCGTTAATGAAATCATTTTCAAATTTATGAAATCAATGAAGGTAGGGAATCAATGAAGGCCCCACTTCGCTGGTCACTATATTTAAAGGAAACTTTTTTCTATATCGCTTTATAAACAAAATAAATACATAAATAAAATAAAATAAAATAAATGAGTAAATAAATTATGAAATTGCTCAAAATCCCAGTTTCGTTCCCCGCTGCCTTCGGCAGCGGACCACTCATTCGCAGACTCTTTTGTGACTGTGCCATTTATCTGTGACAATAACTTACCAGTGGGCTTCCATTTGGGTGCTTATCAGATGACACTTTAGAAACGCACAGTATCGCAAAAAATTTAAGTAGCAATATCCCAGTTACATATGAACAACACTATACGTGGTGTACATATATATATATTTTTTTCACGTTATTTTCTATGTTTATTTGATTTATTCGATCATTCATAAAATGACAACAATTTCGCGGCAAATATAATACTATAATGTGCTATGATCGGTTACGTCTATCGCATGAGACAATTTTTGGGGTTATAATAGTAGTTGAGTTAGTTAATTGTAGTTGGCGTATAGAAAAATAAATAATTAAATATGTAAACCTGATTTTGGTAGAACTTTAATATAAATTGGTCCCCTTGGTGACTTTTGAAATTTTATCACCAATTTAGACAAAAATGCGTGCTTTATGTGATTAATTTTTCTGTTTCTTTCTTTTCTTTTTTCCATACGTGTTCTTTATTTTCTGCTTTTCAATACTTTATAATTTACTAGCAGGCTTTGCCCGCTTCGTTGGTCAGTAAATTTAAAGGAAACTCTTTTCTATATAGCTTTATAAAGTAAAATAAAATAAAATACTGAAATTGCTCAAAAGCTCGCTTCAGGTCCCTGATGTCTTCGGCAATGATTTGGTCATCCGCTAAAACCTGGGCGCTTGTCCCTATTACCTGCGACAATTCCATACCAGTGGGCTTCCATTTAGGTGATTACTAGATAAGAGTTTCGAAATATATAGTATCGAAAAAATTGAAGTATCCCTTTTATATTTGAATCCCAGTTACATATGAACAACACTATACGTGGTTCACATAATATTTGCCTTTACGTTAGTTCCTATGTTTATTTTATTTATCCGATCAACCATAAAATGACAGCAATTTCACGTCAAATATTACAATACGCTATGACCGGCTACGTCTGTCGCAAAACACAATTATTATTTTGTGGTTATATATATTTCATGGTTTGTAAACCTGATCATAGTACAGCCTTAATATAGTTCTCTATGGTGACTTTTGAATTTTTGTCAACATTTCAGATTTAATCCCTTGTAACAATATGCTATGAGCACTATTTCTGCCATATTTTAGACAACTAATATTTTTAAGGTTATATATATTTCCCATTAAACATATTTCTATTTTTATTTATTTATTTAAATACTAATTTGAATTAATGAAAACTTTCTGTTCGACAGCGTGCAAATGCAGTCAAACACAGAGGCTCATTCTTTGTTATGATAAATTAGCATAGTGATTAGTATATAAAAAAATAAATAAATAGGTTAACATTATCGTGCTACACAATCTTATTATGCAGCTCCATTGTCGGCTTTTGAAGCTTTGTCGCTATATTAGCGATGTTTTTTTTTTTTTTTTTTTTTGTATGAAAAGGGGAAGACTATTATGCTAATAATTTTATCAGACACCTTTTTGTTTATACATATGAATCCTTCATATTCTGTTTATATTTTTATTGGTTTTTAGGTTTAAAATAGTGCTTGCTGAAAAAAATTTGCTATCTTTAAAACTGCATTTTTTCTATAAACTTTCTATAAAAATAAATCATTTATGTGACTATTATATAGGTTTAATATTTTTTTTTCTTTTGCAATACTTTATAATTTTTCTATATTTTTGATGCAATACTCAGATTAAAATGGCTGTTGCTATACTAAACTTCTTGTCGAAAAACATTCGGAGTACTTCAACACCAAAATTTAAAAAATCGAGCAGGTGGATCTATTAATGAAACTGATAAAATAAAAATATGGTTCATAGAGTTTAAAAACTCTATTAAAAAAAAAAAAAAAAAAAAAAAAAAAAAAAAAACTTTCAAAACACAAATTCTTAATGCATCGTATCACATAAATTTTTTCGAAGTTAGAATAAAATTCAATTTGCAAAAAAAAAAAAAAAGTAACTTTTTTGTTTATTAATCAAAATTGATGAAATTTGATTTGCAAGTTGGTCTTGTGATGTACAGGCTGTATATTACATGTTTATGTTCGTGAAAGAAAATTAAAAAAAAATTGAAAACTGTAATTTTTAATCCCACTTCAAAAACATGTGACTTAATGAATAGCAGAGGTTTTTTTTTTTTTTTCTCCATATAATTTTTTCCATACAATCTTCTGCTGTTGCCACCTAAAATTCATACATTAGTTAATTTTAAAAAATCTAGTTGTCCGCTCGATAAGCTGTTTAATCCGTCGGATCCACAAAAATTGTCCCTTTCATTTGGTACCTTATTTGTAACGATACGGCTGATATTTCTAGTTTAATTTCAAATTTTTCTAATTTACTTTAATCATTTTAAGTATTTTTTTTTTTTCTTTTTTTCTGTCGAAACAAAATTGGCAACAATTACATTATGGATAAAATTTAAAAGGCTAGTTTATCAGAAGTTAGAAGGTTATTATTTTCACATTTTAATTAATTAAAAGAAAACGCTTTTTCCTTACGTGACGATTTCCGTTAGTTAGCTACTACCGCAACCCGTGTTAAGGAACTTCATTATAATAATTTTATTTGACTTATAGCGTTAGGTAAGAGACTCTTCCTCTCATTTGAATACACTACCTACGTTTATGAAGAATTCAATGCAGTATGAACTTTAAAAGTTTATTCAGAATTATTCAGACAACTTTCATCATCGTCACTGCTTTAGTATTACTAATCTTTATCAGCATCACATAAATCGCAAAATAACAAATTTGAATTTCATGCAATTATTCGCTGTTAAGCTATGAGGATAACTGATATACTCTCTCAAACCAAATGCTAAAAACATTATTTTAATATTCATGAAACCTTAAAATTCGCAATTAAGAAAAGAAATTAACATTAAAAACAGATCTTCAAAACGTAATTTGTCTATTATTTGGGCGTAAAAAATTGGATTTTATTGCTAAGCATTTTTCCGTACTATGTAATAAGTGTTTGCATAAATTACAATCTATTATACTGAATGTTTATACTTAACTTTGTATATCCCTGTATAGAGTTTATAAATTGTGTACACATCTAATTGTACATTCAAACATAATTCAATATGAAAAAGATGTAACTCAACCTGAATTTGCACATCCAATAATTTCCAATTCTAGCCCAAATGTATCCGAACTTTTTTTGAGTAGCCCTCTAAACAAATGATGAAAGATTTTATATACAATATTTGACCACACATGCGATCTATTTAATTTATATTTGCTCTCTCTTTATTCAAACACTTTGTTCGATTTTTACAAAAATTTTAATATTAAACGCTCTTGTATGATACAGATTTAGAATACAAGTTTGGATTTCTTAAAAACTTTATTTTCGGATTTTTATATACCTTAAAGAACTTTTTTTCTGGATAAAAGGAGCCTGAAAGTGTGTAGCGTTTGGTCTGTGTGTGTGTCTATGTGTGTCTGACTGTTATCAGCATACCTCAAAAACAAATTATAGCAGAAAGTCTAAAATTCAATTTTAAACATCTGACTCAAAAAGAATATTTTCTGCCATATAGATGTAGGTTAGAGAAATAAAAAATTTACCTTATTTTGTATGCTTAAGAAGCTATATAAAACAAACAAATGATTAAGAAGCTATAAAGAATTAATGCTTAGTATTTTCTTCAAAATGCACTTATTAAAGCAAAACTTTTACAAATTACTGTTATATATTTAAAAAATAAATAAATAAAAAAAATTAAAGTATACAACTCAGTTTATATGGTTTTAAATCCTTATTAAACATATTAATGTATACAACGGGTGATAGATAGAACTACTATTACTCACGATCTGTGATTTTCCACATGTTTACATCTTAATATCTACTATTTAATATTACAATAGTTTCATTTGAAAATATTCATTGTGAGAGGTTAAATTATAATTTTGTGTTGCGTAGAATCATGTAGAGAAATATGTTGTACGTCCACAACATACTAATTTTATTAAGTTTTTCCATGAATATGATTAATAATAAAAATTATAATTTGACCGTTATTACCTAACTACTGTAGACCAGTGTTATTATTGGATTTTCATTTTTATAAATAATTTATTCGAATTCTTCTCTTCACATTTCATTCTTTCTTTTATTTCTTTTCTATTCTATTTTTTTTTTTTTTTTTTGTCTTGATTGAACTCCTATTTATGTTTAATATCGATTAAAATATATACTATATACATTTTCAGCGAAAATTAATGTCTTAAGTTATAAAATTGTTAACTAAAATTGAAAAAAAAAAAAAAAAAAAAAAAAAAAAACTGTTAAACAAATAATATAATATTCAATTAAACAACTACACTGTAAAAAACTTGCTTTTTTTTGCTTCCAGAAATTCTCTGTAATTTGAGAAAATACGTTCAGACAACGTAATTTTTTCTTAAATTAAGCGTATTTTCTCAAATTCCAGAGAATTTCAGAAAAAAAGGAAGCAAAAAAGGAAATTTTTTTACAATGTAAAAAAATAATTTATTATACACAAATCTCGTTTTGTGAAATTTGAAAATATTAAGAAATTAATTTACGTCTGATACGCTATCACCCAAAAGTAAACAGGAAAAAAGCATTATGGTATAGAAATCATGCACTGTTCGTTTACAGGACTACACAAAAGAAATAGATTATAGTGCGAGAATGCTTGAAAATAGATTGGAGTGTAGTTCAGGTTGTGCCGTGTGCTGTTAATATAGGATTATATTTATTTACACCATGGGATGTATACATTTCCTTTAGAAGATATACAGGGCTGCCACTATTTAAGCCATAACATTTTTTTTTATTATTATTATTGTTAGTGGAAGTGCTGTACTATAATATTTTACCATGTCCAGGAAAGCTGCTCAGAAATTGAAATTAATTCCTCATAGCCATATGGTAAATAATGTATTTTTTTAAGCTAAATATTGATCACTTGGTTTTTGCATATTTACCCGTTTTGAGGTTTCCTGAATATTGAAGTCAAGTTTTTAACATTTGATATTTGTCTGTCTCTCTTAGAGTAAATCAAAAATAAATGATTTGAGGAGATCCAAATGTTGTATTCTGAAGTTAATAAGTTAGTTATCAGAAAGGTTTGTTCAAGATTGAGAATTTTCAAGAACGTTTCGTATGAAAGTTGCCTGAATAACTTTAAATGAACCTTTGAATTTAATAACAGATTTGAATTCTATATAAATGTAGGTAAGCTACCCTCACATAGAATTAATTGTCAAATAAAGTTTCCGAAGCCTAATTTGAATTGTTTCAACATAGTTTTATGCAACAGTTTTATGTTAATATCTCTATTTTTTCTCCAATAACGTATTCAAAATATTAAATTTCAGGGTAAGAGAAAGTTGTGTGAGTGACACACCGGAATGTTTTAATGACATTAAAAAATATGTAATTGTTCTGCAGTTGAAAGATCATATTTCACAAAACACTTTGACCTAACATGACAAACATTGCATATATCACTTACATTAACCATTTAATAAATCTCAGTGCGTGTCCATTAGCTCAAAATACTCAAATTACTAGTCACCAAAATTGTTGTTATGTGCATGTTTCTATGAAATTACATGTTATTGGTATAGTATTCGATAAAGGTCATTTAAAAAAAATGTAATAGCAACAAAACAACAAGATGTTATATTCGAAATATTGTATGAACTAAAACATATTTCAAAACAAATTGCCTTGTTAACACAACATATTTAAAAAAAACTAATGAATCTGTTTCATGAATTAGTCATAATGCATAGAAACGGTTGCTAGGGGAATTTTACTAAAGAAGAGTTAGAATGTCCCTAATATTTCTATACCACGTGCTCAGAACTCTATCACAGTCAGTGCACAATTCACTACTGTTTATTTATTATATATGTATATGTATATATATATATATATATAATTTACTATTATTATATTTTTTTTATTTAAATAGATTTATTTAAAAAAATTTATATACTTTAGACAAAATTAAAATAAGAAAAATTATTATAATTAAATTATTGCATGTTTCTTTATTAGACAAAGTGCCGACTGCAATAAAAATAGACCTTATGAATTTAAAGATGGTTTATATACATACATATATACAGGTAGAATTCATTGCTAAAATGAAAATTTAATAAAATCGCCTGAACAAATCCGTTAAGTTTAAGAGAAACAATCTAACTTCAGGTCAAAATTTCCATGGTTTACTTACCCGATAGCTGTCAGCCTTGAAAGTAGAGAACAAATTTCAGCAGTTTGCTACCCCATACACTTCAGAATGAAATAGGTGCTAAAATGTACAGAATAATACGCTCTACAAAATGGCATAGGACTGCCTGGTCAAAACTGTCAAAAAATAGTGGTCACCCTCGAAAACAGGTACCAAATTTAGCGGTTTTCTAACGGCGCTAAATGTCCAGAACTTACATGCTGTTTAAAATGGCATAGAATTGACTTTTCCGTACCGTCAAAAAACAGAGATCAGCTTAAAAAGAAAAAAAAAAAAAAAAAAAAAAAAAAAAAGAGGAATTTTAAAACTAAGTGCAAGAAAAGTGTATAATATTAAAAAAGAATATTCTTGTAATTTGGGTTAAAAACCTTTTAAAATTAGTAGTTTTTTCGAAATTGGCCGCTATTTCTTGACGGATCTGACGAGGCAACCCTATACCATTTTAAAATGACATCCCGACTATACATTCCTGGCACAACTTTTATCTTTTATATATTCATTATATCATCTTGATTTTCTTTTTTTTTTTTTACACATGTCATATTTCTTGCACTTTGTGTTAAAAACCTTTAAAATTCGCTAGGATTTTTTTTTTTTGTTTTGTTTTTTACGGTTTTAACCAGGACACCTTATGCCATTTTGTACAGCACATTATTCTCTGTATTTTAGCAGCGGTTTCATGTTTAAGTTAGTGAGGTAAATAAACCGCTAAAATTCCCCGACTATTTTTTAGACTAATAATATCGCATGAATAATCCATTATATGTTTGACCAGAAGTGAGGTTGTTTCTCTAAAACTTTACAGCTTTGTCCAGGCAACCCTATCAGATTTTCTTTGTGACAGTATAAAAAAATCAGGTTTCAATTTATAAGGTCGACTTTTTTTCAATCGCTGCTTGGTCTAATAAGATATCTACACAACCTACCAATAAGTATTTGGACACTTCCGAATTTAGATGTTTTGTCAAATATCTAGAGAAGTTCTTTAGGAATAATCTTGAAACATTGGTAGTGTAAAGAACATGTTAGACCACATATATTTCAGCAAAAGTTGTGTCCTGAAGCGGAAATGGAGACCAGCAGAAAATTATAACAAAAATCAAAATGTTTTGGATCACCCTGTAAAAAATAATGATTTAAATCCATTTTTTGCTGCAGCATATGATTAAGAGGATTTTTCTCAGTATTTGTATAATTTTTTATGAGACTGCTACATATATTCAGGGATGAAACCTTTTTCTTTAATTGTAAAAATGAATTTCACTTTTCAAATTACAATACGTAGGGCATTAGATCCAGTACAAAGCCATTTTTAGAAAAAATTTTAAGCTATATTAGACGCAGCATACAGCAATCAGAATACATAAATGCAAAATATCTTACGAAATATGAGCATTTTTAGTAAATAATTTTTAACTACGCATGCGGTAGCTTTTTTAAAAATTTCATTTGCATAATTTAATAGCCAAAAGAATTGAACAACTTATATGAAAACCCCAAACAAATATTATGTAAATTAATATATATATATATATATATATATATATATATATATGAGAGAGAGAGAATGAACAGAATTTTAGTTCTCTGTAGGTCTTAGCTGTAGGTCCTAGACCTGAGGGGGAATGCCCTCATTGGGGGTCTTTCTAAGGAGCCCTAGCACGTATTTACGCAAGTTTTGGAGAAGACCACGGAAAACTCCGAACGGCTAGGCCGACAGAACGACCTGGGATCGTACCCGGCACCTCACGTCTACCAGCTTTGAGCGCAGAACCGCTCGGCCGCTGGTATATTAGCTACCCAGCAAAACCACAGATGACGGCCAACACGAGGCCAAGTGCTGGTTGCCAACAGTAGCTGCAGCTGGCCCGTCGGTGGCAAAAGTTACGGTGCCGCAGGGAATATGTTACGCCGGCCGTCAGTAGGCCGTATTCAATCGATCCACTGTTGGCAGCCTGCAGTAAGTTAAAAATAAGTTAGTGGGCCAGTGAATGGATCGCTGCTGGCAGCTAGCAGTATGACGAAAATAGGTAATGGGCCACTGTTGGTAACCGACATTAGGTTGGAAATTGTTAGTGGGCCAGTGTTGGACTACCTGGTGGCAAACATAATTTTTCTATGTTATTGCTGGCAACCTGCAGTGGGCCAGCTGTGGCAAACATAAAAAATTATATTACTGCCGGCAGTCTTCATTGGTCCTTTATATTTTCCCATTAAAGGCCCGCTTCACTCACCGTCGCCGGAAGCCGAAGCCAATGTTATTCTATGGGAAATTTTCTTTGCAAATAACTTATTAACTAATACATATTTTTAAATTCTGTTTTCATATTCTGAAAATTCCTAACTGTTAAATTGACGGACCTTTTTAAAAAAAATATTTTTTTATTTTTTTTTTATATTTTATTTTGAAGCTGCAAAATATGAATTTTCAATATGTGAAATTTTTCATTTTGCAAATTCAAAATAAAATATTAAAAATTAAAAAAATACATTTTAAAAAAAATCCATCAATTTAACAGTTGGGAATTTTCTGAATGTGAAAACAGAATTTAAAAATATGTGTTAGTTAATAAGTTATTTGTAAAGAAAATTTCCCATAGAATAACATTGCCTCGGACTTCCGGAGACGGTAAGTGAAGGTAAGCCGTTAATAGGCCAGAAGTGATTTAGTTATAGCTAGTATATTTATTTTATTGGTGATACCTTTAATTTTATTAATGCTTTTTTCTTTTTCTTTCTTTTTTTTTTTTTTTTTTTTTTTTCATCTCTCTTTTTTCTGATGAAGTAGCAGCCAGTTTTTTCTATGCATCCAATATTTAATTTGATTTTGTACATATTCATTTTTAAATACTATTTACAAGTATTTGATTCATACACTATGGTTGTAAATTCAGGATTTCTAGTGCAGCATATAGGAAATATTCAGTTGATCCATTTCCCTTATCATAAAAGTTTAATTTTTTGTTTTCATTGCAAACATTTCTCTATATTACATTTTTTGGTATAAAGGAGATTATGTTCTTTTTTTTTTTAAGTGTTCAAATTTCAATATCTTATGCAAATAAATGTAGCTTTACATGTGAAAATTATAAAATATTGAGACAAAAATTGTTATAAAGAGAGCATTGCAAAAAACACCATAAACTAATAAATAAATAAATAAATAAAAATAAAAAATTGCAGCAATTGTTTCCGGTTGAAATAGCACGAAGACCCTTCATCAGGCGAAAAAAAGTGGGCACGAGTGCAGCAAAAGTAATTTGCTGCAATCGTGCTTTTTGTTAAACTCACGAAGGGATGTGTTATTATTTCAACCTAAAAGATCTGATGCATCTTTTTTTTTTTTTTTCGGGGGGAGGGGGGGGGGCAATGATTATGTTTATTTACAAATTTTTCTATTTATTACTACAGTACAAAATCTCAAATCCGGAATCGTCCGGACCGTGGCCTTTCCGGATTTCGGACTTTTCCGGATTTTAGGTCACTTTCTGATTTACGGCAATAAGAAAACGGACATCTCCATTCCGAACGTCCTTTTAGTTAATAACTAGGTTACGCCGCCCGAGGGTGCGATTTCTTAAGAAATTGGAGTATACTCTCAAGTAACATGTACAATACTTTGAATAAACACCATAAAATTTTGCAAACAAAACGGAGGCAGTAACGCTTGCGCTTTGTTTGCCGCACTCGTGCCTACTTCGTTTGCCTGATGAAGGATCATGTTTTCTTTCCATCCGAAACGATTGTTGCGAGCTCTTACATTTTATTGTGGTTACTCTTATTACTTTTAAACACCAATTCTGTGGTGCTTTTTTATTATAACTCTCAAGTATCCAGAAAATCTTGAATATTTTTATTTTCTCCTACATCAAATGGTACCCAGTTGATAATTTTTTTCCCTTCTTTTTAAAACAGCAGGGCAGATGAATCAGCTTCCTTTTTTTCTCTCTGTGTTTATCTTCATTTAGAATTAATTATCACAGCTGTCACTCTTAACCAGGCCGCCACAAAGAACTTTTTCGTGTTGTTGATAGTCCAATGGGATCTTTACCCCTCCCCAACTCTCTTCAATGTCCTTGAGTGAATAATTTTTCGACGTGCGATACCGAAAGATGATTTTGCAGTTTTATACAGATGACGTTATTTGAACTTAATTGACCTGTGCCAATTTATTTTCATTAGGTTTGGAAAGCAGATTCTGAAAAGGGTAAAAGAAGGGAATACAGTTTCAGCTGAAAGAAAAAAAATATATATATCGTTCGGTTGAGTAAAGAGATAACGGAATTAGGAAGAAAAAGAAAAGTGCATTTGTCGTTGTAGTTATAAATATTTGAGAGTTTTATCCGCCAATTACCTATTTAAATAATATTTTTAGAATTCCATAAAACTCATATATGTTATACAGGTTTTCGAGATTTACTACAGGACGCTTGTCATAAAAAGTTGTACAGGTAACACAAATGGTTTCAGTATAAAAATTCATAAAATAATTTGGATACATTACAGTTTAAAAGAAACTTCTTATCAGCGCATGAAAAAATCTTTATACAACGCTAAAATACAGATCAACATAAATTTTATAGATGCAATAAGAAATGGTTCCGATCAAAAATGATAAAATAAGTAATTGTGGTTCATTTAACAGTGATGCACAAAAATATTCTTATACGTTGCGGGAAATTGAGGTGGAAACTATTTCAGTTTCGTAAAAGTGAAATTATTTTTCAAACTTGCATTTAAAAAATAATAATAAATAAATAAATAAAATAAAACAGTTTGTTATGGCTACCACTTTTTTTCTTTTCATATAATAGTTTATAGAAATTACATATTAAAATTATTATCTATGAAAATTATTTTCTATGATGGAGATAGGCGATTTTCATTTAAAAGAAGTACAATATACTAAATTTCGAAAGAAAATCCATTTTATGGTAATATATGTATAGTAATATATGTATATATGAAGAAATTTTTCGACATTCGGTTTTCGAAGTATTTGCATGTTTTGAGATTCCTGAACACGATTTGACCATTTTTAGAAAATTTCACTCTGTAAGTGTGTATAAAAAAAAATTGTGGACGCTGTATCTCACGAACCAATGGACGAAATTTAACCAAATTTGTTATTTAACCAAACTTGATTAAAATCGTTCCCGATTACATTTGTGGATCATTCAAGATCCATAATTTTTATTTTATTAAATCAATTAAAATAATAATAACAATAATAAAATACTAGAAAGTTAGCGACTATCATAATTTACTAAAATGGATCAACTGGATATTTGTTATATAGTTCTAGAAATCATTTTGTTATAACAATGGCTTTAGAGTCAAACATTTTTAAAAAATAGTATTTAAAAAATAATACAAAAACAAATTAATAATTGAATTACTTACTCATATATTCTTTTTACGAGATTTTCAATCTCGCACCCGCACCCGCAGACTACAACAACGAACAAGAACTTCCTATGAAATGGCGGACAGCGAGGGAATTTCAAATCAACAGAAAAAGAATCACAGCGCCCTCTATGCATACAAATTGGTTATGGCCTAATAATTTGTGGCCACAACATGAAAAACATGATGTTGGCCGTGTCGTGATAGCCTGCATAAGGCCAACTGTGTTTATGCCACTTCTGGGCCACCGACCATTTTTCTTTAGGCTTCCATCACTGCTGGCAGCCACAAACGGCCCGCTCCTGGAGTTATATGGGGCAACCGGTAACTGATGGCAAGTGCAGGATGCCAGCAGTAGGCCATAACGAGCCCAGCAATATAAGTTTTGCTGGGTATAATTAAAATATGTTAACAGATGAACATACACTAACCACCAAAAAGTATTCGGACACTTTCGAATGTAGACGTTTTGTCAAATATCTAGAAAAGTTCTTTAGGAACCATCTTAAAACTTTGCTAGTGGGAAGAACATGTTATACCTCATATATTTCAGCAAACGTTGTGTCCTGAAGAGAAAAGGGGACAAGTAAAAAATGCTTTGGGTCGCTCTGTGAAAAGTAATGCTTTAAAACCGTTTCGGCTGTAGTTTAGCTTGTGATTATCAGGATTTTCCTCGTTATCTGTATAAATTTTTATAAAGCTACCAGATATATCCATGGAGATATAACGATTTTTAAATGCAAAAAAATTTCTACATTAGAGCAATTTAAGCATAGAGCAAAGACATTTTTAGAAAATTATTAGTGCAATTAACATTACAGAATTAGACATTTCTGGGACACATTTCATATTTCTATTTATGGCAAGACAAAAATTCATCACAAAAAAAGTGTACGCAACAGAAAAAGTACAAGTACTCGGAAAAGTACAGGCTTTAGATTATAAGTACTAGATTTTTTTTTTTTTTTTTTTTTTTTTTAACAAGCAATTACTTCAAAAATTCATCACAAAAAAAGTGTACGCAACAGAAAAAGTACAAGTACTCGGAAAAGTACAGGCTTTAGATTATAAGTACTAGATTTTTTTTTTTTTTTTTTTTTTTTTTTTTAACAAGCAATTACTTCAAAAATTTCATCCCCAAATACTGACAAAAATTTAAAAGTTGCCAAGTGGCTCATATAATAAAGTTGTAACATAAAATGGTCTGAATATTATAAATTTCTTTCTATTCTAAAAACTATATAAAACCATTTAAAGAGGAAAAAATATATATCTGGTATTAAATATTATGTATTTCAATTTCACATTAAATATGGAAATTTCTATATAACATTTTATGCTATTGTCTTGGGCTTTACACTGCTAATATTTATATTCAGTGAAAAACCTCCCAGGGATTTTAATAAGTGAAGCGAACCGCAGGTTGGTGAGCGGAGCGAGCAGGGGGCAGAGCCCACAAGTAATTGTTAATTAAAAATCCCATTCCACTTTGCTGTCTGCAGCTTGAAAAAAAATTGTTTAATTAAATTTAATAATTTCCTTTATGTTGTTAAAAAAGTAAAAAAGATAAATAAAAAGTTAAATAAATAAGTAAAATTAAATAACCAACAAAATTAAATAAATAAACAATTAAATAAATACATAATTACGTAAAAATAAATAAATAAATAAAGATAAGGTCTTTAAATAAAAATATATAAATAAATTATTTTAAAATCATTTCCCTCCATTTTTTTTATTTTTTTATTTATTTTATTTATTTGTTTATTTGTTTTGTTTGTTTGTTTCTCTTCTATCCTGTTTTTTGATTGTGTCCCTTTTTGTTTGGTTTTGCATGCTGCTACTTATTTCTTACATGTGTTACTCCCGCTTTGGGTTTCACCCTGCTTTCAATTTTGCTTTTGCCTCCAAGGTAGTAGTAGCACGTGCTTTGCAACTGACAAAAAGTGGCTCTTTTTTTCAAAACAGGCAGTGCTTTCACTAATTTTATGTAGTGTAAAGAAGTTTATAAGTTTAAATACTGATTGCACATCAGTTCTTTATTTTAGTATTGGATTTTTTAACCATTTTCTTAAAGTTACTGTAAGTATTTTTAGGTTATTTCGATTGGAAAATATCATTTTCAAAAAGCTGGACAATAAAGTTACATAAATGATCATCTAAAAAGTATATTGTAACGGAAAAGTTTCAAACTTTATAATTTTTTCATTAGAAACATTTTACAAGTTTATATATTTGTAATAAAAATTTTGTATTCTATCATACTATTTCCCATGTTTCATCTGCGTATTCTAAATTTCTGAAGGTTTGTTCTTTTATCTTGGTAAGATGTGGTGAACTATTCTGCTTTTTAGTACTTACTAGTACTCTTTGAAAACTTCTAAATGTCTCTACCCTGATATGCTTCGAAAGTTTTTTACATATAGCGTTAAAAAAAAAAAAAAAAAAAAAAAAAAAAAAACAGTTGCACATCGGGAGTGCCGACAGAAGTGAAAATGTGAACAATTACGCGTGTATTTCTTGAATCGTCAGGAAATATTTTATTGTCTAGGAAATACTTTTAAATGAAGTGTTTTTTTATTCATTAATATAAACTACTACTACAAAAATTATATTACAATTTTATTTAGTGCGCTAACTGCAATACAGACAGTGTCCGGAGAGGAGAGAAGTCGTGTAGAGCCGCACCAGATTGTAAAAACGTGAGAAAAAGGGTGGCTTTGGCCTTTATTACGGTTTTGTGAGGTCTAACTGTAACGTTTCCGGCTGCAATCTTTAAGAGACAGTGTCCGGAGAAGAGAGAAGTCGTGCAGAGCCGCACCAGATTGTAAAAACGAGAGAAAAATGGCGGCTTTGGCCTTTCTCACTGTATTGTGCGGTCTAACTGCAATAGGGACAGTGTCCGGAGATGAGAGAAGTCGTGTAGAGACGCACCAGATTGTAAAAATGTGAGAAAAATGGAGGCTTTGGCCTTTATCACGGGTTTGTGAGGTCTAACTGCAATAGAGACAGTGCCCGAAGATGAGAGAAGTCGTGTAGAGCCGCACCAAATTTTAAAACACTATACAATATATAATTATTAACACTTCACATTAGCAAGTTAATTGTATGATACATTATTTGAATTATACAAGGATGGAAAGCGTTTGCTGACGATGACGCGAATTCAATGATTTTTGTTCACCCAAAAGTTTTCACTTCAAATGGAAAGCGTTAGCTGACGATGGCGGGAGTTCAATGATTTGTGTTCACCCAAAAGTGCTCAACGCGCCTAAAGAAGTTTTCACCTCAAAAATTATATATATATATATATATATATTTTTTTTTTTTTTTTTCTTTGAGGATCTATAAACTGATAATCAATATTTTACATGAAATATTTTATACAAAACACGCCTTCATGTTTATAAAAGAATATGTTTATTTCTTTCTTTCTTTATTTATTTTGCTTACTGTAACCTAAAAGTGTTTAAACGTAGCAACAAAAGTTTTCGCGTATAGACAAAATGTATCTGAATATTTTCAATGTTTCTCTACATGAACTGTTTGTCCGATTTCAATAAAAAAATTTCCTGTAATATACTCTAAATGGTTTAATTTAGAAAGCTAAATTTCGAATTTACGTTAATATTTGATTTTAAATTATAAAGAAATTGTCTCAAAGACATACACAAAGATTAATTCTTAAAATTCTGATTTCCGAATTGGGGGATATTCATAATCTTTATATATATATATATATATATATATATAAGGCAATGTTTGTGTGCACTGTTAAAAATTTCTGTAAATTTAGTGTAAATATTTATCCAGAGTCTCTGTAAATTTACAGTAATTCTTAGTTAAAAGTGAATATAAAAAGTCGTCCCGGGTCCCCACTGCCTTCGGCAGCGCAGTCCCATGCGGGCTGCGCGCGCACAACTTACGGAATACACGCGCTGCGCGCGCGTATTCCTTCCCTGACCCTTCTTGCCCCCTAAAAAAAAATCATTTCTGATCGGGTAAAAACTCAAACCGGGTCCCCACTGCCTTCGGCAGCACAGACCCATGCGCGCTGCGTGCGCACGTTAGAAGATATACGTGCGCTGCGCGCACATATTCCTTCTCAAGTCAAATTTTTATTCTAAAGAAAAGAAAATTTAAAAAATCATTTCTCATTGGGTACAAAGTCGGATCAGGTCCCCACTGCCTTCGGCATCGCAGTCCCGTGCGCGCTGCGCACGCACAAGTTAAGGTATACACGCGCTGCGCGCACCTATTCCTTCCCTGACCTTTCGTCCCCCCTTAAAAAAAATAATTTTTGATCAGGTAAAAACTCATACCGGGTCCCCACTTCCTTTCGGAAGCGCAGTCCCATGCAGGCGCATGTATGAAGGTATACGCGCGCTGCGCGCACATATTCCTCCTCAAATCAAATATTTATTCTTAAGAGAAAGAAATCAAAAAAATCAATTATCATTGGTTAAAAAGTCGGGACGAGTCCCCACTGCCTACCGCAGCGCAGTCCCGTGCGCTCTACGCGCGCACAAGTTAAGGGATACGCTCGCGGTGCACGCCTATTTCTTCTCCATCCTTTCAGGCCCTCTTAATTACTATACCAATTTTGAACGATCTAACTCATTTGGCTGAGAAGAAAACGTAATCAGGAGACCTCAAAACGTGTAAATCTGCTGAAAACTTTCAATAATGTAAAAGAACTTTAAAATATCTTTCGAATAATGTATTAAAAATAATTTAATCATAATTAGAAATTGAAATTTGAAAATATTACAGCGCCATAAAAGAAAACTGATTCAGGACACCTCAAAACGTGTAAATCTGGTAAAAACTTTCGATAATTTAAAAGAACTTTAAAATATCTTTCGAATGATGTATTAAAAATAATTTAATCATAATTAGAAATTGAAATATTGAAATTTGAAAATATTACACAGCCATCTGGAGGTACAAATTTCTGTATTCCAATGTTCGATTCCAAATCAAAAAAGCTTTCCAATGATGTATTACTTATAAAATTATTTTAATTAGTAGCTGAGATACAAAAGAAAACCTAATCAGGAGACCTCAAAACGTGTAAATCGGGTGAAATATTGCGCGCGGTGCACACCTATTTCTTCCCCACCCTTTCAGCCCCTCCTAATTAGCCTACGTATACCAATTTTAAACGGTCTAACTCAATTAGCTGAGATGCAAAAGAAAACCTAATCAGGAGACCTCAAAACGTGTAAATCAGGTGAAAACTTTCGATAATATAAAAGAACATTAAAATATCTTTCAAATGATGTATTAAAAATAATTTAATCATAATTAGAAATTGAAATTTTAAAATATTAAAGCGCCATTTTGCAGTAGAAATTTCTGTAATGTGCAGTTCGATTCCAAATCAATAAAGCTTTCTAATGATGTATTACTTATGAAATTATTTTAATTAGTAGCTGAGATACAAAAGAAAACTTATTCGGGACTTCTCAAAACGTGTAAATCGGTGAAAACTTTCGATAAAATAAAAGAACTTTAAAATATCTTTCAAATAATGTATTAAAAATAATTTAATCATAATTAGAAATTGAAATACGCGTATTACAATAAAATTTAATATCTTTCAAATGATGTATTAAAAATAATTTAATCATAATTAGAAATTGAAATACGCGTATTAGAATAAAATTTAATTGGCAATTAAAATGTAAACCATTTGTTTATTGACGAAAATCGATGAAATTTGAACTGCAAGTTTATTTTGTGGTGTTAAGATTTTATACCATGTGTTGTGTCCGAATTCGAAAAATTGAAGAAAATAGAAATTTGCAATTTTTTATCCCACTTAAAATACATCCGATTATCAACGGCAGGTGTTTTTTTTTTTTTCGCTTCCGAGCAGAAATCTCTTCCTTGAAGTGGTTCCCATGGTAACGGCAAACGGCAATGGAATTCTGAAAATCAGTACGGAAGGAAGGGCGCGTATTCAAGTCAATGGGTTTAATGCCTAAAATTAAAAAAAAAAAATTATAACTCATTCAGTTTTTGAAATTTTCTCTCAGTCTTTTGGAAATTGAATTATGGAAGCGAGATCTATATACAAAAAAAAAAAAAAAAAAAAAAAAAAATAAAAAAATAAAAAAATAAAAAAATAAATGATTTATCTCTAAACGCTTTTGAGTTATAAAATATTTTGTGAAAAAATGGATGTTTCGTAAAATCTAAAAATATGGATCGCTAATCCGTATTTTGTAAAAATGTTTATATGTTTCGATAGAAGATTAAATGTCCTTTCGAAATATTCCAGTTGTTAATAAATGGAGCAGTTACTCGGTCGTACAGGGCGTTTCAAAAAAGACGATCGCGAAAAAGAGACATTTTCGACCCTTTTTAAAACTTTTTCTTAAAAATATAAAAAATCCGTATTTTTTTTTTTAATTGTACCATAAGAATCGGAAATAAATGCTCTTTCTCGTGGTAGAGGTGTATTTTGGATATTTCCAACAGATCGAAAGCGATCGCTTTACAAAAACCCACGAAATTTCCTCTTTCTCTTTCTTCTTTTGAGGTAAGTGGTCCCGGTCGAAATTGATGATCGCGTGCCATTTTGAATCATTTTTTCGTTAGACATGGGTCGACATTTTAATTAATACCTCCACTAATTAGGGTCGCATCGTTTAGCAAATTAGATAACGTACATCTGCAATAAATTCTCTGTCCGACGGTACCTGTCCGAAGTCCGTGCGACCATTAGCGGCGGAGCCTTTGCTGTTTCAAGCTGTTTCTCACAGACACACACAGACACACGCGTACAGATTTTAATAATATAAGGAGATTATTTAATTAAAATTAAAAATAACTGTTTCTACTTTAGAAAAAGCATTCTAAGTCCGAAATATATTCTCACCAATAATTAATTAAATTAATATTAGTTATTAAAGTGAATGTATAAAATAAGTTCTTTAACGTCTCCGTTAATTTTTCTCTGTAATTTTACGTAAGACTTAAGATAATCCATTACACAGAGTTTTCTGTTGAAATTTTTAACAGTGTGTCCGTGTGTGGACAGCGTAGCGCAAAGACGGTAGCTCGGACAGTCACGTGTTTCGACATGAAGGTGCCCTCCGAGGGGTCCTTGTGCACTTCGAAGCCCGATTTTCAAATTTTTGATTTGTTTTCTTTAAATTAATTTAAATGTGAAAATATTAACTTCATAATAGCTGTAAATATAGCCATTAAAATTTTATCCTTAATTTAATCGTTGCCAAAAAAAAAATTACGAGATCATTTCTTTTCTTTTCTTTTCTTTTCTTTTTTTTTTTTTTTTTTTTTCAACGGGAAACTAAATACGTTTGCTTAAACATGGACAATTAAAAAAAAATAAATAAATAAAATAAAATAATTATGCATGTAGATTTTTACTGTCCATTGTTAATAATAATAATAATAAAAACTACCCATGAAGTCACATTTGACTGTTTCTTTACTACAATAAACTCTATGAACTATAAATTTATTTTATCAGTGTTATTTATAGATACTATTGGGCGATTTTTTTAATCTTGGCGTTGAAATAAACCGAATGTTTTTCGCCAAGAATTTTAATTTGCCATTTTAATCCATTTTAATTTAGCAATAGTCATTTAAAGAAATTAAACCAAAATAGTAGTCACATAAATGATCTATTTTTATCTGAATAGATAATTTTATAGGAAAGAAGAAAAAAATAATAGCATATAGTTTTAGAAATAGAAAATTTATTTCGAGCACTATTTTAAGCCTAAAATCCATTAAAAATATAAACAGAATATGAAGAATTCTAACAAATTGTCCGATGAAAGGTGTCCGATCCACAAGGTGCCCGATGAAAGTATCAGTAAAATAGGGTTCCCCCTTTTATACAAAAAATTATATTAAAGAAAAGAAAAATCATCACTCATATGGTGACAAAAATTCAAAAGCCGCCAAGGGAGAGATTTAATAAAGTTGTGTAGCACCGTAATGTTTACATACTTATTTATTTATTTTTATATACCAATCACTACACTAATGTATAATACAAATATACGAGCTGTTGTGTGCGACTGAACTCGCACGCTGACCAGCAGAAATATTTGATTAATTTAAATTGATATTTAAATAAATAAATAAAAATAAGAATGCGTTTAATGGTAAATATATATAACCATAAAAATAGTAGTTGTCTAAAATGCGGCAGAAATAGTGCTCATAGCATATTGTTATAAGGGATTAATTCTTTGCCCCGGATCATTAGCACCGTTGCAATGAAAGCAGTTTTATAGGCGAAGTGAAAATAAAAGAGCAATTCATTCATTGACTTTCAGTAGGGTCAACCTTGGCGACAAACTTGATGAGTGGGCAAATTTGATGAAAAATGTTACTTTAGAATTCCTCAAGTTTCGAAGATCTCCGACACACAGGAGCACATATCTTGAACTTTCCATGGGATATTCGATGGAATCATCGAAAAAAGTTATATATAGGAGTGAGTTGATTTATGCGAGAGAGTATGTATTCACTGCGAATCAAAGTTATTCAGAGACCTATTCTGAATGATTGCAATTTAAGGATTGAGCTCTAAGCGAATGAACATTTTTCTTCAGCTTGCGAAGATATATGCACCGGAGTATTTTATGTTATTTGCGTTATTCCTGCGGAACAAGTGACTGTTTTTCAGAATATTCCAGAACATTCATCTAATTCACTGTAAAAAAATAACTATTACCAGCTGCAAGAAACTCTCTGCGATTGAAGAAAATAATTATTTTCTCCAATCACAGAGAGTTTCTTGCAGCTGGTAATAGTTATTTTTTTACAGTGTAGTAACTTTTGCTATATGAGTAACAGTTTCAACTGTTTACAGAATAGTCGAAGCTTTACTATTGAATTGTTTTCGAGAATATTCGTTTTGATAATAGTTTTGTTGTATAGATTCGAGAAGCTACAAAAAAATATTTAATATCACTGAGGAGATCCCATACTAAAGCTGTGGCGATAATAGTCGCCAATCGAAATATATTTATTTAAACGTTTCAATTATTCAATTAAAAATAAATCATTTTAGTGTAGTGACTAGCGAAGCGGGCAAAACCTGCTAGTTTTTAAATATATCAAGAAATTAGTTTCTAGGATTCGCCATAAAAACAGTACTTCTCTGCAATGCATTGGTAAGAGAAATTAAAAATGAATCAACTAAATATAGCTTATGAAAACAAATTTTAATAAACAAATCGTGGAAACATATTTTATTACTTTTAAGACATTTTATTCATGTAAACATGTGCTCTGCTCTACATATTCATTATAAAATGTGAATGTGCAAAAGTCTGTGCATACATACACTTAACATAACAATGTTATTCAAATATGAAATATTAATTTACGAAAATTTAAAGTTTTAATTGATATAAATAAATGATTAGGTAAAAATAAAAACAAGGCTTGTATGAATATGACTCCTATAAACAAATAATGATAATAATAATTCATATATTTTTTACATATTATAATTAATAAAACGAGATAAAAAGAAATTGTATGAAAAGGAAATATACATATATTCATTGTACGAACCTGTTTTTAAAGAAATATGCATGTACATATACATTATTGTTCTGACGCAATGTAATATATTTACCTATTATTTTGTCATTCTTTACTATATTTCATATACATGTATAGAAAACAGGGCAGTTTTGAATCACGTAGGAGAAGTCTTCATCCTATAGTGGACTAATAAAGGCTGAAATTTAATGATTGATGACTATATATATTTAATGTTATTTGTTTGAAAGTATTTTTTGGAAAAAAAAAGAGAATTTAATTTAAAAAAAACTGTAATTTATGGATTTATTTATTTATTTTCTTTTTGGAATCACAAAACATTTCAGAAGAAAATATTATAGACATCTATATGTATATATCTATCATCTATCTATCTCTGTGTGTGTGTGTGCTTGCGTGCATGTATATATATGTATATGAAAATAAATTGAGAAACAAGATAGAAAGGTAAAATGAATATTAATCCAAGAAAAGCAAGGAAATCTTCATCAGGGTCTGAACGCTTTTTACGACTAATATATATGTCTAGATATACTTAATTTCTTAAATTGTCTCTCAATTTATTTTCATAACTATACATGTTATATTTCCTTTTTCTGCATTTTGCTCATTTTTTATAAACAATTCGTTTTACTGCTTTTAATTTCCAATTTTGTATCAGACTTTTCATAATTGATTTCAAGATATTGATTATATATATATATGAACATCTTCCAAAATGCAGAATCTAAAAAAATATTCTTTTAAATAAAATTAATCATTTAAATAATCACATTTATATATATATACATAACTTTTTCTGAAAAATTTTTATACAACTATTTTTAAACAAAATATATCTTTTTATCTATATTTCTTCCTTTTAGAGAAAATGAATCTGTTAATGAGATGAAAACTAATTAATAGAAAGCGAATGAAACTGCATGATAGAATAATATAGTAAAAAAACATATTTGTATATAATTAATAGTTTCATCATGGATTCTGACAAATTCTCAAAAAATCTTCATTTTTTTCTCTTACAAAGAGCGTTTAATACGTTTTGCACACTTGGCATTAAGAATAAAGCAGAAACCCAGATCTCAGAATAGTTTGGACCGGAATATTTTTAATATTCGACCTTCCATAACAATTTTCGCATAATCTGGAAGCAACCACTTCCTGCACAGATAACCACGCGTAGGAGAATCACCATAGCGTTAATTCTTTGTAGCCGAGAGTTGAGTAACTTGTTATGAAAGAAGAGTTCCTTATGAATATATATACATATACGGCAATTCTGATAAAGTATTCATGTAAACATTCAAATCGTTTTCCGGCGAAATATCTCGTGTCTGTATAAAAGTGTGATGAAGACGATTTCACTCTTTTAGTAATGTAATACGAGATGATGCCCCATTTTGGATTTTTTGCTGTATGAACAAAAAGCGGGACGTGGATGCTTTAAAACGTTCCAAAAATCCCACTTTTGATATATTTTGCATTATATACATTCAGTTTGATGGTGAACTACACATGTTCCAAATTTACATCGTTCTCAAATATTTAATTTACTATATAGATGTAGATTCAATATTCCATAAGTTATGTTGTTATTAGTGAAATATAAAAAGAACAAGCCTTTCTGTTAAATAATCACATTTATACATATATATATTACTTTTTCTGAAAAAAAAATTTATATAATTATTTTTAAAACAAATATATCTTTTTATCTATATTTCTTCCTTTTGAAGAAAATAAATATGTTAATGAGATGAAAACAAATTAATAGAAAGCGACAGAAATTGTGTCATCGAATAATCTGGTAAAAAAGTGTATCGGTATATAATTAATAGTTTCATGGTGGATTATTACGAATTCTCCATAAATCTTCATTTTTTCTATTGCAAAGAGCGTTTAATACGTTTTGCACACTTGACATTAAGAATACAGTAGAGTCCACGTTACCAGAACAGTTTGGATCGTAATATTTTTAGTATTCGAACTTCCATAGCAATTTTTGTATAATCTGGAACCAACCGCTTCATGCACAGATAACCACGCGTAAGAGAATCATCAAAGTGTTAATTCTTTGTGGCCTAAAGTGGAGTAACTTGTTATTGGAAAAGGAGTTTCGGAGGAATATATATATGGCAATACTGATAAAGTGTTCTTGTAAACGTTCAAATCGTTTTCCGGGAAATATCTCGTGTCTATATAAAAGTGCGATGAAGACGATTTCACTCTTTTAGTAATGTAAAAATTCGGCTTATTTAAGAAAGAGATGATGCCTCATTTTGGATTTTTTTTTTTCTGTATGAACGAAAAGCGGTACGAGGGTGATTTAAAAGGTTCCAAAAAACACACATTTGTTATGCTTTGCATTATATATATTCAGTTTGATGGTGAATTACAGATTTTCCTAGTTTACGTCGTTCTAAATTATGATAATTATTATGCAGATGTAGATTCAATATTCCATAAATTATACTGCTATTAGTGAAATATAAAAAAAAAAGCAAGCCATTCTGTTAAACACATTTTCAGATACCGGAAAGAAACCTTCAAGTTAAGCGAATTTTTGGATAATCGAGATTTCTCTTAACTGGGATATTACTGTACATCAGTAGTCGTATGCTAATCAAACTACATGAAGTTACTTTGAAAATTTGGCTACAAAAGTGCCGTATTATTTCCACTGTTACTACGACGAAAAGTTCTTTCTTTTTTTGTTTCTGCTGTTTGCAAAATGAACCCAAAAAGAGACTGAAGTGCACATTGGAACTTGACAATGGTCGGTTGTGTCATTCTTGTTTATGACTGTCAAGGACATGGCCGCATAAAATCTCTGGAAGCTGTCTTCTCATACACATGACACATTAGGCATTAGCTTTACCCTATAATCAGTGAAGATAGTAATTTCAGTTTATTGTACTAACCAGTGTTGCCAGATTTTGCGACATTTTGTTTATTCAATAATCACCAATAATTGCGGGAAGTGATAATTTCACTCAGAAAACACTCTGTAGCTGACATCTAGAATCTAAATTGTGGCTCTAGAAAAAATAGTTCCATGTCATCCTTATAAATTCTAGTCCCCTTTTAAAGCGAGTTCTAGAAACCCCTATTAGAATTCTAGAGCGTTTCCCTATATTCTCGGGAGCGAAGCTATTTAAAAATATCTGCAAATAAATGCGAATACAAGAGGCGGGTTTAAATAACTATAATCTTGGTTTATCACCCAATTCTAGAAAATCAAGCGAGAATTTCTCGCAATACAAAAGATTCAGAATATTGTTTCACTATCTAGAAATGTGTAGACTAGAAATTCTCGATCGTTTCGTCTATTCAGTTTATTGGCGTGCCTTATCCGCATAGCTCGGAAATCTATATTTCTAGTTAAGGAATTTAGAAAATGACCACCTATTCATTCTAGAGGATGCCGGTATATATTTTTTCTCGGTGTTATACACATAGTGTACGTTTAATCTTCGAAGTGTTTAGACAATAGTTACATTTATTACCTAGGGGCGCAAAATCTGGTAATACTGAGACTAACCACAAAATAGTAAACATTCATCTGCATTGATAGATGAGAAAGGAATTTTTTGATTATATTAGTCGAAATGACAAATATGCAATCACAGAACAGCTTTATTTAATAACTGTTCGAGCATTGAGTTATTCGGTAGCAATGTTACACTTTTTAGCGTATATGTAAATTTGTGCAATGTGTGTGCAGTGGTACAAAATTTTACCAAAGACAAATTACAGAGTAAGGAGTGTAAGCTGAATCAGATAAATTACTGCATTATATTAATATGTATACATTTAAACATTTTATGGAATTAACATACGTATTAGTACGTTTTGCACATATGTGTTTAAATGAAAATTAAAGTAAATATTTACAAGCCCATTTATAATATGACAACGTAGCTCATAAAATAACTATTAAATATTGAAATAAACTGATGATTTTTAAAGATGAATGGAGTTTCTTTAGCATTGAACACTTTTTCCAATTCAAGTAGTCAACATACGTTAAAGTCTAAAAATATGCCCCCGAAATTTGTCTAATGTTTATGTTAAACGTATTAATATTTACGATCTCCATCACATTCAAGTAAGTGTTTCTGTTAATGTTCTGAAATGTTTGATTATGAAAGAAGTAACAAAAATCTTAAGAATAAAGACGAATATCAGATTACATTAAATTTAAATTATTCAGGAGAATTAAAAACTTCGTCATCGCCAAGATTTAATTCATACATTTAACACGTTTCTGTACATTAATGTGAATTTTTAAACTAGTTTGGTTTGCATGAGACGAATTAGTGTAAAATAGTCTAAAATTTCATTTTATATATTTTAAAAATGCATTTTTCTTTACTCAAACTTTTCAAAAAATTACTTAAACCATGAAATAAAATTTATGTAGCATTTTTAACTTCTTTTAAATTTTAAATAATTTAAATCAAAGTTTTAAAAATCCTTTTATCTAACTTTTTTTTTTTTAATGTATTAAAATTCATTATCATTTTTTCACTGCCACATGACAAATTCGTAGTTATTATCGATAATGTCAAAATTTACTTCGTTTATATAATGAATGCAAATAAAAAAAATGACCATGTATTTGACTTATTCTGGAATTCCTAAAAAATATTCCAGATACTTTTAATTAAAAATTTATGATATGTACTGTAATGCTCTTCTCTAAATATCTGCTAATCTGTATGTATATAAAAGTATATATCATAGATATATTTCTAAGATTTTTCAATTTTAAAGTGCATGCTGAGTGAACGACATTTAAGTAGTTTAATATTTCTCAAAGTTTTTTATAACTAATGTCAGGCATATTTAGTGCAACATTCCTTAGAATATGACTAATATCACTTATTCTCTTTAAGGTGGAGATTGCACCGAGATTGCACCTGTTGGTTTGGTTACATTTGAATCTCAAGAAAATGCATGGTTAATACATACTTCACTATTTATGAGATAATAATTTCTATGTTATTAAAATATAATTATTTCTAAGAAGTCTAAATAGACATTCATATCTCCTTTGAATTAATGTTGGTCAGTGAAATGTTGACTGTGCAGTATTTATATCACAGATATATTTTTGTTTTTGATTATACATTCCTTCTTAAATTAATTCAAATTTTTAATAACATACGACATCTTATTCTCTAAAATTGATGACAGAGATATGAATTATCTTTGTAATAATAATAATAAAGTCTGGAGTGAGTCCACTCCACTTTCCGAACATTAAGTAATTAACAGTTATATAAATAAATTAACGTAAGAAAAGTCGTTAAATAAACAAAAGATAAAATTATAACAAAGTATTGAGTATTTTTCTCCACTGTTTTCTTTTATGGTATTGCACTTCAAATAATTTGAGTCCATATATCATAATGATAAAGAATTTTTTGTTGTGTCCCTGTAAAATGCTATCAGGGCTAAATTCATCAAAATCTGTTACATTCGTGCGACAATCACCTATAACATTTGTACAAATTTTCAACGAAATCGAATAATGCGTTTAGACGCCATCGCATTCTTAAAATTTGGCCCCGTAGACCACAATGATAATAAATTCTTTTTGTCTCTGTAAAAAAAAAGTACTAGATTCAGCAGAATCTATTCCGTTCGTGCGTCAGTGACTTTTAACATGTGTATAAATTTTCATCTCAGATGAATGAGGCGTTTAGACGCTGTCGCACTTTAAAAAATTTGTGCCTATAGGTCATAATGATAAAGAATTTTTCTTTGTGTCCCTGTAAAACACTGTAAGTCCTTGATTCACCAAAATTAACAGGATTCGTGCTATCGTGACCTATAACATCCGTACCTATTTGCAGCTTATTCGAACAAAGCGTTTATGCAATATCGTATACAATCACACACATGCATGTACATCATCGTAAAAAATCATAATACATAAAATCAGAAGACCTCAAAACGTACAGAAAAACCAAAATCTCAAAGTCGAATGTTTGACATAATTACAATACTTTCATTATATATATAGGTATGTAATATAAGAAACGTAAATGAGAAGCTTAATAATTTCATTTATTGCACGAATTGTATTTCCTTAAATATCTATGCGATGGTTTTTATATGCCAATAAAGGCAGTTAAGTTAAGAATTGGTTATAATAAATCCAGATTATTTATTGTTTATTCTTGATTTTAGATTTTTCTTGAAACAGCTTACGTTTTGACTACAGTAAAACAACATTTCTCCAAAAAATAATAATATGGACAGAATATATCCTGCTAGCAGTAATATAAATGCCGGAGCAACATCCATCACACTTAAGCTTCTCACACCTGTGTCTTCTCTATGCCGAATATTTAGAAGACGAGGGATATTAAACCAAAGGTAATCGTCCCTAATGTGTTTGAAATAAAGACCAGAATCTACTGTTTTGTGAACAAATATGTCTACTAGTCTTTTACAGCAAAAATCCTTATCGATGAACATTCCAGATAAATATCCAAAAATGTGGTCATCTGAAATAATTTTGTTTCCGACAAACCTTAGTTGAAGCCCTATGTAATTACTTATAAAAGCAAGATTTTTATTAGTTGTTTCATCAAAAAAGCTTTTCAAAACATCATTAACATCATTAACATCGTAACTCAAACCATTTTTTAACAGGTCTCTTTTTATAACCAGATATTTTGCATCTTTAGATGATGTTAGGGTTTTAAAACCAACATATCTGGGATAGGCAATGCAATGATAGTCTCCGTTTTGGACAGCGTCACTTAATTTCGACCAAGTGTCAACTATGTTGACAGAAGGAATGGCAAGGAACGAAAAAAACACAGAACTGTATATAAGTCCCAGAAACATAGCCCCTAAAATCCATGTGCGATGTAGTATTTTTTGTGACATAGACAAAGGTCTAAAATTAGAATTTTGCTTAAACAATACGGCAAAAATATGAAAAACAATTTTGCCCAACGTATACCTCCCTTTAAAGAAGATGTGAGATACTAATGTTAGCACAATGAACACTGCAAAAATAGTAATCCAAACAAATGGTGAAAATGTTTCAAAAATTCCAAACATCTTCACTGATGGTTTTGGTTTTATTATCATGAATGAAATAGGTTGCATAAGATGTGGATAAGCATAATTTTCTAAGCGATCATGATTCATACGGTACTCTTGCACTATAATATCCATAGGTAAGAAACTTGAATTACGAAGATTTAACTTCGGTGTCCCATTGGTTGTATCTAAATGTTTTGATAGATAAGGAATAACATTCGCTTTTTCAAATGATTTCGTAAATGTTGTAAGATAGTCTCTGAGAAGTATTAGATTTTTAAACTGAGATCGTTTTTTCAAAAGATTTATAAATTCTTCTCTAGAATACAGCTTCTCTGAGTAAGCCTTTTGCAGGTAAGGCTGCACAGAACAACCAATCGTGACTTCTTTGTACGGCACCATAACTTAATTATAAAATTTAGATTTCAGAACTATTCAATTCATAATAAATCTAATGTTTACATTTAATAATGTGCGTACATTAAATGTATAATCTTCAATCAAATAAATATGATTTCCATTATATATATATATACAGAGAGAGAGAGAGAAAGAGAGAGAGTTTTTAAATTTGATGAGGATTTATTAATATATATACATATATTTGCTTCTTTATAGAAATATTTTTTTTTCTCGATATTTTTTAGTACAGCATAAATAAAATAAAATTTAAATTATGAATTTGCACAATACGTTTTTTCTGTCCTAATTTTCTACATTTTCTCTTTCATTTATTTCAATTCTCTATTATAGAAATAAATGGATGAATGAATAATTTACGATTCAATATTTACAAAATATTTCACATGATTTTCGTTTGTTTGCATTACGTTAAATCGTAAAGAAATAAACTTTCAAATTAAAATTGCAATAAAAAATTACTGCTTCTTAGCTCTATTTAAAATTCCAATTTCAATTTGTTTATCATAATTTAACTGCTTTCTGAAATTACACACAACGCTCTTACCAGTAGTTTTTTAAACGTGGTTCAAAGCAACAGTAGCTATACCAATGGATAGAAGTCGCTCGCTGATAATCACACGGGTAAAAAAAAAATTCTGTCACCGCAAAGTGTTTGAAGTTATACTTATATTAGAATAATACAGCATCGATTTATATAACTCTCTATTAATCACAAAAAATCAAATAAACAAACGTATTAGCAGAATTTCTCTGTAGAAGTAATGTCATGTGTTTTAGACTTTTTTTTTTTATCCTAGTATTGTAATTTATCAACTTTACCAAGTTCTCCTCCTGTTGTTATAAAAAAGTAATTTTAATATTTCCTTCTTTCTATATTTTTATAAATGGAAAATTTTTAAACGTATACATTACATGTACCAACGCACATATATTCTAACTCGTGTATGCTTAACAAAAAAAAAAAAAAAAAAACTTTATACGCAAATGTTTTTGTAATCATAATTTAAAATACAAGTTTATTTTGCTAAACACAAATTGCATTTTAGAATTTTCAAGCAGAAAAATGTACACGTTAAATTAACATGAAAACGATTTGCATATTTTATTAGCTACATGATTCCAATACTATAACATGTGTAATAAATATTTCCAGTGTTCATATATTATAAATTTCAGAGTGCGATTCTCTTACATTATAGGTACAAAACGTAGAAGCTTAACTTGGATTGGTGAACTTTAATTTTGAATGTATTCCAACAAATTTATTGAAATTTTATTTTTTCGACTGAGTGAAGCTGTAAAAATTGTATTTCTTTCTCCCATTGTTTAATGGTGTTTTCCTTTACCTGCGGCTTATTCCTGTCGAGCTATCTACGTGATAGACCAGATGTTTCTGCCTAAAGGTTATCTGAGTGAGTAATGCCAACCGGTTGTCGGCCTGGATAGCTGAAATGGTAAAGCCTTGACCTTGTAAATCAAAGATCCGGGGTTCGACTCCCGGTCCAGGCATTATTTTCACTCAATCGGAAAAATAAAATTTTAAAAAATATGATTTTCTTCCAATCAGTTGATTGTGTGATTTTAATAAAAATTGTATTTGAACAAAGTTTAAATATGGTTATGATTTCGGATTGTCTATCTGGCTCCAACTTCAATAAATATTTATAGAATTTCTGTAAACTTACATAGAAATCCACTTTGGCATTTTCTCTATTCAATGTGGTGTAAAAATATTCATCGGTTTGTGTACAGGGCCTTTCAAAAGTATTACAAACATTTGCTATTAATGAGAAATATTTCTCTGTGCTATGTTTTCATAACTTTCTATTGCATATTATATATTGAAATTGACAGTTTTTATACTAATGTGTTAAAGAGTGATTTTTAGAGATTATGGCATGATTAGCGTAGAAGTTTAAAAAGCTACGCAAAACAAATTTAGGTACATTAAGCTTTATAGTTGAGAATTGCTTTAGTGGCATTTTTATTTGTGTTATGTGACTCTAACACTTTACAACATTGCTTTAAAGTAATTATGATTTGTTTTAGATTCTGTCTTATTCTGCATGATTATATCTGCAGATGGATATGCCATGCGGCCTCTCGGTAGCTTTCCATAAATCTTCATAAAACTCGTTCAAACTCATATACATGTTATTCAAGTTCGCTATAGAATTTTTCTAGTAAAAATGGTGTAAATATCGCAAAACTTTTGCGTACAAGAACATCCAAAAATGCTTCAAAGAACTGAGTTCTATGAGAGGTAATTGCCTAAACCATGTTTTAATATATCTGCATTGCACACTGCCTAATCCTAATAACTTTTTCTTTTTGTTGTTGTTGTTGTTTTTGTATACATGAAAAATGTTTTTATATAACATAATGTGTAAATAATATTGTACGATATGTGTAAAATTATGCAATTTCACACAAAAATATTCAGATACACAAGGGGCTATAATTTAAAAATGCTTTAATTGCATTTTCAGTTGTTCAAAGAATTTTATCACATATTAAAACTGTTTAAACGTGATTATAACTTCGGTTAGAGTTTCCATCTGTATTTCGCGCTTCAATTACAATTGGCTACTGCACGTTTTCTTATAAAAAAAAGTAATAATATTACAATTTATTGGTAGACAGGGATTCACAAAATATTTACAATACATTATGGTATATATGAGAAGTATTTGTTTAACACCAATTTTAATACATTTACATTGCATAGGTTATAAAGAAATTATTTCAGAATATTCAGATACAAACAGTTCTTTGTGCAGAAAGAAAAAAGGAAATAGAGTTTATAGTACCACAATAACTTGTTTAAATAAATTATGCGACATAAATGCAAAATGCTGTATGGAAATTTTTCTTGATATGAGAATCATTTTTGTGCACCAGATGGTGTATTAAAAGGTTTTAGGCAATATTAAAAGGTTTTAGCTGCAGAAACAAAAAATAGTTTTAATACTTTTTATTAAAAAAAAAAAAAAAAAAAAAAATCTGATGTGGGCACCACATAATTTCCTTATACACCTTTGGAAATATATACATAATGTTAAAAGCATTGTAATTGGACCCGAGATAATTGGCTAAAAATATTTAAAAAATGCATTATCACCGTGTTCTGAGCTTTTCTGAAAGTTTCAAATGTCTAGCTATTCGAGAAGTTAGTTAAAAATCGATTGTAAACTTTGTACTGATAACACTGCGGAAGGCTGCAGGGACCCTAAGCAGTTGGCTAAAAGTATTTTTAAAATGCATTTTCATCGTGTTCTGAACTATTCTGAAAGTTACAAATGTCGGGATGTTAGTTAAATAAATTTTCTGTTCAATCATATAAACGCTGCTGGAGGCAGCCGGTATCCGAAACAGTTGGCTAAAAATATTTAAAAAATACATTGTCAACGTGTTCTGAGCTTTTCTGAAAGTTTCAAATGTCTAGCTAGTCGGGAAGTCAGTTAAAAATCGATTGCAATATTTGTACTGGTAATGCTGCCGAAGGCAGAAGGGACCCGAAACAGTTCTCTAAAAGGATTTAAAAAATGCATTTTCTCCGTGTTCTGAATTATTCTGAAAGTTTCAAATGTCTAGCTGATCGAAAAGTTTGTTAAATAAATTTTCTGTTGAATCATATAAACGCTGCTGAAGGCAGCAGGTATCCAAAACAGTTGGCTAAAAATAATTAAAAAAATGCATTGTCAACTTGTTCTGAGCTTTTTTGAAAGTTTCAAATGTTTAGCTGGTCGGGAAGTCAGTTAAAAATCGATTGCAAGATCTGTAGTGATAACGTTGCCGAAGGCAGCAGTGACCCATTTCTATTTGCTAAAAATATTTAAAAAATGCATTGTCGCTGTGTCCTAAAAGTTTCAGATGTCTAGCTAGTCGGGAAGGTGGTTAAATAATTTTTCTGTTGAATCATATAAAAGCTGCTGAAGACAGCAGGTATCCGAAACAGTTGGCTAAAAATATTTTAAAAATGCATTGTCAACTTGTTCTGAGCTTTTCTGAAAGTTTCAAATGTCTAGCTAGTCGGAAAGTCAGTTAAAAATCGATTGAAAAACTTGTCCAAACCGTTTTTGAGTTATTACTGTTTTTTGATACATTATGGCCAAAACCTATGTATTTTTATTCATTATGAACCTAATTTTCCTAAATATCTCGAAAACGGAAAATCATACGCAGAAATTCCAAAAAGAGAGGTGCACAACTAGATGCTATAACAAACCTATGTACCAATCCGCAACTTTCTACGTTCAACCGTTTTTGAGTTATGCGACATACACACACAGAGACACACATACATACAGACATCACGAAAAATCGTGTAAAGTTGCTTATATCTCTAAAACGAGAGCTCGTGTTAAGACGACACTTGCATGTGTACAACTGCACATCATGACAGTCACACATATAAATTGACAACATTCAGCGATCATTCGTTTTCGAGCAATTTGAAATACAAAATCCGTTTTGCAAACCCACCATAGGCCAAGCTATTCTGCGCTCAAAGATGATAGACGTGAGGTGCCGGATTCGATCTCAGGTCGCACTTTTAGGCCTAGTGGGTTCACCAACCGCCAAGGGAAGCTTCATCTCCCCTCCCCCAATTTGCTTAACTGATTAAACTCTGTGGATCTCTACCCGCATATTTGCAACTTTGCCTTTCAATGAACAGGGATATTAATAATATATAACACAAGACAAAAGCAGTACTGTATTCTAGAAATCCCAATATTTAACGTTACATTAAAAAACACAATATTTAACACTATATCGATTTTTAAACAAAATACTATGTCATTTTTCTTTTTTTTTTACTTTTGACAACTTAATGACAACTTGCCCCAATTTTGGTCATAAAAATATGCTAGACCAGGAGTAGTCAATCTCTTTACACCTACCGCCCACCTTTGTATCTCAGTTAGTAGCAAAATTTTCAAACTGCCCATCGGTTTCATATGGTAATAGTGATTTATAAAATACGAAAGTAACATTTTTATATAAATTTTTTAAACTAAGTTATAGCAAGTTAAAGCATATAATAATAATAAATATATCCATTTCTGTCCTTTTTTTTTAATAATAATAATAATAATAATAATAATAATAAAAGTCATTCAAATTAAAGCATATAATAATAATGAATATATCCATATCTATGCTTTTTTTTTTTTTTTTTTTAATAAAAAGTCATTCAAATTAAAGAGAAGGAAGTGCTTCGAAATCGGAAAAAATCTCTATCACCCAGCATAAAATCTGAAACGGCCACTAGTTCGCGGTAGGTATCTAGCTAACTATCACTATGATAGACACAAAAAATAAATAACAACAGTAACTTTCTTTTTTAGGACAGAGATAAATTTGTAAAATCTAAACCATTTAGCATTATAGCTTAAGCATATAAACCCTTTGCAGACTTTTTTTTTTCATTGTTTGGCATTGAATTTTGGGGTATAGTTGCTTATTTAAAGAAATTATGAACTTATTTTTGAAAATGCATATATATTTTTTATTATTGCATTTATTAGCTGATTTAGGACAATATGTAATACAGTATGTCTATTTCAAATGTACAAGGTAGGTTTAAAAATGGTGCTTGCAACAGTAAAGTTCTAACTTTTTAAAATGCATTTTTTTTTTTTTTTTTTTTTTTTTTTTTTTTTAGAATATGATTTTGTCAGCCACATTAAAAATAGATAACTTATTTGATTAGTCTAAATATTTTAAGCGTTTCATTATTATTATTACACTATTTTATAATTTATAAGGCTTACTATTTCTTTCACACAGCGATTTTCCGTTCTTGCCCTTTCTTGCGTTACACTTTAAATGAACTTGCAAACATTTTTGGCTTTATTTAAAACTAGCAGACTTTGTCCGCTTCGCTGGGCACTATTTAAATGAGTTGTCAGAATTCCATATCATTATTGAATATGATATGGAATACATACAGCGGGTTAAAGTTCCCGCTGCGTTCAGTAGAGGTTTTTCCCACTCGCAACGTGGGAAGTTTGAGTCCCCGCTGCCTTCGGTAGCAACTTACCCGCTTCTTACTTCCCCTTCCCCAGTGAATAAGTTCGAAGTTTAGCGAAATTCCGCAGATCCCATATATTTCGCAAGTCAAATTTAGCACTAAAAGGCGGCTCTCGAATTTGCTCTTTCACAACGCCCCCCCCCCCAAAAAAAAAAAAAAAAAAAAAAAAACGAAAATGTGTTTTTGAAAATATTCTAAAGAAGACACATGCCTGTTTTCAACAAATTTGTAACATTTTTAGTAGAACTGTACTCAAAAATCAGGAATTCCTCAAATTTTGCCCCGAAAAATGATTTTCCTCCCCTTCCCTTCTGTAAGAATCAAGAATTCCAAAATCGTACATAAGGGTTTATTTATACTTAAGTCTAGTCTCCTCATGTGCAATTTCTTCACCGTGAAATAATTTGGGGCTGACTTATACTTACAAACTTTTTTTTTTGTTGTTGTTTCCTCTCCCAGGGGGAAAGGGGGAGGGATTTCAATAAATCCCGTTACATAGGGTTCGGATACATATAAACAATCCAAACACCAAACTTTGTGACCACAGCTCTCATAAATTTCTAAGGACAAATTTAGCGCTGAAAGGGGTGTCTCGAATTTGCCCTTAGTAACACATACCCCCCCCCCCCTTCACCCCTCAAAAAATGGCAGATAGCAAAACATCAAAAACGTGTTCTGGAAATATCCTAAAGAAGACGCGTGGCTGGTTTCAACATCTTTGTTCCATTTTTGTTAGGGTTTTACTCAAAAATATGGAATTTTCAAAATTTCCCTCCAAAAATCGATTTACCCCTCCCTCCCCTTAAAAATCAAAATTTCCTAGATCGCAAACGTTTTATTTTTACTCGTGTGTAGTCTCCTCATGTGCAATTTTTTCACCGGGAAGTAATTTGGAGCCGAGGTGTTTTTACCCTCTGTCCCCCCAAGGGGGCTACGGGGGTAATTTCCGTAAATTCCGTTACTTTAGGCGTCGTATATAAACAATCCAAGCAGCAAAATTCGTAAAAGCAACTCCTACAGATTTCTCAAGACAAATTTAACGCTAAAAGGGATGTCCAAATTTTGCCCCCTCTTAACCCCTCCCTCCTCCCCCCCCCCCCCAAAAAAAAAAAAGAAAAAAAATCAAAAATCACTAAAAATCAAAAATATGTTTTTGGAAATATCCTAAAGAAGCTTTTTCAACATCTTCGTTCCATATTTGGTAGAGTTCTACACAAAAATCCGGAAATAGCGAAATTTCCCGCCAAAAATCGTTTCCCCCCTCCGTCCCATTTAAAATCGAAAATTTCTAAATGGCAGATAATGTTTTATTTATACTTATGTCTAGTATTCCCATATGCAATTTCTTTACTGTGAAGTAATTTGGATATGAGTTATGCCTACAAACGTGTTTTTGACTTTTGCTCCCCTATGGGAGGAAAGGAGCGGAATTTCGAAAAGGTTTATGAATATAATTTTAAGTTGCGTAAAGATCTAAATTCTTGCCAAGCATCGTTGATTGCCGTTCGCCTTTCTTACGCGATATCCGGACAAAAATAGTGTTACAAACATACAGACTCAATGACACAGAGACACAGGCAAAATTTTCTGAAATCATTTTTAGCTTTCATGGTGTGTGAAACGTGAAGATATCGCAAGATTTTTTGATTCTGACAAATTTACAGACAAAAGTCTGATTTTATTAATATAAATAGTATAAAGTTGAAAGTTTGTCATTGCATCTGTCCAGATTAGTAGTTTTTATGAAAAATTGGTACACTTATTAATAAGAACAAACTATAGCTGTACTTTTTAGTTCAATCGAATAACTGAATTAAAAAAATATTAAGTAAACACCACATTGTAATTTAAAATTCATTAAAAGAGAAAACAAAATGTTACTAAATATAAATATGTGAATATATTTCTTTTTATGTAGCAAAAAAGAACGTGCAAACATTTTTTTTTTTAATTATTAAAATAAAATTGAAAAAAATTGTGCAAATGAGAATGGCTTCAGCATCGTCCTCTTTACGAAATTTGAAATTTGGCAGTGAATGAGCTCGGACGTTTCTCGCTAAGGTTTTTACTTACGCAGTTGCGATAGACATTTTAATTCATAAACAAAAAATGACAACAAAAATTTAAAAGCCATCAAAGGATTCCTATTCGAAAGCTACATAAAAGAAATAATAAGTAAATAAATGTTAATAATAATAAATAGATTTTTATAATAATATGTTCAATTTGTAAAAACTTTTACGTATACCAAAATCGATTGTTAACTATTAGTTGGATTAACAATTATCAAAATGAACAGGCATTCGTTACATTTGTTACTACCGTATTTTAGTGAAGATAAGCCGCGGGCTATCTTTAAAAGAACATTATTTTTTGGGGGGACTGCGGCTTATCTATCAGTATGGGCTATCTAATGATAATACCAAATTCCTTCATCCATACTTCTTGGATCAGTCGATCTTCCCCGAAAACGGAAGTTTAGTATTCGAGTTTCTCGAGCACTGATTCACGCTTATAATCTCATATTTATCAACTAATAATCTCTTATTTTGATTAATTTGGATATACGTCTGGAGTTCGCCATCGTGTTCCCTTGTTTTTGATTTTTTGCATTGTATTGGTATACTGCCTTTAATTTTTGTCTTAGTATTTTTTTATACAGTGGCTTTTAAAATAAATTATTACTTTTATTTATAATTAATTATGTTTATGATTTTGTATATATGCCCGGATTCCACCATCTTGTTCCCGTGTTTCTCATATTTGTTGCATTATAACTGCATACCGGTATAGTTTTATTTTCTTTATACCGAATTAATTTTTAAAAAACTTATTATTTTCATGTATAATTAATAATTAATTATTTTTTATTATCTTGCGTAGATGTCAGAAGACTGATAACTTTTTTGCTTATTCATCTGTCACATCATCATAACAAAGCTTGCATAAGCCGCGGTTTATCTAATAGCTTTGGTTTTTTCCACAATATTTTAATAAGCTGCGGCTTATCTACCAGTGCGGCTTATACACACTTAATTACGGTATGCTGTCGTATTACCACCTGTTTGTCGTATAACCAACGGGCACTTCTGTTAGGTCAATTCATAGACAAGATAGTATTGTGGGATACATTTCTTAGCCAAACTAGTTGAACATATAAAAAGAGTAATCGAAAAATGTAAATAAAACATAAAAGGATTAAAAACATAAAAATCTTATAATAAAAATTGAAATTGTACCATGGTTTATTAGTATGACAGGACTAATTCTTTCAGACAGTGATTTTTATTTGTCGCCATTTATTGTATTACCCCTCGAATTTGAACCTGCCTATATCCAGTTCTGCCATTTAATTTCTTAAAATATCTTAAAATATTATGTCAAATCAGTAAAAACTTTTACATTTTTCAAGACCTGCTAATAAGTGAGAAATTCATCCTTGATTGTAAAATCCGATTGTCGATTTCGGCACCCTAGAACATCAACATTCATAAATTGGATGGCTTCTGAATATTTGTTGGCAATATCTTCAAAATAAGTATTGATGATGGCTTCTGAATATTTGTTGGCAATATCTTCAAAATAAGTATTGATGATGGCTTCTGAATATTTGTGGGCGATATAAGTATTGTTGTTGCCTTATGAATAATTGTTGGCAATATCTTCTGGACATATATTGATGATGACGTCTTAATATTTGCCAATATCTTCTGAAATATATTGATGATGGCTTCTGAATATTTTATGGGTATATCTTCTAGATATAACCAACAAATGTTCGAAATTTGAAATTTACCACCGAAACACTGTCGTTTCTTTCCAAGATGTTTACTTACGCAATTGCGATACCCATTTTAATTCAGCGGTAAAATGACAAAAAATAAATAAATAAATAAATAAAAACCTCCAAAGGGCTTTAATGCTAGAACTATGCGAAAGTAATTTAAAGAAACGTATATAGTTGCCTATGGATGAATAGGTTAAAGTAAGACCTGTGGTACTAAATTAAATTTAGTTCACAAAGAATGTAACCAGAAGTTTATTTTAAACACACATATATATATATATATACATTTCTTTTAACAAGTTTTTACCACGTGTATTTTAGTTTTCCCTTGCAGGAAAATTGTTATGTATCTTATTTGTTAGTGTATTACGAAGATATAAAATTCACCTTTCTCAAAAAGAGTTCATAATATGCGTAGTAGCAGGTATGTAAATCATGCAATTGTAACACTAGAGAATTTTTCAATAAAAATTGAAATATGAACATTAATTGCGTTTAAAATTATGTAATTTTCATTGATTTTTCATTAATCCTGTACATAAAGGAAACGACAACGCTTTAAGTCAATCATACTGAATTATTTCTGTTACCATTGTTGGCAACAACAATTTAAATGATTTATTAACTTTAGACTTCTGGTTCACTTCTCTTTTTATCTTGCTTAGGTAACGTAAAAGAACGTAAATAATCAGTTGAAACCATATCATGAAATGGAGGTAAGTCAAATTTTGTCTTTGAAAACTTTTTTTTTTCAGTGTCTGGTAAAAAAGCAATGAATAATTTCTATGATGAACATGCATGTTCTGTGAAAGTTATGAAACAGTCCGCGAGGAAAATGCAAGCATGAATTATGTAAGATGGGCGGAGGACCTGTTGCAGGATATAATAGTGAGTCCAGCATCTATCCGCGTTTGTAATGATCGATAGATGGCGCTCTCTGAACACTGCAGTTGTTAGTAAATATAACAGCCACGTGTAATTATTATTCTTTCTCCGCCATTTCATCATGGAAAGTCGATTGCATAATATGAGGATATGCAGTGGTGTGATAATTTCACCTTAGCCCACCAGAGGGCGAGCATTTCATTACAATCGCGGATACGCCTCCTCCCCGGCTACCTTGTAATAATCAAATGGTGACAAAAAAAATTTGGCTTTTTTAATCTGCTACTATGAAGCAGAATTTTTAAATTGTCACTTGTCTTTTTTTTTTTTTTTTCCAAAAAACTTTATCTTTTAAAAATCATTTTTTATATTGTTATTATTTCAAATGCATAATTACACAGGTTAAAATTTCTGTAAGAGATATCTGTATAAGTTTCTATTCAGAAAGTATAATAATTGATTACACAGATCAACGTGTAAAATTTTGATTTTATAATTTTGGCTAATTTTTATGCTTTTTGGGTACAACTATAGAGTTTGCCCACAACTGGATTTGGCGATTTTTCTTTGGAGCCGTTTTGAACGATAACGATGTCGTTCTGGATTATTTGCAATATCATATGACAGCCTGCATGCTGTTTATTTTTTATGGCCACAGCACCCAGCGTTCTGAAGTTTTTTATTACCATGGCAACCAGCATAGCAATTAATTATAAACTAATAATTATTCATTATTCTATTTTATTTCAGGTGGTGAAGTACTATTATATTAAACGGTCGTATTTTTATTTATTATTAATTTATTTTGTTTATTTAATTTATTATTATTTTATATTTTTTAAGTATGGCATCTAGTAGTAGTAAATCAGGATTTTTTTGAGTGAATTATTTAGAGAGAGAGAAATGTTTTTTTTTTTTTTTTTTTTTGAAAGAATGTGAATTAATTAAATGAAGTATGTAGTAACGCGTGTTTAGCTACACGTGTATTACTTATCGGTAAGTTACGGAATTTCAAAGATTTTTCCTTTCATGCTACGTAAAGAAGCGTATTTTGAAAAATGTACTTTTAAAATAATTAAAAGAAATGGTAAAGGGTATTCTAATATAGATAATCGTATTTTACTAGTAAGTGTAGAACATTTGAACTGTACGGGAAGCATATATTTATATATTTACCCATTTTCATAAACTTTCAAGTAGCGAAATTTAGGATGGTCTTTTATGATGAATAGGGAGGTAAATCAATTTTAAACATGTATTTGTTTTATTATTATTAAAAATAAGCTTAATTAATTTTTGTAATGACGCCATTTTGAAAAACGCATTTTGCTTTTGTTTACGTTTGGAATCCATGGCAATCATTTGCAAAAATGGCATTTCGCCATAATCTCCAAATCCAGTCGTGAGCAAATTCTATAGTTGCTCCAATTTCTTCCATTACCTATCAACCAATATAATTATATGGTAAGTTTTATAGTATGTTTCGGTGATTAATTAATCATGAACACCTACTGTAGTAATTGCACAGCACTAATGCGATGTAAAACCATACCAACCAACCAACTAACTAACCTACTCTTATGATGGTACATGTAAGAAATTGTGTCGATGAACACCCTGTATTGACAAAAACCTAGAGAAAAATGGGCTGAGTTTTCGGTTTAAGCACAACAAAAGTCATAGAAATCAGCTAAAATCATCAAATTAAATTTTGTCAACTTCATTTTTTCGACCTGTGTTGTCATCGGAATTGTGGAGCAAACAATATAGGTTGAGAGGGTTTAACGTCGCACTACAATAAAACTGTAGGCAAATAGTCACGATTTGGGATTGAACCCTAAGGGTGGTCAAGAGATGTGGCATCCCAATTTTGATCCACTGCCAAAAACATACAAAATAAAATCATTGACAAGCATACAGGGTGGCTATTAAGTATCCGGAAAAAAGTATTTGATAATAAAGAATTAGTGAAATGGAAAACAAAATTAAACCTTCTATTTTTGCAACAAGGAATGTCTAAGAATTATTTTTTACTATGAGTTTAAGAAATGGCGGTCATCAACTTTGACGCAAGCTGCAATCTTGTTCGGAAGTTAGGTGACGGTGCGGCGCAAGTAGTTTGGATCTAATTCATCCTGTAGTTTGTTCAGGGCTTTCTTGAGTTGATCAAATGTTTTATTTTCCGTGTTCGACATCAAAAGACATTATGCTCATGAGACGTTGGTATAATATTGCTTGGTCCTCGAGAATGACATCACTTCGTCAGACAAATATGACAAATTTCTTCACCCCAAAACATCGTTGAAGTGTATGAGATGTGTTAATGTAATATGTTTTTATGAAATGTAATTGTCATCTTTTAAATATATCAAAAGTTTCTTTAACGTGTACAAAATTATGCATGCTGAAGAAATAAGTATTTTTTTTTTCTTTTAGTACAATTTAAATTTTTTCAATTAATTTCCCAAGTAGTTTAATTTTCGAAAATAAAATCGGTTCGGATTAACCGGAATTTCGAATTAGTCTACAGTAATAATATTTTTATAAATAATCACTTGGCACACCAATTTAAAACAAAACAATCGCTAAAAATATGTAAGGAAGGGAATTTTTAACTTCGCACTATAACTACACCTTGGCAACTTGCAAAGGTCTAGGGATTCCCCCTTATTAGTAATCCATGCTAAAAAGTGTAAAAAGTTTCTATATAACAAGCAGTGTCCACACCTTATGAGCATTCCTCGTTTAAAACTTACAGGAATATCACTGAACACAAAATCTCTTTAGGCATGAATCGCCGAAAAACTTAAAAATCGACAACACAACAATTGTCGGTATATAAATACTGTGCAGTCGGCAGATTTTCCCACTTTCAACTAGCTACTAGCCTTGTATGTGTTTCTTTAGAACATTAAGTTAGTACTCGTCAAAACTTGATGGTTTAATTACATTGGAAAGTGCAGCTGAATTTTTAATATTACTAGCCTTGTATGTGTTTCTTTAAGACATTAAGTTAATACTCGTCAAAACTTGATGGTTTAATTACATTTAAAAGTGCAACTGATTTTTAATATTAGTAGCCTTGTATATGTTTCTTTAAGACACTAAGTTAATACTCGTCAAAACTTGATGGTTTAATTACATTTAAAAGTGGTACTGAATTTTCATTATTACTAGCCTTGTATGTGTTTCTTTAAGACATTAAGTTAATAGTCGTCAAAACTTGATGGTTTATTTAAAAGTGCAACTAAATTTTTAATATGTAATTTTATTTATAATTATTTTTGAAAATTAATTCTCTTGTAAATTTTTAATAGTTGATTGCATTAAAAGTGTGTCAGTATTTTTAGCTTACTTTTTATTCAAGACCTTTTACCAGCAATTTAATTTTTTTATTAGGTAAAATGAATAAATACATAAGTATGCAAAAAAAACATTTTTATTTCACACTGTCTTCCATTTGTCATTTTTTTCCTGAAAATTACGTACTAACTTTTTTTATATTTATACGATTGTTTCAAATGTGTAATTTTATTTATCACACATACAAAATTTTGTGGCAATGTTCTCGTACACATTTAGCATATATAAATTTTTACATGGATATATTATTCACCAGCGTTTATTACAGGCGGCAAGAATTTTTCATTTTATCATGTTTTATATATCTAAATCTGTATAATAAATTTTGTTTTTAGAGATGATATTTGTTTTTTCATGTCATTTTGCACTATTCAATTTAATTTAAATTAACTGTGCACATGCACACACATATATGTATTCTCTTATATACTAGAGGCACTTTTTTCACAATTTTTATTTTCTTGTTAACCAAATCATTTGTTTTTAAATTTTAGGCCATTTGCACTGCTTTAAACATACTTTTATTTATAAAATTATGCTTACAGTCAATATTATTATGTTTTTATTTGTCACATACATTGAATTCGTTTTCCTACTCATATCGACATTTCACGTGCTTCTTAATTCATACAAAATAAACTGCACAGCATTGAAATGTAAAGTCCATATACTGCTTTACATTTCAAATTTATCTACTTCGCACGCCGACAATGAATTTTTTTTTCTACAAGGTAATGTGTTTTTACGGGGTATTTTTTGGAGCTTATTAAGAATTGCTGCTCTTCCACCTATTTAATTACGACATCAAAGAAATTTACAGGAGGTATCAAGAACGATGGAGTGTTAACATGTTAGCAGATTATTGTTGAATGCAGCATAGTGAATTCCCCCCCCCACCCACCCCCCCCCCTTTGCAAGGCCTTCAAGATGTACACAAGATAAAAAGCTTTAAACAAAGCTCCAATGTAAAGGAACGTATTTAGATGATTTCGCGTAAATAATATCGTATTTTAATGCATTTTATACATTAATTGTTTCGAATTTGTTATAGCCTCTGGGTGCCTTCTTCCGATCCTCATCTTTACTTTGTCAACATTCCTTACATGATAGAAAGAAAGACATGCATTACTGTATTCTGCGTATCAAAACAAATTAGAGACGCCCAACGTAGTGCAGGAAAAAAATTGAAAATTACAACTTCGCTGACCTGTGTTATGTGTAGTTACTGACCTAATTTTACTTTCACATTGCTTTACATACTTACACATTGAGGATGTTTATGTGTTTGGAATTTAATATTTCTATTTTGTGTATAATTTTTATTCTTAAGCATATATATGTATATAATGAAAGATTATTATACACCTATAATAATCATTTGTTACATACATATAACGTTGCGTAAATAATTATATTTCTGTTCAGTGTCATACCTGGTTATATATTCACTCTATTTATTTGAATTAAGGATGTTTATTTAAGTTGCCAAGCGAATTCGGTCGACTTGAATTTTTCACGTGTACGGAAAGAAGCAGTTTGCGAAGTTGTTGCAGTAAAATTGGAATTTCACTGCACATTAAGAAACCGCCATTTATTAACATAGTTAAAAAACGATAAGTGATCCGAATTGTTCTCACTTCTGTATTTAGTAACTAACATTATCTATCTTGCAAGCCGTCTTTAGCGACCAACTGAAATTTCAGACTGCGACAAAATCAAGTCGTCTCTTATTCAGACAACCTCATCTGATATTCCTACTAGCACAGAAATACAGGACAATGTCGAAGTTCATAAGGTATGGGACACTTTTTTACCATTATCAATTATTTTTATTTTGATGAGACCTTAAAACGTGCAATTAAGAAAACGAACACTAAAAATTGATTTTTAAAACATAATTTGTCTATCGCATGGATATAAAAAATTCATTTTCATTCATAAGACCTGAACTTTGTAACATGTAATAAAATATTTGCCTACATTGCAATCTTTCTACACATCACATTCTTTACATAAACATAGGCCTATATGGAAAATACGTAACACAACTTGAATTGCACATGGAATAATTTTTAAGTCTTGCCCCAATGTATCCGAATTTTTTTCCGAAACCTGTAAACAAAAGATGAAAGTTTTTCTTTTTAACCATATTTGATTACTAGTGTGATCTTTTAAACATTTCTTGGGTTTTCCTTCAACCGAACACTGCTCGACTTTAGCAAAAATTTTCGTGTAGCATTCCTAGATGATACAGAATTAAAATACTAATTTTGAATTTCATAAACACTTTATTTTCGTATGTTATATACAGATAAAAACATTATTTTTGGATACAGGGGGGCCTGAAAACGTATAAATGTATCTAAAATTCAATTTTTAAAATCCGACCGAAAAAGAATATTTCCTATGCCATATGTGTAGGTTAAAAATAAAAAATAAAAAGGGAGTTTGCTTTGTATGACAAAAATGATTAAGAAGCTGTATAAAGATAATGCATAGTATATTTTTTTAATTCATTTATTCACACAAACTTTTCTTAAATTATTGTTAGATATTAAAGCAAATTTTATATTAAAGTATACATCTGATATTGTGCAGTTTAAAATTGTCATAAGACATATCCGTATGGAAATTAAAATGTATCGAAATTCCAGTACGTGAATATGTCCAATAAATGACATGTTATTTTTCTGTAAATTTTAATGACCATACCTTTTACATAAATTAAATAGATATATTTCGCACTATGGGAACTTAAAAAAAGTAATAATAACTGATTATTCGATACTCACAAACACAGATTATTATTATTATAATATTAATTATCTATAACTCAAAAATATTAAGAAGCTGTATAAAAATTAGTTCTTAATATTTTTCGAAACTGGCTTTTTCGACACTAAATTACAACTTTATTTATTTTATTTTTTTTAAACATAAATAAAACTCAGTTTCTAAGGAAACATGCGTCTAAGATTACATTTTTAAATTTTATCCTAGTTATTATACTATTTTGTTTCATACAATAATAATTATTATTCGAATAAAGTGCATTATATTTTGACATCTTCAATTAATTCAAGAATTATACGGTAGAAACTTAGACTTTATTTCTCTTTGTCATCACTATAATTTCTAAAAAAAAAATATTGTTGTGTATTGCTGTGTTATTATAATATATTTTTTTATTAAAATGTAGTGCAAATAAAACCCATGAGGACATCTATTTACGAAGAGAAAATATGTTTTTAAAATGATACAGTTAGATATATATTGATATTTGTAACAGTTTGTAAGTTTTTTGAGTTTTATCAACATAAGAGCAGGTAAATTTAAAAGTATACGTAATACCTCAGATACAATTCAGTAGAAGAAATGTATTCATTTTTAGAAGGAAACACTTGAAGTGTTTTGAAACTTTTTTCCTTATTTTTAACGGTACTTTTTATAATCATTAATTTTTACCATAATATAATCATACTAAGATATTTTTATCATTGAGGTAGATACCAATTTTAAGAAGATGTTTGTTTCGTTCACTGAGAAAAAAAAATATGACGTCTTCCTCTAGAATGAATAAGTAGCCATTTTCTAAATTATTTAACTAAAAATGTAGATTTCTGAGCTATGCACATAAGGCACACCAATAAACTGAATAGACGAAATGATCGAGAATTTCTAGTCTACACATTCCTAAATGGTGAAAATATATTCTGTATATTCTGAATCTTTTGTAGGGCGAGAAATTCTCGCTGGATTAACTAGAATTCGGTCATAAATCAAGATTATAGTTGCTGAAACCCGCCTCTTGTGTTCACATTTATTTGGAGATATTTTCAAATAGGTTTTACCTCGATAATACAGACAAATGTTCTAGAATTCTAATAGGGGCTTCTAGAATTCGCTTTCCAAGGTGATTAGAATTTGTAAGGATGACATGGAACTATTTTTTCTAGAGCCACAATTTATATTATATGTGTCAGTTACAGAATTTTTTCTCTGTGTTTAATGTACATTGTAGTAAATATGCTTCCAAAATTTCTTTTGCTGAAAAAAGTATTACAATATTTTTTAACCTTCCAAGTAACTTTTAAATATGTAATGTAATAGTTATATCAATAGCGGACATATTTACGTATATGTATATATATATATATATATATATATGTCTCATAGGGGAGCATTAATTATTAAGAAATATTTCAGATTAAAGGTGAAAGTTATCATGGCAGAAAGCGTGACTGCGATGTATATTTTTCTGATATTTTACAAATATTCACAATACATAAAATGTCTTTACTGCACTATATCTTTTTAAACAAAATTGTTTTTTTACGTGAAACAACATATTTTAAAAAATATTTCATGTATAATCTTTAAATAATATTAAAATTATTTTAGAATACATCCTATCTCAGTTTTCCCGTAATAAAACCTCGATTTCGCGAAAAAAGAAAAGCACTTTTCCATATAAAGTTTTGGTCTTTTGTAATTTAATCTTTATAATACAATATTATTTTACTCTTAAATATAAATTTTGAAATTAAGTTTTGTAACATCAAAAATGTTACTAAAATAAAATAATAAAATGTGTCTAAAAATGTAGTAAAAAACAAGGAAAACGATTTTTTAGAAATATTTTTAATGGCGAAATATTGTGATTTGTCTACTTAAAGTGCGGATAACATACTTAAAAATAACAAAATTAACGGTAAAGATAACTTTAAAATCAAAATTGGGAGTTAAAATTTATTTTCTAAGAAAAATATGTTATGATATTTTATATGGATTTTTATATTTATTTGATGTTCAACTTTGGTTTATTTTTGTAAAAATCAAGTTATATAATTTATTATTTGATATGAATTGAAAAAAAATCTTTAAATGGTAATTAATTTATGAAAATGCTTCTGGTTAAAAGAGTTAGGAGTTAAACAGACTAGGAAAACTTTTTTAACCATCTTCTTAAAGTAACGATAAGAGATTTTAGGTTACTTCGACTGGAAAAGATAATTTTCAAAAATTTGAACAATAACGTTAAGTAAAAGATTATCTGAGAAGTATATATAAAAAACTGAAATGTTATAATTTTTTTAATAACAAGCTTTTTATAAGTTGTAATAATATATATTTGTAATAAATATTTTGTATTTTTTCTTTCTTTTTTTCTTTCTTTCCTTTTTTTTTTTTTTTTCTTTTTTGGTTAATATCTGTCTTGTTTCCTTTTTGTGTTCTAAATTTCTGAATGTTTATTGTTTTATACTGGTAAGATGAAAGGGAGTTGTTCTGCTTTTTAGAATTTACTAGCACTCTTTGAGAATTTCTAAATGACTCTACTCTGAATTGCTTTGAAAGTATTTTATATACATGTAGCGTTTAAAAAGATTATACTTTTTTAAGGACCTGTAAACCAATAATCAATGTTTTACATTAAATATTTTATATAAAACAAGTTTTCTTGTTTATAAAAGAATATGTCTATTAATGTACTTATTTATTTTTCTAGACAGTCTGTAGGTGTTTAAAATATAATAATAAAAACTTTTAGCTTGCAGATATAAAGTATTTGAATATTTTGAATGTTTCATTACATGAACTTTTTGTCCGATTTCAATAAAAAATAATAATCCTTCAAATGATTAAAATTTGAATTTATGAATCTGGAATTTACGCTAATATTTGTATTCCATTTATAAAAATAATTTTTTAACACAGAGACTAATTTTTAAAAGCCTGATTTTCGGGTTTTGGGGGGTTCATAATGTTTAAATATATCTAGAAATTAGTTTCGAAGATTAGAAATAAAAATAATACTTCTCTGCCATGCATTAGCAAGAGAAATTAAAAATAAAACAACTAAATGTGGATTATGAAAACAGTTTTTAATAAATAAAACATGGAAGCATACTTTATTATTTTTAACACATTTTATTTACGTAAGCATGTGTTATACACTACATATTGATTGTAAATTGTGAATGCGCAAAAGTATGCATACACGTAACATAGCAATGTTATTCAAATAGGAAATATTAATTTATGAAGTTTTACGTTTTTAACTGAATTAAAGAAATGATAGGGTTAAAATAAGAACAGGATTTGTGAGAATGAATCATATAAGCAAAAAAATGATGATACATAAAATTTTTAAACTCTATGATTAATGAAGCATGAAAAAAGAAATATATATTTATCCATCTTACGAATCTTTTTACAAGAAAACGTACATTTATATATTATTGTTCTGACACTCTGACACAATATATTTACCTATTTTTAAGTATTTTATTATTCCTTACTATATTGCATATATATATCGTATTAGTTGTTTAAAAGTACTTTAAAAAAAATAAAAATATACAAAGAAAGAAAGTTTTAATTTATTGAAAAAAAAAATAATAATAATACATATATAATTTATGGTTTTTATTTATTTATTTATTTATTTTCAATTTCACAAAGCATTTTGTTGGAGAGAAATTGTTAGTTTAAGACATTCTCCAAACTGTATCGTACATTGCGTTAATTACATTAAAGTTACACCCAAGTTCTTTAAATATTTTTAATGGGTCATAAAACTTATCTATCTATTAAGGAGATGACTTCAAATTAAAATAAAATTTCCAAAATAAATAATTCCTTAATTAATAGATATACAAAGAATTTCATTAATAATGCATTTTATTAAATATTTTGGTCTCTTATGCAAAACTAATATTTTATTCAATTCAAGTGTAATTTTATTCAACATTACTTTAGGTAGTACTCAGACATGACTAAATAATAGCATAAATGGGGATAGATACAATTAAATATTTTCTTTTTTCTTAGAATATTAAAATCTGACTCACCCAGATGAGCATTATAGAGATTATTCCATCGTAAACGGCAGTAGGATATTTCTACTTCTTTCCTCAAGCAAATCATAGAGGACTTCTATTTAACAATTCTAGGGCACTTTTGGAGGCTCCATTAGATAGATTCTGTTCAAAGATGAATCATAGGTGTTTTGGGCTCTTCGGGTTGCTCCTATTTTTCATATCTTGAGATTAAAATTCAAGGACCGGAGGAAGCAGTATAGCTGGAGAGCTACCGGGAGATTGCACCACCACGAGATTCCATCACCGTCTCGTCGAAAAATTGATCCCGAAGCCGTCCTCTCACTTCGATAAAAAAAAATGCTCTTCTTAAGTCGAGGGCTGCAGGGAGAGTCTGTGTCCGGCGTACGGGTGGGCTGTAGTTCCCTAGCCTGGAGATGTTTTTGCGATGCTCCATTCAAGTTTTAAGAGTCCTATAAATTTTCCTCTTTCCATCTTTGTTCTATAATGTCACTGGGCAGCCAGCTAGTCTAAGAGATCCCTATCTCATTTTTTTCCCTTCTCCTTCAATTTTACAAGCAGCACTTATAAATTTATCTTATTCTTTTTTTAAAGCAAACAACTTTTTTTTTTTTTTTTTAATCAAAATATTTATATACAGATTAATAATTACTTTCCATTATTCTACCACAAAAAATATTTATACACAAACTAGCAGGCTTTGCCCGCTTCGCTGGTCACTAAATTTAAAGGAAACTCTTTTCTATATAGCTTTATAAAAATCAAATAAAATACTAAAATTGCTCAAAAGCTCGCTTCTGATCCCTGCTGCCTTCGGTAGCGATTTGGTCATCCGCTAAAACTCGGGCGCTTGTCCCTATTACCTGAGACAATGGTTTACCAATAGGCTTGCATTAAGTCCTTATTAGATAACAGTTTCGAAATAGATAGTATCGAAAAAAAAAATGAAGTATCCCCTTTATATTTGAATCCCAGTTACATATGAACAACACTATACGTGGTGCACATAATATTTGCTTTTACGTTATTTCCTATGTTTATTTTGTTTATCCCCGATCAACCATAAAAATGATAACAATTTCACGCTAAATACTATAATATGCTATGACCGGCTACGTCTGTTGCATGAGACAATTAATTTTTTGTGTTTATTAGTATTTATGGTTTGTAAGCATGATCATAGTACCGCCTTAATATAGCTCTCTTTGGCGACTTTTGAATTTTTGTCACCATTTTAGATTTTATCCCTTGTAAAAATAAGACTTAATACCTTGTAACAATATGCTATGAGCGCTATTTCTGACATATTTTAGACAACTAAACTTTTAATGGTTATATATATTTCCCATTAAGCATATTTTTATTTTCATTTATTTATTTAAATATTGATGAAATTTGAACTTCAATTTGGTCTAGTGTTGTACAGGCTGTATACTACACGTTTGTGTTTGTGAAAGAAAATTTATAAAATACATACATTAGTTAATTTTAAAAAATCTAATTGTCCGATCGATAAGCTGTTTAATCCGTTGGATTCACAAAAATTGCATCTTTCATTTGGTATCTTATTTGTAACGATACGACTGATATTTCTAATTTTTTTAATTTACTTTCCTCATTTTAAATACATGTAATTTTTATTGTTCACGTTTTTTTTTTTTTTTTTTTTTCCGTCGAAAAAATAATGATAATTTTTTTGGCAACAATTAAATTAAGGAATAAAATTAAATATTTTAAATAAATGTAATTTTTATTGTTCACGTTTTTTTTTTCTTTTTTTCTGTCAAAAAAAGAATAATTTTTTTTGGCAACAATTAAATTAAGGATTAAAATTAAATGGCCAATTTATCAGTTATTAGAAGGTTTTTATTTTAACATTTTAATTAATTAAAAGAAAACTAAAACAAAATTCGAAAATCCGGCTTCGAGGTGCATCAGGGGAGGTCATTACGAATCAACATGCAAATTTTTGTAGCTCAGCCATCAGCAGTTAGGAACACACCTAAACTTTATTGAATAGCAATAAAGTTCAAATTGACTCTAGAAAACGTTTGTATGGGAAATAGAAAAGGGCTGTTTTTAGGGTTTTCCCGGAAATTATTCGATTTTTTCTCGCCTTTTAAACCTTCCCTAGACCTCCACGAACATTTCAAGACTAAGATAAGATAAATCCGTTCAGCCGTTCTCGAGTTTTAGTGAGACTAACGAACAGCAATTCATTTTTATATATATAGATAGCTATATGCTTAAATGAAAAATCATTTCTGTATCTATATATATCTAAATGTGTAATTTAATTACAACATTTATATCCCCCCTTTCTACAAAAAAAAAAATATATATATATATATATATATATAAGCCTTTGTTACATCATTTTGACCTATAAAATAAAATACAAAAATACACACAAACAAAATACTAATACTCATATGATACTGAGATATGAAGAAAACAGAATAAGTATTGTCCATTCTTTCAGTCCATAGCACTTTAAATGTTCATTTAATGTAAGAGTTCATTTCATTTTTTCTTTGTTTTATGTCTCTGTGTATATTCCTACAGAGACATAAAATATAATAGATAAACATAATATTTCATTTTTGATCATTCTGTTTCTAAAAAGTCTACACATATTTTTGTAATTTTTATATATATTTATATCTATTTGTTGCTGTTGAGCACATCTTATTATTAATTGTTTTTGGGTGAGTCTACTCCCAAAAAAAAGAAAATATTTTTCTTTATTTTAAAAATGTTTTTCTTAAAAGTTTTTTTTTTTTTTTTTTTTTTTTTATATATATATATATCTATACATAAATATAAATAAACAAAATCATAGCATTTCACACACAGTTTATGTATATACTATTATGTTATTTTTCTGGATTATTTGCATATTTCAACATTCTGTACACAACTTTTATTTATTTATTTCTTCGTTCGTTTTATTTTATTTTATACACAGTTTATCTAAAAACTCCTTATCTACTTAATGTTACAGTCTAAAACCCGTGCTTTTTTTTTTTTTTGTCGTGCTTGGGATTTTTTTGTTATTTTTAACCTCTAGTGTTTAAGAAGAAAATTCCTATCCCCGTTTTAGAGCCTTCATCCAATCTCTATCTTACATTCTATTTATTCTCAATGTAATTCACGTTCATTTCTCTATTATTACAGCTGTTATTGATTTATTCTACTCCAATTTCTATGTTTTTCCAGCCAAAATGCAATAATAACTTTATCACTATTATTATTATTATTATCTGCACACTCGCAACTTGATACATTTTTGTATACATTCTAATGTTAGCTTTATTACAATTCTTATTACTATTAAACTTTTTTATTATTGTTATCAAGGCCACATTCAAAATTCTTCACTGGCAAGGAGAAAAGAATATCTATAGCTAAATAAAGGGGCCCCGCCATAAATATTAATTTCTCTGTTTGAAGACCAGCTTCAAACAGTTACCAGTTAAAATCTGAAGCACCCCTCTACAACAATAAAATTATGTATGTCTCAACTAACCACACTATTTTACTATCTATTATTATTAGTGTTTTTTTTTTTTTTTTTACCTGTTCTATTATTTGACGTAGATCCTTCCTATATCCTTTAGCTGGTTATTTTAATTTTCTTTTTCTGGTGGTACTTTAAATATTTTTGAAATATGAATTTTTAAACTTCTATTTCCCTCTTTTTCTCGTATCAAGTAATTCGAGTTTCTGAACTTTCTTTCTATAAAAAATGGTCCGTCAAACCTTTTACCTAATTTTCTATTCTTTCTTAGTGATTTAAGATAGACTTCATCACCTATCTCCAATTCCTTATGATTTATACTTTTATTTCTATTGTACTCTTCTGAAATTTTTTTCATATTTAGCACTGCATTTGCTCTCGCCTGATGCATATGCTCTTTTATTTTTGATATATACTGCGAAGGGGTTTCCTTATTTCTGTCATTGCAATCTAGAAATGGAGTTTTTAATTTTCTCCCAAAAAATAACACCGCGGGTTCGTATCCCGTTGCTCGATGTTTTGACATGTTATAGTTTAACTTAAAAAAATTTATTCTCGTGTCCCAATCAAAAGTTTCCTGACACATGGCTGAGATGGAATTTTTTAAAAATTAAATGTGCTTTCTCAATCGTACCATTACTACTGGGTTTGTAAATGCTCGAATAACGCAATGTTATATTTAGATTGTTAGCGAAGTCTGTAAATTCTTTGCCTCTAAAATAAGGCGCATTGTCTAAATTTATATACTGGCATAGGCCATATTTTCCGAAATATTCTAGCAGCGCATTTATGATGGTAGTTGCATTAGTATTTTTTAGCGGTATTACTTCTAAGAACCTAGAAAATGCACAAATAATTGTTAAAAGAAATTTGTTCTGTTTTAGCGTTGGTACTAATTTTCCAACAATATCAATATTTAATGCTTGGCCACATGCATAGTTCTTATTCATTACTTGTAACGGAAGTTTTATTGTTTGATGCGGTTTGTAAGAGTTACATGGAATACATCTCCTACAAAAATATTTTACTGTTTGGTACATCCCAATCCAGTAAAATCTATTTTTAATCATTTGATATGTTTTCTCAAAACCGAAGTGTGGGGAATGCGCGGTATTTATGATTTTCTCTCTTAAACTATGTGGAGCTATGATAATATTTTGCGTATTTTCCGTAGCATTATTTGAATGTTTCAATACTAATAGATCATTTTCTAATAAAGAGTATTTTCTTTTGTATTTATTATTTCTCTTTGATTTTAAACATGCTACTATTTTTTGTACTTTGCCGCATTTTTTTTGTTCATTTAAAATGTTTTCTTCTGACAACTCTTTTTCGGCTTTAAATAAATACATTTCATTCTCTTGATCTTCATGCGTTATGTTTGCTATGTGCCTACTTAAAAAATCACTCGGATTCTGTGATCCTGATATATGTTCTACTGTTATGTCAAATTCTTGGAGATCTAAAAGCCATCTCGAAATTATGTCAGGCTGTTTCTCCAAATTAATAAAATATGTTAACGCCTTCGCATCTGTTAACAAAAATATCTTTTTTCCTAACAGTAAGTTTTTATAATTTAATACTGATTCATGTATTGCTAGTAACTCTTGTTTCATGGCTGGATAATTTTTTTCTGAATTTTTTAATTTCCTACCATAATATTCAATCGGGTGCAAGATTCCATTCTCTTTTTGTGCCAAAATCGCCGATATTGCGTATTTTGAAGCATCCGTGATCAAATAAAATTCTTTGTTCATATCTGGAGCTCTTAGAGTTGGTTCATTTAATAACGCGGTTTGTAAATTTATAAATGCTTTCTCTTGTTCTTCACCCCATTTAAATTTTATGTCTTTTCTTGTAAGTTGTAATAATGGATCTATTATGTCGTTGTAATTTTTTATCAATGTTCTGAAATAGTTCGAAAACCCTAACAGTTGTAAGATACCTTTTTTATTGTTTGGTCTCATTAATTTTTTTACTTTGTTTAAATTTCCCTCCGAAGGTGAATAACCATGTTCATTGATTTTATACCCTAAGAACTCTATCTCATTTTTACATATTTGCATCTTTTGCGGGTCAATAGTTAGATTGTTTTTTATTAAAATGTCTAAAACTTCCTGCATTAATTTTTTCATATCTTCTATTGAGTCTGTTCCTAAAATAATGTCATCGATGAAGTACCCAATTTTATTTTTATCTATGTGACCTAAAATCTTATCCATAAGTTTAGCAAATGTCATAGTTGATATTTTATTACCAAAATTTAATCTGGTTGGCTGATAGCAACCAAATTCCGTAATGAATGCTAATTTTTCTCGGTCTTCTTCTTTTAAATTAATTTGGAAGAATGCCGAGTGAAAGTCCATCACAGTATAGTATTTTTTGCCACTAAGTCTCTGAATTATTTCTTTCGCATCTGGGATGGGATGTGGTGAAACTTCTATGATTTCATTAAGGACCCTGTAATCTACTGCTGCTCTCACTTTAATGTGTTTGGGATCATTTGTTTTTTAGTTACATTTTTTCTTTACGAAAATTACGGGGGCTGCATAATGCGAGTTTGTTGGTTCAATAATTTTTGCCTCTAATAATTTATTTATCTCCTCTTTCGCAACATCTTTCATATTATAAGCCAATTTATACGGTTTTAATTGAATGGGGTAATTATGAGCTAATTTAAATATTGGTGTAACTAATGATGTTTGCCCTAGTGTCTTGTAATTTTTGGAAAATGCCGCATAATTTTTCATTAATATTTCATGCATTTCTTTTTGTGTTACTGAATCTAAATGACTTAGATTAAAATCTTCCTTTTTTAAGTCAGCTTTTCTCATTTGTTTAACATCTACCATGTTTAAATTGTTAATAATTTCTCTCTTTGGTTTTGTTTTGTCCGTTATTATGAATTGTTGTGTAACTTTCGCCAGTTTCATATTTTTATTCAAAGTAATTTTGTGGTCCTTTGTATTTGAAATTTGAACTTTTAGTTTATTTTCATTATCTATTTTATGTATAGAGCAATTTATGTTTGTACCCGAATTATTTCTCTGTGGTTCAAGGAATATTGTTTCGTGTTGGTACATTCTAGGAACTTTTATTTCCGCCCAAACTGTTTGTTTCGGTGCAACATCCATTTTTCTTATTAGTCTTGCAAAGTGATAATTTTGATTTAACGTATCCTGCCTTATAATGTTTTCTTCATTTTTCTCATTTAATTCTATCATTTGTTTACTAGAAGATGCCTCCCAATTTATTAGTTCATTTTCATTGTTTTTTGACTTTGTCTGATCTTTTGAGCATTTAAAATACCCATAAATTTTTCCATTTTCTTCCTGTTCCTGATCATGCACTCCTGACTGTGGGAATTGTATTTTGTCCTCCATCTGTGATGTGTGTGTATTTGTTTCTATTGACATGGTATTTATATGATTTGGAATTTCTTGGTTGTTTGGAGATTTATTTAATTCCAATTTCATGTTTTTAAATAGTACATGTCCTGCCTTACAGTCTACTATCATTTTGTTTCTTTTTAGAAAGTCATAACCTAATATTACATTATACTTCTTATCAAAATTAAAGTTCAATATATAAAATACACCTGTCACGAATTTCCCTTTAATTTTGAATGTAATTTTAATGCATTTTTTGAAATTAATTCTCTGATTGTTTAATGTGTGTATGTTTACATTATTTGACAAATACTGAATTTTTATCCCTGTTTCTTTGATTTTTTGAAATATTTTGGGACACATTGCATTTAAAGTTGCGCCTGTATCGATTAAATTTCGTGTAGGTACCCCATTTATATTCAAATCTAAGATGGGTAAGTTACCTATATCATTTTGATCAATATTTGTCAAATATTTAATCTCTTGTGTGTTTTTACATCTTTTTGTGCACAGATATCGATCTGGTGTATGAATTACATTTGATTTCTTTTTGTTTTTATTATATCTGCGTGAATTGTTATCTTTCTCGGTTCTCTGCCTCTGTACTTTATAATATTTTTCATAATAATTTCTGTCTAATTCCTTGTCTGTTTGATTCTCATATTTTTTATCGCTATTTTGATGCATTTTTAGTCCCCTGGATATGTTAAGGGATTTACGAGGGACTATGTTATTATTATTTTTACTCTTGGTAAACCCCTCATTTAGTTTCCCGACTGCCTTGGAAACGTTATAGCAGGGCGGTTTGTACCCCTTTGTCTAAAATTTCTATGTGAACTTCTTCTGAAATAATTTCTAGTACCCCTATCGAAATTTCCATAATTTGTATTACTAGATCTATTTTCTTCTGATCTTACGTTTCTAACCCCTGCATTTTCACTCTCTTGTATTATAGGGACTGTATTGTTTACAATATTGGGATTAGTTCTTGAATTGTACCAGCATTGTTCAGTATTATGTGATCTAGTTTTGCAAATTGCACAAAATTTTGTGCTGTCATGTTTTTGTCTCTCTTGACTTTCTGATCTGTTATTTCTTATTTCTAATTCTTCGATTTTTTTTTTCTAATTGTTTGATTTGTTCAGTTTGTTTCGATGTTAATTCTAATAATAATGTACACATATCGGTTTCGTTGCTTTTTTTCTCTATAGTATTTATTTCCTCCACGTTAAATTGCATTGCATTTTCAATGGTCTTAGCCATTTTTAATGCACTTTCAAAATCTTTTATATCTGCCTTTCTTAACTCAAATGCTATGTCTTCCCTCATGCCTTCAATAAATTTATTTAATTTTAAACTGTTTACAAATTCTTTTGCCCCATCTTTGTTTTCGAATCCAGACCCTTTTAAAAATTCATTTGATTTTTTTATTATTTCCGTTGCATATTCTTCTATAGTTTGTTTTGGTGATTGCCTGATATTCATGAAATCCGCCTGAGCTTTTGAGAAATTTACTTTGCTCTTAAATTTTTCTTTTAATTTAAGTTTGAATTGCTCATACACATTCTCATTTATTAAATCCTCATCCAAGTTTATTTTCTCCTTCGCTTTTCCACTGATTTTACTTTTTAAAATTAATAATTTAATTCCATCGTCTAATTCTGTCGCATTTGTTAATGTCTCAAATGATTCTAGAAATTTATCTATATTAGCATGACTGTCCCCACTGAAGTGTGGAAGACCCACTAATAGCGTATCTAATGACACTGTTAATTTTTTCTCCATTTTTATTTTACCCGGTACTACCTTCTCAGTTTTTGTTTCCACCGTTTTCTTCTGATTTTGAGTTTTTGTATCACACTTATTCGCAACTTTATTTCTCAATTTATAAGTACTTTTCATTTACATCCCCTACTTTCTAATCTTTACTTTAAATCAACTCTTAAAAAATCATTCTTATATGTATTAACATTAACACAAATTATGCTTGTATACATATATTTACTGACTAGCTAGATTATTGTAGTTCAATTATTATTATTATTCCTTATTTTAGGAAACTATTTACTTTCTTCAAAGTAAAATATTCAAATTTTATATGTATACAGGCATCCAAAATAATATTATCAAACAAACAAAATATTAGATTAATTGTTTTCAAGAAACCTTTCTGAGCAATCTTGCTGTTTATGTGTACATATAAAATATTTCCAGTAATTTTTCAAAATAACTGTAATTATTTCAAATACACTTCATTTATTTTCATATTCTACTTATCATTATTAATGAAAGTGTAATTTATATCTATATATATTATATGTACACATTTGCATATCTATTCGTTATATATATTTTTTATCAGTTATTCATATACAAATACAATAACATTATAATGCTATGATTTCCTTTATTTATATCTATCCAATTTTATTTAAGCAACTGCTTAGTATATTTTTATATTATTATTTTGTCTGAGTCCACCTTAAAGTTTTCCTAAATTAGTTTATCTTATTTTATTTATTTTTTTCTTTTTATTATATGATTTTATGACCTCAACTGGATAGGCACCAAATCGCTTTTTGGTTGATTTTACTGTGTTGGAGAGAAATTGTTAGTTTAAGACATTCTCCAAACTGTATCGTACATTGCGTTAATTACATTAAAGTTACACCCAAGTTCTTTAAATATTTTTAATGGGTCATAAAACTTATCTATCTATTAAGGAGATGACTTCAAATTAAAATAAAATTTCCAAAATAAATAATTCCTTAATTAATAGATATACAAAGAATTTCATTAATAATGCATTTTATTAAATATTTTGGTCTCTTATACAAAACTAATATTTTATTCAATTCAAGTGTAATTTTATTCAACATTACTTTAGGTAGTACTCAGACATGACTAAATAATAGCATAAATGGGGATAGATACAATTAAATATTTTCTTTTTTCTTAGAATATTAAAATCTGACTCACCCAGATGAGCATTATAGAGATTATTCCATCGTAAACGGCAGTAGGATATTTCTACTTCTTTCCTCAAGCAAATCATAGAGGACTTCTATTTAACAATTCTAGGGCACTTTTGGAGGCTCCATTAGATAGATTCTGTTCAAAGATGAATCATAGGTGTTTTGGGCTCTTCGGGTTGCTCCTATTTTTCATATCTTGAGATTAAAATTCAAGGACCGGAGGAAGCAGTATAGCTGGAGAGCTACCGGGAGATTGCACCACCACGAGATTCCATCACCGTCTCGTCGAAAAATTGATCCCGAAGCCGTCCTCTCACTTCGATAAAAAAAAAAATGCTCTTCTTAAGTCGAGGGCTGCAGGGAGAGTCTGTGTCCGGCGTACGGGTGGGCTGTAGTTCCTTAGCCTGGAGATGTTTTTGCGATGCTCCATTCAAGTTTTAAGAGTCCTATAAATTTTCCTCTTTCCATCTTTGTTCTATAATGTCACTGGGCAGCCAGCTAGTCTAAGAGATCCCTATCTCATTTTTTTCCCTTCTCCTTCAATTTTACAAGCAGCACTTATAAATTTATCTTATTCTTTTTTTAAAGCAAACAACTTTTTTTTTTTATATCAAAATATTTATATACAGATTAATAATTACTTTCCATTATTCTACCACAAAAAATATTTATATACAAATAGCTATATGCTTAAATGAAAAATCATTTCTGTATCTATATATATCTAAATGTGTAATTTAATTACAACACATTTCTGAAGAAAATATTATGGACATCTACATGTACATATCTATTATCTATCTATCTATTAATCTATCTATCTATCTATTAAGCTATCTATCTATCTATTAATCTATCTATCTATATATATATATATATATATATATATAGAGAGAGAGAGAGAGGGGGGGGAGAGAGAGAGAGAGAGAATAAAATCCAGAAACAAACTGAGAAATGAAAAATATATAATCTTTTCTTAGTATTAATATAAAGATTAATATAAATTTATTTTAATTTTTTATATTGTTTCTAAATTTATTTTCATAATTGTAAATTTTATATTTTCTTTTGCTGCATTCACTCATTGTTATATAAATTTTCCGTTTTAACTTTCTAATTTCAAATTTTATTTTAGACTTTTCGTAATGGATTTTCAGATTTTGATTTTATTTCTATACTAGCAGACTTTGCCCGCTTCGCTGGACATTAAACTTAAATGAGTTGTCAAAATCCCATATCTTTATTAATAATCTAAGTTCTCGCTGTGATTGGTAGAGGTTTTCTCGCTCGCAAAGTGAGGAGTCTAGGTCTCCACTGTCTTCGGCACAACTTACCCACTTCTTACTTCCCCTTCCTCAGCGAGTGAGTTCGAAGTTTTACAAAATCACACTAATGTTCATAATGCGTACACTTAATCAATATCCAGTCTGGGTCCCCACTGCCTTCGGCATAACTTACCCACTTCTTACTTCCCCTTCCTCAGCGGGTGAGTTCGAAGTTTTGCAAAATCCCACTAATGTACATAATGCGTACTTATAAATAATCAATATCCGCACACCAACATTCGCCATTCTAAGATAATTCAAAGCGAATTCAAACGGAAAAACATGTTTTTACACATGTTTATTGGGAACGACTTCAGTATAACCCCACAACGATATTTGGCAATTTTTTTGTTGGCGATTATGGCTAAATCATACATCTAAAAATCATAAATCATATATGATAAATGATAAAATCATAATCTAAATCATAAATCATAAAACATAAAATCATAAATTCAAAATAAACAACATATTAGGCTGCCATATTATATCGCAAACAGTCCAGAACGACATCATTATCCTTCAAAACGACGCCAAAGAAAAATCGCCAAATTCAGCTGTGGAGTTATACTGAAGTTATGCCGTTTATTGCACTCCGACTCCGAGAAGGGGGGGAGGGGATTTCGAATTTCGTGAAATCCAGTTACAATAAGTGCCGGATGCAAACAATCAATTTACGCACCAAATTTCGTGACCACAGAAGTCTAATAGAAAATATCTATAATAATAAATGGAAAGGTTTGTCTGTCTGTCTGTCTGTCTGTCTGTTCTTTTATACGTTCAGCCCCTATTGAACGCAGAAGTACAAGAATTGACATACGGATGCTGTGGAGCCTTTCCGATGTTTTCCTCGAAACAGAATTTAAAAATCTTAATTAGTTTCGGAGATATTAATTAAAATGTTGACCCATATCGATCGCAAAAATGACCAAAAATCCTTATTGCTTAAAAAGAAGCATTCTATCAGCATTCAGCAGACGATTTTAAAGGATGTCTCGAACGGAAAGAAAACATGTGCAAGTCATTAAATGTCACATGATCTTTAACTGGGGTTAAAAATTGCAAATTTCAAAGTGCTTCAAATTTTCTTTTTCGTACATAACACTTAATATACAACCTATTCAGCACAAAACCAACCTGCAGTTAAAATTTCATCAATTTTCATTAATAAACAAAGCAGTTACATTTTAATTGCAAATTAAATTTTATTCTCACAAGTAATCTATCTTTCAATAGAAGAAAGGAGTTTTCATAGCAACAAAATACATTTGAAGGAACAAAAAAATACTTTTTCTTTTTACTTCCATTATCCGACTACCGTGGTATATATAGGTTTTGGGGAAATAAAAAAATATTTATTTTTCTTTTTACTTCCATTAATAAAACTACCGTAGATAATGGAATTAGAGATTTCACGTGATTTACATGTTTTAGAATGTCCAAATTAGGTTTTCTTTTGCATCACAGCTACTAATTAAAATAATTTCATAAGTAACACATTATTTGAAAGCTTTCTTGATTTGGAATTAAACAGTAGATTACAGAAACTTCTACCGCCAGATATTTTAAAATTTCGATATTTCAAATTCCAATTAAATTATTTTTAATACATCATTCGAAAGATATTTTAAAGTTCTTTTAAATTATCGAAAGTTTTCAAAAGATTTACACGTTTTGAGGTGTCTTGAATTATAGTTTCCTTTTGTATCTCAGCTACTAATTAAAATAATTTCATAAGTAATACATCATTAGAAACCTTTTTTGATTTGGAATCGAACAGTGGAATACAGAAATTTGTACCGCCAGATGGCGCTGTAATATTTTTAAATTTCATTATTTCAATTTCTAATAAGGATTAAGTAATTTTTAATACATCATTCGAAAGATATTTTAAAGTTCTTTTAAATTATCGAAAGTTTTCACCAGATTTACACGTTTTGAGCTGTCCTGAATCAGTTTTCTTTTATATCTCAGTTATTAATTAAAAAAATTTCATAAGTAATACATCATTTGAAAGTTTTGTTGACTTGATACACATTTTAAAGTACTTTTACATTATCGAAAATGGAATTCGAGATTTCACCCGATTTACACGTTTTGAGGTGTCCTGATTAGGTTTTCTTTTGTATCTCAGCTACTAATTAAAATAATTTTATAAGTAATACATCATTAGAAAGCTTTTTTTGATTTGGAATCGAACAGAGGATTGCAGAAATTCCTACCGCCAGATGGCGCTGTAATATTTTCAAATTTCAATATTTCAATTTCTAATTATGATTAAATTATTTTTAATGCATCATTCGAAAGATATTTTAAAGTTCTTTTACATTATCGACAGTTTTCACGAGATTTACACGTTTTGAGGTCTCCTGAATTAGTTTTCTTTTGTATCTCAGCTACTAATTAAAATAATTTCGTAAGTAATACATCATTAGAAAGCTTTTTTGATTTGGAATCGAACAGTGGAATACAGAAATTTGTACCGCCAGATGGCGCTGTAATATTTTAAAATTTCAAAATTTCAATTTCTAATAAAGATTAAATTATTTCTAATACATCATTCGAAAGATATTTTAAAGATCTTTTAAATTATCGAAAGTTTTCACCAGATTTACACGTTTTGAGGTGTCCTGAATTAGTTTTCTTTTGTATTTCAGCTACTAATTAAAATAATTTCATAAGTAATACATCATTTGAAAGCTTATTTTAGTTGATACACGTTTTAAAGTACTTTTACATTATCGAAAATGAAATTCAAGATTTCACCCGATTTACAAGTTTTGAGGTGTCCTGATTAGGTTTTCTTTTGTATCTCATCTACTAATTAAAATAATTTCATGAGTAATACATAATTTAAAAGCTTTGTTGATTTCGAATCGAACAGTGGAATACAGAAATTTGTACCGCCAGATGGCGCTGTAATATTTTAAAATTTCAATATTTCAATTTCTAATAAAGATTAAATTATTTCTAATACATCATTCGAAAGATATTTTAAAGTTCTTTTAAATTATCGAAAGTTTTCATCAGATTTACACGTTTTGAGGTTTCCTGAATCAGTTTTTTTTTTTTTTTGTATCTCAGTTATTAATTAAAAAAAGTTCATAAGTAATACATCATTTGAAAGCTTATTTTAGTTCATACACATTTTAAAGTACTTTTACATTATCGAAAATGAAATTCGAGATTTCACCCGATTTACAAGTTTTGAGGTGTCCTGATTAGGCTTTCTTTTGTATCTCATCTACTAATTAAAATAATTTCATGAGTAATACATCATTTAAAAGCTTTGTTGATATGGAATGGAACAATAGATTACAGAAATTTCTACCGCCAGATGGCGCTGTAATATTTTTAAATTTCAATATTTCATATTCTAATTATGATTAAATTATTTCTGATACATCATTCGAAAGATATTTTAAAGTTCTTTTACATTATCGGAAGTGGAATTCGAGATTTCATTTGATTTACAATTTAAAGTGTCCTGGTCAGGTTTTATTTTGCATCTCAGCTAATTGAGTAAGACCGTTCAAAATTGGTATATGCAAGTTAATTAGGAGGGGATGGAACGGTGGGGAAGGAATAGGCTCGCAGTGCGCATGGGTTTGGGACACGGTGCCAGTTTTTACCCGATGATAAAAGATTTTTTTTTTCTTAATAATAAAAGTTTGAGTTGAGAAGGAATATGCGTGTACAGCGCACGTATATCCTCAAACGTGCGCGCGTAGCGCGCATGGGTCTGTGCTGCCGAAGGCAGTGGCGTCCCGGTGTGAGTTTTTACCCGATGCTAAATGATATATTTTTTAATTCCTTTTCTTGAGAATGAAAGTTTATGAGTAATAACATGGAATTTTGAGAAGTCATAAGTACGGTGAAGGAATACGTGCGCGCAGCGCACGGGTCTACGCTGCCGAAGGCAGTGGGGACCCGGTGCGACATTTTTCCCGATCAGATTTTTTTTTTCTCTTTTTTTATCACAGGATAAAAATTAATGCAATTTTGAGATATTCATTAATTATTGTGATTAATTTAAAAATAGTGACCAGCGAAGCGGGCGTAGCCTGCTAGTTATAAATAAATAAATACAAAACGCACAGCTTTATTATGGGACCCGGCTATGGGGCAAAAACAAATAGAAATACAGTTAGGCCGTTCAAAATTGGTGCAGGTAGGTTTAAGAGGCCTGCAAGTCGAACGGGGATATTTTCGAAAGTGTAAAGTTATTAGGAGGGGCGAGAAGGGGGGTGGGGAGAGGGGGGGCAAAAAAATAAAAATAGAGTTAGATCGTTCAAAATTGGTTTATAGAGGTTTTCGATACTTACAAATCAATTGCGGATATTTTCGAATTTGTAAAATTATTAGGAGGGGCGGTAAGGGGGGTGGGATGGTAAGGGGGGCTATGGGGCAAAAACAAATAGAAATACAGTTAGGCCGTTCAAAATTGGTGCAGGTAGGTTTAAGAGGCCTGCAAGTCGAATGGGGATATTTTCGAAAGTGTAAAGTTATTAGGAGGGGCGAGAAGGGGGGTGGGGAGAGGGGGGGCAAAAAAATAAAAATAGAGTTAGATCGTTCAAAATTGGTTTATAGAGGTTTTCGATACTTACAAATCAATTGCGGATATTTTCGAATTTGTAAAATTATTAGGAGGGGAGGTAAGGGGGTGGGATGGTAAGGGGGCTATGGGGCAAAAACAAATAGAAATACAGTTAGGCCGTTCAAAATTGGTACAGACAGGTTTTAAAGGCCTGCAAGACGAATGGGGATATTTTCGATTGTGTGAAGTTGTTAGGAGGGGGGATAGGGGGAGGGGAGGGGGGGGGGCAAAAAATAAAAATAGTGTCAGATCGTTCAAAATTGGTACATAGAGGTTTTCGATACTTACAAATCGATTGCGGATATGTTTGAATTTGTAAAATTATTAGGAGGGGCGGTAAGGGGGTGGGGTGGTAAGGGGGGGCTATGGGGCAAAAACAAATAGAAATACAGTTAGGCCGTTCAAAATTGGTACAGATAGGTTTAAGAGGCCTGCAAGTCGAATGGGGATATTTTCGAAAGTGTAAAGTTATTAGGAGGGGCGAGAAGGGGGTGGGGAGAGGGGGGCAAAAAAATTGAGTTAGATCGTTCAAAATTGGTTTATAGAGGTTTTCGATACTTACAAATCAATTGCGGATATTTTCGAATTTGTAAAATTATTAGGAGGGGCGGTAAGGGGGGGGGGCTATGGGCAAAAACAAATAGAAATACAGTTAGACCGTTCAAAATTGGTACAGACAGGTTTTAAAGGCCTGCAAGTCGAATGGGGATATTTTCGATTGTGTAAAGTTATTAGGAGGGGCCAGAAGGGGGAGGGGAGAGGGGGGGGGCAAAAAAAATAAAAATAGAGTTAAATCGTTCAAAATTGGTATATAGAGGTTTTCGATACTTACAAATCGATTGGGGATATTATCGAATTTGTAAAATTATTAGGAGGGACGGGTAGAGGGTGGGGCGGTAAGGGCGGGCTATGGGCAAAAACAAATAGAAATACAGTTAGGCCGTTCAAAATTGGTACAGATAGGTTTTAGAGGCCTGCAAGTCGAATGGGGATATTTTCGAAAGTGTAAAGTTATTAGGAGGGGGAGAGGGGGGTAAAAAAATAAAAATAGAGTTAGATCGTTCAAAATTGGTTTATAGAGGTTTTCGATACTTACAAATCCATTGCGGATATTTTCGAATTTGTAAAATTATTAGGAGGGGCGAGAAGGGGGGTGGGGCGTATACACTATGGACCGCTCACGCTGTGTTATCAGAATGGCCCCATTTTGGTCGCTTTTAGAAGGTGGCTCTCGCATCGACTGCCTTTCCACTTCAGACTTGAAAGAGCGCTTTAATACGAGAATTAAATGTAATGTTTAGCGGTTTTAAAAGCACTGATACATATATATATATATTTTTTCTTTTTCGCATCATCCCCCACAAACACTAAAGTACCACATGTTATTAAATAATCACTCATTCTGTAAGATTGTTTTGTATAAGGTTTTAAAAATATGAAAAATTGTAAAAACGTTTATCCTGATTGTGTATAGTTTTAATAAAGCTAATAGAAATAAATGACTTTTATAGATAAATTGTATATCATACTATCTGAATGAAATGTTTTTTTTTTTTTTTTTTTTTTTACATTCTCACACACCGTATAAAATAAAATACTTTAAATTTTCTTACTTTTTAACCATTAATAGCAAGCAACTAGATTCAAGAAACTAGAAAAAATCATCAATTTGATAGATAAATAAAGCATATTTCCCTGTGAATAAATTTAAATAATAATAATATCAATAAATAAACGAATCCAATATACATATATATATATATATGAAAAACCTATTCAGATATTTCACAGGAATAAAGAATATAGCTATGAAAAAATTTATTTATTATTATTATTATTATTATTATTATTATTATTTTCAAAATCCAAGAATGAAAACATTCATTATATGTAAATATATCTATAAATATAACCAATTCGCTCCCCCCCCCCCCCCCCACCCACCCACCCCGAAAAAAAAAAAAAAAATAGACGAAATATTATAATGAAGACATAAACATGTGATATTTAAAAAATATATATGAAAATATGAATTTTCATAATTTAAAACAATGAATGTATTTTAAAAATCAGAATTTATTCCAGCATTTCCAATGAAACAAAAAAAAATTGCAAAATATGTAAAAAAGACAAAATTTAAAAATTTATTATGATTTTTTTACAAAGGCGGTGCTTTTTCCTCTTCCGAGACTCCAATGGTGGTCGAGCGGTTCTGCGCTCAAAGCTGAGTGACGGGAAGTGCCTGGGTTCGATGCCAGGTCACGCTTGTTTACTTAGTCATTCAGAGTTTTCCGTGGTTTTCTCCAAAAATTGCGTGCATACGGACTAGAATCCCTTAGAAAGACCCCCCACGGAGGGCACTCCCCTTCAGACGTAGGACCTACAGTAATCAATTGACCTTATTCCCAAATCCAATAAATCCATAAACCGAAATACAGCACTTTTTCCCTTTTATCAATATTTTTCATTTTAAAATTTGCACTTTAAAGAGATTTTTAATCTGTATTATTTACTACTCATTTAAAGCAAATAATTTATTCAAAAAATAAAATTAACTTATATATATATATTTAAATATGCGCGATATAAAAATCAATGTAATGAAAAGCAGAGTCAATCATAATAATTTGAGCATTCCCTTTCAAAAAGCTAAAGGAGCATTTTTTTTTATTAATTATTTTATTTATTTATTTTTGGAACCAAAGCCCATAATACTGTATGGGGAAATTTTTTTAATTCTGAATATTTTCTTCTAAAGGATTCGAAAACTGCTTTTAGGTCATTCATCTGACTTTACAGCTTAAAATCAATGTTGGTGTTGGAGATTAAAGCCAGCTGACTGCATTAGGGTCCAAGGCCTGGGTGTGCCCACCGTGGCGGTCCTTCTAAAGGGCCTTTGTCCACAATTACGCAAGTTTCAGGGGGAAAAAAACGCGCAAAACTCCGAACAGCTAGACCGATAAGCGCGATTTGTGATCGAACCCGACACTTCACGTCCAACAGCATCAATAAGTCAATTTTTGAAGAACTAGAACAGATTTAATGGTCGAGAAATTTCTGAATGGGCAAATGGAATTATGAAAAATATACTGGATAATGTAATTCTATGAATATCCATCTTTGTAACAAACAGTATGATACCACTGTTTCTTGCATGTAAAATAATATTCTGTTCCTTAACAACATTATAGCTGCCTGGTACTCATAATTTCTGAAGTATTCTCTCAGCTTTTTAATACAAGTTCCTATAGTAAGATTTTTAATTAAAAAATATTATATTGAAGCTTAGAGAACATTTTTCTCTTTCTAGAATGCATTTTTTTTTCTACTTGTGCAACAAGAATTGGGGAAAAAAAGAAGGGAAAAAAACCCCTGTCATAACAACATAATTAAAAAGTAATGGTTGGGTTTAAGGCCGACTGCCTGCGCTAAGTTCCTAGGCCAATAGGTGGAATGCTCTCCGTGGGAGTCTTTCTAAGGGGTTCTAGCCCGCATTTACGCGAGTTTCTCAGAAAACCACGGAAAACTACTAACGTCTTGGTCGATGAGCACGACCTATGATCGAACCTGACATTTCTTGAAAGGTAATAAAAATTACTTAAAAAAAATTGATTCAATTTATAAAATCATGCTTATCTTAGGTAAGGTGACCAGACATCCTCTTTTCAATAGGACAGTCTTCTTTTTCATCGCTCTGCCCTCTTAAACGAAACAAACATTACAGGACTAAAAAGTCCTCTTTTTTATGTTTTTTGTCCGCTATCCTCTATTTCAAATGAAAAGGATTTAGTCCTTAATTTCAAAATTTTTGCAAAACTGGGAAGCTCAATCGGCTGTTCGCTGTGTCGAGCGGTGAACACTAACTTTTTTCTGAGTTAGGTTCGCAAAAAGAACAACTTTCTAATAAACTTGCCAAAGTATATTATGGTTTATGTCTATTCAGATTCTTCGAATAATAAAGAAATAAAAGTATTCTCTATATTTGTACGATTCTTTGATCTAGACCACGAAATCACTATTGAAATTGTCATAAAATCATTAAGGTGGTGTTACTCCGGCTGATACACGCTCGGTTGACGTGTGTTCTCACTTTTGCATGAATAATATTCTTCATAAAAATAGGCCCACCAGTGATCGAGAGGTTCCGTTCTCGAAGCTGGTCTACGTGAAATGCTGGGTTCGATACCGGTCGCGCTTGTTGGCTTAACTGTTAGGAGTTTTCCTTGATTTTCTCCGAAACTAGCGTAAATATAGGCTAGGATCTCTTAGAAAAACCCCACAGAGGAGTCTCTTACTCACGTCTAGAACCCTAGTACAAACAATTGGTCTTAATGATAACACTACCACCACCTCAAAAAAATATGCAAAAGCTAGTTGAATTCCTTTTATGTCCTTCTAGCAAAAATGCTCCCACAAAGCGACTGTTTTCTTCAATGAACAAAATGTAGACATGTGAAAAAAATCCCCTTTATATACCTACTTTAAAAACTTGTTAACTACTAAGACTAATTTAGCTTATACAGTCGGTAACAAAAGTCTCCGATAACTAGCAAACATTCCTATGTAAAAAAAAGCACACTTAATATAGTTTTGTTAAATAAATCCTTGTCGAATCCTGTTTTCAGACTGACAAAGAACAGGATTCGACAAGGATTTATTTAACAAAACTGTATTAAGTGTACTTTTTTTTTTTTATATAGGAATTTTTGCTAGTGTTCGGAGACTTTTGTTACCGACTGTACTTGTGAAAACTTTTTTAAAATGTTGACAAAGCAAGACTGTTTTTTAAAACAAATCGTTAGATCTGTCGAATATTAATTTTATTTTTACATTTGCCAATTTTATTTTTTCTTTTATGATTATAATTTTAATCAAAAAAATGTTTACCAACTTTTTTTTTTAATCTAACTACATGAAAGTACCAAAAAAAAAAAAGAAAGTCTATATCAAAAACTAATAATTAAAAAAAAAAAAAAAATCTATATTGTCCATTGGCATATATAAAAATTAGGATTTTTTTTTCTGGTATCCGTATATTATTTATTTAAATTAAGGTGTACTGGTCGAAATTCATCATTTGAGATAAAAATGTTTCCACCACTTGCGGTTGGTTGGTTGGTAGGGTTTTACGTCGCACTAGTGCTGCGCAGATGGGCAATTAGCGACGGTCTGGAACTCGCCCCTAGTGTTGGTCCGGAGACATGCCATCGCAATTTTGTTCCTCCACAGAAGGGATGGTTCTCCCGCTTCGGTGACCACCAGAGGTACAATTTTTGATGGGAACATGGAGGACATTGCGGCCACGACAGATTTTACGTGCACCAGCTAAGCCATCATTAGTGTACACGACGGTCTTTGGCCGGCTCGAGTACCGAACCCACAATCTTCCGATTACGAGGCCGGCGCTCTACCGACTGGGCTATCGCGGCCCCCAACACTTGTGTAAAGTAGCTTTTGAATCTGTTTTTATGATCATTTTCATTCAATTTTGTGTCCCCTAAAATTACCTCTTTTTCAAAATTGAATGTTTTCTATTTTCTTATAAAATAAAAGTATTTAACATTATGAAGATTAAATAACGTAATTTTTTATATTGATGTTTTATGATTATGAGAAAATTATACCTTAAGTGCATATTTAAATCAGAATATTGTAAGTAAAATTTCAATATTTAAGAGAAATGTAATATGTATATACTTGGTTACAAATGAAATGTATACCGTATTAAGAAGGAAGTTTTATCTGACATTTGTTGGATGTCTTTGACTCTATTTATTTTTTCACAAATATGCTCATGCTATAATATGCATGATTTACTTTTTTATTTATTTATTTATTTATTTTATATATATATATATATACATATTACATATATATTATTTTAGGAGGGTAGGGAATAGCTCGATACACCGACGAGATGACACGGAGATTAAGTGAAAAGCTAACTTTATAAAAACAACTTACCTTGAATTTAATACTCTAATTTTTACATAAAATCTCTAATTTTCAGCTGGAAGAACACTAGCTTATAAATTATGAAATATGAATGTGGCACTGGTGATGAATTTAACTAAATATAATTTTTCTTTAAAATCTCCAATTTTCAACTGAATTTAGGATTTTTTTACTGTGACATCATAATCATTATTTTTAATTTTTGACAAAACCAATTAAAAATTTCTTTTTTGTTAAAAACAATACATTTCTGTAATATGGTAATAATATAACGTGATTCATCATCTAACATGAATTGGAAGTTAAAAGATTGGCAGTTTGTAAAATTAATTTAAAATATCAATGCAAAGTGGCATGAAAAAAAAAAAAAAAAAAAAAAAAAAAAAACATTTTAAATTATTTTTAAAATATCTTAAAACTCAGTAATTTTGAAATGAATTGAAAAAAGTTTGACTGCGAACTCATATCATTTTTTACCAATTTTTAATTCTTGCCAAAATCGGTTTACAATTCAAGATTTTTAAAATACTTTTTTTTTAAAGCTGCAATTAAAAAAAAAAAAAAAAAAAAAAAAAAAAAACGTGATTTATAATTTAACATGATTTAAATTCGTAAGATTGCAAGCTCGCATGTATTAGCCGAATAATATGAAAAAGGGAATACTGCTAGCACGCAAATTTTAAAATCTTAATGCAAAGTGACCTGAAAAATTAGATTTTAATTAATTAAAAAAAAAAAAAAAAAAATCTATCAAACGGAATTTTACTAAGAACCATCCCAATTAAATCAGCCTTTTTTTTTTTTTTTTTTTTTTTGGTATATTAATAGAATATTTATAAGACAACAATTTTATCATTCAACAAAACATTAAAATCAATAGCTTACATTAGGTGGACGAAATAAACTTGGGTTCTTTTCACCTATTTCTTTGTTTTTTTTTCGAACACTTCGATATCCAGAGGTGCAACCCGGTGCGTAACAATGCGACATTATGAAAAAAATCCAATATTAAAAATAAATTAAAAACAAAACTGAAAATAAAACTAAAATTTCGTCTGCGCACAATGCTATTCTACGGAGGTAGTGGACAGTCAGAGAACACATACGACCCCTAGCGGCGAACGAATAATAGCGACGATTTCGGGTCCATTTTTGAGGGAAGGCCGCCGTTGGAGAAAACGGTCCTTCTTCTCTAAGTCCGTGAGCATGCGATATTGTTGTTACTCACGGAGTAAAAAGACAGGAGAAGAAGGTAACGCTGAAATTTTGTGATGTTGTTTTCTAATGTTTACAGATGGCGCCAGCGTGCAATCCTTCCTTCTCTCCAGCTTCCGCAATGTTATTCAATGGGGAAATGTCTCGTTTTAATTATTTTTTTTAAAATAATACCAAGCTGAAAAAATTTCGATTGAAAGCAAATTTCATTAAATAGAGTATTCTAACCAACATGTTTTTTTTAAGAGCCATTTTATATTAATTTTACTTTGAAAGAAAGCTTTTAAAAAATGACGTTTCTTATGAACCGAAGCTAGCTAAAACAGACAATTGGGAGGAAGGAGAATGGATGAAATTTTGTAAAGAAAAAAAATAAACTTACTTTAGGTGCAGAAAACACGAACTCGGACTTCATTTTTCTCCTAGGGCTTTTTTTTTTGTTTTTCTTATCACTATCATAGCCTGTTTTACAACTAGGAACGAAGCATTTATTTGAAACATCTGAATTATGCAGTTTTAAGAACTTACAAAGAAATTAAATTGCTTAAAATAAAAAATTTTAAATGTACTCGAGCAAAATTCTATTGAAAACAACAGTATATCCGCGCCGAGGTAGGGAGGAATGACAAGTGGCGCCCTCAATATTTACCAAAAATTTAGATCACAGTTTCGTAGCTTTCTCCCATTGGACCTTCAACTCCTATTAATATTACTCCGTGTTGTTACTGCTCCTCCCAACCACGGAGTAATATTAATAGGAGTTGATGGTCCAATGGAAGAAAACTACGAAACTGTGATCTAAATTTTTGGTAAATATTGAGGGCGCCACTTGTCATTCCTCCCTACCTCGGCGCGGATATACTGTTGTTTTCAATAGAATTTTGCTGGAGTACATTTAAATTTTTTTATTTTAAGCAATTTAATTTCTTTGTAAGTTCTTAAAACTGCATAATTCAGATGTTTCAAATAAATGCTTCGTTCCTAGTTGTAAAACAGGCTATGATAGAGATAAGAAAAAGAGAAAAAAGCCCTAGGAGAAAAATAAAGTCCGAGTTCGTGTTTTCTGCACCTAAAGTAAGTTTAATTTTTTTCTTTACAAAATTTTATCCATTCTCCTTCCTCCCAATTGTCTGTTTTAGCTAGCTTCGGTTCATAAGAATCGTCATTTTTTAAAAGCTTTCTTTCAAAGTAAAATTAGTATAAAATGGCTCTTAAAAAAAATATGTTGGTTAGAATACTCTATTTAATGAAATTTGCTTTCAATCGAAATTTTTTCAGCTTGATATTATTTTTAAAAAAATAATTAAAACGAGACATTTCCCCATTGAATAACATTGCGGAAGCTGGAGAGAAGGAAGGATTGCACGCTGGCGCCATCTGTAAACATTAGAAAACAACATCACAAAATTTCAGCGTTACCTTCTTCTCCTGTCTTTTTACTCCGTGCTCCCAACTGTCAATCATTTTCAGCGATTACGATAGCAGATATTCCGATATAACCAATGGAAAAGTTTCATCAAAATGATGTTGTTTAGTAAACAGTAGCAGTTTGACAGTAATGGCTGACAACGAAGCAATGTATGATGAAATTACATCAGTGCAAAGATATCACGCACAAATTATATTTTAGAGAATCTCCGTCATTTTTCTTATATTTCGAATTATACTGAAAGTATTTGTATTACCATATTTTGTATCCTGCGATGTTTTTTTATTCGAATTGTTCCATTGATTATTTATAAGGACTGCATGTAAGTTTTTTTTCAACGAACTATTTTTGATGCAGAAGAGCTAGTGTCATCTCTACAAAATTTTCCAGAAAAATAATTGAATAGATAGTTTCTGAATTCATTGTTTTGGAAGAAATGCTTTATACCAAGCACTGTGATAAATATTAATCTTTGAGGAAAGGCAAAAAGCTAGTGGGACAGTCTTGTGTACAGTGCTTTTTTTTTTTTATATTAGGCAATGCATTAGATTGTCCTTCTATGCAAATATTGCTTACGAAATACAAACCAAAGTCTAATTTTGTAAGTTTAAATTTTATTTATTTTTGCTTTTAATCAATTATCATTAGTAAAATTATGATTGTATGTCTAATATATACCTCATTTTAATAGTTAAATATTAGCCTACACTTAGATTCCACTTACCAGTATTAACATTTTTAATATAAATCTACAAAACGTTTTGAATAGGTTTATTATATTGTGTAATAAGTGAATTCATCTTATTTACTTCCTTAAAAATAGTGTAATGAAACTGATATATGTTTTAATATATCCTGATAATATACTATGGCATCATGCATATATGTTGCTATACCGTAAACATTGCTGGAAATTGTATGTTATAGTTCTTTCTCAGAATTGTACATAATAATTCCAATGCATTAACAGTTTATCACATAAAATACGAACTTGGAAAAAAAATACTTAAAATCATATTATAATTTTTACTTATGTTTATTTACTGATTCAAATTTCTTTTAAACATCTCGTAACTAGTGCAGAAAGTCAAGTGGCTTTACTCATAAGCATGACTTAGAATCCAAATATGTGGCGGTGTGGTCAGGGGAGGGAAATCAGAAAAACAACCAAAGTGAATTGTGTAGGGTTCTTGCCTTTAGTATTTTTCTAATATTTACCTTTCATATTTTATACTTAACAATCAAAATGTTCATTTATTACCAAAATAACATTTAATTCAAACCCTAATTATATAGACATTTAGTATAAGTGCTGAAAACTGTTTTGGGAGGAGGAAGAAATGTATAGTGGGATCCTTTTTATAAAGTAAAATTTTGTGAAAGTGCCCTTCTTAAGAATTTCAACTTTATAAAGACACAACTAAATGGCCTTAATAAAATAACCCCTGACATAACATAAATAAATTCTGTGTTTAATGTATAAATTGAACTTTTCGAGTATATGTTATCATAAACCAACAATTTCATGCATACTTATAATTTTATGATGAATAGATATGTAGTACAGGGTGATTCATAATTACCTCCAGAATTGAAAAAGTTATTCTACTATGTTATGAATATGAATAGTAATTGAATATCTGTAAAAAATGCATAAATGTTAAACTAATTTTCTAATAATATTTTCAAATGCCCGAAGCAGGCCTCAACAAATTTAAAAGTATTTGGCCGCCACCTAAACTTTCTAGTAACAAAAATTAAAAGGTTCGTTCTAACCATAAGTTTAAGAAAAAGCAATTTAGGATTTTGCCAATTTTAGATGCATTGCAACAGAAATTGGTAATTTTCCATGATGGATTAACTATTTTGAGTCTAAATTTTTTCAAAGTTATTCATTAATACATGCACCCTCTGTCGCTGGTGGTGATTTAATTTTTTTTTTTTTCTTTTTCGCCTATGATAGTCATTTTTTTTTAAATATTATTTATAATAAAACTAGCAGGTTTTGCCCGCTTCGCTAGACACAATACTGAAATGAGTTGCCAATATCCCATATCATTATTAATTAACCTGAGTTAAAGTTCCCACTGTGCTCGGTAGAGATTTTTCTCGCTCGCAACATGAAAAGTCTGTTCTCACTGCCTTCGGCAGCAACTTACCCGATTCATACCCCCCTTCCCCAGTGGGTAAGTTCGAAGTTTTGCAAAATCTATACAAAGTACATAATGCATACACCTAATCAACATTCACACACCAAAGTTCACCAATCTAAGATAATTTAAGGCGAATTCAAACAGGAAAACGTGTTTTTACACGTATTTATAGCCCTCTCGACACTAAGGAGGTAAGAGGGAATTTCGTAAAATCCTGTTACAGTAAGGGTCAGATACATATAAACAATTTACATACCAAATTTCGTGACCGCAGATCCCATAGATTTCTCAGGACAAATTTAGCGCTGAAAGGTGTGTCTCGAGTTTGCCCCCTCGTACCCCCCCCCCCCCCAAAAAAAAGCAAAAATGTGTTTTTGGAAATATCCTAAGGAAGTCGCATAGCCTTTTTTCAATATATTTGTTCCATTTTTGGCAGAGGTCTACTCAAAAATCAGGAATTTTCAATATTTCTGCCCTCCCTTCCCTTAAAAATCGAAAATTCCTAAAAGCAGATAATGTATTTTTTGTACTCATGTCTAGTCTCCCCATTGTGCAATTTCTTTACTGTGAAGTAATTAGGAGCGGAGTTATGCTTATAAACGTGTTGTCTTTTGCCTCCCCCAGGGGGAAAAGGGGAGTAATTTCTGAAAAGTTGATGGATATAATTTTAAGTTAAGTAAAGACCTAAATTTCTGCGGAGCGCCATTAAATTGCGTCCAGCCGTTCTTAAGGGATACCCGGACAAACGTGTTTTTGTCTTTTGCCCCCCAGGGGAGAACGTGGGGGAATTTCTGAAAAGTTGATAGATATAATTTTAAGTTGGGTAAAGACCTAAATTCCTGTGAAATGCCGTTGAATTCTGTCCAGCCGTTCTTAAGTGATACCCAGACAAACGTGTTTGTCTTTTGCCCCCCAGGGAGGGAACGTGGGAGAATTTCTGAAAAGTTGATAGATATAATTTTAAGTTGGGTAAAGACCTAAATTCCTGCGAAACGCCGTTGATTTCTGTCCAGCCGTTCTTAAGTGATACCCGGACAAACGTGTTTTTGTCTTTTGCTCCCCACAGGGGTTGGGGGGGATGTGGGGGAATTTCTGAAAAATTGATAGATATAATTTTAAGTTAGGTAAAGATCTAAGTTTCTGTTAAGCGCCGTTGAATTCCGGCCAGCCGTTCTCAAGTGATGCCGACAAAAAAAAATGACATACAGACACGATGACACACACACAGGCAAAATTTTCTTAAGTCATTTTCGGCTTTCATGGTGTGTGAAATGTGAAGATATCGTAAAATTTTTCGATTCTGACAAATTTACAGACAAAAATCTGATTTTATTAATGTAGATACCTTACACTCACTATATACACAAATTAAAAAATGTGTATTTATGCACATTAGGTTCCATGCTAGCATGAATGTCTAAACTATCTTTTTGTACTAAATCGATGATACTTTTAAACTTTGTAATTCACTTTTTTCTTTAGAACCATTTTTGAGATAGGAAAACTAACTCCGCTATTTTCCACCAGGTGGCGCTGCAAGCGGTTAAACCTTATACTGCATGGCCACTTTGCTATACTTACATACCATTTTTATCACTATGGCTGCAGCCGTTTAGCAGTTAAAAGAGTTGGGACTGATTATTTTGGGCACCCTGTATTTTCTTTAGATCGTAAAGGTATTACAATGGGGCCTATTTCAGACCAAGACTTTTCAACAAAACAAAAAGTATCAAAATCAGAGCATCAGTTCAAAAGTTATGAGCTAACAAACATAAAAAAAAAACCCATACGGTTTGAATTGAGAGCCTTCCTTCTTTTTTGAAGTCGGTTAAAAAAGTGTCAATGTGTGTCAATGCATCAAGAATCTTCACTTTTCATTTTTAAATGAAATTGCCAAAGCAATAGGAGCCCTATATTGAAGCTGGCAAGCTAGCGCACTCACACAAATGTGAAATATGGAAATAAATCAAGTACAGCACACCTCTAACTTAATTGCAGCAAAAAATGCAAATTTAAAAGCAAATATAAGCTTTATCAGAATTATTATAAGCCGTATTCAATGATCATATATATAAAATTATGTAAACATAGTACTCAGTGCTGGTGATAAGTGTCATATTCATTATATAAATGCAATATTTTTCAAATGAATTATCATCTTTTGAAAATAAAAAATTAAATCCATGAAATGAAATAAATTCTACTTGTAATGGAATTGTATTAAAACTTACATGCTTATATTCTTGTAAACTGTTTTTTAAAAGTAAGTATCCATAAATTACTTATTTACAACAAAATTACTTCAATATAATATTATTCATATATACAGTCGAACCTCATTAACGGGAATCTCAAGGGGATAAAAAATTTGTTTATATTATCAGTAGTTCATGCTATCAGTAACTAATCTTCAAATTGATGGGGATTGTGCCATTGTGGAAACAGTTCATATTAAAAGTAATTCATGTTAACAGTGTTCTCGTTAACGAGGTTCAACTAAAATAAAATAATAAATTTTAGAGAAACAGAGAAGCCAATACTTAAAATTTTAAAAATTCAAATTCAAAAAAATCTCAATGAGGTGTGCACCTATAAGTTCTCAGACATCCATCTGAGAAGTTTTGTAGCGCTGCGATCAGAAGTGTAAGCACCAGAGTACAGGCATATAAATACACACAGATACTTCTCTTGTATTTCATTTATATAGAAAATAAGTTAAAATTAGTTTCAATTAAAATATAATTCAATTTGAACTTTATTTAAGTTAAAAAGAAAAAATATTATTATTATTACCTGTACAGCAAGCCACGTCTATATTAGTGATGTCCACTCTTCATTTCCAAAGCATTGACTGCCAGGGAGAGGTGCCTCAATCAGGTGGCTTTTTAATAAACACCACCCAATATGAAACACTCACCAGGCTTTTGCCTTTCTTATTCACAAATTTCAACAATATGAAGTGAGAACATGAGAACTGAGTATAGAGGATCATCCGGGTTGTACTCCTACTTCTTGAGATCTTCCATATTTTCTAAGCAGACACTTTCCACTTCTTTCTGGTCCAATTTTTTTGCACTTGACTTCTGTTGGTGGTGTCTCACTAAAAGGCCGATTCAGATTAACCTTGGCTATCCATGTATTGAATGTCCATCTAAAATTTTAAAATAAATAAAACAAAAGTAAATATCCAACTAAAAATAAAATTGACTAAGTAAAATAAAATTGTTTACAGTAAAATTGTGTCCTTCAGTCCTATCTAGTAAGCATTTTTGTCAGACTTTACGTTTCAGTGAGGTGCCAGATGTTCAAATCCGGCTCATGCATTATGTAAATAATTAAAAGATTTCAAATAATAGTACTTACAGTGCAGTCTATAGAGCATCTTTTTGTATAAATATATATTAAGAAATATAATTGTAAAATAATAATAATAATATGTAATAAAATTACTTACAGTGTGCAGATAGCATTGTGTCTCAACCACCGAGCATCCTTTCACGTAAAACACAATCTTTCACATGACTTTCTACAGGTAATAAATTGTGATATAATCATCATTTCATCCACATTTATAATTACTGACTAATCTTATGTACCTCTTCCTTGGTTCACTGACAATAAAAGTTTCTAGAATATATTTCTCGAGCATAAAAAAAAAAAGGTATGATTTAATACATGCTTGCTACAATAATCTGTTAGGCCCAATAATTGCGAGTCCTTAGTATTGTATAATTTCCCCCTCAAAATTCTGCTATTTTCTTCTAAATAATCATGGTTACTTAAAGCAGAAATATGATATATGGGCATTACTGCATCAATCGCATTTTCCGTTGCTCTTTTTGTGTTGGGTAGATGCACAAAGACAAAAGCATTTTCTTTGTGCTCAATGTACTTATCTTTGTGCTCTTTAGATATTTTTTTATCGCAATTTTGTGCTAAATGCAGATACATTATAAATATTTCGGTAATTCAATCGCTGATACAGAATTCTACTACTTGTAAATTTTACTGTAGTTACACTCCTTTTAAAAATGTTTTAGACAACAAAAGAATAAGTTGATAGAAAAAATGATGATTAGACAATTACAAATTATACTAAAAAAAAAAAAAAAAAAAAAATCTGAAGACGAAAACAAATAAAAAGCAATGTTAATAATTATATAACATTTAAAAATTAACTGAATCAGTAACCATTCTAAATAGTGTTTGTTTCTACGACATGAATGTTTAAAATGTTGTTAAGAATAAAACGAATTGTAATAAAAAATTTAAACTCAAATGCTGTAATTAAGCATAAATATATGTTATGAAGAGATATTGGAATGGAAATATGTTCAGGTAAAAACACTAACAATATGTATTTGTATATAAGAACAACGGAATATATGGGTGATTGCCAATCTAAAGGGTAGAAAACGAAGACTAATTTGAAAATATAAAAATTTTACCAAAAAAATGTAAAAAAATTCCTTAATTCCTTCTTGACAACTATGAATCTAATTTACTTGATGAGCTATCTCGTTAGCTATTTTTTGGTTGGTAATTAATTAATTTGAAAATTAATGTTTCAATGGAGCGGACATCACTGACCACGGAGTGGACTCTTATAAATATTCAAACCTGAAAGTTATGTTGCAGCTGTATCTTTTCACCCATATTGTTTTACTTGTGTTTTAGAAAATAATCAACAAATATTTTTACTTTAATTCGTTTGAAAAATGAAAAAAAAAATAGGAAAATAATTGTTAGTTCCGCATATTCTTTCATTTTTTTTTTTTTTTTTTTTTGTTTATGTGACTGATCTGATATGTTGAAGATACTTGTATTTCCTTGCTATTTTTCCTGTTAAAACTTGGAAGATTACTTTAAGTTTCTTCTTTCATTTTGCACCTTAAAAACTTTCTTTTATTGGCTCTTTTATAACCTTGCCAAAAATAATACATTTTCAATTTCTTTTGAATTTGCTTCTGTGATAATTTTTTTTCACTTTTCTCTTGGGTATTTCAGAATCAGTAGTATTGTTTTTGTATTTTTCAAGCTTCCTAACCAATTTTTTGTTTTCTTCTGTTTTCTTCGCGAAGCCTTTCACTGTTTTTTTTTTTTTTTTTTTTTTTTTTTAACCTTTTTTTTTCCACTTTCTAATCTGCTAGATGATTATACAGATGGTCTTGTTGTCAGAGATGGATTAATTTATGGTAGTGTGATGTTTATGGCTGCTGAACGAGGTGTCGCAGGTCGCAGGAGGTGTATCATCTCTGAGATGTTCTTCAAAGATTATGCTGTTTCTTCAATCTCTCCCTTTGATTTCTGTTTTGGTTCTTCCATTTTTTCCTAACACTTCTTCTCATTCGTTCAGACATTTCAACTACAGTATTCTTCCTTCTGTAATATATTTATCTTTCTTTAGCTTTTCCTTCTTCACGTCTTGCGGGATCATTTCTTATGCTCCTATTATACACAAAGATGTTTCACGCGACTTTCATTTCATCAATTTTTGGAAGCTGTAAACCAAAAGAAGGTTACAATAGTTGAATCAAAAATTGTTCGAAAAACTGGTTTACCCGGTGTACAGTACATGTCATGGCACACCTATTTATCGCTGTTTTAACGGGGACGACATGAGAAAGCGAAGAGAACAACGGTGAATGAATTCCCACCGGCGCTGTCTTTTCTCGTCACATAAAAAGCTTTCTTTTCACTGGTTTATCACAGTCTGACTCAGCCAGAAAAAAATTTTCGTATTCCCAATTTCTATTACACTGGGCATTGACGTAATTTGAGCCAAATTAACAATTGTCTCAAAAGTTGTAGCGAAAAGGTGTTGTGTGTAATAGGAGCATTAGTCTTTCTCTTGCTCTCTGCATATATATATATATTTATATTTATTTATTTATATATTTATTTATTTTTTTTATTTTATTTTATTTTTTATTTTTTTTTTTTTTTGTTCGTTACGTTTTTCTGTAGTTTGGCTGGAAAGTTTCTTTTTCTTGTTATTTTTCTTGTCTTTTTGATTTTCAACTGCACCTAATTTTCTTTTTGACTGAGTTTAAGCTATGGCTTGTGCACATTTGTTTGTCCTGCATTGGGTTACATGTGAATTTCCATATTTCTTGAACGGCATAGTAAATTTCTGCAAAGAAAACAATTATATATTTTAAGTATTGTTTTTATAAAAAAGTTATTCAATTAATAAAAATACAAAACACTTTTAGTTTTGCTGTAAAACAAAATATTTTTATTTTTATTTTTTTCTTCTGAAACTAAATTTAATTATATTTTTGCAATTATTTTTCTAAAGAGTTATGTCACCTTTTCTACATTTTACCTTTAAAACTTAAAAAAAAAAAAAAAAAAAAAGACATATAGTAAGCATCATACCTTTTGCATTACTCCGTAAACAACACTCATAAAACTGTTCTTAAATTTATATTATACGAATTCTGTTCTTACATTTAAACCATGAAGAGAAATGCTTAACAGTTCAGTAAAAAATAGCAAATACTGTTTTAAAGAAGTTGAAATGACATTTTTAGAAAATCACGAAAAAAATATAAAAGTTAGGGGGGGGGGGGATATATTTTCATTTGCACCTTAAGCAATCAGTAGGCTAACAAAAAAAAAGGGGGGGGGGGGTAAAATTTATTTATGAAATATATTTAACTTATTTTTCAAGTATATCTATTTTTAAGATTAATTTTGAAAGTATCCACTCCTTGATCAAATGATGTCTACGGAGTGGAAGTCCACGGAGTAGACAGAATGTCTGATTTTGAATTTTAAGGAACAAAGCAACAATGTCAGGAACAATTTAACTTTAGTGTCGAATTAAGCCTTATAATAATTAATTATAGTAATAATTAGATAATAAATAATCCTTATAATTACCTGTATACTTCTGACCACGGAGTGGACTGATGAGATAGCCAAATAGAGGTATCTCAGATGAAATCTATTTTAACAGAACGAAATTAAACATTGAGTTCAGCACATGTAGGTGAAAACAAAGATGGCTACCCCCTCTTTCTTCTCAGTTACACACTGGTGACAGGCTGTGCCATCTACTGAACTTTGTGAGAAATTAAATAGTTGTCCACGGATTGGACACATTTCATTAGGGACATTTGTTATAAATTAATTAAAAAAACAAGATTCATTTTATAACTCTAAAATTTAATAAATATATTTTTAAGGATAACTATGTTCTGCTTAAATCAAAATGTAATTAAAAAACATTAATACTAAGCTTGAAAATAATGCTATATTCTGCAGACTTTCTTTGGGGACAGTCCACGGAGTGGATATTCCAGGTTTTATCGATAGATTTCTAAGAAAAATAAATAACATTAAAAACTTTTATAATAATATTGAACTAGAGAAAATCGTAAAAAATAGCCTTGCTGTAAATTTTTTTCTGATTAAAAATATTTTATATTTTTGAGTGCTAAGGGACATGGTTTCTACCCTTTGTGTTGGCAATGACCCATAAGTACTTTTACCAGGCTTTTAGCGTGCGTGCATCATTTGTTTACGTTTAATAAGGCATTCAAACATACTTTAGAACCAGAGTACCTAATTAAGAATTAATTTTTTTACGAAATAATAGAAGAGAAGTGTAAAAATAAACTCACCTATCAGTCTCGTGTGAAAGACGATACTCAATCTCTGAAAATATATCCAATACACAAATTCTTGAAAGGCAAAAACGACATTTAAATTTTTTTTGCATCATATAGAGAAAATAAGTCTGTTCTTTCCGAAATGTTTCTGGACAGAGAAACCACAAAAAAAAGTATCTTCGTCGTCATCATCAGAAAACAAAATTTGTAATAGAACTTCCAAAAGTTGAAAAAGTAAGTAATAAACAAACACTCTGCACTGCATTGAAAGATTTATATATATGCATTCATACTTAACAAAAATAAATTAATTACTTATCTCATCTGCAGTTTTAATAGGAAATCCTTAACATTTTGATTCTACATAGTAAAAAACCAACATTCAAAACACAAGAAACTTTAGAAAATAATAAAAAAAATGAGCAAACGCACGTAATGTAATGGACGATGGATATCGTAACTGGCGGAATAATCCCTTATATTATTAAAATCTCCTTATATTATAAAAATCTGTACGCGTGTGTGTGTCTGTGTGTCTGTGAGAAACGGCTTGACGCAGCTAAGGCTCCGCCGCTAAAGGTCGCACGGACTTCGAACAGGTACCGTCGGACAGAGAATTTATCGCAGATCTGGGTTATCTAATTTGCTAAACGATGCGACCCTAATTAGCGGAGATATTAATTAAAATGTCGACCATTGTCTAACGAAAAATGACCCAGAATTCATGATTAAATGCTTAAAAAGCGACATTTTTACGGAAAAGGTGGAAAATAAATTAGAAATATCAGTCGTATTGTTACAAACAAGATACCATTGGAAAGGGCTTTTTTTTCTTAAACCGATGGTTTAAACGGCTTATCGATCGGACAATTAGATTTTTTAAAATTAACTAAACTATAAAAAAATATTGGCAACAAATCACAAGAATCTTAGCTTTGCAGACTTTTCGTCTACAGCAGTCTTCAACGGAAACACATCTGGTATTTAATGAAGTCACGTGTTTCGTACTGCGATTAAAAATTGCAATTTTCTATTTTCTTCAATTTTTCAAATTTTACACATTTTATTTAGTATATAATATTTACACCACAAAACAAACTTGCATTTCAAATTTCATCGATTTTGGTCAATAAACAAAAGATTCACATTTTAATTGCAAATTAAATTTTATCTTTACACGCCGGACATTTTTGCAATATTCTAATACGCGTATTTCAATTTCTAATTACGATTAATTTATTTTTTATACATCATACGAAAGATATTTTAAAGTTCTTTTACGTAATTCAAAGTTTTCAACAGATTTACACGTTTTGAGGTCTCCTGAATCAGTGTTCTTTTATGGCGCTGTAATATTTTCAAATTTCAATATTTCAATTTCTAATTATGATTAAATTATTTTTAATACTTAATTCGAAAGATATTTTAAAGTTCTTTTATATTATCGAAAGTTTTCACCAGATTTACACGTTTTGAGGTGTCCCGAATGAGTTTTCTTTTGTATCTCAGATACTAATTATAATAATTTCATAAGTAATACATCATTAGAAAGCTTTTTTGATTTGGAATCGAACAGTGGAATACAGAAATTTCTACCGCCAGATGGCGCTGTAAAATTTTCAAATTTCAATTTTTCAATTTCTAATTATGATTCAATTATTTTAATACATCATTCGAAAGATATTTTAAAGTTCTTTTAAATTATCGAAAGTTTCCACCAGATTTACACGTTTTGAGGTGTCCTGATTACGTTTTCTTTTGCATCTCAGCCAAATGAGTTAGATCGTTCAAAATTGGTATACGTAGGTTAATTAAGAGGGCCTGAAAGGGTGGAGAAGAAATAGGCGTGCACCGCACGCGTATCCCTTAACTTGTGCGCGCGCAGCGCGCAGGCGACTGCGGTGCCGACGGCAGTGGGAACGCGGTGCGATTTTTTTCCCCGATCAGAAATGTTTTTTTTTAGGGGGCACGAAGGCTCAGGGAAGGAATACGCGCGCGCAGCGCGTGTATCCCTGAAGTTGTGCGCGCGCAGCGCGCACGGGACTGCGCTGCCGAAGGCAGTGGGAACGCGGTGCGATTTTTTTCCCGATCAGAAATATTTTTTTTAGGGGGCACGAAGGCTCAGGGAAGGAATACGCGCGCGCAGCGCGTGTATCCCTGAAGTTGTGCGCGCGCAGCGCGCACGGGACTGCGCTGCCGAAGGCAGTGGGGACCCGGTGCGAGTTTTTACCCGATCAGAAATGATTTTTTTTAGGGGGCACGAAGGGTCAGGGAAGGAATACGCGCGCGCAGCGCGTGTATCCATTCAGTTGTGCGCGCGCTGCGCACACGGTACTGCGCTGCCGAAGGCAGTGGGGACCCGGTGCGAGTTTTTACCCGATTAGAAGTGTTTTTTTTAGGGGGCACGTAGGGTCAGGGAAGGAATACGCGCGCGCAGCGCGTGGGGACCCGGCCCGACTTTTTACCCAATCAGAACTGATTTTTTTTTTAAATTTCTTTTCTTAACACTAAAAGTTTCTGTTAGTGATTCATTATTTTTAGTGATTCATTTGAAAATACTGACCCGCTAGTGGGCGAAGCCAGCTAGTCTCCTTATATTATTAAAATCTGTACGCGTGTGTGTGTCTGTGAGAAACGGCTTGACGCAGCTAAAGCTCCGCCGCTAACGGTCGCACGGACTTCGAACAGGTACCGATGGACAGAGAATTTATCGCAGATCTGGGTTATCTAATTTGCTAAACGATGCGACCCTAATTAGCGGAGATATTAAGTTAAATGTCGACCATTGTCTAACGAAAAAACGATTCGAAATCGCGGGCGACGGCCATTTTGTTACGGAACAGCCTACCTCGAAAGAAAAAGCAAAGAGAGAAAATTTCGGGGGTTTTTGTAAAGCGATCCTGTTTGAACGGTTAGACGTATCGAAAATACACCTGTAGCAAAAGAAAGAGCATTTATTACCGATTCTTACGGTACAATTTTTTTTTTTAAATACGGAATTTTTTATATTTTTAAAAAAAGTTTTAAAAAGGGTCGAAAATTTTTCTTTTTCGCGATTGTCTTTTTCGAAACGCCCTCTACGACCGAGTAAAAGTTCCATTTCTTAACAACTGGTATACAAAGAAACGCCATTTAATCCTCTTTCGAACCATATAAACATTTTTACAAAATACGGATTAGCGATCCATATTTTTAGATTTTACGAAACATCGATTTTTTCGCAAAACATTTTATAGCTCAAAAGCGTTTAGAGATAAATCATTTCTTTTTTTTTTTTTTTGCATATAGATCTAGCTTACATAATTAATTTCCCAAAAGATTGAGCGAAAATTTCAAAAACTGAATAAGTTATAAATTTTTTAATTTCACGCTTGAAACCCATTGAAATAGAATACCCGACCTTCCTTCAATGAGATTCTATTACGTGTTCATTGCCGCTTTTCGTTACCATGGGAACCAGTTCAACGAAGAGAGATTTCTGCTTTCTCGACGAAAGCAAAGAAAAAAAAAAAAAAAGCAGCGATAAATGAGGTCACGTGTTTTGGTTCTGCGATTAAAAATTGCAATACGCGTATTTCAATTTCTCAGCTACTAATTAAAATAATTTTATAAGTAATACATCATTAGGAAGCTTTTTTGAATTGGAATCGAACAGTGGAATACAGAAATTTGTACCGCCAGATGGCTCTGTAATATTTTCAAATTTCAATATTTCAATTTCTAATTATGATTAAATTATTTTTAATACATCATTCGAAAGATATTTTAAAGATTTTTATATTATCGAAAATTTTCACCAGATTTACACGTTTTGAGGTGTCCTGAATCAATTTTCTTTTATGCCGCTGTAATATTTTCAAATTTCAATACTTCAATTTCTAATTATGATTAAATTATTTTTAATACATCATTCGAAAGATATTTTAAAGTTCTTTTAAATTATCGAAAGTTTTGAACAGATTTTCACGTTTTGAGATGTCCTGAATACGTTTTCTTTTATATCTCAACTACTAATTAAAATAATTTCATAAGTAATACATCATTGGAAAGCTTTTTTGAATTGGAATCGAACAGTGGAATACAGAAATTTGTACCGCCAGATGGCGCTGTTATATTTTCAAATTTCAATATTTCAATTTCTAATTATGATTAAATTATTTTTAATACATCATTCGAAAGAAATTTTAAAGTTCTTTTAAATTGTCGAAAATTTTCACCAGATTTATACGTTTTGAGGTGTCCGGAATCAATTTTCTTTTATGGCGCTGTAATATTTTCAAATTTCAATATTTCAATTTCTAATTATGATTAAATTATTTTTAATACATCATTCGAAAGATATTTTAAAGTTCTTTTAAATTATCGAAAGTTTTCACCAGATTTACACGTTTTGAGGTGTCCTGATTTCGTTTTCTTTTGCATCTCAGCCAAATGAGTTAGATCGTTCAAAATTGGTATACGTAGGTTAATTAAGAAGGCCTGAAAGGGTGGAGAAGAAATAGGCGTGCACCGCGCGCGTATCCCTTAACTTGTGCGCGCGCAGAGCGCACGGGACTGCGCTGCCTGTTCGATCCATGGCATTTTAATATTTTAAAATTTCAATTTTTAATTATAATTAAATTATTTTTAATACATCATTTGAAAGATAAGTTTTCACCTGATTTACACGTTTTGAGGTCTCCTGATTAGGTTTTCTTTTGCATCTCCGCTAATTGAGTTAGACCATTCAAAATTGGTATACATAGGTTAATTAGGAGGAGCTGAAAGGGTGGGGAAGAAATAGGTGTATACCGCGCGATGCGCGCGAGATTTCACTCGATTTACACGTTTTGAGGGGTCCTGATTAGGTTTTCTTTTGTATCTCAGCTACTAATTAAAATAATTTCATAAGTAATACATCATTAGAACGCTTTTTTCATTTGGAATCGAACAGTGGAATACAGAAATTTGTACCGCCAGATGGCGCTGTAATATTTTCAAATTTCAATATTTCAATTTCTAATTATGATTAAATTATTTTTAATACATCATTCGAAAGATATTTTAAAGTTCTAAAATTATCGAAAATTTTCACCAGATTTACACGTTTTGAGGTGTCCCGATTCAATTTTCTTTTATGGCGCTGTAATATTTTCAAATTTCAATTTCTAATTATGATTAAATTATTTTTAATACATCATTCGAAAGATATTTTAAAGTTCTTTTATATCATTCAAAGATTTCAACAGATTTACACGTTTTGAAGTGTCCTGAATTCGTTTTCTTTTGTATCTCAGCTACTAATTAAAATAATTTCATAAGTAATACATCATTGGAAAGCTTTATTGAATTGGAATCGAACAGTGGAATACAGAAATTTGTACCGCCAGATGGCGCTGTAATATTTTCAAATTTCAATATTTCAATTTCTAATTATGATGAAATTATTTTTAATACATCATTCGAAAGATATTTTAAAGTTCTTTTAAATTATCTAAGTTTTCGCCTGATTTACATGTTTTGAGGTGTCCTGAATCAGTTTTCTTTTATGGCGCTGTAATATGCGCAGAGCGCACGGGGCTGCGCTGCCGAAGGCAGTGGGGACCCGGTGCGAGTTTTTATTCGATGAGAAATGATTTTTTTTAGGGGGCACGGAGGGCCAGGGAAGGAATACGCGCGCGCAGCGCGTGTATCCCTTAAGTTGTGCGCGCGCACGCGACTGCGATGCGAAAGGCAGTGGGGACCCAGTGCGAGTCTTTTCCCGATCAGAAATAATTTTTTTTAGGGGGCACGAAGGCTCAGGGAAGGAATACGTGCGCGCAGCGCGTGTATCCTTGAAGTTGTGCGCGCGCAGCGCGCACGGGTCTGCGCTGTCGAAGGCAGTGGGGACCCAGTGTGAGTTTTTACCCGATCAGAAATGATTTTTTTTAGGGGGCACGAAGGGTCAGGGAAGGAATACGCGTGCGCAGCGCGTGTATCCCTTATGTTCTGCGCGCGCAGAGCGCAATGTACTGCGCTGCCGAAGGCAGTTATGGTGCCTATATTACTAGAGTGACGATAGTTCTCAGTGCGCAACCGCTGTGGATGAAATCTTGGGTTGCTTGCGTGAGCTACGAGTGGGGTTGATCCTTTCTAGATATGACCTTTATCTTACGTTGGCGAGAAAATGCTTCTGGTAAACATTTACTTTTCTGGCGGGATATTTAATTTTCTTAGAAGTAAAAAAGACCTAATTTATTCATAATTCGTTTAAATTGTATTGAAATTAAGCATTTTCTTTTCACTAAATTATTTTTAGTTTTGTCAAATAACAAGTTATCGATAGACTTAAATTGCCAAATTTATTAAAAAAGAAAAAAAAAAAAAAAAAAAAAAAAAGGAAAACTCAAATTTACGACTTTTAACAATTTTATTTAATAATTATTTTTATTTTTTCTGTGTGTTAATTTTCGATTTATTATTATTATTATTATTAAACCATTATTTTTAACTTAGATTTTTAAAAACCAAAAACATACTGAACTAAAGAATTTTATTGTTTATAGTGAACTAAGGGAAACTTTTCATAGAATTCATAATGCATCCCGATTTAATTTCATTATTTTTTTTCATTTTGTTGCACAAAAATTCTTTTAAGTAAACTTTAGTATTTTTTCCTAAATAAGTTTAATTTCTGAAATAATAAGAATATAAAAATAAATTAGTCATTTCTAATTCTTTACAGATTTTTTTATTTTGATATTATGTTCACGATTTAAGAGGGATGGGGAGGGAAAGAAAATATTGTCCTATCTTCAAGGTTCTGAAAAAGTGGTACTTTTAGGAAGATACAGTGCATTGTTGCTTTCACACTACACTTGTGCCTTATTGATAAATATATGAGCTCAAATTGTTTCTACCCCAAAAAATTATTGCAGACTTTCATAATTTATGGTTTTTGAATTATTTGTTTAAATTAATTAATTAATTTTAAATTAACTAATTATGTTTTATTTTTTTTATTTATTTGTTTTTTCTTACATTTGTGGGAATTAGTGTTACTAAAAAATAAATATGTATACATTTTGTATTTAGAATATTTTAAAAGTAAAGTATGCCCATAGTTTCGTTGTGAAAATATTGACATATGCAGTAAAAATATGTAAATAGTATATGTAAAATGTGTGCACTTAAAACTTTGACTATCATTTTATATTTTAACCACTAAATAGTATTCTAGGTGATCATTTTCGACCATTAAATTGCCAAGATTGATGCGAACAATGTATAGTAAATTGTTAGACGATTTAAGTATAAAAATCACATAATCTCTTAAATGTAATTGAAAATTAATCGCAGAAAGAACTGTCAAGTACATAAAGAAAATAATAAATAAACAATCGAAAATGTAAAAATTCTTACTTCACATAAATAGCTTAGTTAGTTCCCAATTAAGACGTTTAACTTTGGAGGCCCAAAGTTCTCTCCGGGATCTTTAGGAAACACTTTTAACTTATAGTATTGCTCAGATCTGTTTGAGCAGTTAAAAGCAGAACAGCCCGTCATTTTTTAGCAAAAAAAGAAAACTGAAATTTTGATTACAACAATAATAAAAGTAAATGAACGGTAGAAGGGATGTATATAAGAAAATAAGCAAATTTTTAAATGTATAAAATAAATAATTTAAATTGATACTAACTGTCAATTTTTTATGTGCATATTCTGTATGAATGTGCTTAATGGATCTGCGAGGAAGGCCAGGAAATATTGATAAGAACATTTATCAATAAAATTTAAAACGGTAGCATTTTATTTTGCTTTCTTTTTTTTCTTTTTTCTTTTGTCTTTTTTTTTTTTTTTTTTTTTTTTTAGATTTAAATATATTTAAGCAATCATTCACCTACTTTACATATTAACTATCTTAACTATCATGTTTGATACATTTATACACTATAGAAGTTGAGATCTAGCTTTCCTAAAAAATCAGGAATTTCAGCATAGTAGCACCATTTGTCAACTAATATGCACCAAAAGTTGAAAGACTCCAGTTTATGCCAAAGTGTGACAAAATAAAAACTTTCGTAAAATATTGTGCATTAGAATCTTTATCTCGAGGTACCACAAAATTTTTGTAACAGAGAAAGAAAGAGAGGTTTTTAAAATTAGACTTTATTTATTTATTTTTTTAAAAATTGTAAGCACTATAATTAAACGGGGTGGGGAGGGTTAGGAGGGCGGATGCTCCCCTCGCATAGAATTTTATGCCAAATAAAATAATGACCTACACCTTTTTTAGATTAATTTTAGAGTACATTGAACTATATTATTTTACCTTACTGAACTTAATATGCGATCTGTCTTTATAACATTGAAATGCAGTGTAAGAAAAAGTCGTGTGAGTGACATACCATATAATTTAATCTAAAATCGTATCATCATTCTTTTTCTAATTAAAGGTATCACCAGATTTAATTCACACCTTGTGTAAACATTTCTAGGGGCGAAATAATATGCCTCCCACAACATAAATGTTTTAACAAACAATTAATTAGAAACACGTTTGTAAAATATTTAAATATATTTATAAATTTTAATGCTTTAAAAACTCACTATTAAAAAAAAAAAAAAAAAAACCCTAATGAATTAATTTTTAGTTATTTTATTTTTATCTTTATTTTCAAAATAGTAAATAGCTATCAATTTTATTGAAGAAAATTAAATATTAATTCGTAATTAGTCAGACGTAATAAATAAGAAACAATTTATATACATATTCCTTAGTACATACTCTTACACATAATACTACCTTACCTTACTGAACTTAATATGCGATCTGTCTTTATTACATTGAAGTGCAGTGTAAGAAAAAGTCGTGTGAGTGACATACCATATAATTTAATCTAAAATCGTATCATCATTCTTTTTCCAATTAAAGGTATCACCAGATTTAATTCACACCCTGTGTAAACATTTCTAGGGGCGAAATAATATGCCTCCCACAACATAAATGTTTTAACAAACAATTAATTAGAAACACGTTTGTAAAATATTTAAATATATTTATAAATTTTAATGCTTACAAAACTCACTATTTAAAAAAAAAAAAAAAAAAAAAAGAAAGAAAAGAAAGAAAGAAACTAATGAATTAATTTTTAGTTATTTTATTTTTATCTTTATTTTCAGAATAGTAAATAACTATCAATTTTATTGAAGAAAATTAAACATTAATTCGTAATTAGTCAGGCGTAATAAATACGAAACAATTTATATATTCCTTAGTACATACTCTTACGCATAATACACACAGAGATACACGCTTATAAAGCTTTTAGCTTTCTCTGAGAAAAGATGTCAAAACACTGGCTGAGAATCTCTCGCCAAGTATCATGTTAAATATCGCCAAATGTTTCAACTTTGCTTTATCAATGAAATCATTATTTTTTAAAATTTAAATAGCACAAAAATAGGACAAAAGTAATATATTTAATAAATAAGATGATTACAGATCAGTTATGACAATAATCATAGAGTATTTTTTCTATTTATATCAATTTATAAGCTGTGAAACAGGCTAGTAAAAGAATCTGCCTACCTCGTCCATCAATAAAGTTAATAAAACAGATTAATAATTAACATTATTCAGTAAAATATGTTTTGATATTTTACAAATAATCTTTCTTAATGTATTTCTGAAAGAAAAAAAAATCAAATTTACTTAATATCAAGAGATAAAAATGCTTTTTTCGACATATGCGAAACTCTCAATGTAAAACCTATGGAGCATCATCCAACAATCGCCCCGGGCGGCTGATGGTCAGTCTCGTCCAATGAGAATCTGTCACGGATCTGTCGCCACTCTTATCTTATCGAGGCACCCTAAAGGCAGTGGGAACCCGGTGCGAGTTTTTACCCGATCAGAAATGATTTTTTTAGGGGGCATGTAGGGTCAGGGAAGGAATACGCGCGCGCAGCGCGTGTATCCTTTAAGTTGTGCGCGCGCACGCGACTGCGCTGCCGAAGGCAGTGGGGACCCGGCCCGACTTTTTACCCAATCAGAAATGATTTTTTTTTTTTAATTTCTTTTCTTAACACTAAAAGTTTCTGTTAGTGATTCATTAATTTTAGTGATTCATTTGAAAATACTGACCCGCTAGCGGGCGAAGCTCGCTAGTCGGATGCGATAAAATTGGTCCCAGAATTGCTTTGGGCTTATGGGATAGGCGGATGACGTCAAAATGACGTCACTAACGAACGTATCGCCCATTTTATCGCATTCGGACGTACTCAGAATATTTAAACTTTCTCTTCTCACTACAACTATGCAGTTCCCTCCTTCCATATATCTGAAAACTTTTTATGCATTACTTTATTTTATGTCATGAGTGACTTCATAAAATTTTTACTGAATTTAATTTGAATGAAGTTTTTAGTATGCACTAAGCATAAATATTAGAATTTAATGGACCCCCCCCCCCCCCGAAGAAAAAAAAAAGTACCAATTGTTTTCTTAAATTTCTAGTATACAGTATACTGCAGTAATGTTAAATGAAATGTATTGTTAACGATCTCAGACGGAAATGCCTCACTCACTAGGCTCTTTCCATTTTGAAATATTTTATTATATACAGTTTCATATTTCAGTTTTGACACAACTCCATATGTATACTATTTGCATTAATTCAATTCTCATAATACTGCATTATTATGCAAAATTTTGACTTATTTTCCTATCTTAAAAAAATCTAAAATTTTAGTATCTTATGAAATTTTCAATTAAAATATTCAGAGACAATGACTTTTATACCACTGTCATGAATCGTATTTTAAAACTAGTTTAATATCATTATGATTAAGATATTCCAAATAATTCCTGTTTATGTAGAATTTTTTTCTTATTTTTTCATGTTTAAAAAAGATCATACATTACAAATAACTAATGAAGTTTTTGAAGTAGAATGTGTTCATAGTTATTAATTCCAGCATCAAACATGTATTTTTACAAATTCAATATGACTGCTTGTTTTTTCTCAGTTTCTTTATACTTCTCATTATTGAGCTTAATTTTTTACAGATGGATCCAAGACAAGTGTCTTATTTGTGGCATTACCTCTAGTAAAACTGTTTTTAGTTCTCAACTTACTAGCTTTTTATATTTTCTCAGCGAAGATTTTTTTTTTTTTTTTTTTTTTTTTTTTTAACATTAAAGTTCCACTCAATTTTATTTCACCTCACCCCAATAGGAAATTTATCTTCAGAGACTCAGAGAATTCTGGATTCATTTTAAACTACGGAAATTTAATAGTGGGAAATCAAACCATAGAATTGCCTTTATATGATTACATAACTTGTTGCTATTAATGTCTTGAAAATTATCTAGAAAACTTGGAACATTCTCTGAGTACCACCGGTCGGGCAAAATGATTCTGCTAATTGAGATCAGGGAAGGGGCTGGCACCTGGGATAACAACAAAAACCCTAATCAGTGAAATTGCAGATGAAGCCTCCAGGTGTCAGGCAAATAATGCCGGCAAAAGCCCAATTAATTAAGTGGGTTGGGGACAAAATATCGCCAACATAAATGAATACAAAGCAAAAATGAGTGTAATTATTTGTAATGTTGTATAAAATTTCATGACAACACATACCTTAGTCGGAGCACTGACATTCTGACAAACCTACAACAAAAATTTTTATCAATTTTACTTAAAATAGTTTAAAAACTATATTTATTAACTTTTGTCAAGATTAGTCATAATGAATTCAATTGTGCTTATCAATTTTAAAATTTTTAATTCAAGTTTGTGAACAGTGTTCAGCTTTAATGTCAGCAGTGATGTACACGATTTTTAAAAGGTATTTTGAATAGTGAAAAGCAAGAGCTAAAATAACTTAAAAATAAACATACATAAAATAATGAAATTCAACTCTATGATTTAATTAATTAATTATTTACTTATTTTAATTAATTAATTAATATTTATAAGGTCATGTGGCCCCCGCCAGAGATCACGCGTGACACAAAATCAAAATTTCAAATAGATCATACTATTTTTTTGACGTGATATTTTGTCCAGATCCCTAAATAAGTATATGTATAATATATATATATATTTACTTAATTGGGCTTTATGTATAATATGTGTACAAAAAAATTAAGAAGATAATCCATTATTAAGAGCTTTCTATATAATCTGCAACATTAGATGATGTGTGATAGTGATATTCAAATTTTATTATATTTCTCCGTAGACTCATGGTATATTAAATATTAATGGTGCTTGGCGTGGGATTATAAAAATAAGACAAACAACAATGCCAAATAGAATAATAGTAGAGCAGACCGCTGTTTCGGTAGCGGTTAGCATACAGTCTTCATGCTAAATGCTACTGAAACAGCTGGCTGTTCTACTAATATTTTTATTTGGTGTTTTAGATGTTGTTGTTTGTCTTATTTTTATACTCATGGTATAGGTACTACTTTAGCATAAATTACCAGACATTTAGTGAAATATTTAAAAAAATACTGGCTGAATAATATCGAAATATTAAGAGTGTAAAGAAAGCACTACATCTCCTATTACAGTGAAAGTTTTGCCACAAAAGCAAAAACGGGACCAGTAAAAAAATAAAATTGTTTAGAATTATCCTGTTAAAAGTTACACCCGAAGGTACAAATATTAAATATCTAATCAGTGAAATATGAGCATTTTTACAAAATATTTAACTATGCATGTGCAAGCTTCAACAAAATTTCTTTTGTATAATTGGATAGCCCAATGTATTGAACTACCGTAAAATCCCGATTATAAGCCCTCCGTTTTTCAAATGCAAAACCAGTAAAAAGTAGGGAGGGGCTTATAATCAGGATTATTAGAAATTTCTTTTTTAAAAAGTTGTGGTGGCACCATCTACCACCAGAGTAAAACTAATATTAATCATCTAATCCAGAATTGAATGTAACTTACAGAAATAAATTTAAAATTATTAATTTAAAATTATTTTATTATTAATTTTAATTGATAATTTTAATTAATTTTTTCATATGGTTAATATGAAAGACTAGTTAAAAAAAAAAAAAAGACTAATTTTGGTAAAGTAAAGGCAAGGTAAATCTTGAAAGGTTATCAAACATTAATTGAGTGTTTATAAATTAATAAGAGTATATATTTAGGTGAATATTAAATGCATAAAACTCATTTTATATATTGTTAAACATAACATTTTACAAAAATGTGACAATCTTTTTAATTGAAATAATTAAAAGAAAAGCTAATAACTTTTTACTTTCCGAACACTATAGTGAGGAAAGTATTGTAATCATGTCAAAAATCCGAATTCGAGATTTTGATGTTTCTATACGTTTTGAGGTCCCCTGAGTCCGTTTTCACTATTAAATTTTGCGGTAAAAAAATATTTTTAAAAAATACATTTGTTTAAATTCATTAAATATACATAAGATTTCAGAAAATAATTTTTTACTCAAAATGAAAAAAGTGGAGAGGGGGGCTTATTTTTAGGATTATGCAAAAAATCCAAATTTGCCTAAAAGTGGGAGGGGGCTTATTTTCAGGGGGGGGGGGTATAATCAGGATTTTACGGTAGATACTAATATGAAAACCCCAAATAAATATTATGTAAATTCAAACAGAGTATTCAAAAGAATTAACTGAATTTCAATTCCTTAAAAAAAAAAGGAAAATGATGAGGGTGTTTTTATCAATATTTATTCACATTCGATGGTAATTTATATTACCATTAATTGCATCAAAATGAAAATGAGCAAACTCCCTTACAATACATCCTTCCCCCCCCCCCCCCCCCAAAGGAACTGGATATGATTTTCGTATTATTGCATAAAACTTACACGATATTTGTTCGTCATTTTTAAATAAGTTGCTTAATACATTTGGCCATTAAATTATGAAAATAGATTTTGTTAAAGCTTGTACATGCAAAATTAAAGCTTATTTAGGAAAAATGCTTATTATTTCATAAAAACGTAGATCTTAACGCAATTTTCTATGATAATGCAAAAGTTTTCAGACATAAACAATAAATTTTTGCAGTTAAGATGCACTTTATTTACGTTATGAAAACTATTAGCTCAGGAGACAAAATCTGATGTATTAATTTTTCTTTATCAACTTAATTCAGAGGTTTTAAATGAAAAAGTTGCTAGTATTACAATAACTGTGAAAATTAGTAATAAAGTAAATAATTTGGTCCAGGTATATACAGGCTATGTTTATAAAGTAAATTTAACAATGAAATTTAAAATCTGCCCAAATTCCTGAAGAATTTAAGGATACTCTATTTTGATATATGTAAGAGATAGTTGATGATGTTAATATTACTTTAAAAGCATGTTGAACATGATCTATAGTATAAAAAGCACCACAGAACGGATATTTAAAAGTAATAAGTAAAACACTTTGAATAAACACCATAACATGCAAGTACTTGCAACAATTGTTTCAGGTTGAAAAAATACATGACCCTTCGTCAGGCAAACAAAGTAGGCACTAGTGCTACAAACAAAGCGTTCTTGCATTTTATGGTGTTTATTCAAAAATTTTTACTTATTATGATACATATAATGCAAAATTCTATATAACGCACAACCTAATGTTTTTAGGTTTGCATTATAAAGTTATTCTACTGCATGTTAAATATTTCTTTCATTCTGATTGCTGTATGCTGTGGTGCAGTATGCTTTTCATGTAGACCTGTGTAATTACTCAAAGGGCAAGGCACTGTTACATGCCTTGTGTGTGTTGTTAAATTGAAATAAATGTGAATTATTACTGTTATAAAGAAGACATTTTTTTTGAGGGGTTCACAAACTATAGTACACAATGTTAAGTGTTAAAAATGCAATATAACAAAAAAATTCTACAATTTTGAACCCCCCCCCCCCCCATCATCTGAAAATGGCTTTGGTTGGTTATGATGTGTTTTTAGACTAAAGTATTCTTTGTTTTAAAGTATATAGTGTTAAAAGCAGGTACTGTAAAAAAAATACTGTTAGACTTCATCTTCTTTTATCACAATCTATCTTTCATTTCACATTTAATTGAGAACTACAAAATCTGCACAACTCAAATTTTGTTGATTTCAGTTCATAAAAGAAATATTATATTTAAGCCAGAAAGATTGGATAAATCTAACAAAATGAAGAAAGTGCACTACAGAAGCATTCCACTGTAGTAGTACATGTAAGAAATCTGTGCTTCCTTTTTTTTTTTTTTTTGGGGGGGGGGGAGGAATATTACTATGTTTAAGTACAATTTAATTTTTTTTCTACATTCTTATGCCACATTAAGAAGTACATAATAAAGGAATAAATTAAAACGAGTAGTGATGTGAGGCTAAAAAAATTTCTGTGTTTTTCAGGAAAATTTCCAAAGCAAAAAAAGCAATTATTTTAGTAAATTTTTTACATCCAATTTAAACTTTTTTTACACTAATCACAGTTAAGTTTCAATAATGTTGGATATTAGTATAAAAAAACAAAAGTTTTTTATTAGATATTTAAAATATTACCATATTTTTGAGCAACTTGCTCAAGAAGGAGAAGGTTAATATAATACAAGTTATCTATAGTTGCTAATTAGAATTTTGAATGTCCTTTCAACATCTTTGTGTGAATGCAGTTATAAAGCATTTGGTGACATAATAAAATATAACATTGAAATATTAGTCACTGCGGTACTGCTGAGCATCTATTTTTAAAGATATTCATTTGATAAATGACGATACAGCGATGCTTTTCAAACTATGGCAGCAATTTTGATTTAGGTCATTTCATGGTCTCTGCTTCTGAAAATGTCTCAGCCAGTTGATATTTAGTTATGATCTTGGTCAAATATTCAATTAAAAACAAAACTTAATAATAATAAAAAAATCCTTAATCACAAAATTGGCATGTTGAAATTTTTAAAGAAAAATCTTATATAAAATTACATTTTTTTTTTTTTTTTAAATCTCTTTTTTGAAACTAATTTCTAAAATGGGAGAAAAAAATAAATAAGCATTTGTGCTTTTTATGCAACCAATGTGAAATACAATTAATTGCCTAAATAAGGTAAAGACACCAGTGTTCACCATCCTTAAAATTTGTCCCTGAGTTTGCCACCCTTACAAGACATGTTGAAATAAACATTTAATAGCATCTATGAATTTAAATCTGCTCGCGCTAGATTCCCTAGAACTGGAGAATCTAGCTTGAGCTAATTCAAATTCTAGATGTTAATTAACGTTTATTTTAACATGTCTTTTGTGAGGGTGGTGACCATTGGTGTCTTTACCTTAAATAAAAAGGCTTAAATTTAAATAAAATTTGGGTAAGTCTAATATATTAAATGAATGTCACCATAATTTATAACTAGAAATATGGAAATCTACCTGAAAGAAAGTAGCTCTTCATTTATTTAAAATACCTAAATTTGAGTAATACTTAAAAAAAAATCATACTGAGTTTCACATTTAATGGTTTTTAAAAATTGACAATAAAAAAGTAGAAACAAAATCTTCTTAAAACTTCCTTCCTTCCTTTTTTTTTTTTTTTTTTTGAGGGGGGGGGGGGGGGATAGAGAATTAGATCCATTATCCAATAATATAACAGAACTAGGATTTTGTGTTTGCAAGTTATGCTAAAAAATAAAACAAATAAATTAAAGATCAAAACAATTTTGATGAAATGCACTATTACATTGTCTGAACTATCCCTTGCCAATCACCTTGTACAATTTTCTCTGCCAATGGCAGCTAAAACCCATGTTATTCTATGAAGAAATTCGTCATGAAAATTACTTATTATCCAATGATTTTTTATTTATTTATTTAAATAAAAAAAAAAAAAAAATTATAACTGTTATATTTTTTCTTGTTTTTCTAAAACAGTTTTTTCTTTTTAATTTTTCATGTTTAATTTTGAACTTATAAAGTGCTAAAAGGCATTTTGTTTAATTTTTTTTGCACTTCGCAGCTTCAAAAGGAATTATTAAAAATTAAGCGAATTTTGGGAAAAGCAAAAACCAAATTCAATTATTCTGGAATTTTTAGCTTAAACCTTAAAACAGGGAAGCCATCCCCTCTGCAGAGGATCAATATTGTGATGGCATGTCTACAGACCACTCTTAGGAGTGTCATTTGCCAATAACATAGCACTAGTGTGACATGAATACTTCTCAACCTCTGGACATTTTTTTAAAATTATTATTATAAAAACAGAATTAAAAAAAAAAAAAAAAAACACTGACAAGGGAACATTCAAAAGGTGTCATCTTCAAAAAATATTGAAAAAAAAAAAAATATATATATATATATAATGTGATTCTACTCTTCATAAAACACCAGAAAGTGAAAAAAATTATCGGCTGAAATGAATTACAGCGACCACAAAAAATTATCAAAATTATGCATTTTTGGATATTTAGCGCTGTTAGGCGATAAATTTGCTAGCACCGAGGATGCCGTGTATGAACAGAACTGTGTTTTGCTTCTCTGCCAAGTACTCAAAATCAATCACCTAACAGTGTGAAATCGCCAAATATGCTTAATTTTGATAATTTTTGTGCTCGCTGTAATTCATTTCAGCCGATAATTTTTTCACTTTCTGGTGTTTTATGAAGAGTATAATTATATATATATTTTTTTTTTTTCAATACTTTTTGAAGACGACACCTTTTGAATGTTTCCTTGTGAGTAATTCTTAAAACTATTTTCTCTGATATAATTAAATGGGATTGAGCTACCGTCAATGATATGTGGCGAGTCTCCGAGAGCTACAGAATGCACAGAGGTACCTTATTTATATCGATTACTCAACCATGCTACATATATAACAGTCATTAAAAATTATCATAGTTTTCTAGCTTAATGCATGCTTTAAACCATTAAATCATAATTTTTATGTTTTGTTTATTAATTACTTTTTGAATTAATTAACTATTTATATTTTTCTTTGAATATTTTTGTTTACTTTAATGTATTAGTTTTATTTTACAAAACCTACATATTTAGAAAAAACTAAATTTTCTTGAAAATCCAAAACCCTAAAAATAAATAGTATGCATTTTTCCAACACATAATATATATAGTAATATGTATGCATGTGCGTACATACATACATAAATAATGTTCATCTTGCTTTTGAATATGAACTTACTGCTATAAATTATTAGACAATAGAAACGAGCTATTTTCAATAATGTATTGAAAATAATAATTCCTTTTTAATTCCTCTGAACAAACAGCTTTAAAATTTTTAAACAGAATAGCCCTTGCTTTAAATCACAAGATGGTCAGAGCTTATGATTTATTCAACATAAATTAATATTACTAACAAACTGAAATATGCTAATGAGTTATTTCATGACAATGATTTATTGAAACTGAAGATCACATATTTGCTTCAAAGACTGTCCCTGTGACAGAAAATTTTTATGCTTTCTGCGATAAGCCTCGTTCGTGCAAACCTTTTCTGCAAGACAATATTGACATATTTTCAAATTTACACATAATATATACCCATAAATTATAAAGATATCAGTATTATTAATAGACTGTTGAAGAATCTTTAAATATAAGATATGAGTTTCTATATATTACTGAAATTTAGGAGTATCTTTAATTTTTATGAGCAAGTGATAATTTCTTTTCTGCAACGATGTCACTGTGTCATCTAAATTCTACCACAAGGATGAGTGCTAATAAAAAATTGTAACTATGAATAAATATAATTTGCTATTTTAATTTATTCCATGCGAACAAGTGATTAAAAAAAATAGGAAATAAAACTACAAAAAAATTGCTCTTTAGCTTCTGCTCAATTTTACATTTGTGAAATTACCATGCTAATTTCATAACAACACAATACTTTTACTGCTTTATATTTAATTCTGAATTTGTCATGACACAAAATTCAATGTCTAAGTTAAAGGCAATATAGAAAAGCACTACAAATTATGTAGTAAATATCTGAGAAGCATTTATTTACTTTATTACATTAGGTTGAATCTATGTACTCAAATATAAAAAATGCATAAGCTTAAGTTATTTACATTTTATGAAAATTTTTTGAAATGGGTAATAAAGGAATGATTTATTTAGATATAAATAATATATACCATACATTGGGAAACATGTTATTTCTTTTAGTAGTTCACAATTGACAGAAAATATAAATTGTTTTAAGCATCTTCAGATACTTCTCTTGCATTGTGGATTTAAGTGTATAGTTACATTATTTTAATCTGAAACTTCATTTCATTTTACTTAATTATTCCAGATAAACTATGCTAGTTACTTCATACAGTCTTTAGTAAATATATACATATATATACAATAAATTATACAATAACAATTTTTTTTTTATTAATATTCAACTTTAAAAAAAAAAATCAGAAGTAAATTTATTTGCTTTTGTAAAGTTATAAAAAACTGCAATAATCATGAGAGTTAGCTGTCAAGAATCTGTTAATAACTTAAAACTTAAAGGACAATTGTCAGGAACGTTTAATTTTTATACAAATAAATTAAATTTTACAAGTATTATTGAAATCTGTATAATATGTGTAGCTATTAAAATATTGATAGCCTCAAAGTTCCCAATTTTGTAGAGCTTTCAAAAGATAAATGGGCTTTCGGATATGTCTTAGTTAAATTACTTGACATGATTTTTAACACCTGATCTAAAATGCATTGGGAAATCTCACACTCTAGTGTTAAATTCTAACGGTAAACCAAAATATTATTTTTCTTTTACAAAATAATACAATGCCAACACTAGCAAATTTATGAAAATTGTATGTAATTGTAACAGAAATTTGGTTATGCAAATAATAATAATAATAATAAAAACTTGCTCAACAAAGAATTATCCCAAGCTTGATGTTGGTAAAAGGAAATTAATTAATGCAAAAATTAAATTGCTAGAAACTTATTTACTACATTTTTTTCATACGTCAAATATATACTAATAATGAAAAATTATGCCATAAGATATCCATAATAATCTACAGTTGCAAACGACACATACAAACGATATCCATTCTCCTTCCTCCCAATAGTCTGTTTTAGTTTCGGTTTCATAGTAAGGATAGTCATTTTTTAAAAGCTCTCTTTCAAAGTAAAATTAGTATAAAATAGCTCTTTAAAAAAAAAAAAAAAACATCTTGCTTAGAATACTCTATTTCATGAAATTTGCTTTCAATCGAACGTTTTTCAGCTTGATATTATTTTCAAAAAATTAATTAAAACGAGACATTTCCCCATTGAATAACATTGCGGAAGCTGGAGAGAAGGCAGTATTGTACGCTGGCGCCATCTGTAAACATAACATCACAAAATTTCAGCGTTACCTTCTTCTCCTGTCTATATTACTCCGTGGTAAAAAAAAAAAAAAAAAAAAAAAAAAAAAAATTCCAAAACAAATTAATGAAATGTCATCGTCAGTATGGCGACAAAAAATTAAAAGGAGTCATGAGGGCCCTATACTAAAACTGCACTGCCTGCAGAAGTATGAAAACCGGGTCGTCAACCATGAATCTTAATTTGAATGATTTTGGTTTCACTATTGCACAATATTAATTTGGTTCTAATAATAATTTAGCTATTGGTAAATTAAAATTTTAATTAAGTAGTGAAATTGGTATAATATTTATGAGTTTCAAATTTTAAAGGTAAATAAGAAAAAAAAATAAAGTGCAAAAATTTTGCACGGGTTTGCTAGTTATGAATATTTCCTTCTAAGAATGTTTTTTGTTTCACAAGTACATTTTCAAAATATTTATGATTTCATTAATGCCAAAATATTTTTATTAAAATATTACAATACATTTCAGAAAATTTTGGAGTGGAAGGCTGATTTTTTATATCAACTATGTGAAAAATACTAGAGGTGGGAATCGAACTCGGGCCTTCCACTTTACGTGCGGATGCTTAAAAACCATTGAGCTACCCTGGCTGATTACGAGCTAGGCATTTCTCACATAACATTCGTTGGCAAAGTCACCGAGTCTGTAAACACAGTGACATTCATATTCATGTGACATTAATATTCACACATCAAGTGACATTAACGAAATTTTAATTTAATTTAGAAATTTATTCATCAACACTGAAAGTTCATTTCAGAAAATTTTGGAGTGGCAGGCTGATTTTTTATACCAACTATGTGAAAAATACCAGAGCCTGAAATGAGCTTTCTTGATGAAATGAACTTCTAATGAGGGGGGGGGGGGGCAAAAGTAAAAAACATGTTTGTAAGCATAACTCGGCTCCAAATTACTTCACAGTAAAGAAATTCCACATGGGAAGACTATATATGAGTGCAAATAAAACACTTTCTGTGATTTGGGAATTTTCGATTTTTAAGGGGAGGAAAGGAGGAAATCGATTTTTGGCGGAAACTTTGTAAATTCCGGAGTAGAACGCTACCAAAAACGGCACAAAGATGTTGAAAAAAGCTATGCAACTTTCTAAGAATATTTCAAAACACATTTTTGTTTTTTTGTGATTTGTATATATTATATTATATTATATTTATTTTTGGGGAGGGGGGGGGCTTACGAGGGGGCAGAATCGAGACATCCCTTTTAGCACTAAATTTGTCCTGAGAAATCTATGGGAGCTGCGGTCAACAATTTTGGTGCTTGGATTGTTCATATGTATCCGACACCTAAAGTAATGGGATTTATCGAAAGGGAAAGTAAGAAGTGGGTGCCGAAGGCACTGGGGACCTGGACTACTCATGTTGCAAGTGAGAAAAACCTCTACCGATCACAGTGAGAACTTAGGATAGTAATAATGATATGGGATTTTGACAACTCATTTAACTATAATGTTCAACGAAGCGGGTAAAGCCTGCTAGTATTAAATAAAGGGAGAAACATATTTTACTAATATAACATCATTAACTGTAAATTCAATATCAAACATTTATTAAATCTCTTTAATTTAACAGTATAAAAGTAATTTTTGAATATGATAACTAGTGCTGCACCAAGTAGCACTTTGGCCGAGTAACCGAGTACTCGGCCGTTTACTACTCGGACAAGTGCCGAGTAGCCGGGTACCGAATAGTTGTAAGAAAGAATGAATAGCTGATGTATATAGGAAGAATTTTGCACATGTTAAAATTAAAAAAAGGCCTTTTGAACACAAAATTAAGTTAAATGGCAAACAGCATGTTTTCATGAAATGTTTCAGAACTTTTGTAGTGTATAGTATACACGTTGTTATATTTGATATGTCCAGCTTAGTGGATTATTAAAACCATAATAATTGATAATTTCATTCTTTATTATATAGTCTTTCTCAGATGCGAACCATTCTTAGAGAATATAGAAGTTCCTAAGGCTTAATTTAAGATGCATGAAAATTTACATATGAAATGAGAACATTAAAATAAATATTTTATCATTTCAAACATGATAGACTTCATTAACCTTCAAATTCTAGAAGAGTAAAAAAGATAGGTGGTTTTGGGCTATAATTTGCAAAACAACAAATTTGATTACTAAAATATATTTTTAATAGCATTTTAGTGTATTTACCTTTTTCATAATTATTATTTTTTAAATTAAAAATCAATCTTTTCTTACAGTTTTAAAAGTGTCTTACTTTTATTTGCACAAATATATAACTAATGTTTTATCTACTATTTTAGTATTATATAAGGGTTCTTTTTTCTAAAATACTTTATTTTTGTCTGTTTTACAGATACAATTTTATGTACTAAGTTTTTATTAAAAAAATTGCATATTACACACATACAAGATGGTTACACTTAAATTCTTGTAACTAAAAGGGATAAGCTCATACCATGCATTGTCGCTATACCGAGTTTGGTGGCATACTCGCCCGTTTTAACTGCGAAAACTGTTTGCAGCAAAAGTTTAATGACTTTATATTTATATTTTCAGAATTTTTTAGTTCAGTTATTAATAAACAACTCTTATGAATGTTACATTTCTTTCAATAATATATAAAAATAATGAAATTCTTACAACTACTCGGTATTGGCCGAATACTTAGTCCAAATTCGGCCGAGTAATGAGTACTCGGCAAATTAGCCGAGTACCGAGTACTTGGTACAGCTCTAATGATAACAATAATTCACTGATTAAATTTTATTGATTTAAAACAACAATGTAATTGAAAAAAAGTTTTCTTTTACTTTTGTATATTCATTTTGCAAAATATTAAATGTTTAACCCATATAAAATAATCTTTTTAACTTATTTTATTTTGCAATAATGCCCGTGACATTACTCAAACCTATATTATATTTTCTAAATGATTGAAATATGCAATACATTTATGTTACTTTCTTTCTAACAGGCATACAACACCAACACAGAAATTTTTCTCTGTCTTTTCATCCAAATACACCGGTTATGTATAGCAAAAGCGGGACATATGACCTGCTCAATTACGTCCCGGTTAGCACTTCTTTTTCCCACACTATATAACACAAGTTATCACTCTTATCAACTATAGCTATTGCCAAACATTCGTCGCCCTTAGAAACAGGTTTTGTTGCTATATTTGGAGTCAGGGTGAATCGTGGTATAACTAACTAAACCTGTTCCATCAATTTGTAAAAAATTTATATATATATATATATATATATATAACGACAGGGAAGAAAAGAGTCAAAGCTGAAAAACTAAAATTAATTTTATTTATATAAATTTATTTAGAAAAAAGCTTATCCCCCAAAAAATTAATAAAATTTTAAAAACTCATACAACCTATATGCTAAATTTTAATTAATAAACAAATTATGAACTTGCAAGCATCAAAGGATAAGTATCCAAAGATTTTTTTGTGATTGTAAAAACATAAATAATCGATTCAAAATGTGCGTTTTGCAAAATTTTTACTAAAAATAGATGTTTTTCACAGAATTCCAAACAATTAAAATACATTTTTGTCAGAAAATTTTCATTTTTTACCTATTTGAAAAAAAATAAATAATAATAAATGAAATTTGTTAACCACGACAATTTTCATCAACTGCATTCAGAAAAGAGTGAATAATTATAGATAATTATTGATTTCATGGAGTCGATTGTGTATAAAATATAATTTCATTAATGATTAATTAATGCAATTGTTTTGAGTTTTCACCAATATTTTAGATTGCTGGTGACAGGAGCATAACTTTACTATACAACCATCTTAGTGACTTAATACATTTTTTGCGATTTTGGTGATGAATTGAGATGGTTACCACAAATTACATCCAAGACCAAGCTACTTCAGTGGCAAATTTCACCAAGGGGATCCTATAATAAAGATATGATACGACAGACTCTGTCTATAAAAGAAATACCTCATTAATGTTCTAGCATGGCAATCAATGGTTTAGTAGCAGCAAAAAATTACGATCAAACTCCGTCAGGCTTAACATGGGTTAAAAGATGAATGTTAAGCGACTGTTTAGTTGTATAAGATTTGGGGCACGTGTGACACAGGAAAGGTTTTTCCTGCATATGAACATGCTCATGAGTCCTTAAATTTGATTTTTGCGTAAAGCCTTTTTGGCACACATCACACACATAAGGTTTCTCGCCGGTATGGACCAAATAATGCCGGCGCAATGTCTTCGGGTTTCTAAATGATCTGTCACATAAAGCACAATTGAATGGTTTTTCACCAGTATGAGTTCTCATATGATTTCTAAGAGCAGTTTTAAAAGTAAATGATTTATTACAAATCTCACAAGCATGTGGCTTACCAGTATGGTCAAAACCATGAAATTTAAGCTGTGCCGCACTTTTAAATTTTTTGTCACAAAACTCACATTTAAAAGGTTTTTCTCCAGTATGAGTTCTGATGTGTAGTTTTAAATCTCGAAACTCATAAAATTTCGCATCACAAAAGTCACATGCAAATTTTCTTGAAGACTGAAAATGAATTCTTTGATGTTGAACTAATAAACTGTTAGATGTAAAAGCTTTGGAACATATATCACAGGGAAATGGTTTTTCCCCACTGTGAGATCTTTTATGGATTAACAACGATGAAAAATAAGGAAATCCTTTATTACAAATATCACAGTGATGTGGCTTTATACCAGTATGCTGCCTCTCATGTCTTTCTAATGACTTTTTACTCAGGAATTTCCTTGGACATTTATTACAACTAAATGGTTTTTCAGCTAAATGCGTTTCTGAATGACGTTTCAATGTTGCCACTGATATGAACTTTTTATTACAAATATCACAAATGTATAATTTCTTTTCTAAATGATTTCGCATATGACCAACTAAACCACGGGACGACTTACATTCTTTAGAACAAATAGTGCATTTTATTGTTTTATTACTATGCAAAAGAACATGATATTGGTATATTTGCTCAGATAAAAATTTTTTACAACATACACCACAGGTAAAATATGGCTTTACTTTATGAGATCTGAGATGAATGTTATAAGAACTTTTAGAACTAAATTTATCATCACATACATCACAGATAAATGATGGCTTTACTTTATGAGATCTGAGATGAACTTCATAAGAATTTGTTGAACTAAATTTATCACCACATTTTTCACAAATAAGCTGTGGCTTTACTTTATGACATTTGAAATGAATTTTATAAGAACTTTTTGATCTAAAATTATCACCACATACTTCACAGATAAATGATGATATTGCTTTATGACACCTCACATGATTTCTATATGAACTTCTTAAACGAAATTTTTCACGACATACATCACAAGTAAATAATTTCATTGTGTTATGAGATATCAGATGACTATAATAACAACCTACAGCAAAAAAATTTTCTCCACATTCATTACAAACAAATGACTTATTTTTGTGACTTTTATAATGAATGTTAACATTTTCTATAGTTGTAAATTTTGCATTACATATTTGACATGTATATGTTATCTCATTTGAGTTTTCCTGATAATTAATTTCAATTGCTGCCTTTCTCAAAAACTGTTCTTTACATTTGTCACAAACATGAGTTTGATTATCAGTTGTAGCATTTAAAGAAATGTTTGGAGCATTTTCATTATTATCATTTACATCAGAGACTGTTGGAATTAATATACTGACACTTGGAGAACATTTTAAAGAATTGTCTGAAGTATTCAGAGTCTCATTGATGTTGTTACCAACATTAGAAATTGTAGGAACTAAATTATTAACAGTAGGAAAAGAAGGTTTCAAAAAAATGTTTGAAGCACTCTGACTTTCATTATTGTTGTTACCAACATTAGAGACTGTAGGAACTAGAGCATTAACAGTAGGAGAAAGTTTCAAATAAATGTTTGAGGTATTGAGATCCTTACGGATGTTCTCACCCTCATTAGAAATTGCTGGAAGAAAGGTCTGAAGAAACGGAGGTGTTTTTAATGCGATGTTTAAAATATTCTGATTTTCATTGTTGCTCTTACCTATATTAGAAATTGCAGGAACTGAGGTATTATTCTGTAATAGATTACAAAATAGTTGGTTTTTTGAATTCAATATCAAAGGATGGGAATTAACAATAGGCACAGCGTGTATAAAAAAGTTGTTCATCATTGCTGTTTGAAGTAAAAATTAAAAAAAAAATGAATATTTCAAGTTTTATTTAAATATATCTATGTACACATATATGGAAAGAATTCTGAAGGGTAGTAAGATGATAGTTTCAAATAATACCTGGTAACTTTTTTTTTTTTTAACTAAGTAAACTAGATTAAACTTTGTAAATTGATTTAAACAGTTTAAATTTTGATGGCTAATGATAGCCTTAGCCCCTTCTGTCTCACTCTCTCTTTCCTTTTTCTCTAAAATTATTCAAGAGGTGGGAGTGGGAAGAAATGTATTTCTTGGCATCAGGCTGAATTTAATCAGACCAATGAGCTATAACCACCAGTATGAATTAAGCATATTTAATTTTATTACTAGAACAGAAATGAATTTATAAAGTAACTAGCAAATATTAAAAATTTAAGGAATGAAATACATGCTAATTAGTGTCTTCCTTTTCAAATTCATAAATTTTTAATAACTTATCTAATAATTCTCAGAATTATTAAAAAAAAAAGCCTTTACTAGTAAGGCCCTTACAATGCTTGTATATATATTCTTTAAACTTAGGTGAGAAGTGTATATAACAGCAGTTTGTTTGATAGTCAGCTACTATTGATCAGCATTTTCTTTTCATTCTATTCCATGTTTTATATCAAAATTATTTTGTTTTGATGCTATATAATGAACTTTGCATCCCACATAATCAATGCAAATATGTTCACATATATATCGACAGTGCTTCATAGATAGACCAATGTCTTACAAAAAGCTTTATATTCTAGATTATGTGAAAATATATTTTTAACTAGTATTGCCTTTAACATTAATTACCATCCTTAGTCAAAGTTGTTATCCTTTTATATGAATTTATAATTATTTTATATACCTACAGCAGCGATTTTTTCAAGTCAAACATTTAACGTTCTTTAATAAAACAAAGTTGGCCGTTTTAAATATTTTTTGGGTTTATATGATAACGACGACTGGATGAACATCCGAACTGCGTTAAAAACACATATTGTAAAGTGCATCTTGAGAAATTGAACTCTTTCGATGATCATAACATTTCTGTAAATCACATTGACCAACGGTAGCGACGAAACTATTATACGACACTTTATAATATTTGTCCCGTCAGGTTTTATAAATTTCATAAGAAAGAGGATAAAATATTTCTTACCCGACAGGTCTTGTTCTTTTTCGCCGGCTTATTCTAAGTAATCACAAAAGAGTTGAAATGAACACAGCTGAAGTTTCACGACACAAACGTTTAATTAGACGCACTATTTACATTTTATGTAAATAATTGTTTCATTAATATCTGCAGCTATCACAATATTTAATATTAGCTGTCGAGCGTCAGAAGAACGCTCTTCCATATCCTTGCGGATTCACAATCCTTCTTTTACAACAGAAAAACAAAACCACGGATTAGGAGATTCTATAGGATATATTACTAACGTTACGGTAAGGTAGTAATTTTCATCTTTCATATAGAGGGCGACCAATCTCGAAAATCCACCAATCAGCGCGTTTTTACATTTCTGGCTGTTCGTTCGTTGGATGACTGAAGCCTAAGGGGCGGGCTTTCCCTTTCTTCCGATAAGTTTCAAAGGTACTACACCAGGCGGCGATCGGATCGCTTACTCTGGTCAGCTGAATTAATGCGGAAAGGAGAGCTTCTATTTTCGCGCTCGCTGCCCTATCTAGTGTTCTATCCTGGTCTCCTAATCCGTGAACAAAACTTTTATCATCAGAAAAAACCATGTTGCCAATCAATAAACATAAAAAAGGCAGACGATCTCCAGTGGAAGAACAGCCCGCCTCCTGACGGCAAGAATGGGTCATCCTCCCACCTTTGATTTTGGCAATCTTGTACAAAATCAAACTAAAAAAGAGAAAAAAGACATATTAATAAACATTACATCAAGCAAAAATGAAAAGGAACAGAGAGAAAAGGAAAAAAAAAAAAAGGTAAATAAAGTTCTATCAGTCAATTATAAATTCAGTCTATCTGGAGCTTTAATGGATCTACCCCTCCTGGTAAATCGTGGTTTTTCGTCAGGTATCTCAACAGATTTCTTGACATTCTTTGAAACAGTTCTAGACAGTTCAGAGGGATCAGGGCATCTTTTCGGTGTAGAACGAGTAGGTATCAAAGTTCCATTTGCAGCATACTTTGCACGAAAATCACTAGATTCATCAGAAGAGATCTCTAACGGATAAAGTCTTTGAACTGGGCGTATCAAAAACCCATTTCCTGTCTTGATTTTTGCCACTCGAACTATTCCGTCTTTACCAGGATAAGTTTCCACAACTCTGGCTAATGGCCAGTTGATTCTTTTTTGATTATCATGACCGACGAGAACTATGTCTCCTACAGCAATTTTTTTGTCAGTCTTAGCGATACCCTTTGAATTTTTTAATTGTCCTAGATATTCAATTCTGAATCTTTTCCGTAAATCTTTCTTCAATTTTAGCAAATATCGAAGTCTTCTTTTTAAATTCACATTTTCGAAGTTATCTAGGTCAGGAAGACCAGTTTCTTTAATTCCTTGCAAAAACATGCTCGGAGTCAATGGAATTAAATCATCGGGATCCTCAGAAATAGTAGTTAATGGTCTGGAATTCATCAAACATTCCATATCACATATAATTGTGTAAAGTTCTTCAAAATCTAGAGCTGCTCGTCCTAATACTCTTCTCAAAATTTGCTTTGTACAGCCTATTAAGCGTTCCCACCAGCCACCCCACCATGGTGAAGCTGGGGGGATAAACTTCCATATTATGTTCTGTACTAGGGCTTCCTTCCGTATTTTTGCAAGTATAGGATCAGTAAATAGCTTCGAAGCTCCTGAAAAATTTGTGCCTCGATCACTGTATATTACAGAAGGTCGACCCCTTCTCGCAACAAATCTTCGCAGGGTTTGCAAAAATGCTTCAGAGGATAATGATGTTAATAATTCAAGATGTACCGCTCTGTAAACAGCGCAGGTGTACAGCACAATCCAACATTTTTTACCATTTTTCAAGTACAAAGGTCCGGCTAAATCAACCCCGGTAATTTCAAAGATAGCAGCATCTCTGATCCTGTCTTCCGGCAAGGCGGTGATTTCAGGCTGAACAGAATTTACGGTGAAGCGTTTGCATCTTATACAACGTAAGGTAACTTGCCGTATGGACTTTCTGCACCTGAGAATCCAATATTTCTCTCGGAGATGGTTCATTAATATTTGTACTCCTGCGTGGTTTAATTCGTTATGTTTCCATTCTATCAATTTCTGCACGATGTAATGATTTCCTGGTAAAATGATAGGCAAACGAAAGTCTGTATTATCTTTACTTCTAAGTATAAGAGACTTTACCCTTAGAAGGCCATCTTTGTCAACGGTGGGATGAAGTTTTCGTAAACGATCATCTATTCCTTTAGGAAAGTCTTCCCTTTGAACCATCTTTAACAGGATTAATTCAGCATGTTTAAGTTCTTTATTTGTAAGATCCCCAGAATTTCGTTTAGAATGATTTCGAAGATTCGAGATGAATCTGTATATCCATGCCGTAACTCTTAATAATTTCACGTAAGACGAGTATCTCTCATAAAACTTCTCAGTAGTTTCAGTACTTAGAGCAGAAATGATCGACCTTTTTTTTTCTGAATTGACAATCTGTATTTCGGGTGAGATTTCTTGTCTCGGCCATTGACTCGTTGGTGTCTTCAAAAATTCCGGACCCTCCCACCAAAGGGATTTGAGTAAAGCATCAGCATTGCAACCTCTTGATGGAAGGTCAGCTGGATTTAAGTTACCCGGGACGTATCTCCAGTCGTTGGGATGACTCAAAGATCTTATTTCTCTGGTACGATTCAGCACAAATACTCCCCATGGTTCTTGATTTTTTATCCAGAACAATGCGTTCATGGAGTCAGACCAATAGAAAGTTTGAACTTGGCTGTCACAGAAGTCTCCCTTTATAGAATTCATTAATCTAACACCTAAACAACATGCTAATAATTCTAGTCTCGGTATGGAGACTGATTTCAAGGGTGCTACTCGAGCACGAGCTTGAACCAATTGACATCTCACATGAAAATTATTTTCTTCTCTGATATATATACAAGTTGCATAAGCGTGGCTTGATGCATCACAAAACACATGGAATGACACATTTGTATTTAGAGCATGATTTTCTAATATCCTTCTAGGGATTCTAATGCCTTCCAAGCATTTTAATGCATTTTCCCATTTCAGAAATTTTTTCTCGATGTCATCTGGTAGCTTGGCATCCCAGGGCAGTTTCCTACGCCAACATTCTTGCATTATGATCTTTGCAATTAAAGTGACAGGACAGAGAAACCCAATGGGGTCAAAAATCTTACTTGCTAAGGACAGGATAAATCGCTTACTTAGATTTGCATTTTCGCACTCTTCAAACCTTAAACTACAGTATAGAGTATCTTCCAAAATATTCCAATTTAAGCCCAAAACTGAGACAGTCTCTGGAAAATCTTCTTCAGGAATTCCGTACACACTTGGTGGTAGACCATTACCTATCCATCCTCTAAGATCAAAACATCCCGCTGACATGATTTCTTTAGATTGTGCCATAAAATTAACTACTTCTTCTTCGGAACTGCAACTTGTAACACAGTTGTCGACATACATAGAGCTTTTAAGTTTAGAAGCAGTCTCTTGCAAATAATCTGGAACATTACTTAGGTGGAAATTTAGAGTAGCTCCTAAAAGAAATGGGCTGCAGTTTACCCCAAATACTACTCGACGATGTCTGTAAATCTTCACTTTATTAGGATCACCGCCCTCCCACCACAGAAATCTTAGAAAATCACAATCTTCTTCATTTATTCTTATTTGTAGAAATGCTTTGCGAATGTCTGATACTACCCCATACTTGTTCAAACGAAATTTATTCAAAATGTTAGGAATCAACTCCAAGTAGTTTGGACCTTTAGCTAGGCAATCGTTCAAAGAGTAACTGTTCTTTTCTTTTGCAGAAGCATCGAAAACAGGACGAATTGTTGTCGTTGAATGCTCTTTTATAACTGCTCTATGAGGCAGATAATGGCAATCTATCTTCTCGAATTCATCAGTATTTACTTCTTCAATTATTTCTTCACCAAGCCACTGACAAAAAACTTATTCATAATCTTCAATAAGACCCTTATTCTTCAGAGTCCTCACAGTTGATTTTAGCCTTCGTTCAGTAATTGTTTTGTTATCTGGGAGTTCTTGGTGTCCTTCTATCCATGGTAATTTTACAACATAGCGTCCGTCATCATCTCTACTTAGAGTTTTCTCAAAATGATTTTTGGATGCTTCTTCAAGTTCTTCCTTTGACTGTTTCTCTGCAGGATCCTTAATTCCTAGGACATCTAGTTCCCACAGATCAGAAATTTTTACTTCTCTAGCTAACATCGAAGTGACTACAAGGTTTTCAGTATCTTCAGTAAACTTCTTAGTGCGTCCCATAACAGTCCAACCTAGCCTTGTTTCAATAGCGGTCAGGCCGGATTTCAGATTCTTCAGCTTTCCTGTCATTAATTTGCCAGCTACATCTGCACCTATAAGGAGCTCTATGGGGTTAAGGCAATCTTCTAAATATATCCCCGTACCTGATAAATCATCTTCACACAGTTCTTGAGTGACCGGTGGCATAGTAAAACAAATTGTAGGCTGACTCAAAACTTCAAAATTGCAACGATAAGTTTCGCTGACATCAGAAAGGTAAGCTTTGTAAACATTGTGTGTCAAAGTATTCGTGTTCGAACCACCAAATAAGGAATGCTTCAGTTTTTCTTTTCTTATTGGCTTGTATCCAATCTTTTTTGCAGTGTTTTCTAAGATGTAAGACCTTTGGGAAGCGGAATCAATAATCGCCCGAATTTTTAAAATTCTGTTTTCACCTCTTAAATTAATCACGAGTGTCTGTAGCAAAACACTGGGAGTTGATGAAACATTTGATAATGTTGTATCTTGATCGGAAGTATTCGTGTCATTTTTAACCCTTTGTGCGTGCGCAGCTGATTTCGGATCATTCTTACAGAGAAGAGTATGGTGGGGTTTCCCACAAATCGCACAGTTACATCTACTTCTACACGAACTAGAAATGTGGTTCAATTTTAAACATTTAAAGCAGCCTCCCCGTTTCATAACATTTTGTTTTCTTTGATCATAAGTCAAGTTTGCTACTTTTCTACATTCCGCACTTAGATGTGGCTTATCGCAGAACACGCACTCTTGCTCTCAGTTTTGTTTACCTTGGGACGAGGTTAAAAGTTCCATACCTGTTGGAATAATTTTATTGTGTGTTAGAAAATTTTTAGATTTCATTGTGTTAAATTTCTTGGGTTTGTTTTCAAAACCAAATCCACTTGTCGCTAAATTAATTTTTTCTTCACCTTGAATTTCATTACGTAAAAACTGCATTAAAGTTTCTAATTTATTAAGAGATTTATCTTCCGAACTAAGAGAAACAGAATTCAAGTGTCTTTCCCAAATACGCAAAAGATCTATTGGTAAACAAGATTCAACTAACGGGTATAACATTGAGGCATATTTATCGCTTGTTACACCAAGCATTTTTAAAGATCGTAACTGTGTTTCTAATTTATCATAAAGCTTCACAATTGGTAATTTATGTTCCTGATTTACAGTATTACTTAGCACAAGGCTTAATAATTCCCTAACATAAACTTCAATTAGTACATCTTCCCTGCCAAATCTTGTATGTAAACAATCAACCGCTTGTGAATAGTTCTCAGCTGTTACGGGAAAAGATTCTACGACTTCTCTGGCTCTAGACCCCTTTTGAGTAGATTGAAGTAGATACTGAAATTTATCTACCTCCGAAATATTTGGATCTTCATGAATTTTCTTAAATAATCCCCAAAATGATAACCAGTCCTTTAAATTACCATCAAACTTTTGTAATTCAATTTTTGGTAACTTAAAACTTCTTTTAGAATTACTTTCGTTTTCAAGTACACTTGAATTTAAATCCGAAGGTAAATTTATTCTACGTTCAAGTTTTGTTTTTAAATCAATATAAGTACTACTATAATTATCAGCACTTTCGATTTCGCTATCCAACATGGTCTGAGTACATTTTTCATCACCTTGTAAATTTTGAAGAATTTCTTTATCAAGCGTTTCAACTCTGGAATATTTTTCTTGTAACTGTGCTAAGAACCCAGCACAAGAATCGATGTCACAAGTTTCAGTTTCTAAAAGGTTTTTTACCTTTTCAGTAAATTTTGTAAAGGTACCTCGATAAGAACCGCGTAATTTAGTTGCGGCTTCCATAATTCAAGTAAATACTGATAAAATAATAAACAAACACTTCAAATCAAAGCTTCATAAAACGAGAACAAAAAATATTCCGAAATCGAAAGTAATTCTGGGAAGAAAACATCAGAATTCTAAATAATGTTTTGAGAACAAAAACATTCACTTTTCGAAACACTTTGATTCAAAATAACAATTTTCATATAAAATAATAATCTTCTTTATTAAATCAAAATATGCAAAATCAATGTAAAATCAAAATATGCATTCATAGAATATGTATTAACATTTTCTTCAACATAAACAAATTCTTCATATTGTTCTAAATATCAAATGAGCAGTTCAAAAATAAACATACATTTTATGTTTTCAAAATTATTCTCAATAATACTTACAAAAAGTATTTCAAAACTTTTAATGTTATCTTCTCATAAAAATGAGATCATATTTCAATTAGAATAAATTATATTCTATTTCTATACTTTATTCATTAGAACAAATTAGAATTTATTACTTAGAACAAATTTTTCTACCGGCGTCCCTGTTCGGGCGCCATTAAATGTCCCGTCAGGTTTTATAAATTTCATAAGAAAGAGGATAAAATATTTCTTACCCGACAGGTCTTGTTCTTTTTCGCCGGCTTATTCTAAGTAATCACAAAAGAGTTGAAATGAACACAGCTGAAGTTTCACGACACAAACGTTTAATTAGACGCACTATTTACATTTTATGTACATAATTGTTTCATTAATATCTGCAGCTATCACAATATTTAATATTAGCTGTCGAGCGTCAGAAGAACGCTCTTCCATATCCTTGCGGATTCACAATCCTTCTTTTACAACAGAAAAACAAAACTTTTATCATCAGAAAAAACCATGTTGCCAATCAATAAACATAAAAAAGGCAGACGATCTCCAGTGGAAGAACAGCCCGCCTCCTGACGGCAAGAATGGGTCAATATTATTAATAATTTTTTGAAAAACATTTAGCCATATATCAACTGTATTTACGTTATTTGCTGTTGCATCGGAGTGACATGCTGAACATGATACTTCAGAGCAACAAACAGAAGCACAGCACAGATAATCCGTGGCACAGATTGAAAATAAGATCGAAGCATAAACAAACTGCCGATGTTGCCAACAAGATTTTGTCCTTCTCCACCATTGATATTCTGACCGCGTTCAGCCTTGGAATCAGTTTGTTCGTTCCGATTCCTGAGAAGTTTCTTTTCATCACTTCAACTTTGCGATTGGTATAAGCGTAGCGTGTTTGTCTTTGTTTACTTATTAGGTTGTGATCGTATGATATGTTTCAGCTTGTATGCGAGTTTGTTTAATTTGTCCTCCATTTATTTTTAACTCCATGATCCAACAGATATATTAACTGTATTTTTAATTATTTTAGCGACAACTCAACTGTACTGTACACAAAACGCAAAACGTGCTCAGCTGTGCTGTGAGCTCGAGCTGTGTGATGTTTATTATTTGTGAGTTTAAGATCACAAATTTGTAGAAATCGTATGATGGCTGGGGAAACAGCCTTAGCAAGGCAGCTGAAAAAACTAGCTGTTCCTCAAACAACTGTGCTTATCCAAGATAAAATCAGAAAATCTTTCTTATTTGATCATCGAGATGCTTCGGGCTTAGACCGAGAAGTAGTGTTTGCCTTTGGAACTTGTGGATTACAAAAACTATGTACTCTGAATCCTTTGTTTTCAAAATTTGAAACTGACTTATTTAGTTTACGTTACAAAGACTTTCAACGATCTGTACAAAGTAAAGATGTCAATGAAAAGCTCAATGCAAAAATATCTGAGTTTCTGCGAATGCTATCGCCATATTTTTTGATTAGAGATGCCCATGAAGCATTAGAATGGCTGATATATAGATTCCAAATACATTTATATAATGTAGATGATCTGATCGCTTCAGTTTTACCGCATCACAATACACCGACTTTTGTCCGTGTAGTGCAGCTTCTCGATCTTGATGATAAAAGTCGATGGTTTTGGTTAAAACCTGTTCAAACGAACGGTGTACCTATTGAATATTCTGCACTTTTGAACCGTTTTCTTACTGATGCAGGTTTTAGAAAATTAGTGTGTGATATTGCTCCAAATGTACTAGCTGTGTATATCAATCATGAAAATATTGCCTTTCCAATTATTTCATTTTCAATGTGTACTATATTTAACGCATTGGAAAAATGTAAAAATATTGAAGACAAATTTTTAAACCCATTGTTTCCTTATATTATGGATGGTTTAAAATCGGATATAGTGAAGTATGTGTCTGCATCCTACATGATTATATCTAAAATATTGTATCGTACGCAACTGTCTTTAAAAATAGTTGAAGATTTGTTAGTCAAAATTTTTCAAAATCTTAAGGATGAATTGGTATTGGAAGCGTGTGAAATTTTATTGCTAGTATTTCAGTCGCAGGCAATTCAATCTCTGCCGCCAAAAGTGTTTTCATACTTTCTATCAGACACTCATTTGGCCAATGTTTTATTTGGGTTGTTAAATGATGTAAAAATATTTTCACTCATTAAAGCATTTGTTAAGAAATCTCTTTCCATGTCAAGTAAACATATAAAAGTGTGGAAACTCTTTAAGAAATTCTTAAGCAGCGTGACTTTGAACAAAAGGTGTGTTTTGATGTGCTTCAACGTAACCGTGATTAAGATTATCAAGTTTTCGAATAATAAAAATTCTCAGGAATGTTTTGAGTCACTTCAGAAAATTGCCAGATATGTGTTTAAAATTTTAGAACAAAAATATCCTGATCATTTCGACAAGGCTTATAAGAGGTTTTTAGACAAAAATTCTCATCATACTTCAGTGTTCAATCTTATAAATGAATCTGTTTGTAATATGAAATATGAATATGTGCCAGACATGGAAACATCTTTGTCTTTAGGTCTGTATCATGCCAACCCTCAAATTAGGTTAACATCTATTGCTTACCTTTTGCAAACAATTGAAACTAGACATTTTTATGATAAGGAATTTGTTGAACACTCTCTTCTTGATCGACTTAAAGATGATGATCCTAAAGTTGTTCTGAAAATGTTCTCTCACATAGATATCGTATTGAAAGTGTTAAATAAACTTTCATTGCTATCTTCGTTTGAGAAAGTCCTTTCAAAACGTATCAGATTGAGATCTAAATGGTATAATGTTCAAATGAAATGTTTAGATATTATTGCTGAGAGATATAATGAAGATGGAAGTAAATTTGATATTTATAAGTTGTTACTTAATTTTCTCTTCCCTGTTAATGAGCATACATTTGAAGGATTTTTAAAACTGTTGAATTCTGATTTAAGAAATAACTTCATTGGAAAGATAAAAGTTTGTTATGCTGCTATGAACCCTAGTGCTGAAGTGACTAGCGAATTGTTTCTTGAAATTAATTGCATGATTGTAAAATGTTTAAAACAGTTTGTAAGCGAAATGAGTGATGAATCAATGATGGCATTTTTATCAATTTTCAATTCGATTGCTGCTAAATTGAAATCAGATTCTGTTTTCGTATGTTATATATATATGATGCTGTTCATATTTGAGGAGACTTCAAAAGATATAAACAAGCGTTTGTTAGTTGTTAATACTTTCTTGCCTGTTTTGAATTTTTATTTTTCCCAGTTTAATATTGTTGCAGACAAGTTTGAAATAGTATCAAAAGAGGAACTTGTTGTCGAGAAGTGCATCGAATCTCTTAACAATAAACGTTTTCCTAGTCATCTTATTCTTTATGCATTTTATAAATTGGTTGTAAATTGTTACTTGGCTGTACCTCACATCTCTTGGCCTGATACAAATGGGAGTTACGGAGATTCATATAAAATTTTGTCACAAATTTTTAATTTCTGCAACCTTTATTTATATTCCAATAAAGAATTGTTGAAAGAGTATTTCCAAACAATGCTTTCAATACTCATTTCCAATCAATTCAAAAGTGTTGAAGAGGCATTTTGGTTCATCTCTGCTAAGGTATTAGATTCTTCAGAGCAACCTGTAGTTCAGTTGAATGCTATTAATATAGCTATAGTTTTGTGTCGAGACCAAAAACAAATGATCTGGTTCTTTGAAAAACCCATGATATTTTTTTCTGTTTTGAAAGCCATTGGAAACAGTATTCCTGAAATTAGCCATGCTGCTTTATTATTACTTACGTTATGCTCAGAATCTGTTACAAGTGGAACACACCCTTTTAAGTCTTTAGGTGATGAGATTATCAAACGATCAGAAGAAATAAAAATCGATTATCGACAGTGTACAGATTGTGTTGGAAACTGGTTGCAAGCAGCAGTTGATTATAAAGATGCTAAGAAATCGTCTCGGATTGGTAAAGAGCTACAGAATAAAATTTCAGTTCTTGATGAAATTCTAAATCTCTTGACAATAGAAATAGTGCCTCATTCTATAAAGCATTTCCTGCTTTGTTGTCTTCAAAATAATGATAGTCCAACTATTTTGTCATCTTATATTCCTGTTCTACTCAATTACCTAAATGTTCTTGAAAAGTCTACAAACAAGGATGATATTTTAAAAATTCTTTGTTTGCTTATAAAGAAATTTACTCCAAAAGCTACGACCTGTTTGAAGGAAGATTCTGCTGAATTAAATGCTTTGTTGTATTGTTTGAATTTCAAAAAATGCAAAGAATTGGGTCAATGTATCCAAGAATATTCTTTAGAAGTGTTGAATAGAAACTTTTTTTCAGCTATTGTATCTGATAAAGTAAAATTACAAATTCTGGAAAATCTTTTAGATTTGTTTATAACACCTGCACTCACAATAAATGCCAAAGTCGAAAAAGTGTTGCGAGAATTGTGTATCTACGCTTACTTGTTTATACAACAACTTGAGGAAAAAATGAATCCTTCTAAAAGTACAACTTTGAGAGAAGCCAAAAGATTCAAAAGTGCAGAAAAAGATACTCAAAATAAATCTGATGATAACAGTTGGAAAAAAATTACAGTGTTGCTGGAATTAATGGTGAATGAGCCCAATTTACTTAAAAAGGAAATAGTTATTTCTGGACTTTTCAGCTTGTTAGAAAAAACTAAAGATTATGAAAAATCAGAAAATGAGATATCTGTTGAGTATGTAAAACAGCTGATTTTATCAGCTCTTCACAACTGTTATGAACAGCTATCTAATTCAAGTGAAAAAATAAATTATGATGATTTTCACATCAACAAAGTTATTGATTGCCTTGAAAGTTCAACTAACACGAAAACTCACCATCAAGCTCTGTTATTAGTAAATCTTGCAGTTAGAATATTCCCCGATTGCATCCTAGATAAAATAATGAGAGTATTTGTTTTAATGAGAACCGGTCTTGTCCAACATGATGATAATTACAGTTTTCAGGTCTTGTTGCAAGTTATCGAAACAATCATGCCATCTCTTCTGAGTGCCAGTAATCAAGAAGCAAAAACTGATAAGTATAAAGTTGTTGCACGAATATGCGGTGAATTTGTTAATTCATTATGTCATATTCCTGGACACAGACAGTTACCTTTATTTACTAAAATTATTACTACACTTGACCCTTCCAAATATTTATGGATTCCTTTGATCCAAATTTGTGTTAAATATTCCGATATTTTTCATATTTCAAATGATAATATTAAAAGTTATGAAATTTCTGATAATAAAACTTGGAAAGCTTCAGAATTCGCCATTAGCTTACACCAACAATTTTCACTGGATATTCAAATTGATACTTGCATAAACCTAGTCGAATTTCTTTTGAGGCTGCCAGATACTAGAAAGCAGCTTGAAAATAACCCTGATGAGATAAAAGAAGTACTCGATATAGAAGCACATAAAGCACGTACTGATAAACAACTGCAGATATATAAACAAACTGTCTTGCGTTATATAAATTTATGGCTTTCCTCGGAAGTGTTTCTTAATCAGATTGCTGAGTTAAGTGTAAAACAACAAAGCAGTCTAGAAGAGAAGTATAAATTGTTATTAGAATCGGTGTTGGAACTCTTGCAAGCTCGTGTAAACATTAAGGAATCTGTCTCTGAAAAAATGAAAATAAATGAACAGATACAATTATTGTATGACATAATATACACAATTAATTCCTTCTTGCCTTGTAAATTATTTGTTCAAGTTATGGTGCAGTTACTTAAAAACGATGAAGAAGTACAATTGAAAGCAGTTGAGTTGTTAAATTCGAAATTAGAGCAAGAAGGGGAATTGCTTCATGCAGAAGACAATTACTTGTTAATGAAATTAATAAAGCCTTTAATAGAATTAGCTAATAGAAATTTAGAGAAAGAAAATAAAAATGAAGCAAATATTATCTTATTACAAACAGCCATTTACTCTTTACAACTACTATGCAAGTTGATAGAAAAAGATTATTTGGAAAAGAATTTTTCCAAGAGGAAGATTAAAAAAAGATTTAAAGAAGTACTTGAAATTTCGATTCAAGTTCTTACTCATTACGAAAAAGCAGAATTAATAGTTAATGCATTACTTTGTGTCGCTCAGTTGTGTCATTGCTTAAATGTTGACATCTTGCGTTATCTAAATCGTTTTATGCCGATCATCATTAATATTTTACAAGATAAAAAACTGCTAAATTTGAATGAATGTTTAATTCTTGGAATTGTGGTTGCTTTAAACAGCATTATTGAAAATCTTGGAGCATTCTTAAGCAGTTATATGGAAGATATTATTGTAAACATTTGCTTACATTCGGTCAGATATTCAGAATTAGGTAAAAAGAGTGTAGCAGAAAATTTTGTCAGTTTGCAAACTAAATTAGCCAAAGAGATACCAGTTCGAATTTTTGCAAATGTCATTCTTCATTGTTATTCTAGACTTTCTTGTAAAAATCTTAACAGTGTTATACCTTTAATGAAAATTTTAACTCAGAACCTTGAGTTGAGTAAATATGATGATATTTTAGGGTCTGCTGGAGAATTACAAAACATTTATCTGTCATTAATAGATTTCAGAAACTCCAATCCGTCTATTCACACAGAAACTGTTAATGATATTGAAAATAGTATTATTTCATCCCTACAGACATTTGTTATGAAATTATCAGTAAATCGTTTTAGAACTTTCTTTCAAAAAGTTTATCAATGGACTGTGGTTTCGAATGATGACCAAATGCAGAAGCTTAGAATTTTTACATTTTATAAAATAACGAGTCAATTTTCTAAATCCTTAAAAAGCTTATTCTCCGTCATGTCGAAGTATTTTTTTACTCACATATCTTCAATTCTAAATTTGTGCAATTTTTCTAAGTCTAAAATTCATTATTTTGACTCTGATTCAAAATTGTCCCATGAACTTCTCATAAATATGTTAGATACGTTAAATTATTGCTTTATGTATGCTGAAGAGCAACTTTTAGATAAAGAAAATTTTGAACTTTTAATGCAACCTCTTGTTGATCACCTAGAAAACTTGTACGATGAGGCGATGTATCAAGAAATGATCGAGCATCATCTGAAGAGTTGTGTTGCTTATTTCATGACTGCAGTATCAGACAATGCTTTATGGAAGGCTTTGAACCATCAAATATTACTCAAAACTCGCCATGACTCACCTAAAGTTCGATTTGGGGCCTTGCAAGTAATATCAGAGGTAGTAAATAAGATGGGAGAAAATTATCTGATATTGCTGCCTGAATCAATACCGTTCCTTGCTGAAATAATGGAGGACGAAAGTTCGGAAGTTGAGCAAGAATGTCAGGCTGTTATTATAGAAATGGAAAAAACATTAGGGGAACCTATAAGAAATTATTTCTAATAAATGATATCTTTTTAATAAATTGGTGCAAGTATTGATTAATTTTTTAGTTTGTGTTTTAAATATTTATTATATTTAATTAATTAATTTTATTATTATTATTTTTTTTTTTTTTTTTTTGCAGAGGGCAAATATATTTTATATGAAATGTCTTTCTAGAAAAATTGGTGTAGAATAATAAAAAATAAAAATGTCATAAATAAAAAAAAAAATAATAATAATAATAATAAATAATTGCTTCAGGTCAAAATAACAAAGAATTTAAAATAAATAATCTTCCATTAGGCATGTTCTCAACAGATGGAAAAATTGGTAGAATCACTTGTGTTTTTCTCAGATCAAAGTGCATTTCTTATAATTAAGTGAGAAAACAAATATAAACTTCATAAGATATATCTGTATTCAAACTATTCTGAATACATAGGAATTAATTAGCCACAAAATGGTGAAATTCCTATTCCTTAATATCTGATTGTTTTAATATATATCATGTTTTTGTGTCTACTACCAAAGTGCACAATTTTCTCAGGTATTTTTTTTTAATGACTTTTAAATTTGTCAATTTTTATAAAGTATACATTTTAAGTTTATTGGTTTTAGTAAAAGCTCCATTTTAAGATTGTTCCCCTTTATAAAAGGTTTGTTTCTATTCTAGACTTAAATTTTTCCTGACTTTGTAAATATATCAAACAAATTCTTGTTTAAAAAAGAAAAAAAAAATCAAACTAGGAAAAATTATGTAATAGTATAAAGAATTTTAATTTTCAGAAATTTCATAGACTGCAATGCAATGCAATAAAACTTTTCAAATTTTTATGAAAGCCTATTTTCTTGCTATATTTTTTATACTTTTCTTTTATACCAAAAGTTTGAAAATTAACTTAAAATGCCTAAATTCAAAGAAAAACAAATACTATCTCTTTATAAGATTGTTTTTTTACATTTTAAATGCTGTGTGTTCAGAGGGAGAAGCTTCAGAATATTTGTATTGTAACTTCAATCATACCTGGATTAGTATTTCAGAAATTTTAAGTCCATTTTCAAATCTTTAACAGGGTTCCCACTGTCCTTGAAAGTCCTTAAGAAGTACTTGAATTTCATTTTCTTTTTCAAGGGCCCTTGAAAGTACTTGAATTTTGTGCAAAGTCCTTGAAAATCCTTGAATTTTCCACTCCAATAGACGAGCTTAGCGTGAACTCTGTCAAGGCTAAACTATCTCCATCTCCACATGCGCGCGCCATTGTCTAATATAATGATTTTGTCATAAAAATCTTATTTCATTGTCTTGCTTTTGCATATAGTTTCAACTTATTTGTTTTTTTTTGCCAGTCTCATACCTGTTTGATGGACTGGTCATTAATTTTGAGCAGAAAGTGATCAGACCAGGACTCAAACCTAAAAACTTTGGAATAATCTTAATGATTCAAATCTTAAACTAATCGTTTTTTGACTCTTGTAAAAGTTAATTTGGTCAATCCATCAAAAGTGTATTGTGAAAACAGGCAAAGTTATTTTAATTATTAAAAAAATATTACTAATGAAAGTAGTTACTAAAGTTTTGTGTATATGCCTAGCGTTCTGTGATTTTTCCCTAGTCCTTGAAAATTTTCAAATAGGCCATGAAAAGTACTTGAAAAGTCCTTGAATTTTTTTCTCTATTAAGAGTGGGAACCCTGTTTAATATCTTGTTTGCAATTTTCATACAGTTACTGAATTCTTTTGATGCTTATACGCATGTGACATCCATGAATTCTTTTTCAGTTTCAAGTAATAAAAGTTTGACATATGTGATGCATTTTTGTTGGTTTTGTAAGTCCCGATCAGTCATGAACAGGGGCAGATTTATACTTCTGCAGCCTAGGGGCTAACGGCAACTTGCCGCCCCTCTGTCTTTCCAATGATTACTCTCTCCCCCCCCCCCCCTAATCTTTTAAAAGTTATCCTCAAAAAAAAAAAAAAAAAAAACTGCAGAATAATGAACAAATTTTTGACATTTTTAGGGAGCCGTTTACAACAGAAATGTATGAAATTCATTGACAGAAATATTAGAGTGTTAAAGAATGAAACTGTCTTTGTATTTTTTCTCTAAATATAATACTTTTTATCTTAAAAATGAGCAACCCTCAATACCATTCACATCGCAAGAAATTGATCTAACGCCAAGCAAAGAGATGGAATCGGTTCAATTTTGTGCAATTTGAGTAGGAATTCCTTGAGATTTAATGCATTTATAAATAAAAATGACTAAATATTGTCTATGTTCACTTTGACACTTTTTTTAAAAAAATAAGATATCATTATTGAAAAAAAAAAATTAAGAATACAATTAAAAAAATTTGCGAATGAAAATTGGCTTTGGAAGTAGATGGTAGAAAACTTGAAACATTACTCTTTTTACAGTTTCTACTCATAAGTTTACCAATATCACAAAATAGTTAGAATTGCTTTATTTATTTTTAGTAGTAGCGTTAAAAAAATTCAAAACTAGATCGGACATATAATATTCTTTATTTGTAAGTAGAAAGATCTTTAAAATATAAGAATTATAATGGACTTTAAAATATATTTAAAATGTCATTCATTTAAGCTAGACAAAACCTACCAGCATTTCAAAAAGAAAACATTTTAAATATATAATGTTAATTAATAGTAAAGAAAAAGAAAATTCTGACCAAGGCAAATATTAAATAAATATGTTACGGAAATACTGCACAATTAATTGTAAAAGTAAATTTCATTAAAAAAAAAAAAAAAAAAAAAAATCTGTCTTTGACAAAATTTAATTTGTATACAGTACGAAGCCGAAAATCCGGACAATTTCAGCAGCATTAATCATCATCATCAACAGCGATTTTTTTTTTTTTTTTTAAGTATAAATATATTTAAATAAAGAACCGAAACAGTATATTATTTCTTATTAATCTTCAGAACCGGTATTTGCAAAGTCTGAAAGAGGAGGAAAAAGATTAGTAACAATTCTTAAACATTTATCTAATTGAGAGTCGCCTAGTACGACTCGCCTATCTCTATTATAATTTCAATCATACTCAAACTTTTAGTTAAAAAAACCTAAAAAAAAATCGCGGAAATGTTTTAAAAATGGTATGTTTTTCTTATTTATTTTCTTTTATTGGAACTTGTACTAATTTTTGTATGCAAATATTTCAATAAATCTGTTTTGTTTTTCAATTTTTATTTTATATTTTATTTAAAATATATATATATTACAGAATATATTTAAAAATCGTAATACATATATTTTTACTTGAATTTGCATATTATTCAAGTACTTAAACCAAAATATTTTAATTTTTAGGCATGACCAAAAATCCGGAATCGCTGTGGTCCCGACGATTCTGGATTTTCGGCTTTGTACTGTATTACAATCTCATAACCAACTTAATAATAATAATAAAAAACAGAAATATATTTAAGAAGTTTTTAGAAGTCTTCACCAACTAATCAAAAGACAACAAATATTCAGAAACCATAATCTATTCAGAAAGATATCATCAACATAAAGAAGTCCTCATCGATATATATTCAAAAGATATCACCAATAAATATATAGAAACTGTGATTAATATATATTCAGACAATATCGCCAATAAATATACAGAAGCCATCTTTAATATATATTCAGAAGATATCTGGTAACAAATATTCAGAAGATATCGCCAACATGAATTCAGAAGACATCACCAACAATAATTACACGACTTTGAATAAATACCATAGAATGCCGTAAACTCACAACAATTGTTTCGGGTCGAAAGAAAAAGAATACACAACCCTTTGTCAGGTGAACAAAGTAGGCATGAGTGCTGCAATCAAAGCAGCAACGCACATTATATAGTGTTTATTCAAAGTTTTGTAATTATTTTAAAATGCCAGTTTTGTGGTGTTTTCTTATTATCACCAACAATATCCAGAAACCACCATTAATAACATTCAGAATATATTGCATAGCTGCCAACTCTCCCGAATATTGAGGGAATCTCCCGAACTTCCGAAAAACATTAATATCTCCCGAATTTTTCAAAATTTTCATCCCGCATTGCACCTATTTGTTTTCCCTCTCTTCTCTTCCCCGTGCGGACGTTTTTAGCGATTTTTGCCACGAATTCGTGGAAATACACATTTTTTAACTGTCTAATTCGCATAATTCCGCAGATTTATTTCTTAAAAATTCGCAGATATTGTTTGTTTTATAAAAAGAAACCCCAGGGAACAATCGGCGATCGAATGTTCTACGAAAGCTCCCAATTCCCAATCTTCCTCCATCCACAACATAAATGTCAATATTCATTGCAAACTTGCTTTATGAGATTCTAGAACCTATAAAGAAATAGAATTGTTAAATATTTCTTGCTCATGTAGCTATTTTTTACCCCCCCCCCCCTTTATTTCCAACTAACAATCGGCAATCAGATGTTCTGCAGAAGTCTTTTGTCTCCCAATCTTTATCCATCTGCAACATAAATGATAATATTCATTTTAAATTTCCTTTATTAGATTCTAGAAGTAGAATTGAAAAAGTTTAATACTTCTTACTCTGTAATTATTTGTTTTTACCCCCCCCCCTTTTCGCCATCTCCGGATAGTAATCAGTGATCAATTCTAAAAACAATAAAGCAATAGAAGTGCTCAGTATTTCTCATGTATGTAATTATTTTCAGACTTCATTGCTGAAGTTAATGAATCTATATATTTTTCCCCAATTAAATATTTACATGTCATATCCATGCCATACGTGTAAACATGGAGGGAAAATGAAGACTAGATTTTTTAGGTAGGAAAATTTTTCCCAAGTTAGTTTATGTGTATATATAAATTCTGTATGGTTAGAATTTAATATAATCTAGTAGTATTTTAAATTCAGTATGTTTTTTTTTATTTTTTCTTATATTATTTGCAATAAAAAAACAGCCTCTGGATACTGCAAAATTTCCCTTTTATTTGCTCCTTCTCTTTCCAACAATTACTGTGCTATTAATGTTTTATTTATTGCATAAACTATGTCGTATACAAAATCTCCCTAATTTTGATTCTCAAAGGTTGGTAGCTATGATATTGCCAAGAAATACTTAGAAGCCATTCAATTTATGAATGCTGATGGTCTTGGATACCAAGATCAGCAGTTGGTTTCTATGTGCAATAAAAGAAGAACCGACAGACAAACCGAAGTCATTAACACTTTTCAATCTTGTTGGAAAGTGCTAAAAAAAGAATACAAATAAATATTTACCAAATATAATAAATTTTCTAACTTCAAAATAAAATTAGTTGAACAAAATAAATAATAAGAACAAAATTACTCACAGAATTAACTCACCTTTACCTAGAAAATGATATTTTTAATGTCACTTCTTTTTCTTGCATGAAATAGTAATACGATTCTTTAAAGAAAAAAGCCAAAGAAATATTTGGAAACGCAGAAGATTTTTTAATTTCATCTGTGAACGATTTTCTAGTTTCATCTGCAGACGACTTTAACCTTAAAATTAATATCTAAAAATTATTTTTATCATGAGATGATAGTTTTTATGTGCTGGCGACATTCAATTTTTATGTGCATCTGCTTTTTTGCTTCACTTATTAAGAGAATGCTTAAAAAATTGTAATTAGGAATGAAAGAAGAAATACAGTAAACAGGGCTTGATTAATGCATGGGCCAGCTGAGGCATGGTCTGGGGGGAGGGGGGAAAGGTTGCCTTAAGAGCCTGAAATTTTGTTTACAGTGCAAACAATTTTAATTAAATCATACAAAAATGCTCTTAAAAATAGCACTGCATGAGGATTTTACTTCTGACAGCAAAATAAAAAGTTATACCAAGGTAGAATTTTGTTTAAGTAGGCATTTTTGTTCAAAATAGTTGAAAATTTTAAGACATCTTCTTTTTTTTTTTTTTTTTTTTTTAAGTGGTAAAAACTGCGGAGAAAATTTTAGATGGGTGAGGGAACAAATGCACATCAGGCCCTAAGACTAGTTTTGGCTTGATCGAGCTCTGATAATAAAATATTATCTTTCATTTTTTAATCATAAATCCCCCCCCCCCTCCCATAGGCATGCAATGATTTCCATATAAAGTTATTAAAATATGTTATTTTTATATTTTTGTTTAAAAAGTAGTTCACTTTTTATTTTTCTATTTATCCTAAATTATCTGCTAGTACCATTTTATATTTTCGAAGAATTTTCCGCCCCGGGCTATAGCCCGTATAGCCCTCCCCTAAATCTGCCACTGGTCATGAATAATGTATATGAATGTCACTTGCAGAATTTTATTTTATTTTATTTTTCTTTGTAGGGAATTTTTTAACATCACTCATGTGAAAAATAAAATTAGTTAAAATACTTTCTTTTTTTAAATTGACAGTCTACTGGTTAAAAGAATATAACATAGAAATAAAGACATATATATTTATTTTTAATTACACTGCTCTGCATGAAAATTGCCCCAAACACCATTTTTGCAAATTCTTATGTAAAATAACCTCATGAATCTGAATATGACGCCCTAATTGCCCTATCACTCACCGTCTTTTAGGGATGGCCCCCTAATTTTATCACTTTTCGGTAATTTTATGGCTATAAATTTGATTTTTAAGGGGGGGGGGGGGAGGTTTATTTTAACTGTTAAATATCTTCTGAGGGGCTACAGAGTTGGAAAATTCTAAAACATGAATATTTACAACAAGAGGGAAAATTTAGGAGAGGATTTGCCACTGAAATTATGTATTACATTTCTTATATTTTTTTTTATCAAGATATTTGTTAAACATTATATATACTGTAAAAAGCACTTATTTTCGCAAAAATGAAGATATTAGTGATTTCGCAAATTTTATATGAACAGAATCGAACGTTGAAAAATCCTAATGTTGAAAAGTACCTAAATATCACGGAGTATAGAACCCCTTTTGCATAAGGCATTTTAAGAAATTTCCATCGCTCTAAAAACAATTTATGCTTACAATGGTGCTTATACATCAACTTTGGCTTTGGCTCAACGCGCATATTGCACCCCAAACAATTTTCTTTTCTTAATCCTTTTTTTCTCATGCTGTTTATCAAACTAGGGACTTCTGAACCCCCCTTTTGCACTGAAAATGTAATCACCCCACCCCCTTCACTTTTCCCGGATTCGGACTATCAATGCATGTGAGTTTTGGTAATTGAAAAATTTCTGTTTTTTATTATTATTATTATTTGCTGCGAAAAAAAAAAGTATTTCGCAAGGCTTAAATTTTCGCGATTACGATGGGCTTGCGAAAATAAGTGCTTTTACAGTATATATTTTGTTTTTAAGTGTTAAATTTAAATTAATTCTTTTTCATTCTCTAAATCAAATCCATGGCCATAAAATTACCAAATAGAGACAAAAATTGAGGGAGGGGGGTGGTGTTCAGAGAAAATGGTGGGTGACTGGGCAAAATGGTAATGATGTTCAAATTCAGGAGTTTATTTTACAAAAAATCAGGGATTGGAAAAAAAGTTTTTTTTTTTTTTGCAGTGCAGTGTTATTTTATGTTTTAAATCCAGGTAAAATCTTCAACATCTGGAACACCAAACAGAAATATTGAAGAGCAGACTGCTGTTTTGGTAGCATTTATTGTACCATCAGAATTTGAAATATGCATATTAGAATAAAAGTAATTTGCAATTAAAATGTAAATCTTTTGTTTATTGTCTGAAATCAATGAACTTTGAACTGCAACTTTGTCTTGTGATGCTAGGGCTGTAAATTAAGTTTTGTGTGCGACAAAGAAAAACTGAAATTTTTTGAAATTTGCAATTTTTAATCCCACTTCGAGAACGTGTGACATTAATGATTTCCAGATGTTTTGTTTCCGTTCCAGACAGCGGAGAAAATTGTCTGCTGATAGAATGTTTCGTTTTAAGCAATTAGCTGTAGATTCTCTCGACATGGGTCAACAATTTAATTAATATCTCCGCAACTAATTAAAAATTTTTAAATTCTGTTTTCACTATCCCCTCGGGAAGGCTTCTGAGCACCCGTATGTTAAATTTTATACTTCTGCATTCAGTAGGGGCTGAACGTATAGATGCTCAGACAGACAGACATCTTTTATTATTATAGATGAAAAATTGCACAGAAAAGAACTTTTCTTAATTTGTTTACAAATCTTAAAAATCCAAATTTAGAGGAAAAATAATTAACTGAAGAAAAATTTGAATTTAAAATGCTAAAAAAAAAAAAAATAATAATAATAATAATTAAAAATTTCCATCATTTAGAGGGAAAGAGGGAGCCCCATCTTAGAAATTATTGGAGGGGCACGGGCCCATAAAACTTTACGCCTAAGTATTAAGGCATGGGAAAGTAATCTCCATTATTATGCATTACGTAGTACATATTTTTAAATTCCATTTTCACTCATGCTCATTAAAGAAATTCAAAGATTGATTTCTTTTCTAATTTTTTAAGTTATAAAATAAGAAATTTCACTTAGTGAATTTTTTCAATTTACAAAATAAAATTTTACAAACCAATTTTCAGAAAACAAAGACTCCTTCAATGGCCATCAATATTCTGAATGTGAAAATAGAATTTAAAAATATGTATTATGACTTATGTAATGAATAATAATGGGTATTATTTTCCCACAGGTGTATTAAATAATACCATTATACCGAAATATAGTTCGGCAAACCTTGACATGCCATGATGCATTCCCTTAAGGGATAAGGGACATTGAATTAATTTATTTTATTTTATATTCTACTGCTTTTTAAACCATTTATTGTTATGAAATATATAATTTTTTATGCATATAATGTGTTTTTAATAATAAAGAGTAAATTTAGAGATAAAAAGGTCCATTTTATGGGGAAAATAATACAAAATAAGGCCCAATTTCAAAATGCTCAATGAAAATTCTAAATTATTTTAAATCTCAAATTTTTGTATACTGTGTTTTTTGTATGTAGCTGAATACATCTATGTATTTTAATACAGTAGAGAGTCAAAAATCCATAGAGCTTTGGACTAGAGGTTGTGCAGATTTTAGGATTTGCTGGATTTTAGGGCCCATAAAAAATTATCACTGAATAATAAGAGCAGAATATTTCTCAAATTAAACCCATACTAGTGAATAATGACACAATTTCAATTGAATATTATATTATTAGGTACATAAGAATAAAGCTGAACATTTAAATATATATATATAACAAAAACTATACATAAAAAATGCAATTTGTCAAATTTAGATAAAATCTGTTCACGTGTAGTTTGTTTTTAAAACTACACTTGAACATGCATACATACATTGTTAAGATTTTCTTTTCTTTTTTATATTATAAATAATCAACCATTTTTGTTTGCAGCACAAATTTATTCAAGGAATTTAAGTTAATTCTTCCCCATACTTATGCCTCCATGAGATAGCATTTAAAAAAATTAATTTGCTATTGATGGATTTAATATACTCTCAATAATTTCATTATCAGTAACTTGGTTATGACAGTTTTTTTTATACTATTAATTTTTTTGTAATCATAAAATGCAAGTAGAATCTGCATTTAAGATCATTTTTAAAAATTCTGATTTGGAGTTTGTAACTTACTAATAGCAAATTTTATTGTTTATACGAGGGTTGCTATTTATATTTCTGGCCTAATAATGAAAAAACAAATATGTAGGATCGAAATTGGTTTTATTGTTTTTCAAAATATTCTCCATGATGATCAATACACTTTTGCATGCGTTTGAACCAATTTTCAAAGCACTTTTTCCAGTCCGATTGAGGTAACTCCAAAACATGCGTTTTGAATGCATCAACCGCTTCTTCGGGGGTCGAAAATCGTTGTCCACGTAATTTATTTTTGATGTGTGGGAATAAGAAGAAGTCATTGGGTGCCAAATCAGGGCTGTACGGCGGATGGCCCATCAGTTCGATCTTTCGCTCAGTCAGAAATGCATTTGTTTGAGTCGATGTGTGAGAGCTCGCATTGCCATGATGAAGAATGATTCGCCTGTTCTTCTGCTTTTTTCGAATTTCTCCGATGACTTCTGGCAAACAAATGGTCATGTACCATTCAGAATTGACCGTCCTGCGTTGCTCTAATGCCACTGTTGCCACATGACCGTTAATGCCGAAGAAACAGGCAATCATTTGTTTCGATGTGCTTCTACCTCGAACAACTTTTGTTGGTTTTGCCTCGCCTTGGAAATCCCATACAGTTGATTGCTGTTTTGTTTCCGGCTCATATGCATAGATCCATGATTCGTCACCTGTGTAGATGTTATACACAGCCTTTGATGTACCTTGAACGTATTTTTCCAACATTTCCTTGCACCAATTGATGTGAGCCTTTTTTTGAGCGTTTGTCAGATTATGCGGGATCCAACGCGAACAAATTTTTTTTACGCTCAAATGTTCATGCAATATTTTATTGATGCTAGTCATACTAATGTCCAAAGACGCCTCAATCTCACGGTATGTCACATGACGATCTTGCTTTATCAGTTCACGCACAGCATCGATCTTTTCTGGCACAACAACGGATTTTAGACGACCTGCACGGGATTCGTCCTGGATCGAACATCGACCACGATTAAATTCGTTATACCAATTTTTTACAGTGCTGTAGGATGGCGCTTTATCGCTGTATAAAGAATTAAGTTCATCGAAGCACTCTTGTCTTGACAATCCACGTCGAAAGTTATGAAAAATAATCGCACGAAAATTTTCACGATTTAATTCCATTTTTTGAAAGAGAACTTTTCAATTTACTGTCAACAACACAAATAAAGCTATAATGGTAAATCGTCTGCTGAATTTACGTTTAAAAATATCAAACTTTCGATTAAAATCGTCTGCGGTCGCCTAGCAACACTTACTGTTGCCAAGGCCAGAAATATAAATAGCAACCTCGTATCTGACTAGTTGTGTGGATTTCTGGCTCTCTAATGTATTTTGTATTTCAATTAAGACATTAGATACAAACAAAAAAGTATAAAATTTGAAATTTTCACTAACTTTTGTCATTATCGGTAATTACTCTTTGATTTCAAAATGAGTTTTTATGACAAATATACTGAAAACATTTATATAAATTTTTAAATGGTTTAGATGAAAACAAATTTGCAAAGAGCTTTATAATTAACTCGTTACTTCTGAAATTTGCAATCCAAGAAAAATAAATTTAATTTAGAAATTTATTCATCAACCATGAAACTTTCATGGTTGATGAATAAATTTCTAAATTAAATTAAAATTTCATGGTCTATTGGAGTTGTGCCATGAATATTAATGTCTTGATAAATGAACTTTCAGGGTTGATGAATAAATATCTAAATTAAATTAAAATTTCGTATTCTATTGGAGTTGTGCCATGAATATTAATGTCACTTGATATGGCTGTGTTTACACACTCGGTGACTTTGCGAACGAATGTTATGCGAGAAATGCCTAGCTGATAATCAACCAGGGTAGCTCAATGGTTTGAGCATCCGCACGTAAAGCGGAAGGCCTGGGTCTGATTCCCGGCTCTGGTATTTTTCACATAGTTGGTATCTAAAAAAAAAAAAAAAAAAAAAATCAGCCTTCTACTCCAAACTTTTCTGAAATAAATTTAAAGTTTTCATTTTATAAAAGATTTTTAAAAAATGCTTGGGGAACTGCAGAATGTTATTATTTAAAAGGTGTTGCATTACAGGTGTCTTTGTGTGTAGGGGCTACCTTGATTTAGGGTTTTTAAATGTAATTCATCTGTATTTCCATATTTCTTATAAAGTTATCTTTTGTTTTCATTTGTTATCCAGGTAATATGTAAATGGATTGTAAAAGGATTGAAGGCTTCTGGTGTAAATGGTTTGAGTATCATTTGATATTCCAGGTTATTTTTTATTTGAGGCTCTAATTTTCAGGGTTTCTACCTTTCTGTCACAATCACTCCTGTATATTGCTTGTACATTTTATAATTAGTATTTGGATATTTTTCAACTGTACTGATTTTGAGAATTTTACCATCCGTTGTTTTCTTAAGATTCTGTGCTTTAAATTATGTTTCAACATGGGTATCTTTCAACAGAACTCAATACCTTTAAAATGAGTGATTGAACCTTTAATCTGCGATAATCTAAAGCAAATTTAATGAGTTTTTTAATTAAAAAAATAAAATAAATAAATAAATCATCTGCATTCACCTTTATCATTGTCATGGAAAACAGTGGCGTTGCAAGAAAAAATTTCAGGGGGGGGGGGAGGGCACAACCTGAAAAAATATTTTTTTTAAATAAAATTCTGATAGCATAGTTTTAAATTTAAAGAAAAAATGCTTAGTAAAATTTTCCAGGGCCCATTCTGCCGACGCCCATGATGGAAAATAATTTGTATTAGATACAGTGGAGCACTGTTTATATGTTTTTAAGGGACCGTTCCTAAAAAACGTACAACTGAAAATTTGCTTTAACATTAATACACAATAAAGTGTCATATTAATAATAAAAGTCTAATCAATTTTCATGATTTCCTTTACATTTATTCAACTAAGATATATTTTTGATTAAATTTAAAATATTTTTAAAAGGTAGAATAAAAATTAAATGATAATTAAAAATATAGAAATTCAGAAAAATTTCTCAAGATTTCGATTTTAACCTTTAAAGACAAAGCCTTTCGTTCTCTAAATGAAGATGACATTTTTGCAAACGATTAAAAAGAAGGGGGAAAAAACTTGTTTCTCCAACCATAATGTCAAATAAACATGATAAGAAATAAGAAAATCTTCCAAGTCGCCCGATGGAAGTGATTAATAAATCTTCAAGTTTACAAAATGCCTATTAAAGTTGTGGGGTTTTTTCCTCTGCTTATCTCTGAAAATTTTAACACCCCCTTTCCCCCAGGCTCTCGATGCAGGTCACACTTTGTTACCATAGTTCTAAGAAAAAATAATCAAAAAAGATAAGAATAAAACATAAAAAGCATTCATCTTTTTTTTTTTTTTTTTTTAAGTCCTGAAATGAAACTCAAACTTGGGATTCTACAAGGAAAAAAAAAAAAAAAATGTATAAGTGAAATTAAGAATTTACTCGTGTCGTGTAAACAAAATATTTTAACACTAGAATTCAATGGAATGATTTGGGACCGAAATCGAAAAACGTATAAAAGGTGCTCCACTGTAATAAAAAGTTTTGTGATAGCCAGCCCAAACAAATTTTAAAACGGAGTTGGGTACGCCAGACCCCAATCCTTAAGGCTGTACATCAGTCAGATTTTTTTTTCTATGTTTTCCAATGGGATTTTTGTTGCTTCGTTTTATAAGAACATCTCATTCAAAAATGAAGTTTTTCGAATTCTGTTTATTGAATATGTCACCTTTCAGCTTAGTGAGCAATATTAAAACAAATAAATAAATATTTTTTATCATTAAAGTAACCCTAAGTTTGGATCTCTAAATGAAATATTTAAATTTATTTTTTCAAAAAAATGCTCACAAGTTATTATGCGAGAAGTGCCTAGCTGGTTATCAGCCAGGGTAGCTCAGTGGTAGAGCATCCGTGCGTTAAGCGGAGGTGCCCGGGTTCGATTCCCGGCTCTGGTATTTTTCGCATAGTTGGTAATAAATAAAAATAAAAAAATATATATCAACCTTTACACTCCAATTTGATTTAAATAAATATGGTTGATGAATTCATGAATAAAAATTTCTAAATTGAAATATTTAAATTTATTTTTTCAAAAAAATGCTCACAAGTTAAAAGGTAATACAGTCGTCCCCACTTAATCGGGTAACGGATAACTGAATATCCCGCTTATAAGAATATAAAGTTACAGAACCAATTTTTTTCCCATAAAAGTAATGTTAAATTTCCTCGCTTAAAGAAATATTTTTTACAACGCCACCCTGCTTAATCACATAAACACTCAAAGTTTCTGAAATAAAATTCCTCTATTTATGGGCAAATTTTTCCTCTCATTCTCAAAAAAAAAATTCCACTCTTATTTTAAAAATCTTACATAACTAAGGCATGCTCTTTAAACATGAGACGGTATTCCTGCCGAGGTGATAAAAAATTGTTTTGCAAAAGCCAAATTTATAAAATCAGCAACTGATGAGAAAATTAGAAATTAAAATACAAATGATCTTCAGGAATTAGAAATCACAAATTTTTAAAGTTTTCAGATGATTGAAAAATAACTTTATGGACTCATAGATGTGGATAAAGATGGAGAAACAGAAAGAGATGAAGAGTTTAATCTTCCAATAAAACCTTTAAATGAAAGTGATAAAGAAGAGCAAGCAAACGATAAATGAAGTTGCAAAATCCTTTAACATTATTCGTCATTTTGAGTCTCATATAAGCGATTATAATCTATTTATGTGCTTTAGAAAAAGAAATAGAAAAATGTTTAGTTAAGTCTATGTTAAAATAATCAATCATAACTGATTTTTTTTTTTTTTCATAAAATTGTAAGTACACTTTATTTTATACAACCCCTGGCAAAAAGTATCCGATCACCGAAAACAGTGCTTATGATACGTTAAAACATAAGGTTATTTTTTCACAAATTCAAACTTTTTTCAAACCTATGAGTATGCTTTTGTGAAATATGACTAATTTTGTCAAATTCTATTAAATAGTAATAGAAATTACAATATCAGTTAAGAGTTTACACGAGAAAATACGTTGAATCACAAAGGAAAAATATTTCCGATCATCATTGTGTGGAGAAAAAAGTATTTGATCGCAAACAAAAGCAACACAGTTAAATGATATATGCAAATTTTTTTTACTCGGCGCATGCGTTCAAGTTCGAAGAAGACGGTATAAAAGGTCAAATTGTAGTTTGAAAGTTACAAGTTAGTTTCGCATCTGCTGAAGTATGGCTCGAAAGAGAGAATTATCTAATGATGTAAAACTTTTGATTGTTAAACGCTTAAAAAGCGGAATTTCCCAAAGAAAGGTTGCTAAGACATTTGGATGTGCTCAAAGTACTGTTTGCGAAATTTGGAAGAAATATCGCTTAAGAAATGATGTAAGAAATCTGCCTCGAAGCGGTCGACCACGAGTAACATCAAGTAGACAAGACAGGAAATTAGTTGATCTTGCCAAATCTATGCGAAGGTGTACGTCTAAACAACTGAATGCCGAGTGGTCAAAGTATGGAGTAAAGGTATGTGCACGTACAGTGCGAAATCGTTTAAATAATAAAGGATATCACTTCTGCAAAGCCAAAACCAAGCCATATATGACTAAGAAACACAAGAAAAATCGTCTTCAATGGTGCAAGAAATACAAATGCTGGTCTTCTGATGATTGGAAGAAGGTTATTTTCAGTGACGAATCTCGTGTTTGTCTAGGAACTGGGGATAACCCTGGAATCTTTGTGTGGAGGAGAGCTGATGAAAAGTTCAAAGAAGATTGCCTAAAAACTAAAGCTAAATATCAGCCTTCATTTATGGTGTGGAGTTGCATGACATCTCAAGGAGTTGGTAAATTGTGTAGTGTTGCAAACAATCAATTCAGAAGTATATGTTAACATTTTAGAGCATTATTTGATACCTAGCATCGAGGAAGCGTTTGGTGACTCCTCCGATTTCCTATTTCAAGATGATAATGCGTCCTGCCATAGAGGTAAACGGGTCAAGGATTTCTTAAATAAAAACGGAAATTCTCCAATAAAGACTCTGAACTGGCCTGCAAATAGTCCTGATCTTAATCCGATCGAAAATATTTGGAATGTTTGGAAAAATAATATAGAAAAGAGAAGACCGACCAATATGAATGCACTTCGTCTAGCCATCAAGGAAAGCTGGAAGGAAATTCCATCACATTTATGTGAAAAGGTTGTTGAATCCATGCCCCGCCGTTTAAAGGCAGTTATTAGAGCAAAAGGAGGACCAACCAAGTTTTAAATTGAAATTTATCGAATATTTTTTTCCCGGTTATGTGATGATCGGACATTTTTTTCTTTGAATACTTTATATTAATTTTCCTCTGTATTGTAAAAATTAATTGCAATTTATGGTATTATTTTTTATCATGTCACAAAGTAAGATACTTTTGTAATAAAAAACTTTATTTTAAAAAATGTAATAAATTTTTAGAAAAATAGCCTTTTATAGTAACGTATCTTAGACACATCTTTCAGTGATCGGATACTTTTTGCCAGGGGTTGTATTTATTCCAGCATTAATTGCATTTATAAATTACTATAATATTTTAGTAAAAACTTAGTAAAGTTTTGTCAAATATTTAAATAAGAAAGAGGTATCGATCATTTATCTTTTCATGTAAGCATAAAAACCATTATAGTTATATATGCAATTGCATTTCTAGTCTTCCCCACATAATTGAATACCCTGCTTAATCGAATTAATATAGTTGGAACGGTAGACATTCGTTTAAGCCGACTGTATATTCAAAGAGTAATAATCAAAAAACAAAATTCGAAAAACTTCATTTTTGAATGAAAAATCCTTATAAAACAAAGCAACAAAAATCCCATTGGATAACATGGGAAGAAAGAATGAGGGAATCTGACTGATGCAAGCCCATTACTACGTGGGCATGCATTTTCATTGGAGTTAAACATGTATGCAAAGTTTCAGCTCATTGCATGATAGAAAGGAATTAAGTAAAAATTCAGTTCTTAGATTTGAACCACACATAAATAAACAACAAAAGAAATAAAATAAAGAAGTATAATACTATATTTAGCATAATACTATACTAAAGAGGGACTTTTTGATTTTTTTAAATTATAAGTTTTAGTTTCATTTTATTATAAACTAAGTAGCTATTTGGTTATAAATGGGCCAACCCTGACTTTTTACTCTGAATATTAAGATAATTAACTTATTATCCTAATATATATTCATTAAGACTTGGGGCCTAAAATTCAAAATTTTCCAAAAGCATAGATTTTGAATTTTTTTTTAAATATATGAAATAAATTTTTATTTACAAGTACAAAAATGTAAAGTTTAGAATGTTAACTAACCGTGAAATAAATATTATACATTTAATGTAACATTTAGGTCTCCCGGATTAGAAATAAATTTATAAATGTTTCGCAAAACTGAGGGATATTTCTGACGGTTTCATTTACTTCTAGCCTATGTTTTCATTTAATTTTTATTTTGCAAATTTACAAAATATATTTAAACTAAAATGTACTTTACACACTTTTTTTTTTTTTTTTTTTTATTATATTAAATCTGTTTTTGAAGTAAGAAAAACTGATAATTAAAAAAAAACATACATACATATTTTTGTAAAACAAAGTTTAGAAAGATAGTTTTGAAAAAATAATTCAATATAAATTTTGGTTACATATTATCTCTTGTCTTTATAATTGATGAAAAGTACTAAAATAATCTTGTCAGTTCGGACTAGGACTTTTTTGTATGTATGGACATCACAGTTATAGACAGTTTTCTCAAACTATGAGCAAAAAAAAAAAATTATTAGGCTGGTTTGTGAAGGACAATTTGCAATAACTAATTTACAATATACAGAGGTGCCAACACTCCAGATTATTTTATACCAATAATTTTTAATGAAATATTCTCTTTATTTATCATTGAAAATTCTGTGATTTAATAAAACAAGGAAACTTTCGATAGTAATGTGAAATAATCTGCACAGTTTGCACCTTTGAAATATGCTTATAAAAAAGAATTCATTTCACTATTGTAAAAAAAAAAAAAATCTTGTTTCATGTTTATTGCTTGAGTGTTGAAGTTACAGATTTGAAGTGAAAAATCATTTCAAACTTTGGAATGAGTTTTCTGTCCAACAATTTTGATCTAATGAACCCATCTCGCAATTTGAGAAAACAAATGTCCTTAGAAGCAGTGACGTATCGTTAATAACATTTTGGGTATGCTCTATACAGGCGGTTAGAAACAGCTCGTTTCATGAAAAGCTCATTCTTCTGATTGACTGTTGAAATGTTGTCATAACTACGTTGTTTCTCAAAATAAGTGAATTAACCAATAAGATGATTGATTATCTTTTTTAATATACTGTTTCTAACTACTTGAGTGAAGCATACCCAAACTGTCATTCACGATACACCACTGCTTAGAAGATTCTGTAACTTTTTTACAATACTAGCCACTGCTTGTGTAAGCGAAGGAATTTTAAACTTCTCTGTTACTAATCCCTGTTTCAATAATCAACTCTAGTTCTCCATTGCTTAAGTTAGTTATGAGAGGTGGTTCAATCAGAGATGAAAAAAAAAAAGGAAAAATTGATGTTTTGAGTAATTAATTGCAATTAAGTGTTAACTTTATAATTTAGCAATGGAATTAGTTTTATCTTAATTTGTAAAATACAAGAAAGGGAGAAAAATAGTCTGAGTTTCTGAAATGCAAGAAAAGGATAACATATGAGGCCTGCCATTGTTGCATGATTTTGCAAATTATGGTATTTTCTAACAAAATTTTTATTTTTTTAAGTTGTATGTATATGTGTTAAGTTTGAATGACAATCCTTAATTATATTGCTAATTTTTTATTACTTTTAAGTAGAGTATAACAATTTGTTATACAAAAGACAGTTATAAAGAAAAGGGAAAAAATAATACACACAATTCAGTCATTAGAACATTAATTGCATTTCATACTAAAAATGATAACTACTTTGTTCAGTTTATAATGACATGTCTATATAACATGAATCCAAAATGCATAGTTTTGATATAATATATGTATGTTTTGTAAGTAACAAACAACATGTTTTCTTTTCACAGACTTTTACAAAATGTATTGCTCATACCTCAAAATTTTAACAACCAAAAAAGTATCCAAAACATATATAAATGCAAAAAAAAAGTTACATTAAGTATGATTCATTAAATGCAAAATTTTAAACATAATTGTTTCATGCATTTAAATATTAGGTAGTCTAGATTTATTGGGAACACACTGTTTTGCCACAATATCACAAGTAAAATCACTAGGACAGCAATGTGAGAGATCTTTACAGCAAACAGCATTCTCATATGGGCAGCAACCAAAACGTCCAGAGCTTATCTGGCAACAAGTCGAAGAATCTGCACAGGTTGAATTATCGGGGCATATTATGTCTCCAACAAATGGCTTTGCTATCTCTTTCTGTAATGAAGGGATAGAAACATGTCCTTGGGAGCATGCTTGTGAAGTCGGATCACACTTCATATTATGAGGACAACAATGAAGTTTATCTGCACAGCATGTGGCTTTAGGGAAAGGACAGCAGCCCCAATCACTATTAGGTAGTTGGCAGCATGTATAGCCATCAGGACATTGAAAATAATCAGGACAGAAAACATTGTTCAGACTGCTAGGTTTCAGCAGAGTTAAATATCTTGAAGAACCAAATTTGAAAATTCCATCTGTCTTAGAATTATATATTTTCGATACAGATCCTTCTTTCCTAACGCACATTTGTTTTTCTAAATCACAAACAGTGTTTTGAGGACAACAATGAAGAAAATCACAGCAAACAGCATCTGGCAAAGGACAACATGAATAACTGCCAGGAGATGGTCCTTTGCAGCATGTGCTATCATCAGGGCATGAGAATTTAGAATCACAAGCAACTTTTTTGTCTAATCCCATAGCAGTTATATTTCTCCCACCAAATTTTAAAATTCCATTTTTCTTAGAACCATACATTCTTGACACATATCCTTCTTTACTAACACACATCTGTTGTTTTAAATCACAAACGGTGTTTTGGGGACAACAATGAAATGGATCACAACAAACAGCATCTGGCAAAGGACAACATGAATAAGTGTCAGGAAGTGATCCTTTGCAACATGTATTATCATCAGGGCATGAAGATTTTGAATCACAAGTAACTTTATTTAATCTTGTAGCAGTTACATTTATCCCATCAACTTGAATGCACAAACCAGCCTCACATTTCAAATGTGCAGCACAACAATGGATGTGGTCATCACAGCACACTGCATTTTCTAATGGGCAACATCCATAACTCATATCAGCCAACTGGCAACATGTTGCAGCTATTAAATAAATAAAAATAATTAGTAAGCTAAGAAACAGTATTAGGAAATGCTAAGATATAAAATGCTTAAAAATAATAAATCTATAATACATTTTTAATGGTTGATAAATACTATGCACTTTTTAAAAATGCAGGAGGTCAATCCAGGTTTTGATTTTCTTGGGCCAATTTTTGTGACAAAAAAAATAAATAAATAAAAATAACTTCCATTTTTGCAGTTAACTTATTTTATGCTTAACTGAGCAATGTGGCAATCATTGAAAACAACACAAAACATTACTGGAAGCATAAACAATTTATAAAACAAAATTTTGTGAAAGGGAATTTTTTTATTAATGTGAATTTCGTGAAGAGGCATATTGTATGTATTTGAATTTTGTAAACAAGTCCATTTTCAAATCCCCAAAGAGAGTGCTGTTGTAAGTTTGAAGCCTCAGCTAGTGGAACTCTTAAATAGACCGATTTATTTACTTATTTGTTAGAACACTGGCTTAATTGGAATGGTTCTCAACAATATTAAATAAAAATCTGAATGACAGATTTTTAAAAATTAATTTAAATGTGACTTTTCAAGTAAAATTTGCTTTAGCATTTTATAAAGTTATAATAGGTAAACTTTCAATTGAACTTAGATAATTATAGTTGGCGAATTTCCAACTCTTCTTTGAAGATTTCAAGTACGACATGTGGTTTATTCATTACATTGAAGTATAGAAACAGGTTTTATTATTATTTTTAATCATAAATTTTAAATGGAATGTGAGAGAAATTTAAAATTGGCTACAAATAGTGATTAGAAGTCCACAGCCCAAAAAATCTATAAATTTGGTTGAAATTTTTATTTTTTTTTAATGTTAATTTATAATTATCTAATTTCATTGAAAATTAAGGATTTTAAAGGATAACAATATTTACAGAGTTGACAAGTTCCTTAATTTATTCCAGAGCATTTTTAGCCACACTTTATGGTCATACCACCTTTTTTTTTTCTTATTTTATCATAGTGATATACTGTAAAAAAACATTCTATAAATTAAGTGGTTTAAGGTAAAGGTTGGGCTAAAAGTGCTCCCGAATAAATTAAGGAATTTTGCAATACTGTATTTAATTAGATTCACAGCCAGATCTGTGTCACCACTTCATAATATGCGAGCAAGCATTCGTCCTAACTGAAAATGACAAATTTGATAGAAAAAATATTTAATTAAATACAAAGTTAAGAATTTTTTTATAAAGTTCTTCACATATATGAAGTATAATTTTGTGAAGAGGCATTTTTTTCAAAGTGTAATTTTGTGAAGAGACCTTTTTTTTGAAGTATAATTTTGTGAAATGGCCTTTTAAATGAAGTGGAATTTTGTAAAGGAAGTAGCTAAAGCAGCAATTCTCAAACTTTTTTAAATTAGGGCAGATTTAACAGGGGTCACTTTAGAGTATTTCAGTAGGATAGCACATTCATGTGCTATAGAGCAGTTTCATATGACGTCATAGTGACGTAGATGGAGGGCTATCAACTCCACGTGAAAATAAATAGACGCCATTTTTAGAACAGTAAGCAAATGGCAGTTGAAAACAGCTCACAGCACCATGGCAACCGCGCATAGCAACCAATGATGGAGGGCACACTGTCCGCGTTGCCATGCTGTTATCAGCTGTTTGAAACTGCCCTATTCTCCAACAAAATACTGCCCGCATTTTCCTTGTTAGCTTCCCCCCCCCCCTTTTTTTTTAAACTAGTAAAATTTGGCCTTGTTTGCATTTTACATTCAAAAATTCCTTATCTACTCTTTTTATTTTAGAATGTTTTTATTGTAAAAATTGGCATATAGGTCACTGTCCTTACAGAAAAAAGCCATTTCATTTTTTCTTGGTTGTGGCCCTTGCAAAGAATGACCTGTCACACCCTTTCAGAAACAATGAGTAGAAGGGTTGCAAATTTTTTTTGGATCTATCCTTAACGAATGAGAATTAAAAAAAAAATATATATATATATACTATAATAAAAGAAGCAACACTTCTTGAAAATACTGTCAAACATTAAGACACAACTTTTTTGAAAGACTGCTTCCAATAGCAGCATTTGAGAACACTCCCATAAAAAAAGTCTGAATTTTTTAAATTCCTCTCTGGCTATTTATAATTTATTAAATTGTAGTTTGTTTCTTGAAAGGGATAAGAACATAATCTCGTAACCAAATTACCACAGGATAAAACCTCGCCAGACTAAAAGAAAACCCTAAGACAGAATCTCACTTAGATAAATGATAATGAATGAGAGCAAAATAATGTAAGTGATGATTGAATTAATAAAATGAAATATTTTAGAGCATTTTTCTTAGAATGAAATGGTAATTATGAGTAATAAAATTTTTGGATCACAGATGATATTTACCCTTTTCAAAGCACTGACAGATAGACAAATCCATTACAAAAATTTTTTTTGAATTTTGCTTAAAAGAGTTACAAATATTAACTTGTGACGATCAGTGATAATGAATTCAATCGTACTTACAAATTTTATAATTTTTAATTCAGGTTTGTGAACAATGTTCAGTTTGATGTGAGTAGTGATGTACAGTATTTTTAGAGAATATTTTAAATGACGAAAAGCAACTAATAAAATAAAAATAACATAAAAATAAAATATTTTACATAATTACAGGATATTTAAAAATTCTTTTTAAGAAAAATTAAAAAATTTTTGTAAAGTGTTTGTTTGATTAGGCTAAATATGCATGGCTTATTATGAAATTTTATTTAATATTACTCATAATTACCATATTTCTAAGAAAAATGCTCTAAAATGTTTCCTTTTATTTGTATCAAACTCAATCATTACTCACAATACTTTACTACTATCTGTTACTCTCTATCTAAGCGAGATTTTGTCCAGTTGGGAGGCGAGATATTGTTCTAACTATATTTTGTTCATTCAAGCTTTAGTCCTAGCAATATTTTGGCCACAAGATTATATCCCCAGCCCATTTCTTAGGGGGGAAAAATAATAATAATAAAATATCATTAGAAAGTTATAGTACTTTGAATACAAAATTAGTATGACAAAATTTACCAAGATAATACAGATAACTTACCGTATATTTCCGTGTATAAGCCGAGATTTTTTGGAAAATTTTCGGAAGCTGAATTATAAGGGTCGGCTTATATACGGATCTACATTTCTAGCAAAAAACGTACTTCAGAAACAATGATTGAATATATATATTTTAAGCTTAAAAAGTATATAAAGTAAAATAGTGATATTAAACCTTATTTTTAAATAATTATCACATATAAAACTCTTAAATAACAATTTTAAATTTATTTCACGAAACGCTCGATGTAGTCACGTTTACATAATAAAACATAAAAAACCTATCTTTACTTCGTAGTCGTTCTAAGATCTTTCGGCACCGGGCACCCGGTCCTCTTCGGAGAACGTTAACACTGTGATGGAGAGTTAGGCTTCTGGCTGCATCCTTGTTGATTTTTCAACAGGTGGTTCCATGCCTTATTTGGGGCCACTGCGCCGCTTTCGTTACACGTGTCGTCATTGGTGGATATCTTGATATCGTTTTCGTTATATGTTTTAGCCAAGGCTGTGTTGAATTTTCCGGTCTTGATTTCATGTTTATGTTCTTTAACTCTGATTTTTATTTTTCTTTTGGTGACGCCAATGTAGGAACCGGGTTTATTGTTTTGATCTGTATATGGAATTTTATATATACCTGCGGTTTCGAGAGGGGGGATGGGGTCTTTGTCACTACGGATTAGTTGAAAAATATTCTTGTTTGGTTTTATAGGAATGTTTATACCGTATTTACTAGCGGTATTTTTTATTTTATTTGCGGCTCCACAATTGAAAGGGATGGATGAAGTGAATTTAATGGGTTGTTTTTGATAATTCGGTATATGGTCCAGTTTTTTAAGTCTATTTTTGATTAATTTGTTTACGATTTTATTTGGATATCCTGCTTTTCTTGTTAGACATTTAATAAAATTAGGTTCTTCTTCTAGGTCTTTAGGTTCGTTGCAAATCAAAATGGCGCGATTAACGTAAGATTGGATGGCATTTGTTTTGTATCTGAAGGGTGTTTTACTTAATTGTTTCAATTTTTTAATACAATTAAATTTAAATGATCTCTGTTTCAAATGTTTCTAGGCTTGCACTAGCAAAAGCGGCAAAGCTTCATTTTTTTTATAGAAGTATTTTTATTTTGTTAATGATTGCCTTGAAGCACTGATAAAAATACTGAAAAGTAGAAATATACAAAATAATTTAGATACATCATTAAAAAAAATCTATGCAATCGGACTTTATTTATGTAAATATCCAGCGGCGGCATTTCTTCATCGACGTTAGGGTTAGGTCTCCCGGCCCGGTATTACGGTAACCATCGTTTTCAGCTGCCGGGACTTGCGTTCGCTTCTGTGTTTGCCTCCCTTCTGATAGGGTTGCCAGAGTTAAAACTATCGCCGTTGCCGAACGCACTGCAAACGTTTTACGTTATGGCTAAGCAAGGTAAGGAATTCTATTGGATAAGCACGCATTTTGCGCAATTTCATTGGACAGATTATCCTGAAGGTTGTATAAATTGGCAACATTTTCTCCATTTTGGCGATATACTCGAACTTTAAAAAGAGCATTTTTTCAATTCGGCTTATACACGGGTTTGCAATTTTGGGTAAATTTCTGCAGGGAAAAATGTACTCTCTGCTTATATTCGGAAATATACGGTATACACATTCTGACATTTATTTTAAATTCATAATTAATGGCAAAATAAGAAAATAAAATATTTAACAACATTAGGGATTGGCATAGTTATTCATGAGAGAAAAAAAAAAAAAAATTCTTATGAAAAAATGTCAATTTTTAGTCAAGTCTGAGAACCTTCCTATGCTGTAAGCCTCCTGGACTTTTATTGCTGTTAGTAATTTTTTTTTTTTTTTTTTTTGTTTGTTTTCAGTTTGCCTTCTGCCTTTGTTTTAGTAAAACGTGTTTTTCTTGTGCATTCAATAAAGAAATAAATGGTCTTTCAAAACATTAATTTTGTCTTAATATTTATGGTGTTTTCAAACTGTATTACTTCTTTTATTAAATATTCTTTTATTATTATTATTATTATTCAAAAGAACAACTGCAATAATTTACATAAAAATAAAATAAAAAATACCAGAACATAAAATATTAAATCTTATATATTAAAAAGGAAGATTATATTAAGACCAAAATGAGAGGATTTTAGTTTGTATAAAAATCCTTGAAGCAATCCTAAATAATCACATTCGTCTTATTAGACATCCGACAATACGAACTATCAACAAGCCAAAATCACCACAGGAAACGAGTAATAGAAGGTTGAGTTTCCCTGTGATTAATATTGCACTAGAGCTACACAGTGCACAATTTGTGATGGATTGGGAATCACCCATATATATGTAACATAATAAATGCCTCACTAAAATTAAATTTAGTTAATAAAGAGAAATAAATTATACTTAGCCATCTATATTCATTACTTTATTTGATAACAAAAAAGAATTCTATTCTATAAATGCTATATGTCATAAGATCATGTCATGTAACTTTAATATCTGATTAAATGCAGCTTCAGCAAAGGGGAGAGAAATTTTGTGTCTCAGAGTTGCTACCAAAATGGTTTAATGAAGTTGTATCAAGATACTAACGTCTTCTCATACTTTTATATTGAATAAATTTATTATTAAATAAATCAGTATTACAATGCTAAGATGTAGTAAACTAAAGTAAATGACTTTAGACACTGCATATATATTATTAAAATAAATATTTATTTTTCACAAAAATGAAAACATAGATTGACCGTTGTTTTTCTCAGCTCTTTACAGAAGCTAGATCACAATTTTGTCTGTGATTATGACAGACACACTATTTTATAAGAAATTAAACAAATGAAAGAAGAATACAATGAACTCTCGTTAAAACAGACAATCAACGGCCGGCAGTTTTTGTCCATATTAACGAGAGTCCATTATAACAGGAGTACATAAACTGAAGTTCTATATGAACTCTAAAATTACTATTATGTACACATACGAATGAAAACTTGTTTCCTCAAACCTTTTTATTCACAAAAAATATAAACGCAGGAAAAACAATACTTACAAAACTTCTTTTCTTCATATAGTAACATAGTACTACTTGATTTAAACAAAGAGTAAGAGTGTGAGACTTTCCGATTCTAGGGTCAGATAAGAAATCACGCGATTACACTGACTACAGCTGGACTGAGTAACCACAGTTTTCAGAAACTGAGGAAAGAATGTGTACTCGTACTGTAAGGACGATTGCCACTGATAACGAAATCCTTTGCTATGTCTTCTCTTCACAATAGAAGTGGAGACAGGTACAAATTGTTGATCTCAAATGTCACTGTCAATCAATGCTGTTTACCTCTTACGGTGTAATAGTGCAGAGTGAAAGAGTGTGCTCTTTTATTATTGCACCTTTTCATGTTAAAAGAAAAAAAAAAAAACTTGAATTTGTAAATATTTTCAGAATTGGCTCTTTTTTGAAGGGGGAAAAATGTCCATCTTAACGAATGACTTGAACGTATAAAGCGATGTTTATTACATGCAATTATTATAGGCCTTAGCCAGGGATGGGATTCTGTTTTTGTACGTACTAACGATAAATCATCTTAACGAGAGTTCACTGTATAAATAAAATTGCTTAAACTTAACTACAGTAGAGCGCCGATTAACCGGAATGTCCAATTAACTGGATCGATCAAGAAGCATTTTTTTTCTTTCCTGGTCTTCTCCATCCCCCCCCCCCCCAAAAAAAATAAATAAAATAAAAATAAAATAAAATAAATAAAAAATCCCACGAGAATCAGTTTTTATCTTTAGGTTCTGTGAAGACGGTCGAAATCGCTCCTTTTGTCGTCTGCCCCGTCCACTCATTTTCTTCTGCCCAGTTTCAGTGAGGGGAGAGAGTGGAAAGGGCTGAATGAAAGGATTAGGATTTTTCTTTTTCCAAGAATTAGACAAGGTAGGAATCTTCAAGAAGATGCGTTTCCTGATTCCTTTTCTTTTGACTGGCTTCTTCACTGAATTAGGACAGGGACTCCATAATCGGCAATTTAGTGCATCGGTGATAAAAAATGCAGTATAAATTGTATCTGGCCGCGTGAATGGAATGAGGGGATAGGGAATGTTCTTCCCAGAAATTCCATCCATTTAGCGATAGAGGACAATCAACCACTGTCGATCTGGGAATGAAATCGTCTCCAAAGTCGAGTGTGAAGTTATTTTTCCCACTATCAGTTACATGCTAAATTTCTAATAAGTTTTGTAGGTTAGGAGGATGCAGCCATTTGTACAATAATATGCTAAATAGGCACTACTAAAATTGCCAGTCCTAAGCCTGGAAAAAGTGTAAAGGGAAGTTACCTACAAAACATTGACTCAGCTGTTTTATAAATTGTCCAATTATTCAGATTTTTCGTTAACCAGATCGGCCTTGGTCTTGACCGATCTGGATAATCGGCACTCTACTGTATACAGAAAAATATCATATATATATTATATATACATATAACTTACAATCTGGACAAGCAGATGTACCACCAGGACAAGCCTTATTTACACAAAGCACTGATGGAATCAAAACAAAGAATATGTAAAGCCACATGTCTGAAAACACAGCAAAAGAGAAAATGTTTTAGTTTATTTAGAGAAAGAAAGGTTTATCTATTTACAAAACTTTAACATCACATAAAACAGAGCAAAACTAAACAGTAATACTTTACAACATACCAGAGTTCATTGAATTATCTTTCAGACATGAAAGTAAAAAATATTAACACACTTTATTTATCTGTTCATAACTAGTTTTTAACAGATTATCTTTGCACCAAAATTCTATTTGGTGGATTAAATGATATTTACGTAAATAAATACGATGGGTTTGTTACTATACACTAACAATAAAAATAAATAAATATTATCTAACCTTAATATTACTGCTACCTCCCCTCCCTTTCACATTTAAAGTGGACATTTCTAGCTCCAGGTGTATGTGAGGTGGTGAAGCAAAGAAAATATTTCCTTTTTTAAAGTATTTTAGCTTACTTTTTATGACATATATTTATTACTAGCCGCCTTTGTAATCCTTGAAAAATATGACTTTATGAAACTAACACTCAGTGGCGCCTCTTTTCCCATTTCTTCAGGTTTTACAACAGCTTACTGACATATAGTGCAAATAGATTTATAGAAAAATTTAACTGTAGTAAATTCCTGCTCGGTAGCACTTGTGACGCCCTCTTCCCGTCTTAATATCTGAAACAGCCTGTTCACTCACCGTGTTATGATCTTTGAAAAACAGCCCTTTCACAAGATTTAGCTTTTAAAAAATGATGATTTTGTAAAAATTTTCCACGTTTACAGCATTATTTTTTATGTTTATACTTGGTTCAATAATATTATTAACTTGATATTAAACATTAGATATAGTAACTGCTAAAGTGAAATGAAAGATATTCTGTGATAATACTTTTTATCGCAAAAAAGAAATTTTAACAAAACTATCTTGTTTTTCCCCAAAATGGGCCCTAAAAATTAAAAACTTAATCAACCCTTGACTATAAAGGAAAACGTGGCATAAAAATGCCACAATTCGAGCGATATAACATCAAAAACTAATCAGCATCAGTTCATGTCAGAATTGAATTGCACGCTAGATTTCATGAAATTCGTACATGCAGTTAGCTACAGTATTTGTGTTCCGTACAGACACACACACGTCCGTTAAATATATAATCATAGAACATTTCAAAATCTGTAAATTTCTCGAAAATTAGAAGTCGAATGTTTGAATCAAATTCAATATTTATTTCTTACGAATATCAGGGGTGAAACTACCTAGCTTGCAAAAACCCTGAAAACTGTTCCTTACATGCAGATAGGGTCCATTTATTAATGATATATCATATGGCTACCTATATTAAATAACAGTTATAGACTTTGTAATACATTATAAGGCAACTTAAATATTCAAAATGAGAAATTCTGTAAAAACAAAGTACCAGTAACTTAACATGAAATTCAAAGACAACAAAATTTTCAAAAACCCTGAATTCAGGGGTAGCCCTTGAAATGTGTCACCCCTAGAATATATAGTTGAAAATAAAATAAGCATTATAAACTTCGTAAATTTTCCTTTTAAATTTTAAGTTTGGGTTGGTAGGGGGAGGGCGGTCGCCAAAACCTCTCCTTGTCCCGTGTGGAAAAAATCTTAGTTTTGGCAGTGGTGACTACTGATACTAAGCATGTTCTAAGAGTGAAATTTTTAATTAAAAAATTAGAATTTTAGCAATGAAATCATACATAAGAATTTTTTTAAGTGTGTGAGTAAAAGAAATACATTAGAAATGTCATTAAAATAAATTTTTAGAATTATTTATTAGAACCATACCTAAATGCGTTAGTCAATCAAAATCCTAGATTTTCTTTTGTTGTTTACATACAACATGTGATGAAAGACATGTTGCCAGTTTTTTCAATTGATAATTTCAACCATTGAGTTACTGGTTTTAATGGCTAAACCACTGAGCTGCAGAACAACTAAGCGTACTATATAAATTATATAGTAGTCTTAGGAAATGCTAGACCGGTTTTGACTGATTATGATGCTCGTGCGAGTTATAGACGGCCACGTGCTACCCTGTACCTTCCAGAAGGTTTTAACCCTGGTTAAAAGCTCCTATGTCTATTTCCCTACTGCTAAAACTTCAACACCTTTCTTGGCATTACCTTTCTATCATGTAAATATTACCATTATTTTATTATTATCATCATTTTTTTTTTTTTTTTTTCATATTTATGTTCTTTTACATATTTATATTCTTTATTTTATAATTCTTCGTACATTGCCTTTCTCTTTTATATTATTTCCTTAATTTTGAAGGCTTTATTACGCCTCCATTTTATGTCACCAGTGTTCTGTTTTGCTGGTCTATCCGCGATTGTAATGAAATGCTCGCCCTCTGGTGGGCTAAGGTGAAATTACAATAAACATGGTTTAATTCGAATTCCATACAGCGGCCATTGCTTGCCGATATTTAGTTTCACATATATTTATTGAATAAAAATGAATAAATACGGTAAAAAAGATAACACATACTTTTGTGTGCCACAGTGTAACTCCAAAGGATCAAGAAATCCAGAATTGAGCTTCCATTTATTTCCAAATGACAAATTTAAAATTTCAGTTGCTTCGGCTAATGGAAGTAAAGAATTAATCAGATGATTTGAAATTAATATTTGTTCAACTTCAGTTAAAAATCTACTTCCGATCGAACTTTGAATAAACTGAAGTATTTTTTCCAAAAGCAATCAATTTTCCATAATGTAATGGCGGAGAAATTATAGTACGAATATTAAGTAGAATAACTAATGGAACACACGTGGCTAATGTTTACTAACAACTGCAGTGTTCACAAAGCGCCGTCTATCGATCATTACAAACGCGGATTGCTATGGTCATTATTTTTTCTGATCCACATACTAATACTAGTGGTAAGGGAGCGTCGTTCCCAGGAACACTAAAACAAGCACTTTGATGATGATGATGATGATGCGTGCCGTTTTCGGAAGGTTTGTCTTCTGAACATTGCACGGCAGGAAGCATTTGATATATTTATATTTCAAAGTAAAATTGAGTAAAGCTTGTCTGTTCGAACAACCATATGCTAAACATGATATTACAATTTTAAATTTTAATTCTTTAAAGAGTATAATAGCAACAGACTACCCGACAAATGTTGCTTGCCGAACAAGGTTTGAATCTGTACTGTACGGCAATTGATTGAAAAAAAAAAAAAAAAACTGGCACGCACGAAAACTATGTAAAGGTACAGCGTCTAGAATAGAGCTGGACGATATCAGAAATTAATATCGCGATATATCATCAAGTTAATATCGATATTGGTGATATATTGCGATATTTATTTCAAGAGAAGGAAAATAGATATTTGCTACTTTTTAAAAACAAATGAACACCAATTTTAATGTATACAAGTGGGGAGTGTTTTCTATATGTATATTTATATTTCCTGGTATATTACTTCCAAATCTTTTCTATTAAAAAGAAGAAAAAAAAAAAAAAGAAAGAAAATGCATAAATAGCAACACAATGTTTTGTGTTTCTTTTAATTTATACCTTTACTTTTAAGTATATTTCTGAATAGTTTGTCCACCATTCTTTCTATTTTAAGATTTAATTATTTCAAAATCACATTTTAAGAGAGCTAATGGGTGATATGTGTTTATTTACACAAAGTATATCATCAAGATACATAATTATAATAAAAATATAAGCTTAAGAAAAATGAAGTTGTACTTAGAATGTAGATGATTAATAAAATTTTGCGCAGAAGTGGTAACTTAACTATCTATCTATCTCTATATATATATATCAATGATTCACTTATATACGGAAATTTTAAAAATAAATATTAGTATGAGTTTTGCGCCTAATTCCCATCCCTGAGTATAAAGAAAGTTCATTTACTAATAGTCCTGTCAGTCATTGATAGCGATATGGTTGTAATTAAATTAATTTCAGTGAATAAGAAATGCACAGTAGAAATACTGTTTATAAACTTTCTATAGAATTGCCACCGAATAAACTTTCTCGGTTGTAGAGTAATATTAATTTGAGACCCTATAACTCATAGGTATTCTAAAGGTCAATTACCTGCCATTTTTATTTTATTTTTTATCTACTTACCATATCATGATTTTTTTTTTTTTAAAGATATATATATTGAATTCATATTTTGTAATGTTTTTATAACATTTGGAAATTGTATTATATTTTTATACTAGTACCGCCCAGTCCCAGTGGTTGAAGATCAATCACTTTTTGCAAAGCAAAGCCAAACAACTGCCTTCTCATAAACGGAATTAAATTGCAGCACAGCAACGACCCCTGTTGGCCGATAGGCACGAGTCGTCCATGAAATACAGCGTTAAAAAAAAAAAAAAAAAAGAAAAGAAAGAAAGAAAGGAAATCTTAAAAATGGTCAATTAGAGTTCAAGGAATCTCAAAACTTGTAACATCATCGAAAACTGGAAATCTAAATTTTTTCTGAATCTTATACTTTCTTCTTATATATGCAGAAGGTAAAATAATAGATCCACTTTTTTAAGAATAAGTAGTCAATTTCAGTTAATTGAAATGCAAGGAAATCTCAAAACGTGTAAATTCATCGAAAACCAGAAATCGAAATTTTCCCCGTGTCTTCTACTTTCTTCTTATGCATGCAGAAGCCAGTAATAAATCCACATTTTAAATAATAAGTAGTCAGTTTCAGTTAATTGAAAAGCAAGGAAATCTCAAAACGTGTAAATTCATCGAAAACTGGAAATCAAAATTTATCCAAATCTTATACTTTCTTCTTGTATATGCAGAAAATATAATAATAAATCAACTTTTTTAAAAAATAAGTAATCAGTTTCACTTAATTGAAATGCAAGGAAATCCCAAAACGTGTAAATATATCAAAAAACGGAAATCGAAATTTATTTCGTATCTTCTTTCTTCTTATGTACGCAGAAACTAGTAATAAATCCACTTTTTAAAAATGAGTAGACAATTTCAGTTAATTAAAATGCAAGGAAATCTCAAAACGTGTAAATTCATCGAAAACCGGAAAAACGTTTTTCCAAATCTTATATTTTCTTCTTATATATGCAGAAGATAGAATAATAAATCCAATTTTTAAAAAATAAGAATCAATTTCAGTTAATTCTTTGCTTGAAAAAGAAAAAAAGAACCCACTTGACGATATTTCGAACAATCCATGCAATTCCGAACAATATATCAACGAACCGATAGCAAGAACTAAACGCGATATACTGTTTGCAGTGTTTTCACTTTTCACCTGCGAGCGATGAGCAGCTTCGATATTATTGGTGTGGGGATATTATCGAATGTGAGAAGCTGGGAAATAATATACTACTGCGATAACTTGATGAATGAAGAATGAAACATTTATATGTTATCGTTCAAGGTCATACTTTTTAAGTAGTGGTTTCGATTTGAGAGTTCGCACAAATGAAGCAAAGGGACTGATCGCAGGAATAAGGAAGAGAAAGTGTGTTTGGATCGTTTGCGGTTGGGGTTATTTTTTCGAGTTTAGTCAGTGAGTAAATAGGAGGAAGTGAAGGTGTATTTGTATAAGATATTCAGCGATCTGTTTGTTGGGTGTTTACGGGGTGGTACGGTGAGGCGGGGAAGCAGAATTTGAAGATATGGTGGTTGGCGTTCGACGCTGTTTATCGGCAAATGGATCGATCGCGCTGTGCGCACTAGGAAATATCGTTAGAGGGATATATTGGTAGAGAAAGAACTTAAATACTGTTATCGCGATATTAAAAAAATATCGATACTTGGGGATATATCGATAAATAATCCAGCCCTAGTCTAGAATAAACAGTGTGGCAATCGCTTATAACCGTGATGTTAAAATGATGCTACAAAAATTAAGCTTACCCAGATGTCGCTGTGATCGAAGCTATTGCTCAAGTCGAAGACCTGATTGGCTTTTCCCAGTTTCGTCAGTTTAATCACGTGATCTAAGCATATAATTAACCAATAGGGAGTCACGATTTTGCTGTCGTGACACTAGCTTCGATTACAATGACATCTGGTGACAGGCTTATTTTTTTTAGTACAATTTTATTCGCCGCTTTCCACACTGTTTATTCTAGACGCTGTAGTAAAGGTATTGAAAGCCTTTGCTCCAGTTGTTCTTCAGCTCAGTGGACTAAACTAAAAGACGCTGTATCCAAGGCAGGGTTGGGCATAATTGATTAAAAAGTAATTGAATTATAATTTAATTGCAATTAAATTACAACTATTTTACTGTCAATCAATTAACAAGTAATTGATTACAAATAAATTGAATTACTCTTTCAATTTATTTGTAATCAATTACTTCTTAATCGATTGACAGTAAAATAATTATAATTTAATTGTAATTCAATTACTTTTTAATCAATTATGCCCACGGAGTAATATTAATAGGAGTTGAAGGTCCAATAGGAGAAAGCTACGAAACTGTGATCTAAATTTTTGGTAAATATTGAGGGCACCACTTGTCATTCCTCCCTACCTCGGCGCGGATATAGTGTTGTTTTCAATAGAATTTTGCTGGAGTACATTTAAAATTTGTTATTTTAAGCAATTTAATTTCTTTGTAAGTTCTTAAAACTGCATAATTCAGATGTTTCAAATAAATGTTTCGTTCCTAGTTGTAAAACAGGCTATGATAGTGATAAGAAAAACAATAATACCCTAGGAGAAAAATAAAGTCCGAGTTCGTGTTTTCTGCACCTAAAGTAAGTTTATTTTTTTTTCTTTACAAAATTTCATCCATTCTCCTTCCTCCCAATTATCTGTTTTAGCTAGCTTCGGTTCATAAGAATCGTCATTTTTTAAAAGCTTTCTTTCAAAGTAAAATTCGTATAAAATGGCTCTTAAAAAAAACATATTGGTTAGAATACTCTATTTAATGAAATTTGCTTTCAATCGAAATTTTTTCAGCTTGATATTATTTAAAAAAAAAAATTAAAACGAGACATTTCCCCATTGAATAACATTGCGGAAGCTGGAGAGAAGGAAGGATTGCACGCTGGCGCCATCTGTAAACATTAGAAAACAACATCACAAAATTTCAGCGTTACCTTCTTCTCCTGTCTTTTTACTCCGTGATTATGCCCATCACTGATCCAAGGGTCTCATATCTATGGGGTAACCAGTAACCACCTAGTAACCAGTGCACGCACACATACAGTCGGTAGTCAAAGTATCCGAGCATTAGCAAAAATTCCTATGTAAAAAAAAAAATCACTTAATACTGTTTTGTTAAATAAAACCTTGTCGAATCATTCTCTTAGACTAACTAAGAACAGGATTCGACAAGGATTTATTTAACAAAACTGTATTAAGTGTACTCTTTTTAAATAGGAAATTTTACTAGTTCTCGAATACTTTTGCTGCCGACTGTATAGTAATTTATCCCCATGTTATCGACCAAAGATTTTCGATGCCGAAAAAAAAGTTTTGGTATGTACAAGTTTGGTTAGCGACTTGCTGGCGAGATTTTTGAATCGTCTCGTCTCTCTGTCAGCACGGATTGTATTCCGTTCCGTGCTGTCAATCAATCAGCGAGGCAGCACCCACAACAAATAGCGATAAATGCGCTGAGGGTGGATCACAGATTATCATACAGATAGGACAATGTAACTAAAACGCGAACCGGAAATATAGTAGCACCACTAGTGTCAACAGAAGGGAACTACATGTGTTACGTCTACATGAATAACATCTTTGATCGAAAATTGTTTTTCTATTTCGCGAGTAGTTAGTAGCAGGTTAGTACGGGAAGTTTTCTTTTTCTTCACTTTCTATTGTTTTTGAATTCACAAAATTATCCTCAAAACATTTACAGCTATACTTCTAAGAAATAAAAATTATTTTTTATAATGTTTAGAAATATGCTTTGTGAAACATATTCATATTCAAGTACAAATTAAAATTACAAACTGTAATTCTGAAATAGCAGTATGAAATCATTATATATTTAACGTTGTTTGGTTTAAGTAATACAAAATGTCTTAAAATGAAAAAAAAAAAATGTTTTTATTTTATGTATATTTTCAAAGTTTATTTTCTTAATATTTAGCACTTGTTTTTTAAAATAAATTGCTTTTGACAATCAAGTTTGTAAACAACAATAAAGTTGCCAACGAAAACGTATGTGCAGTTTTCTTTCCTTCACTTTTTCTACTACTTTTAAATTTACAAAATCATAACATTCACAGCTATTTTCTAAGAAATAAAACTAATTTTTATTATGTTTGAAAATAAATTTTGCCAAACACATTCGTGTTGAAGTGTACAAATTAATATAACAAACTGTAATGCTGAAATAGCAGTATGGTATGAAATCTTAAATATTTAACATTGCTTGGTTTAAATAATACAAAATGCTTTAAAATGAGAAAAATATTTCTGGTTTATGTATATTTTCGAAATTTATTTGCTTAATATTTAGTACTTGCTTCTTAAAATAAATTGCTTTCGACAATCAAATTCGTAAACAATAACAAAGTCCAAACGTAAACATCAATAAATGGTTAGTCGGTTGGATGTTGGGTTTAACGTTGCACTAATATTACGATATGAACATAGATACAATAAAAATAAGACGAGCGATTGCGTAAGCTGGAGAGCTCGAGAAACTTACAGCCGTTGACAATAGGGTCGTTGCAGTCAAATCCCGGTTACCGAAGAATGTACGGGAGTGTCCTATCTGTATAATAATCTGTGGGGTGGATGTCCTACTTGAAGGAATTGCGAACCCAGAGAAACTTTCGTTGGCAATTCACTAGAAGGGGATTGTAAGCATTAGAGAATTGACGTACACCATGGACGTACACTATGGACCGCTCACGCTGTGTTATCAGAATGGCCCCATTTTGGTCGCTTTTAGAAGATGGCGCTCGCATCGACTGCCTTTCCACTTCAGACTTGTAAGCGCGCTTTAACGCGAGAATTAAATGAAATAATGTTAAATATCTCGAACAAAAAAACATATATCCATAAAATTTTTGCTTTAAAATATAGCTAATACAAATGTCTAAAAATCGGTTTCTGGAATTTTTGAAATTCGGTCCCCAAGGGGGGGGGGGAGGGGGCGAAACGTGATTTCACATGCGTTAAACGTGATTTCACATAATCCTATATAACTCAAACAAAAAAAAAAACAGATATACGTGAAATTTTTACTTTAAAATATAGCTAATACAAATGTCTAAAAATCGGTTTCAGGAATTTTTAAAATTCGGTCCCTAAGGGGGGCGGCGGGGGGGCAAAACGTGATTTCGCATAATCCTATATATCTCAAAAAAAAAAAAAAAAAAAAAATAGATATACGTGAAATGTTTGCTCTAAAATATAGCTAATGCAACTATCTAAAAACCAATTTCTGGAATTTTAGAAATTCAACCCCCAGGTGGGGCAGCAACGGGGTGGGGGTGGGGGAGCTATGGAGCAAAAACAAATAGAAATACAGTTAGGCCGTTCAAAATTGGTACAGATAGGTTTTAAAGTCCTGCAAGACGAATGGGGATATTTTCGATTGCGTAAAGTTATTAGGTGGGGCAAGAAGGGGGGGTGGAGAGAGGGGGGGGGCAAAAAAATAAAAAAAGAGTTAGGTCGTTCAAAATTGGTACATAGAGGTTTTCGATACTTACAAATCGATTGTGGATATTTTTGAATTTGTAAAATTATTAGGAGGGGCGGTAAGGGGGGTGGGGAGAGGGGGGGGACAAAAAAATAAAAAAAGAGTTAGATCGTTTAAAATTGGTTTATACAGGTTTTCGATACTTACAAATCAATTGCGGATATTTTCGAATTTCTAAAATTATTAGGAGGGGCGGTGAGGGTGGTGGGGCCGTAAGGGGGGGGCTATGGGCAAAAACAAATAGAAATACAGTTAGGCCGTTCAAAATTGGTACAGACAGGTTTTAAAGGCCTGCAAGACGAATGGGGATATTTTCGATTGTGTAAAGTTATTAGGTGGGGCAAGAAGGGGGGGGGAGAGGGGGGGGGGCAAAAAAATAAAAAAAGAGTTAGATTGTTCAAAACTGGTACATAGAAGTTTTCGATACTTACAAATCGATTGCGGATATTTTTGAATTTGTAAAATTATTAGGAGGGGCGGTAAGGGGGGGTGGGGTGGTAAGGGGGGCTATGGGGCAAAAACAAATAGAAATACAGTTAGGCCGTTCAAAATTGGTACAGATAGGTTTAAGAGGCCTGCAAGTCGAATGGGGATATTTTCGAAAGTGTAAAGTTATTAGGAGGGGCGAGAAGGGGGTGGGGAGAGGGGGGGGCAAAAAAATAAAAATAAAGTTAGATCGTTCAAAATTGGTTTATAGAGGTTTTCGATACTTACAAATCAATTGCGGATATTTTCGAATTTGTAAAATTATTGAAAAACCTATTCAGATATTTCACAGGAATAAAGAATATAGCTATGAAAAAATGTATTTATTTATTAATATATATATATTTTTTAAATCCAAGAATGAAAACATTCATTATATGTAAATATATCTATAAATATAAAGAATTCGCTCCCCCCTCCCCCAACCCCGAAAAAAAAAAAAAAAAAAAAAAAAATAGACGAAATAGTATAATGAAAACATAAACATATGATATTTAAAAAATAAATATGAAAATATGAATTTTCATAATATAAAACAATGAATGTATTTTAAAAATCAGAATTTATTCCAGCATTTCCAATTAAACAAAAAAAATTGCAAAGTATGTAAAAAAGACAAAATTAAAAAATTTATTATGATTTTTTTTACAAAGGCGGTGCTTTTCCCTCTTCCGAGACTCCAATGGTGGTCGAGCGGTTCTGCGCTCAAAGCTGAGTGACGGGAAGTGCCTGGGTTCGATGCCAGGTCGCGCTTGTCTACTTAGTCATTCAGAGTTTTCCGCGGTTTTCTCCGAAAATTGCGTGCATAAGGACTAGAATCCCTTAGAAGGACCCCCACGGAGGGCACTCCCCTTCAGACGTAGGACCTACAGTAGTCAATCGACCTTATTCCCAAATCCAATAAATCCATAAACCGAAATACAGCACTTTTTCTCCATCTTTGTAGCAAACAGTATGATACCACTGTTTCTTGCATGTAAAATAATATTCTGTTCCTTAACAACATTATAGCTGCCTGGTACTCATTTCTAAAGTATTCTCTCAACTTTTTAATACAAGTTCCTATAGTAAGATTTTTAATTAAAAAATATTATATTGAAGCTTAGAGAACATTTTTCTCTTTCTAGAATGCATTTTTTTTTTTTACTTGTGCAACAAGAATTGGGAAAAAAAAAGAAGGGAAAAAAAAAAAACCTGTCATAACATAATTGAAAAGTAATGGTTGGGTTTAAGGCCGACTGCCTGCGCTAAGTTCCTAGGCCAATAGGTGGAATGCCCTCCGTGGAAGTCTTTCAATGGGGTTCTAGCCCGCATTTACGCGAGTTTCTGAGAGAACCACGGAAAACTCCTAACGTCTTGGTCGATGAGCACGACCTATGATCGAACCTGACATTTCTTGAAAGGTAATAAAAATTACTTTAAAAAAATTGATTCAATTTATAAAATCATGTTTATCTTAGGTAAGGTGACCAGACATCCTCTTTTCAATAGGACAGTCTTCTTTTTCAACGCTCTGCCCTCTTAAACGAAACAAACATTACAGGACTAAAAAGTCCTCTTTTTTATGTTTTTTGTCCGCTGTCCTCTTTTTCAAATGAAAAGGATTTAGTCCTTAATTTCAAAAATTTTGCAAAACTGGGAACCTCAATCGGCTGTTCGCTGTGTCGAGCGGTGAACACTAACTTTTTTCTGCGTTAGGTTCGCAAAAAGAACAACTTTCTAATAAACTTGCCAAAGTATATTATGGTTTATGTCTATTCAGATTCTTCGAATCATAAAGAAATAAAAGTATTCGCTATATTCCTACGATTCTTTGATCTAGAACACGAAATCATTATTGAAATTGTCATAAAATCATTAAGGTGGTGGTACTCCGGCTGATACGCGGTCGGTTGACGTGTGTTCTCACTTTTGCATGAATAATATTCTTCATAAAAATAGGCCCACCAGTGATCGAGAGGTTCCGTTCTCGAAGCTGGTCTACGTGAAATGCTGAGTTCGATACTCGGTCGCGCTTGTTGGCTTAACTGTTAGGAGTTTTCCTTGATTTTCTCCGAAACTAGCGTAAATATAGGCTAGGACCTCTTAGAAAAACCCCACAGAGGAGTCTCTTACTCACGTCTAGAACCCTAGTGCAAACAATTGGTCTTAATGATAACACTACCAACACCTCAAAAAATTATGCAGAAGTTAGTTGAATTCCTTTTATGTCCTTCTAGCAAAAATGCTCCCACAAAGCGACTGTTTTCTTCAATGAACAAAATGTAGACATGTGAAAAAAATGTTTGGTCAGTATACTCTTTTTCCAATAAAAATTCTGATCACCTTATACGTAAAAAATAGAGTAAGTTAATCATATTTTGTGACAAGTAACTTTTTTTTTCAGCGAGTGTAATCCAAGTTGAAATTTCGGGCCCTGTATATATATATATATATATATATATATATATATATATATATATATATATTATGCATACGATGATTTTCTTTTACTCTATTATAAAAAAAAAAGACGAGGAATCATGTAAAAAATCTTTTATTATATAAGAAAATTAACATAAAAAAGGAATGAAAAACAAGTTACATAGATTTTTATTCAATAATAAAAAAAAAAAGTTATATCAACAAAATAATGAATTATAAACACTATTTACAAAATTTTTTAAACACTATAACTGCAAAATTTACAAAGGTGCAAATTCAATTATAAAACTTAAAAATTATCTTTCTTAAAATACAAAAAATATTCCTTTAACATCATAATAATATACATATTTGAGAGTAATAAATAAAAAAGCCAATTTTTTTTTTTTTTTTTTTTTTTTTTTCCTAACAAGGGAAGCTTTTACAGTGTTCGTCATACTTGAAATTAACATGAAGCACATTTTATACAGTTTTTAATTCTTACTTAAAATATGTAAGCAGTTTTTAAAAAAACTTATTTTAATGGATTTATGACCCTCTTAAATTTGATGAATTAGCGATTTCTCTCACCATGGAAGAAAATTCCAGCACATAATATTTACTAATTATTTAAATGCATTATTTACCTGTGGCTTACAGAATGAGTGAAAAAAAAATATTATTTGTTAGTAAAAAATAATAAATCTTCTCGATAATATTAAAAAAAAAAAAAAAAAAAAAAGTATGAAATTTTCCTACATTTCTTTTTTTCTTTTTTTTCTTTTTTTTCGCCAAATATGTTACCTACACTGATACTCAAATATGTTATTAATATAAAATCATCCATATATTATCTTGTTGAAATTCTAAACTGCATCAAATTTTGAGTTTAAAATTCCAGCATTTATGATAAATTTCTCTTTAGTTATTCAAGCTGAAAAGTTTTGCATATGAGTATTTATTCAAAATTATATTTTCTAAATTTTTCTGTTGCACTTTTTAATCTTCCATAATTATAAATGAAAACATATAATTGATCCCCTCCGTGGAAGATCAAAATTGTGATGGCATGCTTCCGGGCCATCCTTAGGGATAGGGTGTGTCCGCCAATTGTCTATTGAGCAGCACTAGTGCAACGTTAATACCCAACCAACCAACCAACTATAAAATATATTAATAATTATGAAATAATTCAGCCAACGACTGAAACATCCGTCGGTTCAATTTATAAATGTTAGAATAGTGAAAAACTACCTCAGAACTTGCAGTGCAGAAAGCAGGTTGCAAAATTTGATGATTTTAGGGATTCAAAGATATTAGATTTAGAAAGAATAGTAACAATATTTGGTAAAACCTATCCCAAAAGCCGAATTCAGTTACATTAATACGTAAATGGATTTTAATTTTTTTATTTTAATTTTAAATTTAATGTGTATGCAGGAGATTCCCAGAAATCTACACAAATTGGAACAAAAATTATGTGTATTTTGGAATTCTGTGAAAATTAGCATTTATGAAACGAGATTTTGATACTGTAATGCATAAAAAATGAGGAAAAATACAAATAATTATGCTTGGAAAATAATTAAAAAATAAAAGAAAAAATTAAATAGAGAATAAGCAACTCTGTAAAAAATATGCATGATAATGAAGTTTAATTTTTCTTGAATTAAGAAATTAAAATGTACCTAATAAAGTAAGATACAAAATTTTACACAACATGTGATACAGTATAAGCTTCTATTACAAGTATATTACCTTTTATTACTTTTTTTTATAATATAGGCAAAAATCGTTTTTTATTTTATTTATTTATTGTTATTTATGAACAATTATTATTTCTTGTTTATAGCATCAATGCATTTAAAATTTATCATCAACGGAAAGTAATCTGCATAAAATTGACTTTCTGTGTTTCGTGATATTCAGTTTCTAATGAATCATTGTTAACCCTTTGCGGCGCAAGACAATTCCGATCATTTAAATTATACTGCCACTGGAATTTATGAACTAAATTAAACTAAAAGAAATTTTAAATTTTAAGGTTAAAAATATGGCCTTTTCTGCTATTTTATAAAGGTAATTTTTTTATAAAAAATTACCGGGATGAATTTTTGCTGCTGGATCTTAAATTTTGCATCCTCGCAGCGAGGACAGCGCGCGTTAAGGGGTTAATATCAGCGCTATCTTGAATTTTTCATATTAAAATTTTTACTGTCGGTTTGATAGTTACATTGGTTACAACATGCGGATTTCTGGAAGTCATGCATTTGTTCATGAAGTATTTAACATTATGAAGATTAAATAACGTAATTTTTTATATTGATGTTTTATGATTATGAGAAAATTATACCTTAAGTGCATATTTAAATCAGAATATTGTAAGTAAAATTTGAACATTCAAGAGAAATGTAATATGTATATACTTGGTTACAAATGAAATGTATACCGTATTAAGAAGGAAGTTTTATCTGACATTTGTTGGATGTCTTTGACTCTATTTATTTTTTCACAACTATGCTTATGCTATAATATGCATGATTTACTTTTTTATTTATTTTTTTATTTTTTTTTATATATATATATACATATTACATATATATTATTTTAGGAGGGTAGGGAGTAGCTCGATACACCGACGAGATGACACGGAGATTAAGTGTAAAGCTAACTTTATAAAAACAACTTACCTTGAATTTAATACTCTAATTTTTACATAAAATCTCTAATTTTCAGCTGGAAGAACACTAGCTTATAAATTATGAAATGTGAATGTGGCACTGGTGATGCATTTAATGAAATATAATTTTTCTTTAAAATCTCCAATTTTCAACTGAATTTAGGAGTTTTTTACTGTGACATTATAATCATTATTTTTAATTTTTGGCAAAACCAATTAAAAATTTCTTTTTTGTTAAAAACAATACATTTCTATAATATGGTAATAATAATGATAATAATATAACGTGATTCATCATCTAACATGAGTTGGAAGTTAAAAGATTGGCAGTTTGTAAAATTAATTTAAAATGTCAATGCAAAGTGGCATGAAAAAAAAAAAAAAAAAAAAAAAAACATTTTAAATTATTTTTAAAATATCTTAAAACTCAGTAATTTTGAAATGAATTGAAAAAAGTTTGACTGTGAACTCATATCATTTTTTACCAATTTTTAACTCTTGCCAAAATCGGTTTACAATTCAAGATTTTTAAAATACTTTTTTTTAAAGCTGTAATTTAAAAAAAAAAAAAAAAAAAAAAAAAACATAATTTATAATTTAACATGATTTAAATTCGTAAGATTGCAAGCTCGCATGTATTAGCCGAATAATATGAAAAAAGGAATACTGCTAGCACGCAAATTTTAAAATCTTAATGCAGAGTGACCTGAAAAATTACATTTTAATTAATTAAAAAAAAAAAAAAATCTATCAAACAGAATTTTACTAAGAACCATCCCAATTAAATCAGCCTTTTTTTTTTTTTTTTTTTTCGTATAGTAATAGAATATTTATAAGACAATAATTTTATCATTCAACAAAACATTAAAATCAATAGCTTACATTAGGTGGACGAAATAAACTTGGGTTCTTTTCACCTATTTCTTTTTTTTTTTTTCGAACACTTTGATATCCAGAGGTGCAACCCGGTGCGTAACAATGCGACATTATGAAAAAAATCCAATATTAAAAATAAATTAAAAAGAAAACTGAAAATAAAACTAAAATTTCGTCTGCGCACAATGCTATTCTACGGAGGTAGTGGACAGTCAAAGAACAAATACGACCCCTAGCGGCGAACGAATAATAGCGACCATTTCGGGTCCATTTTTGAGGGAAGGCCGCCGTTGGAGAAAACTGTCCTTCTTCTCTAAGTCCGTGACGTACACCTTCTTCCTTTATTATTATTCTATGGAACGAAAACGGATTAGCATGGCTAAAAAAGTACACTTCATACGGTTTTGTTAAATAAATCCTTGTCGAATTCTTTTCTTATTCAGTCTAAGAACATGATTCGATAAGGATTTTATTTAACAAAGCCGTATGAAGTGTACGTTTTTTACATAGGAATTTTTACTAGCATTTGGACGATTTTGTTACCGACCACGATTCAATTGCGGCTGTCCAGACGCAAGCTTGAACAATAGAAACACCGTACGTGGCATAGTTACCCTCTTCTCTGCTTGGTGCGCTAGTTACGTGTCTCGTAGTACGATATGTACTTACTTGTAACGAAGCTTTTTGAAGACTGTCTTGTAATGCACAAAACTGTTTGTTGTAATACATGCAAAATGTTTTAAGAAGATTATAAATATTTGTAGATAAATAATTATTTATTTCTACATCTATTCCAGAAAGTTCAGCTATTTAAAAAAATTCCACTAAAAATGTTTTAACAAATTTAAAATGAATTAAAAAAAAAAAAATCTTGTATTTTTTTTTTTTTTAAGTCACTAATTATAGATATAAAAATCTCTTTGAAATAAGCCAAATAATAATAATAAAGATAAGAGGGAACTGTATATAAGGAATATTTAACAATTGTGCTTGAAAAACAAATCCATATTCGAAATCATTTTAAGTATTCATTACATTAGTATCTGACATTTGTTATTTTATTTCTTAATAATATCTACGTTTTGTACGCACATTAAAATTTTTCTTTATGTAAATTTTTAACTTTTTTTTTTTTTTTTTTTTTTAAATAATTGTCTTAGAATTATATGTAGATATTTTTATTATACATATGCAGTGAAAATCACTAATAATTATTATATTGACATTTCTTGAAAATTATTTAAAAAAAAAAAATAATAATAATAATAAAAAAATATTTAAAAAGTTTTTGGGAAAAAAGTTTTGATGCTCCCTGCTAATCAATTCTTAATTTTTCCCCTTACCTTTTTGCTCCTTTTCAGGTCGAAAGGTTCTATTTTCTAAGCTAGTAGAAGGGAGATGCCGGGTTCAAAGCCATGTTGCGATCGTCGATCCAGCCATTCTGATTTGATCGCGATCTTTTCCAATACTTGCATATATACGAGATAAAAAAAAATTATATTTATATTATCCCTACTAGTTAAAACAGTTTTTTTATTTATTTATTTTTTTAATATGTACGCTTTGTACTCACACTAAAAAATTATAATTTGTGTTTCTTTCTTTTCTTTTTTTAATTTTGCTTTTTGATTGCTGTTTTACAACTACACACATATATACAATCATTATACATCTGCAATGAAATATAGTAATCAGATAAAATATTTAAATGCTATTGTGTTCACTCAAAAACATACACATATCTTTATAAAAACAGAAAAATGAATTTAGGAAGCCACAGAACGTATAAATATACCAAAACCTACAGTTATTATTATTATTTTTTTTCCATGGGTACAATATTTTCCTTACATAGTATATATGTTTGGAAATTAAAAATTAATTCAGGAGATCTTAAAATGTATAGATATACCAAATTCTCATAGTTGGATTTTCTTTTTCAAGCTTTTTCTAACATAGTTTTATATAACTTTTTTAACTTCTCAATATATACTAGAATGATAAATATTTATTTGGGAATAACAACTCAATAGTACACAAATGAGAAAGGAAAATTATGGACATTATAAAAATTTTTACTTTTCGTACATACATATTTGACGAAAATATTGTAATCACGTCAAAAATTTGAAATTTTAATGCTTCTATATGTTTTTAGGTCCTCTAAATTAATTTTAATTCACTATAGATTTTTTTTTTTTTTTTTAATAGTCTCAGAATAAAAAAAAAAAAAAAAAATTGTATCCATTGGCATTTCAATGAAACAATACTACGTATATTAAAATTTTACTAGGACTATTTAAATTAAATAAAATTAAAATTTTTTAATATTTTAAAAAAGTTTCCTACTACTAAATTTTTCTTTACTTCCTTCGGTTCTAAAGTATTGCAATTTAAAATTATGTGGTTGTGTGGCTTAAGGCTGATTAATACACTTGGGTCCTAGGCCTTTGTGGTTGTCTTTGCAAGGGGGGGAGGAGACACGGCCCGTATTTATGTTAGTTTTGGAGAAAACCACAGAAAACTCCGAACGGGTCCTGGGGAAACTGAAACCTGGGTCGAACCCGGCACATCCTACCTACCACAATTTAATAATATAATCTAAGTATGGTGTATTCATCAATAAGTAAAAAAAAAAAAGAATTCAAAAAGTAATACAGGGTGGGCAAAAAGTCCGTAAATACTTTAAAAATTCATAAAACCCGAAAAAAAAAATAACCGAAATAAAAAACGGATTGCAGGTTTAGCATTGATAGGTCACGGGATTTTTTTTAAGAAAAAAAAATAGTTCAAAAAGCAGCCGACAGATGGCGCTATTACAGTCGAAAACAAAAGTGTCCGAACAACAACAAAAATTCATATGTAAAAAAAGTACACTTCATACGGTTTTGTTAAATAAATCCTTATCGAATCCTGATCTTAGTCTGTCTAAGAACATGATTCGATAAGGATTTATTTAACAAAACCGTATGAAGTGTACTTTTTTTACATAGGAATTTTTGCTAGTGTTCGGACACTTTTGTTACGGACTGTATACATACATATATATTATCTTGAGTGTACCTGTATTTTGTGTTTGGTAATTAAAAAAAAAAAAAATCTTCAAAAATTTTTAGTATACAGTCGGTAACAAAAGTGTCAGGATTTATTTAACAAAACCGTATGAAGTGTACTTTTTTTACACAGGAATTTTTGCTAGTGTTCGGATACTTTTGTTATCGACGGTACCAGCGCCATCTGTCGTCTGCTTTTTGAGCTATTTTTTTTTTCTTATCTCAAAAAAAAAAAAAATCCCGTGACCTATCAATGCTAAACCTGCAAACAGTTTTTTATTTCGCTTATTTTTTCGGGTTTTATCAATTTTTTAAGTATTTACGGACATTTTGCCCACCCTGTATCAAAGTATGCTTAGAATATATTGCTAAAAACTGTAATAATGTAAAATCCAGCGAAAAAAATTATAAATTAATAAGCAAGCAGCATTATTTTTTATTTAGATAGTTTTCAAGAAATGTTCATATGCTTATGCAAATTTTCATAACTGTAATGCAGTGAATAACAAACATATAATTTACAACATTTACTTTCACCATAAAATTGTGTCAGATATTTCAAGATTCTCATATTTTGACACGATTTTTAAAAAAATTCCCTCGCCTTTACAGAAAAATACTAAAATGCACTCTATTTCATCATTAAATATATACATTCGAATTTAATTTGGTTTATTATAAAGGGATGGTTCTAAAAAATTATTATAAGGCATTAGTATTTCAAATCCTCATTAAACAGCGCGAATATCACGATAAATAAATGATCTTTTTATTGTATTTTTTATGGTGAAAACATTTTGACAAACATGTATAATTCTACATGCATTGATATAAATATTATGCCCATTCAAAAAAAAAAAAAAAAAAAAAAAAAAAAAAAAATCGACATTTCAGTGAGATTTTAGCGTGAACTGCAAATGCATATATAAAATGTTATTCTTTTGACCGGACCTTTAAATTAGCGATCAAGAAATGATTTTTTTTATTATATTTTTTGTGGTGAAAACATTTTAACAAACAAACATATAATTCTACATGCACTGATATTAATTATTATGCATATTCAAAAAAAAAATTTTCGGTATTTTAATGAGTTTACAGCGTTAATTACAAATGCTTCTGTGTAATGTTATTCCTACGGCTGGACCTTTAAATCAGAAAAAATTGAGACTTGTATACAGCGCCAATTGCTGGGTAGCGGTAAAAAATACAAGTTCTTGCTGTACGGTCTTTTCGCCTCATTTGGACAGCCGCTATTGAATCGCAAGCAGCCATGGTATTACAATGGTGGATCCAAGGGGGGAGGGGGCTAGGGGGATGAAGCCTCCCCCCAAAAAAAAGCATTGACATGCACAAAACTTATAATTAAAAATTCATATTGGAATGGTTGAAAAACATTTTCAATAAAATCAATTTAAATAATTATCTGTCATAGTTAAGTAAACATCAGCAATCAGAAACCTCTCTAAAAGTCCACCTCTATTTAAGGACCACTTCCTATAAGGGTCAATTTTTCTCACTCCCAAAATTTCCTTTTTGGCTTTAATACTGATTTACTTCAATTCAGTGCCCATGTAGTCGGTAACAAAAGTATCTGAACACTAACAAAAATTCCTATATAAAAAAAGTAGAGTTAATACTGTTTTGTTAAATAAATCCTTGTCAAATCATGTTTTTAGACTAATTCCCTGACTATTCCAGGTAGCATGGCAACCCTGTTAAATAATAGTCATAAGGATTATAATCATGTGCATGCTTACATTTTTAATCGAAAGTTAAAATAAGCATTATTTTAACACATTCAAAAAATTCGGCAGTGAAAACAACTATACAATTTTTGCCCTTTCAAAGGCATTCAGACAGTAAAAAAAAAAAAAAAAAAAAAAAAACTTAAATAACTTAAAAAAAAAAAAAAAATGTTTCAAATACATTTTTTGTCTGTTTCGTATAGCAATGATAAGGGGTTAGCATATTTTTAATTTAAAAATTTTCAATATCAATTTGTACATGATCTTTGTTTTCACCAAAGAAACAACCTTTTAACGGCCCTCTTCACTTACCGTCGCCGGAAGCCCAAGGCAATGTTATTCTATGGGAAATTTTCTTTACTCATGACTCATTAAGTAATACTTATTTTTAAATACTGTTTTCAGATTCAGAAAATGTACAACAGTTAAATTGACAAATCTCTTTTAAAAATAGATTTTTTTTTTTAATATTTTATTTTGAAACTGAAAAATTTCACATATTGAAAATTCGTATTTTACAGCTTCAAAATAAAATATATAAATTTAAAAAAAATCCGTTTTTAAGAAAGGTTCGTCAATTTAATAGTTGTGAATTTTCTGAATGTGGAAACAGAATTTAAAAATAGTATTAGTAAATGAGTTATAAGTAAAGAAAATTTCCCACAGAATAACATTAGCTTGGGCTTCCGGCAACCGCAAGTGAAGCAGGCTCTTAAGTGATACAGGAAAAAATGCAAGTCATCTTTTTCTGTATCATAGTTCAGTTGGTTTTAAAGATATAGTTATGATGCACTTTTTCTCCAGTGGTCTAGCTGCAGGGTTGGCTTGATTTTGTCTAACTAGAAAAAACCCAGGAGTTTTTTTTTTTTTCAATAAAACCCACTTGAAAAAAACCCAAGTGTTTTTTTTCAAAATCCTTATTTAAAATTCCACTTTTATATAACTTCCAATAAACATATAAATATAAAACAAATATTATATACATTATTAGAACATGAGCAAAGAATTTTCAGAAATATTGGAAGTTCTCAAACTGCTCTGTAGAAAAAAAATCCTGAAAAATCCCCCATGGAAAAAAATTATAACAATTATCATATTAAAACAGAATAAAAATTATATATGTATAAGCAAAATAAGAGTTGTTTATTAATTACAAAGAAAACTGTCAGACTCAATGAATGTAAAATATAAAAAAAAAAAAAAAAAAAAAAAAAAAAAATTCTGAAAACTTTAATAGTGCAACAGTGTTAGGTAATGTAGAGGGACAATAATAAAAAATATTTTATGAGAATCTAATGACTACGAAAAATTTAATAAAGCAACTCTAAATAATCATTAAAATCCAGTTTTTTGTTGTAAAGGGCAGATAAACAGAATTTTAGAATACTTAAAGAACAATTATTAATTATAAAAAGACTTTAGAAATTTTTAAATTAAATTTAAAAAGACTTTAGAAAACTTTAAAAATTTGATATTAATGAATAATAAACATTTAATTTACCTTATAAATGATATACTTAATGTAAAAAAAAAAAAAAAAAATATTCCTGAAAACTCTGATAAAACCTGAAAATATTTTGGAAAAACCCTGATAAAACCCGAAAACCCCCACTGGGCTGGGTTTTTTCAATCCTGTTTAGCTGAAAGAAAAATATAAACATTCTAATTGACAAAATGCATAACTTTTTGAAAATTAACAAGCAAATTTTTTCTGTCTAGTTTTTAAGTGCTTTACAGCATGTTTCAATGTTTTTGAGACACTTGGTATGTATTTTAAAATATTAGGGGGTTTTGCTATAGGGTAAAATTAACAATCACCATTGGCCACAGAATAACCAAATGAAAAAGAAATGGTGACTAAAAAGTTATCTGCATATCACTACTTTTCTTTGCAATTAAAATTTCCATAAATCATCTTTTTTGAATGGTGATCTGAACTAGAAACCAAACTTTAAATAAATTTCTTATAAAAAATGTATTTTTCTTAGTACTATTTTTTTCATAAAATATAAGAAATATCTTAAATTCAAATTTCATAAACTATGTACATTTTATTTTATTCTTAGTCAATATAGTAAAGATGGAAGATTAAAAAATCACTTAGGGTTTAAAAAATGAGCCATATTTTTTGTCAAGTGTTTTAGTATGGTAATACTAATATTTTAAGTTAAAGTGTGCACAATAATTTTTGGAGAAAAGAAAAATATTTTTTCCAAATTCTGCAGTAAAGGATTATAACTGTTATGACTTCATGTTTTTAAAAAATATATCTTAACTTTTGTAAAGTATTTATTAATATTACATTTATTTAGATTATTTGATTTTATATAGCTACTTATCTTACAGAAATCTTAAGTTAGTACATATGGCATGAAAGACATTCAAAACCACATAGTATATGTTAAAACATATACATTTAAATTTTTTTTTTTTTTTTTTTTTATAAATTTTTATTTGACACCCAGTCAATGTTCCAGTAATTGACACTGCCAGTTTTTCAGTAATTGGCACCCTATGTTCCAGTGTTTGACACTGCTAGTTATTCATTTAACCAGTTATTAGCACTCTATGCTCCAGTGTTTGACATAAAATGTTAAAATTCTTATATGTAAAATATGATTTTATCATTTTTATTTATTAATTATTTCGGGACAGATGTCAATTACTGGAGCATGCCAATCACTGGAGCACCTACCTGAATTTTCATTTAATTTTACCTTAGAATAAGAAAGTCAGTACACGATATAGTATCTAATTTTAATATCCTTCAATCTGGTATTGATAATTATGATGCATAAAGATTTTTACTTCTTTCTATATAGTATACTAGCAGGCTTTGCTGGTCACTATATTTAAAGGAAACTCTTTTCTATATAACTTTATGGAAAAAAAAAAAAAAAATACTGAAATCGCTCAAAAGCTTGTTTTGGGTTCCCACTGCCTTCGGCAGCAACTTGTTCGTCCTCGCAGTCTCCGGTGCCTGTCCCTATTGCCTACGACAATGGCTTACTCGTGGCTTCCATTTGGGTACTTATCATATATGACAGTTTCAATACGGACAGTATCGAAAAATTTGATGTAGCAACTGTATCTCCGGAACAACTGCTCAGAATTACATATTAAATTAGTGTCTATCAACTTTTGGTGTTGACTGCTCAACAGGTGGCGCTGCTATACAGTGATTTTCGCAATTTAACAGGAGGTTATATCTTAGGTTCTATTGCGTATAATTACACAAAACTTGATATGTAAGAAGGCCATTATAAGAAATTATGCTGGTGCAGTTTGAATGCTTATCAGCCAACAGGTGGCGCGGCTATACAGCGATATCTGCAATTAAAGGGAAGGCTATATCTCAGGAACTACTGCACAGAAATGCATATAAATTTATATGTACCTTGACCTATATTAATGCCTACCAGCTTTTGGTGTTAACTGCTCAACAGGTGCACTGCTATACAGCAATTTCTGCAATTAAAAGGGAAGGCTACATCTGAGGTTCCATTGCATACAGGTACAATTAAACAAAACTTGATATGTAAGAAGGCCATTATGAGACCTTATATTAATTCAATTTGAATGCTTATCGGCCAACAGGTGGCATTGCTATATAGCGATTTCCACAATTTAAGGAAAGGCTATATTTAAGGAGCTACTGCACAGAATTGCATATAAATTTACACATAGATGCACCTTGACTTAGATTAGCCCCTATAAACGTTTGGTGTCAACCAATCAACAGGTGGCGCTACTGCACAGTGATTTCCACAATTTAAGGGAAGGCTCAGACTTTGTTGCGTATCATCAAACAAAACTTGATATTCGAGAAGGCCATTATAAGACATTATGCTGATTCAATTTGGATGCTTATCGGCCAATAGGTGGCGCTGCTAAACTGAAATTTCCTCGAAAACGGGAAGGCTATATCTCAATTTCTATGGCATAACAATACAAAAGTTGATATGAGATAACCGTTATAATAGTGTACTTTTTAAGATGTTATTTACAGACAATAAAACCATCTTTCTTAGGATATTTAGTGTTAGTTTTCTCTAAGATGAAAATCATTTGCATTCATTATGTTAGATAATTTTAATATATAATAGTTTTAATATATTATTTTTACTGAGTGAATTTGTATATGAAAATATAGAAGAAAGTCTTGTGGTGACCACAACATACTAGTTCTTCCATTGTAATCATCTGTGTATCTTAGCAATGGCTATTACACAATTTGTTTTTTATTTAATACATTCATTTGAAGGTGAAATATTTTCTCTCTTTTTTCTCTATTATATATATTGAAAATAAAATGACAATGCAGTAGAAAAAATTCAGTATGTTAAATTTAAAAAATATGTTTATGCATAATTTTTATAGTAAAACAACCTTTTATTTTTAATTTTTTTATTTAAATCCTTTAAAAGAAAAACAGTTTCTCTTTCTCTGTCTTTTTTAAATTTATAGTATTTATAGGGAAAAAATGGTAATATATAGTAGAAACAATTAAACTGATCAAAATTTGTTTTTATACATTTAATTCCTTTTAAAAAATATACTTTATTTTCATTTATTATATTGCTCAGAATGATATAATATAGAAGAAATAGCAGAGGCTATATAAAATACATGGTTCAAAAACTAAAATATTTAATTGATGTTGAGATACAATCATCGTTTTTAAATAATAGCAGATCCATCTGTCGTCGGTAAATACCCAGAATGAATTGGCCGAGAAAGACATTTCTCCAGGCAGTGGAAACCTGCACCCACTGTAGCGCGGGTGGAGAAAGAACTGCTGTAGGCAGCAGGTATCCAAAGTAAGGTTTTGAGCAATTTCAATATACACTAAGCGACAAAAAAAAAAGCCGCACTTGGATGTTTTCCTTTTCGCCTTCTACAACCGCCAATTTTATCGTTTAAAAAGCAAATTTTCGAACAGATTTTACTATGTTGTCCTCCACATACACTTTAGCTTTGAGTCCAGTGTGAAAAACAAAATGCAATTGTCAGGGAAATTGTAATTTTAGAATTTGTTTCAAAAATGGTAAGAATAAGGCAGTTAACGATGCCACAAAAAGTATTAATTTTTGAATGAAAATCAAAAAATATTTTAATACGTGAGATGGCAAAATAATTAAATGTTAACGAAATATTGGTAAAAGGGTTTTCAGCAAGATAGAAAAGTTTTTGGCCGTTTAAACTGGAAATTTGATTTTAGGTGGCCACACTGCTCATCCAAGCGAGATGACCGTAAGTTAAAAAGCCGTTGTTTATAAAATCGGTTTGTATTACATTTAGAACATAAAAGAGCTTCAGAAAAAGTGTTTAGTAGCATAATTTCTTTAACTACAGTACAACAACTATTAAACAAATCAGGTTTAAATGACAGAAAATTTGAAAAAATTCCATTCTTAGTGAAGAGAAGTAGAAAAGCAAGACCTCAGATGGCTAAAAAAATTAAAAAATGATTAGTTAATTATTGGGCTGAACTGGTTCTCTCTGATGAGTCAAGTTTAACTTATTTCGAGCTAAAGAAAACAAGCAGATCTGACAACAAAAATATGACCGACCTTATGAAAATCATACTTTTAAAACAGTGACACATTCTCCATACATTATGGTACGGAGGTGCATAACTTTTTAAACACTCGGGAAAATTTTTATGCTCAAGGGATCAATTAACTCGAAATGAAACACAATCTGCATAAAAGTGGTGCCTGACCGACTATTTTGGGGGTATCTTAGACATTTCCGTAAACAGCATTTGAAGATAATAAGGCACCTTACTACACGGCGTCTGTGGTAAGTTTATTCACTTCAAATTGTCAAAATTTCTTATTCATTCCCATGAGAACCTATAATTTTGTAAGTAATCATATCTTTTTTCACTTTAAGTTAAATACCACAAAGGATATAGTAAAATTTCTTCTTTACCAGACATGGAAATAGTCAAAATCGCGATCCGCTCGAAAACGTTTCGTTTATAAAAAGGCGGGGGAGAGGGGAGAGGATTCGAAATTTGCAGCCTATAACTCTGCCAGAACTAGAAAGAATAATTTGTGATATTTGGCACATTGAAATTTCTGAGATTTACATTAAAACACTGTATAAAACTATGCCATTGCGCATTAATGCAGTAATTCCATATAAAGGTGGAATTAACCCAATGCAAAATACATATTTTTAACAAAAAATTGTTTAGATCTAACAAATAAATAGTTTTATTTCATATATTAAAATATAACTTGTTTATTTCATATAATAAATCATAACAGAATGCAAAGTGTATGGTTATTGCATTATGTTCAAAAAGAAAGTTTTATGCAAATATTTAAAAAGTATTTCGTACAGTGCAATAAAGCGAATTATTAAATCTAAAATATACGTAGGTATCATTTCATACCTTTGGTATTATGCAAACAAGACATTTTTATTTGTTTCAAACATTAATTTTAAAGATATTACAAACAAAAAAGGTATAAATCATTTTTTCTGCAGTGCGGTTTTTTTTTTTGTCGCTTAGTGTATATTTTTTAGATTTTATCTATGATGACATATAAAAAAAAAAAAAAAAAATACTAATCCAATTCTTTTGAAATTTTTTTAAAATATAGTGACTAGCGAAGCGGGGCGTAGCTTGCTGGTAAATAATTAAAAAATAATTTGTATAAGATTATATAGAAGAAAGTCTTATAGATGACCACAGCATACTACTTTTCTTTATTTTGCAAAAAATCTAGATTGAAAATTTATTTTCAAAAACGAGGAAATAAGCAATAATATATGATGGAAACAAACTTAAAATGTAAAAATATCTTTCGTTGTGATCATCCATAAAAAATATTATGCATTACTGAGAGAGATTATGCATGAATGAACTTCTGCATGCAATACAACAAAGTATTGTATTAGTAAAAATTTTCGACTTTCGGTTTTTAATGGATTTACACGTTTGTGAGAACTCCAGAAAACAATGACTATTTTTAGAAAATTTCTATTTGTGTGTGTGTGGCAAAAGTTTTGTTCCAACTAGATATCAGGAACTACTGTTCAGAATTACATATACATTTAATTGTGCATGTTCTATGTTCTATGTGTGCGGCAAATGTTTTATTGCAACTAGATATCAGGAACTACTTCTCAGAATTACATATAAATTTATATGCAATTGCACCTTGATGCATAATAGTGTTTATCAATATTTGGTGTCAACTGCTCAATATGGTGCTGCTACACAGTGATTTCTGCAAATTCAGAGAAGGCTGAATCAGAGTAACTAATGCATAGAATTGCATAAATTTACCGTGTTATAAATTAGCGCATATCAACTTTTGAACTAGTATCTCAACAGGTGGCGCTGCTTTACAGCAATTTTTGCAAATTAAGTAAAGGTTATACTCAGGTTCTGTTGCATAAAATGGAGCAAAACTTGATATGTGAAAAGGCCATTATGAGACATTATGGGATTATGCTGATTCAATCTGGATGCCTATCAGCCGATAGGTGGTGCTCATATACTACAAAATTTTTTTTAGAAGGATGTTATTTGCATGGTAAAAATTTACTTCCATTGGACATTTTGTGCAACAATATCTCTCTGAGTTGATAATATTTTGCATTCATAATGAAAAAAATAATAAATAATTTATACTGCATTAATTTGTATAGGAAAATGTAGAACCCGAGTTGAAATCCAGGACATATGTGACCTAATGTATTAGGTTAATTCAAGTAAATATAAAAACTATTAAAAAAAAAAAAAAAAGAAATCTACAAAAAAGACACTTAAAATGTACAAAAAAGCCAAGCTCAAAGAAAGAGAATGGATTAAAGTTGTGTCTAAAAAGGGTGCGATATCAAATTTCGAAACTTACATTCTAATACTTATTTAATATTCCCTTTTAATTAAATTTTCACATGTAAATCAAGTGCCTTATGATATGTTGACAGAAATCCTTCTTTCCTGTACTTAATACATCATAGTGTATTTCTGATTTTTTTTTTTTATTATTTATGCATGATGGGCTTGGCGGCCATCTTTCAAATAATGAATAAACATTCACACAATTTGAAGGAAGTTTCTTAAAATAAATATCTCATATAAAATTAATTTGGCTATTTCATTCAACAGAGATGGAAATGTTTTGATAACATGATTTCTTAATTATAAGTATTTAGTATTACATCCTATAAATGCCGGGAATAAAAGAATATAAAAATTTAAATTAAAATTAAAGCATGGAGGAGGGGAAAAAAAAACATAGTTTGGGTCAGGTTGACTAAATTTTTTCTCTTGCATGTGAGGTTCGGTTCAGTTCAGGTTATTGATTTATTTTTCTTATGGGTTTAGTTGACTGAACTTTTTTCTTGGGGAATGGGTTGACTGAATTTTTTTCCTGCTGGTTAGGTTAAGCTTCAACGAGTCAGGTCGACTTGAGAAAAAACTAAGAAATTTTATCATAATAAGCAGAAATTTGTTTGATATAATTATAAACATACTGTATATTCCCATGATTAAATATGTGTGTACACAAATTATTACATACATATCGCAGAAAGGCAATAAACAAAGAAAAATCAAATATATATATACTAAACTTAAAGCATATTTTTGCACTCTTGAAGTACACAACACACATAAATGGTTAAATATTATTAATCCCTTTTTCAGATTTTTAAAATTTTAATTTAAATTTGTGTATCAGTAACTCGATTAAAAAATAAATATATATATATATTAATGGTTTACTAACTCTGTGACAATGAAAATTTATTTTATAACTTTAAAAAGTTTTGCATGATTTTCAGATGAATCATTAAATTTTATTTAGTTTTTGGATTTTGGATATAGAGAAATCAGGTTCAGGTTGATGAAAAAAAAATTTTTTTTTGTCAGTTTGATTCTAATCTAAATTTATTGTATCAATGTACCAGTAGATGAACATTCCATAGAAATGCACACCTTACACAAAATTAATGGTTAAATGATGATTTGTCTACTTTTTGGTGTTTTGTACAAGGAAAGATACTGGCATTTGTGAAACAGAAAGGCTCATCTTTTCATAGTAAAATTTTATGGATAAATATGGCAAAAAATAATATGGATTGCATGTGTTTTTAAATGTTTAACACTTTCTGTTTTCTAAGGTATTATAACTATTAAGAAGCCCTATTTTTACCTGTAAAAATTCAATTTTTCCCATTTTTTCCAGAAAAAAACTGGGTTTTTTCCACCGACTCAAAATTTCCGGAAATTTTACATCTCTCGTTGAATGAATTTAAGTTTTAACAGTGTTAAGTTTGGTACACTCCCATCCTATAATTATCTCCCATTGCACAGCACTAGCGCGATATAAAACCCAATCAACCAACCCATCCTGTAATTGATGAGATTTATAGAAGAATTCAAACTAATGTAAAATTTTGAAAGATGGCTGCCAAGCCCATCATGCAAAAAAAAAAAAAAAAAAAAAAATAGGAGAGATAATTTTCAGAAATACACTATGATGTTTTTAGTACAGGAAAGAAGGATTTCTATCAACATATCATAAGGCATTTGATTTACATGTGAAAGTTTAATTAAAAGGGAATATTAAATAAGTATTAGAATGTAAGCTTGGGAATTTGATATCACACCCCTTTTTAGACACAACTTTAATCAATTCTCTTTCTTTGAGCTTGGCCTTTTTTGTACTTTTTAAATGTCTTTTTTGTAGATCCAATACTACCAACTATGACTTCATACTTACTTAAAAAAAAAAAAAAAAAAAAAAAAAAGTAAATATTAAAAGAATTTTGATGAAATGCACCCTTACACAGTCCTAGTTGTATTTTGCCAATTATTTTGTGCGATTTCTCTGCCACTGGCAGCCAGATCCCATGTTATTCTACAGAGAAATCTGTTAACCCTTTGTTGTATATTAATCACCTGGGAAACTTTAAAGGAAATTGTGATTTTTTTTATTTAAAATTGCCCCAGAAATCAGAAAAAAAAAAAAAAAAAATTGTTTCATCAAAATTTTGTTTATTTTAAAAGTTACAGTTTTTCCACTGTAGTGGACAGTATGCATATAGAAATTGGATATCTAAAGTAGAAGTGGTGATGAAAATAATAAAAGCAGTCACTTTTTTCATCGATACACAAATGAACTTTGCATTTTACGCATGAATATGTAGATTTTCTTGAGCATAATTCCATCTTACATCTTTGAGCACTATTTGATATTTATCTAACAAAATGCTCCACTCCATCGTAGCGGACATTCATGAGGACAGAGCTTGCTTTGACTGACATTTTTTTTTGTAGGTTTTTACACTGACATTTGCCCTTGTTTACGTAAGTCTTCTGTATTTTTTCATCAATTACTCTTGATACTGCTTGTATTAGTCCTCTGGCAATGGACATCTTGAAAACTCCTAGTTGCATAGAACATTGTGGTATGACAGCTTTGTAAAAAAGCCAAGAATTTTACACTGTAACATCTATAAAATGAAATAATACCCTTTTGTACCATTACTATGGACAAACGAAAACAGTCCTACATTAACCTATGTTCATAATGTCCATTGTAGTTGACAAAAAGAAAAATACATCAATTTTCATGAAAAATAGCATCTGAAAATAAGTGTTATTCTAAAATGTCTAAAATTACTATTTCAAAATGCAAAATATCAAAATAAAAAAGGTTTAGCACTCATATACAATGTTTACAAGGAGAAATCATACTAACTTGGAAGTAGAGGTTGACGCCATTTTAAAACTAGCAATGCAATCTGTAATTTTACATTATGCTGCTATCTATGAGCAACCACAGAGTAAGTATAGGAACTAGAGAGAGCAATAAAACGGAACATGCGGGAGGAAGACTGTATCACATGACTTTTGGCAAAACACTTTCCCTTAAGCATCACTGTAGCACTGATTTATATGGTAGTCGCTAATGTCCTTGATGTTTTCGATAGATTTTACCCCAAAATAAAATGGTTGTAAGCTGCTGTGCCTATGGATGCAAAGAGAGAGCAATCAAAGGTGGCCCTGTTACATTTCATAGGTATGTATTTGTTCATTTATGTTTATTTTTTTATGTTTATCTATCTTAAGAACATCTCATTAAAACTATGATGCTGTGTACTCATAATATTACATTAAAAATAAGAAACATGTTATTCTGAAAGTCATATATGTATGAAACAATAGAGCATAGAATCATTTGTCATCCTCAGTTAAAATATTCCATGCATAATTATTAAAAATGCTTAATTAATCTGTAGTTTAGAAGATTTAATGCCTATCGAATCTTGGCGATAGAGTTTGTCGCCAAGAGAAAATTTCTTCCGTTCGCTGAAATGCTCTACTTTCTTCCAAATAATTATAAAAATAACAATAAAAATATAAAATAAAAAGTACTTTTCCTTGTTATTTTTGTTTTCAATCCCAAGCATTACAACAATTATTGGTCAACACAAAGTCAGAAAAGTTTTTGTAGCTCCCTGCGCTCGAAAGAATAAGTAAGGTATTGTACCTACATTGGTATGAACCACAGCTCGCACCATATGCCAAGTGAAAGGGAAGAGGGAAAACTAAATATATATATATATATATATATGCATTTTCTATATATATATACACACATAATGTTGGAGCTAAGGCTCCCTGAGTTCGACAAACCTTTGAAGAGATCTAAGACGGTCCTAAAACGAAAGTGGGTGTGAGCTGTGATGCAAGTAGAATAATTGGCTCTGCTGTCTACTGCCCTGTTTTTGGGGATTTTCTCAGTTTGTCAGCGGTTTATAACATCACGGATTAAAGAACTCTCTAGCAGAGACTTGTGCATTTTAAAGGACTAGTTCCATAAGTTTTAGGCCCAAGGCACTTTTTAGAATTATTATTATTATTAAATCTTTTCTTGCCATTTCAGATTTTAGGAATATTAATTCCATTGTTTGCCGCCATGCGGCGTTGTAACCGATCTTATTTATAGCGCATAACCATTTTACTATGCCCAGATACGAATTTTAAGGCAATAACTTATATTTGTTTTAACCCTATAAGCGTTAAGCCCGTATTTTTCCATTACATATAGTCAAAACAAAAGGCTGGTATGGCTAAATTTTGAAATATATGTTGCTTTTTTCGAGAAAATAAGATTAATAAACATGTATAGAGTATTGTATTAAATTTTCATATTTATACTGTGCATAGTATTAATTTTATGAATCATTAAACAGACATACCAAAAAATGGCTAACGCTGAAAGGGTTAAAGTTAAGTTGATTGGGGGGTGGGGGGCAAACTTTAATGCACACGTTCTTGGTATACATATGTGTGGGTGCGCGACCAACATCTGAGTGAAAGTTGGGCCCCCTCCGAAATTTTTTTATGGATACGGCCTTGGTTAAGAGAGTTCTCATTTTTTAATGGATTTCTGTCTTACATTCAGAAAATTCACAACTGTTAAATTTGTTCTTGAATCCTTTCTGTGGAGAACAAAAATTATGAATATAATGGCATGTTTTTCACCACTCTTAGGGATGAATTCCAGACCATCACCAATAGCCCATAGGATAGCAATACATAGCGCTATAAAACCCTAACCTCTGGATATTTTGTTTATGAAAACAGAATTTAAAAATAAATAATATATATATATATTTATGAATTTCCACAGCATAACAATATTCCCTATATAATAAAATGGAATTCCATTGACGTCAATATGTAGAGAGTCTCCAAGAGCTACAGAACACACAGACACCTTATTTATAGTGATTAACTCAATCATTATACCCACAAAAACAGTCATTAAAAATTATAATAGCTTTCTAGTTTTATATATGTTTAAAACCATTAAATCATAATTTCTATGTTTTGTTAGTTTATTCATTTCTTTTTGAAATCATTACTTATGTATATTTTTCTTTGAATAATTTTGTTTACTTGTAGCCTTTAATGTATTAGTTTTATTTTACAAAACCTTCGTAATTTAAAGAGTTTGAAAAATTTTCGGTAAATTTTCTGTTTCAAAAGTTTTTAGGAAACTCAAAATCCTAAATATATGAGTAAGAGAAAATTAAAAATGCATTTCATTTCAGCTCCCTGTTGAAAAACTATATTTTTTACCGTCTGTAGTTACTGAAAATAGACAAAGATGATTACCGAAATATGTTATTTCTCTGCAAATTGACAAAATTTTCGCTTTTTGAGTTGATTTCTGAAACATTATATTTTTGTGCCTGATTTCCAAATTTTAATGAGGAATCATTTTGCTGCTGTTTGACTTAATTTATGTTGAATTGTAGGAATACACAATTTTCATGCAATTGTAAAATTTGTGCTTATGAAGGTCATGAGGGAAAAAAAAAAAAAAAAAAAAAAAATGGGCAAGTTGCTTAATTTTTTGTCACCCCTTTATTTTATTTATTCACCACACAGTAAATGGAAATTTTCACTTTTGAATTCCATCCAACAAAATATTCCATTGATAATAATTTTAATTGAATCTGAAAGTTTTAAAAATATAAAATTATTTTTGCACCATGCGAATAAAACAAAATAAAGGTAGAATGTTTACTTTAATTCAATATCTACACATTTACATTTTTTGACAATTCAGTAATTCAATAATCTATATTTTTAGTTTAGTTTTGAATTTATATTTTCAACTTTAGTCTTTTATGATTTAGAACTTTATGCTTCAGCTTTATGATTTTCAAGTTCTCTCCAATTTACTGCTTTATTTTATTGTTCATCCAAAAATTATGACAGAGCATTTATGCCATTTTCACATGATTCATTATTTTTTTCATTATTTCTGTATTTTGAATACCATCCTGAATGATTCTTAATGCAAATTAAGATCTTTTAGCTAGGTTTTGTATATTTTTATTGATTGAAAAATGACTCTTGAAAGAGGCATTACTAATTGAGAGAATTAATAAAATTTTTTATAAATTTCCTAAAGATCTTTAAATTTTTCATTTCTGACAGTAGGTTTTTATAAAATACATCTAATCTATTTTTACAGTAAGAGATATTTTGTAACTCATTTTTGAAAAAAAAAAAAAAAATGATTCTATTTCCCATTATATGTTGAAAATTTAATGTACTTTGTTGAAAAATTTATGCATCTAATCGAGACAAATTGTGCTTTACAAAATTCCCTGACTTTTCTTTGACATTTTTAACAAATGTCAATTTCCCTGACAATTCCAGGTTTTCCAGTTGAGTATGAACCTTTTACTAGCTTTTTTTTTTTTAATGAAATTGTTTTTACTGCACAGAAACAGAAAAAGAATTATAGAACAACGACAGCAATTTCTTTTTACAAGAGAGAGTTAACACACATTTACAATGCTTATGTGTCTTAATGCAGGGGTCGATCCAGGGTTTAAAATTTGGGTCCCTTTTTTGTGAAAAACAAAATATTTTTGCGAAATTTCTATTTATTTTTGTGAAAAAGTATAATATTGTGTAAAATTTTTCGTTTTTACAATCACTTTATGTAATGTTTAATATCAAGTTAATATAGTTTTGTTGAGCCAAATTAAAAATAATACTGAAAAACATGAAAACATTTAATAAAAGGATCATTTTTATAAAAAAAAAAATCTTGTGAAGGGACTCATTTTATAAATTTGAATTTTGTGAAGGGTCCCTTTTTATGGATTTGAATTTTGTGAAGGGTCCCTTTTTATGAATTTGAATTTTGTGAAGGATCCCTTTTTATGAATTTGAATTTTGTGAAGGGTCCCTTTTTATGAATTTGAATTTTGTGAAGGGTCCCTTTTTATGAATTTGAATTTTGTGAAGGGTCCCTTTTTACTATGGGGAATTTTGTGAAGGGTCCGCAAAAGGGACCCAAATTTTGCCTGGATCGACCCCTGCTTAATGTGTACAACAAAAAGGTGGTCGGATAGATTTATTAACAGGGAGTGTATTTAATGATAAAAAAAAAAAAAAAAAAGTGGTAATGTAAGGGTCATAAATAGTATACGAAAAAGTACTAGCATAAAATGAGTATGGATCCTATCAATAAATGGAACTACTCACACATAAAATGTTCATTTATTTTCCAGTGGAGAGGACGGGGAAAGAGGTCAAAGAAAAAATTTCCAGGATGAGTTTTTGCAGCTGGAGCTTAATAATTGCAGCCTCGCAGCAAGGACAATGCACCACAAAGGGTTAACATATATATATACTTGAAAAACAAAGGAACTCACTAGAAATTAGTTTTTATTAGAATTTTTAAAATAAAAAAAGTATACAAATATAGAAGAGGGGTAATTTTTCCATAATGTACAAATATAGAAAAATATTACATATTGGTTTATAGATGTATACATTTATCACAGAATATGCAATATAAAAAACAGACATATTAAAAATATACATTTATATATCGTAATATTTCAAAATAAGTTAATAAAAATACTTTGGATTGTTTTGCTTTTAGTAACTTGAAGACATTAATTGGACTGTTCACTGCAGTTTTAGATTTAAAATAGAACAGCCTTTTAGAACTTGAATGCATAAAATATTACGTTACATATTTTTCACAAATCTTAATACATGTATATATATATACTATATATAATTACTTGTCTAATAGAAATTTTGATTATAACAGCTAAAAAAAAAACAGCAAAATTATATTCTTAGTATAACAAGGTTGCCACACAAATCTGGAAAAGAATTTGCTAAGTTTTCTTTTTTCCTTTTAATAGCAGACAGATGACACACAATCTGCAGCATTAGAATGTAACATATTTACAAATCAGCTAAAAACAACTGGAGTATGTTAATTTTATTAACTTAACTACAGTTGGGGAAAATCAATTCTTTTTTTCTTTATTTGATGATATTTAGATTCTTTATTAATGATATTTAGATCCACTTAAAATTGAACAATCATGGCACAACAATCCCATTTACTATGGCAAAAATACTTAAAAGTAGGTTAATGTGTTCATTATAACATGAAAATAATTCGGACATACCAACATTTTAAAATATTTCAGAGTATTGGTATACCCGCCCTTTTTTCTCAATACTCTTCCTGAAAGGTATATCTCTTCTTATTTAATAGTAATTGTTAGGTCTACCGTAAAGTTCTGACGTTGTGAATTAATAAACTGACATTGGAAATTTTTGTTTAACAATATTTATATATGTTATGTTACCAATTAGATCATTGCAAAAGTTACCCCAAAATATCTTAAATATTATCCTGGATAAACTTCCAGTGCCATTTTATTAATTTAAAACGACAGAAAGTATCGAAATTCCTAATTATAAGATGTGGAGTGAACTTTTCCAAAATAGTGTATATTTTCTTTTACTTTAAAGCAAATTTTCCCCCAATTTTTTTTCTTTTACCTTAATTGTTGATATATAAAACATTGATACAAGGAATTTAAGGAATTAATTTTTAGATATTTTGGGGGCGCTCTTAAATTTCAGAGTAAAAGCTCTTGCTTCCAGAGCCTTTTGGATAATCAGGCCTCAGATATTATTGTAATTCTGTTTATTTTTGCAATATTTTCAAATATGCTTAAAGTTTAGTGCAGCTCTCTGCTCTCGGCTGCTTCAACAAAAGTGATAAAACTAAATTCAAACAGCAAATATAAGCCTTCTCAAATTAAAAATAATCAAAATCAAAACTTCATAACAAAATTATTTTATTTATTTTGTTTCCTCAAAATATATTTCTAAACACTCTGAACTTATCCAGCTTTTGCCATAAATTTTGAAATTGCATGAGTTTTCCCTATTTTTTTTTAATACATTTCCTTATATGCTTTTAATAATATATCTTTCAAGCTGCCTGAGTTTTCCTAAATTCCAGACACTGTAGCAACCTTGTATACATTTTCTCCTAAATACATTATATTTACTGATTAATTGTGGAGCTTTTTATGTAGCTTATACATAAAAAGTACATATTGTAGATGCTCAAAGAACAATTCCCAGATAATTTAACAACAATTACGCATGCCAAAATCCACTTCCATTCAAAACGTTGATGTACCATACATTTATCCACTTTTTATTTAATTCTTTATTGATTTGAATGAATTTTAATATTAATCACATAAAGATGTTAATAGAGTTCGTTAACCAGCTTAAACTGTTATCCTGTTTTTTTAACATCAATTCGCTTGGAATTTAATTATTCGATAAAATCACAATAACACAAAATTTGATGCATACTTTTATGCGACCATAGCCCAAGCGGCAAACTGCAAACAACATAAGAGTACATTTCTCATAGATATGGGTCATTTTTGTTAAACAACGATTTCCTTGTTCATTTCAGATGTTAAGCTATTATTTACAATAAAATTTAATCTTTATTCAACATTGCTGATTTCAGAGAAGCATTCATTTCCATAAGCTCTTCAATAACTTTAAACAAGCGTTCCGTAGTTATTAGATGTTGTTTCTCCATTTCATCCTAGAAATAGAAATTAATAAAAAAATTTTTTAAAGAATTTATTTAATATTTGTATGTAAAATGTAACTTTTTTTTTGTTCTAAAATAATACATAAATTATATTTGAAAAACACACTCATTTCTTAAAGTACTTTCTGATTCTGCAGATATGGATAATACACACATGTATGCAAAACTTCAATGGGTTACAATTTGAAAATTAATTTTGAACTGAAGTTGTGCTCACCAGGTCCTCTTAAGTCAGTTACTGCTTGAGCAAGTATTGTTGTCGGATTTATACACATAAGTAAAATTTCAGCTCAGTCAGACGATAGTACTAGTTATCAGATACACACACATAATTTTCTGCTCAATTGGATAATGGGAAATGGGCGAATTAAAATTCAAAATGAAATTTTTAACAAGAGTTATTTATTGATATATGCATTGTATTTTTGTATTTCTGACATGTGTTAATATAAAAATACAGAAAAATGTGTCATTTTAATCATATTATTTGTTTTAATATTGATGAATCGATTTAAGACTTTTTTACTGTGTATTTGAGTTTCGGCAACATTTTGTATAAGAAACAGAAACAGCCCTGATAGTAAAGGGCAAAATTAACAGTCGCCACCGGCCACATGGCGACTAAATATAAAAAGATGGCGATTAAAAATTATGCATCAATCGCCACTAAAGTCGCCACTTTTTGTGATCATTAAAAGACTTTAAAAATCGAGCGACGATAGGCAATTGAAGCTTTGTGATTTCCAATCTTTTTCCATCCATGGCATAAATGTCAGTGTTCATTTTAAACTTGCTTTATTGTATTCTGCAACCTATAAAGAAGGAGAATTGTTTAATATATCTTACTCATAATTTTTTGGACACCCCCCCCCTTCCCCTAACGATCCGTAATCATACATCTTATAGAAAGCTTTATAATTTCTAATCATTCTCCATCTGCTGCAAAAATATAAATATCTATTTTAAACTTGCTTTATTAGATTATAGAATCTGTAAAGAAGTAGAATTGTTTAATATATCTTACTCATAATTCTTGTGATTCCCCTCCCCCCTTCCTCCTCCTCCAACGATTGGCAATCACATGCTCCACTGAAGCCTTGTGATTTACAATCTTTCTCCCTCCATAACATAAATGTAAATATTCATTTTAAACTTTCTTTATTGGATTCTAGAACCTATAAAGAAGTATATAGATCCCCCCCCCCCTCGCACATGTGCACTCTATTTCAACTAGTAGTTAATGATCAAATGTCCTGCAAAGCACAATCTTTTTCCATTATTGTCTCCATAGGATTTAGTGTATATTTAACCCATTTAAGATATTTGAGAAATGTGTGTATCAAAGTTTGATTTGGCTTAAATGTGTATTTTTCAAAAATTTTTGTATTTGCTTTGTTTGGAGTAGAAATTTTCCCTTTTCCTTCCCATTTTAAAGTAGAAATCTTCCTATTTTTAAAGCTACAAATTTGGCAGCTAAGTAAATTATTTTTAATGAAGTAGCTAAGTTTCCATATCTATACTTTTTAAGAAAAAATATTTTTTTAACTCTATTGAAATAAAATCATTTAAAAAAGTGCTTCTTTAGAAATAAGAAAAAATAATAAAACTGCTAACTGTATTTACACACGACCATGTAAAAGATTGTGATGACGATGAATCAGCTGATTCATTTACTAGAAAATATAAATATGAACTGTGAATGAAAAGAGCTTATTTCACCTTAATAAATTGAAAAAAAAAAAAAAAAAAAAAAAACTGAATTATCTGAAAGATAAAAACTTTTGCTATTATTATTATAGCCCTAAGCAGATTTTAATATAGGATGTTCAATTTAGTATTTTTAAAAAGAGCGTAATTGCAAGTTACAATTTCATTGTCCATGTGTTAATTTTATTATTATAAGTATTTCTTATTTTTCTTGTGGTGATTATACCATAAAATGATGACAATGCTTTTTGCAGTCTGAAAGAAATAGTCTTATGTAAAAAGTGGCCACTAACTTAAAAAAGTGGCTACTAATGAAACTGACAGTACCGGCCACTGGCCACTAATGAATTTTCCCAGTTTTGCCCTTTACCTGATAGCACATCTTATTTCCAATACCTCCACAGGATATCCTGATAATGTAATGTGAAAAAAATGTGTTGTTAGGAAAATGATTGTTTCTTATTGATTTTGTTGACAGATCATAGCTTCAGATCAAGATTTCTTAAAAATCACAAGAAAGCGATAAGGACGCCAAGCAGGAATGCTGCCCTCTACTGAGGCAAAAAAATGGCGGCAATGCGTCGGCCTATATATTTTATTTAAGGGGCTTTAGTCAGTCCAAGTATAATTATGTAAAATGTGACCTCTAAGAGGTACTTATTACACACAGGCTTTTAATGGAGGTAAATTAGTATTAACTTCTTACCTGTTGCTGAAAATTTAAGGAATTTGCTTACCAATGCCACCGTTCTTTCTCAACTCTAAAATGAGTAAATCTTTCAAAAGCACTGAAAAGATCACTTCCAAGGTTATTTTATCGCATTGTCAAATTGTGTCAGTAGTTTTACTGGCAGCAGTACAATACAAAGAATCATACTTTGGAAAGACTAATATACATGCCCGAGGCAGTTAAGTAGTTAATAGTCCTGTGTAGAAAAATTTGGGATCTGGAAGAACCAGGCCTTAAAAGGATTTAGCTTTTCAATAGAACTGAACTTTTAGAGAGGCTTTAGTGTATTTACGAAATCAAACAATCAATAAAAATAATAACTGTTAATTATCAAGATAACAAATTCAAAATAAATTTACCTTCATTTTATTCATTTCTCTATAAAAAGACATTTGTTGCAAATACATAACTTGACGTATTTTAGCCGTTTCAGAGCTAATGGAGTTGTGAATCATTTTTTCAATTGATGCCTTAAAAATAAACAAACATGCTGCATTAAAATATCTACAATAAATCAGTAAAATAAAATTAATTTTGTTAACTGAATTAGAAAAAGATATATCCCTAAACATTTCATATTACAACCAGAACATATACTAAAATTGTAAATAATCAAAATTTTCAACATGCTAAAAAATTTAAATAAATAAATAAAAACTAAGTAGTTAATTGAAAAAAAATGTTATTAGTTTCTGTAATGTTAGTTTAGCTTGAATAGTTTAAAGTTAAGTAATTTTATTTAATTTCTACAGTAAAATAAGGAAAAATTAGAACTCAAAACACTTCACCTCATTAAAACATAATGATAAGCAAATATTAAAAAAAAAAAATTGTTAATTGTCACAGAGAAATCTCAAAAATTTGCGAGTGCAATGTGAAATAAACATATAGCAATGTAGCAGATTCAAAATAGAACTGGTATAAAATTTTAAATCACTTAATAAAAAAATAAATACACACTTATAACTCAAAATGTACTAAAAATTCCAATGTAGCATACATGGATAATATGCATGTATGTGGGAAGTTCCTTCCAAAGCCAACAGATGGCACTGCCTCTGATGCTTATCTTTGAATGAGATGACGGACGGGAGTCAGTTGAGATCTGGCTGCAGTGGAGATCGGTTGAGACCGTCAGCGTGAAGGCTGACATGCTCATTTAGTCCTAATTTGAGCACAGAATGCTCATAATAAGTGTGTAGAGCCATGGAGGGCTCATTACTTCATTTTTACTATTTGATAGCACGCGTAGGTGTTTTTGTGAATACAAGCACGAGTAGGTGCTTAAATGTCGTCTTGTTACGGTTATACTGATGAAGAAAGCTTGTTATGCGCTAAGCCTCGAAACCAGCAGTTGGTTAATGATAGGAAGTCTGCTGTTATATGTTAATCCTTATATTTAATCTGTTTTGTGTATGTTACATAATAAATGTCTTCGTTATCTAAGTCCCCACCCCTAGACACCCAGCCAAGATTCTACAAGTGGGGACTCTGCCGCGATATTACCACCAACAAGTTATAAAAGGTAACTGTTATTGTTATATATTTATCATTGTGTTTGATAATACATAATAATGATTAATGCATTGAGCAAAAAGAGTTTGAGTTACTATTTTGAATTAGAAATTAATGGTGAAATATTTTTTGAGAACACTTTTGGTTTCAATGTGTGATGAAATAAAATAAATATATTACTTGAGAAGAATGAATAGAAATAAGAATTATGATTGAAAAAATATTCTGAGTAATCTTTTATAATTTTGCTTATTACTGTTTGCAATAATATTAACATTAATAATATAACAATATTATTTTAAAACGAAAGTGAAAACAATAATTAAAGAAAGAATAATGATAATGGTGATATTATATGAAATATATGTATATAGTAATAATTAAGAAATATATAAGTTGTTCTAAATATTCTGTTAAATGGTATAAATTGTTCTGAATGTGTTTATTTAAAAATCATGATAATTTTGATTTGAGAACAAAAAGCATAGAAGCAATTTTAAGAAATATGTTCTCATATTGTTTTGTTTCTATTTAAGTATGATATTAATTTGGTAGAAATATTGAAATATTTTCTGGTATAAGTAATTATTTAGAGTTATAATGGCCCAAAACGTGTTACAAGGTATTAGAAAAGCAGATTTAAGAACAATTGCTGAAGAATTAGGCCTAACTGTTCCGGCGGAAGCTAAGGTGGTTGAAATCAAAACTTTGATTGAGAGTTCTGATATTTATAAAAATGATTTAGAATTTGTTAGAGGTGTTATTAAAATGTTAGTAGAAGAACAAAAGTTGAAATCTGTAGAAGAACAAACCAAAATTGAGATAGAAAGAATTAAATTATCCCAGTTAGAAAAAGAAATAGAGTTACAGAATTTAAAGTTACAGGCTGCAGCAAATAATTCTAGTAATAATGTTGAGCAATCAAATTCAGAAACTACTTCACAATCATTAGAAAATTTAATTAGAAGTATTCGAACATTAACCATTTCAGTACCTGAGAAACCGGAAGCTTTGCACTTATTTTTTCAATCCCTTGAAAAAGCATTCGTTTCTAAAAATGTACCGTCTAAATTTAAATCGGAAATATTGATTAATTTATTGGGAGATAAATGTAATCAGGTTCTTGCGTACGTAACCACCGAAGTAATTAACGATTATGAAAAAGTTAAGGAATTAATTTTAAGACAATTTCAACCAACGCCGCGTGAATGTTTAAGTAATTTTAAAAATGCGTTGCGTAATCCGTCAGAATCTCATGTCCAGTTCGCTTCCCGTCTAAGCGCTTCTTTTGATTACTATTGTAGATTGAGAGGGGTTAACGACGTTAAGCAATTGTGTGATCTTATAGTTTCTGATAAATTATATGAAACGTTGGATTCTAGAACTAAGGAACATATTAGTGTTCGAGAAGGTCAAAATTGGTTTAAACCCAACGAATTAGGTCGGGAGTGTGATTTATTCTACTCTTCTAGAGGGAAATCGTTAATTGAAACTAATAATAATACGCGAAACGAAAGTTCAGAGAATAAGCGGTTTGTAAACAAAACTCCTTTTAGAAAGACACATTATAATAATAAAGATCCCATAGTACGTAATTCAGTATCTAATCAAACTCACGAAAAGCATGAAAGAATGTGTTACATTTGTGGTGCAAAAGGGAAAACATTTCATTTCGCTAGAGTGTGTCCTAAACGTATTTCAGAGAAAAAAGAATTCCGTGAAAATCTTCCTACGAATTCAGTAGTTCAATCCGAAACAAGTCCGATTAACCTAATTGTTAATGAGCTCGAATATGTTGATATTTTAGTGGATGATGTTCCACTTAAAGGGTTAAAAGATTCGGGTTCTTCGATTCTAATTGTAAATAAAAATAGCATTCCACAGACTAAAAATGTTATTTCTTCGACCACTCTAGTTAGCTGCTTTAATGAAAAGAAAGATGCAAATCTGACTGAATTTAAAATATTTTTACCTAATCATGATTCAATAAACATAATCGGTGCTTTATGCAACAATTTGTCATGCGACGTAATTCTGCCTGGTAATATCTTTCATATTTTGAAACCACAAAATAGGTAGGAAACAGATGTTTCAGTGACGTAGGGGGGAAAGATAGTTTTCTGAGTTCGGGGGAAAGCAATTTCGATGAAGCAAGTGAGTGTTCTTTTCCTGTATTCGATCGAAAGGAAAATGAAATAGATTCTTTTTTTTCAAATATGTGCAATTTTTCAGAAGAAGAAAAATTCGATGTCAGTTATATTTTAGATAAGTCGTTAAAAGAGAGATTAAGCGAATTAATAAAAAGTTATAAGCCAGTTAAAAAAAAATGTACTGATTTAAAAATGTCCATTATTTTATCTGATGATACACCAGTGTGCTTATGCTCTCGCAGATTATCATTTGTAGAGAAATCAGAGGTGGATAGACAAATTGACCAGTGGTTAAAAGATGGTATAATTAGAGAAAGTACGTCAAATTATGCTTCGCCAATAGTGGTGTGTAGGAAAAAAGATGGAGGAATAAGGTTATGCTGTGATTATCGTGCTTTAAATAAGAAAATAATTAAAGATAAATACCCGTTGCCAAATATTGAAGATTTATTTGATAGATTAGGGGAGGATAAAGTTTTTTCGACACTAGATTTAAAGAATGCGTTTTTACAAGTTGATGTAGAGGAAAAAAGTAGGAAATATACAGCTTTTGTGACCGATAATGCCCAGTATGAGTTTCTAAAAGTTCCCTATGGATTATGTAATAGCCCCTTAGTATTTCAAAGATATGTAAATTATGTGTTTAAAGACCTATTGAAAGATGGTACTGTAATTATTTATTTAGATGATATAATTATTCCATCTAAAGATGAGAATGAAGGGTTAGATAAATTAAAACGTGTGTTAGAAACGGCATCAAAATTTGGTCTAGAGTTAAATTTAAAGAAATGTCAGTTTTTGAAACGTAAGATCGATTTCTTAGGTCACGTAATTGAGAATGGCACAATTAAACCCTCAGTAGAAAAAACTCTTGCAGTACAAAATTTCCCAGAACCCCGAAATGCTAGGGAAGTGCAGAGTTTCTTAGGTTTAACGGGTTACTTTAGAAAATTTATTCGTTCATATGCCAACATAGCAAGACCACTCAGTGACTTATTACGTGCTTCCACTCCATTTAAATTCGAGCAAGAGCAGAAATTAGCTTTTCAAAAGCTGAAAGACATTTTATCTAATACGCCTGTCTTACATCTTTTTAAACAAGGCTATAAGTTAGAAGTTCATACAGATGCGTCTAAATTAGGATTCGGTGCAATCTTACTACAAGAAGATGACGATGGACAGTACTATCCAATCCATTATATGAGTAAAAAGACCTCTGTACAAAAAGAAAAATACTGTAGTTATGAGTTAGAAGTGTTAGCGATAGTAGAAGCCCTTAAAAAATTTAGGAACTATTTATTAGGTAGTAAATTTAAAATTTATACTGACTGTCAAGCGTTCACTAAAACTTTAGATAAACGTGAATTGACACCTAAGGTAGCCAGGTGGTCTTTCGTGCTACAGGAATTCGACTACGAAGTAGAACATCGACCTGGTAAACAAATGCAGCACGTTGACGCGTTTAGCAGACACCCTGTAATGACTGTAACAACTGATACCCTTACTCATCGTATTGCTACTGCTCAAGAAAATGATGAGTTTATCAACACTATGAAATCTCTTTTACAACAGAACCAAAATGACGAATATGTGTTAAAAAATAATGTTTTATATAAAGTGTTAAATGATAGGGATGTACTAATTGTCCCAGAGATCATGCAAATCGAGGTCGTAAAGAAATGTCATGCCTTAGGACATTTTTCGGCTAATAAAACTGAAGAGTTAGTAAAAAGAGACTACTATTTTTCTAATATGAAAAAATGCGTAGATAACGTTGTAAAAAGTTGTGTAGAATGTATTCTCGTAAATAAGAAACAGGGAAAAGGAGAAGGTTTTTTGAACCCTATCCCTAAAGGAGATATACCATTATCCACGTATCACATCGATTTTGTGGGTCCATTACCAACCACTAACAAAAACTACAATCACATTTTCTCTGTCATCGATGGATTTAGTAAATTTTCGTGGCTATACCCGGTGAAGTCAACTTCTTCAGCAGACGCCTTGAAAAAATTAAAACAGCAAGCTGCTATTTTTGGTAACCCCGCAAGAATAATATCTGATCGTGGACCTGCGTTCATATCTAAGGAGTTTGCAGATTACTGTAAATCAGAGGGAATCGAACATGACACCATCACAACCGGAATCCCAAGAGGGAATGGTCAAATTGAGAGACTTCATCGAACAATTATTCCTGTATTATCCAAGTTATGTATAAATGACCCTAACAAGTGGTACAAGTTTGTTGAGGCTGTCCAGAGAACTATTAATTCCACCGTATCAAGAAGTACCAAAAGAACTCCGTTCGAATTACTCACTGGAGTAACAATAAGGAAAGAAGATAAGAGAATACTAGAACTTCTCGAAGAGGAAAGGATAAATTCCATGCTTGATAATCTTCGTCTTGATCACCATTCGTGAAGAAGCAAGAAAAAACATTCTTAAGATTCAAGAAGAAAATCACCGATGTTACAAGAAGAAGAGAAAGAAAGCCCATGTATATAAAATTAATGATCTAGTTGCCATCCAGCGAACTCAGTTTGGAACCAGTATGAAACTAAGACCAAAATTCTTAGGTCCTTATAAAGTTGTGCGAGTAAAGACTAAAGACAGATATGAAGTCGAGAAGATAGGTGATCACGAAGGACCTATACATACTAGTACTTCTGCAGACCATATGAAATTATGGTCCACTAACTGAACTGGAATCCACAAACTAGACTGATAAACTTTAAAGAAAAAGTTAACTGTGAATTTTTATGTACATAAGTTTTTTTTAATGTCTGTTTCTCTTTTTTTTTTTTTTTTTTCTTTTAATTGTATTTTGCAGATATCCTTTAGTATCCCAGGCTGGTTTACGGTGAGGTCACCGCACATCAGAATGGCCGAGCGTTGTGGGAAGTTCCTTGCACAGCCAACAGATGGCGCTGCCTCTGATGCTTATCTTTGAATGAGATGACGGACGGGAGTCAGTTGAGATCTGGCTGCAGTGGAGATCGGTTGAGACCGTCAGCGTGAAGGCTGACATGCTCATTTAGTCCTAATTTGAGCACAGAATGCTCATAATAAGTGTGTAGAGCCATGGAGGGCTCATTACTTCATTTTTACTATTTGATAGCACACGTAGGTGTTTTTGTGAATACAAGCACGAGTAGGTGCTTAAATGTCGTCTTGTTACGGTTATACTGATGAAGAAAGCTTGTTATGTGCTAAGCCTCGAAACCAGCAGTTGGTTAATGATAGGAAGTCTGCTGTTATATGTTAATCCTTATATTTAATCTGTTTTGTGTATGTTACGTAATAAATGTCTTTGTTATCTAAGTCCCCACCCCTAGACACCCAGCCAAGATTCTACATGTATGCAAAACTTCAACTGAATGTGATGATAGATCATGGGTTAAAATTAAACAAAAATTTTTGAACTGGAGTTGGAGGCCAAAGCCTTCAGGCCCTTTCCCTCTTAAGTCTGATACTGTACTGTCACTTGAGTTATGCATGTATGAAAAATTTGAGCATAATGATAATCGGACAATAAGAAAGAAGTTGCAATTCAAAAACAGATTTTAAACTGGAGTTGAAGATTCAGTAAACACCTATAAGTTTGTTACTACTTAAGCATAAACTGTCACTTAAGTTACACAAGTATGCAAACGTTTAACTTTTTTTATATTTGACCCACATACATAAATAAACAACATTCCACACATTAACAAACAACATATCAAATTAAATAAAAGCAAAAATCATTGCAACAGATTATCCAGTTATTAACGATACTCACCAAATAAACAAAGAAAGTTGAGTTAGAAAAGATTTTTTAACTGACATTTTATAAATTTCAAAATATATTTGAAAAATAGGTAAAAAAAAAAAAAAAAAGTATTTAAATGACAAATTTTCTATCTTAGTTTCTGATTTAGTTGGTTGACTTCAGTGATAGAAATTGGGAAGGAAAGGGAAGGCGTCAATTGGAATTTCTAGTTGCAATTTCTGAAATTCACTTTTAACATGACTAATTAAGAGTGATTCTAAGTAAAACAGTATTTTCTGAACTATACATCAAAATTTATGAAACTTTTTTTTTTTCTTATACATTATATCAGTATGTGCACACAGATGTAATGTGTTGGTTACATAGGTTATTTGTATGCATGTACAGTGAGATAGTTGCAAATTGCAGTTTTAAGAAAAGAAAAGATTAAAGGAAACTTTTTCTTTTTTAACTTTGTAAAGGTGGGGAGGGGGATGAAATATGCCCCAAATACCCAGGTGTCCAAACAACAGTCCCTGCGTGGCAGGAGAAAAAATACGATACAAAGTTGAAAAAAAAAAGCTAGGCGTCAGATTTGATGATTGGAAATAATTTTATAGTCGTCAAATGCAATAATTTAGTCTCATTTGATAACTAACAGCTGCTAATTTTGAACAATGGTTGGCTTGGTGACAATTGTTACTATTTTGTCTTGCAGATGTGAACCTTATGAGAAATCTGTCTTTACTTTGCTATATAAACAGAGACTGATTTATAGCAGCAGGGCATGCGTCTAGGGCCCCCAATGGAAGAGAACCCCAAAATATCGTTGACATTTTTTAAATGTTTCTTTCTTATATCAAAAAGTTTTTTTTTTTTTTTTTTTTTTAATTATTATTATTTAAGTTCTCTACCAAAATAGTTACAAGACTCCTCAGTAATCATTAAGACCTAAAATTTTTCTCCCCCCCCCCACCTTTTTTTTTGTGTGTACTTTTCTAGAAGGTAATCTGTGCAATGACATTTAAAATAATGGTGAGTAGAATTATTTAGGATGAAAAGCAGTTTATATTTTTAAAAAGCCCCCTTAACTGACTTCAGAATTTAAAATTATTGTAACAATACCTTTGAACAGTTTTTTTTTTTTTTTTTTTTTTTGTATTAAAGAAAAAAAATAAAATAAAAATAAAAATTAGAGAAGAATTTTGCTTGTGATTTTTTTTTATTTTAAAATGAGATTTTTAAAAATGCCTAACCCTATGTTATGAATTTGAGGGGGGCATATGCATGTGGGGAGGGTTACATTCATAGATTATTTTCAGCAGCTTTTTTATTAACATGTCTTTTAATTCTCCTACTTGATAAATGCAAAACAAAAAAGAATACAATACATAAAGTAACATTATACAGATTATTTAAGATATAAATAAATATTTATTACCTCATATGAAGTACGATGAGGATTAACGCTTGATTTGACTACTTGTTGAGTTATATCAATGGACTTTTTGTTTTCAAAATTATTTGAAGTATTTTCTTTAGATTCTGTAGACATTACAGAAGAATCTTTTACATCACTATTACTTCCAAGTAAATTTGATGAATTATCAGCAGATTTTTCCTTTTCATCTCTATAGTTACATTTCGGAAATTGGTTATTGCCTTTTTGTTTCTTTTTATTATGTTTTAATGAATCCTGTTTTGTATTATCATTTTTTGATGACACAGATGTTGATTTAGACTTTTTCTGAGGTATCTTATCAGAGGCTTCAGATTTCAGAGTTTCTGACTCTATGATATTTTCTCTGGGTAATGATTGATGTTTTTTCTGTTGACTTTCAGTCTTTTCACTTTTTATGGAAGCAGTTTTATGGTCTTTAATCTTTTCTAATTTCAATTTTGAAGAATGTTTTTTTGCATTTGATTTATCACGAGAGATTTCGCTTAATGTAGGGGTACAGGTATTTACAGATTTTGATTTATCACTGCATAAAACAGATGTATTCAAAGATTCTGAATCTAAATATAGAATAAATAAATAAATAAATAATAATAATAAAGCAATATAACATATATGAGAGGATAATACAGATTTTTATACATAGCCAACATTGCTCAAAGAAAAAAAAAGAGAGGAGGAAATAGGTTCCCCCGTACGCCCCCTCCTACCCCCCCCCCCCCACACACACAAAGATAAGTTTACCATTTGGATTTGCAAATATGTATGTACACAGTTGAACCTTGTTAACATGAATCTCAAGGGGGGATAAAAAAAAATTGTTCATAATATCAGTAGTTCATGCTATCAGTAATTAATCTTCATATAACTAATCTTTATTTTGATGGGAATTGTGGAAACAGTTCATGTTAAAAGTAATTCATGTTAACAAGGTTCAATTGTATATATTTATATACAAAAGCAATATTTAAAACCACCAAAACTGAGATAACATTTAAACCAATAAGATTTATTGTTTGCTTTTACACTCACACTTAGATTTTATCCCCTTAGTACATTATCTTTTAAATATTTTCCTCTACATATTGTTGAAAAAATTCTTAAACTTTAGAATCTTTGAAAAAGTGCCTGAAAATCAGGAGATTTTAACAAAATCTAGCTGCTATTTCAAAAAATTATTAAAAGACCTATATTAATTTACTATCAAATTAAAGTACCAACAAACAGTATTAACAAAAGAAAAAAAAAAAAAAAGAAAAGAAGATTTAAAACTTATACCCCCCCCCCCCCCCCCACCCCCTTGCCATTTAAAATATGAAACCATCAGATTATTTCTGTAGTGATAAGTATAAAGGATTTAAGTCCATATTCTTGATTTTTCAGGAGACGAAAAATAAAGTTAAACTATATAAAATCTAATCAAAAGAAGATAAGATATTAAAATTTTGTCAGTCCCTGAATATAACCATAAAAAAAAAAAAAAAAAAAACTGCAAAATTTCATTTTTATTTTATTGTAGTAAAAAATCTTGAGAATGACATATTCGGAAAACGAATCTACTTGCAATTTGTGTATCAATTCCTAAAAATGCATGATCAGTGATTCGCAAATTTTAGAACAGTGAGCCAATAATTGACTCGATATTTGACTTGCTGAATTTTTCCCCATTCAAATAAAATTTCATGGAAGTTTTAAGAGATTTCTTTTTGTTTTAAATAAATATAGAGAAACTTGTTCAACATTTTGCAAATGAGTAATTAGTTCACAAAAATTCTTTATATGTTACAAACTAATGAAATATTTTCCTACTATCTGTGAGCAGTAACGACTGATTCAACATTATCATTAGCAGTGAAATATATTTGCAGAAAAGGAGATTCATTCATGTCAAATTTTATAGCAAGAGGTAGTCTTGAAACCAATTTTGAGCTTTTTTGTTAATATTAAAAAATATTTTTTAGAGGGTAATCTAAAAATTTTTTTAAGTGAAAAAAATTACTACTGTTGATATTAATTTCATTAAAAGAAATTCTAAAACGCTCTGTTTTAATGATTTACAAAATAATCAGCTGATGAGGAGCGTAACTCAATCATTAAAATCAGCATTTAAACACTGAAGTCATGCAATTAAAACACTTAAAATCCTATTTTAAAATACTGGTAACTTTTGCCAGTGGCAAAAACTATTTTTGCCAGGACGTTTTTTCCACTTTGTCAAAAATTGGCCAATTCTGAAGCAAAGTATTTCATTTATTATAGATTAATACTTTTTTTTCCTATAAACAATTTACAATTATTTACGACCATTTTTAACTGCAATATTGCCAGTAACACTGATAATGTCAGCTTTTAGTTTGATAGAAAATAAACTAGCATAAATTACAACAACAACATGTCCAACTGCCCCAAGTTCTAACGGAATAATATAACAGGATGTTTAAAACAATTTAGTAATAATACCCACAAGGATGTAGCTCTACAAGATACAAGTGAATAACTGTATGAGGGTCTTAGTACTGGATATTACCTTCAATCGTGAATCTTTCTAAAATGTTCTAGCCCAAATTCAAGTGAGTTTTGGAGAAAGCATAGAAAACTCCAAATAGCTATGTCAATGAGTGCAACATGCGTTCAAATCCACTGCCACTTGTGTACCAGCTTTGAGAGCAGAGCTTTTCAGCCACTGGTCTTGCTTTCATAAAGCAATACATTTTTAGCCCTCTGCTAACCAACTGAAAAGTATTCAGTATACTTTTACACTAATTGCTGGAATAAAGTTAAACAGTCACAGGATTAAAAATGTACCAGAAGATGATTAATGATAGAAAGTGGGGAAATAGCAAAATGCAAACCTATCCCAAATCTAAAAAGAAAACAAATTGGCAAATATTTATCCCTAATAATTCTATAAGTAGTAAGACAAGAAGACAAAATTCCTCACCCTTTCCAGAGGGTAGTCAGATGACCCATCTTCATTCGACACACTAATGTCTATGCTTGAAAGGGACAAAAATGAGTGATGTTCCAAAATTTAATTTCAGACAAAATTGAAGCACAATAATACATAAAAAAAATTAAATTTCCCTTTCCCTCCCTTTTTTTTAATCCAAATTTAATTGTAATTTATGATTTATCTTAACTTTTATTTAGTAGTAATCATTTAACTGACATTTCTAATATTTAAAAATAAGAGACTATAAACAATGATAGAAATAAAGAAAATGAGGTCACTGGTCTGCGGGACTAGTAATTTTAAGATTTTATTGGACCGTACATACTTCCACTGGCCTGGCCATTTATTCATTCTATTTTTAAAAATATTCTAAAATTTTAATAATTGCCATGTGTAATAAAATTGCCATGGCAAATACGTTAATTTTTTGTAAATTAATTAACCCATTAAACACCACTATATGAATCCCAGTGAAAATTGTTGAATTTTTGTATGTTTTGGGTTTCAATGTGTATTTCTAATCATATATAGTTGAAATAATAATAATAAAAAAAATTTTGTTAGGAGTTATAATTGCGAAGTGGGAGATTTGGCATCTAATTGGAGTAGAACAGATGTTCAAAAACTGCAAAACCCTTACAAATTAGTTTTCTTTATCCCTCTTTTTTATAATTTAAGGAAAGAATTGTTTTATTTCAAATCCATTGTTTTAAACCCATGTATTCGAATGAATTCTTTTTGGTTATTTCTTTTTCTTATGCAGTAGAAACAAACAGTTTTGTTTCAATAATTAAAATAAATACAATTTACATTACAAACTTTTTGAAAAAATTATCAACAAAGCTAGAAACTTCAATATTTAATGTAAAAAATAAAAAATTAATTTATCTTAATTACTTGTAGAGAAAAAAATTCTTAATCAAAAAATTCTCCAAATGGGAAACTTGCCACTTAATAGGTTAAAAAATACAAATAAGTTTGACTTAAATCGAAAATATATGCTTTAATAAGTGAGCTAAATGTCAGATATTTACCATAAAATATTATATTAAGTATTAAAGGATAAAAATAAAATAACAGTTAAAGTGCAATAATATGAAAAATTACAGATAATAGGTGATAATGAAAATTCTAATGAAATACTACACTTACTATCGTTATAAACTACTTTATGACACATAGGCAGTTTTAGAAAAAAGTAAAAAATAAAAATATTGAAAAGCTTCATTGATCCGGCAGACCACTAGAATTGAATTTATATTTTGCTAGTATGTTGAATACTTTTGTGCTCCTGGACTAACGGACCACTGTTAATTTCGAGCCCTGCTTATGAAACAATAAAAGTTAGAGTATAATCATAAAAAAAGAAAGGATCTAAAATGGCTATATTCAGATGTTGATACAGGTTTTAATCTTTGGGGTCAATTTTTTGTGAAAAATAAATAGTACCGTATAATTTTTTTTATTTTAGAAGTCATTATATATATTTTTTAATACCAAGTTACATTTCATTGAACAAATACATGCAAGCAATCATTTGAAACAATATAGAAAATATGGACAATTTTTTATAAGATTATTTATAAGGAAACTTTGTGAAAGGGTCATTTTTTTTTTATTTGAATTGTATAAAAAAGGGCCCATTTTATGAATATCCATTTTAAGAAGAGTCCTTTTAATAAGTGGAATTTTATGAAAGGGGGAGCTAAAGGGCCACATTTTTTTGTCCTGTTTCCGTATTTTAATATAAATTTACTAATGTTTTACTTTTAATATGCTATAATTAAGCATTTGTAAAAATCTAAAAGAGAAAAATAATCTGAATAAATACTCACTTAGATTTTTATCTTTTAATTCCTTTTCTTGAGGTGATTCTAACATGCTTTCTGCAAAAGACATCTGAAATTTTTATAAATGGTATACAAAAATCAGACTAATTTATATTAATTTTGATAAAAGTTTAACATATTTTGAAACATAACTGGCAACGATGGATATCTTTAAACAGGGTTGCCCCTCAAACAGGAGAATGAAATTCCCTGACTTTTCCAGGTGTTTTCTAAGAAAATTCCAGTCTAACCGTATATTCAGCATTGGCTGTGTTGAGGACAAAATAATTATGGTACTATTTGAAAACACAAAAAATGCATATGACAAAAGTTACATACAGTGATAGCATTTGCCGCTTATAAGCAAGATAAGAAATTTCTTTCACCAGCAGAAAGGAAGGCTGCAGGTGTTGAAGCTAAGAAAAAAAAGAAAAATGACCCTACATTGGCAGAAAAATTGTTTTTTCTTTAGCAATCATCATGTGAAATTCCCTGACTTTTCTGTGAATTTTATGGTCAGTTTTCAAATTTCCTGACTATTCCAGGTAGAGTAGCAACCATGTTTAAAACAGAACGTCATACAGTAATTAAAAAGGGAGGTGCATAACTAGCAGGCCCTGATTACCGAATAGGCACAAAAAGCATAAGCTTCTCTTAAAATAATTTGAAAAGGCCTCAAAATGAAGCAGAATAGACCCTCCCCTCCCAAAAATTATATACCGTAATTTCGCGTATATAACCCGCGGCGGAAGGTAGCCCGCAGCATTAAATTACTATGAACTAGAACTGGAGTAAATTCTAATGATTAATACCTTTATTCAATTTATAAAAAAATTATAGATTAATAAATTTATTTGCAAAATTCATTCAAGTCCATTGAAATCGGATTCTTCCGTGTCAGAATTAAAATGTTGCAATACTGTTTGGGACAGTTCGTCTTCATCATCCGTGTTATCCTCCTCATCAAGTTCCTTTTCACTGTCCTCAATTTCGTTGCTGTTACGTTAATAATCGAGACTTCTGAAACAAAAATGAGACTGGTGTTGATTTTCTCGTTCGCGTAGATACCCCGCAGGACATACAAAGCCAGGTTTTTTTTAATAGATTACCCACGGGTTATATACACGAAATTACGGTATTCTGTAGTAATTATCAAGAGTCACAATACACTTGATTACACAACAATAATATCTAGATTATAGGATATTGGTTTATAAAGTATAAACACAAACATTTACCATGGGATAATTTCATATAACATAATTTGAAAATTTAGCAAAATGAGCTTTTTATGCAGTTTATACTCTTATACCAACACTATGCAAAATGATTTTTGTCTATTTAATTTTATGCTTAATGACTTCTTTTATAATGTTTTGAGCTGCTTGCATGTTTTCTTAGATCAAGCAATCAGTGGGAGCCCCCAAATGGGTTTGCACTTTCCCTGAATTGGTAGGTTAATCAAGCCCTGATAACTAGCTATTACAACCACCCAAAATACTAATTTTCAGAGTTCTATATTCAACATTCGAATCATTTTTGTGTTATGCAAGATACAGGTACATATACATACATAAATGTCATGACAAAATACTTGTAAAATCATGAATATCTTTCTCTAAAGTGGGAAGTCATATTAATGCTAAAATTGGAGATGTACTATAAGGTGTTATTATAAATTATTATTAACATGCAAATTATATTGTGTTTAGGAAAACTAGAGAATTGTGCTATATTACTTAATGTTATATAACAATTTCTGTCAAAAAGCAATTTTTTTATTCTTTTCTTAAAATTAAAAAATAAGTAATACAAGAATGTCCTACTTTACAAAACTCATTTTATACGAAATGAAATAATATATACATACATACATACATATATATAAAGTTAACTTGGTACTTTTACAAAAGTATGGAACTTCAGATAATATACAAAGGTCAGGAAATCTAATATCTATTTAAATGCTTATATATTATCAAATTAACAAAGGGACGAGGAATGATGAAAATTGCCAAAATCTAGGCAATTAAATATTAAAAATACCCAGATAGTTATTATAAAATGTAACAAGCTATATAATATCATCCTACAGTTCCCCAGACATTATTTAAAAGCTTTTACATAATTTTAAACTTTACCTGTTTCGAATTTCAGGAATAATCAGTTATTTATAATGCTCCATGCTAATTTGTTTTCATTCAATTCTTTTAAAAGTTTGTATGAATGTTAACCAGTGCATTGATTTTGAAATCAAGAAATTATCTTTATTATGAACTCTCAAATTCAGTCGCATGGCAAATATTCATAAAAATTTTAAAGTTTTTCTTTCTTTCTTTTTTTTTTTTTTTTTTTTTGTAAATGACGCTCTAATTAAGAAAGAAAAAATTGAAAGCACTAGGTGTGTGCAGTTACATACATTCAAAAAATAAAATAAATAAAATAGAGATTGAAAATAATTTAGAATTTGTATGGAGCATTTTGAAATTGGTCATTATTTTGCATTCATTATCTCATTATGAAAATGGCCTTTCAATTTCTAACTTTTTTTTTTTTTTTTAATCCTTTAAAACATGCTATATGCATAAAAATGATAGATTTCGTATCAATATTAATACATATTTTAAGAAACAATAGAATGTCATTCAAAAACAATTTAATCCAACATCCCTTTAATATCCAAGGTTATTAGAATATGAAATAGTATTTCATATTTTAATAACCTTGGATATTAAGAGGACAGAGGATGTTAGCAGTGTTAGAAATAAGAATTTTGAAACTAGGCATCAAAATAACACCTGGATTAAATATTTGGGCGTCCAAATTAAAAATCTAGGTGCCATCAATAATTAAATATGTATATTAAAATAATAATAATAAAGCATCAACTTGTAAATAATATATGCATGATTATATAAAAAATATTTATGTAATGAATGTAATTACATTGACAATATTAAACGTACATATTTCAAATCACAAATTCATTCTTCACCCAGAAGATACATCATTCCACCATAATTTAATAGCATTTTCTAGGCAGAAATCTTCAAATTTAGGGCTGTTTAATTTAATAATTAACAAATCGTCAACTACTTTCATAGAGAAATGATTTCTTAAATCAGTTTTTACTAGGTTCAAATTAGGTTAGGTTAAATAGACTTGTTTACTGTCTGATGGGACTGGGAAAATTATTAGATATGATGAGGAAAAAAATCCAGGCATCAGATATGGCACCTATGATTGGAAATCTGGGCATCAAAATGAAAAAACTGGTCGCAAAATACGACTAATGACCGCTTATTTCTAACCCTGGATGTTAGATTTAATTATTTTTGTTTTATAGTTAAATCCAATGTCATAATAACATAATCAAATGATTAAATGAATGTCAACATGACCAAATATCTCTAAAACATATTAAAATAGAATAGAATATCTAAGTTTCTTAGAAAGGAATTCGGGCAGATTTTAAATTTCATTGTTAAATTTACTTTATAAACATTACACAGTCCAAATATGTCTGGACGAAATCACTCATTTTAAAAAACAATTATTGCAATATTAGCAATTTTTTCATTAAAAAGTTCCAAATTAAGTGATAAAGAAAAATTAATATCACTCCAGACGGTAACAGTTTTTACAATGCGGGAATCAAGTGCTTCTGAACTACAAAATTTATTATATTACTTACAAACTTTGAATAAACACCATAAAGTGCAATAAACTCGCAACAATTGTTTTGGGTCGAAAAAACACACGACCCTTCATCAGGCGAATAAAGTAAGCACGTGAGTGCTGCAGTCAAAGCGGCAACGCACCAACGCATGCGTTGCCGCTTTGACTGCAGCACTCACGTGCTTACTTTATTCGCCTGATGAAGGGTCGTGTGTTTTTTCGACCCGAAACAATTGTTGCGAGTTTATTGCATTTTATGGTGTTTATTCAAAGTTTGTAAGTAATATTTTTTACAACGCCAGTTTTGTAGTGCTTTTTTATTAAATACAAAATTTATTGTTTATCTTCGAGACCTTTTACATTATATAGAATTATGTTATAAAGATCTTAAATAAAATGTACAAAAATAAAAGTATACTTATTAAGTTATAGTCTACTAATTTAGATTTGTATTTTTTTCCTCAGTACTAATGGCCAATGTAGCACTCGACAGCAACTCATGCCAATATATAATGGGATTGGTAATGGCTAGCTTGTGTTCATGAGAAAGTAAATATCATTACTTTTATTTTATTGAATGATTAAAAAAAGAAAAATACACAAATGAAATAAAACATTTAATTACTTTTACTGCGTTAAATGTTTGCATAAATGAAAGCATAAAAGGATTTTAAACATATACAAGGTGGTAATTATAGATACCTTATTTTTAGAAGTAGCTGTTAGTGAAATATCATCAGCACCGACATGATCACTCAGACTTCCTTCTGAACTATTACTAATTTCACCAATAGTATCAAATCGCACAGGAGAAAAAAAGTCTAAAACACAATTATATATTACTTTATAATAAAATTAATTATGTCTAACTAGATAATAATATAACAATAAAATAAAATTAATTATACTCCATTAGAATAAAATATGTAAAGTCACCTAAAGTAAGTAAAGGTCACATAACTTAAATAGGAGTTTTTAAGTTACATTCAAATTTCAAATAAAATAGTCTTATAGTAAATGCTATTAATATTTAAAAAGGAAATATTCCCACTATTTCAAATAAATTTGGATGTTTCGAAGAGAGGGGGGAGGTGGTTATGCACAAACATTAAATTTTTTTAAATCATACAACTGTTGCAGATCAAAGTAATTAAAAAATTAATCCCCTCAGGTAAAAGTAGGTACAAATGCAATGTAAAGCAGCAATTTACAAAACTGAGTGTCAAGGAATTTAAAGAGAAAATTTTCAAATAATTTTGTAAGAAAAATTATATAAATAGCAGTGAAAAAGAAGTGGGCGATTACGGTAAAGCAGGACCGTTTTGTCTAAAGATGTGTTAGATTCTGAAATATGATACATACTTTGTATCATATTATTTTTAACAAAAATTACTTTAAGGATAATGATGGGATGGTGGCGTTTTTGTAAGTTTTTTTTTTTTGCTTTTAGTTCTTCTTGTATTCTAGAAGGAATGGTATGTAAGATTTCTTTTGTAATGGCTAAATAATGAAGACCATATATAACAGGGTTGGCTTTTTCCCGTTCAAAACTGGTTTTTCCCATCCCACTGGGAAAAACTGGTAAATACCGGGAAAAACAAGTCAGAAATACATAATTATTACAAATTTTCCTTAGGTTTAAAATTTTTCTCCAGGAAAGGAATATAAATAAATAAGAATTATTGCATAAAACATTTGCTCATAAAATTTAATAATAATGAATTTCCTAAATATATATTTTAGAACACAATAGAATAAAATTACTAACTTAAAAATATCAGTGTCACCAAGAGAAACAATAAATAATTTGTGTTAAATTTAAATAAAAATTTTATTACTTTTTAAATAGACCTCTATTAAACACAAAATGTATTAAATTTTACAAGTTTGGTATTTAGTTTAATATAATATTAATATTCATGCAAAATGTTCTTTTACATCATCAGTACCAAAAGTCCTCCATATTTGTTTACTTTTTTTGTTGACAGATTCTTGTATAGTCTATAATAGAATGCTTGAAGAACAATTCTTTTAAGACTGATACAGATTTTCTAAAAATAAAATCAAACTGCATACACAAGCTCCATATAAAAACAATTATCAAAAAAGATATACAGCAGTAATCAACCAAAGACAATCAACTAATCAATCAATAGCTGGTATAGACAATCAACTAATCAATCAATATTTTTATTACCAAAAACTTTTATTACTAACAGGCCTTTTTATCTTCAAATTGTAGATAATCACGAAGATGAAATTGACAATGACATTAAGTATTTAATAAATAATCTTCATTTATATAAAGAAGCAAAAAATATGTACAATCAGTTGGAACCAGATGCAAAAGCCCTTATGAAATTACAACATGATAATAATGCTAATAATGCTGATGCTTGTAAAATTTATTTAGAGCTTCTTCAAAATAAAGAACTGAAACCACATTTCAGCATAGTGAAATCTAGCTTTGATAAAGCAATAACCCCTGTCCATCTTTTGGCACACCTGATGAATCCAAAATATAAAGGTGAAAAATTATCACAAGATCAGGAGGAATCTGCACGTGAATATTTGAAGGCGTTAAATCCGAAGTACTTAAAATACACATTACAGTTCAAGTCAGAAGATGCACCTTTTCCGAAGACATTATAAACACTATTTCACCTGCACTATGGTGGAAGAATTTAAACAAAACTGGAATAGATGCAGACTTTCTCCAATTAATGGAACATCTTCAGGGATGTTCTGCTTCATCAGCATCTCTGGAGCGTATTTTTTCTAACTTTTCTTTCATCCAAAACAAACTTAGAAACAGACTGGGTTTAGAAAAAGCCTCTAAATTAGTATTTTGTTGTATGATGCTAAAATCCAATGTAAAAGACGAAGAATATGATTATGATTAATGATTATGATGATTGGTAAATATTGAGAAATGTATACAGTCTGTAAATATTTAAATAAATGTAATCCATCATTTGTTTTGTAGATCTTTTATTTTCTATCTTTCAAGCTATACACTTAGAACTCATTTTTAACATTTTCAAAAGGTTGCTTTGAATTTATATTTGTGTTTTTAATAATCAGTTTTTCCCATGTGGGAAAAACATAGTATTTCCCAGGACGGTAAATACCGGTTTTTATCACGGTATTTACCGGGGGTGGGAAAAACCTTGCCAACCCTGATATATAATCTAAATAATGTGATTAAATTATTATATAAATATGGAATCTTTGTATAAGATGATTTGTCTTCGTATTAATATCTTTGAGTTGATGTCCAGAAGTAAAATAAAGTCAACTAAATATTTCATGACTAAAAATTGTATTCTTTGTATGTGCCTGGTGTATTAATTAATTAGTTTGATTTTATAATACGATTCACGGTATGGCCTATTACATTTTAAACCTAATTATACCTCGATCTTTTAAAACATAACACATAGTAAAAAGCATTTCCCTGTCATTCCTTTAACGAATTCCTAAACTCACACGTACTGAAGACACATTACAGGCGAAAGTGCGTTTAACTACATAGTATATCGCTTAATGCTAAAGGTTTTGTGAGGTTGAATGTTCCTAAATATACTCCTCGTAATTTGAATTTACAGAAGGATGGTAATAATATTAATAATACAGAAAAAAAGTAGAAAAAAAAAGTGGGATTAAAAGACGAATACCATCATCGAGACGAAAATGACTCATCTTGAAAATTCGGCAACGTTTCTGTAAAGTTTAAAATATAAATAAAGCTATAAAAAGTAAAATCTCATTTAAATAAATAATTAATGAAATTAAAACAACTCCTTTTTAAATTATACATATATTTTACTTCTTAAAAGTATTAAAATTAATCTTTCAGTAAATCAGCTGCTTTTAAATTTCCTTCCGCGGAGACTCAAATTCAGCTTGCTATGCTGCCACCGTTTCCAGTTAAATGAATGCATTTTTAATGGTTGGTTGATATTTTACAAACATTTTTAAGGGATATATTTTAAAAGATTTTTCTTTAATTTTTTTATTACTAACTAAAATGCGAAAAATAAGTTTGAAATATTTGAAATGAACATCTCGCACACTGACTGCAGGAGGATCCTTCAGGCCTGCATTTTTTAACTTTTTACGAGCTATGAAAGATTGACTATGAACTATTTTTACGAACTATGAAAATCCTGCCTTTTCTATTAGTTTGACAATTAAAAAAATTACATATTTCAAAAGGTTATTTCCTTAAAATTAACCAATTAAAAAAAAAAAAAAAAAATATTATCATCCGTTAACTGTTTAATAACTGTATCCTACTTCTGGTTTATTATTATTTGTTTACATTTTCTTTTTGAATGTGTGGATTGTTTTTCGTAATGTAGATCGTCATATCATATTTTATTTAATTTTGATTTTGACTAATTTTTTATTTAGATTTTCATTTGTTCTTGTAAATTATTAGTTCGAATATAAAAATGTCAAGATTTCATGCATCAGTGAGAGATTTGTTCGAAGGTATACATGAATTTAAATATTTAAAATTGCAAACTAGTTAAGCAGATTATCCTTCGTACATAAAATTATGTTTGACAGTAGTAACAATATATTGTTTATAATTTACTCTTTGTAAAATCTTTGAATTATTGTTATATTGTAATTAAAAGAGAAAAGTTGGGGGGACGAGAGAATGAGACAGGAAAGAAGAGTTCGCACTAACTAGGAAACTCCGTCAAATGTTCATCATCGATGATTTTTTTGACTAAAAATTATTGGAAAAATATTTAGCCAAGAAGAGTATTCTTTAGAAATATTAGGAGCTGAATCATAGTAGTAAAGTTATGATAAATGTCTAAAATTGAGTTCATATGTGCAATAACTCCAAATAAGCACTGTAATTAATTTCAAACTTCATTGAGTCTCGCAATTGATTAAAAAAAAAAAAAAAAAAAAAAAAAGCCGCTTAACTTTTCTGACATCTTCTTTAGTGATTACTTTAAATATTTTGATTTTAGGTTATAATATAAAATTCCTTTACGGGGGGGGGGGGGGGGACTACTTCTGAATTCAAGGTTTTTGAAATTTTTGCTGTTTTTGAATTTCATGTTAAATTATTTTGCTTTTATAGAAATTTCTCATTTTAAATGTTTAATTTACCTTATTTATAATGTATTAAAAACTTCACAAATATCACTTATTATAGGTAGCATTATGATATATCATTGATAAGTCTCTTTTATCTGCATGCAAGTTACAGTTTTCAGTTTTTTTGCATGTTAGGTAGATTCCCCCTTGTCTTGCAAATTTAAAATAGTATTATAACTGTCGTTTTTATCACAGTTCGGCTAGCTGTGCATTTAAACCTTTATGCATTGGTGTGTCATGTAAGATTTTTCCTTGATTTCTGGATTTTTTTTTTTTCCTGATTTCAGCTTTTTTTTTCAAATTATTTTTTCCTGGCTGTTAAAAAAAAGAAATTTATAATGGAAGTTAGAGATATTTTTTATAATTCACTAATATATTTTTTTAATTTACAAAAGCTTTACAGGTGGTACTTTATTGGTTATGATCATAAAGAGTTTTAATTACACGTGGGCTTTTTTATTTTCTTTTAATGCAATGTTAAAATTTGTAAAGTAGGATTACAATTGGCCCTGTGTATGCATTAAAACTTAAATGTTAATCCTTTTTGTAATGAACAAATTTGCTCTGGAAATAAAGTTACGTCCATACCAGTTTCTGCTACAACTATATCTAATACTAATCCAATTGATACACCAGCAAACTTAAATCTGATATTAAATGCTAATTTTAACATTGATAATTTAATTGCTAACATAAGATATGCTTGTTATGTGTGATTCCAAGTTAGCAGAATTTCTTAACAGTAGTGAGACAGGAAATCAACTTCTGAAAATTATTTATGCTGACAGTGGATCTCACCTGTCGGTTTCAGTTTACAAGCTTTCTAAATAATGGTTTCATTAAAAATTCTGTTTTGGAATACAAATAGAATCAGATTTCAACTGGGCAAACTCTGAAGTTTTTGTTTTACCATTGATCCCTCTATTGATCTTATTTTCATTCAGGAGGTTAAGTGCAAAAATTCAAAATTTTAATATTTATTTCATCGCTGGAATTGAGGAAAATAAAATTTCACCTTATGACAAATCAGCCTTTTTCCCCCCTTTAGTTAGAAGGATTATGCATTCTCTTGTTCCTACTAAACATGAAAATTTAGGATCCCGGAAAAAAGGGCACTTTTTCAATTAGCAAATTGCAAAATATTAAATACCAAATAATGATATATAAAAATGGCTTTCAAATTACACATTTAGAAATTTCAATTGATTTGGTACAACATTAATTTAGTATATACCTCGGGGAAGATGGGGGGAGGGGGGGCAGGAGCAGATCGAAAGAAAACAATTGTTTTTACATAAAACTCTTACCGATTTTAATGAAACTTTGTATAATCACGTGCAATTTGTGAAAAAATTACTGTAAGTGTCAGGCAAACTTTAGGGGAGGGGGGTGCAGAGGAAAATAAAATTATCTTTTTTATCACAGTTTTACCTACTTTAATGATATATTCTATAACTATCACTAACTTTTTATGAAGATCACAATGAGTGCATTATATACTGGGGGGGGGGCAAGGGGGGGTATGGAAATAGATTTCATTCTTCTTTAAACTACCCTTTTATCGATTCACAAAACTGTATAATCACGTATAATTTGTGAAAAAATTACATTAAGTGTCAGACATACTTAGGGGGGGGGTTATACAAGGGGGGGAGGGGAAAATAAAGTGATTCTTTATATCAGTATTTAGCGATTTTAATGATATATATTCTATAACTACCACTTAATTTTCATGAAGATCACAATGAGTGCATTATATACTGGGGGGGGGGATATGGAAATAGATTTCATTCTTCTTTAAACTACCCTTTTATCGATTCACAAAACCCTATAATTTGTGAAAAAAATTACAGTAAGTGTCAGTGGGGGTGGGGGAGGGGTTGAAGAGGGGGAGGAGCAGAGGAAAACAAAATGATTTTTTCATATCGCCATTTTACCTAATTAATGATACATTTTATAACTATTACTTTATTTTTATAAAGACAACAGTGAGTGGGAGGGGGAGCAAGGGGGCAGATAAAAATTAAATATATTCTTCTTTAAATTACTCTATTATTGATTAAAAATTTTTTTTGTACAATCATGTATAATTTATTAAAAATTTACAGTAAGTGTCAGACATACTTAGTGGAGGGGGGGGGTTAAACAAGGGGGGAGGGGAGAGGAAAATAAAGTGATTATTTATATCACCATTTTAGCGGTTTTAATGATATATTCTATAATATACCACTTAATTTTCATGAAGATTACAATGAGTGCAGTATATACCTGAGGGGGGGGGGCAAGGGGGAACCGATGGAAATAAAATATATTCTTCTTTAAACTGAACTATTATTGATTTAAACAAAAATTTTGTATAATAGAATACAATTTGTGAAAAAAAATCACAGCAAGGTCAGACATACTTGAGGGGGAGGGGGTTAAAGAGAGGGGTGGACAGAGAAAAATAAAATATTTTTTTATATCACCATTTTACCGATTTTAATGACATATTCTATAACTATCACTTACTTTTGTGAAGATCAAAATGAGGGTATTATACATTTGGGGGGGGGGACAAGGGGGACGCAGATAGAAGTAAAATATATTATTCTTTAAATTACCGCATTCTCGATTAAAAAAACTTTGTATCTACGCAATTTTCTGCTTATGAAAAGTTACAGTGAGTGTACACATATCTGGACGATTTGCTAAGAGGGGGGCAGAGTGAGAAAATGTTTGTTGTTATATAACCATGCTACCTACTTATATGAAACTTTGTATCACTATCACTTTCATTTTATTAAAATTATAGTGAAAGTTAAGTAAAGTTGATAAGGGGGGGGGGTAGGGGGGGACAGATGTAAAATAAAATAATCTTTTTAAACAACACTTATTATCGTTTGTTTTATTGTTTTATTTGCATTTTGTGTAATTATCAATTACTATTAAGGAAAAATTATACTGAGGTATGCAAAATTTCAATGTATGATTTAAATCTGTAAAAAAATTATTCAAAAATGAATTTTCTTCTTTTAATCTGTCTCTTTTGTCCTTCCCCCGATGTAGATATAAAACACTTACACTCTCGTTGATGTTTAGCATCAGTTTTACAAGGAGAAATTTAAAAAGTGCCCTTTCTCCGCAATCCAAAAATTCAATACATTGTTAATATCAGACATTAATTAAAAGTTAATATCAAACATTGGTAAAAGATTATTCTAAAAGAGATTTTTTTTCTTTGATCTGTTTCTCCCCCCTCCCCTCGTAGAAACAAAAAGTTTTGCTATTGTCCATGTTTAACAAGTATTTTACAAGTAACAATTAAGAAAAGTGCCCTTTTTCCGCAATCCAGAAAAAAAGGCACTTTTTTTTAATTTCCCCTTGTAAAATTCATGCTAATCATCAATGAGAGTGTAAGTTTTTTATTTCTACGTGAGGGGTAGGATGGAAAAAAGAGACAGATTAAAAGAAGAAATTTTATTTTTGAGCAACTTTTTTACAGATTTAAATCATACATTGAATTTTTAAGTGCCTCCCTGTAATTTTTCATTAATACTAACAGATATTTACACAAAATGTAAATAAAACAATAAAACAACGGTAATAAGTGTTTTTTAAAAGATTATTTTATTTTTCATTTAAAATAAAATACCCCCCCTCCCCTATTAATTATAGGTAACTTTCACTATAATTTAATAAAATGAAAGTGACACTCATACAAAAGTTTAATATAAATATGTAGCATGGTGATATAAAAACAAATATTTTCTTCACTCTGCCCCCCACCCCCCCACCCTGTAGCAATTCATCCACATCTGTGTAGACTCACTGTAAGTTTTCATAAACAGGAATTTGTATATATACAAAGTTTTATTTTTAAACGATTATACGGTAGTTTACAGAATATATATTTTACTTTTATCGGCGCTCCTTTTATCGGCGCTCCCCCCCTCCCCCCCCCTAGATGTGTAATACACTCATTGTGATCTTCATAAAAAGTAAGTGATAGTTATAGAATATATCATTAAATCGATGAAATGGTGATATAAAAAATCATTTTACTTTCCTCTGCCCGCCTCCCTCTTTAACCCCCCCCCCCCCCCAAAGTATGTCTGACACTTAGTGTGATTTTTTTCACAAATTGTATCTTATTATACAAAGTTTTTGTTTAAATCTATAATAGGGTAGTTTAAAGGAAAATATATTTTATTTCCATCTAACACTCTTGCCCCCCCCCCCCCCCCAAGTATATAATAGACTCATTGTAATCTTAATAAAAATTAAGTAGTAGTAATAAAATGTATCATTAATTCGATAAAATGTTGATATAAAAAAAATCATTTTGTTTTCCTCTGCCCCCCCCCCCCTCCACAAACAAACAAACAAAAATTATGCCTGACACTTACTGTACTTTTTTCGCAAATTATGCATGATTATATGGTTTTTTGAATCGATAAAAGGGTAGTTTAAAGAAGAATGAAATCTATTTCCATTTCCCCCCCTTGCCCCCCCCCAGTATATAATGCACTCGTTGTGATCTTCATAAAAAGTAAGTTATAATTATAGAATATATCATTAAATCGGTAAAACTGTGCTTTAAAAGATAATTTTATTTTCCTCTGCCCCCCCCCCCCCCCATCCCAAGTTTGCTTGCCACTTACTGTCATTTTTTTCACAAATTGTATGTGATTATACAAAGTTTCATTAAAATCGGTAAGTGTTTTTGTAAAAACAATTATTTTCTTTCGATCTGCTCCTGACCCCCACCCACCCCCCCTCTTCCCCGAGATATATACTAAATAAATGTTGTACCAAATCAATTGAAATTTCTAAAAATGTAGTTTGAAAGTCATTTTTTAAATTCATTATTTGATATTTATTATTTTGCGAATTGAAAAGTGCCTTTTTTTCCGGTGCCTTTTTTTCCGGGATCCGAAAATTTATGTACATAAATAAGATTTTTATGTATAATTAAAAAATATATTTTATCTACAGTCGGTAACAAAAGTGTCTGAACACTAGCAAAAATTCCTATGTAAAAAAAGTACACTTCATACGGTTTTGTTAAATAAATCCTTATCAAATCATGTTCTTAGACTGATTAAGAACAGGATTCGATAAGTATTTATTGAACAAAACCGTATGAAGTGTACTTTTTTTACATAGGAATTTTTGCTAGTGTTCGGACACTTTTGTTACCGTCTGTATATATATATATAAACATTTTTTTCTCATGCAGAGGCAATAAAATACATGCAAAATCACGAAGATTTTATTTTCTGGCAGGAAGCAAGAAGAAAATACAAAAAACCAGGAAGTCTTTTTGGAAATCAAGGAAACTTATCAGCTATGTAGATAAGACCTGATATGGGCTATGTATATATTGAGTCTTATTTTAAGCAAATTAGTTTTCAAAAATATTGTTTTTATGTGAGTGTGAAATTTTCAAGTGGCTGCCACTTATAAACAAAATGGCACATCAAGTTGACATATGAACTCTCTTATTTTAAAGTCCAATTTTGGTTCAAATTGATTTTAGAAGTTCTCTTGGTGACAAATTTTCCACTATGTGTTAAACTAAGTGATTGCAGTAAGTAAATTTCTAATAATAATATAATAAAGGAAAAGAAAAAAAAAAAGTTGTAACAGCTTACTTTTGGAAACTAGCTTTGTAGAAGACTATAATAAATTATTGTATTTTGACATGTAGAATTTATTAATGTGAGAATTTCTTATAAAGTTTGTAATTTTAAAAATTATCTTAGGTGATATATTTCTTTTATTTTATATGTTTTCAGTTATCTTAGTTATTGCAAGCAGAGTATCACATTTAATAAAATAATAAAAGTGCAAGTAGAATTTATTCTTAGTGTAAAGGTGGATCAAGTTGATTAATAAATTTGGTTGAGATTTTGATATGGGCTGCGTACATTTAACAAAACTCAAAGGGATATTTTTCTTAAATGAGATCAGTAGTGAAAAAAATATATATATATATTCTTGCCAACAGATTTACTACTCTAAATTCATAATTAAAATGTTGGTTAACATTATTTCCATATTTGATTTGTTATAGAATAAACTTTTGCTATAAATCTTGCAAATCTATTTTTGGTTCTTATATAGGTACCATATGTTGGCAACTGCTTTTCAAAGTTGCCAGTAACATAAATGTTCGCATTATCATCCAGTATGATAAAATCATATATTTAATTCATCCAGGAACATTGAAATTGGATTTATAATGTGTTTGACAAACTTTACTTAACAAAATAAGGCTTGGGAACTATTACTTGAATATCAATCAAAATTCAATACAAACTCCTCAATAGAAATTTCAATTATAGTGTTAGATCATCATTATTAAAAAAAAAAAAAAAAAAAAAATACTGTACCATTAAAGTTTGTGGTATTACTGCTAAAGTTTTTAAATATTTATTATTACTTACTAAGTATGCTCCATCACATTAATTCTGTAAGATACGAGTTCTTAATAATCGTATAACAGGAATAAAATTGCACTAAATTTGATTAAAAATAAATACATATTTGTTTTATCAGTAGTTGATGTAAACCAAGATTCGATGTTTCTGCATGTTGGCAAGTTTGACTTCATGGTCCCTATAAACAATAAATACCTAATTTTAATTTCTTATCACATTTATAGTATTTAAAAACAAGCATATATACATATTCATATTGATTGTTTTATGATTTAGTTGTTTTCAAACTTTTAAATTTAATATAAAACGTCAATATTTTTTTATAAAACTCTATTGCTGAACTTAAAGTATACTAATTTATTGGAAGTTTATAATTTGTATTAAAATTTTATCATCCTGTCTTGGTTGGGAAGACATTAAAGTATAAATCTTTGATTTAAGATGTGTTTTATGATATTAAAATCTACAATTCTGTATTTCAGATATTTATTCTTTTCTTGCCAATGATTTACAAAGTGAAGTGTTATCAAGCTCAAATTTAACTCAAAGAGAAAAACTACTCAGACAGCTAAAAAATTTTCAAAAGGAATATCCAGAGCTTCAGTTGAATCTTGGTTTGAAATTGGCACATGATGGAAGTAAATCAGATCTGCTTCATCGTTCATCATCTACTCCTGTATCATATGTTGACATGAATGGAGGAAGCCCTTATAAGTCATCTTCAAATCAGACGAATGGTAAAAAAAAAAATATTTTTTTTTATTATGCATTATCTGTCTGTACCAGGTTTTGTACTAAAAAATAGAACTACAGTTAACTTCCTCTAATCCGCTAAAGTTTTGTCCAAAGGTAGTGCGAATTATAGGAATTTGCATATTACAGGTGTTTGTTTACATTTTTCTTTTGCAAATACAAAGTCAGTTATTATTATTAATTCATAAATAGACATTAAAATGGAAAGACAATTTCTAATAAATTTCATAATAAAATATTTCTTCAATATTAATAAAACTAATCAACCATATTCATATATGAAGGTAAATAATTTAAGCATACTTAGTTTATTTTATATCATTAAAATTTAAATGACATATTTATTTAAAAAATACAAAAGGAAATATTTTTCAAGTGCAGAAATTTATCATTGACAATTTTTATTTTTGTTAAACATTGACATATTAGTGGTTTGTTTAAAAATTTTATACTCTGCCAATTGTGTTTGAAAGTGAGGATTAAACCTAACATTGATTTTAAAAAAAGTAAAAATGGAAGAAATGTTGCCAATTTTTTCGAGATCTCAGCTATAAATTACTTTGTTTACATTAAAAAATCAATTGTAGATTAGAGGAATTTGTGAATTATAAGTTTGTAGATTAAAGGGAGTTGACTATATATAATTTATACAACATTTCTCAAAGGTCTATCCAGAATGAATTTAGTGCCTTTTTATGACATCTTCACAAAAGGAGGGTGGGTGGGGGATTTCACTCTTTAAAAAAGTGAAATGGACCTCTCCCAAGTCCCCATCACTAACAAAGTAAACAAAAGTTTACACTAATTAAAATTTTCATGAACCTCACAGCATCAAAATGCCTTCAATTTAGGTATTTAATGGAAATATGTAGTCAAATGCTTATTTTCATTTATCTTATTTCTTGGGTATTCACTTAACCCACATTTATAGTTATTTTATACAATAGTTTTAAAGGTTATATCAGAATCAAATAATCTGTTTTCAGGGTTCCCACGGGCCTTGAAAGTCCTTGAGAAGTACTTGAATTTCATTTTCTTTTTCAAGGGCCCTTGAAAGTACTTGAATATTGTGTAAAGTCCTTGAAAATCCTTGAATTTTCCGCTCTAGCAAACGCTCGATCAATGCTAAACTATCTCCATCTCCACACACACATGCCATTGTCTAATATAATGCATTTTTTCATAAAATTCTCATTTCATTATGTTGCTTTTGCATATAGTTTGTTTATTTGTCTTTCTTGACAATCTCGTACCTGTTTGGTAGACTAGTCATTAATATTGAGCAGAAAGTGACCAGACCAGAACTCAAACCTAAGAACTTTAGAATAATCATAATGAATGATCCCAATTCCAAATCCTAAACTAATCATTTTTTGACTTTTGTAAAAGTTAATTTGGTTAATCCATCAAAAATGTATTGTGAAAACAGGCAAAGTTATTATTCTAATTATAAAAAAAATACTAATAAAAGTAGTTACTAAAGTTTTGTGCATATGATATAGTGTTCTGTGATTTACTAAAGTTTTGTGTATATGCCTAGCATTCTGCAATTTTCCCCCATAGTCCTTGAAAAATGTCAAATGGGCCTTAAAAAGTACTTGAAAAGTCCTTGAATTTTTTTCCTTTTTAAGAGTGGGAACCCTGGTTTTGTGCTTTTCAGTTAATTGTTCAGGTGTATTTTTAATTTTCACTAACTTGCTTAATTTTTTTTAAATTCACAAATATAGTACCATTTTTAAAAATTCAGATTAATCCCTGTCTCTAAATCTGTCAGTTATTGTGGCGTGTAATTTTTCCACAGTAGTGATTCGTGTGTAATATTTGGGGAGTACTGTGCTGTATGCTTGTGACTGAAAACAGTCCATTAACAAGAAAAGCGATTTCACCTGATTGACTGTTAAATTATTATAAAAAAGAATGGGTCTGTAAGTAAGCTTTAACTTTTCTAAACCTTCGTAAGTAACATTTAATATTTTCAAATATTGGCTAATTGTACTGAAGCGTTGATTTGAAGCATTTTAGGTTAGGGTAAATTTTTATTTTTACCTAGGGTTATTAAGTTTCCAACATACTCTTATATATTACAAATTCAGATTAATAATTTATCTTCATTAAAAATAATTTTTTAATTTGATTAATTGATTTAAAATTATAATAACAATAAATTTTTAATTTTAAATATTTATTTTAAAATATGAACCATACTCATCTTACAGGTCTGATTAATGGGGTTTGCTTTGATGAGAACTTGTTATCCAAAATAGTCTTGTGCCATCCATTCATGATAATTGGTTCCCTACTATAATATAAAAGCCATAAGCAAACTAAAACATAAAAAAAAAAAAAAAAATTAGTATATTGTAGCCGCTACGAAACTTCCTTCTATATCTTCCTGAACAATTCTATGCAGTACAAATTACTTATTAAAATTATTATTTATCAGAATTATTTTCCATGATGAATACAGAAGATTTTTGTCACAGAGAAATATAACAGTAAATGTCCAAAGAAAATCATAATTCAAAAATATCTTAGGAAATGCATTTTTTTTTTTTTTTTTTTTTCCCTGTTAAAATGGAAAAAATCGATAACTGTTTAAAATTATCACAGGTCTATGATTCAACCATTCATTTTAAAAATATGAAAGAGTTTTTTTTTTTTTTTTTTTTTTAAATATATCCATTTTGAAAATAGAAGGTGGAGGGGAAGTGATTTTCCTACATATACACAACTTTTTTTCAGTTTATTATTATTATTATCAGCAATTTTTATTAATTTCACAGTCATTCATTAAAAATAATTCTCATTATGTATATTCACACAAAATTTTGTCCTGTGCTGCAATATGAAAAAAAAAAAAAAAAAAAAGGAATAAAATTGAAAATTTTTAACTATCTTCTTATTAGTTATTTGTTTTACGATACAAAGAAAATAAGTAATTCTCCTGATTCACAAAAAATAAAATAAAGTAAATAAAACCCAAAATTCTGAAAATAAAACCAAAAAACTCCACTGGGTTGAATTTTTTGAACTCTGATTTGTAGGATCATTGAAAAATATTGTATTTTGTTCTATAATATTTGCATATAGGGTAAGTGCACCAGTGATTGGCACTTTTAGAGCAATCTCTGATGTTTTTAATGTTCTAGTGATCAGAAAATGTTTTTAGAAATCTTAAGTGAGTACATTGGCATGAAAGACATTCAGAACCACTATATGTTAAAATATATACATTTGATAACAATTATTATTATTATTTTTTTTTTATGAATTTTTATTTGACACCCACTCAATGTTCCAGTAATTGACACTGCCAATTTTTCGTTTTATCAGTCATTGGCACCCTATGTTCCAGTGTTTGACACTTCTACTTATTCATTTTACCAGTTATTAGCACCCTATGCTCCAGTGATTGACATAAAATGTTGAAATTCTTATATGCAAAACATATGATTTTATTATTTTTCTTATTTATTGTAATTATTTTGGGATGATGTCAATTACTGGAGCATGCCAATCACTGGAGCACCTACCCTATTTCTATGTTTCATTTATAAGAAAATAATAATATATATATATATTTCTTTTTTCATTTAAAGCCTCAGTTGAAAATGCATCCAATGATTATTCTTCCTCGAAAGAAGTTGGAAATCTGTCTCTTGCAGAATCTGAAGATTATTTATCTGATGATGGTAATTTTTAGATTTTAATTTTGTATATGCAAAAATAGGAATAATTTTTCAACCATTTAAAGATGGAAAGTTTTTTCACCTATTTTCTTATACAATTAATTTCTATTAAAGCAAAAAATCTGCCTTGTGTTGCTGCCTCAGAATTAGCTGTATGTGATAAAGCTGGGTATTTAGACAAGAAAAAAAGAGGTATGGTTAGATTTTACTTTTTGTACTTAAATTTATGTATAAATTTAAAAAAATCAAAAAGTACGTTCATTTTAACCACTTCACCGGCCATCCCGAGATAACTCGGGGGAAATGTAGCCTTCCACATACTACAGTGGCCGGTGAAGTGGTTAAAAACATTTCAAAAGCTTTCCTCCCATTTTAAAAATTCTATTCCAAAATTATTATTATTAATTTAATTTAGAAATTTATTCATCAACCATGAAAGTTCATTTCAGAAAATTTTGGAGTGGATGGCTGATTTTTTATACCAACTATGTGAAAAATGCCAGAGCCGGGAATCGAACTCGGTTTATTATTATTTATTATTATTTTGTCATGGTAATTCAGAAAATAACATTTCCATCAGAAATAATACAATTTGATTCCCATAAGTAAATTTAATATTTTAAATTACAAAAAGTAAGCATTTGCTTCATATTTAAAAAATGAAATTGTAATGAAATTTACTAATTAATAGGGTTTATAATTAATATATATGTATACTAGCAGGCCCGGCCACGCGTTGCTGTGACTAAGTTATACGCTGAATTATACGGCTGTAAACTATTTAGTACAGTCAAATTATTATTTACGAACAAAGACGAAAACGTTGTAGCCGATGTAAAAACCTACAGGGTTGAGATTTGAAACTTAGGTCAAAATTTGGAAGCGATTGATAAAAATTTTCGTAGTGTTGATATTAAGCACAAATTAATTTTATTGTAGGGTCCTATAAATTTTAATGGAGAAGGGATATATATTATTTCTAATGCTACTTTGGATAAAATTGCTAAAATGACTAATATATAAATTAAATTATATTAAAATTCTATTAAAATAAAAGTATAAAAGAAACAGACGATTTTAAAATCAATTTTTATGGAGGAGTGAAATATAATATATGCTATAATGGATAATTTTACTATAAAATGACCTCATCGTTTTAAATATTTTAAAGGGGGCAACAGCTGTAGTTATAAAAAGGAAAACAATAAGGCTAAACCAGAAAAATAAGTAAATTTGATAAATATTTTAAAACTTTAAAATTGGAAATCTTATGCAATATTGGACATTTAAAGTAAATACATGTATCATTTTAATAGAAAAAGATTTTGGAAAAGTTTAGTGTATTTTAACAAAGTGATGAGAAGTTTTTGAGTATGTTAAAATTTTAATAGTAAATTCAAGTTAATAAAGATGGGAAACATTGAGGATTAAGATAAAAATAATTATAAGATTTAAAAAAAAAAAAAAAAAAATATATATATATATATACCATGCTTTTAAATTTTAATATACTAATAATATACTAATTAAAAGGAAAATGATAAATATTCTATCATAGTTTGAAGTCAAATTTGTTTTCAATTGTCTAAATAAAATATCTGATGTAAGATACTAATATTTTGCAGCGGAATAGATTTCATTTCTGTCATCCTTGGCGAAAAAAAAAGAATATCGCCAAATTATCTGGCGAAAATATTTAATTCCTTTCAAAAATCATGGTTATTTTATCAACTTATATTAAAAGAGTAATGAATAATATGAAACAATATTTCGTACAATACATATTACATGTCATACATACGTACAATGAATAATACATATTACATTTCGTACAATGCATACATCTGGCATGTATATTTTCGTGTTACGCTTTTGATCGCCAAATAATAATAATAATAAAAGCCAAGGGCGACAGAGTTTTGAAATTTAAAATTAAGATTTTGTCAATTTGACAGCAAAATAATTCAATCTAACACCCGCGATAACTAATACATATCTATACCCAAATATAAGGATTAAAATCGGGAAATAAATTTCCTCGATTTTTAATAATTTCTTACAAAAAATCCAGTGGGCAATTAACATAGGAAATCTTTTTCTTGGCTGCACAGACGGTCAGTGAGTCACACTTCGCTTGCGTATAGAACTCATAGATATAGTATAGCATATATAGAATAGAGTGATCATTAGGGAGAAAAAAGTTATTCCTTTTCATTTGGGAAAAGACGACGTTTTTACCAAAATATGGCCGTCTTTCCCCGAGTGAATACACACGGGAATACATACTAATATTTTAGCAAATAAAATTTATGAATAATTTATTTGCTAAAGGGGAATGGAAGACTCCAGAAACAGTTTCAAATTCATATTTCTTTCTTTTTTTTTTTTTTTTTTTTTTTCAATACCACTTAATGGCTGTTTCCAAAGCTTTTATTTTATTTTTTTTTTTTTCGGCATCAAAAATCTTTGTACGATAACATGGGGATGAGAGATCTATATATATTACTATATCTATGATAGAACTACATTAGCACTTTATCAATGTGTATAAAATCTTTAAATTGATTATGACGTCAATTTTCGTGAGATGCATAATTTAACTTTTTATAATTTTTTAACGTTCACGTTTGATTAAATGTATTTATTTTTATGTCGAAAGAAAATTTACTCGTATTTTTTTTTTTTTTTTTTTTTGGCAACAATTAAATTAATGGAACTCACAGATATTTTGGAGCAACTTTAATAAAGGTCTATAATTAACAAATAATTGCAATAAAACAATATTGTGACAATAAATTGAGATAAAAACTTATCCTATCTCTCAAGTTGGACCAAACTGCACACAGTGTGCAAAATTTCATTAAAATCGGTTCCTTAGTTTAGGAGTTTACCCCGGACAAACATCGTGACACGTAATTTATATATATATACAGATATTTTATTGATATTTTTATTTATTAATCATCATTCATTGTTGAAATTCTTTTTAGACTCAGAATTAAAAAATGTAAAATTAAGGTTATTTTCCCTGTTAAAGAAATTATGAAATAAAATGCAATGTATGTTAAAACTTCAAATGATCCACGGTTAACGCTCCATTGCCACAAATGACAGCTACAGGTGCCTTTTTTTATTTTTATTTCTTGGGCAATGTGTAGACAAATTATTGTTCTAGCCATCCTGCATACTTTCATTAACCTTTTACAGGCTAATGTTCCCAATCGGAAACATCAAATTAAAACTTATTTAAAAAATTAAATTGCACCAATATTGACTTGGAAAAATTAGCAGACATACTTAAAAAAGGACTTGATTTCTTAACACAGAAGCAACATTCTTATCGTTTGTTGGTGACTAAACAAAAACTCCCAAAAATGATCATTTTCATATTTCTTCCCACAGAGCACAAAAAAAAAAGAAAAAAAAAAGATGCATAAAAATTTGAATGTACCCTATAACTTTGAAAATCAGTTTATTTTAAACAGCTCTTATTATCAAAAAGGAAATTAAACTTGGTAATATTAATCAGATGATATTAATAATCTATAATATTAATCTTAGTAATCTAATAATATTAATAATTATTATTAATGTCAATTACTATTTATGTATGTATTTTTTTCCATTTAAATGATTAATACCCCTTAACTAAAGCATTATAAGGTAAAATATGCAAAAACCTAATGAAAAATATACCTGGATCTAAATTCAGCCTGTAAAAGGTTAATAGAAAAAGAAACATTACTAGTACAGACTGTGCTGATGCATTTATTTGTTTATTCTTTGATAATGCATTGAATAAAAATTATAACAGTTTAGCTAATAAGTAAATTGATTTTGTGTATGATTTTCATGCATGTAATTTTTCTCATGAATTATTATTATTATTTATTTATTTTTTATTTTATTTATTATTATTATTATTTTCAAGCAAAATTAATTACATGCAATACTTTTATAATGGGATGAATTAAAATATAATTTTGTTTGAAAATAATTTACCGTATATGTCCGAATATAAGCCGAGAGTACGTTTTTCCCTTCAGAAATTTGCCCAAAATTGCAAACCCGTTTATAATCCGAATTGAAAAAATACTCATTTAAAGTTCGAGTTTATCGCAAAAACGGCAAAAATATTGCCAATCTACAAAACTTTCAGGTTAATCTAAATGTAAATAAAAAGCATTTTTGTTGTGTTACACGGAGCGCGGGCATATTTTGAACTCAAATCAGCAAAGAAATCACCATGCTTAAATAAATAAAATGTCTTATTACTTACCTTAGAGAGTATATTTTAAGTTAAGTTTGAGTAAAATATTGTTATATTTAGTTTAATAATATCATACAGTCTATTTACACAAATAATTTACTTTTAAAATATATTAAGTTATTAAAAAACAATATAAATTCATATTTTTGTAATAAAAATCTTTAAACATTTCTAGTAATGTTTTTTGTTTTAATTTAGGTTTTTGTGCAATTGCAATGACATTAACTCATGTTCAGTGATAAAGTTTCTTTGTTTCAAACTTTTTATTTTATTATCTAATGCAGCAATTAAATTTTCAGTAGAAATTTTGTTGTTTTCAATAATCTCCGATAATTTTCAAAATCACTCTCATTATTTACATTTTTCTGAATCGCTCAAGTAAAAATTGATTGGTACAGCCATCTATCAGCAGAAAAGCAAAACAGAAATTATAAATAAAATATAGGAATTAGCTTATATACATTTCGATTTGGAAATGTTTCTTTTTACTATTGCTAGAAATCTTCTATGCTGAAACATAAAATAAAATAAAGAACTAGAAAATTTCACAAAAATCCTGTATTAAAATAAGCTTAAGCAAAAAAAAAAAAAAATTAGAATTGAAATTATTCATGATAGTAGAGAAAATTGTTTGGTGCTGCCATCTATTATCAAAACAGAAAAACAAAAATGGCCGTAAATGTGACCTTTGGCGAAAAGTGCTTCATCATGGAAAAAAAAAGAAATAAACACGCGACTACATCGAGCTGCTCTAGAAATAAATTTAAAATTGCTAATTTAAGAGTTTATGTATGATAATTATTTAAAAATAAGGTTTAATATCACTATTTTACTTTATATATAGTTTTTAAGCTTAAAATATATGTATTCAATCATCGTTTCTAACATACGTTTTTTGCTAGAAATGTGGATCCGTGTATAAGCCGACCCTCCTAATTCAGCTTCCGAAAAATTTCCAAAAATTCTCGGCTTATACACGGAAATATACGGTACTTGTTTTAAGCTTTTATAAACATGTATAATAATAATAATCATCCCATAAACATTTGCAACATCTGTGGGAACTAATTCACCCTAAAATTCTGAGCATTTGTAACTGTTTGTTTACAGGAATAATTTTTGAACTTTTAAAACAAATGTAGACCATAGCCCTTGTGACAGTCATAGTAGTCATTTGTTCTGTGAGTGCAAAAGAAAACGAAAAAGTAACAAACAATTAAATATAAACTCTGTTTCGTGGCATGATTTTAAAATTAAAATTGTGTAGCAATCCAAGCTAAAAAAAAAAAAAAAAAAAAAAAAAAAAAAAATCTTTCTTTAAAAAAGAAAAACACTGCAGATAATCTGAAGGTATTTCTAACAATCAAAAATTTAAGAGAAAAAAAATTACTTACTTCCAAACTGCAATTTTTTTCTTTTAAACTATAGTTATTCTGCAGATTTTATGATTTTTATTCCAAATACCTTCAGATTATCTGCAGATTTTAGCTGGGATGTGTTAAAATACTATTTATTGTCTTTCTCTGAAGAAAAAAATCTATATACATTAAATTTATAGATTAAAGTTATATGATTCTCATTTTAATTGAAAGTAAAGTATTGATTTGAGTAACAGGGCTCACAACTAGTCTATAAAGTCTATATTTTTACGAACTTCCATATTAAAAAATAATTTTCCAGCACATATGCATGTAAAATTGAAGTAAATATGCATATAAAATTTTCAGATGTCATTTGTATGTTTTCTCCCCTCTTTATATGACTTCTGTTATAATTTCCATCAATATTGTTAATTAAATTGTTATTGGTATTATTTTGGTATCTTGTAATGAATATAATTGCTAATGTATCCCCTTCTCTTATCTTAAACGAGTAAATCATGTGACTTGATATATATTGTCTTGGGGATCTTGGGAATGGCTAACAATTTTGATGAGAATTTGGAATTAGGGATTTTTTGGGTTGAAAAAACGATGGAGCTTATCCTCATTTTCAGGAAAGTTCGTGTTCTCTCTTAACCCTTTATTGACCAGTTGCAACAATGGCAGAAACTGTGTTTACTCGGAAATGAATATAACGATATCGATAAAAGTTTGGGGGTTAAATGTTTTTAGAGAGCTAAATCGATTGGACATATCCTCATCTTCAAGAAAATACATGTTTGCTGTTAACCTTTTATCGACTAATTGCACCACATGGCAGAAATTGGGCTTATTCAGAAATGGATATAAAAATTTTGATGAAAGTTTAGGGTTAAGTGTTTTTTGATAAGCTAAATCGATTATACATATCCTCATCTCCAGGAAAATTCTCGGTCGCTGTTAACCTTTTATCGACCAATTGCAAGATACTGCAGAAATTGGGTTTACTTGAAAATAGATATAATATTTTGATGAAAGTTTAAGGTTAAGTGTTTTTTGGGATGCTTTATTGATTGAGCTTATCCTCATTTTCTGGAAAATTCATGTTCGCTATTGACCTTTTATCAGCTAGTTGCAACATATAGTAGAAATTGGATTTACTTAGAAATGGAGAGAATGATTTCAATGGAAGTTTGGGGTTAAGCATTTTTTAGGGAGCTAAATCAATTGGACATGTCCTCATTTTCAAATTTGCATTTGCTGTTAATCTTTATCTGCCAGTTACAAATTATGGCAGAAATTGGGTTTACTCAGAAATGGATGTAATGATCTTGATGAAAGTTTTAGGTTAAGTTTTTTTGGGGGTACAAAATCAGACATATTCTCATCTTCAGGAGAATTTGCATTTACTGTTAACCATTTGACTGTTGTTTGCAAAATATAGCAATTGGGTTTTCTCGAAAATGGATATAACGATTTTAATGAACATTTGGGGTTAAGTGTTTTTTGGAGTAAAAAGTGATTAAACTTATCCCGATATTCAGGAAAATTCACATTCGCTGCTAACCTATCAGCTGCTGGTTGAAAAATATGACAAAATTCAGGTTTACTAGAAAATCCAGGGCATTTAGTGTGGTCCCTAAAGTCCCTAAAAGTCCCTTAACTCTTTTCAGGTCCCTAAAAGTCCCTTTTTTTGCCAAAATGGTCCCTAAGTCCCTTTTTTTTACTTCCTCCACTAAAAGTTAGAGTTTTAGTTTTGCCCAAAAAATTATTCGAATGCAATAAAGCCGTGTAGGCACATAACTTATAATAGAATATTAAAATGATTAACTTTTGGCGGCCAATGATCTGAAGTGTAACAAGAATGCTGTTATTCATAGATAACTCAGCAAATGGGTTTAGGGGGCTAAAATTAAAAAGACCGTTTTGCTGACTATTCCTTACTGTTGCATAGTTCTAGAATCCTTACCGTTGTACTGGATGCATTTGATCAGAAAATTAATTCTTTTCAGTAATGAGTCTAGTTACAAATTCAACTCTATGACCACCAAAGACTTATCTGTAGACGTCCAGGATGATAGTTGGATATTCATTTTGCTCAGAATTGTCATAATTTTAATTTATTCTGTAACACTATTAGTACCTGCCAATTTTTTTACACCACCTTTTGTGTAAAATAATTTTCTCCAGTATGTAGTTACAATTAAATAAGAAGAAAATCAGTATTAAAAAAAAGTAGGGGGGAGGGGATGAATAAAAAAGTGAGTACTAACATTGATATGGTATAAGTTAAAAATGTGCCAGCTGTTCTTAACTGTCATCTGCCGCATGGTCTGACAACTGGGAGTTGTGGTATGGGGTGCAATTTTATTTGATATTGAGACTTCATTGATTTCCATTGTTTCATGACATTTTTATAGCGCAATGCTGAGATTCTATATTCTGTTGTATCACCCCTTTTTCATAAATCCTGGATTACATTTGGTAATTAAATTATTACATGTATAAACAATTCACATCACTGTCTTTGCTGCTTGTGTGATGGTTGAGTAATGCGGTAGCTGATTCTTCTCTTGTTCGATTTCTCGAGCCGAGTAGGTAGCTATCTCTGGTCAATAATCCTACTGGATTCCACACAATTGCAACTGCACTTTCGCTAAAATCTCTTGTTTCATGTTTTTTTCTTTTTTGTGCGTGTAGGATTTTTGAAAGTTGCTAATTATTTTACATTTTTAAAGTTTATTTTTATATTTCGTAATTTTGTTCTTTATTATTTTTGGTTAGGGGTGTAGTAGCCCTATTATATTTAAAAAGTCAGTTTCCTGTTCTTTTATCCTATCTCCCTCTTTTATCCTATTTCCCTCTTAGTCATAGCTCATAGCTATGTAATAACTGTTTGTATTTTCCTCTGTTTGATATTTTATTTCATAAATGCTTGCAGTTTCTAAGGGGTTTATGGAGTATGGAGATTTTGTCATTACTGATACGCTGGAAAATATCTGCTAGGTTTAATGGGGATATTTATGTTTAGTTTTGAAACTTCATTTTTAAGTTTATTGGGTGCATTTTTATTAAATGAAATTGCTGTAGTATATTTTTCTTTTGGTTTCTGTCTATTTTTAATATGAGTTAATTATTTAATTCTATTTTTCTATAGTTTATACTCTAAGTTTTTCTTATAACCGACTTTTCTCATATTTTATTTAGTTCGTTTATAAGTTCTCATATTTTATTTAGATGTTAGGGTTTATTTTATTTAATTTTTTTGGTGTTTTTTTCAATTTATAAGTTTTGTCGTTGACAGCAAAAACATCATCGGCATGTTTAAACTAACATTTAATTTCATCTTTAAAATTTCAAAAAAAGTTTTAATTTAGTAGTGAACCTGAATAGTGAAATTCCATTTGGACTCCCATCCCCCTTTTTCTTCTTCCTCTTTTTTTTTTTTTTTTTTTTTTTTTTTTTTTGTAAACTTTATTTTTCAGTCTGAAGTAATTTTCATTGAGAATTAATTCGTTTGCTGCTATTAATGTTGTGCTAATTTAGTTTTATGTATATTTCTTTCTTTTTTTTTTTTCATTATATCAGTTATAATTTTGTTAATGTTTTGTTGATGGGAACTATTTAATACCATCAAAATTCACAATAGTGTTATGTTCATTAATTTTAATTTCTCTTAGTTTTCTTATAATGTTGCCAGTGGAACTTAGGCTATTGTTTGAAGGGAGGAGGATTTCACAGTTAAAGTCTTTCATATATATTCGGAAGGAAAGTTGGACTTTTCCTTTTATTTACTATTTAGTAAAATTTAGGGTAATTCTTATGATCTTTAAATTTGCTAAACGTACGGGCTGTATTAGGTGCGGAATTTTAAATTTTAGGTGGTTTGTTGTTCATTCATTTTTCTTCAATTATTAACTTTTTATTTTTCTTCTGTTAGTTTCTTTTTATTTTGTAGACTATATCATACAAGCATTGAGGGCAGCCGGGCCCCTGGCCGGAAAGCTTCTGTGTAAAACTTCAAATAAAGCTTATAATTTAATTAAAACATGTTTTATTTGTCATTCAAACTTTTGGAAACGTATACTTTTTAATTATTTGAAGAAGTTCATGACAGTTACATGTAGCATAATTATTGCTTTCCAATGCAAAACACAGGCTGATGCTGTACAAAAATGAATTTTAAAGCAGCAAGCCTCACCAGTTGTTGAAAGATTCGTTTCTCAAAGATGGGAAAGGAGGAATTCCGTATTCATACTCAGGTCACACCATGGGCCTAGCTATTTGAAAATTTCTGTGGTTTTCTGAAAAACTTGCATAAATATAGGCTAACAATTCTTTGAGAAGATCCCCATGGAGGAGGGAAGGGAGTATACGCACATTCATGCACAACACACTTAGAATGGCAAATTTTGCGGACAATTAATTCATTGACAGATAAAAATTCATTTAAATGTAAAATCTGACATTGTTTTCATTTTTCATTACAAAGAGCAGTAAAAATGGCCCCATCTTTAAAATTACTAGAGTTGGAGGGGCTCCAAACCCCATTTTATGGTATATCTTATCTTAAGGTAGTCAGCAAAACTGAAAGAGTATGGCACTGACTCTATATATTTTTAAATTATTTGATTTCAGGCATTACTCGGGCTACACATGGTAGGGGATAATAGGGGGGGGGGGAGGGGGGGGGAAATCAATATATATATATTCCAGAACATGTAAAATAAATAGGTCCCTAAAGTCCCTATTTTTTAAATTTTGGTCCCTAAAGTCCCTTAATTTTTGAGAGAGTTGTGCTAAATGCCCTGAAAATCCAATGACAATTTTAATAAAAACTTAGGTTTAAGTGTTTTTTGAGATGACAAATCCATCTGACTTAACCTCATCTTCATGAAAATTAGCCTTCACTGTTGACTCCTTTCCGTCCATTTCAAAATGTGGTAGAAACTTAGTTTTCTCAGAAATAAATTGAACAGTTTAAGTAAAAACGGGATAGAAATAAGTTTTTTTTTTTTTTTTTTTAATGAAAAACTTATCTGACATAAATACTTATCTTGAAAAAAGTTAGCGTTCGCTGATGTGTTAACCCTCATTCCACTGTAGCAAAATATGGCTGGAATTTGATTTTATTGAAAGAGCTCGAGCGATTTTGATAAGTATTTAAGGTTTGGGTTTTTTTTATGTGATAATTCAAACTGAATTTTCCTCATCTTCAGAAAAGTTTATGTTTGCAGTTAGCCTTCACTCCGTCCATTAGAAAATTAGAACAAACTTTCCAGGAAATGGCTCTAACAGTTTTGATAAAAACTTAGCTTTAAGGGTATTTTTGGAATGGGAAATTCGTTTAATTTTACCTCTTCTTCAGGAAAATTAATGAGTTCACTGTTAACCTTCATTTGGCTATAGAGGACTCTCTACTTATCGTCCCCAAAAGCCAAAGTCAATGTTATTCTATGAAGAATTTTGTCCCATTATAACTCTTTAATTAATACATATTTTTAAATTCTGTTTTCTTATTCAGAAAATTTGCAACTATTGAACAATTTATCACTTTCTGAAAATTTATTTTTTAAATTTTTAATATTTTATTTTGAGGTTGGAAAGTGTGAATATTTACAATGTGAAATTTTGTGTTTTTAAGCTTAAAAATGAAATCTTAAAAATAAAAATAAAAATTACTTTTTAGAAAGTGATAAATTGTTTAATATTTGTGAATTTTCTGAATAAGAAAACAGAATTTAAAAATATGCATTAGTTAATGAGTTATAACAGGGTGAAATTCCCCATAGAATAACATTGACTTCGGCTTTTGGATATGATAAATAGAGAGTCCCCTTGTGGCAAAATATGACAGAGATGTGCATTTTTTAGAAGCTGTTTGTAGGATTTTGATTAAAATTTAGATTTAGGGAATTTTCGAACTGACAATTATATTGTAAACACAAAAATCTGACATTCTATAATGTTAATTTTCACTTATGTATGTAATAGTCATACTTAGTTCAGATTTAAGATCAGTGTTATAATTTATTTAATAATAAATAAAATGTTTTCTTCTTGCAGTAAAAAGTAATGTTTTGTTCCATTATACTTAATTGCATCAAATAACGTAAATCATGATTCAATAACTTTAAACTGTATATTAAACTTTAGAATAGTTTTAAAATGTATAAAGTAATTCATAAATAATCATATGTAGCTCTTTTACAATTTTTGTTACTTTATTTATTTATTTTTTCATTACAGATAGCATAAAAGGCTGGTTGAATCCATACCAAAGACGATGGTGCGCTATAAAAGATGGTGTTCTCTATTATTATGAAAAATTTACTGATCGTAAGCAAAAAGGAAGTATACTTTTAGCTGGCTATGAAGCTCGACCCTTGTCCGATGATAACAATGAAACAAAGAAATATAATAATAATTTTGAGCTTGTTTGCCCTGGTAAAAGAACATATCAGGTTTGAAAATTATTGCATTACTAAATTGTTTTAATTTATTTTAGACTGAAAAATAAATATGTACTTAGGAGTTGAAAAATCTCTTTGAAATGTTTGGTGCCAGACTAGAAAACTTATGAGACAGGAAAAATATGCAGTATATATAAGAAACATGCAATTAAAATAAATAAAATTATATGTACATTATTTTATATATTAACTTTATGGTCTATTCATATGTCTAACACTCTTAATTTTGAAATACCAAATTTAATGGCTCTTTCAATATTAAGATTATTCATCGGCAAAATTTGCACATATATTAAAATTGATTACCAAATATAGGCTATTACTGCATTGCAAATCAGTAAAATTTCTACTTTATTCATGTTTGATTGCTGAAATGCTAGATGATTTCATGTTTATTTTATAAAAATTTAGTTTTAATCACAGCTTACTACTTAAATATGGGATTATTATTATTATTATTTATTTATTTTTTCACTGACAATTACTGAAAATAGTTATTATTTCATTTCTAATCAACAAATTTCACACTTTTTTAAAAGTTATTCCAGAAATATGCGATTTTTCTTGCAGTCAGTTAGAGAAATATTACATTGCTTCTAGTTAGAGAAATATTGCATTGTTTCGTCATTAATTGAAAAATGTATTTTCAATTGCAACTAATTGTTTATATACATGATTGGTTTCCATTGATGAATGCTGAGTTAGGTAATTATTTCACTCAAATGTTCTTAGGTAACCTCCCCCCCCCCCCCCTGCTATCATTGTAATCGCTCTGTTATTACGAAACTGCTACCCTTTTTGAAAAATTCTCTCATAAATTTTTGTCATTAAAACAGTTTTGTGTTGCTTCTAGCATTTCAGTATCACTTCAAAAAAAAAAAAAAAAATCATCAAAAAAAGATTAATTTTTTGTAGGTGAAAATCTCCCGCAAGGGGAATTCTCTTTGGTAGAGTTTTTAAATTTACTATTCCACCCTAAAATTCAAGTCCTGAAACAGATAGAAACTATAATTTGTTATTATTTAAGTATAGGATAAAATGGAGAGAGCATTCTTTAAATTATATGTAGCTATTAAAATTTTCATATTGTCATTAGAGGGTGGTATAAAAAAAATTATATCAATCTTGTACATTTTATTTTGATCCAATCAGCAAAATGAATGCCTTATCTTATAAAAGAAAAATTGAATGTCTCAGGTCATTTTCTAATAATGTTTTCCTATCACCAAACCAAATTCCGCATGTGAAAATTTCACTCTTCATTATTCATTGTGCTATAATGGGGAGAAAACTTACATTGCAAAGATCAAGGTTGTACTGCTGAGATCTGAGTTGGAACGCCAAGTAATGTGTAATGAATTTTTGATATAGTTCACCCTTAATTAGATTAATCATTATCAGAATCAAAACATGATAATAATAATAATAAAGAATAGTTATTCTGTGGGGAAATTTGCAATCAAAATTTTTCTTTGCCATTTTTTCCCCCTGTTTTCACATTAAAAAAAAATCACAATTAAACTTTTTTGTTAAATAGTACTGCTTATTTCCAAATTTAAAAATATATTCTAGGCAATAATCAATTGTGATTACAAATTTCCCCATAGAATAACATGGTATTTGGCTATTTGTGACAACAGATGGTAGAATACATCATCTTAAAAAGCTAGGAGCCAATCCAGGTTTTAATTCTTGGAACCCATTTTTGTGAAGAAAATTATTCTTGTGAGAAAAAAATGTCATGTGAAATCTTCCATTTTAGCAGTCACTTTATGCAGTATTTAATATCAGGTTAAAAATATTTCATTGAATCAAATATAGACAAGCATTGCAATTAATACTGAAAACAGGAAAAGAAATTATAAAAGAACATATATATTAATTTTTTCAAAGTGCTGTTTTTATGGATTTGAATTTTGTGAAGGGTCCTGTTTTATAAATTGGAATTTTTTTAAGGGGCAGTACAGGGCTTCAATTTTTGCCTGGATCGACCCTTAAAAGCATAAATATTCCTACAGAATTTATTCGGCTCTTAATGCATTTACATTCTACGCTTTTCAGTTCAGCATTGATTGTAGAGGATCTCTTCCATTATTATATTAATCCACTCTAAATGAAGGAAGAGACTTAAAATAAGGGATGCAACAAAACTAGTATTTTGTAATTGTATGCTCTGGAAAAGAGAAAACAAAAATAGAATGGGTATTAAAAGCTAAAAGTAACAGTGTGAAATTTAAATATACATTTTATTTTTTAAACATTATAGGAGCTGTTACATTGATTAATTAACTAAGGTATTGCCACTTATAATTTTTTATTTTATATTTAAAGTAACCTAAAATTATTTCTATTTTCAAAGAAACCTGTTTGGAATTTTTGATGGGATATGTATTTTTTAGTGTCTAAAACTCTTCTAAAGTTCATTCAAGAACAGAAAATAAAAAATTAATTTAATATAGTATAATAAACTACAGATTTGTTGCAAAAAATAATTTTAGGATATTTTTTATTTTATTTTATTTTATATATATATATATATATATATATATATATTTGCATAGAATTTTAGCAATTTTTTGACATGACAATTAAAACCAGATAAAACCACCAACTGTCAAAAAGTTGTCAAACCTGACCTTTTCTTTCAGTTTTGTTTTTGATATTTATTAACTTTGTTGTCAAAGAAAAGAAAAAACACCATTCTCATTTGATAGGTTTGCTTTAAAAGAAATAGATATATCTCACTTTAAAAATCAAATATGAATATAATTGTGCAAAAGTTGAAAAACTTCTAAAAATTTATTATATTTATTGTGAAATAGTTTTGAAATATATGTTATTAATAATATATAATGTAGTTCCATAGAGTATTTGCTTATTTTTTGGAGAAATTTAAAGTAATGTATTTTTATCTAGTTTTCTGCTGCATCTGAGAAAGACATGCAACAGTGGATTGTAGCCATTGAAAAAAATAGCAAGTTAACTTATTTAGGTTAGCATTTTACAAGTTTTTCTTCTTTTTTTTTAAAGTTAATTAGAATTTACTTATTCTTTTTCTGTTCAATTAAATCTTATCAAGATATTTGTTATTCACTAGCATTAAAGTTTATTTTATTGTATTCTTTTACATATATTTGAAATTATGAGAAATTTAGTATTTTGTGCTCTCATTGGTTAATATATATATTTCACATCTCTTCATTAATATAATTTTAAATTTAAAAAAAATCTTTAAAATAATTTTTTATATATATATGTAAAATAATAAAATTGGCTGGGATGTGCTGCTGGTGTACAGTCGTGGATCCAAGGAAACAGTCAGTTCTGCTGGAACATCTCTTTATTGGATATCTATAGATTATAAGGACTATGAAGGCAATGGACAGTTCGGATATTAAGTACGTAATCCAAATTGGGGTTTAGTTGGACGAGATTATCGAAAATCGCCGTTGTCTTTCCGGATCTCGGGAAAGGGCCCCAGGGCCGGCTTCTTAGTTAGTTCTTAGCAGTTGATAGTTCAAATCTCTCTAAAAACGCTCTCTAATTTTTTCGAGTTTCATGTTTTATACCCATAATTTTTAGTGTAATTTGGCATAGTTCTAATTCCATTCCCATTTCTATAATTGGCTATCCCTTTAATAACAACAAGTCTTATTGGTTGTACTTTCGTTTTTCCCAAACAGTCTGAAGCCTTAACCCGCCAAAGTTGCCAATTCGCCAAGTTATTAATACAATTATTTATTACTCTATTTTTGACATAAGTAATCAACCCTTAATTTAGAATCATAAATCGTTTATTCTTTTAAATTGAAGCTTTCCGGTGCCCAGATATTTTTCTATTGCTCATTAAATATTATTGATAGGATATTTCCAGATATCAAAATACTTAAATGATTAATTTGTTTATTTCTTTTCAAATGATGATGATTATAAATTCCCATTCATTATTTTTTATGCTTTTAGTCTTACAGCTTAATGTGAAATCTCCTTTTATTTGTTTTGCAATATTACTTTGAAATATAAACAGAATACCCTGAAAATATGAAAATAATAATTTAAAATATAAAATATTAATTCTTACTATTTATCTCTTATATTTCATATATATATATATATATATTTACTTCCTTATACAAAGTATGAGGAAGTATAGTAATCCCGATTTGCGAAATGGATTTTGTATTTCACATTGCTCGAAAACGAATGATCGCTGAATGTTGCCAATTTATACATGTGACTGTCATGATGTCTAGTTTTGTTCTATGTACAAGATTTTTATTTATTTATTATTGAACCTCAGAGAATAGGGGGACGGGAAGGCTAGCTCGATGATAACACACCAAAGAAAGCAAACACTCATGAAACAACTTAACTTGGTGGAAAAAGCTCAAATAAGCAACAAAATCCATAAAAAGCATCACAAAACTGGCATTTAAAAGTAATAAGTACAAAACCTTAATAAGCACCATAATATGCAAGAACTCGCAACAATTGATTAGGGTTGAAAGAAAACACGACCCTTCATCAGGTGAGTAGACACGGGTGCTGCAAAAAGTTGTCTTCTTTCAACCCGAAACAATTGTTGCGAGTTCTAGCATTTTATGGTGTGTATTCAAAGTTTTGTACTTATTAGTTTGGCAATGTTATTAACATCATAATTCTTTTACATGGTCTTATCAACAAATGGTGAATGATTGTCATACCATATTTAATACGAAATGTGCTTTTATGCATATAAAAAATATATGAAATCATGCATAATATAGCTCAGTTGTTGTCATATGATTTATACTTTCTTCCCTTCAAATTCCAAGTAACTAACTATTTTTAAATATTAGAAGGATTTCTAGATTTGAAATGCCTATTATCATAAAAATAATTAATTCTATTCATTGCTTTTTTTAAAATACTGTTGTCCTTTTTAAAAACTTGTTTGTTGTTGTGTTTGTCACGCTGGAAAGTGATTGGAGCAATTTTTGTTGCTAGGGGGAAACTATTAATGTTATTCTGTTAAAGAATAGTTCTATACTTTATTTATAGGACATATTTTGTTTCTGTAAGTTATTTATTTTGAAAGATAAGCAGGAGTTTAATTTTCTGTCATCTAAATAAGTGAAGCTAAATGTATTTTCCTATGTATTCATTTTTTTTTTTTTTTTTTTTTAACTTTATATAAAATTGTTTGCAGTAAATTATCTTAAATATCTAAACTATACTTACATGATGAGTTTATTTCATCTATAGTTTTAAATTGTCTAAAAAAAAATAAAAAAAAACTATAGCTATTCTTACTCTCTATAAGCATTCATGGTGGTTCTAAGACATAGCAAGATTTTATCACAAAATAAACAAGAGTGCAAATATTTTATTGCACTCTTGCTAATTCTGTGGAATTTTTGCTTATTTTTGAAAAACACATAAAAAGTTTTACATGCTAAACAATAATTAAAAGAAAAAAAAAAATCTTATGTGCACTGGAAATTATTCTATATGTTTTTGTATATATGGAATTCAACTTATATAGAAACATATTTAAACATACATATATAAAATATTCCCTCTTTCTATATACAGAGTGTTTCAGAACTCTTGGTAAAAAAATTTAAAGGGTGATAGAACACATCTAAACAAGCAAATTTGTCCTACAAAGCATGGTCGCAATGCAAGTAGTGAACTGCTAAATAATGCTTCAGATTGAAAGTAATGATGACTGCATCAATACTAGCATATGAACCTCAGTTCACACTATTATTTTGTTTTAAATTAATTTGTTTGCAAAGGATTATTTTGTTTACAACTAAGTTTGTTCAAATGATTTTTATACACTTGTAGTAACAGTTTTTAACTGTTTATTCTAGTTAACAGAATTTTGGCTGAAAATTGGCCGAAAGTATAACAGCTAGCAACAAATTAAAACATGGAGCGTTTTTTTTTTTTTTTTTTTTTTTTTTCTCAATCATTATCATTTCTAGGTGGATTGATGCAGGACTGACTGATTTTACAAATCAGTAAAAAGCAGAAATACATTTTATGTAGGTTACTGTGAGCAGTAATTCTCTTTTAAGCCAAAATTCTGTCAACTAGAATAAACTATTAAAAGCTGCTGCCACAAGTACATTAAGAAAAAAAGATATTGCAACAAAATTAGCTATAAATAAAATTATCATTTACAAACAAATTAATTACTTCAGAATCAATTAATTTACAACAGAATAATAGTGCGAACTGAGGCTCATTTGCTAGTTTTGACTCAATCCTAATTACATTCAATCTGTAGCACCACCTAGTGGTTCAATACTTGCATTGTGACTATGCATGTGTTCTGTCGCCCTTTAAATTTTTTATTGTGAGTTCCAAAGCACCCTGTATAGAGATGATATTTATATACCGTAATTTTGCGTATATAACCCGTGACAAAAGGTAGCCCGCAGCATAAAAAATTCATTTAAAAATAATTATAACCGAAAGATACCCCGCACTTCTAAAATCACATGGTCGGTGAACGCTATTTATGATTTCAATACTAATTGCTATTATTTTAATAACAAGTAGGGAAAGATACAAATAATAAACAAATATACAACTAAATATAAATAATAAACAAATAAATTTATTTATCTATAATAAAAAAGCAAATAATCATAACATAGTATTAATCTTTCTCTATATATAATTATATAAATTACTATGAACTGGAATAACTTCGAATGATTAATGCCTTTATTCAATTTATTAGAAAATTATAGATTAATAATAAATTTATTTACAAAATTCATTCAAATCCATCGAAATCGGATTCTTCCGTATCAGAATGAAAATGTTGCAATATTGTTTGGGACACTTCGTCTTTATCATCCGTATTATCCTCCTCATCAAATTCCTTTTCACTGTCCTCAATTTCATCGTTATTATTTGTTAATAATCGAGACTTCCAAAATAAAAATGAGACTGGTGTTGATTTTCTCGTTGTTCGCGATAGATACTCCGCACTGGATGATAGCCCGCAGGACATACAAAGTCAGGTTTTTTTTTATAGATTACCCGCAGGTTATATACACAAAATTACAGTATTTGTATAAAATACTTATAAAATGTTTTAAAAGTTATGTGAAGATTTAATATGGATTTACTAGATAATGTGTTTTGTTATTTTAGGTAATTCACCGAATCAGCAGTCAAGTAATTTATCCACATCAAGCTATTCTGCATCTAAGGAATCTGATTGTCCCTACGGTGCTGATGATATCTACGAGACAGTTTTGGAAGAAGAAGAAAAACAGGAATCAGCTGATAAGAAACTTGAAGAAATACCATTTGAAAATGAAGAATATTCTGATGTAGAAGCTGTTTCAGATCAGAATCAAGTATTTAACTATTCTGATTGGTATGTAGGTTTATGGGACTGTACCAGTGATGATGATACAGAACTGAGTTTCGCTAGGGGAGATCTTATTCGTGTAATCAGCAAAGAATATGATTCTTTTGCATGGTGGATTGGGGAATTACAAGGCAAAGTAGGGTTTGTTCCCAAGTCTTATTTAATGGAAGCTTACGAAACATATTAGTATCATTAATTGATTATTTTAGGTATATAAATCTATGATTTATGTAATTTCCAAAGCTGTAGCAAGATTGTCAAAAAATAGAGAGAGAGAAAAAAAAAGAAGACGAAAAACAGAAAGAAAGAACTGAAATAAATTGTGTGTGTGTGTATATATATATATATATATATATATATATATATATATATATATATGTGTGTGTGTGTGTGTGTGTGTGTGTGTGTGTGCATGTGTGTGTTACAACAATCAGTTTTATTTGTGTTGTGTTGGTATGTATCTATTAAATGCTAAAATTTTAAAGTTAAATTTTATTATGATATCTATCATTTATATGGCTGTTTCTCTTCTATACCCATAGCAGTTTGGAAACTGCTTTAGTCTCTTCTCACTTTATTTTTCTTTTTTATCTTTTTTTTTTTTTTTTTTTTTTTTTTTCTGCTCTTGTAGCAGTAGACATATGTTTGCATCTAAAATAAATAAAAGTAAAATTTGAAACCTATTTTTGTTTTCTAATTAATAGATATAAACAAAATTCAATTTAGTACGACAGGACTTTCTTTTAATCTATTCTTCCGTATAAAGGCATGTGCTAACTGTGTTTCATTCCTTAGCATAAGTTATTGTATTCATTTCTTAAAATTTCCTTGATGACTTTAATATAGGACCCCCTTGGTGGCTTTCAAATTTTTGTTGTCACTATGATGATGAATTAAAATAGCTATCACAATTATGAGAGTAAAGATCTTGGCAAGAAATATTAGAATGCCAAATTTCAGATTTCAACAAGAAGCCCTATACTAAAGCTGACCCATTTCTTTAGCATGATTTTACTCAATTTTATTTTAAATATTTTTGTAACTTTGTGCAAGAGGGGAAAAGTAAAAGCATTTTTCAATTAGTGTAAATATACAAAAAGAATTAAAAAAAAAAAAAAAAAAAAAAAAAAAAAAAAAATTGTTTTTCAGTTTAAATAAAAGAAAGTTTAGATTTTTTTTTTTTAAATAGAAATTTTGACTCCTGGCTATGACATTTTTCACATTGTTGGTGTGTATATATATATATATAAATCAACCTTATGTTCCAACCTTTTCAAAATAAAAGAAAGTTGTTATACTTTTTTTGGTGGGGGAGGGATATTAACTTGTTTTTAATAATTTTAAAATTAAAATGGGGTTTTTATTTAATATTTTTTGAACCAATTATCTGATTAAACTAAACGACATAGCTAATTTTTGTCCTGATTAATAAGTATACCAGTTTTCATAGAGATTAGTTGAAAATTATAGCTTTGTATAGCAAAATAAAACTTGACATATTATGTACAAAATATGCTTGATTCAAGGTGGGCTACTGAAAATTTACGCAGTGCTAAAATTGCTGTCTGTAAAAGTCCTGTCGTCATAATTATTAATAAAAATAAAAATTGTTATTTTAAAAATATTTGCTAAAATATCTTACAAAACTCCTTGAAAACAGAAACCAGCAATGTCATTCGAGCACTGAAGATAAACCCGGTCGGTTCGAAATATATCTGCTCAACCTGTTAAGAAGTTTTGTAAGGTATTTTTGCAAATATTTTTAAAATGTGTTAATCTTTTATAATTAAATTATGATTATAAAAATTGTTACTTTGAATAATATGATGTATGTAAGAAATTTTCATGATATATCATGTAGTACATTTTAAAAATATGGATTTCTGTGTTCTGTATGTATAATATCTTTTTTGTTTTGATATTCTGAAAATCATGTTGTAAATGAACAGTTAATTCTAATTTTTATATCCGTAAAAAATGAAGGATAAAAATTTTTGCTTGCATGGATCATAAATTGCAAAAAAAATAATAATCTGGTGTGATGCTCATGCAATTTTCTCTCATCCTGTATTTCATTAACAAAGATGACTACAATTTAAGGAAAATTTTAAATATGAGTGTTAAATAGTAAAGGAAACAACAATTACTTCAATATTCCCAAATATTATAAATGAAAAATGGATTAATAATTATTAATTGATAATTAGCTAAAGAATGTTTATTTTATGGAAACTTATAACTGAATCTTAAAACTGAGGTCCAGATTTTAAATGTTAAATGTATTTTTAAAAATTCAAAACTGCCCTCAAAAATCTAAAAAGTGATCTGGTGTATAATTGAAATAAATTTAATTGTCAGGAGAGAAGAATTAAATAAATAAAAAACAAATAAATATTAATAAAACTTAAATTTTAGTCAGTTTAATCATTTCTACTCTGCACTACCATTTTTTTTTTTTTTTTTCAATAAATACTATTAAAAAAAAAAAAAAAAAAAAAAATTCTTTCAAAAGAATTAATTTAAAAAATGAAAAATAAAAAGTTGTTATTCTGTAAAAAATTATACACAAACATAACTGTTATAAATACGTTTTTAAATTTTAATTTTAATATAATTAATTTTTTTTTACTGCATTAACATTTGATTTTCAAATAAATATAACAAATTAAAAAAAAGAAAAGAAAAAACAAAAATTTCGCCTTCAAGCGAATGAATTAAATAAATAAAAAATAAATAGTGTAATAACTGTTGCTAAGATACGCAAACGATTAAAATAGAAGAATTAATTTTAGAAATATGAAACACAGAAGTCAATATTTAAAATAGAAATAAAATTAATTAAAAAAATTAAAAAAAAAAAAAAATTCAATGAGGTGCGCACCTATAGGGTCCCAAGTATCCACCTGCCAAGTTTTGTAGCTCTGCGATCAGTAGTGTGAGTGAGCACCAGAGGGCAGATAGACACTTCATTTTATTTATGTAGATTACCATTTTAAGTAATGTACTAAAATTTCAAGAATTAATTTATATGAAACTATATATGTTTGTACTTTTTTAATTCATGTTAACATCTGCTTTTGACCTTTCAAACATGTAATTTTATTCAATATGTATTATAGTATGTATCTTAAATTATATCCATTTTTATTACAGTATTCTTTTATATAAATATTTTTATATTTTATTTATTTATTTATCATTCATCTTGGGATATGTGTTTGTGATGTTCAGTATTATGATAAAAACTTGTGCATAATTTTATTAAGAGGCAAATGTGTAATTAAATATATATATATAAAAAAAATGTATATTTTTTTTATAAAAAAGGTATTTTTAATACTTTTTATTTATCTACATTTTTCAAGGGGGGGGGGGGAATGTATGTTTTAAAGATCTTGTTATTTTATGTACTTGTAGTATCACAAGATTTTTAAAAATGTGTATTTTCTTAGTCATATTCTATTGTGATATTGCTTTATACATTGTTATAACTATATATGATATTAAACTTTCATAGTTTAAAAAAAATATGTAGTTCTTGAATTTCTCTTTCACCTCAAATACTATTTTTTTTTTCTTTTCACTAACTGTAAATCAACTTATAAAATTCTGTTAAGAACTTATTTTGTATATAAGTGCCTTCATTTTTAAAAATCTGCTTGCTTCATATTATCATCATCAACTATTGTAAATGCTGTATTTTCTTATAAATTCCTCATGACAAATATTCTTCAATGATTTTGTTAATGATGATTTTTTATTTTATATTTAAATTTTCAACTCAGTTGTTTAGATTCTATTGCACTTTAAAGAATTTGAGCCTATAGGCCATAATGATAAAGAATTTTTTTTTTTTTTTTTTTTTTTTTGTGCCCCTGTAAAAAACTGTAAGTTCACCAAAATCTATACAATTCCTGCAACAATGATTTATAACATGTATATATAAATTTTCAGTTCAATTAAACATTTAGATGTTATCACACTATAAAGATTTTGAGCCAATAGGCCATAATGATAAAGAATTTTTCTTTGTGTCCCTGTAAAAAAAAAAAAAAAAAAAAACTGTAAGTAGTAGATTCACCAAAATCTATACAATCCTTGCAACGATGTTTTATAACATGTATATAAATTTTTAGTTCAATCAAATAAGGCATTTAGATGTTATCTGCAATGCATATCTGGATTTTGATTGAATTTTACAGATCGTATGTGTCACCTACTATGCTAGAATGTGCACATCATAAAGTTCAAACAAGGATCCAAATATTTATTGCAGCTGACGAACAGAAGTTTAAGCATTGAAATAAAAGTCTTTCTGATTTCTAAAATCGATTTGGCGCATTACATTGTAGGAAACTGTGAAAAAACAGATGCAGGTTTTAAACGTTCTTTTACATTCATGTCTACAATGTGTCTTTTCGTACTAAATCGATGATGCTCTACAACTTTGTAATCCACTTTTTCCTCCTACCTCCTATCTTGTCCTGTTTTTGAAATAGAAATGTTGAGTTTGGTGAGCCCCCCTTTATCTCCTGGCAACCAATATTTTTTGACCCAGTCCACCACTGCATAAAATTTTTATTATGAGAAGCTCTGTTTATTCAATTTTTGCGCATTTTAATTGGTAGAGAGCAGGTTATATAGAATAATATAAAGTTTTGTGATGGTCACAACATACTAGAGATTATGAGTGGATGAAAGCATCCTAATTTATGCAATTAAGCTTTCAAATTCGAATAAAAAAAAAAAAAAAGAAAACTTTATGTACAAATTGTTTATTTTATTGCATAACATTTATTTTTGTACAGAATTAGGGATTAAAGCCAGTGACGGATTTAGGCTTAGGCTCATGAGTCTCAGACCTAGGGGCACCAAAATTTTAAAGATGGCTAAAATACAGACAACAGTGACAAAATTTAGAGAATGACTAAAATTTGAAAGCAAACTTAAATTTAAAAGGTGATTAAAATAAAAAATCTAATGCGGACATCACATGACTTCCTTATACACCCATTGAAATATACTTATTGCCAGCGGCAACGGGCCACATTAAGAGCCAACAGGGCACGGCCTCACCAAAATTTTTATTGATTAAAATATTAATAATAATAACAATAATAATTCTTTTGTTTTTTATAACTGTTCAAAAACATATATACAAAATAACAATGTCTATCTAACTTTTTCTTAATCTTCTTTCATTATCATTTATTTGTCAATATATTTTTTTCAGCTGTTACAAATCACTAATGACTACCGACTGCTACTTCCCTTCCTTATCTAAGAGAATGAGGCCGTTTACAATCGGCCCACAATTGGCGTGTTTATTTGTACAGTTTATTCTACTAGAACAGCGAGTTAACAGATTTGGCTACGAACTGCTTTATTAGTGTTAGCACACTGAAATTTTATCGTTGATGAAAGTTATATATGGCGGTTTAAAATTTTAGTGTTTAAAAAAGAAATCTGGTAATAATCAAAAATATTTTCTAGATTAGCCTTTGAGATAAAAGCTCGTATAAGAATTTAAGACCTCTTTAAAGTATTTTTAATTTAAATGGGGGGGGGGGGAATGAAAATAAAAAGAAAATACGATTTTTTTTTTTTTTTTTTTTGAGAATAGTGTATTAAAACTTTTATGCAAATAAATTGCAAAATTTTTAGATAAATAATTAATGGATTTACATGGATAAATGAATTAAATAGCTGCATAAAATTGTGAATTATTATTAAATGATCTTTCTTTTAAATACGATTTAATAGAAACATCCACAATGTTCCTTTGTTTTCTTTTCATTTCTTTCTTTCTTTTTTTTTTTTTTTTTTTTTTTTTTTTTAAAAAAAGATGATAGGCCGTCTTATTTTTTTATTTATTGAAAGTTAATTTAAATTATCTAAAATTAAGCTCTTAAAGTGAGAAACATGTTTTTTTTTTTTTTTTTAATATTACATTAATTTACTACATTACATTAATCATGACTTTCTAAATTCCAATATAACTTCTTACAGATTGGTTAAGGTTTATTTTATTTATTTTTTAAGATAAGAAACCTGAATATAACACTTGAAATTCTATAATTAAAAGACTTAGGGATATAATTAGCATAAGCTAAATAATATTACGCGCTGAGACATTTCAATTTTAATTTTAATGGTGTGTAGTGTTAGGGTTAAAGCCAGTTGACTAAAAGAGGGTCCTAGACCTGAGTGGTGTACTCTCTGTCGAGAGTCTTTCTAAGTTTTACATAGCCGTTATTTATGTGAGTTTTGGAGAAAACAACGGAAAACTCCAAATGTGTACGAAAGCGACTTGGTATTGAACTTGGCAATTTCCATCTACCAGCTTCCAGATATTTAAATTTTGATATTCCATTGATCAGAACATTGCAGAATTTTGCAATTGTAGTTATAAAACTTCAATTTTTGAGATAATTGTATGCAATTTTTTCCATAGTGTTGAATTTAAGATTCACCATAATAAAAATAATAATAATAAAAGTAATCCGAAATATCGTTTTACATCCCACTTTAATAATGTTTGTTTTCATGTTTGAATGATGAATAGTATTAATGTTAAATTATGCATCATACGATGGATCGTGCCCCACCTATGAAAATTTGCACAAGCCGCCACTGTTTATTGTTATGAAAACATAGATATTTTTGTGAGATAACTTATTCATAAATAAACAGGCATATTCGAGTCCATGAACACTCTTTAAAACAAGAAAAAAAAATGCTACTTCAACTACAAAATTCAAGGGACAAATATACCGTAAAATCCAGATTATAACCCCCTCCCCACTTTTAGGCAATTTTGGATTTTTTCCATAATCCTAAAAATAAGCCCTCCCCCCTCTAATTTTTCATTTTGAGTAAAAAAAAAAAAAAAAACTTCTTGAATCTTATATATTTTTAATGATTTTAAATAAATTTATTCTTAAAAATGATTTTTTACAGAAAAAATTACAAATTCCCCTCTTTTGTTTTAATAAAATATCAATGAGGTGGAAATGAGAACCATAAAATAACTATGAAATCGAAATTGAAAACCTATTTTCTGATAGATGGCAGCACCAATCTTAATTTCTGAAAATGTTCTTATAGGCTTCTTCATTATTCATCAAAATAATAGTTGAATGTATGAGTAAATTAACAAAGGTCGCATTTATAAGAAATTACTAGCATTTCTTTTAATTTAAATCTTAAAATATTGATGTCATATTTTTGTAAAGTGTCATGTTTAACAACAATGTATGAAATGAGCTTTATGCACTTCATATTTAGCTAAATGTATACTCTTATTAATTTATATACTCTAAATTAATTAATTTTTGATGACCTTAAAGATTTACCCTGACATAATAGCAAAATCAATTTTTTTAATTCATCTTTCATATAAACCATATGAAAAAATTCATTTAAATTATCAATTTAAATTACTGATAAAACAATTTTAATTAATAATTTAAAATTTATTTATGTAAGTTACATTCAATTCTGGATTAGATAATAAGCATTAGTTTCATTCTCTGGAGATAGATAGCACCACCACAACTTAAAAAAAAATCTAATAATCTCGATTATAAGCTCCTCCCTATTTTTTACTGGTTTTGCATTTGAAAAACAAGAGGCTTATAATCGGGATTTTACAGTAGTAGTTTTTTCAGGAATAGTATTCGACGGCTTATTACAGAATCTCTTATTGGCAAATGCACATCTTAGAGTTCAATGAAAATCATTCAAGTAAAGATAGCCTCCTTTTGTTCTCTTATTTAAAAATTAGTGGCGAGCAACGATACATTTTACCAAAACAATTAACTCTCTTAAAATTGAGAAAAGTTTTACTAATTCTGGCTATCCTGAAACAGTATTTGCTGCCAAACTTGATCGCCAATCTTGCCAAGCTGCCAAGTTTGTAGCCAAAGCAGATTTTGGTCTTTGCATTGATTTTGGTGATTTGACATCCAATTTGGCTAGTTGGTGACTGAATTTTGCAAAAATTTGTAATTTAGGGTTACCAAAGTTTGGAAGCTTTAATTTCAATAAAAACAGAGTTCTGGAATTTTCTGAAAAGGCTCATTGGTTTATAGCGCAGAACTAAATTCTTCGAAAGTTCTATGAATCTTATATATATTATAAATGTGAATGTCCGTTTATTTGACTGAGTTTCACGCTAAAACTGCTCGATGGATTTCGATAAAATTTGTTATGGAGATAGCTTATACCCTAACTTAAAAAGTTGGCTACCTTTTATTCCGAAAAAAAACTTTTTTTTTGTTATTTTTATGCATAAAATAGTAATTTTGTAAGCTAATAATAGCAAAAAATTAGCCATTTTAATTTTAACCATAATTTAATTGTTGCCAAAATTAAATTTAATTATCCATAATTTAATTGTTGTCGAGTTTATTTTTTTTCCCAACAGGAAAATAAATACATTTATCTAAACTTGAACAATAAAAAATGAAAAATAAATAAATAAATTATGCATCTCAAAAAATTGACGTCATTTTTAATTTAAAATTTCTTTTACAAAGTGCTAATATAGTTTACGATGCTAATGTGTGTTGTACTAAAATCAGTTTTATTTATAGTAGATCCTCCTGGGTGATTTTTTAAATTGTTGCGTTGAAGTACACCGAACATTTTTCGCCAAGAGGCTTAATTTAGCATTTTTTAATCTAGGTAGTTCAAGAAAAATATAAAAGAGGTTTAATTTAGCAACAACAATTTTAATCTAGGTAGTTCAAGAAAAATATAAAATTTATAAAATACTACAAAACGAAAAAAAAAAAAAAAAAAAAAACTGAAATAGTAGTCACATAAATGATCTATTTTTATCTGAGTAGATAATTTTATAGAAAAAAAAGTGCAGTTTTAAAAATAGAAAATTTATTTCATTAAGCACTATTTTAAACCTAAAAACCATTAATAAAATAAACAGAATATGAAGGGTTCTTATATGTTAACGAAAAGGTGTCCGATAAAACGCTTTCTATTTTTATGCAAGAAATTATACAAAAAAAAAAAAAAAAAAAAAAAAAAATCGCTAATATGGCTACAAAAATTCAAAAGCCGCCAAGGGAGAGATTCAATAAAGTTGTGTAGCACGATAATGTTTATTTATTTATTTATTTTTTTATATACCAATCACTACGCTAATTGAACATACAAATAAATGAGCTGCTGTGGGTGACTGCACTTGCACGCTGTCGGGCAGAAATATTTGATTAATTCAAATTAATATTTAAATAACTAAATAAAGATATGTTTAATAGAATAGAAAGCATAGTCTTGGTGAAAAATGATAGTTTAGGGTTCCCGATGTTTCGAAGCTCTCCGACACACGGGATCGTAGACCTTGAGCTTACCAAGGGATTATCGATGGAGTCATCTCCAAGCCCCATCGCCAAAAGATATAAGTAGGTGTGAGTTGATTTTTGCGAAAGAGTATGTAGTCACTGCGATCCAGAGTTATTCAGAGACCTATTCTGAGTCATTGCACTTTAGGGATTGAGCTCTAATCAACTGGACATTTTTCGTGAGTGAGTGAAAATTTTTGCTCTGGTGTAGTTGATGTTATTTGCTTTACTCCTGTGGAACAAGTGACTATTTTTTAGACTGTCCCAGATCATTCATCGAATAATGACTTATACTGTACGAGTAACAGCTTCAACTGTTTCCAGAATATTCGAAGAATTAGCACCAGCTATTGGACTATTTTCGAAAATATTTGTTTTAATAGTAGTTTTTTTTTTTTTTTTTTTTTTTTTTTTTTTTGTACAGATTCGAGAAGTTCAAAAAAGGTTTGATATTGCCAAGGAGGTCCCATACTAAAGCTGTGACGAAAATAGTCGCCAATCGAAATATATTCAGTTACAAAGAAATCATTTAAATATAGTGTCCAGCGAAGCGGGCAAAGCCTGCTAGTGACTAATAAAACTATAAAATAAAAGAGTGATTGTCGATGATTGTAAACTAGAACTTGCCTATATCTTTACGTGCAAAATTCTGTATGATATTACAGTAAAAATGGAAACAGATTATAGTTTTTTTTATTACCAAGATGGTGGGTGTTGACTTAGCGTCAAATTAGGCATCCAAATGTGGCGAAAAGTTGTAGTTCAGGATTCCCAATGTTTGGAAACTCTAACTTCAATAGTTTTTTTGCAGTGATTCATTGGTTTCTAGCACAGAACTTCCTCAAAAATTCCATAAACCACTGGCAATACTCTCGATGAATTCAAATTCTATTCAGACTGAAATTTCCAGTTGTTCCTGAATTAGCAAAATTTCTGCTCTGTAGTGTATTTAACAATGTTTATTTTATTTCTGTAGTATGAATAACTGTTTCATTGCATTGTTTCAAGAATATTCATTCATTATTGATTTTTGGGGCACAAAAAAGAGTTATATTCAACTATTTCCTGAATAGTCATTAAAAAAGGGGTCTTCTTCAACTAGAACCGGCTTATGTCTTCCAGAATTACTTTCTATACACAAAAATGTCAACAAGTTTCATAACTATCATTACGGGCTCTATCTACGGACTGAATTTTCATTAAATAAAGTGCATTCGTCGACTAAAACCTGCCTATGTCTTTTAGAATTACTTTCTACAAGCAAAAATATTGACAACTTTCATAGAAGTATCATTTCTATGATAGAGAAAGTATTGTTTTTGAATTAAATTTTCGAAATTATTTTTTGTTATATTTACATGTTTTGAGATGCCCTGAATCCAAAAATCATGTTTTTAGAGGTTGGTCTGTATGTGTGTGTGTGTGTGTGTGTGAGAGCATATCTCAAGAACTGTTATCAGCATATCTCAAGAACAAATGATAGCAGAAAGTCCAAACTTGGTACTTTAAATGTGTATTATATAGTAATGCTACAGTAAACTTTTTGTTGAGATTAAGCAAATGGTTTATGTACAGGGATACCCAAGAGAATTCAAATACATTATGTCTATGGGGCAGTGGCACACACAGGAATTTTTCAAGGGGGGTTGAGGGTCAAAAGTCCACCATTCTCGTATCATACTCCATTACACCACAAAACATATTTTTTTTATTTTATCAATTGTCGGAAACAAAAAACAGTAAAAAAGGAATTATTGAATAAATAATTAGCATTACTTAATAAAATAGATTATTAATAACAAATACTTAATTAAATTACTAGAAAGCACAAGAATTTACGTATGTACTTTTCTCATAATTAAAAAATAAAAACAGCAAAGCAAATTCATCATTATAGAAGCACCAAGTCATAGGAGAAGAAAAATCTCACTTTAATCTGTAACTACAAAACTAAAAACATGATGATTACTGTGTTTTCATGTACAATCACCCGTCTGCTTCTATAGGCTTACAAATAGTCGCAGAATAAAATCTAGTTTTCTTGGTTTTTTTGCGATTTCATTTATAACTTTCTCAGGAGTGATGGTGCTGTTGATGTGAAAGACCACTCTGTTCTTTAAAAATAAAGGTTCGCCTTTTGAATAAAATTCGACCAATTTCAATTATAAGTTGGGTTCATCAAGCATGAAAATTTTCCTAAAATATTATTCTGCTTCTGCAATTGTAGTTTGAGTTGTGAGATCATGTTGTTTATAAAAGGTAGAAAAATACTTCGCCTATAGTATTCTATGGCATTAGCAGCTGGGACATCATTACAATAAACGGAGCATTTTCCTGCATGAAACCTGGGCATTTTCAATTCTGCATTATTTCCTTTGGAACCTTTCAATAATTTTTCAGCTTCGTCATATATTTCTTTAAAAATACAATCAACATTAATTTTAAAATCCTCGAGGCTTTCAATTACTGAGTCTGCATAATTTAGAGCTTTCTTCAAATCAAGAATAATTGATTGTAAATATTAACAAAGCTTTCTAGTTACATCAAACAATTTACTTAAACACAACAGGAATATTAAGAAACCTGATTTTAATAATAAGGCATGAATTAAAAATGTACGAGTCAAGGCCCGCTTCACCATTAGGCGAACCTAAGCGGTCGCTTAGGACCGCCAAAAAATTGAAGCAATGTCCATAATCTTACGGAGAGGGGGAATGGATGGAAGAAAATCGGAAATCACAAACCAGTTTTTGATTTCTTTTTTCTCTTTTAAGGAATATGTGTACATTCAATTATAAATTGAAAGTAACCATCTTTAAGGATTTTAACTTTGTATAAAAACATCTTAACCCTTTCAAGGGCAAGGAAATTTCGCTCATTTAAAATAAGTTATCACCAGAATTAGCGAACAAGTCTAAAATAGAAGAAATAAATGAAGAATTTTTTTCTTCATGTTATTAAAGTAAAACTTTGTAAAAGTTTCCAAGATGAATTTTTGCAGTTGGGAATTAAAAAATCGGTACAGCAGCAATCACGCACTTAAAAAAAAAAAAAAAAAAATCACTGGATGCAGCTATTTTGTTATGCATGAATCTGAAAATACATGAAATATGAAATTCGGAAAATGGTTGCAAAGCCACATTCTTTTGAAAAAACATCTTTTTGTAATACAATAAATACACACAACACGAGTGGCAGCTGCAACGCGAAAACAAAGTTTATGAAGAGGTGTTACCAGTGAAAAGTGTCGATACACCGACTCATATCACCGCATCACAGATCGCTAATGCATGCCGTATCAAAGCTAACGTAAGTGAGTTACATCCGCTTTATCTCTTCTCCTTATTCAGGATTGAAGAAATCGTATCTGCAGAAATGAAAATTTTTTTCTGCAGAACAGTTTATAAACCATTCTTTGAGTTTCTTTCTCTCTCTCTCTCTCTTTCTCTTTCTCTCTTTTTTTTTTTAACACAATGGCAAAATTTATTTGACTTAAATAAAATCTTTCTGCAAGAACATTTCTGTTTGTGCGACATTGTCGCCGTGTTTCTGCCACGGGGCATACGGGCGATTCGCAGTTCTCTGTCACAAGCTCAAATCTTTCTGAAACGAAACTCTTTATCAGTTGGCATTAATTGCTATAATAAAGATATCCTTAGCCTTTTTGGATCCAATATGGATTTGCAATTTGTGTTAGATCCATACAGCTGCACATCTTACATAATAAATTATATATCAAAAACAGATGCTGGATTATCAAAATTATTGAAAGATATGTCAGATATAGAACCAGGAAATGTAACTATTAAATAAAAACTTCGGAAAATAGCAAACGTTTTTATAAATGGAAATCTGATGTCCGCCCAAGAGGCAGTATACCACTGTCTATCCCTTCCACTCTCCAAATGCAGTCGCTCCAGCATATATATAAATACAAGCCCCTCTGACTGCCGTACAAAAATGCTTAAGCCTTGCTTAAAAATATGGATCCTGATTCAAATGACATTTTCTTTAAAGATATAATAACCAAGTATTCAAGAAGAACCGACAAATTATAAAATTTATGTTTGGCCGATTTTGCTACAAAATATCAACTGAAAAACGAAAAAGAATCAAGTTCAGACGAAGGCATTGAGAAAGAAACCGGCAAAATAATAGCTCGACAAAAAATCAAAATTTTAAGGTTCAGAAGGTATAATTTAGCCCAAGATCCTGATAACTATTTTAGAGTTCAGATTTTGCTGTTTTTACCCTGGAGAGATGAAGAGAAAGATGTAGAAAGACAAAATTATGAAAATAAGTATTTCGAAAACATAGAAACCATTGAAAACAATAGGAAAAATTATTCTATCATAAAGGAGTCAGAACTTTAAAATTAAAGAAGCTAGATTAATTTAAAGAAGCTTTAAAATTAGCTAGAAATAACATGAAATCAGTTATTGAGGCTGAAGAAAAGGATTTTGAGACAGATAAAGTATCTCTGAGGGTATTCATGAAAAACAAGAAAAAATTAGAATTACAGTGCCACCAGAAATATCAGAGAATGAGGTATTACTTCTAATGAGATCACTGAACACCAGGCAAAGATGCATAGTAATGCACGTCCTTAAATGCTTCAAAACAGGAAAATTGCCCCTCAGAGTATTCATTAGTGGAGCGGCCGGAGTCGGTAAAAGTAGAGTAATAAAGTCTCTTTATCAAATCTTAATAAGATATTTTAATAAAAGACCTGGAGCTAACAACAATTCTGTAAAAGTGTTATTATGTGCACCATCGGGGAAAGCGGCATTTTTGATAAATGGTATCACACTTCACACTGCTTTTGCTCTTCCCGTATCCAAATTCGGTGGTCCGATGCCAGATATGAGCTCTGAAGTAGCCGCTAACTTACGTCCAAATTTAATTGACCTGAAACTTTTAATAATAGATGAAATATCCATGGTAGGAAGTCGAATGTTTGAAAGAATCTACAAACGACTCAAGCAAATTAAGGGAAGTGATGAAACTTTCGGCGGTATTTCTGTCATAGTGGTTGTGGATTTAAATCAACTACCTCCAGTCATGGATTCTCCAATATTCTTACCCCCAAAGACATCAAATTTACATTTATTTGCCGAAAATAATTTATTATGGGAAGAATTTAATATGTATGAACTTACTGAAATTATGAGACAGAAAGAAGAAAAAGAATTTATAATAGCATTAAATAATATAGCGATAGGTGAAATATCAGATACAGTGAAAGACATGCTTAAGTCAAGAAAAATTGAAGAAGAGGCTGTTCCAAACAGAGTTATAAGATTGTATCCAGATAACAAGAGTGTTGATGCACATAATGAAAAGGTTATAACGAATTTTCCAGGAGAAGTAATTTTGTCGATATCCAAAGATGAAATTATGGGTAAAATAAAAGAAAATACAAAACAAAGCATATTAGAATCTTTAAAACGAAAAAAACTATCGGAATTAAATGGTCTCCCAAATAAAGTTTCTTTAAAAAACGGTATACGATATATGATAACAAACAATATTGATGTAGAAGACGGTCTAGTAAATGGTGCTGTGGGTATTTTAGAATATATTTCGTTGAAAGAATCAACAAAACAACCTTCAAAAGTATGGCTGAGTTTCGAAAATACTGCAGTTGGAAGAAAAGCTAGATTGCGTCACAGTAATTTATTAAATAATCCAGAAATAAAAGAAAATTTAGTACCCATAACCACAACATCTGCTATACTCCAAATTTCAAAAAATCATAATATTCAGATAGTGAGGAAGCAATTTCCTGTAGTACCTGCCGAAGCGATTACTATTCACAAGAGCCAAGGGCAAACGTACAAAGAAGTATGCCTAGATTTTAGAAAAACTATGAGAATAACAAGACACATGCTATATGTAGCTTTAAGTAGGGTTTCTAAATTGTCTGGCCTATATATTTTAGGAAGAATAAAATTTCCGAAACATCCCAAGTTAAATGAAACTTCTAATAATGAAATACAAAGATTAAGAAAAGAAAAAGCATTCACACTTAATATTCAAGATTTAAGGAAACATGACGGAACAATAGTAATGTATCATAATGTTAGATCGTTGAAAAAATATATTGAAGACATAATTTCCGATCCTTTTTATATGGCAAGTGAGATTTTGATTTTTTCTGAAACCCATACAAGACCTTTTGATTCTATAAACATTCCAGGCTATAAAATAGTACTCAGGTCAGAAATTAAAAAGGATTTTAGTCTTGCAGGACTGATATGTTTTGCTAAAAAAGATTTGTCTGTTAAAATTTTGAAGCATGAAATTCATACTGATGAAGCAAAAAAGGGTCATATGGATATTTTTTGTTTTACAACAAACGACTTTTCAATTATATCTGGTTACAAATCTCCAACCATTTCCTTCACAATAATGAAAACAATGTTTGAAAATATTTTATAAAAAATACGCCGGAAATAAAAAGTGCTGAAATTATTTTAATAGGAGATTTCAATTGCCCTGCTAATGAAAAGATATTAACCAATTTCATGAATAATTATCAATTAAGAAGTGTTCTTGATGACAACTCTAAAACAACTGATATGAATTCTAACATTGATATTATATTCACAAATACTGACCGGTGTAAATCAGGAATTTATGAATCATATTTCTCAGATCATAAACCAATTTGGATAAACACGAATTGTATATCAAAACCTAATGACAAAACCAATCTTCTAGAATCTGACAATCAAAATAATCTTCCAATATTATATGACCAAAATGAAAATAATCTTCAAGGATTAGATTACCAGAATAATCTTGCATCGTTACATGGCCAGAATAAAGACATACACAAAAACTTTGTTACACAAAATCTGAAAACGTTACAAGATGTTGCCATTTTTATTTCCAATTATGGTTCCTTTTCAGAAACATTCTTGAAATTAAATGACGATAAAATAATTTTAAAGAAACATGGTTTTTTTTTAGCATTTGTTCTGATCTAAGCTTAAATTTGATTGATGAAACAAACAGATGGATTTCTAATTTTGTACCAGGTTGGTTAACAGATTCTATTATGGAAAGTTTTCTCTTTCGATTAACAGAGAAATATAGTCATCTTGTGACGGGAGATTTAACATTTTTTTCATATCTTCAACATTGACATGATATAACAGATTTGCTTCCAAATCTTTCAGGCAAAACTCATTTTATTCTCCCAATGAATTTTTCAGGTAACCACTGGACTCTTTTGGCTATTCGATTAGATATAAATATGTATTATTATCTGGACCCAAAAGGTGGAAGACCAATTACTATAAATTAAAATTAATCGATAGATTGATAAGTTTTCTACCAAACAAAAACTTGACTTATAGTTATGTTAAAAAATTCCAACAAGCTGATAATTTTAACTGTGGTACTTTTGTATGTTGGTATGCTGCAAGATTCGTCAAAAATTTAGATTTTGAACAAAAATTTAATGCTGACAGCTACCGATTATTTATTTTCAAAACTATAATTGGAAATAACATGTAACGGAAAAGTATCAGCAATAACAAAGTATTTAATCTGCAGCTAAATATTATATCATGCGGGGTTTACATGCTAAAATTGTAGTCTACAGAGGCTGTTCGCACATTTTTTAGACGATTTTATTTCGCAGTAAGAAAAAATCGTTTGCATGGAGAATTTTATTTATACAACAGTTATATTTTTGGAAGTTTTATTTATCTTCTGATATTTAGAATTTTTGTTTAGATGCAAAAATGCGCTTTTAAGAAGGCAGTGGATGGAAGGATAGGTTTCCGCTCTTTCCAAAGAGCGTTTTTAGTGAAATCTTTATGAAAAGCATTTATCAGGAGGAAAATGGAAAAATGTCACAACAATAGATGAATCTTGGGTCTATTTAAGTGGTTGCAATAAAAAAAATCAATTTATTATCACAAAAGTGGAGAAAAAATTTTTGCTACATGGTTCAAAGCATCAAAAGAAAGTTTTTCTAAAGGATTTATGATTGCCACTGGTTTTTCATACAAGCGCAAGATAAAAGCAAAAAAAAAAAAAAAAAAAAAAAGGGCAAAAATGTTACAATTAGCTCTAAATACTATCAAGAACATATTTTAATTCCAATTTTTAAAAATGAAAATCCAGATCTTTATCCACAATGCTATCAATCCGTTGAACTGTATCAAGACAAAACAAGCAGCCACACATCGCAATCCTTTTCTAGAAAAAAATGGAACAAAAAACGGGAATTAAAACCATACCCTTCACTGATATTCCTGCTAAATCTCCTGATGTATCACTGTTGGATTTTTGTGTTTTTCGACTCTTAAAATCAACATTATCCAAACACCGACCTACAAAGCTTTGTGGACTTTGGAAAGCCGTTCAAGAGGAGTAGAAAAATATACCTCTTCCGATATTATAAAAAGCATTATTATCATAGAAATTACGATGTAGAATGATAGTTAAGAACAAGGGGTATCAAACTGAACAATTAAAACACGAAATATGAGTGAAATTGCTTCAGTATACACTCCATCAAAATCGTCTAAAAAATGTGCGAACAGCCTCTGTATATGTGTACATTAAGAATACTTACACTCTTCACTGAGAAAAAAAATATACCGCATTCATCTAGAACGAATAAGTGGTCATTTTCTAAATACCTAAACTAGAAATAGATTTCCGAGCTATCCGTATAAGGCATGCCAATAAGCTGAATAGACGAAATGATCGAGATTTTCTAGTCTATACATTTCTAGATGGTAAAACAATATTCTGAATAGTCTGAACATTATGAATCCTTTGTACTGTGAGAAATTCTCGCTTCATTTTCTAGAATTGAGTCACAAACCAAGATTATAGTTGCTAAAACCCGCCTCTTGTGTTCGCATTTATTTGCAGAGATTTTTTAATTGGTTTGGCCTCGGTAATATAGGAAAACGCTCTAGAATTCTAATACTGATTTCTAGAACTCGCTTTCAAAGGAGACGAGAATTTATAAGGATGACATGGAACTATTTTTACTAGAGCCGCAGTTTAGATTCTAGATGTCAGTTACAGAAATTTTTCTCGGTGTTAAAAACAAATGTACTTTCTTCCTCTCTCTTGCATTGATATATCATTATTATATATGAAGATATGATAAATCTATTAATTTCTAAGAACGTCGCCCTTGGTATCTTGGTGACCAAATTTGACAATTAAGTCTAGAATTGCTAAAATCTGGAAGCTCTGTTCCCAAAAGAAACGGAATTACTGAATTTTTCGAAACTGATAAGTTACATTTTTGCACCAAACCATTATTGTCAAGAATATAAAACAAAATATCTGAGTCAGTCAGTTGAATTCAGACTTTTGAGCTAAGGGTAAGGTTTATCCCCAAAAGACCGTAACATTGAAAGAACATTGTAAGAATATTCTTCAGGTGAACTGCATTCTAGAACCTGGGTGTTTTTTGTTTTTTTTTTGCCATTAACTTTCTACACTCAGAAATGTCGATATTTTTTATGAACAAACAGGCATTAATGAAACGAAAGATTTTACACACATACTAAATAAAAAAGAGGAAATTATAAATAATCAAGGACTGTAAATTGAACATTCATCATACTGTTCAAATTTATTTTTAATCATGGTTGTCTTTTAGAGCCTGTATGATAAACTGCTGATGCTGATCGTTTTTCCTGTATAAACGATGTTCCTGCTATGCTGTGTATATAAGCCGATTTATTCGAGTTTCGTGGCAAGAATGACAGTTTTATTTCATTATTTCTTGAATATTCGTCAAATAAAATATATTCATTGACTGGAACCTCACTCCTTACTTACGATTCACTTTCTTCACGCCAGAATATTTTTCTTAAACAAAATTTCATGGAACGAAAAAATATGCAAGTATATTAAAAAAATAAATAAAAATTTTCAAATAATTAAAGACTATAAATAAGTCATGCATCATTTTACTAAAATTCATTTATGAATTTTAATTATCCTCGGGAGACTGTGTGATAAGCTGCTAATCATTTATCCTTAAACAAGCGAGACCTGCTCTGATTTGAATATAACAAAGTTACTTCACTCTTACGGTAAGACAGCTTTTTTTTATTGTTTCGAGAATATTTGACGACTAGAACCTGCCTATTTACAAATCACTTTCTACAAGAAAGAATGTCGATATTTTCAAAACATTATAAGCAAGCACGAAACAAATATTATGAACATATATTAAATAAATGGAAGGTAAGATTAGAAAAAAATTAAGCACTGTATATTAAACTTACAGTATATTGTTAAAACATATTTATGCAAAAGATTATCCCCGAGAGATTGCGGGAAGCTGCTGATGATTGTTCCTTGAACAAGCGATATGCTTGCTCTGCATTGTATATAATAAGTGCATTCATCGACTAGAACCTCCTAGTCATTTATGATTTACTTTTTACATGAAAAAATGTCGCTTTTTTCATAATACACACATTCATTGAACAAAAGACTGTGCACACATTTTAAATGAATGAAGGTTATAAATATTTATTCCACTTATTTATATATGCTGTTTTAATAATTACGAAATTATAATACTAATCCCATTGACCCCGATTTTGAAAATGCCAGGATAATTTACAATACTGACAATAGAAACCAAGCTCTTCTTTATGAATCATTCGAAATTATTAAAATAAAAACAGAAATTTGTAACGATTCCTTATTCATAAACCCCCCATCAATTTGGCTTCATTTCTTGGGCTTAAATTAATTTATGGTTACCCTGTTTTTAGCTTAGTTAGTTCTAGCAACCCCGCAATATTGATACATTTGATTCCATTTGCTTTAGTAGTTCCTTTTCTTGTAGTGTCATGTTTCAAGTTCATTTAAATGCTTTAGCATATTTTTAAAATGTATATAGTATATTTTTATAAGTTGTGTAATCATCTGTTAATTTTCCTAGAAGTTATATTTGTGATATCAAGGAATAACCTAAATTATCTATGTTTAAGTTTTATAAACATCGTTCCCTGAAGAAGGTTAATGAAGGAATTTAACCGAAACGTTGGAAATAAAATAAAATTTATTAAAGTTTTTAAGATTGATATGCTGAAAGTTATTTTGTATATTTCTTTTTCATAAGAATGAAGGTTATGGAAGAATCCAGGACTGTAAATTAACCTCCCATTATACTATTAAAATTTATCTAACTTTGTGCATCAAATACTTAAATTATGAGAGAATATTGCTTAAATCTTGGAAAAGATAATTCTACTCTTTTTATGTCTTAGAAAAGATTTTTTTAATCACACTGCTCAAAACTACAAAAATTGTGTGACTTTAAATGCTCAGAAGAAGGTAAAGACATAGAAGTGATTTTTCCTTTTAATTGAAAGATTTACAGTTGTGAATTTTATTTTTTTGTAAAAAATAAATTTCGAAAAAAAAAAAAAAAAGTAATAAATTTATGTACTTATTTTGCTTAATGATATGTTCTATATTATTTTTACAAGAAATGTCTTTTATAATCTCTTAATTTCTAGTATATGATATTTCTTAATATTTCTTAACAGATATCACATAATCGTACCCAAGTAAAAAAAAAAAAAAAAAAAAAAAAAGAAGAAGTGTCACTACTTTAAACAAGTCTTTCCGGCTCATTCGGACGCGTAGGTTGATATATTTTTTCTTATCAAGTAGCTGACATTTTGAAACAGAATGGCGGCTACAATTTATTAATGGACTTGGTGGAAATATTGATATGGCTATGTACCTATGTAGTTTTTAAAAACTCTGTTCATACACTGTAAAAAATAGGTACTTGAAAATTAATATATATAATGACCCTCATCTGTCATGAACGAATCCGGTTAGTACCGTTTCAAAACAGAAACTTTTGGCAGCCATTTTTTTTCCCGTTTGTTTAATTCAACTTAGGAAACATACATATCATTTTCATACATGTTTTGTATCGCACATATTCTTATTTATTTCCTATAAAACCTTGAAAAACTATTCAATTGTAATGTTTAAATGTCTAAATTAAATATAACGGATCACTGGCTATTATCAACATGAACCTATAAATAGAATTATGTAACTTCATAATCATAAACAATGCAATACCAAATAAAAACAAACCAAAACTGTTGCCATTCAGAAAATACAAATTCCAAATGGACAACTTTTTAATTCCGAATGAACGACTCTTTGACTGTTTCATTAAAAAAACGCTTAAAATATTTCTAAAACATATTAAAGCCTTAAAAATCTTAAAATATTTGTAAAAACGCATTAAAGCCTTTAAATATTTTTATCTAACTTCATTGTTTGTTTACATTGTAAGGTATGATTGGCGTCAAGTTTAGTACGTAAATGCCGCCAGTTGATTTTAGTTTTGAAATTAGTGCAAAATGATAGTTGGGATAGAATGTTTGGTTGGGCAAGTAAAAGTCACCAGTTGAAATGAGTATTGAAAGTAGAGTAGTCTAAGGTGATAATGTCGAGTCAAGGTAAAATGTTTGGTTGAGAATGAGGAAGTCCCTAGCTGGATCCTGGATATTTTGGCGATGTTGTTGGTGAGGTAGCTGGTTAGAGGTATCGAGTAGAGGTGAATTTGGGTTAGCATGTGGAGTGTCTGTAGTTATTAGATAGTTAGTTAGAAAATTTGAAAACAGGATCTACGATAGTCTTAAAAAAGCGTATTTTGGTAAAATGAAGTGAATCGTTTTTTCTTATTATGAGGACTTAAAATACGCAAACGAAGTGATGACGTCACTTGCCGTTCGTGGATACAAGAAAAATATTTCCTATGTTAAACGCCCAATGGATTTTTCGTAAAATATTATTAAAAATCGAGGGAAATTATTTCCCGATTTTAATCCCCATATTTATGTTTAGATATGTATTAGTTATTATGTGCATGCGTTAGATTAAGTTGTTTTTGTTCTAAAACTGATAAAATTTGAATTTTTAAATTTCAAAACTCTAGATAAAAAAAAAAAAAAAAAAAAAAAAAAACTTCCATATTCCATTGAAAACATAAACATTTCATTTCAAAGGATGATATTTACACAATAAATATCCAACTAATATACTAATTAAAAGGAAAATGATAAATATTCTATCATAATTTGAAGTGAAATTTGTTTTCAAATGTCTAAATAAAGTATCTGATATAAGATACTAATATGTTGCAGCGGAATATATTTGATATCGGTCATCCTTGGCAGAAAAAAAAAATATCGCCAAATTATTTGGCGAACATAATTTAATTCCTTTCAAAAATCATGGTTATTTTAACAACTTATATTAAGAGAGTAATGAATAACATGAACAATATTTCGCAAAATACATATTACGAAAATATACATCTGGCATGTATATTTTCGTAGTACGTTTTTGATCGCCAAATACAAAAACGCCAAGGACAAGAGTTTTGAAAATTAAAATTTTGTCAATTTGACAGCAAAATAATTCAATCTAACACATTCACATGACAACTAATACATTTATATACCCAAATATGGGGATTAAAATCGGGAAATAATTTTCCTCGATTTTTAATAATTTTTTACAAAAAATCCAATGGGCGAATAACATAGGAAATCATTTTCTTACATCCACGGACGGTCAGTGACGTCACACTTTGCATGCGTATAGAGCACTTAATGGAACACTGGGATGTGTTGTTGCTGTTGTGTTGTCGGGCCTATATTTTTTGTCAACTAGCAGTTTTTTTTATTGTCATTCATATTTATTGATCGGGTAGAATTTTTTAAATTTTAGAACGAAAATTATAAAATATCGAAACACATTTGATTTATAAACAAAAATTGAAAATACATTTAAATGATCACGTGGTAACCATCCGCGATTGTAATGAAATAATCGCCCTGTGGTGGGCTAAGGTGAAATTACAATTAAAATGCTTTAATTCGGCTTTCATCAAGCCGCCATTGCTTGCCGATGTTTAGTTTCACATATATTTATTGAATAAAAATGAGTTAAATCCGGTAAAAAAGATAACACATAATGTTGTGTGCTACATTGTAACTCCAAAGGATCAAGAAATCCAGAATTAAGCTTCCATTTATTTCCAAATGACAAATTTAAACTTTCAGTTGCTTCGGCTAATGGAAGTAAAGAATTAATCAGATGATTTGAAACTAATATTTGTTCAACTTCAGTTAAAAATCTACTTCCGATCGAACTTTGAATAAACTGAAATATTTTTTTCCAAAAGCAATCAATTTTCCATGATGTAATGGCGGAGAAATTATAGTACGAATATTAAGTAGAATAAAAAAAGAACAATAATAAATACACGTGGCTATTATATTTACTAACAACAAAAGCTGAAAAAGCGCCATCTATCGATCATTACAAATTTCAGAACGAAAATTATAAAATATCGAAACACGTTTGATTTATAAACAAAAATTAAAATGCATTTAAATGATCACGTGGTAATATTCATGATCTAAACATTGTTTTCAAGATTTGTCGTTCAGATTCCGTCATTTTTGACGGGGTTATATACTAGTAAGTATATATTGTCTCAAAATAGCCCGGAACAATATATACTTAAATTTGAAAACCCATGTACTCATTTTTGAGTATACTAACATGCTCAAAAAATGGGGTTGACCAATAAGAATCCCAATAACCCCATATTTGACATGTCAATGTACAATCCAAGACGTATTAATCCTAGACGATAGGTCTAATGCCCCAGCTCTGCCCTTCCGCTCCTCGATGTCTTTTTCTAGACAATTTTGTCCTTTTATTACTTCCGGCGAGAGCTTTTTTTTTTTTTTTTTTTTTTTTAAACATACTTGACATTGTGAGTTTTTTTGGTTTTTCGTCCCATGTTATTTCTATGGGCTTTTAGCTTTTTCCCCCTCGTTTTCTACATTCTAAAGTGCGGTGGGTCCACCTATGCCAACTAGTTTTATATACCAATCACTAAGCTAATTTAACATACAAATAAATGAGCTGCTGTGTGTGACTGCACTTGCATGCTGTCGGGCAGAAATATTTGATTAATTCAAATTAATATTTAAATAACTGAAAAAAAAAAAAAAATGCTTAAAGCTTAATGGGAAATATACATAACCATAGAAACATTAGTTGTCTAAAATACCGCAGAAATATTGTTCATAGCATACTGTTACAAGGAATTAAGTCTTTTTCCTGCATCAATTGTACTGTTGCATCAATTGTACTGAAAGTAGTTTTACAAGCAAAGTTAAAATAAAAGGGCAGTTCATTCACTTCCAGTGGGGTCAGTCTTGGTGGCAAACTTGGCGAGTGGGCGACCAAATTCGGGAAAAAAGGTAGTTCAGGGTTCCCGAAGTTTCGAAGCTCTCCGACACAAGGGAACATAGATCTCGAGCTTTCCGTGGGATTCTCGTTGGAATCATCGCCATGCCCCATCGCCAAAAGTTATAAATAAGAGTTAGTTGATTTCTGCGAAAGAGTATGTAGTCACCGCGATTCAGAGTTATTTAAAGACCTATGTTGAGTGATTGCACTTTAGGGATTGAGCTATAACCCTTTCCGACCCGAAACATTTTTACCTTAAAACATTTCATTCTTCAGTTTTTGCAAACTGAAAGAAAAATTTGGACTATAACCGACGTTAGTTGAATGAAAATTGTAATTTACACTTTCTGCTAATTAGCTTGATCGTTCATTTTCTGATTGTATAACATACGTCTGTTCCAGATGTAAAAATGTAAGTGGATGTCGTGGATGTTTAACCCGCACGATCGTGCGGCCTGGGTCGGAAAGGGCAAAGCAACTGGTTATTTTTCGTGAACTAGAGAAAATTTCTGCTCTTGAGTATTTGATGTTATTTGTTGCACTCGTCTGGAACAAGTGACTATTTTTTGGACTGTTCCAGAACATGCATCGAATAGTGACTTTTACCGTACAAGTAACAGCTTCAACTGTTTCCAGAATATTCGACGAATTAAGAATACTATTCGACTGTTTTCGAGAATATTTGTTTTAATAATAGTTTTATTGTACAGATTGGAGAAGTTAAAATAATGTTTGATATTGCCAAGGAGGTCCCATACTAAAGCTGTGACGAAAATATTCGCCAATCGAAATATATTTATTTAAATGTTTCAATTATTCAAGTAAAAATAAATCATTTAAATACGGCGAACAGCGAAGCGGGCAAAGTCTGCTAGTAAAACAGTAAATTTAACAGTGGTAGTTTATAATATTTTACTAGAAATCTCACTACTTGCATTAAAGTTCTACATGTGCTATTCTAAGTGTAGGCATTCTAACTGGAAAAGTTTTAAAACATATTTGCAGAAAGCAAAAATCTTTTATGGCAGACGATAAATGTTAATTCCATCGTTATAGTTTTTAGAGAATAATTTAATAGTTCTTTCTTTTTTCAGGAATTATATTTTACGACGATAAACAAAATTTTTACTCAACAGAAATATTTTACAGCTAACTCGATGACAAGTGCAATAGTGGCTAAAATATATCCAAAAATTAGGACAAAAAAAGCTCCTTGGAGATCACTCACTCGTAATATTTTGTGTTCGTTTTCTCCAGTCGCGTAGGGGAGTTTCCCTACAGTTTCTGTTTGATTGTGTAATTCAGACAAGAAGTCTTTATCATTGAAATGCTTTGAGAAAATACCAGCTTCAAACAAATGTTGAATGGCTTTATTTAAGCGGTTATAACACTTGAAGTTTCTTGAAATCGGGAAGGCGAACATGGAAGTAACAAGCGTATCTTTTGAAATGAAAAAAACATTTTTGTATGGGTTTAAAATACGTCTATCTGCAATGAATATTTTGTTGGGAGATGCCGTAATAAAGACTTCGTTCGGTTCTCCAGATGAATTTCTATTTTTCATCAGGCATTTTCCAAGAGATCGCACTGAGTCTGATTCTGAATGCAAAAGGGCAGGTAGAAATAGTCTGTTGCTTTTCGTTGTGTAACAGTTAATGGAATTTAATTCGATAGCTTTAATTACATCTTCAGCAGTTTGAATTCCAGTAAGCGGAGGAAATGAGAGAAATGATAGCAAAAGCGCTTTGTAACTATTTGCGATCACGAAGCAAAAAACTAACCACGTGCTTAGGAGGAATGTACAACCGAATTTTTGCAGCTTAAAGCTGGATGATTTTTCTACCAAACTACCAATTATCATGAATAAAACATATCCATATGTTAGTTTTCTTTTTACTAAAATATATAAGAAAAGAGAAAAAGAGAGAAGAGCTGTCAGGAGTAAAATCCACAATTTTTTAGAAAATGGATATAATATAGTTAAGTTTCTATTTAATGGTTTTAACGGATCAGCCATGAATGCCACTTCGAAATAATCGTACGGGTAACTGAAATGGACAGCATCAAATCTCTCCTCAAGCAATACACATTTGTCTACTGACAAATCGACTTCTGAACGATTCACCATTCCAATAGGTCCCATCCAGTATCCATCAAAATGTACGTTGATTTCGCTGTCATTAAGTTTAACTACATTAACTGGAGTTCGGAAAATTTCTGAAATAATGCGTATAAGAAAGGCGTTGTACACATGAATAACTTGACCATTTTGAAGTACGGAGTTGATCGCTTGTTCAGGTGCTATTTTTGCAGCAACAGAAATAACACCTGGCGTACAGGTATCCATATTTTTTTTACAGAATGTATATATAAGCTATTAGTACAGAAAAGAGTGGTGCGTTTAATTGTTTTGCTATGACATGAACTGTACGATGTCAATTTTGATAGAAACTGTGAAAATTACACGTAATAAGTAGCTCAAAAAAGGAGGTAAGGAAAATGAAAGTTATTTTTCTACTTGAATTTGGTTACCTAAATCTACTTTATTTTAAATCAAGAACAAGCACGGGGTTAGTAATACAAGATGTATACTTTCTCAATTTATTCTTCGTGCAAAACTAATAAAAGTTTTACAAAAACTTATAATATTTTCACTTGAAATTCAAGTCATTTAAAATGCGAAAAACTTATGAAAACATAGGTAAGAAGCACATTTCATGAGACAAAAGTAGCAACGAAATGAAAGTTCTACATTAACATCTAATTTTATACATATGTAAATTGCATCTGAGGGTTTTCGGATACTCGGACAAATTAAAAGTTCTTCAATATTTCTTTTATTTCAGCAGTTTATAATTTTTGATTATCTTATTAATATCCATAACTTGCAGAAAAATATTTTGAATATAATTTCTAGTGCATCTTCAAACTTAAATGAATCAGTATAAGTTATCTGCAAAATTACTTACATTTTTTTTCAGTATTCCAAACATAAATTTATAAATTATGTTCCTGTCACAGCACAGCGTATTTTTTTGAAGAAGCTATACATGAAAGAGATTATTGTCATATAACGTTTAACATATCTAAATATCGTGACGGAAAGATTCTCTTCTCAATGTACCATCAACATCATCAACGCGTGTGAAATAAAACAACTTTCAGACAACAAGTGGAACCTTTGCATGACTAAATATACTAAAATTTAAGCAAACAACTTTATAATTTGATAACTATACTATTAAAATTACTTTATTGTAAATAAACAATATCTCTAAACAAGAACCAGTTAGTTAGTAGAGTGAATAGTAAATATTTAGTTTTAGAACGAAAAAAAAAAAAAACCTATAATTAAGCTTTTTATAAGGATAGAAAATCTTTAATGTAAATATTTGAGTGTCTTCTAATATTTAAATGAATTAAAAACAAATAAAAGTTTTAAAATCATGTAAGTTCGCGGATAATTTATTTATTTATTTTTTTAAATTCATGTTTAGAAAATTAAACATGCATATTTCACATTAAAATTATAGTTTACGTGCACAAACATCCTGTTAATGTTAAAGGTGATATAGAACTGCATTCCAAATATTTGAAGCTAATTAAAAAAGTTATATAAGCGTTTTTAAGCTATTTTACGGATAAGGCTTAATTTATAAATAACTAGCAGATCAACACGGCGTTGCCTTGGTTGAAGTAATGTTTATAGAATTTTAAAATCAATGAAAGAACTGAGCAAAGGTGTAAAATGGAAAGAGAAATGCATGAAACATTTCTCGAAGTCTTTAACAGAAAATATTATCTATATTTTAGTAATATAAGGAGTTATCTATAATTTAATAAAATCAGACTTTTGTCTGTAAATTTGTCAGAATCAAAAAATTTTGCGATATCTCCACGTTTCACACACCATGAAAACCGAAAATGACTTCAGAAAATTTTGCCTGCGTGTGTGTCTTGGTGTCCGCATGTCTGTCTGCTACTTTTGTCCGGGCATCACTTGAGAACGGCTGGACGGAATTCAACAGCGCTTGGCAGGAATTTAGGATTATATACAACTTAAAATTATATCTATCATTTTTTTTAATTCCCCCGCGTTCTCCCTCTGGGGGGGGGCGGCAAAAGACAAAAACACGTTTGTCCAGGCATCGCTTGAAAACAGCTGGACGAAATTCAACGGCGCTTGACAGAAACTTAGATCTTTACCCAACTTAAAATTATATCTATCAACTTTTCAGAAATTACTCCCCATTCCCGCCTGGGGGGGGGGGAGGCAAAAGACAAAACCATGTTAGTCCGGGTATCACTTGAGAACGGCTGGGCAGAATTCAACAGCGCTTCGCAGGAATTTAGGTCTTTACCCAACTTAAAAATATACCTATCAACTTTTCAGAAATTCCCCCACGTTCCTCCCTCGGGGGCAAAAGACAAAAACATGTTTGTTCGGGTATCACTTGAGAACGGTTGGACACAATTGAACGGCGCTTTGTAGGAATTTAGGTCTTTACACAACTTAAAATCATATCTATCAACTTTTTCGAAATTACTCCCCCTTCCCCCCTGGAGGGGCAAAAGACAAAAGCACGTTTGTAAGCATAACTCGGCTCCTAATTTCTTCACAGTAAAGAAATTGCTCATGAGAAGACTAGACATGAGTACAAATAAAACATTATTTATGGAACAAAGATTTAAAAAAAAAAAAAAGGCTATGCGACTTCCTTAAGATATTTTCAGAAATTGAGGGAGGGGGGTGGTGTATCTAGAAATCGGTGGGTGACTGGGCAAAATGAGAGTCATATTCGGATTCAGGAGATCATTTTACGTAAGCATCAGCAAGAATGATATTAGATCTCGAAAAAAACTTTTTTTTTTTTTTTTTTTTTTTGTGCAGAGCAGTGTAATAAGTGTGCATATTAGTTGATTCTATATTGCAGAAAAAGAAATATTTTATATAAAATCGTAAAACCGTTGCACAGTCGTAATGGGACATAAAAATTATTCTTAATTACATAGTTCTGCTGTTTATTTTCTGTTAATATAATGTGGAATATGGATATAACTTTCAAATTATGTTAAAATACTAGCTGTTAACCGCGACTTCGTTCACGTGGAAATTTTTATGTGTATGTGTGGGAACTGACGGTTTGATCATAATATGTAATGTAATGAAACCTTATCATTGTGGTGCTGTGCAAAACAGAGTTTGATAAAGTATACTCAAAAAAATTTCTAACTCATTGAAAGATCTACGGGAAAAATATACAATTTATTTTTATTCTAATACCGATCTGTATACAACATTAAATGACTTATTATTTTCCGTCAGCAGATGCAAGTTCTGGGCACTTGAAACACGTGAACAACCAACATATAATTGACCGTGTGAGAAGCATGGAGTTCCTAAATGAATGCCTGTCACTTTTAAGGTTTGGCCCTGGGATTTGTTGATCGTCATTGTAAAAGCCAATTTCAATGGAAATTGCAATCTCTTGAAATGAAATGGCAAGTTGTTGGGAATAATAGGTATGCGGGGAATCAAAACGCTGTCTCCTTTAGCAGTTCCTGTAATAATGGTACATTTTATAATATTAATACCCAGCTCTGTGATACGAAGCCTAGTGCCGTTGCACAGTCTGGGTGCATCAAGGTTACGCATCAGCATAGCTGGAACGCCAACTTTAAGCTCCAACATATGGGAAGGTACTCCCGTTAACTCCAGAGAGTTGAGAAATTCAACGGGGTAGGCAGTACTATCGTCATCAGCCATCACAGTGTCTATAGATGTGTATAATTTTGAATTGCCGATGGTCATGTCTAAAATTCTTTTGTTTATTGTATTGACCCACTCGTTCTTAGGCGATAACACTGCCCTCTCACACAACCATTCATCATTACTTATATTAACATCCAAATCGGGAAAGACTTGCATGATAAGTTTGTCTTCTGTAGCCACTGGATGGGAAAATTATTTAGAAAATTGAATTTTCCCATCTGCGTCCGTTTCTAGACGACTCTCACCAATTTTCAAAAGCTTATTTGCAAAGACACCTGATTCTTGGTCGTTGTACAGTCGGGCGTGCATGTTGCATGTAAGATGAAACTTTTCAATCCTATACCAGAGTGGCGACGCCTTGAGACATGCGTTTATTTCATCCGCCGGTGTGCCCTTCTTAATAACTGGTAGTGTCTGTCTAAAGTCACCTGCGAGCAAAATGACAACGCCGCCCATCAACGTATGGTTGCCGCGGATGTCCTGCAGGCTGCGGTTCAACGCCTCTATTGCATGCTTGTGCGACATTGTGCACTCGTCCCATACTATCAACCTGCACTGCTGCAAAAGGACTCCCCGTCCGCTGTTTTTGGTGATGTTTCATGTTGGGGCATCTTCGCTTGCAAGATTAAGCGGCAATTTGAAAATGGAATGTGCAGCCCGGCCACCGTTAAGCAAAGTTACAGCAATGCCCGTGAAAGCTACAGCCAGAGCTATATTGCGGTCCTTGCGGCGTTGGGCAAGCAGAAAATTCAGAACAAATGTCTTACCCGTACCCCCTGGTGAATCAAGAAAGAATAATCCCTCCTCTTCACTATTTACTCGGCACAAAATCGTTTTATAGACTTGACGCTGCTCAGGAAGTAATTGTGGTAAAATTTCATTGACCTGCGCTTATTAAACCGCGATATCGTAGTTTAGCTCCTTTACAACATTGCTTGGCAATTCCCCTCTTCTTTGAGGTGTGGTTCTTGACGCTTATTGTATTTGGTGATCAAAAACGTAATACGAAAATGTACATGCCAGATGTATATTTTCGTAATATGCATTGTACGAAATATTGTTTCATATTATTCATTACTCTCTTAATATAAGTTGTTAAAATAACCATGGTTTTTGAAAGGAATTAAATTATGTTCGCCAAATAATTTGGCGATATTTTTTTTTTCTGCCAAGGATGACCGATATCAAATCTATTCCGCTGCAACATATTTGTATATTATATCAGATACTTTATTTCGACATTTGAAAACAAATCTGACTTCAAATTATGATAGAATATTTATCATTTTCCTTTTTATTAGTGTATAGTTGGATATTTATTGTGTAAATATCATCCTTTAAAATGAAGTGTTTTCAATCGAATATGGAAGTTTGCCATTTTCTTTTCCTAGAGTTTTGAAAAAATTAAAATTTTGTCAATTTTACAAAAAAAAAAAAAAAAAAAAAAAAAAAAAACTTAATCTAACGCATGGACATGATAACTAATACATATCTATCCGCGATTGTAATGAAATGCTCGCCCTCTGATGGGCTAAGGAGAAATTATCACACAACTGCATATCCTCATATTATGCAATCGACTTTCCATGATGAAATGGCGGAGAAAGAATAATAATTACACGTGGCTGTTATATTTACTAACAACTGCAGTGTTCAGAGAGCGCCATCTATCGATCATTACAAACGCGGATACCTAAATATGGGGATTAAAATCGGGAAATAATTTTCCTAGATATTTAATATTTTTTTTTACAAAAAATCCAATGGGCGTTTAACAAAGGAAATATTTTTCTTGCATTCACGAACGACCAGTGACGTCATCACTTCGCTTGCGTATTTCTTTCCATAGAATAATAATAAAGGAAGAAGGAGCGTATACGTTTTGATTTCGGTTTATAAAATCCAGGAATGCCGGGTATATGGTTGTAAAAATGCCTCAATCTGATTGGTTGGCGACTTGTTGGCGAGATTTTTGAATCGTCTCATCTCTCTGTCAATCAGTCAGCGAGGCAGCACCCGCAACAAACAGCGATAAATGTGCCGAGCATGGGTGCCCTACTTTAAGGCTTTGAGTAGCAAAAATAGCTTTCGCTGGCAATTCACTAGAAGTGGTTTGTAAATATTAGAGTATTGACGTGCTCCTTCTTCCTTTATTATTATTCTATGATTTCTTTCTATCTTTTCCTTTAAGAAAAATGTCCGATCTACTTCAGCATCAAAATTAAAAAAATTGTCCGGAATTATCAATAAGAAAATACCTTTAATATAATGCTGAATTAGCTTTTATCCCAAGCGTGTTTCATCCGCCGTGCTTTAAAAAAAAAAAAAAAAAAATCTGAAGTTGAGGTATATAAAAAATGCTATGAAATAAAATTCAGCAGAAATATGTTAGATTTGTAATATTACTATTTTATTTTAAAATTATAAAGTGTCATTTTCTCATCGACCAATTTAACATCTAGTAATTTTTTATTTTTCGCGTGAAAGCATATTTCATTTTATGTTGAAAAAATAAAAAAATAAATAAAAAATACCTCGTAAACTTTTTTGGCAACAATTAAAAATTTAAATGGCTTATATTAAATAAATTACCAGTTTATTATTTTCATATTTTAATTAATTTTTAAAAATCTAATCAAATTTCCGGTATAAATAGTAGCCTATGTTCTAATCCAGACCAATTCTCTATCTCTGTACCAAATTTCATCCAGATCCGTTTAGCCGTTGTGGCGTGGTTGAATAACAAACATCCATCCATCCAAACTTTCGCATTTATCATGAAAAACGGCAGTTTTTCGAGTGACGCAAGCGGAAGGACAAACGGACGGAATATATCTTTTACTATTCAGTGAGCAATATTTGTATATATATTTCACTGTTCTCGAAAACGGTAGCTCGGACAGTCACGAGATTTAACACAAAGGTGCCCCCCGAAGGATCATTGTGCACATCGAAGTCAGAATTTCGAATTTCTGTTTAGTTTTTTTTTAATTAATAAAAATATAAAAATAATAAGCTAATCACGGAGTAATTACTACTCCGTGAAGCTAATAATAGCAAAAAATTAGCCATTTAATCCATAATTTAATTGTTGCCAAAAAAAAAAAAAAAAAAAAAACGAGTTTATTTTTTTTTTCAACAGGAAAATAAATACATTTATCTAAACATGAACAATACTACACACTACTGATTGCAGAGCTTCCAAATTTGGCATATAGGTACCTGGAACTCTGCAGGTGTGCACCTCATCGAGATTTTTTTCGAATTTCGAATTTGAATTTTTTAAATTAATATTTGTTCGATTTTAAACATTGGCTTTTATGTTTCATTTTCCATGAATTTATTCTTCGATTGTAATCGTCTGCGTATCTTAGCAACGGCTATATTATGCATAGATATAGTAATGTATATAGATCTATCATCCCCATGTTATCGAGCAAAAATTTTTGATGCCGAAAAAAAGTTCTAAAATCAGCCATTAGACAGTATTGAAAAAAAGAATAAAAGGAAAAATGAATTTGAAACTGTATCTGGAGTTTTTCTTTCACCTTTAGTAAATAAATTATTCATAAATTTTATTTACTAAATTATCTGTGTGTATTCCTGTGTGTTATTTACTCGGGGAAAAGCAGCCATTAGAGTGACTTTTCCCGAGAAAAAAGGTTTCACCTTTTCCCTCTCGCTGATCAATCTATGTCTTATTACTATATCTATGATATTATGCAATTTATTTTTTATTTAATACATTTATTTGAGGGCGAATCTTTTTTCTCTTTTTAATTTATTATATTTATTGAAAATAAAATGGTAATGCAGTAGAAAAAAATAAATATATTAAATTTAAAATTTAAAAACGTATTTATAACAGTTATGTTTATGTATAATTTTTGTAGTATAACAACAATTATTTTTCATTTGTTAATTTAATTTCTTTAAAAGTTTTTTTTGTCTAATTTATAGTATTTGTCAGGAAATAATGGTAGTATATAGTAGAAAGGATTAAACTGATTGGAATTTATTTGTTTTTTATGTATTTAATTCATTCTAAAAGAAAATCTACTTTTCATTTTATTTCATTATATTGGTCGGAATCAAATTGTAATACAGTGTAAATAGCATGAGCAATAAAATACTTGATTCAAAAACTATAATATTTAATAGACGCTGATACAGTTATCTTTAAAATCGTAGTTCTTAAATAATGGCAGACCCACCTATCGTCAATAAATACCCATATTGAAATACATAGGAAAGAGATTTCTGCAGGCAGTGGGAACCTGCTCCCGATACAGTGCGGACAGAGAAAGAGCTGCCGTAGTCAGCGAGTACCCGGTGCGAGGTCTAGAGCGATTCCAATGTAATTATTTTAGTTTTTATTTAGAATGTGATGTGAAAAATAAATAATGATCCAATTCTTTTGGAGATTCATTTAAATATAGTGGCCAGCGAAGCGGGCGTAGCCTGCTAGTTAGTATAGATAAGAGAACACAGATTCCACAACATTTTTTAATGAATGTTAAAAAAAGGGAGAAATCGCTATTCACCTTCCTTTTGAAATATATATTTATATACTAGCAGACCCGGCCACGCGTTGCTGTGACTAAGTTATACGTTGAATTATACGGCTGTAAACTCTTTAGTACAGTCAAATTATTATACACGAACAAAGACGAAAACGTTGTAGCCGATGTAAAAACCCACAGGGTTGAGATTTGAAACTTAGGTCAAAATTTGGAAGCGATTGATAAAAATTTTCGTAGTGTTGATATTAAGCACAAATTAATTTTATTGTAGGGTCCTATAAATTTTAATGGAGAAGTGATATATATTATTTCTAATGCTACTTTGGATAAAATTGCTAAAATGACTAATATATAAATTAAATTCTATTAAAATTCTATTAAAATAAAAGTATAAAAGAAACAGACGATTTTAAAATCAATTTTTATGGAGGAGTGAAATATAATAAATGCTATAATGGATAATTTTACTATAAAATGACCTCATCATTTTAAATATTTTAAAGAGGGCAACAGCTGTAGTTATAAAAAGGAAAACAATAAGGCTAAACCAGAAAAATAAGTAAATTTGATAAATATTTTAAAACTTTAAAATTGGAAATCTTATGAAATATTGGACATTTAAAGTAAATACATGTATCATTTTAAATAGAAAAAGATTTTGGAAAAGTTTAGTGTATTTTAACGAAGTGATGGGAAGTTTTTGAGTATGTTAAAATTTTAATAGTAAATTCAAGTTAATAAAGATGGGAAACATTGAGGATTAAGATAAGAATAATTATAAGATAAAAAAAAAAAAAAAAAAAAAAAAAAACTTTTTATATACCATGCTTTTAAATTTTAATATACTAATAATATACTAATTAAAAGGAAAATGATAAATATTCTACCATAGTTTGAAGTCAAATTTGTTTTCAAATGTATAAATAAAATATCTGATGTAAGATACTAATATTTTGCAGCGGAATAGATTTCATTTCTGTCATCCTTGGCGAAAAAAAAAAAAGAATATCGCCAAATTATCTAGCGAAAATATTTAATTCCTTTCAAAAATCATGGTTATTTTAACAACTTATATTAAAAGAGTAATGAATAATATGAAACAATATTTCGTACAATACATATTACATGTCATACATACGTACAATGAATAATACATATTACATTTCGTACAATGCATACATCTGGCATAATAATAATAATAATAATAATAAAAGCCAAGGGCGACAGAGTTTTGAAATTTAAAATTAAAATTTTGTCAATTTGACAGAAAAATAATTCAATCTAACACCCGCGATAACTAATACATATCTATACCCAAATATAAGGATTAAAATCGGGAAATAAATTTCCTCGATTTTTAATAATTTCTTACAAAAAATCCAGTGGGCAATTAAAATAGGAAATCTTTTTCTTGGCTGCACAGACGGTCAGTGAGTCACACTTCGCTTGCGTATAGAACTCGTAGATATAGTATTGCATATATAGAATAGAGTGATCATTAAGGAGAAAAAAGTTATTCCTTTTCATTTGGGAAAAGACGACGTTTTTACCAAAATATGGCCGCCTTTCCCAGAGTGAATACACACGGGAATACATACTAATATTTTAGCAAATAAAATTTATGAATAATTTATTTGCTAAAGGGGAATGTAAGACTCCAGATACAGTTTCAAATTCATATTTCTTTCTTTCTTTCTTTTTTTTTTCAATACCACTTAATGGCTGTTTCCAAAGCTTTTTTTTTTTTTTTCGGCATCAAAAATCTTTGTACGATAACATGGGGATGAGAGATCTATATATATTACTATATCTATGATAGAACTACATTAGCACTTTATCAATGTGTATAAAATCTTTAAATTGATTATGACGTCAATTTTCGTGAGATGCATAATTTAACTTTTTATAATTTTTTAACGTTCACGTTTGATCATAGAATAATAATAAGAAGAAGGAGCATGGCAATACTCTTAATACTTACAAACCCCTTCTAGTGAAATGCCAGCGAAAGCTACTTTTGCTACTCAAAACCTTAAAGTAGGGCCATAGAAAAATAATAATATCGCTGTTTGTTGTGGCAACACAACAGCTTATTAGAAACACTTATGCTCCTTCTTCCTTTATTATTATTCTATGCGTTTGATTAAATGTATTTATTTTTATGTCGAAAGAAAATGAACTCGTATTTTTTCTTTTTGGCAACAATTAAACTTATGGAACTCACAGATATTTTGGAGCAACTGTAACAAAGGTCTATAATTAACAAATAATTGCAATAAAACAATAGTGTGACAATAAATTGAGATAAAAACTATCCTATCTCTCAAGTTGGACCAAACTGCACACAGTGTGCAAAATTTCATTAAAATCGGTTCCTTATTTTAGGAGTTTACCCCGGACAAACATCGTGACACGTAATTTATATATATATACAGATATATACACACTATTGTTGTTAGTTTTTAATAAAAGTTATGTTTGTTAGTTAATTTAAAAATTTTTATGTAATATATAATTGAATCGCCTTCATTTTTTCATAAACGGCCTTCGACTTTTGGCCATTTTAGTTGAGATGACAGTCGACCTGAGCCGAGGGAATATAGGCCATCTCAGCCACATAAAGAAGTAATATTTAACTGTTAAGTAACTTGATTACGTGAATTCTTTTTTGTAACTTGTAAACAGATACAACTTGGAAAGAGAAGCTCAAAACCTGTTTACCCTATAGTTGAAGTAAAAAATAATTGCAGAGCTGTATTCAAGTGAAAACGCAGCCCCAATTCGAAAACTAGTCGGCATAGGTGGGTTTCCATATCACATTACTTATTCTGATGAATTTCTACTATCCGTTTTACATTTAATTGCTCTTGAAATATTGTGTACACAGACAAACATACTAAGCCATTGAAACGATCTGCGATTTTTGGATTCCTCACACCTCAAAGCGTGTGAAATGACAAAAAAACAGAAGTTGAAATTTCTCACGAATACTCAAGTTCTCCATACCTATATAATACGATGGAGAACGAATATGAACAGTTTTGAGTTAGCGGCGTGATCTCTCTGTTTGAAACGTCGAATCTAAGTTTAAGTATAATAGAATGGTGTTAGGAATTTTTTAAATATTTTCCAAACAGCATGAATTTTCATGAACTATTTTTAAGGCGTTTTAGATCCCCCCCCCCCCTCTGCCCGCAAATTATTGCACAAATAAGCCTAATGGCGTGTTCTAATGGGGACAAAAATCGCATTAATTGTAAAATTTTAGTAATTTTTATGAATGTAATATATCTGAAAGCACTTATATCAGCTTATTTACTATACACATAAATTATAGTAAATCAATAACTTTAAAACTAGCGTCCCCACATGAGTTTTAATTTTTACTTTCTCGTACCGATATAAATGGTAGCGAAAGTATTGTTTTTAGGTCAAATTGTCGAAATTGAGTCTGTTATATTTACACGTTTTAAGGTCCTCTGAATCCGAAAATCATTTTTAGCGGTTGGATTGAGTGTGCGTGCATAGAATAATAATAGAGGAAGAAGGAGCACGCCAATAGTCTTAATGCTTACAAACCCCTTCTAGTGAAATGCCAGCGAAAGCTACTTTTGCTCCTCTCAATATTGAAGTTTGTTAATAAAGGCTTGTTAATAATCGCTGTTTTTTGTGGCAACACAACAGCTTATGTAGAAACCTTATGCTCCTTCTTCCTTTATTATTATTCTATGTGTGCGTGAGAGAGTGGATATTATTAGCATATCTCAAGAACAAATAACAGCAGAAAGACCAAACTTAGTATTCTAAACGTGTATCATATAGGGATGCTATACTAAAATTTCCGTTGAGATCAAGTAAATGGTTCGCGTACAGGAACACCCAAGAAAATTGAAATAAATTACGTGTATGGGGAAAATTGCAGGCAAGTAGAGTTTAAACATCTATAGACTGCACTAAACCAAATGAAACGAATGTATATTTTATATATGCGTTAAAAACATGTTTCATGTAGAATATGGTATGGAAATCATTCACTGTTCATTTACACTGCCACACAAAAGAACTATATTATAGTGCCACAATACTGGAAAATCGATGGAAGTGTACCTCAAGTTGTGCCGTGTGTTATTAAAGTAGGATTATTTTCATATGCACCATGTGGTGTGTTCATAATGTTCAGAAGATGAAATCCCAGAGCTGCCAATATTTACGCCATAATATTTATTGTTATTAGTGGAAGTGCTTTACTATAATATTTTATCATTCCAGGAAAGCTGCTCAGAAAATGAAAATGATTCATCATAGTCATTTGGTAAATAATTTATTTTTTAAGCTATATATTCATCGCTAGGTTTTTTTTGTATATTTACATGTTTTGGGTTTTCCTAAATACAGAAGTCAATTTTTTAACGTTGATCATTATGTCTCTTAGAATAAATTCAAAACATAATTTCAGGCGATCCAAATGCTGTATCTTGAAGTGTTGTTGTTGTTGTCGTATGCCACTCGGAAATTCCGAGCCCCGGTAGTATAACTATCTGTATTTAAGGCAAGAGGGGTGCGCCTTCCGTTTTACAGAGAAGCACTGCTAGGGAGAAAAAACGACTTAGTTCCAGAAGCTGGAGAAAGATGTCAGCACCAGCAGGAACTCTAATTTTGATCCTGATCCAGGCCGAGTTAAACCCATGTTCTGGTATCCTCAGAGGTATAATTTTTTATAGGAACATGGAGGACTTTGCGACCACGACGGAATTTAACGTGCACCAGTCGTCATTGACGTACACGACGATCTTCGGTCGGCTCGAGGACCGAACCCGCAATCTTTCGATCACGAACTCTTACCGACCAGGCTACCGCGGCCGTATCTTGAAGTTAAGTTTGTTACTAGAAAAGTTTGATCAAAACTGATAAGTTTCAAGGAATGTTGTATATGAAAGTTGTCTGAATAATTTTAAATGAACTTTTGAATTTAATAACAGATTTCAATTCTCTATAAATGTAAGTATAATAATGAAACGGGGGGTTGAGGGGGCGGTAGCTCTCATACAGAATTATTTGTCAAATAAAGCTGTTCCGAAGCCTAATTTGAATTGTTTTAACATAGGTTAACATAACAGTACTCATTATCTTACGCCTTAACCTCCAATCTGTATTTATAGTATTAAATGTCAGGGTAAGAAAAAGTTGTGCGAGTGACACATCGGATTATTTAGGTAGTATTCGAGGACGACTAGTCACCCTACTTATGGACTCGGTTCCATTTCTAAATTTGGCAACTTATTCAAGTTGCCAAATTTAGTTGCAAAAGAGAAATACAAAAGCTTTTCTTACATATAATTTTGTGCATGCATAACACAATTTAAGAAATTTGGGGATTTTCAAATGTAAAAACCTTTATTACAGTAGTTGCTAATAAGTTAGATTTTGATTGTTTTGCGAACAAATAACTACACACTCCTTTAAAATATGGACAACTGGATATTGGCTGATGTCGAAATCTTTGAATCGTGATCTGAGGATGGGATATCTTTTGCCAACTAGGCCCAAACCACCATAGGTCAAATTCTTTTAATCCTACAATTCGTTGGGATTGTCCGATTTCGAAAGTTCCGGGGTTGTTGACTTTAAAAGCTCTGGGTCATGAACTAGAGCTTCCACGGAGTTGCGCTTGGTCGAGGTTTTAAATAATACTTCGGTCGGGTCGGCCTTGTCTTCACCACCCTTAGAAGATATTATTGGTTCATTATCAAAAAATGAATTCATTTTTAAACAATGTAGAGTAGGGCTACAAGTGGCTTCTGGCTGATCTCCAGCCTTTGAGATGGGGCCACATAAAATATATCCGAGTGAACTGGGAATAGCAGAGGGTTCTCCTGGTTTCCCGTGTACTGGCCTCCCACTAATTAATGATGAGAAAATATCTGCGCCTAACAACACATCAATAGGTTGTGACTTGGAGAAATTATAGTCAGCCAGTTTTAGATTTTTTGTGTGAGGCCAAGACGTCGTCCTCTTCCGGAAATTCGGCAGAGGGGCAGTAACCCTATTTACTACTAGTGCCTTCAAATTTTTATACTCGTTAGCGAAATATGGCGAGAATAAAAACTCCGTCAAATTTAAAACAGTTTCTGCTGACATACCGTTTATCCCTACAAGTCGATGAGAAGTGCCAAACAAAGGCAAATTTAGCTTCTCAACGCACTCTTTTGTTATGAGACTATTTTGTGAGGCACTATCAACTAACGCCCGACATTGAATAATTTTACCGTTAGGTGACCTAACCTTAATAAGGGCAGTAGACAACAAAACGTTTTGATGATTGAAATTTGATTTCAACTGTGCACTATTTGACACATAGTAACAATGCCACCTCCCTGATCTGCAGAATTCTGGGTATAAGTGTGTAGAAGAGTGTGATGTGAACTTGCACATACCTTACATTTAATATTAATTCTACATTGTCGCACATGATGGTTAGCACATAATGATTTAGATTTAATTAAGTCCCATCGTTCTTGAACATTAATTTTATTGAATTTTGGACATTTGAATAATTGATGTACTTGAGAACAGGCGACGCATTTATTTTCTTTGACTATTATTGAATTATTTACACTAGATTTTTTTACACTACTACCTTCTACTGGTTTCTTAAACATCCCTGGTTTATTTTCAAGTTTTGTTTGACTCGACGCCTCCCTTTCAATGAATGTACGAAACGAGTTCAAATCGGGAATAGTTTGCGTATTTTCTAGACTGAGCTCCCACCTATGCCTAACGGATGAATCCAATTTTGAAATCATGAAATTTATAAGAATAAGATCGCTAAGAGGATTCGATTCCAATAACCGAGGGTCGATAAATTTCGCACCGCTTCGTTACAAGTATCTATTAAATTAAAGAATAATTTAGGGTCATCCGCTTTGTTTACTTTTACCGAAAATATTTTATTTATTTGAGTTATAGCTTTTTGGCGTTTATTCTCATAGCGCTGACTAAGGATTTCCCAACAGTGTTTAAGATTTTCTGATTGTAAAGCAAATCCACGAATAAGTTTTGACGCACTACTTCTTACACACGATTGGAGGTATTGTAGCTTTTCAACCTCACCAAGACTGTCATTATCCAAAATAGATGATTTAAATAAATTTTTAAAGGGCAATCAAGATTCATTATTCCCATAAAAACAAGGTATTTCAAGTTTAGGAAGGCTAATATGCGAATTAACAGAAGTCCTCGGTTTCGTAAGTGCATCATTATTGACATTAGGTGTATTTGATTGTGATTTACTTTCTAATACTACTGATAATTCTAACAGAATGTCCCGATTTTTTAACACTTCTTCAAAGTTTTCATCGTTTTCCTCTTCGGAAAAATTTGTAACTATTTCTTCGAATTTCAACCCCAATGCATTTACCTTATCTTTTAGGATCTTTAATCTGGCTTGATCCCCACTATCACAAACATTGACTTTCGATTTTATAAAATCTATCTCCTTAATAAGATTTTCAAATTTTATCATTTCATTAGATTTTGGGAACAGCGCGCTCTGTTCTGCTTTATTTGTTTTTCTACGACCCTTTCTACCCATTTTTTAGCAAAATTAATTGCAAATAATTAAATTTAAATATAAGTTAATCGATTGAATTAAATTATTATTCTGCAGATCAGGAAGTAAAATATGAAAAAAAAAATAAGAACAAATGAAAAAGAAACAAACACATATGAAATAGATTTTTTTTTAATTATTAGTTACTGAAATAAATAATGTAATAAAATAATAAATGCAATTTTTGTATGTTCATACCTAAATTTATTCAACAATTATTTAATATGAATTTTTGTTTCTTGAATCCTAAACCAAAACTATTACGTTTCAAAACGAAACTAAGTACAAACCAAAACTTTTCAAACAAAAGTAAACAGTACTTTGAATTACGTATTATTTAAGAATAATTTAATTTAACTCCATTTATTAATGATTTATTTCAACAGATTCATTTTAACTTCCCTTAAACTATAATACAGTTCTTCCTCAGAATATTTTATACGACGTAAACGATTATTTTTTTCAATTTTCAATTACTTTTAATTTAACGAATTATAATTAATTATCTAATTCATAGATAGTTGATTCTCCGTATCGGCGTACCAGTAATGGCTATAAAGTCAAAGAAGAATATACGACTATGTTTCATTTTATACGAATCTCGACTTTTAATTTTACATTGAAATTAGAATATCTGTATTTAAGAATTTCAAATAAGATTAACGATTTAAATTCCTAAATCTGAATTTATTAGAATTTCATTTAGATAATATCAATAAAGCATGCATTAGATTCGATGAGAATAAATTTAATCTACTCACCCCTCTGCCAGAATCCGGGACGAGTTAAAGACAAAGTAGACTCACACACAAACTTAGTAGACTAGTATTGCTTAGACTGTGAGGTATAGCAAAGTTAGCGTAATGCTACAATTAAAATTCGCACTTTACGAGTAAAACATGAATGTGAAGAATTTAGGATTCAGTCGACTAATAGAGTTAGTTCCTATGATAAATGACAAATGAAACTGTAATTAACGATATGCTAATATTCTGAAAGTAACTTGTATAAAAGGAGAAGGAAGATTGTTTTTTGGATAGTAGGTAGGTAGCCGAGAGAGAGGATGGTAGTCGGTTAGAAGAGTAGAAGTAGTAAGATGTTAAAGGAGTAGTAGCGAGCGGCTGTATTAGGAGATAGTTGTCGAGTAGTACAGTGGTATAGGGAATCCTCCCACGTACGAAAGATTAGTCGCAGCAGTGAGAGTTAACGAAGTTAAATAAAGTAGTTGAGAGTAATTGTGGTTACCTATTTAAAGTTAGAATAGTTAGTAATTAATTGCATTTATAGTCCAACGCCCACCTTTTCTTTAAGCTTTTAATAAAGCTCATTTATTTTATAAATTGACTTTGTCATTACTTCATAATCCAAGTCTCATGCTCATAAATTAAGTTAATCTAAGAAAGAGTTATGACGACCTTTCGTTCGTCACAAGACGACTACTATTTAACGTGGACATGAATCACTTATTTTATGTAAGTGTTATGAATAGATTTCACAAATTCGAATCATATTATTTTAAGTTGAATAAATTTGAATTAAGATGAATAGAGAGGGCAAGCACCGCTCGCTTCAGAACTATCGAATGCATCTCACTGACTTATTGCGCAGTGGAGTCCAAAAGAGTTTTAGTCCTGCGCAAGATAGAATTCAGAAGAAAGTTTAAGTCATTGTTTGGTGCTGCCATCTCTGTTCAATGATAACAGTTAGCAGCTATTTTGCAAATCGAGATTCCCCACCACATATATATATTATCCATATCCGCTGAATTAGCATTATACAGGGTGTCCAAGAATTATCTTTACAACTTTGAAATTTAATAACTTTTGAAATAAAAAAGATATTCACATTCTGTGTTCTGCAGTTATTAGTGCAACTCATAAAGTTTTTTTTCTGTTTAGGTTAGCCAGTTGTAACTGAGCATGTGGACCCCACAGGAGAAAGCACAATGTGTGGCATGGTTCATTGAGATCAAATCGGACACACAAGTTCAACTCAATTGCAGGACCAAATTTGGCAAGGCGCCACCATGCAGACCCACCATCCGTGCATGGCACCCCAACTTCATGACCACAGGCTCAGTGTTACATAAGAAAGGAGCAGGACGACCCAGCACAAGTGATGAAACTGTTGAGCGGGTTCGCGAAGCATTCCAACGCAGTCCCAAAAAATCAGTTCTTACGTAACACTGAGCCTGTGGTCATGAAGCTGGTGTGCCATGCACGGATGGTGGGTCTGGATGGTGGCGTCTTGCCAAATTTGGTCCTGCAATTGCGTTGAACTTCTGTGTTAGATTTGCTCTCAATGAACCATGCCACACATTGTGCTTTCTCCTGTGGGGTCCACATGCTCAGTTACAACTGGCTAACCTAAACAGAACAAAACTTTATGAGTTGCACTAATAACTGCAGAACACAGAATGTGAATATCCTTTTTATTTCAAAAGTTATTAAATTTCAAAGTTGTAAAGATAATTCTTGGACACCCTGTACATTTTAAAAAGCGGACTACTTTTAAAAACTTATGCTGTATTACTCATGAACTTCACATTCTGTTAAGTTTAATTGTATACCAATGTAATTTTACCAGACAGTAAACTTTCCACGATCCTATCTTTTTGTTTAAACAATCTTTTTTTCAGCTGTAAGATTAGCATTTTCACATGTTCAAAATTTCTCTCTTTTACTGTGACATGGCGGCGCAATACTTTGGACATTTTATTTAATGAAAGTCTTAATCTTGCAAATATAAAATTTACTTCCTTTCAGGAGTTAGCCTTACCATTGTCTCTTTTGATGATCTATCTGATACTACACTCTGAATATGACATTTTCTACTACTGTTATATCTTTATTGATTTAAAAATTTACTTTGCTAGGCACTGCCAGTTAAACTTATTTCTGAGGCATTGTTAGGTTACGAATCAAAATATGTTCGTTTCTAATCCTATTTTTGTAATATCCGGTTTCTCAAACTAAGTTTGATTTTTCGAATTTTGGTTGCGAAATTTCCACACTGAGGTATTTACTATTTTTCGAAGTCCTTTAATAATTATGGGAAGTAAAATTAATTTTCACATTCTAAATCTTGGGGGAAAAAAAAAAAAAAAACTTAATGCGCATATATTTGACCTTTTTTTTTTTTTTTTTTTTTTACAAATCTTTAAAGAATTCTACTAAGTTACTTTTAAGAATTAAATTAGTTTTACAATCCTAAGATAAACTTATACTTCCGTCGACTTTTTTTTTTTTTTAACCGCATAAATTTGTCATTTCTTATAAATTTATAATAAGAAAACTACTTAAGCAGTTAAGATTTTAGTAGTTTTAAGGTTTTTTTTGGGGTGAGGGAGGTGAAATAGTTGCTAAAGAATTTTTTATTTATTTATTTATTTTTTTTTTGGGGGGGGGGGGAGGGCATGTATATCGAAAAGCACCCCCCTCCCCCCCAATATATATATATATATATATATATATATATACATAACTTGTAAGGTATAAACAAAAAATGTAACACTTACAGTCGGCTGCAAAATTATTCGAGCACTAGCTAATAATTCCTATATTTAAAAGTACACTTAAGACTGTTTTGCTAAGTAAATCCTTGTCGAATCATGTTCTTAGACTGATTAAGAACATGACTCGACAAGGATTTATTTAACAAAGCTGTATTAAGTGTACTTTTTTTTTGGCAAGGATTATTGCTAGTGCTCGAATAATTTTGCAGCCGACTGTACATCCTTAAAATTTCTTAAAATATGTTATTTGAAAATTCTATATACCCTCTGAAATTTTCCCTCCAGAAACTCGTTTCACGTATAATTCATAAATACAACCATAACTTTATTTTCTTTAAGCTTCATTTCTTTATACGAGCATTGCTTGAGCTTTAATGTTATAGTATACGAAATATCTATATTCGTATACCAAATTCAATGATTACCTACAGGCAATGATACATTTCTTAAATTATATCAAATTTAGTCAAAAAATTATAGTCTTAAATTATATCAAAAAAAGTCCTCGCTAAATTTTAATGTGCTATAATTTATGACATTCCTATGCATTCGTTCAATACATGATCACAAAATATATCACCACCTTTTCAGCGAGACACCTTTGTTTTCTTTCAACGAGAAAAACTTTAATACAAGTATTGTTTGGATTTTTGTGCGTATTGCACGTTACATCAAATGAATTTCTTATGAAAGTAGAAATTTAACGTTATTGCCATTTCCTATAAATGTTTAAAGTCAAACTTAAATAGATTTTCATTTGTTCTTTTCATCATATTACAAAAACTACATGCTTATCGAATACGTTCTTAGTCAGTGTAAGAATAGGATTCGATAAGGATTTATTTAACAAAACCGTATGAAGTGTACTTTTTTTACATAGGAATTTTTGCTAGTGTTCGGACACTTTTGTTACCGACTGTAGTGTCATCCAATTACTGGAGGATCTGGCCTTTTCACTCGTCACATGACCGATGAAAATTATCCTCAATCTTCATTACCCTTTGAATACGAACTTTAGTATTGAATGAGCCATCTAGCCATATATATGCTCTAGGGTATTGGTTGCCAGCTGGTTGTCCGTAGACCATTAGTGGTCCGCGGCAAAATTTTATTGGTCTGCAGAGAAATCGTAAAATTTGAAATTTTTTAATCTTTTGTTATCATGAAAAACGGCAGTTTTTCTAGTGACGCAAGCGCAAAAACAAACGAACGCCACGACACTCAGCGGAAACGGAAAAACAAACGAAAACTTACTCTTGTATATTTCGGAGTAAAAAATAGTTCGATTTTTAAACTGAGTTATAAAAAAAACAAGAATTTTCCTAGGGAAAAGGGAGATGTCAGGCACATCAGATAAAAGCGATTAATATCATATATAAATTAAACTAAATTCGCTCGAGCCATATTCGAGAAAAAATTCTTACACATATAGTCCGTCCATTTATAACTTAAATGAGCCAATTCATATCTCGAAATATATTGCACGCAGAAATGTAGCGATTTCAGGGTAGGTAAGAAACCGCTGAAAGCCGACACTTAATATCTCAGGAAATATGGGAGGTTATGTTCTGATATTTTCAAAATAGACTTTCACCTTCTGTCTGATCCTACCCTGAAATCGCTACATTTCTGCGTGCAATATATTTCGAGATATGAATTGGCTCATTTAAGTTATAAATGGACGGACTATATGTGTAAGAATTTTTTCTCGAATATGGCTCGAGCGAATTTAGTTTAATTTATATATATGATATTAATCGCTTTTATCTAATGTGCCTGACATCTCCCTTTTCCATAGGAAAACTCTTGTTTTTTTTATAATTCAGTTTAAAAATCGAACTATTTTTTACTCCGAAAATACCGTGATGCGGCAGTTTCGCGGACGAATTTCTTCTCTTCCATCTGAAATACTGAATATCAAATAATCGTTTTGGCTCCATCTATCGGAAAGCGTCAAAAATAAACACACACACACACACAAAAAAAAAAAATTCTTTTTTTAATATATATATTAAATGAGTTATTTATTTAGGTACTTGTATTTTATATGACATTTGTTTATCAAAAATATTCTTTGTATTTACATTGTTTTCATGCTGATACGTTGTTAACTTTCAAAATTGGTTCTATTTTAAAAGGTGATTGCAACAACAAAAAATTTTTCCTTTATTTTCATGAAAATGACAAATAATATGATAATCATATGCAAATATTTGTAATTTTTTCAAAATTAGGTGATAAATCACTTAAACTACGGATTGAAAAAATTCTTAAAGCAGAATTTGAAAATAATTAATTTCCTCATTAAGTTTCTAGTATATATAATATATAAATTACAAAATGTTAAGCTATAATAAAATTTTGAATAGATTAAGATTTTTTTTAAATTAAATTCATAACAAACTATACTACTTAAATATTTACCAGTATAAAATTTTCACTTTTTAAAGATTTTTCTATTATTATTTATTTTTCTCTTTTAAATCAAATCTATACCTAAAAAATTATAATAAGAAATAAATATAAATAAGAAATTTTTGTCATTTTTGAAATGTACTATATTATGCCTTTGTAATGTTGCATGTGTCCATCTTTTTTATCACTTTTTTATAAATTTTGAAATTTTATTTAGTTTGTTATTTTGTTCGAGTATGACCTATAAAACAACACTTTTAATACAGTGTTATAACTCATTACCATGCTCCTTTAATTTTACGTTTTGATCATTAACCCCTAAAAAGTAATGATATCAATACAAAAAACCCTTAACGGGTTAAAAGTTTGTGACGCAGCACTGTACTTTATGGCTATAAGAATTAGAAATACGGGTCTTAAAAATAATGATATCAAATTTTCAGTGACGCTTTGATATTATTTAAATTATACATAGATTTTCTTATTTGAATTTGCTTTTTCCTTTTATTTATATTTACAGTGTAAACGTTATTTTCAACATAAAATAATATATAGCATTTACTCATTGATACCTTTCCATTCACATCTCTTATACTATGAAAGCATGTGTTTTAAAAGAAATTATATGAAATTCCAATAACGCAGTGGTGTTACATTAAGTGATTTGTTTTTAAATTTCTCTGCAATTATTTTGTTTTGCATATTAAAGTATATGTGCACATTGAAATATTGCTTTTAATTTTCAAATACGCTGTCAAATATATCACTTTCATTAAGCTTATATGTACTGAAATATATTTATTTCAATGAATTATTCTATCTTTTGCGTCACGCCATCCAAAACTGTAAGTAAAATATATGGAAATGTTTACTTTGTGTCATTTCATCCAAATAAATTGAAAATGCATGCAAATAGATATCGTGATGCAAAGAAAAAAACTGTGAAATTTTTTTCAGTTTTGGATGGCGTGACGCAAAAGATAGAATAATTCATTGAAATAAATATATTTCAGTACATAATATAAGCTTAATGAAAGTGATATATTTGACAGCGTATTTGAAAATTAAAAGCATTATTTCAATGTGCACATATACTTTAATATGCAAAACAAAATAATTGCAGAGAAATTTAAAAACAAATCACTTAATGTAACACCACTGCGTTACTGGAATTTCATATAATTTCTTTTAAAACACATGCTTTCATAGTATAAGAGATGTGAATGGAAAGGTATCAATGAGTAAGTGCTATATATTATTTTATGTTGAAAATAACGTTTACACTGTAAATATAAATAAAAGGAAAAAGCAAATTCAAATAAGAAAATCTATGTATAATTTAATTAATATCAAAGCGTCACTGAAAATTTGATATCATTATTTTTAAGACCCGTATTTCTAATTCTTATAGCCATAAAGTACAGTGCTGCGTCACAAACTTTTAACCCGTTAAGGGTTTTTTGTATTGATATATATATATACATATATATATAAATAATAGATATCGTAATAAAATTTAATCTTAAAATTTAGCAATTAATAGAACTAAAACAATAACAGCACACTAAAATATAGAACTGAATTTAACATAGAGGAAAGAATTACACAAAAAGTTGCGATATCGATTAAGAACCAATGAGTAACATGAAATACTTACACCGACCTGAATGATAATAAAAAAGGACCATTATACTTATGAGAGAGAAAAACATATAAAAAATCACAGAATTAATTGGATGTAAATGCTTAAAGTTAGAAGCATACTTTTCAAGGGGCGCATACTTCATAAAGCTGTGAAAACTGCAACGATTTCGTAAAATGATACAGCTATTTATAGCAATTTATATCATTTCACGCCCCGATCGATGCAGTAAGAACAACAAAGAATGAGAAATATGTGAAATATTAAATAAAAACAAAGATTAAATAAAGATTAATTAAAAACTTAATTGAAACCAATTGAAACCAATTGAAACCAAAGTGACATATATATATATATATATATATATATATATATATATGTATTATATATATATATATATATATTTTTTTTTTTTTCAATGTTTTAAAGAAATCTTTGTCTATGAATATGTGTGATACTCGCATAAAGGAATAAAAAGAAAGTCTCAATATCACATGCTACAGCCAAAACACATTTTTAATGTTTTTTTACAAGGTAATCCTAAACATTGTGTACTGTTTTCTTTAATGGTGTACTTTTTGTATTCGGGGAAACACTTTCATCAAATATGATAGAAAACATTCTTTTTACTCCGAAAGTTTCAGGATAATTCGTCAAATACTTTGAGACTGTTAAACATTAAAAAAAAAAAAAAAAGTATTGCCTTAATATTTGTAGACGATTTAGCATTTTAAAGATCATGAATTCGTGAAAAAATGCAAACTGAGAAAACTCAATTTAAAGACTTCAAATCTCTAAAATATCTACGAACTAGTATGATGACTTTCCACATGACTTTCTTCTATATGATTTTACACAAAATTCATTCAATACATATTATTTATTATATTATTAAATTGTTTTCCACTATAAATGTAGACGATTTTTATCTGACATAGTTATACATATCACTAAATGCCGAAAGAAAGTCAATTTTTTTGCAATTATCAGAAGAAATACGATTTTTTTTTCGTTAAAAGATTTAAAAAAAAATCGATAATTCTGTTTTAAATTATCACAGATCTATAGTTAAACCATTCGATTTAAAGGTACTGATAAGATCTTTCGAATGAAACCCATATTGAAAATTTACTCCCCCAGGGGGGGGGGAAACATTGCTCCCACATGCACAAAAATTTTTTTCTGGTTAACTACTACTATTATCAATAATTCATATTAATTTTATTGTCACACTTTTAAAATAACTCTCATTATATGCATTTATACTAAACTTTGTCCTATACTGCCATGCTAAAATTTAGAAAAAATGCGATGACAGTGCCACCTGTTGAGCGATTGATCCTCAAATCTAATCAGCACCAGTTTATGTCAGGGTCCAACTCAATACCAAGTTTGATTAAATTTCGTTCAATGGTTCGTGAGATACAGCGCCCACAAAATTTGTTATACACACACAGACTGATATACAGACAGACTGACAGTTATTTTCTGAAAAACAGTCAAATCGTGTTCAGAACATCCGAAAACGTGTAAATCCATCGAAAACTTGAGTTCGAAAATTTTATTAATCCAATACTTTCTCTATATATACATATAGAAGAAAGTAAAAATCCATAGAAATGTTGCCTGAATATACATTTTATTGAACAAACCTAATCTAGTTCAATTCATAGATATTAAATGGAAATAGAAGCTCGTATATCAAACACACTTCAGCAGTGCTGTCATAAGGTGCCAAGCCACCTTAATTTTATAAATTAAGGAATTTAATACATACGGAACAGATTAAATAAATAAATTTTTGCTCAGTTAAGTGTTTTCAGAAAAACTTAATTTTAATTTAACGGGTTATTACTTTCGAACCTTTCCCATTTCCTGGCTGTTTCTGTGAAATGTAAATGTTATGTACCACTTTTGCCATTAAAAGGCAATTATTAAATTGCATTAAAGTACTAAGATCTACTTTAAGCCACTGACTTATTTTAAAATGAATGCAAATAGTGTATGGGAAAAAAAAAAAAAAAAAAAAAAAAAAAAAAAAAGAAAGGGAGAAGAGTAAGGTTCGATTGCTTGACTTAGAGGTCTGCACAGGCCGGAATTTTGAGCCCCGGGCCCGGCCCGTACGATAGCTTTGCTTACCCGGCCCGGCCCGGTATGAAATTAAAAAATTCGGCCCAGCTCGTTTTTTTTTTGCCAGTGTACGGCCCGGCCCGGACAAAAAACGATAAAACCACGCCCGACCCAATTCAAAAATATGAAAAAAAAAAAAAAAAAAAAAAAAATGCATGCCTTTCTATGAAAAAGATTTTTAGTATGTGTTTTGCAGAGGTTTTATATAGCGAAGCAATAGAATCTTCTTTAACAAAATTGCTGAACTTTTACAAGATAATTATATAAAAACAAATGTTCATTATTACAGACGTACAGAAGGCACAAAGACAGACAGAAAGTCAAATCGAAAATATTAGCACTCATCAAACAATATAGGACGGTATTTAAAATGGTTATTACTACTAAAAATGCACGTTCAACCATTTCCTCTTATGTACCGTAATGTATATACAAATCTTTCATCTGATCCGGTAAACAAAATTTAATGGTAATTCAACCATATTAAATAGAAAAGAGGCTTTTGTACATGCTAAAAATGATGCTACTTTCATTCAGTGCACTGGAGAAAAGAAAAGGGAGTTTAGAGTAAAAGGTATAGCGGCAGGATTTTTATAGCCTTCATACCACCTAAACTCTTCAGACCATAGGGCACAAAGCCTTATACACAGTAATGTATCTTTCTTTTGTTTGTACATGTACGGAAACTAGTAGTGACATGCATACTATTTTGAATAGGAAACCATTTAATATTATTTGAAATAAAATATATTAATTTCGAGACATGCTAAAAATATTTGCGGAAAATCAGATCGCGAGCAGACAGACTGATAAGCAATTAAATTGAAGTTACATACTTTTTGTAACAAAATTAAATTTTATGTGATATAACAGCCTGTAAAATTATGTGAAATAAATGACTGAAGAAATATTTTACCATTTTCCTTTTTCGTTGGTTAACGAGGAAACCAGAAAAAGATTTGGGCCGACACGGCCTGGAATAAAATACACAAAATAATTGAGCCCGAGCCCGAGTCCGGCCTGAGCTTGCAAAAAATATTAAGCCCGGGTCCGGCCCAGCCCGAGAACAAATTGAAAAATTCGGCCCGAACCCTGCCCGAGGGCCGGGCTGGGCTCGGGCTCTGGCCGTAAGCCCGGCCCGTGCAGTTCTCTAGCTTGACTACCCTTACAGAAAAAAAAAATAAGCTTTTTTTTTTTTCTTCTTTTACTACTTGTTTGCAAGTTTTATTAGAGAGATTGTCCTATTCACATATTACAACTTTAGAGATCATTTAGAACTCATCGAGTAGAAAGTTGGGAACTAAACTTCTGTCCGACATTACACTGCATAAAAAAAAGTAGACGGACACTTCTTTACAATTTTTTAAAACCCCGTCTTTGTTTAATAGGAAATGTCAAGTAAAATTCTTTAACATGTTTATACTTATCAATCTTCATATTTTTGACAGACAAATAAAAATATTCAATGATTTATAATTTTAATATAGGGAAATGCAGAAAAGAGAAAAGATATATATTTGCACAATATTTTTTTTTTTTTTTAAGTAGACGGACACTGGTCAAAAACTGCAATTATCTAAGTGGGTGTTTTTTGCGGAATACCAGTTTTGCATGGACATGTACATGTGGCATTTTGCCAATTGCTAACGTGCTTGACAAGATGGTTGTACATAGTTAAATTTCTTGGAGATGAAAGCGCCATGCCACGAGGAATTCCTCTAACTGATTACCAGAAAGGACAGATTATAGTGCAGAAAAATGTTAATAAAGGAGTTGGAGAAATTAGTAGGCTACTTCTAATAAGCAAAAGTAGCATCATAAATTTTCTATGTGCTCCTGAAGCCCATGGCATAAAGAAAAAAAGTGGCCGGCCAAAGAAACTTTCGCTTAGAGACCAAAGAAAAATTTTTACTGAGCTGAAAAAAACTGCAGCATCAATTCCCAGAGTTCGAATAAGCACAGGAATTACTAACGTAACTTCTCAGACAATTTATAACTACATTAAGCACCCAGAGCTCTTTCAATATAAGAAGAGAAAACATCATCCATGCTGGAAGGATCACCACGTGACAGAACGCCTACAGTGGGCTCAAAACAATATGTCTTGGACTATAGAATGGATATCTGCAGTTTTTTCAGATGAGAAAAAATTTAATTTAGACGGCCCAGATGGATATCAATATTATTGGCACAGTTATAGAGAAAGAAGACGAAGTGTACTCTACTCGGCAAGTTGGTGGTGGTGGCGTGATGGTGTGGCTAGATGTTGGCTATGGTGGAAGGACAAATTTAGTGTTCCTAAGTAAGAAGCAGACTCACAAAGTTTATATTGAAACACTAAGCATTGAGCTTTTGCCATTTGCATGTGATCTTGGAGGAGAAAACTGGATTTTTCAACAAGGTGGAGCGCCAATACACACCGCTAACAACGTTAAAAAATAGTTTCACGAGAACAACTTCAATGTTTTACCCTGGCCAGCCAAGAGTCCGGATATGAATCCTGTAGAAAACATTTGGGCTATACTTGTTCATAAACTTTATGAGAGTGGACGCCAGTATGAATCAATTCATCAGCTCAAAGAAGCTCTTACCAACATTTGGGAAATTTTCTGTCAAGAAAAAAGATTTAGAATCTCATTCATTCGATGCCTAACAGAGTATACGAACTTATTAAAGCAAATGGGAGACGAACCCCTTACTAAAAACGTTTTATTTTAGAGATACAAGATGTGTCCGTCTACTTTTTTTAAGAAAAAATACAGTGCAAATAGGCCCCATTTTTGTTTTTTGAATTTTTCCACTACATAATTCAAAAGGATTGAATCTATATCCAAATAATAATAATATATGATGTCTCAAGAATATAATTATATTAGAGAAATGAACCTCATATTTCTAATTAAAGAAATAAACGACTTTAAAGTATTACAAGTAAGTGTCCGTCTACATTTTTTATGCAGTGTATGTAGTATAAATGTAACCCTAAATTATTGGCAAATATTTTCTAATTTGAATCACATTAAATAGTTTTGTTTTGGTACGCTAACCGTTTTCTACATGTTAAAATACTCAATATTGAAATATTGTTTGGAATAACTCATTTGGAATTTGGTCTGAACATATCAAATCTTATTTGCGTTTAATGAGATGTTTTTAATAAAACACGTATTTGAGGTTAAGCTGTTTGAATTTGGGCAATATTGCATTAAGTACTAGTTTGTTAAAACTAGCTTAATGAAGATTAAGTTCTTAATTTTGAAGTCAGTATTCTTCGCATTTTTTTTTTTTTTTTTTTTTTTTTTTTGCTTTGACAAGACAATCCGTTTTTGCTACATGACAATTTAAAATACCGAAAGAATTTATAGATTTGTTAGTAGAAGTACCGCCAACTTTATTTACTTAATTTCCTCTGGAGAAACATTTCGTAAGTATTGACATAAAATTTATTCACATAAAATACAATAATACAGAAATGTTCAATTTAAAAAATATTTAAATACATGTAATTATTTACAATAAGGTCATTGCCAGCACCATGATTAATAATGTAATGCAGATCATTGCCATCATATACTTTAAGATTTCCGTTTGATGTTGCATTTTTTTCTGGCTATGTCTGGTCTTTAGTGCACCAGCAATGCGGTCGTCTGCAGTCATGAGAGCATTTCGAGCTCCCTTCCATGAGTTTGGCCCAGTCAGCCTATACTGGTATGGGAAGCAAGGTCCAACAAAGCATTGATAGAAGAGCAGAGGATCGTCGAAAAACATCGAGAAAAGGTTTGGCTTAACTCCAGCTAGGCTGGCTAACTCATCCATATAATTAATCCAATCCGTTTGAATTGTGTGACGAGGACCAGAGAAATATCGCTTTTGCCTTTCTATCTCCTTTCGTTTAATATCCTCCAGCATCTCTTCTTCAGAAGGTAATTTTATTTTGCCTAGAAAGGAAGATTTACCATATTAGTATCATCAGCAAAATGAGATTTATACAATGGACAATATTCCTCCTTTGGGTTCGAGACTATAGGAAATCAGCTGTTTTCGGAAAACAATCCTCAACTCTACCATAGCAAAGCATTGTGGCCTGCAAATTTTTATCTTGCAATATTATTTATAAGAGTTACAGATTATATGAAACTGAAGTAAGCGTGATATAGTGATATCTTTGCTTTGTTTTTAATCCAGTTTTTGTAATATACTTTAATATTAATCAACATATGTAATATTAAAAGTTGCTATGTGAACTGTGGCGATGTTAACAAATTCAAATGGATGTTCCATTTAATAAATTCCTTTATTAAAGTGATTGAAATTCCAATTATTTAAGATTTGATGTCTATATCCAATGTAATCACTGACATCTTTTTTCTATTTATTAATTTGTAATGTGATTTGTTTGTAATCTTTAATTTTGTTCGCAGTATGCTTCGCTATTTTCGTTTTAAACATTGACATTAGTTTCATGATTCATAAGTGATGATTGATTTACTTTTTACGCATTTTTTGATGTGTTTAATTTTTATTATCTTTTATTCATTATATATATATATGTGTGTGTGTGTGTGTGTGTAAAATGTTCTGCAATTTTACGATATGGAATAGTCTTAACTTTACCATTCGATTCAATTGTTTACATTTCTCTTTTGTTCTTGTTTGAACAGATATCCGATTATTAAGTTTCACTGGCGAAATATTTAGACTGGAAAATGTTATGAGTAACAATAAAACGGCATCTTGAATCTAATTTGTTTACAAAATATCGGCCACGTGTTCGCCGATTTTGCCTACTGTGACGTCACAGGAATATTGTCCATTTTACCTTCAAATTAAAAGCACTTATGTTTGCGATTCAATAGAATTCAGCAAGCTGAAAAATTAGCTAGAAAAGCGTCTCAAAATTTATTACTATTTAAATTCTGTTGGCAGCCGAAACTTAAGCTTTCAGATAGGAGCCATTCAGTTAAAAGTTAGTAAACAAATTTACAGTTTTATATAATAAAATATACCTCAGACTATTGTAAATACAAAATTTGACATTTTAACTGATAAAAACTCAAATTTATTGTTAATAGATGAATAGGATATTTAAACAAAAACATTAAGATCTAATTGTTTTTATTCTAAATTTTTAAACACGGTCGTTCATCAGGTGAGGAAAGTAGGCTTCAGTGCAATGTGAAAGCAACAACGCAAAAAGTTGGCTATGAACACTAAAATACAATCTTCAGTTTTGGTGCTAGTCTTCGGAGGAGGAGGTTTCATTAAAAAGTAACTCAAAAATTTTATTACAACAAAAGTTTATACGAGAAATTTCCAGGCATCGAAATAAAACTTAAGACTTAAAACTTGTTTTATCGGCTTTCATGTCTAATGACTGAAAACATTCAGAATGGTAACATTCAGGAAACTAAGTCCCCAGAAAATTTGATTTGTTAATTTTTTTTTTTTTTTTTTTTCTTACATGTAAAATTGTCAATGGATATTTAAAAATTTTTATGTGGAAAATATGTATTGTTGCATACTAGAGGTTCGTGAATTGTCTGTGAAAGACTAATCTTGCAGAGGCTCAAGTTTATTTACAGAATTTTGCAAAAGATTACAAGTCTGTAAACAATATCAACTTCTGTTTCACCAGAAAACAGCATAAACAACAGCTGGCAACATCAAAATCGCAGGATAAATTGTGCCATAGCATTAACACGCATCAATTGGCTGTAATCCAACAGTAACAAGAGACTCCGTCAAGATCTTTTAACAGTAGCTCTGACTGCAATGTCCGGATCAGGATCTCGTACAACCTATTAATCGAAAATTTTATAGTAACTTCTCAACTTGTCTAGTTAGAGCTTATACATTCGAAATATCAATAATAAGGATTATCTGGCAAAGGTCACTAAAAGTGGCCAAGGAGAGCTAAAGTCGCCAAATTTGGCACCAAGTCCATTACCTGCCCTGGTGAAGTTCAACTTTATTTTTTAACACTTTCCAACAAGGTTGAAAAGTGTTTATGACTTGGGTTTGTCTGTCTGTCTGTCCGCGCTTTAACTCCCGTAAATATTTATGGAATTTCTTGAAACTGATATATGTTATTCAAGTTCACTATCTGATGTTCCCTTTTGAAAATGGAGTTTATACCTTTACTGGTTTGTGTACAGGGACACCCGAAAGTAGTTCAAAGCATTGTGTTCTACGAGAGGTATTTCTATAAATCGTATTTTCATACCTTTACTGTACACATATCCTAATGAAATTGAAATATGTTATTCCAGTTCACTATCGGATGTTCCCTGTTGAAAATGGAGTTTATACCTCTACTGGTTTGTGTACAGGGGCACCCGAAAGTATTTCAAAGAATTGTGTTCTATGAGAGGTATTTCTATAAATCATATTTTCATACCTTTACTGCACACATATCTTAATGAAATTGAAATATGTTATTCCAGTTCACTATCGGATGTTCCCTGTTGAAAATGGAGTTTATACCTCTACTGTTATTTATATGCACAAAAGAATGATTTACATAGAATATAGCATGATTAGCATTAGATTTACAGGGTGACACAAAAATATTCTGTTATATTAAGAGCTATTATTAAAAATTTGCTAGAATTCTACTTTCGTTTACATTAAGCGTTTTTAACACTTCCTAACAATTTTTAAGTGTGAATATGATGTCAATTTGTGTATCTGTCCGTCTGTCTGTCTTCCCGCGCTCTAACTCCCGTAAATATTTATGCAATTTTTTGAAACTGATATATGTTATTCCAGTTCACTATCGGATGTTTCCTATTGAAAATGGAGTTTATACCTCTACTGGTTTGTGTACAGGGACACCCGAAAGTATTTCAAAGTATTGTGTTCTATGAGGGGTATTTCTATAAACCATATTTTTATACCTTTACTGTACAATATCTTCATGAAATTGAAATATGTTATTCAAGTTCATTATTGGATGTTTCCTATGTAAAATAGATTACATACCACCACTAGTTTATGTACAGAGACACTCAAAAGTACTCCAAAGCATTGCGTTCTTCGTGAGATATTTCTATAAATCAAATTTTAATAACTTTACTTTCCACGAAGTTTTAGGAAATTGAAAAATGTTTTTTATATGCACAAAAGAATGCTTTGCATAGAATATAGCATGGTTACCATTAGATTTACAGGGTGACACAAAAATATTCAGTTATATTAAGAGCTATTAATAAAAAATTGCTAGAATTGTACTTTCGTTTACATCAAGCGTTTTTTGACACTTTCTATCATTTCTTTAGTGTGAATATAATTTCAATTTGTGTATATGTCTGACTGTTCTTCTGTCCGTCTGTCTGTCTCTCTGTCTGTTTTTCTGCGCTCTAATTCCCGTAGATATTCATGGAATTTCTTTAAACCGATATATTTTATTGAAGTTCACTTATCGGATGTTCCCTATTGAAAATGGAATGGATACCTCTTCTGGTTTGTGTACAGGGACACCCAAAAATATTCGAAAGCATTGTGTTCTATGAGAGGAGTTTCTATAAATCATATTTTAATACCTTTAATGTATAGAAACTTTAATGAAATTTTAATATGTTATTCAATTCCCTATCGTATGTTTCCTATGTAAAGTAGAGTACATTTCTAACTGGTTTGTGTACAGGGGCACTTGAAAGTACTCCAAAGCATTGTGTTATATGAGAGTTATTTTTATAAACCAAATTTTAATAATTTTATCTTCCACAAAGCTTAATTCAATTGAAATATATTATTCGTATGCACAAAAGAGTGTGCCTTCTATGTAATATGGTATGGTTTACATTAGATTTACAGGGCCACACAAAAATAATGAGTTACATTAAGAGGTATTAATAAAAATTTGCTGGATTTGCATTTTTGTTTACATGAGCGTTTTAACACTTTCTTATAATTTTAGTGGGAATATGACTTCAATTTGTGCATCTGTCTGTCCGATTGTCTACCTTTCTATTTGTTTGTCTCTAGCTCCTATCATCCGTGAATATTTTGAGAATTTTTTAAAAATGATACACTTATGTTCCCTATTGAAAATGTCATTAATAGGTCCTATACAACTAGTTTGTTTACAGGGACAACAACAATAAAAAAAAGCCAATGTAACGTTTTAGGACAGAATTTTTTTTTAAATTATATTTAAAAAACCTTCTACTACAAAAATCTTAAAAACATTGACATGTATTATTAATATTCTAAAATATTGTTTTGATAGAATATGATATGATTAACTTTTAGATTTACAGGGCTACAGTAAAATATTCAGGGAGTTTAAAAACTGTAATTATAATCTAACGGCTGCATTTTCTTTTGCGTTAAGACTTTTTAACACTTTCCAAAACGCCTAAGAGTAATTTTAAAATCAATTAGTGTATCTGTATGTTTTTCAGTCCTTCTGTCTGTTGTGCGATAATGTAGGCAAAGAATATTAATAGTTATTCGATACAACAATTGCGTACAGTTGGAAAGTGTTACTAATCAATGCGTACTGCATGATTTTTCTTTCTTGTTTCTTAAGGAAAATGAGCTATTTTAACTCGAAAACAAGCTAGAAATGCAAAAATTAACATTTTAAACCTGACTAATTCTCCTTTGAAAAAAATGACGAAAATAACTTCTGTTTACGAATTTTTAACAGCATACCTGCCAACTATCTCAATTTAAGATGCCTTTTCCACAGTCTTCTTAGAGTAATTTTGTACTTATTTAATCGTAACTGCATTTAGAGATAATTACTCTATAAAAATAAAGTGGTGCGGGGAAAAGAGAGAGTATTAAATATCTTCCGATCCATAATTAGGATGTTGGTGTGTATGTAACAGTATATAAAAAGTGTTTACAGAAGATTATGTATCACTTCTGTGAATTATCACAAGCCAAATATTTCAGCAATTATAGCTGCTGTCTTAACCTGTCTATAGAGCAAGTGTACTTCCCTTAGAAAATATAAATTCAACATCACGTAAGATTCCTTTTATTACAGCAGCCCTAACACACTTGTCCCCAATACATCTTGAAGGTGTCCACAGGATATCCATCGACGTCCTTTTCATTAATAAGACATCCTAAGGATGTTATTTGGAGAAGATGTGTCGTTAGGGAAGGAACTTTAAAAAGAAAGCTTGTTACGAAACTTGCCATTATTTTTACTGATACTTTAAAAACTCGCTAGCTCTTTACACAACATTTCATTAATTTCTCATTAAAAATTCTCATTAAAAATTTGAAAAAGTCAGCTGGCGGGTCCTGGCTTTCGGAGACTCACCAGAAAAGTAATGGACACTATTTCTCAAAAACTAACGCACAAAACTAATGGAAATTTTGCTCATTTCTTCAAAATAGAATTGACTAGTGCTTGAATGTAGTATTGTCTTAACGCAACTAGTTTTACAAGGGTATACGTGGGAGTAAATATAGTTTGTTTTTGCATACAACTTTGCCAAAAATTAAAATTTTTATTTAAAAAATCTTTTGTTCATGCACTAATCAATTCCGATTTGAAGTGTTCAAAGTTTCAATAAGATCAGTGCATCTATTTTAGAAAGATCGTGTTTAGCGCTTTTAGGATTCCCCCAAACCAGGGGTAAAAACACCTTTTTATTCATAAACACAGAGATAGTGAAACTACCTAAAATACTTTTCAATAGGAAAATGTATATATAGATTATAATATTGAACATTTTGAATCAGTGTGACTTTCAGTTTGTAAGAAAAACTTGGCCACCACATGATTTTTCTTCCATATATTTTCCAATGCAAATTCACTCAGTAAAAATAATTTATTAAAATCATTATTTAATAAAATTATCTTCCATGATAATGCAGTACGATTTCCATATTAGAGAAGTAGTATAATACTAAATAACCAAAAAAATTTCATTTTATTCTCGATATTACATTTTTTTTTTTTTTTTTTTTTTTTTGTTAAAAATGAAAAAAAAAAAAAAAAAAAATCGATAACTTTGTTTTAAATTATCGCAGATCGATGGTTCAACCAGTCGTTTTAAAAGGTATTGGCGAGCTCTTTTGAACGATACCCATCAGGAAAATTTATGCCCCTCGAGGGGGACTTCCCCCCCTAGGGGGAGGCGAGATTCTTATATATACAAAAAATTTTCCCAGTTGACTATCTATATTATAAATAATTCTTGTAAATTTCATAATGATTATTAAAAAATGATTCTCTTTATGGATATTTATACAAAATCTGTTCCGATACCACCATGTTAAAAATTTAGAAAAAGTGGGAGGGCAACGCAACCTGTAAGACAATTTTTACTAAAAGTTGATAGGCATTAATTTAGGTCAAGGTATAACTACATACCAATTTGTATGAAATTCTGTGCAGTAGTTCCTGAGATACAGTTGTCACAAAATTTTGTCACACACACATTTTCTAAAAATGAACAAATCGTGTTCTACAGCTCTCAAAACGTGTGAATCCATCAAAAACCCGGTCGAAATTTTTTACGAATCCAATACTTTCTTCTATTGAATATAGAAGAAAGTAAAAATCGTAAAATGTTATGATTCCAATTGACATCACAAGGGTTAAAGGAAAACTTAACGGTTTGTTATCCCCCTCCCCCACACACACACAACCTTCTCTTCTATTTCAAACACTGACACTACATCGCTTGCGAACAAAATGCAACAAATTAAGAGGACTCTCTACTTATCGTCAACGGAAGCCAAGGCTAATAATACTCTATGGAGAATTTTGCCCATAATAATTCATTAACTAATACATATTTTTAAATTCTATTTTCACATTTATAAAATACACAACTATTAAACAGTTTATCGCTTTCTAAAATTTGATTTTTTAAATTTTTAATATTTTATTCTGAGGTTGTAAAATACGAATTTTCACAATGTGAAATTTTGCATTTTTGGAACTTAAAAATAAAATATCAAAAATTTAAAAATTCAATTTTCAGAAAGCGATAAACTGTTAAGCAGTTGTGAATTTTCTAAATGTGAAAACGAAATTTAAAAATATGTATTAGTTACCGAATTATAACGGGGCAAAATTTTTCATAGAATGACATTGACTTCAGCCTTCGGAGACGATAAGTAGAGAGTCCTCTTAAGCCCATTTTGAATATTCTCATAAACTAGAATATATATTTTTACCACAAATATGTAAGGCGTAGACTCTCGACTGTAGTTCCGAAATTGGTATGAGAGGTCCCAGAGGTTGTGCCAAGCCGATTAATACCAAACTCTTGTGCTTCAGTTTGGGTGGAAATGCATTCTGGAACAGTTCTACTTTGTTGTCTTCCACCCACACGATATCTTTACTGAGGTAAGGAAAATATATCTTGTAGCCAGTTGCTAATACTACTTCGTCGACAGGTATTTCTTCGTCTTCACCTTCGAAGATTATTCCTTTGGCAGTGAACTGTTTAATATCACCTAGAAGACAAAATTTTAATTTTTAATCAAAGACACATTTACGAATAGTGTGAAAGAAATTAAGTGAATTAAAACACAATTTACAATTTTAATATTAAATGTAAATATATTAATATTTACATGTTCTTGTAAATACAATTTAAAAGAATACAATTTGTATTTTGAATACCGTAAACTAATATATTAACAAAAATTTATGAAAGACGTCTTCCAAAAAAGTTTTATAGCTTACTCTGAATATGAAAATGGTCAAACATGTTCTATCCAATTTCTTTTTTTCAACTTAAGGGGGAGAGGAAGGTATAGTGCTTTGACTATCCTTACGGGATGGGGGTCATTATGGTTCAACTTTAATACTTCGTTTCTTCCAGACCACTATGAATTTTGGGATTTGTTCAGTAAATGTTACAATTAGCTAATTTTGGGTTAATCTCAAATCTACAAATATGAAGGAATACTAGCTGTTAAAGTGTTATGTAGAGAACACAACTTAGGGACAAGTTTTGTAAACTACCAGTTGTATCGATATTTTGGGCGATTTTTCATTATTACTTAGAAATATATTTTTCTTTAATTATGAATTCTACCATCACCAGTTAAAAAGAAAAAAAAAATCTAATTTAATATTTAAAAATTTTGAAAGAAAATGCCAATACATTATGCTTTTACAAGTATCTTATCACCAGAAATAATATATCAGCTAAATTTGTTTCATAGATTAACTAAAATTCGTCCGAAGTTTCAATGCTTTCGTATTATTTTTATGGTACACTTCTATTAGAAAAATAGCTACGCTTATGAGTGCGAATAAATTGCCAACCATTTATCTAAAAAATTGTTTGAAACGTAGTTAGATAATTACTGAATATATCCAAAACTTTCATTTCTTTAAATTTATATCAACTCTAAGGATACACAAAGAAAACTTAAAATATTTTTAAATGATACCAATTTTAGTTTTAGCGGTACTAGTGAAAAGTTTGGAAATTTAACATACAGGAGATCAGAAAATATTTAACAGAAATCTAAAATTTTAACGTTTAAAAATAATTTATGCTTGACTTAGCCCCTGGTAATGCTTTATATCATTAAGATATTCTCCTGCGAGATTCTAAATTTCCTATGATTGCACAAAATTTCCGTGTCTCAAGCCGCACATATAAACCCATGAAATCAATAAGTAAATTTTTGAATTATATTGTAATACTTATTTTCATGTCTGACCACTAGTATAACTCATTCAGGCAAGTCTTATTTAAAATCAATACTGGACTCTTCCGAAATTATGAGTATTATTAATTCTACAATGTGCGGTATTTTAAATATCGCAAGGAATAAAAACATTTTTTAGAATTTAGACTCTTAATTTTAATTATTCAAAATGTTTGCGATCTTTAGGAACGAGTGTTAGACCAAACAAAGAGCGAGCTCAGCCGTTAGGTGTTACTATTAAACAATAAATCTAAAGTAAATTGCGCATTTGTTTTTAATACGTGTTTAGCGCAGTAGGCCTATATAATGGTGTTACACACTGCATCAATTTCTGTGAGTAAAGTTTAAAGAAATTTTAAGATTAATATGTAAAAGTTGTTTACAGTAGCGTTTTAGAGCAACACGGAAAGTGCGACTTGCCGTTCATAGAAAAATGTGACGGACGTAAATGGTTAAGATCACAGGATTCTCAAATGTGTTGTGCATTTGCAGTATCTCATTTGAATCACGAAATTAATTTTTTTAAACAAATTTAACGATTACGTTTGATCCATTAACCAAATGTAAATATTCATTCTAAGTAAATTGGAGTGTAAAGGTCGATATTTTTTTACTTACCAACTATGTGAAAAATACCAGAGCCGGGAATCGAACCCGGGCACTTCCGCTTAACGCACGGATGCTCTACCACTGAGCTACCCTGGCTGACAACCAGCTAGGCATTTCTCACATAATATTCGTTGGCCAAGTCACCGTGTCTGCAAACGCAGCTGTATCAAGTGACAATATTAATCGCAGCACAACTCCATAGACCACGAAATTTCAATTTAGTTTATTCATGAATTCATCAACCGTGAATATTCATTTTAAGTAAATTGGAGTGTAAAGGTCGATATTTTTTTACTTACCAACTATGTGAAAAATACCAGAGCCGAGAATCGAACCCGGGCACTTCCGCTTAACGCACGGATGCTCTACCACTGAGCTACCCTGGCTGACAACCAGCTAGGCATTTCTCACATAATATTCGTTGGCCAAGTCACCGAGTCTGTGTATCAAGTGACAATATTAATCGCAGCACAACTCCATTAACCACGAAATTTCAATTTAGAAATATTTATTCATGAATTCATCAACTGTGACTATACATTTTAAGGAAATTGGAGTGTAAAGGTCGATATTTTTTTACTTACCAACTATGTGAAAAATACCAGAGCCGGGAATCGAACCCGGCGAACTTTACACTCGAAAAAAATATCGAACTTTACGCTCCAATTTACTTAAAATGAATATTCACGGTTGATGAATTCATGAATAAATATTTCTACATTTCCAAATGTAAATATTTCATACAATTTGTTATTTTAACCAATAGCGGTTTTTAAATTTGACATGTTTCAGATTAAAAAAAATACTCGACCTATTATTAGACCACACATTATGTGTATAGATAAATATCCGATTTAGGGGCGGACGTAGCAAGTCTACTAGGACATCTAGTCTAACTTTTTGAAAGAATTAATATTCAAAGCTGATGCAGAAACGCGATTCTCTTTTCACCGATCTGTTAAAAAAAAAAAAAAAAAAAAAGAAAGAAAGAAACATGCAAAATTATCTCCATTTTTTACTTTCCGAACACTATAGTGAGGAAAGCATTGTAATCATGTCAAAAATCCGAATTTGAGATTTTGATATTTCTATACGTTTCGAGGTGCCCCGAGTCCGTTTTCACTATTTTTGCGATGATGTATGTTGTAAATGGACACTTCTTGGACGTGAAATTCTTTGTGAGTGGTCAGAGACAATCAAGGAAAATCACAGTTAGTCCCAAATCATTTATTAACATTTCGATTATGGGACACATCACAAATTACGCATGACAAATATTAATGAAATCGATGATATATGTACAATGAATATATTTTACAGTTCAGGTTTACATTTCGTTTATAACTACCGCTCTTCATCCACCAACCTTCAGCCATCGTCTCTCGAGATGTACTTCCCTCCCCGAGAGCTGGGTTGCCATTCTTATTTGTGGCGGCGCAGGTTTGCCAGATTTGGCGCAACCTACATATGTATGTGTGTGTATGCATGTGTGTATGTGAGTGAACACGCTAGCGTCTAAACGCTTTGTTCGAATAAGCTGAAAGTTGGTACGTATATTGTAAGTCACCATAGTACGAACCTTATTGATTTTGGTGAATCTAGCACTTACAGTTTTTTACAGGGACACAAAGAAAAATTCTTTATCATTATGGCCTATGAGACCAAAATCTTAAAAGTGCGATAGCATGTAAACGCCTTATTCAATTGAGCAAAACATTTATACACATATTATAGGTCACAGATACTCAATCTGTATAGATTTTGCAGAATCTAGCACTTATAGTTTTTTTTACAGGGACACAAAGAAAAATTCTTTATCATTATGGCCTATGAGACCAAAATCTTAAAAGTGCGATAGCATGTAAACGCCTTATTCAATTGAGCAAAACATTTATACACATATTATAGGTCACAGATACTCAATCTGTATAGATTTTGCAGAATCTAGCACTTATAGTTTTTACTTTCCGAACACTATAGTGAGGCAAAGTATTGTAATCATGTCAAAAATCCGAATTCGAGATTTTGATGTTTCTATACGTTTCGAGGTCCAACGAGTCCGTTTTCACTATTTTTACGATGATGTATGTATGTGTGTGTGTATGTATGTGTGTATGTATGTGTGTATGTATGTGTGTATGTCTGTGAGTGAACACGCTAGCGTCTAAACGCTTCGTTCGAATAAGCTGAAAGTTGGTATGTATATTGTAAGTCACCATAGTACGAACCCAATAGATTTTGGTGAATCTAGCACTTATAGTTTTTTTACAGGGACACAAAGAAAAATTCTTTATCATTATGGCCAAGGGACCAAAATCTTAAAAGTGCGATAGCATCTAAACGCCTTATTCAATTGAGCAAAAACTTCATACACATATTATAGGTCACAGATACTCAATCTGTATAGATTTTGGAGAATCTAGCACTTATAGTTTTTTTTACAGGGACACAAAGAAAAATTCTTTGCCAAATTTTTAAAAGTGTGATAGCGTCTAAACGCCTTATTAATCTCAGCAAAGAATTTGTACACATGTTATATGTCACATTTGAACCAACTGTATAGATTTTGGTGAATCTAGCACTTGCAGTTTTTTTACAGGGACACAAAGAAAAATTCTTTATCTTTATGGCCTATGAGACCAGCGATAGCATCTAAACGCCTGTTTCAATTGAGCTGAAAATTTGTATGAATATTATAAATCACTGTTGCACTAACTATAAGCATTTTGGTGAATCTAGCATATATAGATTTTTACAGGGACACAACGAAAAATTCTTTATCATTCTGATCTAAGGGCTCAAAGTTCAGTAGCGTTAAATAATCATCAAACCTCGTGTGTTATATGGAGAAAAATACTCAAACACTCTGTTATGGTTTTCTCTTTTTTGTTTGTTTAGCAACTCCTCTTTCTTTATTTTATCTACAAAACTGTTAGTTACTCAATGTTCGGAAAGTCGAGTGGAGTCACTCCAGATTTTTTTTACAGGGACACAAAGAAAAATTCTTTATCATTATGGTCTATGGGGCCAAATTATTAAAAGTGTGATAGCATCTAAACGCCTTATTAATCTGATCAAAAAATTTGTACACATGTTATAAGTCACAGTTGCACCAACTGTATAGATTTTGGTGAATTTAGCACTTACAGTTTTTTTTACAGGGACACAAAGAAAAATTCTTTATCATTATGGCCTATGGGACCAAATTTTTAAAAGTGCGATAGCATCTAAACGCCTTATTCAATTGAGCTGAAAATTTATATAAATATTATAAATCACTGTTGCACTAACTATAAGCATTTTGGTGAATCTAGCATTTATAGGTTTTTACAGGGACACAACGAAAATTTTCTTTATCATTATGATCTATGGGCTCAAAGTTCAGTATAGCGTTCAATAAAACATCGTGTAATATATGGAGAAAAATACTCAAACATTCTATTATGGTTTTCTCTCTTTTGTTTGCTTTAATAACTCCTCTTTCTTTATTTTATCTACAAAACTGTTAATTACTCAATGTTCGGAAAGTCGAGTGGAGTTACTCCAGATTTTTTTTTATCCCTACTAAATTTCTGTTTATGGACATATTTACTGCCCCATTTGCCAAAAATTCACTATAGATGAGTAGATAAAAATTACATATAACTATTCCAAGATGTTTAATATTTTTATAGATACCTTTTACTTGTACAGTTCCACTAAGTATTCTGTTCGGAAGTGCGTCATTTACCATTGGATGCTGACCAAGTATGCGATGATCTGGCTTCAAATCATAAAGCTCATGGTCTACTCGATTGTTTATGTAGCCTTCAGCTACCGAACATGTAACTGAATATGGCAAATTGTTGAAAAATAGATTCACGAAACGTCTCATCAGGAACGAGTCGAAGGGCTTGCCACGATGTCCTACCCTGTGAACGATCCAGGCTCCTCTGCGAGTACTTAGGTACACCTAGAAAAAGAAAAAAAAAAGTTCTTTAAAAAAGAAAACAAAGGCTGTAAAGATAATTCAGTAAAAGTGGCAAACGTCAGAAATCTGACATCTGGACATAAAATAGAAAGTCTTCAGAAGTTAGCGTGCACTGAAGTACGTATCATTTATAAAAAAAAGAAAAAAAAATCCAATTGCGAGCACAGTAAAGAAAATTTGTTAAAAATAAGTCCAACTTTGTTTCACGAAATTATATAATTGTACCAAATTTCTACTGTTTTGGTAACTTTTAGCTTTAAGTTCAGGAGAACATAAATTGTTCAAACCGATGCATTACAGTAGTATTTTTATATATTTAAAAATATAGCAACAAGATAGCGTAAACATTAAATGTAAACTACGCATGTAAATCTATTTTTGAAATCTGCCACATTTTGTTATAATCAAACGATCTTTACAACTACCGAATTAAGCATTAAATAATCAACATTTCTGCATGTCCTACACAATTGAAGGAAAGTGAATTAAATATGCTCTTCTGCACAACATGGAATGTATTCACAATTTAAGGGATTAAATGCTATATGTTCGATAAAAGTAAATTTAATAAAGTTACCAGAAATGTTTTTGGTAAGTTATAATTAAATGTGGTTTGACGGTTTAAAAAGAAGAATCGGCACTCAACTTTTAGAGACCGCTCAGAAGAAGCTCTAGAATCATAATATTCCGTTAAGCCACCACAAGACTTTCTTCTATATTTTCCTACACAAATTCACTCAGTAACATTAAAAAAAAAAAAAAAAAAAAAAAAAAAATCCAAGTTTTTTTTCGTTAAAAGTAAAAAAATCGATAACTTTGTTTTAAATTATCACATATGTATAGTTCAACCATTCGTTTTAAAGGTCTTGACGAGACCTTTCGAAAGATACCCATCATGAAAATTTACCCCCCTCCCCCGGCGGTGTACTTCCCCCAGGAGAGAAAGCGATGGCCCCACATGCACAAAATTTTTTTACTAATTAACTACTACTATTATCAATAATTCATATTAATTTTAGAATCACAGGTTGAGAATAATTCTCATTATGTACATTTATACGAAATTTTGTGCTATAATGCCATGTTAAAAATTTAGAAAAAATACGATCACAGCGCCTCCTGTTGTGCGATTGATCCCCAAATCTAATCAACGTCAGGGGCCAACTAAATACCAAGGTTGGTTAAATTTCGTTAAAAAAAAAAATACGATTTTTTTTCTAAGTTTTTTTTCTTCGATAAAAAAATCGATAACTTTGTTTTAAAATATCACAGATTTTTAGTTCAACCATTCGTTTTAAAGGTATTGACGAGACCTTTCGAAAGATACCCATCTTGAAAATTTACTCCCCTCGAGGGGGGACTTCCCCCCCCCAGGGGAGTTGACGAGGCTCCTACACATACAAAAAATTTTCCCAGTTGACTGTCTCTATTATAAATAATTCTTGTAAATTTCATAATGATTCTTAAAAAATAATTCTATTTATGCACATTTATACAAAATTTTGTCCTATATCACCATGTTAAAAATTTAGAAAAAGCGGGATGGTAACGCAACCTGTAAGACAATGTTTACCAGAAGTTGATAGGCACTAATTTATGTCAAGGTGCAACTACATACCAATTTGTCTGAAATTCTGTGCAGTAGTTCCTGAGATACAGTTGCCACAAAATTTTTTCACACACACACACACACACACACACATACCGGTTTACCCTACCAAGTGAGGTCCCCGTAATTTTGCATTCATTGCGAGGTCCACCTAAAATTATTTGTATCTCCGGTATAAATTAACATATCCAAATATAAATTATTGTTTTCTTAATTATAGACATGGGAGAACCCAAATGATCCAAAATTTTTTTAATAAATTAAATATAAATTTTCCGCATTTTGCATTCAAAGCGAGGACCGGAAGAAGGGAAAATTTGTGGGTTTATTAGGGGATATCTTCTTAAAATCCCCAGTAAAAAGGGATTGTCTCGTTTAAGACCGGAATGTCAGCTATCAAGTGCGGGGAGTCAAAAACCACATTCTTTTCTTTTGAATAAAACAAATATCGGTCCACGTGTTTTTACATATATTACGCAGAAAACATACACACGGAAAAATAAATTGCACTATTTGAAATTGTTTTTTTCCTCCCGTCCTTTTAATTATAAGAGAAGTAAAAAAGAAAATATACATACATATACATATATATATATATATATATATGCATTATTCAATGGAAAATTATTTGCACATTTTCAAAATAAAGTGATATTTTGTATTATGGTTTGTTAACACATAAAAAATTGCACAAAATTTAATTTTTTAACCGATTAAATTCTGAAATCACAATAAAGTTCACAGCTTTAATAGAAAAAAAAAATGTAGAAAAACTTTTAAAAAGAAAAAAAAAAAAAAACTGCAGATTATCAAAATATTTTGGAACAATAAAAAATTTAAGAAAGGGGGGGGGGGATATTTTTGCTTCCAAACTGCAATTATTATAATATTTGTTTCAAATACCTTCAGATTATTTGCAGATTTTTCTGCATTTTTTTTTTTTCCCTGGTTTTCCAGGATATAGCAGCTCGAAGGGATATACCGGTTGTATACTTTTAGTTATATATTTAAATAGTTAAAATAAGTTAAAGTTTGAGGAGATAATAATATATTTAAATTATATATAATTTAGATATTTCATAAAATAAGTGTAAAATCTTTTATTTTTAAACGAACTCAGCGAAGTTAAAACTAACACCTAAAATTAATATTTATGGCCAATTTTTAACTTTTCTCGAATAAGGTTTAAAATTCGCTGTTATTTATTTATTTATTAACGTTTATATAATTCAACATAAAAAACGAAGTGATTTTTAATTTATCATAATTTCAAAAATACAAGATTGCCTGTTTGCAGATTTCACATAAGATGATTTGAAATTTAGGAGACAGACAGCTCGAAAAAATTGAAATGCAACGTGATCTGAAAAAAAAAAAAAAAAAAATATATATATATATATATATATATATATATATATTAATTTTAGAATATATATATATTCTAAAATTTAAAATTCTTTTAAACTGATAATTATGAAATATAGCTAAGAATCTTATAGAATATATGTATATCAGAGATCTAATACAACAATAATAATAATAAAACAGAATGAAATTAAGCTCTTTATTTAGATGTCAAAATGCCGCAGATAGACAAACATAGCTTCAAGTTTTTAAAACTCCCCTTTATTAATGGGAGATTAAAAACAACATTTTTTCACAAACTTAAAGAAAAATGTATAAAGATATAGGTCGTCGTTTTTTCTAAAATATTAATTTTCAAACATTAAATTACTTATTGACTGACATGGTTTTTAGTGTTTGAAAAGTGCAAGTAAAAACAGGCGAGTAAATATCGACATTCTAATTAAGAGTGAGAAATCAGCAGGGTATGAAAAATTTTTGTTATTTATGGGTATTTACATTTCTTTCGAGTGCAGACCAAAGATACCTATATTATAAAATGTATAATATAATATATGCGCGTGAGTATATTTTTATAAATATAACCTATATAAGGATATATTTTTATAAATATATCTTGTATATTTTTATAAATATATCTTATATATAATTAATAATCTTACGAAATTTACTGTTTTTAGGAAAATCCCTGCAGCTTAAAGCAAACAGTTTTCATATGTTATTTTCAAACGAAATATTTCTTATTATTTTCTTTTTTCTTTCTTTAATTTCTAAAAGCTACCATTCATGGAGGATTGTTAAATGTAAATATATATATATATTTTAAGAATCTTAAATTAAAAAAATATCTTTTAACAAAATTTTCAAATAATATGTAAGTGTGTGTGTGTGTATTTTCGTTTGTAACCTACAAAATGCAGACCAAAACCCGGTTATGCATCAGCATTGCGAGGACACATTTCTGGTCCTCGGGAAAACAGGAAAATGCGGGAATCACGATTGGTAGAGTGAATCAGTATATTTCTTCTCATATATGAATACATTTTTATGAATGCTAGAGATTTCATATTAGTTCTTTTTATCTCTCAAAATCAAACAGTATTTGAGAAAAAAAAAAAAAAAAAAAAAAAAAAACTTTGCATTTTCAAAGAAATTGTTTGCCATGTGTTATTTTTAAATGGAAAATTTATTTATTATTTTTATTATTATTATTTCTAAACATCATTTGTTAAGGAAGTTCTTGATACGTACTTAAAAGCGGTTCTATTTTATTATTATTGTTATTATTTTTATTATTCATATATTAATATGATTTGAAAGCTAAAAAGATTGCCAGCTCTAATTTTTTTTTAATTTCTGTGCAAATGCTTATGGAAGAAACGTCATTTTAAATATTAATAATAACAATAATAATAAAAGTCTTTGAATCAAAGTTTTATCAAACATAGTTAAAAACCACACAGAATGTATCAGAGTTTTAAAAGACATTCCCAAAATAATTGGGCAGATAGAAACACAGACAAAGTTTCAATCTCTCTCTCTCTCTCTCTCTCTCTCTCTCTCTCTTAAACATTCCATTAGTTTAACATGAATCGGAGCATTTAGTGCCCGAAATATTTGCAAGTAAACAAAAGTACAAGCTGCCAGATAGGCAGTCAATTAAAATAAATAAATTAGCAGAGTATGAAATGTATTTAATATGTATTTGTGTGTGTGTGTGTGTGTTTATTTTTGTTTGTTTACCCTACTAAGTGCAGACCAAAGCTCGGCTACAGATGAACATTGAGAGGACCACAATTGGTCCTCGGAAAGGAAAGATGCGTGGATTTAGTTTTATTATTTTTTTCATTTTTTCATTTTTTATTTATTTTATTTTTTACGTTATTTATAAATATGATTGGAAAGCGGGAAACTTGAGAGCTCGAAATTTTTAAAATATTATTTCAATGTGTTCTGGGAAATTAAATAAATAAATAAATAAATAAAACTTTTTTTTTTTTTTTTAAGAAAAAAATTATTACATCAAATTTTCAGTTAATATGTATCTGTGTATGTATTTGCGCTTGTTTATTCTACCGAGTGCGGACCCACCTTCGTCATAAAATATTGCTTTAAATTTTAAAAGATCTTTGAAGCGACATTTCCTCAAGCATAGTTAAAAATCTTCCATAATATGTCATCATTCTAATAAAAGATACTGCAAATATATTGGGCTATTATTCAGACGTTAAAACAGAGCAGATGGATACTTAAAGAGACAAAGCTTCACTATTATAAAGAAGCTTTTTTTTTTTTTTTTTTTTTTTTTTTTTTTTTTGTCAGAGAATAAAAACGATATTTTAAAAGAAATATTATGATAAGCATGATAAGTATCAAACATCTATATTTTTATTTTTTAAACATTATTTTACCTTATGATGAATAAGAGCATTTAGTGGCCGAAAATATCGCAACTAAAACTAGTATGCTGTGGCCAGCACAAGACTTTCTTCTATATTTTCCTATACATATTCACTCAGTAACAATATTAAAAAATAAAAATAAAAATAAAAATCGTTAAATGTTAAAAAAAAAAAAAAAAAAAAAAAAAAAAAAAAATCGATAACTTTGTTTTAATTTATCACAGATTTATAGTTCAGGCATTCGTTTTAAAGGTATTGGCGAGATCAATCGAACTATACCCATCTTGAAAATTTACCTCCCCGGGGGGTACTTCCCCCCCCTGGGTGGAAGCGATGCCCCCACATACACAATTTTTTTTTCCTAGTTAACTACTACTATTATCAATAATTCACATTAATTTTGCAATCACAAGTTAAAAATAACTGATTATACACATTTATACGAAATTTTGTCCTATACTGAAATGTTAAAAATTTAGAAAAAATGCGATCACAGCGCCACCTGTTGAGTGATTGATCCCCAAATGTAATCAGCACCAGTTTATGTAGGGGACCACCTAAATACCAAGTTTAGTTAAATTTCGTTAAAAAAAAAAAATCAAAGTTTTTTTTATTAAAAGTAAAAAAAATCGATAACTTTGTTTTAAATTATCACAGATTTATAGTTCAACCATTCGTTTTAAAGGTATTGGCGAGATCTTTCGAACTATACCCATCTTGAAAATTTACCCCACCCCAAGGTGGAAGCGATGCCCCCACATACACAATTTTTTTTTCCTAGTTAACTACTATTATTATCAATAATTCATATTAATTTTGCAATCACAAGTTAAAAATAACTGAATATACATTTTTACGAAATTTTGTCCTATATTGCCATGTTAAAAATTTAGAAAAAATGCGATCGCAGCGCCACCTGTTGAGTGATTGATCCCCAAATGTAATCAGCACCAGTTTATGTCGGGGACCACCTAAATACCAAGTTTAGTAAAATTTCGTAAAAAAAAAAAAAAAAAAAAAAAATCAAAGTTTTTTTCATTAAAAGTAAAAAAAATCGAACTTTGTTTTAAATTATCTCAGATTTATAGTTCAACCATTCCTTTTAAAGGTATTGACGAGACCTTTCGAAATATACCCATGTTGAAACTTTACCCCCACCCGGGGGGGGGGGTACTTCCCCCCAGGGGGGAACCGATGGGGGAACCACATGCACAATTTTTTTTCCTAGTTAACTACTACTATTATCAATAATTCATATTGATTTTATTGTCATACGTTTTATATAACTCTAATTATGCACATTTATACGAAATTTTGTCCTATACTGCCATGTTAAAAGTTTTCAAAAAATGCGATCACTGCGCCACCTGTTGAGCGATTCATCCTCAACTATAATCAGCTCCAGTTTATGTCAGGGTGCAACTAAATACCAAGTTTGGTTAAATTTCATTCATTGGTTCGTGAGATAAAGCGTCCACAAAAAAGTGATACAGACAGACAGACATTTTTAAAAATCTATCAATTCGTGTTTTGGACATCCCAAAATGTGTAAATCCATCAAAAAACGGAGCTCGAAAATTTTCGCGAATCCAATACTTTCTCTATATTACATATAGAAGAATGTAAAAGAAGGCAGATTGCCAGATGGGCAGTTTAATTGGGAGTGAGAAATCCGCAAGGTCTGAAATTTGTTTATTATGTATGCGTGCGTGTATATTTGCGTTTGTTTATCCTACCAACTGCAGACCGAAATTCGATTAGACATCGACATTGCGAGGACAAAATTTCAGGTCCTCGGAAAGAAAGGAGAATGCGTTGAACTCTATAGATAAGATAAGTATATGTATTATAAAATATGAAACGTAATATATATATATAGATATATATATATAGAGAGAGAGATAGATAGATGATTATATTTTTTACAAAATATTTGAAAAACCATAAATGATTTTTTTTTTTTTTTATTATTATTATTTTTTTTTTTTAATCAACCACTTTTTGAGAAAAATCCTGCAAATTTAAAGAGACAGTTCTCATACAATATTTGTAAGCGGAAGATTTATTATTATTATTTTTTATTTTATTTTATTTCAAAATGAAACCATTTTTTTTGAGGAAGTACTTTAATTACATATAACAGCCTTTTTTTTTTATTTTTATTTTTTTAATTTATTAATATGGTTTCGAAGAGGGAAGCCCAAAAATTTTAATATATCATAGGAAAAAAAAAAAAAAATTCATTAGATAAAAAAAAAAGAAAAAATGAAAGAAAGAAATTAGAATTGAAAAAGCTTTTTGAACCAAACTTTCAACAGTTATTTATGTGTAGGTTTATGTTTGTTTGTTTACCCTACCAAGTGCAGACCGAAACTCGTTCACACATTAACATTGCGAGGACCACAGTTGGTCCTCGGAATGGAATGATGTGTGAATTTCCGTAGGCAGTTTTTTTTTCTCTTTTTACGTCATGTATTAATAAGATTCGAAAAAAGGAAAATTTGAAGCTTCATAATTTTTAACTATCATTTCAGTGTGTTCCTGAAAAATAAATAAATATAAAATTACATACAATAAAAAAAAAATTGAACCAAATTTTCAGTTAATATATATACTATGTGTGTGTATTTGCGTTTGTTTACCCTACGAAATGCAGACCGAAACCCGTTTTCACATCGGTATTGCGAGGACCCCCATTTTTGATCCTCGGAAAGAAAAGGAGATGCAGAGATTCCATTACATAGGAAAAATATATAAAATAATAAATATAGATGAGTATATTTTTATCAGTATTGATTGGTTGGTTGGTTGTAAGATTTAAGGCTGATTGACTATGCTAGGGTTCAAGGTCCAAGGTTTTATAAATATTGGTGATTCCATATCTGATTTATAATTTTCTGAAATCAACCACTGTTTGAGAAAAATCCTGCAGTTTTAAATAAACAATTCTCATATGTTGATACAAATGAAAGATTTATAGATGTAATTTTATTTCTAAACTATACCATTTATCGACGAAGTTCTTTACTTATATATAAAGGCAGCCATATTATTTTTTCCCTAATTTATTAATATGATTTGTAAGATGGAGAATTACCTGCTCAAAATTTCTTAAATATCACTCCACATTGACCAGAAAAAAAAAAATAATAATAATAAATTAATTAATAAATAAAATTAGAGTTAAAAAAGCTTTTGAACCAAATTTTCAACAATTATTTATGTGTAGGTTTATTTTTATTTGTTTACCCTACCAATTACAGACCGAAACTCCTTCACACATCGACATTGCGAGGACCACAGTTGGTCCTCGGAGTGGAATGATGTGAGGCAGTATTTTTCTCTTTTTACGTCATGTATTAATACGATTCGAAAAAAAGAAAATTTGAACCTCCATAATTATTAACTATCATTTCAGTGTGTTCTGGAAAAATAAATAAATAGAAAATTACATACAATAGAAAAAAAAATATATAACTAAATTTTCAGTTAATATATATGCTATGTATGTGTATTTGCGTTTGTTTACCCTACGAAATGCAGACCGAAACCCGTTTTCACATCGGTATTGCGAGGACCCCCATTTTTGATCCTCGGAAAGAAAAGGAGATGCAGAGATTCCATTACATAGGAAAAATTAATAAAATATTAATTATAATTGAGTATATTGTTATAAGTATTGGTTGGTTGTAGGATTTAAGGCTGATTGACTATGCTAGGTCCCAAGTCTTTATAAATATTGGAAATTTCATATATGATTTATAATTTTCTTAAATCAACCACTCTGAGAAAAATCCTGCAGTTTTAAACAAACAATTATCATATGTTGATACAAATTAAAGATTTATAAATATAATTTTATTTCTAAACTATACCGTTTATCGACTAAGTTCTTTATTTATATATAAAGGCAGCCGTATTATTTTTTCCTTAATTTATTAATATGATTTTTAAGATGGAGAATTACCTGCTGAAATTTTTTAAAATATCACGCCAAATTGTCCAGAAGAAAAAAAAAATAATAAAAATAGAATTAAAAAAGCTTTTGAACCAAATTTCAACAATTATTTATGTGTAGGTTTATTTTTGTTTGTTTACCCTACCAAGTGCAGACCGAAACTCGTTCACACATTAACATTGCGAGGACCCAGTTGGTCCTCGGAAGGTATGAATTCGTGGATTTCTGCAGGCAGTTTTTTTTTTTTTTTTTTTTTTTTTTTTTACGTCACTTATTAATACGATTCGAAAAAAGAAAAATTTGAAGCTCCATAATTTTCAACTATCATTTCAGTGTGTTCTGGAAAAATAAATAAATATAAAATTACATACAATTAAAAAAAATATTGAACCAAATTTTCAGTTAATATATATGCTATGTGTGTGTATTTGCGTTTGTTTACCCTACGAAATGCAGACCGAAACCCGTTTTCACATCGGTATTGCGAGGACCCCCATTTTTGATCCTCGGAAAGAAAAGGAGATGCAGAGATTCCATTACATAGGAAATATATATAAAATAATAAATATAGATGAGTATATTTTTATAAGTATTGATTGGTTGGTTTGTTGTAAGATTTAAGGCTGATTGACTATGCTAGGGTCCAAAGTCCAAGGCTTTATAAATATTGGTGATTCCATACATGATTTATAATTTTCTGAAATCAACCGCTGTTTGAGAAAAATCCTGCAGTTTTAAATAAACAATTCTCATATGTTGATACAAATGAAAGATTTATAGATGTAATTTTATTTCTAAATAATACCATTTATCGACGAAATTCTTTACTTATATATAAAGGCAGCCAAATTATTTTTTCCCTAATTTATTAATATAATTTGTAAGATGGAGAATTACCTGCTCAAAATTTTTAAAATATCACTCCAAATTGTCCAGAAGAAAAAAAAAATAATAATAATAAAAATAAAATAAAATTAGAATTAAAAAAGCTTTTGAACCAAATTTTCAACAATTATTTATGTGTAGGTTTATTTTTGTTTGTTTACCCTACCAAGTGCAGACCGAAACTCGTTCACACATTAACATTGCGAGGACCACAGTTGGTCCTCGGAATGGAATGATGTGTGGATTTCTGTAGGCAGTTTTTTTCTCTTTTTACGTCATGTATTAATGGGATTCGAAAAAAGGAAAATTTGAAGCTCCATAATTTTTAACTATCATTTCAGTGTGTTCTGGAAAAATAAATAAATATAAAATTACATATAATTAAAAAAAAAAAAAAAAAAAAAAGTACGATTTTTTTTTCAGTTTTTTTTTTTTTTTTTTCGTTAAAAGTAAAAAAATCGATAACTTTGTTTTAAATTATCGCAGATCGATGGTTCAACCATTCGTTTTAAAGGTATTGGTGAGCTCTTTTTAAAGATACCCATCATGAAAATTTACTCCCCTCGAGGGAGGACTTCCCCCCCAAGGGGGGGAGGCGAGGCTCCTACATACACAAAAAAAATTTTCCAGTTAACTGTCTCTATTACAAACTAGTATGCTGTGGCCACCACAAGACTTTCTTCTATATTTTCCTATACAAATTCACGCAGTAACAATATAAAAAAAAAAAAAAAAAAAAAAAAAAAAATACGATTTTTTTTTTCAAAGTTTTCTTTCGTTAAAAAAAAAAATAAAAATCGATAACTATGTTTTAAATTATCACATATTTATAGTTCAACCATTCGTTTTAAAGATATTGACGAGACCTTTCGGATTTTTTTTTCCTAATTAACTACTACTATTATCAATAATTCATATTAATTTCACAATCACAGGTTAAGAATAACTCCCATTATGTACATTTATACGAAATTTTGTCCCATACTGCCATGTTAAAAATTTAGAAAAAATACGCTCACAGCACCACCTGTTGAGTGATTGATTCCCAAATCTAATCAGCCCCAGTTTATATCAGGGGACAACTAAATAACAAGTCTGGTTAAATTTCGTTAAAAAAAAAAAAAAAAAAGTACGATTTTTTTTCTAAGTTACTTTTCAATAAAAGTAAAAAAAATCGATAACTTTGTTTTAAATTATCACAGATTTATAGTTCAACCATTCGTTTTAAAGGTATTGACGAGACCTTTCGAAAGATACCCATCTTGAGAATTTACTCCCTTCGAGGGGGGGACTTCCCCCCCCAGGGGGGTTCACGAGGCTCCTACGCATACAAAAATTTTTTCCCAGTTGACTACCTCTATTATAAATAATTCTTGTAAATTTCATAATGATTACTAAAAAATAATTCTCTTTATGCACATTTATACAAAATTTTGTCCTATATCACCATGTTAAAAATTTAGAAAAAGCGGGATGGCAACGCAACCTGTAAGACAATTTTTACCAAAAGTTGATAGGCACTAATTTATGTCAAGGTGCAACTACATACTAATTTGTATGAAATTCTGTGCAGTAGTTCTTGAGATACAGTTGCCACAAAATTTTGTCACACACACACACACACGCACGCACGCACACACACACACAGACAGACAGGCAGGCAGACATTTTCTAAAAATGGTCAAATCGTGTTCTACAGCTCTCAAAACGTGTAAATCCATCAAAAACCCGAGGTCGAAAATTTTTACGAATCCAATACTTTCTTCTATTGAATATAGAAGAAAGTAAAAATGTTTCATGGACTCAATTTCAGGCGTAAGAAACGTGTTATACCGGTTAATCCAGCGAGAATTTTGTTCCAAAAGTAAAAAGACGGGGGGGAGGGGGGGACAAGAATCAGTTAAATTAACCTATAAATATGCTTGGGATCATTTAAATTAGTTATAGCTCTTATGTACGATTATGAGTACGTTTTATTAGTGATAATAGTTTGTATATTCACGGGATAAGATTTCCTTGACAGCATCTAAAATATTTCGTAAGTATTTTCTTTATAACATTCAGTATTTTAAAGCTAAACTTATGGCGTTTTTAATAAATTTGACATACATTAAGCTTAACATAGCACAAGTGGAATATAAAATATTAGGTATTCAATTATAATATTAGCATTTACTAAATAATTTCGTATACGCAGCACCAAGTTTCCTTATAATTTATTAGTCACACATACACACACACACACCACATATCTATATATTAATTTGAAACGTGTTTTTGTCTGTCTCCACTATATTGAGAGAACTACTTGGTGTAAAAATTTGGTTGAGGTGCCTAAAAAAAGGCCTTGGTCTGTAGATGTGCTATGAAAAGAGAAAAAAAAAAAAAAAAAAAAGTCGAAGAAACACGTTTACGAGCTTAACTAAGCTTCAAATTACTTCACGGTGAAGAAATTGTACATGGGGGAACTAGACTCGAATACTAAAAAATCGATATCTCCGATTTTGGAATTTTCTATTTTAAAGGAGGGAAAGGGGAAAGAAGATTTGGAGGGGGGAAGGTGGGAAATTAGTTTGAGAGGAAAATCCGTTCTAGACCCACACATGTAGCACCTCATTTTAAAGGTCTTGAAATTTCATGTCGATTGGGGATGTTTGTATACAATATAGTGCGACCTCTGGTGGGGAAAACTGGAACTAGGTGATTTTGCTGTAGACCCTATCATGTTACATCTTATTTTAAAGGTCTTGGTAGTTCCTGACTGTTGATGTTCGTATAGAACACACTGCGCCCCCTGGCAGTGGAAAGTGCAACTAAAGGATTTTGCAGTTGACATCACCGTGTAACACCTTATTTAAAAGGCCTTGGAAATCCAAGCGATTGGTGATAGAGGTCTTGAAATTTCATGTTGATTGGGGATGTTTGTATACAATATAGTGCGCCCCGTGGTGGTGAAAAATGGAACTATATGATTTTGTAGTAGTCCCTATCATGTTGTATCTTATTTTAAAGGTTTTGGTATTTCCTGACCGTTGGTGATGTTCGTACATAGGGACCCTATATATAGAGAGACTGGATATTGACCGAAAGTCGGCCATCTTAGTGCCAATTCGGAGCGATCCCCGTAGAACGTAATGCTTTTTTCTTCGCGATTGACGCTTTACTATACAACATAAATGAAAGGAAATTGTACTAAATTTATGCAGAAAGTAATGCAGAATATAAATATGTAATTTTTTTCGTCTTAGAATAAAAGAATTTGAAGAAAAACGAATTTTGTTTTAACTTTCGACATGGTTATTTCTTTAACTCCGATCGGAAAACAGAGGAATTTTTTTGTTGTATATTTCTATATTAAGCAAAATACGTTGATTGTGAAAGAAATTCTACCTTATTTTTTCTGAGGACATACATTCTATATATAAAAAGTTAGAAAATTTTTAACAAAAATATGGTAATCTTAGTTTTTGTCAAGTAATTCATGAATAAATATAAATTTACGGCAGAACAGCAGAAATTATTTTTTATTATTTTATAAAAATATTTACGTAATATTTTTACAAGCTAAAAATGCATATTTTATTTATTTCAGTTACGCATTATTAATAACTAGCCGCCTTCGGCGACCAGCTGGTTCGCGATCCCTGAAAAATCCGACTTTACGAAACACCCGCTTGGTGGCGCCTGCGGCGCCTTTTTCCCGTTTCAGGTCTAATAACAGCTTATCGATATATCGTGACAATAGCTTATTGAAAGCGCAGTAAATTCCCGTGCGATAGCGCCTTCGGCGCCCTCTTCCCTTTTGAATATCTGAAACATCTTTGCCTCTTCGCTCTCCCCCCCCCCCTCCTTTCCGTCGATAACAATAATTTTACACTCGAAAATATCCGCAATCGATTTACCTTGCCTTAAAATCTAAATATACCAACCAATTTCAAACGCTGTAACTCGTTTTTTTTTTTTTTTTTTTTTTTATTTATGCCCCTTTTCTCCCTTCCTCAAGCCCTCCCTAATAATCGTACTCTTTCAAAAATATTCACAATCGAATTATCGGGCATTAAAACCAGATACTACGAATTTTCAACGGAAAAGATAATTTAATCTTTTTCCAGTAAATATGTCATTTTTTTATTTATTCATATTTTTTCATGAAAATTGAACAGTAGCTTTATAAAATGCTGTCTAAGCCGAATATTCATTCAAATGTAAGGTAAATGAAAATTTGAAAAAGTTTGAAAATTGCAATTTTTCCCCCAGTATAAAACACATGATATCTTAATTGATTACAACCATTTCCGTTTTTATTTTATCACAGACAGATGTCTCGCATGTGTTGTTTCAGATCGAGACAGCTTAGAAAATCGTCTGCCTGTTGCCAACTAAATTTCATACTTTAGTTAATTTTAAAAAATCTAATTGGTGTATCGATAAGCCGCTTGCACTCTTAGATTCGGAAAAAATTCCCCTTTCATTTGGTACCAAATTTGTAACGATCGGACTAATATTTCTAATTTAGTTTCCATTTTTTCTGCTTTTAACTCCGTTAAAATATCTATTTTTATGCAATTCCAGTGATTGAGATCGCGTTTTGATTTGACATAGGTCTATATTTTAATTAATATCTCCGCAACTAATTAAAATTTTTAAATTCTGTTTTCACCATCCCCTCGGGAAGGCTTCTAGGTACCCGTATGTCAAATTTTATACTTCTGCGTTCAGTAGGGGTTGAACGTATAGATGCTCAGACAGACAGACAGACATCTTCTTTTATTATTATAGATAATGACTTAGTTAAATATTAAAGATAAAAATTTTATTAATATAATTTGTAAAAATCTTAACTAATACCTTTAGAAATTTAAAAAAAAAAAAAAAAAAAAAAAAAAAGTGTTTATTTTATTTACATTTGCTTATTTCATTGATTTTTTGTTTTTTTTTTTAGTTTTTTTAAATATTATGTAAATAAAAATAATTACTTATTTAAATATTATTTATAAAATTTATTATGGCAATTATTATTTAAAAGAAATTTATATTTCTTATGTTAGCAAATAATATACACTTTATTTTCTTTATTTTTAATAATTTATTTTAAGAAATCTCATACATTTTGCGTACTAGCAAAAAGCCAAAATATATATTTTTATATAGTTATTTTAAATATGTATTTTAAAATATATCTGAAAAATACATTGAGATCTAACATATTAAATATATTGCACAACAGAACTTAAAAACTAATAGCTAGCAAATAGATAATGTAATTACCTCATATGTTAGGAAATAAATACGTAAAACAGCATGCAATAAGAGAATTGAAAGTATTTAAAGCATGATATAAAATGAATAATTATGCATTTTTATCTTTTAAAAGTATTCCAAAATTAAAGCAATGTATCTCCCAACTAAGTAAAAATGTAATAAATAAGTTCTTTTTCGATTATGGTGTAAAATAATCGAAATTGCTCCTCAGCGTAATGATAAGCAATGGAGCAACTGGCACTAAAATGGAGAATTTCGTCAAAAAGCCGGCGCGCCAATGTCCAGTCTCTCTCTATCGAGGGTCCCTATTCGTACAGAACATACTGCGCCCTCTGGCGGTGGAAAGTGTAACTAAAGGATTTTGCAGTTGACACCACCATGTGACACCTTATTTGAAAGGTCTTGGAAATCCAAGGCTATTGGTGATGGAGGTCTTGAAATTTCATGTTGATTGGGGATGTTCGTATACAATATACTGCACCCCTGGTGGTTAAAAATGGAACTAGGTGATTTTGCAGTCGACCCTATCATGTTACACCTTATTTTAAAGGTCTTGGGTATTTCCTTACCGTTGGTGCTGTTCGTATAGAACACGCTGTGCCCCCTGGTGGTGTAAAGTGCAACTAAAGGATTTTGTAGTTGACACCACCAGTGACACCTTATTTGAAAAGTCTTGGAAATTCAAGGCGATTGGTGATGTTCGTATACAACATACTGCACCCCCAGGTGTAGGAAAGTGGATTTTGCAACGCGTGCGTAGCATGCATGCATGCTATACAGTGCAGCAGCCACAGGCAGAGGTAACACGAGTCAGAGGTTCGCTCGGTTCAAGGTTCATTTTTGAGAATTTTTTCATGTTATTAGCGGCCTGTATATACGCTGCCGCAGGCACCGGGTCACGAGCCCAAGTTCCGTTCTGTTTGAGTTTTTTTTTTTTTTTTTTTTCTGATGCTTTCATTTAAAAATAGAAATTCAAACAAAATCGAGTTAAAGATATAAAACCATACAAATTTAAGGTTCATTTAAGGTTATTATCATGGGCCCGGGCATTGACGGGTGGGTTCGTTTGGTTCCAGGTTAATTTTTTGGAATTTTTTTATGTTATTAGCGGCCCGCATATGCGCTGCCGCAGGCACCGGGGTCACAAGGCAGAGTTTTGTTCGGTTCGAGGTAATTTTTTTTTGTTACAGCTGATTATTATTTTTTTTTTTTTGTGATGCTTTCATTTAAAAACAGAAATTCAAACTAAATGGAGTTAAAGGTATAAAATCATACAAATTTAAGGTTCATTTAAGGTATCATGGACCCGGGCAACACCGGGCGGGTTCGTTCGGTTCCAGGTTAATTTTTGGGAATATTTTTATATTATTAGCTGCCGGCGTATGCGCTGCCGAAGACATCGGGGTCACAAGGCAGAGTTTCATTCAGTTCGAGGTAATTTTTTTTGTTACAACTGATTATTTTTTAACGATGCTTTTATAAAAATAGAAATTCGAACAAAATCGAGTTAAAGATGTAAAACCTTACAAATTTAAGGTTCATTTAAGGCTATTACCATAGACCCAGGCAACGCCGGACGGGTCAGCTAACATGTAGTCTTAGTATTAAACGAAATAAAAATGAAATATAGGAACTGTTTATTTGGTGTCAGTTTGATGTCGCACTGACAATACTTTGTAGAAAGTAATATCATATATAGTATTTCTACTTATAAGCATTTTTCTGACTTTATTTTTTTTTTAAGTGAAATGTCGTAAATTATATTAGATGTTTTAACTTGAAGTACATTTAAATAATGATGCGACGTTTTTTGAAACATTACGGTCAGTAAAATGATCGTCGAATTCGACGGGTTCCAGATAAGTATGTATATATATAAAAATCCAGAAAGCTATCGCGATAAAGAATTTAGCGCTTTGCATCTTTCGAAAGTAGTTTCAATTAAAGAGAGGTTTCACTCATAATTTCATTTTCAATCATCGTACAGTCATGCAAATAAGTGAAAATAAATATATGTAAATTAGGATTTCGCATTTTTTAAATTTTAATTCTATCAACGATTGATTTATAAATTAACGACATTTGTTTTGTTTTGTTACAGCTACAGTTCATTCCAAGCATGTTACTGTAAAAAATGACGTCATGAAGAAAAACGTCATATGTGAAACTTTGATAAATGGCAAATAGAGTAATAGTGTACCTTCGTTAACTCTGCGTTTTTAATTAACAACTTCATTAATTAAGACTAGAAATTTCTAAGCAACTAAAATATCTTCCTTTGATTATTCCTCAAAGATTGATACCTTTCATGACGCGAAGGACACTGCCCTCCACGAGGACATGCGGTCGCAACCCCCCCCCCCCAAAAAAAAATAAATAAATAAAAAAACACGCCAGCGACAGTAATTTTAATAAAAAGAGAATAGGTAGAAAATACTGCATATTTGCACTATGTTTAAAGCTGGAGCCACTGAAGTACTGTCTGTAAATATTAGCACTAGGAACTCCAAGGTCTTTAACCTTGAAATTTTCGAAGACAAAAATTTTTTTGGTTGATCACTTTTTAACACTTTCCAACAAAGTTTAAGTGTTAATGACTTCGGTTTGTCTGTCCGTCCGCTCTCTAACTCCTAAATATATACATGCAATTTCTTGAAACAGATGTTATTCAAGTTCACTATCGGATGTTCCCTACAGAGAATGGAGTGGTTATATTTACTGGTTTGTATGTACAGGGACATTCGAAGGTATTCCAAAGCACTGTCCTGTGAGAGGTAGTTCCATAAACCATATTTTAATGCCTTTACTTTACACAAATCTTAATGAAATTGAAATATGTTATTCAAATTCCCTATCTTTTTTTTTTTTTTTTTTTTTTTTTTTTTTTAAGAAAATTGAATAAATATCCTTACTGGTTTGTGTACAAGGGCACCCAAAAGTATTCCAAAGCATTGGAATGCATGAGAGGTTTCTATAAACCTAAATTTATAACTTTACTTGGCAGAAATCTTAACGAAATTTAAATATGTTATTTATATTTACAAAAGAATGTTTTCTATATAGAATGTAGTATGATTAGCATTATATTTACAGGGCCACACAAAAATATTCAATTACATTGAAGGTTCTTATTGGAAATTTGCTGGAATTGCGTTTTCGTTTTACATTAAGCGTTTTTAACACTTTCTAACAATTGTTAAGTGTGAATATGATTTCAGTTTGTGCATCTGTATCCGTCCGCCCCCAGCGTCCGTACATATTTTCAGAAGGTTTGAAAAAACTGTGTTACTCAAGTTCACGATTTAAAATGGCATTAATAGGTCCTGTACAAATCCTGTACAAAACAAAAAGTCCTGTCCCCAGCCCCCCCGTTCCCGCTGTTCAATGTCTTTTTCTAGTCAATTTTATCCTTTTATGACTTCCGGTGTAAGCGTGTTTTTTTTTTTTTTTTTTTTTTGTTTTTTTTTCTTTACACACTTGACATTGTGAGTTTTTTTGGTTTTCTTCCCATGCTATTTCTATGGGGTTTTTTTTCTTTACACACTTGACATTGTGAGTTTTTTTGGTTTTCTTCCCATGCTATTTCAATGGGGTTTTTTTTCTTTACACACTTGACATTGTGAGTTTTTTTGGCTTTCTTCCCATGCTATTTCTATGGGTTTTTTGCTTTTTCCCCCCTCTTTTTCTACATTCTAAAGTAGCGGTGGTTCCCACCACCCACCCCCACCACCGCCGAGACACATATAAGCGAGACGTATTAACCCTGGACGATAGAACCATGCCCCAGCCCGTCCTTTCCCGCTGTTCAATGTCTTTTTCTAGTCAGTTTTGTCCTTCTATTACTTACGGTGTGAGCCTGTTTTTTTTTTTTTTTTAAACACACTTGACATTGTGAGTTTTTTTTTTGCTTTTCTTCCCATGCTATTTCTATGGTTTTTTTAGCTTTCCCCCCCCCCCCCCCCCTCTTTTTCTACGTTCTAAAGTGGCGGTTTCTAAAGTGTCAATTTATTGATTTTTATTTAAGACATTTATAAATCACATTTAAATAACTTTTTACTGTAAAAATCAAAGAAATTGACATTTATAATTAATATGCTAAAATAATGTTTTGTATAGAGTATGAAATGGTTAACCTTCAGATTTACACTAAAATATTTAGATACATTAAAGGCTTCATTTTCTTTTGAGATAAGCATTTTTAACATTTTACATATGTAGTATAAGCTTAGGGGAATCAAAGATATGATCTCCCACCCCCCATAGTTTAAAAGAATTAAGACTGACGTGTAACAATTACGTTCGAATGATTACTTTACATTTCTGAATAAAATGGATGCACTACTTTCAAAAGATTTAATGTAAACAATACAAATGGTTTAAATATTCTATTTAGTAGGAAGTGAACTTATTGATTCTAGGGCCGTCTTCACTCACCACCGCCGGAAGCCGAAACTAATGTTATTCTATGGGGAAATTTTTCTTTATAAATAACTTATTAACTAATGCATATTTTCAAATTCTGAAAATTCCCAGCTGTTAAATTGATGGACCTTTTTAAAAAATTATTTTTTTAAAATTTTTTATATCTTATTTTGAAGCTGCAAAATACGAATTTTCAATATGTGAATTTTTTTCATTTTGCAATTTCAAAATAAAATATTAAAAATTAAAAAAAAAAAAAAAATACATTTTTAAAAAAAGTTCGTCAATTTAACAATTGGAAATTATTTGAATGTGAAAGCAGAATTTAAAAATATGTATTAGTTAATAAGTTATTTGTAAAGAAAATTTCCCCATAGAATAACATTGGCTCGGGCTTCCGGCGACGGTAAGTGAAGAGGGCCGTTAAAGGAGGAGAACGCAGAAAATGTAGTTGAAATTACTTCCTCATAAACAAAGCGATTAGAGACGATTGTCAGTTGATTCGCCCCCCCCCCACCACCACCACCACGAATCTGAAGTATTCGAGCACAAAAGCATGAACTAAAAGTTTTGTATGTTTGGCACTAAAGTTGATTCGATACAACTATCAAATCAATTATGTTAAAATTAAAAAAAAAAAATGTTTAAGTACTTTTATTTTTATTTACATTCACGGTAGTTTTACATTGTTTAAAATTTTCAAATACTTGAGGTCAACCTTAATACAAGTACCACTAACCCGCGTAAGTTTAAACTTATTATATTTCGCACCACTATTTCTGTTTTTTTTTTTTTTTTTTTTTTTTTTTTGTTGTTGTTGTTGTTGTTGTTGTTTGTGGAAAAAATGCTGACGCTAGTAAGTACAAAATGCCCTAGCAGCAGTGTCAGAGCGCTGTTCGGCGAAATTTTCGCAAGTGAATGCAAATTATTTCTTATTTAGAATGGACAATTTGCACACATGGGGGATTTGAACAAAATCCTATTTTTCTGGTAGTTTTAGGTTCATAAATTTCAAACAGTTTATTAAAAATGCCAAAAAAGTTCTCATTAATTTCAAAAATAACTTTAAAATTAACCAAAAATCACGTGACTTCAAAACGCTGTCTGACGTCACACTTTATGATGCTTCAATGTTTACATTATGTTAGCCTAGTTAGCAAGCAGCAATTCGTTTTAACTCTCGTAATTATCAATCGTTTATGTGATTTCTGAGCATTTCCTTTTTATTTTATAATCATTTAACACCATTATCATCATTTTTCCTTATCATTATTTTCAATTGTTTTCTTTTCATGGGTGTTGTCCAATGTTTTCGTTTAATAGGATCCTGTGGAACGCTAAAGAATAGCTTTTGAGAAGCATTTAGTCGTTGTATTAGTGCAGAGTGGTACAATACAATATTTATACAAGGATTTTTTTATATTCAGCATCATTATAAAACACATAACTTATTTCACTGATTCAAAAAGCAAAGCAAAGCACAAAATCGAATGTAAACAACGATTACTCCTATTTGTTGTCATAAAGAGTGACGTCACGACTTCCCCCCCAGGGGGGGGGAGGCGAGGCTACTACATACACATTTTTTTTTCCCAGTTAACTATCTCTATTACAAAAAATATATATTCGTTTCATTTGGTTTAGTACAGTCTATAGACGTTAAACTCTACTTACCTGAAATGTCCCCCATAGACGTAATGAATAAGAATTCTCTTGATTGTCCCTGTACACGAACCATTGGCTTGATCGTAACGAAAAGCTTACTGTAGCATCCCTATATGATACACATTTAGAATACCAAGTTTGAACTTTCTGCCATAATTTGTTCTTGAGATATGCTGATAACACACAGACACACAGGCATACAGACACACAGACATACACACAGACCATTAGCTAAAAACATGATTTTCGTATTTAGGGGACCTCAAAACGTGTAAATATAACAAAATCTCGCGTTCGAAAATTTGACCCAAAAACAATACTTTCTCTACCTTATGGGTAAGAGAAAGTAAAAAAGCCTGAAATTACTCCACTAGACTTGCCATACATTAATTTAAACAGCCATTAACTATTAAAGTAGGAAAAGCCACTAAAAAAAAAAGAAAAAAAAAAGTTATAATAGGGTGTTTATAGTATTTTCCCCCAAATAGCAGGAGAACATTTTTGTCCAAAATATACAGTATACACTTGGTTCAAAAGTATATTTGATATACTTTCAGAATATACATTTTTTTTAAATTATTTTTTTAATTATTTTAAATTATTTTGATGTAGTTAAGGAGGGATACCCTGAAGCGGCCCCCTTTGCACATCCACTCATGCCGAATTTCTCAAACAATGGATAACTTAAAAAAAAAAAAAAAAAAAAAAAAAAAGAAGAGAGAAAACATCAAAATTTGTATATATGTTCTACATAAGTTTGTTATTACTCTGTGTTGCTTTTGTGTTTGTTTTTTCTTTTGTATTTTTCAGTGTGGCCGCCTGGAGGACCAGTCGTGGAAGGATGGCCGAGTTTATGGTGGGAGCACCATGCTTTTCCTAACATTTGATTCTGAAACCAGCCTTGCACAGATCTATTTATCTCACTGCAGCCAGGAGCGTATAATCGTGACGGAATGACGTAGCTGTGATGTCAGGTGTCGTCATTATCATCCCCTGCGTGCGTGCGCATCCTCATAGACGGAGTCTCGGAGCACTTTCGAGAAACGGTTCAGTTGATGTTGGGACCTTGATGAGTTGACGTTGGGACCTCGATGAGACGTCTGTTTTTTTAATTTCGACGATGTTAAACGGTAACTTGGATGCAGATCTTTCGACGGCCGAAAATGGCAATTGAACTTCATGATTCTATTTTGACGAAACTTAAACTTCTGATTTGACTTTTAAATGTGACTGTTTTGGTCGGCTGTTTAATTTTAATTCGGACTATAACATTGTACATAATTGTAAAATAGTTATCTTTATTTAAATATTAAATAATTAATAGTAATCATGCATTAGTTAATTTTTAACGGCCACATAAGTTCCTCACTACATATATATATTCTAGCAGGCTACGCCCGCTTCGCTGGTCACTATATTTAAATGAATTTTCAAAAGAATTGGATCAGTATTTATTTTTTACATCACATTACCAATAAAAACTTTTAAAAAAATACTGAAATCGCTTTAGATTTCGCTTCTTCGGGTACCCGTTGCCTAAAGCAGCTCTTTTTTCTACCCGTACTGCATCGGGTCCAGTTTCCCACTGTCTACAAAAAGGTCTTTCCCGGGCACTTAAATCTGGTTATTTATCGACGACTTGTGGATTTTCTGTTATTTAAGACCTACGATTTTAAAGATAACTGTATCTCAGCATCTATTATATATTTTAGTTTTTGAACCATGTGTTTTATAGCCCCCGTTATTTACACTATATTACGATTTGATTCCGACCAGTGCAATAAAATAAAATAAAAAAGTAGATTTTCTTTTAAAAGGAATTAAATACATGAAAAACGAATTTTAATCAGTTTATCCTTTCTACTATAAACTACCATTTTTTTCACCCAATAAATATTATAAATAATAATAATTTAAAAAAAAATTTCTTTTAAAGGAATTAATTAAAAAAATGAAAAATAAAAAGTTGCTATAGTATAAAATTTATACATAAACGTAACAATTTATTTCTATTGCATTACCATTTGATTTTCAATAAATATAATAATAATAATAATAATAATAATAATAATAAAAATAAATAAATAAAAAAAAATTGCCTTCATATGAATGTAGTAAATAAAAAATGAATTGTATAATAGCCGTTGCTAAGATACGCAGACTTTAACTCTTTGACGCAGATGAGACACCGGTGTCCCTTTTGCTTATTTATTTTTTGACGCTCTTATTAGAAATATTATTATTATATGATAGTTTTTTATTATAAAAGAGAGTCTAATAGTTACTATAAAAAAATCTATTAGATTATCAGAGTAAATTTTTCACTAAAATAAAAATGTTAAATAAAAGTAGCTTAAAAATTTTTTATCAACCAATATAAAAAATTTATTTCTTATTAAATTTGATTATTTAAAAAAGATCAGTAATGAATTATTGCTACTCCTATATCTAAGTAATTGTAAATAAGTGCAATTTGTAAAAATATTTATTCATGGGACGCCCGTGTCCCATGATGATGAATTTACCTTTAACGCAGAAAGGGACACCGGTGCCCCATTCTATATTTTAGAACCGAAATTAATTAAAATTTTAAATATAACATTTTCCACTTATTTAGATCTAAAATGACTTAAAACTATCAAAAAAGTGTAAAAATTATGTTTGATGAGAAATCTGCTTCAAAGGGTTAACAATCGAAGAATGAAGTCATGAAAAATGAAACATTGAAGCCAATATTTAAAATCGAAAAAACATTAATTTAAAAAATTCAAATTCGAAATTCGAAAAAATCTCGATGAGGTGCACACCTGCAGGGTCCCAGGTACCTATGTGCCAAATTTGGAAGCTCTGCGATCAGTAGTGTGAGCACCAGAGCGCAGACACACACACAGACACTTCTCTTTATTTATATAGATAATTTATTAAGCGTAGTAAAAACCAAGCAACAGATATAAGATTACTGAAACCACAAAGACCAATAAGAATGAAAAAACATTATGTAGGAGAAGCTCAGAAAGGTGGAAAAAAAATCCCTTTTTGGCAAGCTTAAATGCAAAGATAGATTCCTTTACGTTAATGTTACAATTGTAAAGAAATTTTACATATGCATTAATGCTTAGACAATGGCTTGTTCCCACACATTGCATTATTTACGTCATAATTCTGTTTTCAAGAAATTTAATTTTCATTTTCAACTACAAAGGGGTTTTATTCATTCGACTTAAAATTTTAGGCTAGATTTATTGGTTTGTAAATGTTTCAATTTTTTAGGACTGAGGGCCTATTAGTCTCAGACAGCGATTTTTGCGTTGTCGTTTTCGGTAGTTGGACATTTGTCGAAATCATTTTTCGATAGTTGGACATTTGTCGAAATCTAAAATTTATCGAAAATATAATTGAATAATTTGAAAGCGATGTTATAATTGGGAAGAAAAAAAAAACTAATAGTCCTCCGTCCTAAACTAAATTCTGGTTTTGCCAGAATTTCATCAAAATCTTTTCAAAATGACATTGACATGAGTCCCCCCAAGGCACAACTATGACATGAGTCCCCCCCAAGGTACAACTTTGACACGAGTCCCCCCCAAGGTACAACTTTGACATGAGTCCCCCCCAAGGCACAACTTTGACATGAGTCCCCCCCCAAGGCACAACTTTGACATGAGTCCCCTCAAGGCCCAACTTTGACATGAGTCCCCCCCCAAGTACAACTTTGACATGAGTCCCCCCAAGGCACAACTTTGACATGACTCCCCCCTAAGGCACAACTTTGACATGAGTCCCCTCAAGGCACAACTTTGACATGAGTCCCCCCCCCAAGGCACAACTTTGACATGAGTCCCCCCCAAGGCACAACTTTTTATCTTTCAATTGATTGCAGACATTTTTCCAGACTTTTTTTCGGAATCTTTTCAAAGCCTTTTAATAAAACTGTTAAATAATCCATCCCCAAAAAAAGGAAAAGGCTTCTAATTTTTAAATTCAAGCTCATAATCATTCAACAAATAGAAGTATATAACTGTCTTTCAGTATCTTTCTTTTAAAGAAAAAATAATAGAAACGTGAAAATGCACTTGTGACCTTATTATGGTCAAGCACTGGTGAGCCTGGCGTTGCTATGGTCAAGCCATATACAGTTAAGTGGTAACAGTTTTTGGATAGTTATTTCCCTGTAATTTTTATTGAATTATTGAAAGTTTTGTATTGTGTTTTTGTGATTCTTATTGTCAGATGTGTAAAAATTGTAAAGTGAAACTGTTTTGGTTCACATAAGCTGGAACATTAACATTAGTTAACATTGGACCATTTGGGCACCATGAAAGTTCAATGTTAATTGTTACGAATTTAGTAAATTATATGATTTAGCGAGATTTTGGTGGCAAAACTTGAAACTTAGCAATGAAATTTGAGATTTGGTAGCAAAATTTGATAGTTGACGACGAAATGTTTGACTTGGCGACAAAATTCGTTATCTGACGATAAAATTTGGACAGCTTGCCGATGTAGAATGGCAGCTTTGGCGTTAGTATATTTATTCACTTCAAAATATTACTACAGATCTGTCTCACTAATTCATAAATGAATGAATGGTTTGCTCTAAATTACAGGAAGAGATTTAAGGGCACATAAAATATAAACGTTTAACGACATGTATTATGAAGATTTTAACGTAGTATAGTCATTAGAAAATCAGTAATAATTTCACTATCTATACTAATATATAAATGCGAAAGTTTGGATGGATGGATGTTTGTTACTCAATCACGCCACAACGGCTGAACGAATCTGGATAAAATTTGGTACAGAGGTAGAGAATTGTCTGAAATAGAACATAGGTTACTATTTATACCGGAAATTTGATTAGATTTTTTAAAATTAATTAAATTATGAAAATAATAAACTGGTAATTTATTTAATATAAGCCATTTAAATTTTTAATTGTTGCCAAAAATGTTTACAAGGTATTTTTTATTTATTTTTTTATTTTTTCAACATAAAATGAAATATGCTTTCGCATGAAAAATTAAAAATTACTAAATGTTAAATTCGTCGATGAGAAAATGACACTTTATAATTTTAAGATAAAATAGTAATATTAGAAATCTAACATATTTCTTCTGAATTTTATTTCATAGCATTTTTTTTATATACCTCAATTCAGAATTTTTTTTTTTTCTTTTTAAATACGGCGAATGAAACACGCTTGGCATAAAAGCTAATATATTAAAGGTATTTTCTTATTGATAATTCTGGACATTTTTTTAAATTTTGATGCTGATGTAGATCAGACATTTTTCGCCAAGGAAAAGATAGAAAGAAATAGGCAAGCGAAGTGATGACGTCAATGGCCGTTCGTGGATGCAAGAAAAATATTTCCTATGTTAAACGCCCATTGGATTTTTTGTAAAAAATTATTAAAAATCAAGGAAAATTATTTCCCGATTTTAATCCCCATATTTAGGTATATATATGTATTAGTTATCATGTCCATGCGTTAGATTAAGTTATTTTTGTTGTGAAATTGACAAAATTTGAATTTTTAATTTCAAAACTCTAGGAAAAAAAAAAAAAGAAATTTCCGTATTCGATTGAAAACACAAACGTTTCGGGCCGCGGTAGCCCAGTCGGTACAGCGCCGGCCTAGTAATTGGAAGATTGCGGGTTCGGTACTCGAGCCGGCCAAAGACCGCCGTGTACACTGGCTGGTGTACGTAAAATCTGTCGTTGCCGCAATGTCCTCCATGTTCCCATCAAAAATTATACCTCTGGGGGCCACCGAAGCGGGAGAGCCATTCCTTCCGTGGAGGATCAAAAGTGTGATGGCATGTCTACGTACCACCTCTAGGGTTGTGTCCCAGACCGTCGCCAATTGCCCATCTGCGCAGCACTAGAGCGACGTAAAACCCAACCATCCATCCATCCACAAACATTTCATTTCAAAGGATGATATTTACACAATAAATATCCAATTAATATACTAATTAAAAGGAAAGTGATAAATATTCTATCATAATTTGAAGTCAAACTTGTTTTCAAATGTCTAAATAAAGTATCTGATATAAGATACTAAAATGTTGCAGCAGAATAGATTTGATATCGGTCATCCTTGGCAGAAAAAAAAAAAAAAAAAAAAAAAAAATTGCCAAATTATTTGGCGAACATAATTTAATTCCTTTCAAAAATCATGGTTATTTTAACAGCTTATATTAAGAGAGTAATTAATAATATGAAACAATATTTCGTACAATGCATATTACGAAAATATACATCTAGCATGTATATTTTCGCATTACGTTTTTGATTACCAAATATAATAAGCGCCAAGAACGACAGAGTTTTGAAATTTAAAATTAAAATTTTGTCAATTTCACAGCAAAATAACTCAATATAACACATGCACATGATAACTAATACATATATATATACCCAAATATGGGGATTAAAATCGGGAAATAATTTTCTTCGATTTTTAATAATTTTTTACAAAAAAACCAATGGGCGATTAACATAGGAAATCATTTTCTTGCATCCATGGACGGTCAGTGACGTCACACTTCGCTTGCGTATAGGAACAATAATCGCATAAATTATATTTTGGTCTAAAACGGCAACAAAAATTCAAAAGTCGCCAAGGGCATTAAGGCTGTACCATTATCAAGTTTACATATTAATTAATTTATTTATTTTTCTATATAGCAACTACTATATAGCAACTACTATGCCAACTACTATATACCAACTACTATATACCAACTACTATATACCAACTACTATATACCAATTACTAAGCATGAAGTATATATAACCACAAAATAATAATAATAATAACACGTGTTCACGTGTTTCAAGTGCCGAGAACTTGCATGTGTTGATGGAAAATAATAAGTCATTTAATGTTGTATACAGATCGGTATTAGAATAAAAATAAATTGTATATTTTTCTCGTAGATCTTTCAATGAGTTACAAATTTTTCTGAGTATACCATAGAATAATAATAAAGGAAGAAGGAGCATATATGTTTTGGTTTCGGTTATTAAAATCCAGGAATGCCGGGTATAGGGTTGTAACAATGCTTCAATCTCATTGGTTGGCGACTTATTGGCGAGATTTTTGAATCGTCTCATCTCACTGTCAGTGAGACAGCACCCACAACAATCAGCGATAAATGTGCCGAGTATGGGTGCCCTACTTTAAGGTTTTGAGTAGCAAAAATAGCTTTTGCTGGCATTTCACTAGAAGTGGTTTGTAAGCATTAGACTATTGACGTGCTCCTTCTTCTTTTATTATTATTCTATGGAGTATACTTTATCAGACTCTGTTTTGCACAGCACCACAATGATAAGGTTTCATTACATTACATATTATGATCAAACCGTCAGTTCCCACCAACGAGATATATAAATTAGAGTGCTGATTCAATGGATGAAGGATTAGCTTTCCGTGGTTCAAGGTGAATCACGTGACATGCTCGAATAGGTTGCTGTGTTTGGCCCTTTATCTCTATTTTGGCATTTAAAATATCAGTTTGACAAATTATCATCATTATTAGGTAACATGACAGTCCTATGACCGAAATAAATTGTTTTTAAAATAATTTTACACATATTTCACATTTTAATAAACTAGTGGATCTGCAGATCATGAGCCTCAACGTCCTATTTGCATCAGACATTACTCAATAGGTCATTTTTATTTATTCCTTATTATATAATAGTATATATTGATTCGATCGACTTATTACCATAATCAGATACATTCCTGAGGGGGGCTGCCGCTCCCCTCAACCCCCCGCTGTATCTCTCTTTGTATTGTTGTGGTAAGTTACAAATGAACTCGTGTAAATGACAAGCTACAACTGAACTCTATCACTGTTTCAAAAAAAAGGAATTGTATTACCCGACTGTAGTATGCGATATTAAAATGGTTATATTGCTTACTCTTAAAACGCTTTCAAATTATTTATTTGTATGTTAGCTTTTTCTTATTTAGATCATTAATTAATAATAACCCTAATAGGTTATGGGCCCAGGATGCTTTAAATCTGCGTAAATTAAATATCTGAAAATATTTGAAAAGCTAAGTGAACTACAGAATTTGTTATTTCTAACAGCGAAACATTACGATATGGCTGAACTGAAAGTACAAATCGATAAGCTAGAAGGTGCTAAAAATTGGAGTAAGTGGAAGTGGCAAATGAAAATGCACTTTGAACAATATGATTTGACATCTATAATTGATGGAACTAAAATTTGTCCGGTCGCTGAAAATGCCGAAGTCGATACGAATGAGTTGGCGAAGAAGGTATCTGAATGGCGCCGTGATAATGCCAAGGCAGCCGCTCTTATTGCAAGTACGTTGAGCGCTTCTGTTGCTGATTTAGTGATGACATACTCGAATGCAAAGGACATTTGGGACAAATTAATTAGTGTTTTTGAACAAAGCAGTATTCAGAGACTTAATTTATTGATGACTCAATTTTTTCAAGTCTGTAAAGATCCCAGTGATAATGTTGCTACACATGCTGCAAAAGTTGAAAGAATTTATACGGATATGAATAATGAATTAAACCGTATTGGTTCGTCTTCTATTCCACAAGAATTACTACATGGTAAAATACTACTTACTGTGGGTCCAGAATTCCAAGAATTTAACAATGTATGGGAGTCTTTAGATTCTGATAAACGAACTACTAAAAATCTTGTTGAAAAATTATGTACAATTGAACAGCGTATTAAATCTACTGCTCCTGTGGATTATGGTGCATTTGCAGCTCGTGTTCCTGTTAAGCGAAAAGCTGTGAAAAATGGCGAAAAACTTCCTGAAAGTACGCCAAGAAATAATGTCAAACTGAGTAATTTTAAACAAAAGACTTGTTTTAAATGTGGATCGAGTGCGCATCTCTGTAAAGATTGTCCAAAGAAAAGGTCCAATGATAAATTCTCATTTTCAAAGAATAATAAAAAGGTGCATTTACTGCCAGTGCAAAAAGTACTCAGCTAGATAGTTGGGTCTGTGATTCTGGGGCCTCCCATCACATGACTGCAAACAAACAGTACTTTGTCACATACAAACATTTCCCTGTGCCCGTTGAGGTATCACTTGCTGATAATAAGAAGATTTATGCATACGGATCTGGTAAAATAAATATTCAAGTTTATATTCATGGCAAATGGTATGATGCTCACATGGAAAATGTCTGGTATGTCCCTGATGTGAAGATGCATCTCTTTTCTGTGCAACAAGCTGCCAAGCATGGTATTGAAGTAAAAATGACAGAAAAGGATATTGAGTTTTATCGTTATAAAGAACTTGTTGCAATTAGATCATGGTCAGATCACACATATATTATCTGCATGAGAGTTGTTATTCCAGCAAGTCCAGCTGAAATAAGTACTGCTACTGAATCTGAATCTTTGCAGTTATGGCATGAACGCCTTGGTCACCAAAACAAACGACATGTTCGTAAGTTGCTAACTGATATAGGCATATCTGTAAGTCATGCAATGACAAATGAATTCTGTGATGGATGTGCTCTTGGTAAAGCTCATCGAAAACCTTTTAAATCACGTCCTTATAGAGCCATGTCAACTGGTGAAATCATTAATGCTGATGTAAACGGTCCCATGTCTATAACTTCTCTTAGTGGTGCTCGATATTATGTTTGTTTTAAAGATGACTACAGTAAATATCGTAAATTATTTTTCTTGAAAAAGAAAAGTGATGTTTGTAGTTGTTTACGTATGTTTTTAAGTGAAGCTATCAACTATGGTCATGCTGTAGAAGCTTTGCGCTGTGATGGAGGAGGAGAATTTGACTGTGGTGAAATTCGACAAATCCTTGCTGAAAAAGGTACAGTTCTGACTCTTGGTATACCGTACTCGCCAGAACAAAATGGCGCAGCTGAGAGAGAAAACAGAACAATCGTTGAACTGGCTCGTTCTATGCTGTCTGCAAGTGGTTTACCTCGGTCTCTCTGGGCCAATGCATGTGAAACAGCAGCCTACCTTCTAAACCATACTGGTATATCCCCAGAAGAAAACAAGAGCCCTCATGAGGTTTGGACTGGTGAGCCAACAATTAAACTAGATCATTTGAAAGTGTTCGGAACTGAATGTTATTCACATATACCTAAGAATTTTCGACGTAAATTTGATGACAAAAGTGTTCATGGTAATTTTGTGGGATATGTGAACAAGAAAGATGGCTATAAAATCTATCTGCCTTCTCAGAACAAAATCATAAAATCTCGTGATGTATATTTCAAACCTGAACGTTTATGTATCACTCCAGTAACAGCGGAGGTGAAGGAAGACTTAATTGAGAGATGTGAAGATATTCAGAGTAAAGAATCTAATCCTTCAGAAGAGAAACTGCAAACTGTCAGAAAGTCTCAAAGAAACAAAAGCTTACCTGCATGGATGAGATCTGGAGAGTATCTTATTGCAAACATAGCTGCAGTAGAAGATTCCGAAAATAGTGAAAATCCCTCGACATACTCTGAAGCTCTTTCCTCGAATGAAAGTGATTTGTGGCTTAAAGCTATGAGAGAAGAAATAGATGCCCTGCATAAAAATGAAACTTGGGAATAAGTTGAAAGGCCTAAAGGTTCCAAAGTCATCAATTGCCGATGGGTGTTGAGAAAGAAATTTAATTCTGATGGTACCGTGGAGCGATACAAAGCTCGTCTTGTAGCCAAGGGGTATGCTCAGAAAGCAGGTTTTGATTATGATGAAACGTTTAGTCCTGTTGCTAGATATGATACTGTGAGATCTGATCTTGCAGTAACTGCAAAAGAAAAATTACACTTGCAACAATTTGACGTAAAGACTGTATTCTTATATGGGACACTTAAGGAGGAAGTCTTCATGATGCAACCAGAAGGCTTTGATGATAATAGTGGGAGAGTCTGTAGATTACATAAAAGTTTATATGGAATCAAACAAGCACCTCGTTGTTGGAATCAATGTTTTGTGAATTTTATGAAAGACCAGAAACTGGAAGTTAGTGCAGCTGATCCCTGTTTATTTATCAGACATAGAAATGGCAAGAAACTTTTGGTTGTTATCTACGTCGATGATGGCCTTGTTGTTAGGACTGATAAAGTTGAAGTGGAGGAATTCATGGATCAACTTAATCAGTCTTTTCAAATCACAAGAGGTTCTTTAAACCAATTTTTAGGTATGAACATAAAAAGATTGGATGATGGTTCAATTTTTGTGAATCAGTGTGCCTATGCGAAAAAAGTCCTCTCAAGATTTCAAATGGATGGTGCTAATCCAGTATCAACTCCAAGTGACAAAAGCTATGTTTCTGATGATGTTGGAAATATATTGATAGGAAAAAAAGTTCCCTATCGTCAGGCAGTTGGCAGCCTAATGTACCTTGCTACTGTTACAAGACCAGATCTAGCATACGCTATCAGTATTGTTTCTGAAAATCTGGAAAGTCCAAGGACGTCTGATTGGTGTGCAGTGAAACGAATTTTCAAGTATCTGAAAAAAACTGTAGATTTTGGTTTGCTATATCAATCTAAGACCCATCCCAATGAGCTTGAAGTGTACAGTGATGCTGATTATGCGGGTGATTTAAAAACAAGACGCTCAAGAACTAGAATGATTTCAAGATTTGCAAGTGGAGCCATCTCATGGATGAGCCAAAAGCAGAAAAGTGTTGGGTTGTCTACGACAGAAGCTGAGTATGTTGCTGCGAGTGAGAGTGCGAAGGAATTAATTTGGCTGAAACGCCTGTTCAGTGATTTAACATATGTTAAAACACCCTCTCTTCTGGTAGATAATGCAAGCGCTGTAAAACTTGCCAAAAACCCTGAATACCATAAACGCTCCAAACATATTGATGTCCGTTATCATTTTGTACGAGAAAAGTTCATTGACGGCAAACTGCATATTAAACATGTTCCCTGAAATTTGCAGTTAGCAGACTTAATGACAAAACCTTTGCCTACTGTTAGGTTTAAGGAACTGTGTACTCTTTTAGGACTATTTTCGTTTAGTAGTCTAGTTGAAAATCAAAATTAAATTCGTGTTAAGTAAGTTGTGGCTTGTGGAGGAAGTGTTGTGGTAAGTTACAAATGAACTCGTGTAAATGACAAGCTACAACTGAACTCTATCACTGTTTCAAAAAAAAAGGAATTGTATTACCCGACTGTAGTATGCGATATTAAAATGGTTATATTGCTTACTCTTAAAACGCTTTCTAATTATTTATTTGCATGTTAGCTTTTTGTTATTTAGATCATTAATTAATGATAACCTTAATATGTATACCTATTTGTATATCATATAAAGTGTTACGGAATTGTAAATAATTGCATTTATTTTTGTATAAATTCTTTCAAAGAGGCTTAGTAAGTCGATAAAATGCTAATTTTACGCATTTCTAGTAGTTTTCGCGTTAAAATAGCCTAATTTTTCTTTAAAAACGCATTGAAAAGCTCCAATAAGGAAAGAAATGGATTTGGCGACTGATTCCCTCTGTCATGCAACCAACCACTCCTAAGTTTATTTTATGCAACCAACCAACCTTGGAAGCCGCCGTGAGCGGGAGAAGGTATTTTCGCAGAGAGAGAGACTTTGGCCTTCGGCCTGAAACGTAGGGTGCAATTGGCGCGCCCGAGTCACGGATTTATTCCGTAGGTTTATTCTTATTATTACATGAGTACATGGGTACTCATATGTATATAAATTTCTCACTGTATATATTCATCTTCATCTTTGATTTAATATTAATTAATTAAAGAGCTAATTTTATACAAGAGGAAATTTTCTGTTCTCAAGTGTCAACAATCGGTACATCACAGCACGCTCTGCAAACGACGAACCAGAGTATAGTGTTCTCAGAAAGGATAATATAAATTACATGGACGCAATATATAAAGGTGAGAAATTCATGTTATTTTATGGTGATAGGATAGGAATTAACATTTTAAATAGCAATGTTTAAAAGTGCTACGAAGGCCGATCTACTTGCCGTTTTGCAAGAGTTAGGGGAACAAGCTGACTCTAATTTAAAGGTAGTGGCAGGACCGTAACTACCACCGGGGCAAGCGGGGCAGTGCCCCGGGGCCACCAAGCACAGGGGGCTACCATAGCGATGCTAAAAAAATCTCATTTTTCATATTTTGAACGAAGGTTAAGTATTTAAAATTCTGTTTTAGTTAGCTTTTCCTCATCAACCGATTAATTTCGAGATTAATTTTAAAATTTCTTTCGAAAAAAGCTTATTTATCATTAATTCTTAATGAAATTAGTAATAGAAAAGGAAAGGTTCAAATTACCATTTAAATTGAGAAACGAAACTTTTGATATATCTATATAAATTAAACAAAAAAGACGGTGACTGGAATAGGACCCCGTCAGCAAGGCTAGTTTGAAACTAGCCTCGCATCGAGGCCCTATCGATCACATCGTTATTCACCTTGTTTATTAAAAAGACAAACAAAAAACAAACCGACTGAAACTGAATGAAAGAGTTGGAAAGATTTTCAGCTGCGAATGTCAAAACATAAGAAATACTCTACTGGAAGCTGCTGCCCCCCCCCACCCAGTATTTGTCTGCTAAGCTTGTGAGGTATATTAGCGTAATGCTACAATTAAAACTCGCACTTTAAGAGTAACACATGAATACGAAGGTTTTAGGATTCAGTCGACCAGTAGAGTTAGTTCTCATCCTAAATTAAAATCGTAACTTGTCATATGCTAATAAGTTTGGGAAGTGAGATGGATAAAAGGCGATGTATTTCATAGTGAAGATATAGTAGTAGGAAGATTGCTTTTAGGTGTTAGTTGGAAGGAGTGTTAGTTGGAGTGAGCTAGAGAGTTAGTTGGAAGGAGAGTAAGAGAGTGAGTTGATGGGGAATTAGTTGAATGTTAGTTGGATGTATGTCGAGTAGGTAGCAGTGTCAGAGAATCCTCCTGCTATCGAAAAGTTACTGAGCCGCGAGGATGAATAAAGTTAAATGTAGTAGTGGAAATTATTTATGGTTAATCATTTGAAGTTAGAATAGTTAGCATGGCTGCCCATTGAAATTTATAAAGATATTATATACATTTAAAGTCCAGCGCCCTCATTCTTATTTAAGCTCAATTAAAGCTCATTAATTTTATATATCTGGACTCTGTCATTTCTTCATAAATTAAGTATTTCAGTTTGCAGCATTCAACCTTAAGTCAACTATAAGTTAACCCTTTATCTACTGCATTAAGATGAACTGCAATTTTTTTAGTACAATATTTTTTCTTGAGTCACTACATCGAAAATTAAGGGATATACATAAATAAAACACTCATATTTGGAAAAATTAATTCGTTAGAGTTAATTAATTAAATTGGTACTTTAAAGTACCGTCAGTACACGGAGGACTAAAATGTTCTCATAATTCAAAAAGACCGTATGACTTTTTTAACGCAGTTTTAACTCTTAAAAATGCTGAATAACCAGAGAACACTAACATGTTTCAGCACAAAAAAAAATTATTTTTGAAAATTATAAAATTTTTAAAATTTACTTACTTTTTTTACAGATAAAAACAGGTCTTACATATAAACTTAAATTTGATGATATTCAAAGAAACAGTTTTCCTTTTCCTTAATACACAGAAATACATTACACTTTGTGTATTTTGAGTGAGGTTTAGACTGAATATTTTTTAAAGCACAAAATTTACAACAACCCCGTTTCGAAACAAATGTTGGGCAATGGCATCCACGATTTTCTAAGTGAATAATCTTTACAAACAGACATGTTCCCTTTCCTCCTCTTGTTTGCACAGAAAACTTGCTCACTACCATTAAATTTGGGTCTTCCTTTTCGTTTTGGCTGTGCTTTTAATTTTGTAAGCAGTCCTTTGGTTATGCAAGTCTATATTCCAAAGAAGCTATGCTTTCTCGCTACACTTTATATGCTATATATGCAACCAAATGTTAAAATATGGTACACACAAACTCATATTTTTATGGGTAAAATGGGAACTTCGGTCTGGACATCTTTTTTTCCATTGCCTATTCACTCTTGATTTATTGCATCCTGGGGTAAGAAATACTGTATTTTCTGAACATGAACTACTGCACCCTGGGTCTTGTTCAGTCTCTTAATCGTCTACTTCAGAATCTTGACTAAAATTCTAGCAGATTGCTTGCTGGGACTTCTTCATCTGAAGGATAATCTGTTAGTGCATAACTGCTTTCATATGGTAGGCTCTGTAATAAATATAAAGCCTTTTGAAGTCTGAGCTTCATTTTTCCAAACATTCTAAGAAGAGGAAAAAAATAATAGCACCTTGAAAACCTCCTGTTATTGTTATATCTCAGTTATATACAAAGAAACTAATATGTCGTTAATTTTTGAATGAATTATACATATTTCATTTAATTGTGTGGCAAAAAAAAAAAAAAAAAAAAAAAAAAAAAAGCAAGCTCAGATTCAAATTTTCGAAAACGTTAAAAAACTAAATAAAGAATAAATAATAAAGCGAAATAAATAAGGTAAACTAAAAAGAAATACCAAAAAAGCATAATTCTATTACATTTTAGTAATGATGCTACAAAACAGTGAAATACAATAACAAACTACACGGACGAAAAGTATACACCAAGTGCTTTCTTTAACATCCAGTGTACTGACGGTACTTATAAGTACCACAAAGTTATTCTACTGTAAAATAAATTATATACACTGTTCACTTAAAATAAATAATGCAATCGTTTTCTAAGGTCTTAACTAACATATAAAAAAAATAAGGCACTCACCTTTTGACTTTAACTTATTTTACAGAACAAAAATGACAATATTGTCAATCCGATCAAAATGGCAGTTGAAAACGAAATTTCAGTTTTAAAACTATTCGCCTTCCCCGGTAAAATACTCATCATAGAACCCGTGCTGCTATGTATGCTGGAAGAGTGGAATTAAGAGAGTGTTCTTGCTAAATATCATGAGAATATTCGTAAATATAGTTATTCTATGTAATTTTGAAATGGGTGGTACTTATAAGTACCGTCAGTAGATAAAGGGTTAAAGGAAGATGACGACATCAAGGTCGTCACACTGGCGCCCAAATAAAGTCGAATCCCCCCCCCCCCCCCGAGCAAATATTTTTTGACGGCACTAATAGTGTGCTGCAATTTTTTGAGCAGCTTGAATATTTTTTTGACTTTTATAACATTGATCGATACAAAAAATATTCTTGGTTAGCATATTCATTAGAAGGAGAATTAAGACAGTGGCATAGATTAATCGCCTGCCATTCACTTGGGCCAAATCCAACTTATCAGGATCTAAAAAGTAGAGTAATCGACCTCTTTGCCACTCGGGATGATAGATTACGATTAGAGCATGACCGCTTCCACCCCCCTCACGAACGTCAGTGGTAAGGAATAGTAAACCCAGTGGAAAAACCACAAGAAGGTATTAAGTCACAGGAAGCAAGGTCTATTTGTTTAAACCAACCTAAAACTGGCAATGAAAACGTTAATCCTTGTGACAAAAGTCAAACACAAGTTAAACCAAATGAACAAATTTCGCTTGCAAACAGCGATACGGACCAATTTACGTCTGTTATTCAGAATTTAGCTATGGATGGAAAATCCGATAAAACCTTTAGCGTACAGACGGCGGTTGAAAAGGAAAATATGATTGAACCAAATTCTGTAAATGAATCCCTTGCTTTAAGTGAAACGAATGTTCAACTAAATTCTACTGTTCAAGCCTCGCATATCCCTCATTCGCATATTAAATGCTAAACCGGTTCAAGCCGAAATATCAAACGTAACTGAAGCTCGGGTAACAGAAATTAAAAGTAATACAATTAAAATAACTGCGGCCTCTGAAACTGTTAAACGGACTGACAGTGACAAATTAATAAATGTTGCGGCTAACTTTTCTATTGATTTAAATTCATCTCCTGATAAATTAAGTTCCAAAACAGTCAAGTCGACGGACTCTTTGATTTTCACAAAAACTGTGGTAAAAGACAGTGTAAAGTTTATCCACTGTGCTTCTAAAGATCTCGTAACTAATTTTGAAGAAAATCTACTAGTTAATGTAAAGGAAAGCAGTACAGTTCAAAATGCAGTGGTAACTAATTCTAGTTCGGCACATCCAGTGCATAAATTCAACGATAAAGTCGTAAATCTAACAAAAAAGTCAGATAACTCGGTCGCTAGTTTAAATGATATGCCGCCTAAAGTAAAACAAAAAGTTGCACTTTCCACTAGCAAAGCGAAAGGTTTGACAGCTTGTAAGCCCTCCAGGACCTCAATCTCAACGAGTAGAGAGCGAGCGGAACATTTTCAAGGAACTGTAGACAGTGACAAGGTACCGGGCTCGAGTCCATCCCATTAAAATGCCTCTCCGATGCCGGACTCCAATCTACAAGCTACCAGCGCTGAAAGTTCAACGGCAACTCCACAGGATAGTCTGACCCACATCTCTGATTTTGCTGATATCAAGGAATCAATCTGTCAGGTGCTATGGTTTTATATTTTTTCCATTGTAAACTGTAGTTCTATCACAACAATTATGAAATCTACGACATGTAGGACTTTCTTCTGGACTTTCAACCATAATCTCAAAGAGATGAACTTTTTAAAATATCACAAATCTAAATTTAAACTTGCTGCATGAACTTTCAACTACCGAAATTTAATGTTTTGGATTACATGTCGTAAATTTTTTTTCTGTTATATAATATATTCATGTGTGTACGTTAATGTTTTCTGTTTTTTTAGCCATCTCCAGCAGTGACTAGCACGATAATTTTTTTTCTTTTGTATAAACTTTTCCCCTTCTTTAGTTTTTTGAATGATCTATATATCTGTACTTAAATGTTTTCTGTTTTAGCCATCACCTGCAGTACTTAGTACGATAAATTTATTCCTTACCTTTGTATATAAATTTTCTCTAGTTTTTGACATGATCTATATGTACATACTCTAATCTTTTTCTATTTTGTAGCCATCCACGCCAGTTTGAAAAAACAAACTTTTTGAAATATTTTGTATATATTCCTTAACTATATTTCTCTCAATTATATAAAATGAAATTTTATAAGTGCATAAACATTTTTCTCTATAGTTTTGTAAATGATCTATATGCATATACGTGAATTTTTTATTTCTCAGCTATCAACTGCAGTTTTGAAAACTTTTTGAAATATTTTGTATCCTTATCTATGTTTTTCTAAATGTCGTATATTGTATAAAATGAATATTTCTTGTTGTAAACTCTCGCATTTTTCACTAAGAGTTTTATGTATATATTAGTATGGGGTAAAAAGATAATTTTTCTTAAGCTATTTTGCATGTAAATTCGCGTTTAACGACTAACCCTATTAATCCACTAACAATTTAGTTTTTTTCCGTACGCAAATAGCTAGGTGAAAATATTGCTTATGTATAAAATTATGTCATTTATCTATGTAAAAGTGTAGTGTACCTTCTCTTTTGATTTATACGTTCAAAAGAATTTTGTATTTTAGAAGTCCTCTGATTCAAACTCTCCGTACAGTCGTTGATCTGAAAATCCAAGATGATTCCTTTACTTGTTACTTTTGATGCTAAAGGAGGTAATTTTTGGACGTTTGCCAAAGACTTTGGATCTCTGAATTAGAAGGAGCCAGCGTTTTTCTTGTCTGCAGTAAAAGATGTTTTTTCTGGACGCTTGCCAACAGCGGATTTCTTTCAAGATTCAAGCAGACAGTGGACAACTGGAATTTTTTTTCTTTTTTTTCTCTGATGCCTTTTCAAGTATTTTTCCTAGCTGATGTTCTGGGTCAAGACTGACCTGCAGATGGATAAAGATATACCAAGTTTTTTTGTCAATAAAGACTTTTTAATGTTACCACGTTTAAATTGAATAACGATCGCATTTATTTTTTTAAGCGATCCTTTTTGTACTGAATTTTTTTTAAATTAATGAAAATTTTTTCCTTTCCATTTGTTTTAAGGAAAGATGAATGTAAGCCCCGCTGTAATTACGCTGGACTTTAAATAAGTTAACTAAGTTAGGGCATGGAGTTTCTGCCATAAAGCACCTCAGGTGGAGCTAAAAAAAGTATTTTTATCATAAATCTTTCCTGAGTGGACAGTTTTAAGCTCGGCCTTCTTACTTTTTTTTTCCTTATTCCATTTTAAATGCAAATAGTTATTCTTGGGCAGTCTAATTTAAGTTTCCCCCCTCTTTTTTTCTTTTTCTAAAATACTATGTAGTTGAATTTTAAACAGTAAGTCACTGCAGCTAAATTTTCTTTGCATAGTATTGCAATAATTTAAAATTTGCACGGGTAAAAACCCGTTGGGGATTTTTTCCGCGAAATTTTTTTCTTTTGGGGAGGAACTGTGAGGTACATTAGCGTAATGCTACAATTAAAACTCGCACTTTAAGAGTAACGCATGAATACGAAGGTTTTAGGATTCAGTCGAAAAGTAGAGTTAGTTCTCATCCCAAATTAAAATCGTAACTTGTCATATGCTAATAAGTTTGGGAAGTGAGATGGATAAAAGGCGATGTATTTCATAGTGAAGATATAGTAGTAGGAAGATTGCTTTTAGGTGTTAGTTGGAAGGAGTGTTAGTTGGAGTGAGCTAGAGAGTTAGTTGGAAGGAGAGTAAGAGAGTGAGTTGATGGGCAATTAGTTGAAGGTTAGTTGGATGTAAGTCGAGTAGGTAGCAGTGTCAGAGAATCCTCCTGCTATCGAAAAGTTACTGAGCCGCGAGGATGAATAAAGTTAAATGTAGTAGTGGAAATTATTTATGGTTAATCATTTGAAGTTAGAATAGTTAGTATGGCTGCCCATTGAAATTTATAAAGATATTATATACATTTAAAGTCCAGCGCCCTCATTCTTATTTAAGCTCAATTAAAGCTAATTAATTTTATATATCTGGACTCTGTCATTTCTTCATAAATTAAGTATTTCAGTTTGCAGCATTCAACCTTAAGTCAACTATAAGTTAAAGGAAGATGACGACATCAAGGTCGTCACAAGCTTTTAGCCTCCCCTACAAATAAGGCCCGCGCTTTTATTATTACTGGCTGTCTCTCGAACCTCTTGAACTTTTGTCTTATATATTAAAAGTCTTCAATAAATTTTGAAGCAGATTATGATCACTCTGGTTAACATTTTTAACAAATTTGTTTCGTGAGCGTGATTTTTTATATATCATGGAACTGGAACACAAACGTAAGCGTAAATATCATAGTGGTGCTCACGGCAGAAAAGAAAGAAAGAAAAGATCTGAAGAAGCGGCAAAAAGTTCAGAAAAATTACTCAGTTGGATATCAACTGGCTCTGGAACACAAACTTCTACGACAACCAATGATAATGCAGGTAATGCTTATAAATTTATGTTCTTTTTTTCAAATGTATCGCACACAAGGACCAACTTACAGAAGTGGGCGACCAGGGCAAAATACAAAACATTGATTGGGGGCCTTCTTCCACCCAACTATGGACAAAGGTGAGGGTGCCTACTCCCTCATAAGTATACTTTGGGAAACTACTTTAAGCTTTTAAAATTATTATTGAGATTAATTAAACAATTTATAATACATCACATTTAAAAAAAAAAAAAAGCTTTTAAATTTACGTATTATATAAAAAAAGTTTCTTCATAATTACATTGTTAATTATAAAGAACATAAAATATTTAGGTTGCATATATAGGATAAATATCATACGGTCTTGAATTAAAATGGCCGTGAAAATAAAATACTTAAGATTTTTTTTTCTTATAAATGAATATAAAATTAAAAATAAATAAATACTATGTGACTATGATATGGAATTTCTTTAATTACAAAATATAATACTTCCCACATTAATTCAAATTATCTTTATATTTATCTTTTTCTGGATTACATATGTATATATGACTAAAATACTAAATTCTTATGAACAGAATAAAATTATTATTACTATTTTAATTAAACTAAAGTTGTGGTGCAATACTAATAATTTTTCTTCATTTTTCAGTGATATTCTATTTATCTTTTTTTTTTTTTTTTTTTTTTTTCACATGGATGCAGGGATAATAATTATTATTTGCAATTATCTGCAAATTCAACTGATTTACAATTTGTAGTTTAGTTATTTTATTTGAAACTTAAAAGTAGAAATTACGGTTGTCCATAAATGACATCAAACTTTTTTTTTTCAATATTTTTCATTCCTGCTCCTTTGTCACAAAGTGTCATATTTCATCAATTGTATTTATTTAGAATGAAATAAGACTGGGGTTTACAACAAAAAACATAATTAATATATACTAGAAATATTTTTTTCATCAGAATTCTTTCATGTGCTATGAAAATGATAATATTATTTTTATTTTACATTCATCAAAAATCTAATGGCTTGTTTCGTTTTTCCTTGTTAAATGTTGGGTAGTAATTTTTAAAATGCAAATGTGTGAAAGAAGAAGCAATACAAACTTATGTTGATTAATCAAGAATGAGACTATTTAAACAAATACTATCAAAAACAGAAACACAAAATTTGTTTCGGGTTGAAAAATTAACTCTTTCGCCGCACTCGTGTTTATCAGTTTTCGCCTGATGAAGGATTATGTTACATTTTTCAACCCGAAACGATTGCTGCGAGTTTTTGCCTTTTATAGTGATTGTTTGCAAATATCTTATTCATCATGATAGAAGGAAGGCTGTATAAAAGATAAATATTATTTTTTAATGTGTTGACAATATCTTGTAATGACATACCAAAAATTTGCATTTGATTAAGAAATACGATTCTAGAATCTGCACATCCTCTGTCGCTATTTCTTATATTCTGAATCAGACAGTTATTCCTGAGAAAAAAAAATAAATAAATAATTTTCCACGCTATTTATAGATCTATTAAAAGTTAAAAGTAACTCTGTAACATTAAATTATTTGTTCATGTTAAAAATGCGAAAATTGTAAGGACTGTAAAATGTCAAATTTTATTATTCGAAATTTGGCAAATTAAGTGTTTTATATCAATATTAATGTCTCATTTTTTTTATATTTTACATTAGAATTTGTTAAATGCATAGCTTTTTATAAACTTAGTCTAGCATTACATAAATTTAATCTTAGATTTTCAGAAAATCCCAGACCCAAATATAGACAGAACAGACGAATCTGAGACTATTTTGGAAGAAAGAACATTACCACAGGATGATTTTGATAAAAATGCAACTCAGCTTAACTCTTCAGATGATGAAAATGTATTATCCATTGAAAAGACTGACGACATAGAGAAAATTACAGACGAATCTGAGACTATTTTGGAAGAAAGAACATTACCACAGGATGACTTTGATAAAAATGCAACTCAGCTTAACTCTTCAGATGATGAAAATGTATTATCCATTGAAAAGACTGACGAGAGAAAATTACATAGAGAAAATTACAGAGTTTCCGAACAGTATCGAAGATTCAGATATGAAACATCGGATTATAGCAGCTGGTCCAAGCCAACCAGATGGTCCTTTTCCGAAAGACGAAACACAACAATGCAGATCTTTTTCAAGCAGCTATTATAGTTTTACAACTAAGGCTGGACTGAAACTTAATAGACATTGGTTATGCTATTCAGTAAAGCTTGATTGTGTTTACTGTCTACCATGTTGGTTGTTTCCTCAGCAACAACATACGCATGGAACTCCAACTATTAAATTTCGAACCTGTGGAGTTAGAGATTGGAAACATCTTTCGGAACGTATAATTAGTCATGAAGGATCCGAAATACATGCTCGTGCTTGTGTTGCTTATGAGCAGTGGCGTAAGCATAAAACTATAGATGAGACAATTGATAGAAGATTGAAGGAGGAAAAAAACTTCTGGCGCAAAGTTCTGGAGAGAATTCTGAATGTGACCCTAACTCTTGCAACATGCAATCTTGCTTTTCGTGGAACTAATGAGAAGTTTGAATATAACAACAAAGGGAATTTTCTTTCTATTATTGAGCTCTTATCAAAGTATGACCCAGTGCTACATGAATTACTTTTGCGTCCACACAAGGTTCAATCAAATATTTAAGTCCAAAAATTCAAAATGAACTTATCAATTTGTTATCATCGCAAATTAAAGATGATATCACTTGTGAACTTCGAGAGGCTCCATTTTTTTCTCTAATTTTGGACACGACCCAAGACGTTTCTAAAACTGACCAATTGAGTGAAGTTTATAGATATGTAAAAATAATAAACGACAAAAGGGGAAAACCTAGTGAACTGAAAATTTGTGAAGTTTTCATCTCCTTCAGAGAAATCAGAGATCAGTCAGCACAAGGCTTAGAAGATGAAATTATGAAATCTCTCAGCGAAAAAGGTTTGGATTTAACAAAATGTCGTGGTCAAGGTTACGACGGGGCAGCAGTTATGAGTGGGGCATACAATGGCGTGCAACAACGCATACTAAAAAAATCTCCACACGCTTACTATGTACACTGTGCAGCTCATAATTTAAATTTAGTTCTTAAAGATGCCGTTGAAGGGAACAGAGAAAACTGCAAGTTTTTCGAAATCGTTCAAAATGTATATTGCTTTTTTGGTCAAAGTACAAAACGTTGGGAGGAATTAAAATCACAATATCAGAGTGGATCTTCCAAAGTTACATTGAAAATGCTAGATCCAACTTGCTGGGCTGGCAGATATGATGCAGTTTATGCCCTGAAACATAGATTCTCCGATGTTATAAAATGTCTCACTCGCATAATTTTAACTAGCCAAAAAAGCAAGGAAAGAAATGAAGCCGTACAACTAAAGAAACAATTAGAAACTTTTGACTTTATCTTACTGTTAGTTATTCAGTGCGAAATTTTGGAGTCCCTGAACATTGTGTCAAAGTCTCTTCAATCTGATTCAGTAGAATTATTATCTGCATATAATTTACTAGAGAATGCTCTACTTAAAATTACCAAAATGCGCGAAAGATTTGAAGAACTGGTATCTGAGGCTACAAAAACTTGTGAACGTTGGGGTGTAACTAAAGGTTTTCGCCAGGGTAGATTTAGGAAAGTGAAAAAACATTTTGACGAACTATCTGAAGACGAAAGATTAAAGGAACCAGAGTCTCATTTTAGAGTAACTGTATTCTACCCAATGATAGATACTCTACGTACTCAGCTACGTCACCGATTTTTAGGTATGAAAGCTGTTCTAAACACTTATCAAATAGTTCAGCCTGAATTTCTTACCAGTGCTAGTGAAGAAGAAATTCACAACAAAGCAGTAGAATTTGTTAAAAAGTTTCCACAGGATGTGTCCCCGTTGTTTCCTTCTCAAATATGTTCTATCAAAAATTCATTCCAAAATGAACTTGAAAAAATTAAGAGCGTCAGAGAACTGGCAGAACAATTAATAATTAACCAAAGTTCACTTTCAGCAAGTTATCCTGATGTATGCACCGCTTGCATTATGTATTTAACTGTTCCCGTGACTGTTGCTAAGGCTGAACGTTCATTCTCAAAACTCAAATTGATAAAAAATTTCTTAAGAAATAATATGGGTCAAGAAAGACTTAGTGGTTTAGCTTTGCTCTCTATTGAAAATGAACGAGCTCAGAAAATTAACTTCGATAAAGCAATAGATGACTTTGCTTCAATAAAAGTTAGAAAATATAATTTTTTATAATCAAATATTATTCACCGATTTACCATAACCTTAATTAATATCACGAAGCAATAAGTACATTCTAGTGTCAGTTTTCAATAACTTCTTAGTCAACGTTATTTTATATTTAACTTGGTTTTTTTTTTATATTTTCTCATGTATCTTATTTTTTACGAAAGACAGTACAAAGATATTAATTCTCTTTATGTACTTTTTCCATATTTTTCTTTGTAATAAAATAAAATTGTAGCTTAAAAAGTAAGTAAGTGTAAGTTGTAATTAAAAGGAAGCACCACAAACTGCTGTCCTAAAAATACTATGAGATATATACTTTGTTGAAGAAACACCATAAATTTCAAAAAAGACAACAACAATTGTTTTTGGTCGATTTGAATTAACACAACCCCTCATCAGGCGATGTAGATTATCGCAAGTGACCAGTACAAAATGATATCAGTTATCAGTTTGTACTGGTGCAGTTTGAAGTGTATATTTTACTTCAATATTTTAAGTGAATATTTTAAGTTGCTCCGCAACCTGCAATTTACGTAACTGCTCTTTAAATATTAACTGTTGGACTTATTAAAATAAAGTGATATAGGAGTGAAACAATAAAGAAAGAGGAGGGGAGCCTCCTTTTCATATCTTGCCCCGGGGCCTCCAAGCTCCTAGTTACGGTACTGGGTAGTGGAATTAAAAGATTTATTGTCAAAATCTAAAGAATACATTAAAGATAAAGAATTTGTGAGTGAATTTTTAGCAACCACAGTTGCGCAAAGAAAGGAATCGGAAGAAATAAATCGTTTGAGTTTGTTAAAGCAAACCGAAAGTAACGATGATGTGTTGCATAATTCTAGTAACTCAGAAAATATATTATCATTAGATAAGCTTTTGAAAGCTATATTAACTTTGGTAATACCAGTACCTAAAAAGAATGAACCATGGAATCTTTTTTTCGATTCCATTGAAAGAGCTTTTAAGCATAAAAATGTTCCTAAAGAATACAAATCGGAGATTTTACTGAAAGTAATTGGCGATAAAGCCGCGAATATTCTGATTTATGTAAGCGAAGAAGAATTAAAGAACTATGAGAAAATTAAGTCATTAATTCTAAAAGAATATGAAACCATCCCCTTTCACTTGTTTAGAAAATTTTAAGAAAGCTACAAGAATATCTGGGGAGACACACCAGCAGTTTGCTTCTCGTTTAAGGTCCAGATGGCTCCATTATTGTAAAATTCGAAATGTAAATGATTTTGAGTCTTTAGTAAATTTGATTATATCTGATAAAATATTTGAAAACCTAGATAAGGATCTGGCAATGCATGCTGCAGTCACACAGGGTGAAGATTGGTTACGCCCAGAACAATTAGCTCAGACGTGTGATATATATTTCACTGCTAAAGGTAGATCATTTGAGGAAACAAAATATGAAAATCGCGTCTATCGGGAAACAGTCACAGAAAATCATAAAAAATACGTCCCACCTCCATTGAGAAAATATTCTTCTAATAATGAGAGTAAATATTCTTTTAAGCTGGAGTGTTATATTTTCTCTGATATTTCTCATGTAGCTAAAGATTGTCCGAATCGTAGAAACAGATTCGATAAAATTAACAAACAAAGTGAGGAAATAAAAAAATCTAAAAGTAACGCACAAGCGACAGAGAAAAAATCTGTAGTGACCCACGTAATGTCGAAACATTTACAGAAATGTGAAAAATCGGAAAAACTTAATTTATACCCCTTACAAAAGGTTAATATTTATATCGCAGGTAAACAAATTCCTTCAATTATCGACTCAGGTACTGAGATTTGTGTTCTAAATAGCGCCCTAATTCCTGATCTCCACATTGAAAGCAAAGGCAAAATTCTGTTAGAATCTGCATTTCGAGAAATAGTTGAGGCGAGATTAGCTGTAATTCCAGTCTATTATAAAAATCCTAACAGTTGTATATTTACACACGCGGATTCATTATTTGCAATAACTGACAAGTTAAATGTTCCATGTTTAATCACTCCACACTTCTATGATACATTAGTAAATCAGAAAGAAATATTAAATGATTTGTTTATCCCAGAAAATTCTAATACGCTGTTGGCGCCGCAAAATGTTTATGAGGCAGGAAAGGAAAGTAATTTAAATGAGTCATCGCTGTTACATATCGAAAATGAATGTAGTAATCAAAAAATAATTTCGGGAGAGGATAATACATTATTTAAGAGTGATAGTTTTTCGAGGTCAAACGAAATGCAAGATTTGATTAATAAAAAAGAAACTAGTTCACATAATTATCCATCGCAATTGATAAATTAAAAAAAGATTGTTTCTTCAATAAATAATAGCGATTCAGGTGCAGCTGTTTATTTGATTTCGAATAAAGGAAAAGTGATTAACTTAGCAAAGGATAATCAAATTGAAAATAGGGAACGGGAGAACGCACAAAACAATGTTAATAATTTATCTGATGCTAGTACATTTAGGGAAAAGCAGCGAGAATGCTTATCGTTACAAACTGCTTTTAAAGAAACGGAGTTAAAGAAAAATAATTATTTTCTTAAATACGATTTTTTATTCCATAAAGATAAAATATGTGGAGAAACAGTAGATCAATTGGTCTTACCTTTCAGTTATCGAGAAAGTGTTTTAAAATTAGCTCATGACTCAATCTTTGGGAATCACTTAGGCATGCGGAAAACAAAAGAGAGAATAAAACTATCATTTTATTGGCCTAACCTAATAAGAGATGTACAAAATTTCTGTAAAACATGCGAAAAATGTCAGTTGAGGAGTCCGGAAAAAACGTCCGATAAAATACCTATAACGCCTGTGGTACGTCCTCCTTATCCTTTTCATACAGTGAGTGTCGATTTAATTGGAGAGATTGCGCCACCCTCCGGTAGAAAACATAAATATTGTCTTTGTCTAATTGACCAATATTCGAGATGGCCCGAAGTCATACCTTTAAGAAGCCTATCGGCTAAGGTCACGTGTGATGCACTTTTAGAAACATTTATGCGTACAGGAATCCCAGAAATGATATGTAGTGATCAAGGCACTAATTTTACGTCTCAATTAACACAAGAGTTTGAGAAAAGATTAGGAGTAAGTCCTCGTTTCTCAACTCCAGCTTACCCTGCCTCGAATGGGCTTGTTGAAAAATTTAACCGTGTATTTAAACAAATGCTTCATCATGTAAAAATCCTTATTAGGGATATACCAAATATGGAAGCTCTAATCTCATTGGCTGATGAGATACGATAATTTTCCAGAATAGTCTGTATTCGATAGAATAGTATAAAAGGAGCATTTTTTTTAAGCCAAGGCGGCCAATCTCAGATCTGTGTCAGTTTCGTCAAATGCTTGCTTTGCTTTGAGCCTCTTTGAATGAAACTTGCTTAATGTGTTATTGCTAAACAGTTTGTACTATTGTTTTGCTGTTAACGGCTGTTGTTTAAGCTATGTTTACAGGTTGAATTGAAGCTGATACTTGATTTATAGACCTGTATTTTTCTGGAACTTTCTGTGAATAAATTACTGCATTTTTGCAAGTTTCGCCTTTCATTCTCGGACAACTTACGAACCCCCAACTACGCAACAATATGTATTATTAATAAACGACTGTCTTGTATTATTTCCCTGAAATTCATAACTATCAAATTTCATACAAAAAAAAAAAAAAAAAATTACATAGCATATCGGAAATATTTTCCGTAACCTTTAAACTAATTACCAATTCTGTGCCCAAAATTTTCAACAGGAAAACATGTTTTTAAAATTCTAATAAAATTTCATTATATTTGATGGGATGTAACCATGTTAAAATACACTTTTAAGAAATACCGACTATAGACCGTAATAGTACGAAATTCCTTTATGTATACCGGAAAAGTAGCCACAGTCATTATAAACGCCAATAATAAAAATAAACCTAATTAATTATAACTCATTAATTTTTCAAACTAATTTGACATCATTTGGATGATTACAATACATACTGGGAATTATTTTGTGTGGTCCCATAAATTTAGTCTACACTTAACCTTTTTTAATAGTAAACATGATTTTAAGCATCTTTATAATGTATGTAAACTTTATTAAGTTCAATTCAGCATAAACGCATTATAGTGTTTGCTTAAATTAAAAATTTGTTCATATGCTCTAATGTTACGAAATTCTTTCGTGTGTCTTTGTAAACGAACCATAAACATTGTATACACCAGTAAAAACTATTCAGCTTACTTTGCGTTTAAAATTAATAACTGTTCCAAATTTAACATCTTTTGGATGACTAAGTGACATTGTCAGAACGCTTTTGTAAGGTCCTGTACATTAATTAGAAAGCTTAAGAGCACATATTTTCTTCAAACAACATGAGTGTATGCATCTTACTCACGTACGCTAGTTTCATTTTCTTCATTGCAAAGTAATGATATTAAAATGCGTTTAAACGAAATTCACCCATACGCCGTAATGTTAAGAATTTTGGCATGTCCCTGTACACAGTTTATAAAAAATATAGCAATGAAAATTATACAGCTACTTATATGCAAAGCTGGAATGTGTGCGCCAATTTGCAAGTCAATCGAAGGTTTTTTGCGGCCGCTATCGCTGTACATACAAATTCTTCCCATAGGCCGTAAGGATAAGAAAAAGTTTGGCGTGTCCCTGTACACGAACGACAAATGGAATACGCACCTAACACTATACAGCTTATTCCGTAGGACTCATGAATATGTGTACCAAATTGCAAGTCAATAGCGTTATTTTGGGGGCCACTATCGCGGTACATACAAATTCTTCCCATAGGCCGTAATAATAAAAAAAACTTTGGCGAGTCCCTGTAAACGAATTACAAATGGAATGCACGGGCAAAACTATACAGCTAATTTCGTGGGTATCATGAACATGTGTACAAAATTTCAAGTCAATAGCTTGATTTTTGCGGCCGCTATCGCACGACAGACAGACAGACAGACGGACGGACAGACGGAACCCAAAATCCTTTTAAGTCTCAACATAGGGCCCCCACTGACGTTTCGGCAAAAATTGGAAGTCAATAGCTTGATTTTTGAGGCCGTTATCACGGTACATACAAATTCTTCCCATAGGCCGTAATGATAGAAAATCTTTGTCGTGTCCCTGTACACGAACTGCAAATAGAATACACACCTAAAACTATACAGCTGATTCCGTTGGGCTCATAAACATGTGTATTAAATTGCAAGTCAATAGCGTGATTTTTGAGACCGCTATCGCGGAACATACAAATTCCTCCCATAGGCCATAATGATAAGAAAAACTTTGGCGTGTCCCTGTACACGAATTACAAATGGAATACACATCCAAAACTATACAGCTGATTTCGTGGAGCATATGAACATGTGTACCAAATTGCAAGTCAATAGCGTGATTTTTGTGGCCGCTATCGCGATACATACAAATTCCTCCCATAGGCCGTAATGATAAGAAAAACTTTGGCGTGTCCCTGTATACGAACTACAAATGGAATACATACCAAAAACTATACAGCTGATTTCGTGGGGCTCATGAACATGTGTAGCAAATTTCAAGTCAATAGCGCTATTTTTGCGGCCGCTATCGCGCGACAGACAGACACACAGACACAGCCCAAAACCGTTTTGAGTCTCAACAGAGGGCCTCCACTGACGTTTCGGCAATAATAAAATGCCTTTCTTTGCATTGTTTCCCAACAAAGTTTAAAAGTGTTTATAAAAGAAAATTTAAACTTTTAAAGAGCTAAATTTAACAAATAATAAGAATTTTTCAACTATTTTTAAGCATTTTGTCGGTTAAAGTTCAACAACACGAAATAAAAAAGAAGTAAAATAAAAATAAAAATGATTTAGAACAAAAGAATATTAACTACGTAAGTAAAAAAAAACATTGGCGGTTATGAATCATGCGAAACCAACGAGATATATAAAGCAGAGTGATAAATGGTAACCCTTGAGAAGGTCCAAGATGAGTCATGTGACATGCTCTTCTTGCACCTGCGTATTCGGTGATTCCCTTGGTAACAGCTTATTTTCAGTAAATTTCTATGGCAACGGTTCGGAGATTGTTCAATGTTTTTGTTTGCTTACGTAGTTTAATATTCTTTTGTTCTAAATCATTTTGATTTTGATTTTACTTCTTTTTTATTTCGTGTAGTTGAACTTTAACCGACAAAATGCTTAAAAATAGTTGAAAAATTATTATTTGTTATTAAATTTATTTCTTTAAAAGTTTAAATTTTCTTTTATAAACACTTTTAAACTTTGTTGGGAAACGATGAAAAAAAAAAGGTATTTATTATTTATTAAAATGTAAAATATGTGTAAAATTATTTTAAAAACAATTTATTTCGGTCATAGGACTGTCATGTTACCTAATAATGATGATAATTTGTCGAACTGATATTTTAAATGCCAAAATAGAGATAAAGGACCAAACACAGCAACCTATTGGAGCATGTCACGTGATTCATCTTGAACCACGGAAAGCTAATCCTTCATCCATTGAATCAGCACTCTAATATATATATATATCGTTGGTTCCCACACATACACTTAAAAATTTCCACGCGAACGAAGTCGCGGGTAACAGCTAGTTTAAAATATATAAAAAAAATAAAGGGGGAATTGCCAGATTCACTTTTAAATTTTTAACTTTTGACATTTTACAAATGCTATATTAATTCATAAATTTAACTATATTAGGTTTGTTCAATAGATGTATTCAGGCAACCATTATTATAGTTTAATAATTTTTTTACGAATTGGAAATCTTTGAATTGCGTTTTCTCAATTTTTCCCCCCTCCTTTTTTAAATGATCTTCAAAATCTCAAACTTGAACAAATATTAAAAAAAGTTTTTTTTTGAATGTTTAATAGAACCTACTTGAAAGAATTATGGATGAATTTTGCAGTTAGTTTGAGGGAGGGGGAAAAAATATTAAATTCCATGTCTAAAAATTTGTCCATGAACTCCCACCCCATTCCCTCCCCCCCGAAATTCTTTTAATGATATTGCAAAATCCCTAGCTCTTGCTCTTAAGTAAGTTCTATTAAACATCTAAAAAAAATATGCATATGAAGCTTTTTCTTAAATATCTGTCGAAGTTTGCATTTAGAAGATCATGAATAAATGCTAACTCAGAAAGTGCCATTTAAAAATTTCTTATCGAAAACCATATATGTTGCCTGAATATATATTTTGTTGAACAAACATAATATAGTTTAATTTATGAATATTAAATGGAAATATAAGCATATACTGAAGCAATACTGAAGATATAAGAAATACTGAAGGTGTCACATAAGTGACACCTTCAGTAGTACCAAGTCAAAAATGTGCCACGTCCTAATACACTCATGTCCATAAATTAAGGATAATGCTAGCTGCGGCAAATAAAGGTTCAGAAGCAAAACAAACATGGCTTATTCATAAAGTCCATTTATTAAACAAAAGATCAAGAACAAAAAAAAAAAAAAAAAAAAAAAAAAAAAAAAAAAATGGTTTATGTAGGATATCATTTATAAAAACTCCGATTTTTGCACCCAGAAGCAAATACAAAAAATATCTCCCTTACAAAAACTTAACATTACGTGGTTGGTATGATGGTTAACCCTTTCAGGGGCACTAAGTAAAAATGATTGAATTTCCTTTTAAATATATATACATCATAAAGTAAACATCCCCTACAAGTCATATTTGATGAAGAAAAAAATTCAGCATGTGGGGATTTTTTTGTGGGTGGTGGCTAGACGTTCTAGCCACTGCGCACATACGTCATGTACCTTAATTTTCGCATGGAAATAAATATTTATATATTTAAGGAATAAAAATTGAAACTATGCCTTGAAAATGTAATTATAATAATACAATGTAACAATAATTAATTATTACTTAAATTATTATGCTTCTTTATCCTTTTTTAATGATTTATTATATATATATATATATACACACATATATGGGCTGTTTAAAATTTGTTTAGAAACCTCTAGGCATTAGTAATAAGAAAAAATTATTCACTATTTAAGGAATAAAAATTATAGTTATTCAATTATATTGTAAGTGCAATAAATTTTGAAATTGATTCAGTACATAAACTAAAAGACATAATTTCTTACCTTCATATTGTAATGAAATAATCAATTCACAAATTGCATACACAGAAATATGAAAACTTTAAAAATATGAATGTTCTTTAAAATTTGTTTGTTCCTGATCCAGATACTGCAGAATCATCATCTGAATCATCTCTTCAAACAGAGCAATAGCTTCATCCAAAGATAAGCCTTTTCTAGGCATTATTGTGATAAAAATTAAGATATATACATTTAATTTAAGATTATTTAGAGAAATTAACTAAATTTAAAAGCTGTGGAAATAAAAATTTATTTTTAAAAATCACGATATAAGAGCAATAGAAAAAAGCAGCCTCTTTCTATACTGTAAACAGAAATACTGAATAGCTTTTTTGTAAGAACCCTCCCACGCTTGTTTACATCTGTATTTACATTCTGCTATCCCTTACTGTTTATATTTATCACAGTTCACTAACTCCAAAAGACCCTCTTTGTTTATCTCAAAGGAAAAGAAACTGAGATTCTTTTCCCCAGCAGAACCTGTCTTATGGTATCTCCCCTGACATATGTGCGCGGTGGCTAGAGGGTCTATCCACCTAAAAGATGCTCCTAAAAATCAAACTAAAATTAATGATCTAAGATAATATGTAAATCTGTTGTATTTAAAAGGTGCATTACAGTATATTTACACTACCAAATACTTTTGAATAAAATATTATTTTTCATAAAAATATATAAAAGAAACTTCAAAATTTTTTCCTGCAACTTGTCCATTTAAAAAAGTCATAGGCACATCCTGCTTAAAGTTACTGTAGTGCTGTCGTCTCTATTTCAATTTTAGAAGTACACATTAACTTTTCATAAAGGTGGATAGAAAAAGTAGCCACTGCACACCTAGAGAAAAATTTCTAAAGTAGGTGGATAGACCCTCTAGCCACCGCCCCTGAAAGGGTTAATACATTGTATGTCTCTCAGATGATAAAATGCACTCCATACAACGCCTAGGAATGCTGAGTATTAAATTATCGATCTGATCTTGGGGAAGATTATTCCACTCAGTAAGCAATGTTCTCTGAAGTTCCGGTACACATGTAGGAGGTGGTTGACGGGCTACAACTCGTCAGAAAAGCATGTCCTACACATGCTCTATCGGATTCTAGTCAGGTGAGAAGGCTGGTCATTCCCTGCGGGTGATAACTTCAGATTATAGGCATCCGTGTACAATGTTTGCACGGTGAGGACGCACATTGTCATCCATAAACACAAATTCTGGGCCCATGGCACCCCTAAACAAACTTACATGTTGTTCCTGAATGTCTTTCCGATAAATTTGGCCTGTCATGGTTCCGATTTGAACATGGAGATCTGTTCTGGTGCCCAATATGATTCCCCCTCAAACGAGCACTCCTGTCCCATAGTAACGGTGCCGTTTAATGATGTTGTTTTGGTGGTAACGGGTACCTGACGTTCTACATATGAAAGTCTGACGCGAATCACACACTAAAAGTAAAACCTGGAGTCGTCGGAAAACATCACACAAGCCCACTGTGCCGCTGTCTACATTGCATGTTCTCTACTTCAAGTTAAACTCTGGCAACAGTGCATTGCTGCGAGCGGAACACATCTAATAGGCCTGCGAGCATATAGACCAATATCTCCCAAACGTCTGTACACGGTTTGCCTTGAAACTGTGGTACCTTTGGCGTCAGGAAGCTGACGAGACAGGTCTGATGCTGTGCTTTTTCTGCTTATTTTGGCGGTTACTGCCAAATACCGGTCGTCATTCGGCATTGTAACTCTGGACCGACCAGTACTGTAACGTCAACTGGCATTTCCATCATTTTGGAATAGTTGCCAAAGCCTATAGATGACACTTTGGGCAATTCCAAGTTTTCCCGATACTGCTATCTGTGTACGCCCAAATTCTCGTCAGCAGATAATTCTACCACGTAAAAAATTATCTGCATGCATCCTCTGTGTCATAACTATTCGGTTGTGGCACTGAGCAGCACACAGAACGCGTGTGAACAATTTTCGTTCTTTGCTCCCATTCCTTATCTACCCCCTTCTTACACTTTCGTCATTGTAACATCATATCGGCGTCATCTAATGGCTTCCTATAATTTTCATATTATTCTTAAAGATGTGTGTGGTATTTCTACAGGTGAAATTTTCGCATTAAAGTTCGATTTCCGTGTGATTCTGAATTATCCTTAATTTATGGACATGAGTGTAATTCAGCTTAATTTTTTTAATGTAACACTACGAGAAATATTTCCATGCACTTAAAACTATTTTAATTTAATTTGTATGCTAACGTTATACTGTTACTCGCGCAAGTACTATAAGTAGAAAATAAGTGAGCAGTTGTCGATCTCACATATGCACCCACTGCTTAGCAAAAGGTTGAAGAGAAAGATGAAAGGTTAATATTTAAGTTCTGAACAATTCCGTTTTATCGCAATTTATGGCGTTTATTATGGAGATTTTAATGCCTGTAATCAATAGAAAAATCAGTAAATACCTCCAAGTTTGAGATTAATAAATTAAGAGATTCGTCATTGCCCCCTATCTTTATTCATCATTTCCATAGGAGCCAAGTCTCCTGTTTTTCTAGGGAAGAGTTTAATACCGGAATTCTTGTGTGTTCAGTTTATTTAATCGTCAAAAATGTAAATTTTTCAGAAAACATTGTGATGAATCTGATTAAAAATAAACTAGTATGTTGTGGCCACCCCAAGACTTTCTTCTATATTTTCCTATGCCAATTCACTCAGTAACAAAGAAAAAAAAAAAAAAAAAAAAAAAAAAAAACGATTTTTTTCTTTAATTATATTTTTTTCTTTTCGTTAAAAGTAAAAATAAAATCTATAACTTTGTTTTAAATTATCACAGATTTATAGTTCAACCATTCGTTTTAAAGGTATTGACGAGATCTTTCGAAAGATACCCATCTTCAAAATTTACTCCCCTCGAGGGGAGACTTCCCCCCCAGGAGGGATGACGAGGCTCCTACACATACAAATTTTTTTTCTCAATTGACTATTTCTATTATAAACAATTCTTGTAAATTTCATAATGATTACTAAAAAGGAATTCTCTTTATGCACATTTATACAAAATTTTGTCCTATATCACCGCGTTAAAAATTTAGAAAATATGCTATCACAGCGCCACCTGTTGAGCTATTGATTCCCAAATGTAATCAGCACCAGTTTATATCGGGGACCAACTAAATACCAAGTTTGGTTAAATTTCGTTTAAAAAAAAATAATAATACGATTTTTTTCTAATTTTTTTTTCTCTTTTTTTTTTTTTTTTTTTGTTAAAAGTAAAAAAAAAATCGATAACTTTTAAATTATCACAGATATATAGTTCAACCATTCGTTTTAAAGGTATTGACGAGACCTTTCGAAAGATACCCATCTTGAAAATTTACTCCCCCTCGAGGGGTGACTTCCCCCTCAGGGGGGGGGGGGGGGCGAGGCTCCTACACATACAAAAATTTTTTCCCAGTTGACTATCTCTATTATAAATAATTCTTGTAAATTTCATAATGATTACTAAAAAATAATTCTCTTTATGCACATTTATACAAAATTTTCTCCTATATCACCATGTTAAAAATTTAGAAAAAGCGGGATGGCAACGCAACTTGTAAGACAATTTATACCAAAAGTTGATAGGCACTAATTTATGCCAAGCTGCAACTACATACCAATTTGTATGAAATTCTGTGCATAAGTTGCTGAGATACAGTTGCCACAAAATTTTGTCACACACACACAGACAGACAGACATTTTCTAAAATGGTCAAATCGTGTTCTACAGCTCTCAAAACGTGTAAATCCATCAAAAACCCGAGGTCGAAAATTTTTACGAATCCAATACTTTCTTCTATTGAATATAGAAGAAAGTAAAAATTAGAAAGGTTTGCAATTAGGCATTCTCTATTCATCAGCTGATCTCTTCAACGCCTACTTCTGAAATATTTTGCTACGACTCTTAATGTAGATTTTTAAGTGTAATAATTCTATTTGAAAAATTATCAAAGTTTATACAATCCGGTGCGGTAGCATTGGTTTGCGCGAAGGAAAAAAAATGTAAACAAACTGCCGCACCGGAATATAAAGTTTGGCCAAAAATCATATTACACGTAAGAGTTAAAAAATACTGATAAATATTTAAAGCTATATAGCTTAGCTTACCTGTGATGCAATACTGCTGAGTTCTACGGCCACATCTCCTCCAGAATTTCCAATCCCTACGACCACAACTTTCTTGTTGTCATATCCATTTGGTTTCTTATAAGAATGGGTGTGAATTATCCGGCCTTTGAATTCATCTTGACCAGGAAACTCTGGAATTATAGGAAAAACATGATGTCCAGCGCAAACCATTACTCCATCGAATGTCTCCTCGAATTCTTCACCAGAAACACGTTTCACTTTTATCCTCCACCGACCAGTTTCATCGAAGTCATCAGCTGGCACTACTCTTTCAACTTTATGTTCAAAGTTAACGTACTTTACCAAGTCGAATTCTTTAGCGTACATTTCAATGTACTTTATCATTTTTGAATGATGCATATAATTCGGAAATTCGGTTGGTGGAGGGTAGTCACTAAAAGCACTCGCCTCTTTTGAACTGTTGATAATTGTTGACCTCATGACAGACCCTGAACCATGCACATCATCCTCTCGATATCGCCAAAGTCCACCAACGTGTTTTGTCCATTCGTAACAGACTGGTGTTAAGTTCTGTTCCAAGCACGCTTTTATGGCAGTCAAGCCGCTAACACCACCGCCAATGATGCATATAGTTTTACCCATTGTAAAGCTTTTAGGTTAATAGTTATCAGCTAATAGAAAGACCACATCTGAAGCATCAAATCACCTGAAAGTAAAATTTTAGAGAAGTAAAAAACCAGTAAATTAGAAAAAAAAAAAAAGACTACAAAAACATTATCAACTAAAACTAATATGTTGTGGCCACCACAAGACTTTCTTCTATATTTTCGTATACAAATTCACTCAATAAAAAAAAAAAAAAAAAAAAAAAAACGATATTTTTTCAAAGTTTTTTTTTTTTTCCTTTAAAAGTTAAAAAAAAAAAAATCGATAACTTTGATTTAAATTATCACATATTTATAGTTCAACCATTCGTTTTAAAGGTATTGACGAGACCTTTCGAAAGATACACATCTTGAAAATTTACCCTCCATCCCCGGGGGTGTACTTCCCCCAGGAGAGAAAGCGATGGCCCCACATGCACAAATTTTTTTACTAATTAACTACTACTATTATCAGTAATTCATATTAATTTTACAATCACAGGTTAAGAATAACTCTCATTATGTACATTTATACCTAAATACCAAGTTTAGCTAAATTTCGTTAAAAAAAATTCTTTTTTCGTTAAAAGTAAAAAAAATCGATAATTTTGTTTTAAATTATCACAGATTTATAGTTCAACCATTCGTTTTAAAGGTATTGACGAGACCTTTCGAAAGACACCCATCTTGAAAATTTACTCCCCTCGAGGGGGGACTTTGCCCCCCAGGGGAGTGGCGAGGCTCCTACACATACAGATTTTTTTTCCCAGTTGACTATCTCTAGTATAAATAATTATTGTAAATTTCATAATGATTACTAAAAAATAATTCTCTTTATGCACATTTATACAAAATTTTGTCTTATATCACCATGTTAAAAATTTAGAAAAAGCGGGATGGCAACGGAACCTGTAAGACAATTTTTACCAAAAGTTGATAGGCACTAATTTATGTTAAGGTCAGGCCCTGACTAACGGCAGGGCATACGGGGCAAATGCCCTGGGCCCCCTTCTGGAAGGGGCCCCCCTACAGGCGTATGCAGAAATTATGCAACCTAAAGAGCTCTTATGCCACTGCAAGGGGGTCCCGCAGAATAGGCTTGCCCCGGGGCTCCAGGTCGTCTTAGTCGGGCCCTGGTTAAGGTGCAACTACATACCAACTTGTATGAAATTCTGTGCAGTAGTTCCTGAGATACAATTGCCACAAAATTTTGTCACACACACACCCAGACAGACAGACATTTTCTAAAAAGGGTCAAATCGTGTTCTACAGCTCTCAAAACGTGTAAATCCATCAAAATCCCGAGGTCGAAAATTTTTACGAATCCAATATTTTCTTTCTTCCATTGAATATAGAAGAAAGTGAGGGGGTAAGGGGGGGCTATGGGGCAAAAACAAATAGAAATACAGTTAGGTCGTTCAAAATTGGTACAGATAGATTTAAGAGGCCAGCAAGTCGAATGGGGATATTTTAGATTGTGTAAAGTTATTAGGAGGGGCAAGAAGTGGGGGAGGGGAGGGGGGGCAAAAAAATAAAAATAGTGTCAGATCGTTCAAAAATGGTACATTGAGGTTTTCGATACTTACAAATCGATAGCGGATATTTTTGAATTTGTAAAATTATTAGGAGGGGCAAGAAGGGGGGGGGGGAATGAAAATAGTGTCAGATCGTTCAAAATTGGTACATAGAGGTTTTCGATACTTACAAATCGATTGCGGATATTTTTGAATTTGTAAAATTATTAGGAGGGGCAGGTAGGGGGACGAGGGGGGTAAGGGGGCTATGGGGCAAAAACAAATAGAAATACAGTTAGGCCGTTCAAAATTGGTACAGATAGATTTAAGAGGCCTGCAAGTCGAATGGGGATATTTTCGATTGTGTGAAGTTATCAGGAGGGGCAAGAAGTGGGGGAGGGGAGGGGGGAGGCATAAAAATAAAAATAGTGTCAGATCGTTCAAAATTGGTACATAGAGGTTTTCAATACTTACAAATCGATTGCGGATATTTTTGAATTTGTAAAATTATTAGGAGGGGCAGTAAGGGGGCTATGGAGCAAAAACAAATAGAAATACAGTTAGGCCGTTGAAAATTGGTACAGATAGGTTTTAAAGGTCTGCAAAGTCGAATGGGGATATTTTCGATTGTGTAAAGTTATTAGGAGGGGCAACAGGGGGGGAAGGGAGGGGGGGGGCAAAAAAATAAAAATAGTGTTAGATCGTTCAAAAATGGTACATAGAGGTTTTTGATACTTACAAATCGATTGCGGATATTTTTGAATTTGTAAAATTATTAGGAGGGGCGGGTAGGGGGTGGGGCGGTAAGGGGGGGCTATGGAGCAAAAACAAATAGAAATACAGTTAGGCCGTTGAAAATTGGTACAGATAGGTTTCAAAGGTCTGCAAGTCGAATGGGGATATTTTCTATTGTGTAAAGTTATTAGGAGGGGCAAGAAGGGGGGGGGAAGGGAGGGGGGCAAAAAAATAAAAATAGTGTCAGATCGTTCAAAATTGGTACATAGAGGTTTTAGATACAAATCGATTGCGGATATTTTTGAATTTGTAAAATTATTAGGAGGGGCGGGTAGGGGGTGGGGCGGTAAGGGGGGGCTATGGAGCAAAAACAAATAGAAATACAGTTAGGCCGTTGAAAATTGGTACAGATAGGTTTTAAAGGTCTGCAAGTCGAATGGGGATATTTTCGATTGTGTAAAGTTATTAGGAGGGGCAAGAAGGGGGGGAGGGAGGGGGGCAAAAAAATAAAAATAGTGTCAGATCGTTCAAAATTGGTACATAGAGGTTTTCGATACTTACAAATCGAATGCGGATATTTTTGAATTTGAAAAATTATTAGGAGGGTCGGGTAGGGGGGGGTGAGGGTGTAAGGGGGGGCTATGGGGCAAAAACAAATAGAAATACAGTTAGGCCGTTCAAAATTGGTACAGATAGATTTAAGAGGCCTGCAAGTCGAATGGGGATATTTTCAATTGTGTGTAAATTTTAACCAAAAACTTACATACTGTAGCTATTTATGTGATAAATAATAAAATAATAAATATAGTTTAAAAAGCATGCTTTCATAGCACATCGAACTAAAAAGTGAAAAATAAATATAGTTTAAAAAAACTAAAAAACACGCTTTTAAAGCACATCAAACTAAAAAGTGAAAAATAATTCTTAATATAAGCTGAAAACAATAATGAACGAAAAATACTAGTATAATTGTGAAAAAACGTGGGGTGCTTTGTGCCATATTTTTCGTATATCGAGCAACCCACGCTTTTTTCACAATTATACTAGTATTTTTCGTTCATTATTGTTTTCAGCTTATATTAAGAATTATTTTTCACTTTTTAGTTTGATGTGCTTTAAAAGCGTGTTTTTTAGTTTTTTTAAACTATATTTATTCTTATTGAATCGTAACAACATTTGTAGTGAATTACTCTAAAAATAAAGTGATGTGAGAAAACGGGCGTTTTTTCAAGGGGCTTTAACAATTGTACGGTTATTAATGAGATGGTTGGCAAGTATGCTTATTTATTATATAGAGTCAGGGCCTGATTACCCAAAAGGCTCAGGAAGCACAAGCTTCTCTTCTAAAATTTAAGAGGGGCCTCCAAAATGACTAAAAACAGGTTCTTGGATTTTCTGTTTCATATTTTCACCCTCAGATTGAATTTTTTTCTGAGAAAGGTCGCCTAGAGCAAGATAAAATACTCACTATTTCGAGAAAAATCTGTTATTTAGCCTAAAAAATCTGAATGTTCTTAATTAATAAGTTATACGATTTTATTGTTGTGTGTAGAAACCACCCAGGTATATGAATGGGAAAAAAAAAAAAAAGTTCGAAATGAAAGGGGGGCCCAAAAATGATACTGAGCTTCCCCTAGCTTCAAAGCTCTGTATACAGTGGCGTACTACACGGGGGCGGCCCGTCCCAGGACGTCTGGTTTCGAGGTGGCCTCCGAAGAAACAAGTTTTAAGTACAGGGTGATTAGAAAAAAACTACCCCAATATATGAGACCATAGCTACCATAACGTTCCGAGAAACTGAATTATAATTTGGTGAAGGTATTTTGTTGTATGTGCTCAAGAATTATATAAAAAACAACAGTTAAACTCTAACAGTTACGGTTACAGTGACAAAATTTCGAAAATTTCAAATGGCAACACCTACTTTTTTTTATTGAAATGGAATCTCCATAGCAAAAAACCATAAATAGCGTTGGACCGGTACCTCTAGCATGAAAATCACCAACGCTAGGCATACTAAGAAAAAAAGAGAAAACAACTGTGATGTGCCTACCAGAGCACGACTTACACTTTCTTAATGACGTCACATTTCACACTGAGTCTTCGGCTCTCACTAAAGTCTACTGATTCTGCTTCGAAACGAGAAGAACAGACCACGGTATCCTTAATTTCATGTAGGTCCACGGAATAAGGGTTTTAATTTCGTTGAAAGACACCGTCATGAGTGACGTCATCATACTAACAAGGGAAGTATGAATGAGTAAAATTCTGCCCCCAGGGGGATACCTTCTTTAGGTATTCAGGGGGGGGGGTCACGTCCCCCAGGCCCGAGTGATCTTTTCTCCCCCCCCCCCCCCCAAAGGGAATACCTCCTTTAGGTATTCAGGGGTGTCACGACACCGAGCCTGAGTGATCTTTTCTTTTCCCCTTCCTTTTATTTTTATTATTTATTTATTTATTTTTATTCTTTTTTTCTGCCAATAAGATATTGGTCTTTTGTTTTTGCGTTTTTTTTTTTTTTTTTTTTCCCAATCAGTTCTTGGTCTTTTCTGTTTTGTTGTTCTCAAAATATATATATAAAAAAAAAAAAATCTTTGAAAAGCTGGGGAAAAAAAAATGATACCACTCACCTCGTTCTACTTACATTTTTTTTGTTCTATTCCAACTCACCTCGTTTTTTCTGTGTTGGCTGTTATAAATAAATAAATAAAAAAAAAACTGTAAAAAAAATTTTTAAAATTATAAAAAGCTACAAAAAAATCAATATAATAATCTATTAACCAAGTAAAGTCCGGTGTTGGTGTGACGCTGGCTATTGGGGCAATGATTTTGGTGATGGGGCCACGGCAGTCTAGCCTTGGGATCACAGTGGGAGACTGGTGCCCTTGGTGAAGGTGAGACAACGGTGACTACTCGAACGAGAAACACCGGACTAACTAAGACTACTATATAACAGGCTGAATCATTCGCCGCCATTTGTCCGTCAAGTCCGTCATTGCTAAAATTAAAACTATTGTATATGACTATTATATGAGATTATATAAGACTATTATATAGTAAACTTAAGTTTAGCAATGACGGACTTGACGTACAAGTGGCGGCGAATGATTCAGCCTGTTATATAGTAGTCTTAGGACTAACACGACTGCCACATGTGGTTCCTGAACTGTGTTGGCGACCTGGTAGCTGGTCAGTGGTTATGGGTGTCCCAGAAAGGATTCTTAAAAACCCTCTGCGTTTGTGTGTTGGAAGAAACACTCACCCCTTTTTCCCTCTTATCTCTTATTATGGCTACAAACTTAGGGAAATCGATTAATGCGGCTGGCTCGAGCCAAGCTAATCAAATTGCAAGTGATAAATCATGCACGGATAGGATGGAGGAATTTTCTTCATCTTGAAATGAAAAAAATATCTTTGATAGTGACATGGCACGTTTTTTTGTCATAAAGCGAAATGAGGGAGACTTTGCACGAACTTCACCATTTTTAATCGAGAAAGCAATACAGTCAGTAGTGGGTGAAGCAAAATCTATAAAGAACTTCGTACTGGGGAACTTTTAATAAAAGTTCAAAACAATAATCAAGCTAAAAATTTGAAAACCTGTAAAAAACTTGCTAATTTCCCTGTAACAGTAAGCTTTCATAGAACACTTAATTCTAGCCGTGGTGTAATCTCTGAACCCGACTTACAATACATTCCCGATTCTGAAGTATTAGAAAACCTTATAGAGCAAAAAGTCATAGCAGTTCGTCGCATTTCTATATATCGAGACAATAAACAAATATTCCAACTAAACACTTGATATTAACAATTGATTCACCAACTCTCTCACGTTCCATAAAAGCAGGTTATCCAGAATGCCCAATCAGACCGTACATCCCAAACCCTCTACGTTGTTTTATTTGCCAACGCTTCGGACATTCCAAAACCTCATGCCGTGGAAATCTCACATGTGCCCGCTGCAGTGCAGTGGGCCATGACAGTCAAAATTGTGAGGCCCCCATCTGCTGTGTTAATTGTAAAAAAGACCATCCAGCCTATTCTAAATCTTGTGAAAAATGCAGAAATGAAAAAGAGATCCAAACTGTCAGAACGAAGCAAAATATCTCATATTATGAAGCTAAAAAAATTGTAGAATCCAGAACACCCACTATTGGTAGATCATTTGCATCCGTTACCTGAACAAAAACTCAAAAAACATACAATACAATTGCAACTCAAACTGATAACTGTAGTAATATATCATTCTCTGCAAATATTAAGAATGTAACTCCGCAAAAACAGCAAATGAAACATAGTGAGAATGCCCAATCTTCTCAAATATCCTCAAAACCAATATATCCAAAAAAGAATTTTCAGTCTCTCAAAAACCTGCCATTAATTAAACATCAGAATTCCACTCTCCAAAACAATCTGGTTAAAAGAAAAAAAATATCTGTCAAATCTAAAATAAATTAAAATAAAATTGAAAAAACAAACCCATTAAAACAGAAGGATTGTCTCCAACTTTACCCTTCAGACGTAGAAGATAACATGTCTGCTATCTCTGAAAATGACGTAGATACTTTCATCTAAAAAAAAAAAAAAACTATGACTAATTTTATTAGCTGGAACTGTCGAGCTTTTAATAACAAACGAGATGAAATCAAAGAATTAATTTTTGATCATCGACCAATTTGCATTTCTCTACAAGAAAATCATTTAAAACCTAACAATACTGTTAACATCCGTGGTTACAGTTGCTTTCGAAAAGATTTTATACAAAATGACAGAGCTACAGGTGGTGTGGCTATTCTCATTTCTAATAGTGTTCCTTTCACCAATAACACTTTACACACTAACATCCAGGCAATTGCGGTACAGATTCACTTTCATATGTTATTCACTGTCTGCTCTATCTATTTACCACCTAATATGCCTGTTCAACAGTATGGCCTCAATAACCTTTTTTCACAACTCCCACCCCCAATTTTAATACATGGTGACTTTAATGGACATCCTCTTTGGGGGAGCCCTGATCTGAATCCTCGGGGACAACTTATTGAAAATTTTGTAACTGACAATAACTTATGCTTGCTGAATAATGGAGACAATACTTACTTTTGTGAACCTTCTAGAACATTCCATGCCATTGACCTTGCCATCTGTTCACCAATCATCTATCCTTATATAAATTTTTACTTTCCGAACACTATAGTGAGGAAAGTATTGTAATCATGTCAAAAATCCGAATTGGAAATTTTGATGTTTCTATAAGTTTCGAGGTCCCCTGAGTCCGTTTCCACTATTTTTACGATGATGTATGTATGTGTGTGTGTGTATGTATGTGTGTATGTGTGTGTGTATGACTGTGAGTGAACACGCTAACGTCTAAACGCTTTGTTCGAATGAGCTAAAAGTTGGTACGTATATTGTAAGTCACCATAGTACGAACCCTATAGATTTTGGTGAATCTAGCACTTATAGTTTTTTTTACAGGGACACCAGGAAAAATTCTTTATCATTATGGCCTATGGGGTAAAATTTTTAAAAGTGCGATAGCGTCTAAACGCTCTATTAATCTGAGCAAAAAAATTGTACACATGTTATAGGCCACAGTTGCACGAACTGTATAGATTTTGATGAATTTAGCACTTACAGGTTTTTTACAGGGCACAAAGAAAAATTCTTTATCATTATGGCCTATGGGGCCAAATTTTAAAAAGTGTGATAGCGTCTAAACGCCTTATTAATCGGAGCAAAAAATTTGTACACATGTTATAGGTCACAGTTGCACCAACTGTATAATTAGATTTTGGTGAATTTAGCACTTACAGTTTTTTTACAGGGACACAAAGAAAAATTCTTTATCATTATGGCCTATGGGACCAAATTTTTAAAGTGCGATAGCATCTAAACGCCTTATTCAATTGAGCTGAAAATTTATATGAATATTATAAATCGCTGTTGCACTAAATATAAGCATTTTGGTGAATCTAACATTTATAGGTTTTTACAGGGACACAACGAAAAATTCTTTATCATTATGATCTATGGACTCAAAGTTTAGTAGCATTAAATAAAACACCGTGTAATATATGGAGAAAAGTACTCAAACACTCTATTATGGTTTTCTCTCTTTTGTTTGTTTAACAACTCCTCTTTCTTTCCTTTATCTACAAAACTGTTAATTACTCAATGTTCGGAGAGTGGAGTGGAGTCACTCCAGATTTTTTTTGTTAGTGGCGATTTACATAATAGTGATCATTTTCCTCTTTTTTTATCATTTCATAATTTTAATCACAGACATCAAAGAAATCCTCGCTTTATTTATGACAAGGCTAACTGGGCCAAATTTACATTAAACTCAAATATTACTCCAAGCATGGTTAATGGGGATATAAATAGGGCAGTCTCAGATGTCAGCGATTGTATTATAAATGCTGCTAATATTTCTATCCCAAAATCTTCTGGCTGTCTCAAAAAATATTCAAAGTAATTACATTCTTTTTAAACAGGCTAAGGCCTATGCACGAAAAATTCGAAGAAAAGCACAAAAAGACTCATGGATTAAATAGTCTCCAGTATTACATCTAACACTAGCAGCAAAGAGCTCTGGCATCGTGTCAAAAGAACAATGGGAATTTACCCTGATCAGCATATCTCTTTCCTAAATGACAATGGTCAAACCATTACTTCCACTAAAAACATAGCCAATACCATCGGTAAAACTCTATCCAATACTTCCAGCTCTATTTCCTATAAAAAACCTTTTTTATCCTATAAACAAAGGTGTGAACGTTCTATAATCAATTTCACTTCCCATTCTTCACAAGATTACAATAGTCCCTTTACAGAAAATAAATTAAAAAATAGTTTGAAACGCTGTCATAACACTTCTCCTGGACCTGAAGGTATTACTTACCTTATGATTAAACATTTATTCAAAAACTCACTTAAAAACTTGCTTCAAATTTACAATAGAATCTGGTTTGAACATATTTTCCCTATTGCTTGGAAGGATGCAATCATCATCCCCTTCCCGCAACCCGGTAAAGATTCCAGTGATCCTAAAAATTACAGGCCTATTGCTCTCACAAGTTGCCTGTGTAAACTTCTCGAAAAAATGGTGAACACCCGCGAAAACGAGTTACATGCGTTCTCAGATTCATGCACAGCGAGATAGGGGTGTCCAGTGATTTTTTTTGTTTTTGTTGTTGTTGTTGTTCATGTGCGCGATACTAATTGCTGCGGAAACGAGTTACACGCGTTCTCAGATTCATGCACAGCGAGGTTGGGGTGTCCAGTAATGTTTTTTTTTTTTTTTTTTTTTTTTTTTTCCATGTGCGCGAAGCGTACATACGTGCTTGATACTGATTGCTGCGAAAACGAGTTACATGCGTTCTCAGATTCATGCACAGCGAGGTTGGGGGTGTTCAGTGATGATGACATTTTTTTTTTTTTTTTTTTTTATGTGCACGAAGCGTACATACGTGCATGATACAACACAAATTTACATGTTTTGCCATTACATGTTTCGTTTTCTATTTCATTACTTTTAGTGGAAGGATCTAAATTCATAACGGGGGTTTCAGGTAGCAGGAGGCGTTCTTACAAAAGAAAATATTTAATCAGCATTTTAAAGCATTAGGATGCCAAAAGGAAATATTAATATTTTATTATTATTATTATTTTTCTTTTTTTTCACGTGAAAGCATATTTTATTTTATGGTTCAAAAACTTAAAATAAAGACACCAATTAAAAATTTTGATGTCTATTTCATAGGAGGAATTGTGCTGTCTCGATCCACTCCTTCTACATGAGATATAAATATATGAAATGCCAAACAATCAGCTTTTTGATATTAGTTTTTTTTTTTTTTTTTTTTTTTTTTTAAGCATAATTACGCTAAAAATAGTAACGATTTTCTTGAAAATTGTTACATAAATCAATTTTAGATATACTTTCTCATGTATTACGTGGTTGTTATAGAAAACTTAACAGTCATCCTGCTTAGGTACAGTCGGTAACAAAAGTGTCCGAACACTAGCAAAACTTCCTATGTAAAAGAAGTACACTTCATACGTTTTTGTTAAATAAATCCTTGTCGAATCTTGTTCTTAGTCAGTGTAAGAACATAATTCGATAAGGATTTATTTGAGAAAACCGTATGGAGTGTACTTTTTTTACATAGGAATTTTTGCTAGTGTTCGGACACTTTTGTTACCGATTGTAGGTGAATTTTATATCTCGGAAATGGACTCTTTCCAGTTTCGTTTGCTCAATCATGTGGTAGGGGAAAACGAATAATCGAATTCTGAGAATCGTATTTAATTAAATATTGTTCTTAAGAACAAAGATGTTAATATTTAATCTATATATATAAAAGAGTAAACTCACTGATTCACTCACTGATTCCCTGACTGAACACGGCTGTGGCGATCCTATGGGAGATAAGAGTCACAATTTTTGGTGAGCAGGTTGATTTTTGGACCCTGACGCTCACTAAGACGGGATTTTGCGAAATACCCCCTCGTTCCCCCCGGGGGGGGCAGAAGGGAAAAACCACCTTTATAAGCATAACTTGGCTCCAAATTACTTTACGGTGAAGAAATTGCAGATGGGGAGACTAGACTTAAACACAAAAAATTCATTTTCTGCTATTTTGGAATTTTGGATTTTTAAGGGGAGTGTTTGAGCGTGGATTGTACTTTCTATTCACGCTTTCCCCCCCTCACTGGTAGGTTTGGCTCTTTTCCAAATGAGAGGTGAATTTTTCTCTCTAAAATGTTACTTTTTTAGTTTAGTTTAGTTTTCGGCCTGTCTTGAAACAGGAAGTAATTTTTCTTGAACCTTGTTTATTAGAACATATCATGGCTCCATTTATGGAGAATCAATATTATACCTGAATAACTCCAGAATGTAATTATAAATTGTGAATCCGTCTTTAAAATTCTGCAAATAGTTATTTTTTGTGTTTAATCTCTGAAATAAAGTATAAGCTCTCCCAACATGACTTAACTCTATGACTGAAACAGAACATTTGAATTATAGATTTATAAAGTTTGAAGTGTGTTATTCGTGATTATAAAAATTCTGCATATTTTTTCAAGGGGGTAGGGGGTAAAAATGAGATTTTCGGAGGCGCATAAGGCAAAAACGCATTTATAAGTATAACTCGGCTCCAAACTACTTCACAGTGAAGAAATTGCAGATGGAGAGACTAGACTTGAATACGAAAAAATTATTTTCTGCGATATTGGAAATTTGGATTTTTAAGGTGGGAAGTGGGTGAAAATAATAAGCATAACTCGGCTCCAAACTACTTCATAGTGAAGAAATTGCAGATGGAGAGACTAGACTTGAATACGAAAAAATTATTTTCTGCGATTTTGGAATTTTGGATTTTTAAGGAGGGAAAGGGGTGAAAATGATTTTCGGAGGCGCAAGAGGCAAAAAAAAACCTTCATAAGCATAACTCGGCTCCAAATTACTTCACGATGAAAAAAATTGCAGATGGGGAGACTAGACATAAGTGCAAAAAAATCAGTTTCTGCGATTTTGAAATTTTGGATTTTTAAAGGGGGAGAGGGGTAAAAAGGATTTTCGGCGGGAAATTTAGCAATGTATGGATTTTCGAGTAAAATTCTAGCAGTAATAGCTCAAAGATATATATATATATATATATATATATATATATAAATGCCAAACGTCTTCTTGTGAAGGTATTTGCAAAAACTCATTTTTGATTTTTTCTCATTTTCGATTTTGGGGAGGAAATCGAAACGAGGGGGCAAATTCGACCTCCCCCCCCCCCTTTTAGCTCTAAATTCATCCGTGAAAATCTATAAGAGCTGAGGTCACAAATTTTAGTGTGTGGCTTATTTGCATGTGTCCAACAACCATTGTAATGGGATTTTGTGAAAGCCCCCCCCCCTTTACCCTTTTAAGGTGGGGTGGGGAATAAAAGAGTAAAATCACTGATTCACTGACTCAACACAGCCGGGGCGATTCTATGGGAGATAGATTCGCAAATTTTGGTGAGCACGTTGGTTTTAGGACCCTGACGCCCATTAAGGTGGGATTTTGCGAAATATCCCCCGCTCACCCTGGGGGCGGGCAGAAGGAAAAAACCTCCTTATAAGCATAATTTGGCTCCAAATTGCTTCACGGTGAAGAAATTGCAGAGAAAGAGACTAGACTTGAGTGCAAAAAAAGCGATTTGAGTTTTGGATTTTTAAGTCTGGTGAGGGGGTAAAAACGATTTTCGGAGGCAAATTTAGCAAAATACGAATTTTCAAGTAAAACTCTACCAATAATAGCCTAAATATATAGAAAAACGCCAAGAGTCTTCTTGAGGATATTTCCAAAAACTTTTGATTTTTTCCGATTTTCGATATTGGAAGGAGGGAGTTACTAGGGGGCAAATTTGACCCCCTCTTTTAGCGCTAATTTCGTCCTTGGAAATCTATAGGAGCTAAGGTCACAAATTATAGTGTGTGGCTTATTTGCGTGTGTCCAACACCCATTGTAACGGGATTTTGCGAACCCCCCCTTCCCCCCCTTAGGGGTAGGGGGGAAGTGAACACGTTTCGAAGCATAACTTTGCTTCAAATTATCTCAGTAAGATTAAATTTTATGTGTGGGTTGTTTATGCGTTCCCAACACGCACTATAAAGGAATTTTACAAATTTCTCTCTCCCCACATTTAAGGGCAGGGGGGAATAAACACGTTCATGCATAAGTTTGCTTCAAATTATCTCAGTAAGATTAAATTTTATGTATAAATTGTTTATGCGTTCCCAACACACACTATAAAGGGATTTTACGAAATTTCTCCCTCCCCCGTTAAGGGCAGGTGGTGGTGGTGGGGGGTAATAAACACGTTTCTAAGCATAACTTTGCTTCAAATTATCTCGGTAAGATTAAATTTTATGTGTAAATTGTTTCTGCATTCCCAACACGCACTATAAAGCAATTTTGCGAAATTTCTCCCTCCCCCCTTTAAGGTCAGGTGGATAATAAGCACGTTTCAAAGCATAACTTTGCTTCAAATTATCTCGGTAAGATTAAATTTTATGTGTGTTTTGTTTATGCGTTCCCAACACGCAATATAAAGGAATTTTACAAATTTCTCTCTCCCCCCATTTAAGGGCAGGGGGGAATAAACACGTTCATGCATAAGTTTGCTTCAAATTATCTCGGTAAGATTAAATTTTATGTGTAAATTGTTTCTGCATTCCCAACACGCACTATAAAGCAATTTTGCGAAATTTCTCCCTCCCCCCTTTAAGATCAGGTGGGTAATAAGCACGTTTCAAAGCATAACTTTGCTTCAAATTAGATTAAATTTTATGTGTGGGCTGTTTATACATTCCCAACACGCACTATAAAGGGATTTTATGAAATCTCTCCCTCTCCCCCTTCAAGGGCGGGGAGGGGGGCAAAAACACACTTATAAGAGCTACTGTGCTCCAAATTATCTCAGGATCACGATTTTTTTAATCTGTAGATTGGTTATGCATACTCAAGACACACACTGCAAAGGGATGTTGTAAAATTACATCATATCCCCCTTGGGGGTGGGGTGGGGAAAATCATTTTTCCATGCGCAACTCTCCTCTGAACAATCTTAGGCGATTTTTGATGCGTAGGCTGGTTATGCTTTCCCAACACGCATTATAAAGGGATTTCGTGAAATTTCCTCTTTCCTCCCTTTCAAGACGGTGGGGATAGGGGGAGGGAACACGTTTTAAAAAGTAACTCTGCTCCAAATTATATCAGGAAAGCGATTTTTTAAAATGTCGATTGGTTATGAGTACTCAACACACACAAACTACAAAGGGATTATTTGAAATTCCATGTTATCACCCCCCCCCCCTTTGAGGGTTGGTGGGTAAAAAACATGCTTCCACACGTAATTTTGTTCAAAATTATCATAGAATGACAATTTCTGATGTGTGGACTGCTTCTACGTATTCAACACAGAACACAATGTGATTTTCTGAAATTACACCCTTCCGCCCCTTAGGGGGCCTAGGGGGCAAAAACATGTATTCATGCGTAACTCTGCAGTAAATTGTCTTAGGTAGGACTTTTTTGCTGTGTGGGTCAGTTACATGTACATAACTGATAATATAAAGTGATTTTGGAAAAATTCCTCCCCCTTCTCTCCTTTAAGAATGAGGCTAAAAAAACACAGGGTTGGGGCTAAAAAATATGTTTTAAAACATACTCTGCCTCAAATAATCTCAGGATCTCAATTTTTTAATGTGTCGGTTATGTACGTGCATGCAACATGAACGATAAAGAGATTTTGTGAAATTACTCCTACCCCTTCTTAGGGGTGGGCAGGGCAAAAAACACGTTTTCAAGCTTAAATGTGCTCTAAATTATCTTTGAATGGCAACTCTTGGTGTGTGGGTTTTGATTAAATGTATTTAATATGCACTTTGATGTGATTTTGCAAATCTTCCCACTTTACCGCGAGGAAGGGGGAGTAAAATGCAGGCAAGGCGCTACCGAAAGCATTGTTTCTCCAGATTGAGAGTGTGGCATGTGGGAAAACCGCAACCAAAGGCAGCGAGAACTTTAACTTCATTTTTGGTATTTTGAGAAATCATTTCAATATAATGACCAGCGAAGCGGGCAAAGCCTGCTAGTATAAAATAAAGTAAATGTAATATTGTGCATTTATGAACAGTAGAATAGTCGTATTTGTAAATTTAATAATTTTTTAAAAACACTTTATGTGTTTATATATTTTCAACTGTAAAAATCCGCGATTGTAATGATCGATAGATGGCGCTTTCTCAACACTGCAGTTGTTAGTAAACATTGCCACGTGTGTTCCATTAGTGTTCTTTTTGTTATTCTACTTAATATTCGTACTATAATTTCTCCGCCATTACATTATGGAAAACTGATTGCTTTTGGAAAAAATACTTCAGTTTATTCAAAGTTCGATCGGAAGTAGATTTTTAACTGAAGTTGAACAAATATTAGTTTCAAATCATCTGATTAATTCTTTACTTCCATTAGCCGAAGCAACTGAAATTTTAAATTTGTCATTTGGAAATAAATGGAAGCTCAATTCTGGATTTCTTGATCCTTTGGAGTTAGATTGTAGCACACAACAGTATGTGTTATCTTTTTTACCGTATTTATTCATTTTTATTCAATAAATATATGTGAAACTAAATATCGGCAAGCAATGGCGGCTGTATGGAATTCGAATTAAACCATGTTTATTGTAATTTCACCTTAGCCCACCAGAGGGCGAGCATTTCATTACAATCGCGGATCGATTTTTGTGTGTTCTAGTGTAACTGTTACATTAACTGACCTAGCAATAAATAATAGCTTGTTCTTGTGGAATGTTTATGGATTATAATTTGAAATTTTAAAGTGTTTTCAGTTAATTTAATTGCATAAAGGTGTTACAACAAGTTAATTAACTTAGTTACTGGTCTAAATGGATTTACGCCGTACGATATTGCACTGTCAATGATTTAAGTACCAAAATTCAGAGTATTTTAAAAGTATTCTTCATGAACATCAATAACAAATATAAACGAAATGATGATTGCAAATGTATACAGCAAACAAAACATGGTGAATAATGATATAAAATGGATTAAAAATGATGATGTATTAAAGAATAACACAGATTAAATACGCTTGATCAAATATAAGAATAGGAAATATGTTATTTCAGCAATCTCTATAGATATAGAAGAGTTCGTCTGCTATTTGTTTTTCATCTTTCATCTGTCATGTGACCTCTGACGTCAGGTGGGAAGAACCCATTGATGTTTAAAAATTGATTCCACCATCATTTTTCTTATTTTCTAACTTGCTATGTAAACTTTGTTTTGCATGTCTTAACGTGTGTATTATGTTTCTCATACCAGAAAATTTTTAGGTGCCTACTTCGTTTGGCCAATTTTATTTCTTCTGATCATATTATCTCAAAAGAAAAAAAAAAAAAAAAAAAAAAAACAGTATGTTGTGGCTACATCATGACTTTCTTCTATATTTTTCTATGCAAATTCACTCAGCAAAAATAATTTATTATAATTATTATTTAAAAAAATTATCTTCCGTCATAATGCAGACGATTTCCATATTAGAGAAGTAGTATAACACTAAATATCCAAAAAAAGTCAATTTTATTCTCAATATTACATTAAAGAAAAAAAAAAGTGTAAAAAATGAAAAAAAATCGATATCTTTATTTTAAACTAGCAGGCTTTGCCCGCTTCGCTGGTCACTAAATTTAAAGGAAACTCTTTTCTATATAGCTTTATAAAAATAAAATAAAATACTAAAATTGCTCAAAAGCTCGCTTCGGATCCCTGCTGCCTTCGGTAGCGATTTGGTCATCCGCTAAAACTCGGGCGCTTGTCCCTATTACCTGAGACAATGGTTTACCAATAGGCTTCCATTAAGTCGTTATTAGATAACAGTTTCGAAATAGATAGTATCGAGAAAAAAATGAAGTATCCCCTTTATATTTGAATCCCAGTTACATATGAACAACACTATACGTGGTGCACATAATATTTGCTTTTACGTTATTTCCTATGTTTATTTTGTTTATCCCCGATCAACCATAAAAATGATAACAATTTCACGCTAAATATTATAATATGCTATGACCGGCTACGTCTGTTGCATGAGACAATTTTTTGTGGTTATATATAATTCATGGTTTGTAAGCATGATCATAGTACCGCCTTAATATAGCTCTCTTTGGCGACTTTTGAATTTTTGTCACCATTTTAGATTTAATCCCTTGTAAAAATAAGACTTAATACCTTGTAACAATATGCTATGAGCGCTATTTCTGCCATATTTTAGACAACTAAACTTTTAATGGTTATATATATTTCCCATTAAACATATTTTTATTTTCATTTATTTATTTAAATATTGATGAAATTTGAACTTCAATTTGGTCTAGTGTTGTACAGGCTGTATACTATATGTTTGTGTTTGTGAAAGAAAATTAAAAAAAAATTCAAAGCTGCAAAAAATTCAAAGCTGCAAAAACATGTGACTTAATCAATCAGTAGCACATTTAAAAAAAATTTCCAAACGGTTTCCATACAATCTCCTTCTCTTGCCACCTAAAATACATACATACATTAGTTAATTTTAAAAAATCTAATTGTCCGATCGATAAGCTGTTTAATCCGTTGGATTCACAAAAACTGCATCTTTCATTTGGTATCTTATTTGTAACGATACGACTGATATTTCTAATTTTTTTAATTTACTTTCCTCATTTTAAATAAATGTAATTTTTATTGTTCACGTATTTTTTTTTTTTTTTTTTTTTTTTTTTTTCTGTCGAAAAAATAATGATAATTTTTTTGGCAACAATTAAATTGAGGAATAAAATTAAATATTTTAAATAAATGTAATTTTTATTGTTCACGTTTTTTTTTTTTTTTTTTTTTTTTTTTCCCGTCCTAAAAATAATGATAATTTTTTTTGGCAACAATTAAATTAATGATTAAAATTAAATGGCCAATTTATCAGTAATTAGAAGGTTTATATTTTAACATTTTAATTAATTAAAAGAAAACTAAAACAAAATTCGAAAATCGGGCTTCGAGGTGCATTAGGAGAGGTCATTACGAACCACCATGCAAATTTTTGTAGCTCAGCCATCAGCCGTTATCTTAAAAAGCTCTGGAAACCATACACAATGACACACACACAAACATCTTATTTTATATGTATAGATTATAGCAGATCAGTGGTTCAACCTTTCGTTTTAAAGATATTGGCGAGCTCTTTTGAAAGATGCCATCATGAAAATTTACTCCTCTCGAGGGAGGACTTCCCCCCCCCCTGGGGGGAGGCGAGGCTCCTACATACACAATTTTTTTCCCCAGTTGACTATCTCTATCACAAATAATTATTTAAAATTTATTAAAAAATTATTAAAAAATAATTCTCTTTAAATTAATTATTAAAAAATAATTCTCTTTATGCACATTTATACAAAATTTTGTCCTATAGCAACATGTTAAAAAAAATTTAGATAAAGCGGGATGGCAACGCAGACTGTTGGACAATTTTTGCCAAAAATTGATAGGCACAAATTTATGTCGATGTGTAACTATATACCAGTTTGAATGAAATTCTGTGCAGAAGTACCTGAGGTACAATTACCACAAAAATTTGTCACACACACACACAGAGACAGAGAGACATTATCTAAAAATGGTCAAATCGTGTTCTACAGTTCTCAAAACGTGTAAATCCATATAATACGTGTAATAGTAGGTAAAGGAAGTCGTGTGGTTGTTTCACACCAGATTTTTTTCCCTAAAATATTGGAGCATTTTAGCAAAATCATTTTCTGACACTTTAACTAAAGGGTATTTTTTCCAAGTGCATAATTTTTTTTTTTTTAGATTCGTGTGATGTATCATTTGCATGTAATCCTTCTCGCAATAAGATTTATATCGACATAAATTAGTTTTAACATCTTCAATAAATAATAAAATAAATAAATAAAATAAATATAAATTAATTAAAAATGTACAATTATTCCAACAGATTCAATAGAAAGGTCCCTACGAACACACTTGTCCACAGGTAATCCTAAAGATTTCCTTTCATCCACTTTACATCCTAAAGATGTCTTATAAATGTCCTGGAAAGAAGATGTGTTTGTAGGGATAAAACTTTTTTTCAACGTTTGCTAAAAATTACAAATCTTAAAAGGAATTATTATCCAAGTTATTATAAAAAGAGTCATGGTCCTATTTTACTGATATTTCCACCGTTCAAAAAGGTACCTTACCTTTAAATAATAAATTATATATCTTACCGAAAGTACACTTGACAGTAAAAAGGCTTGAAGAGAAAACCAGTAACGGTTTCTGGAATCCACCTTATAAATATATTTTTACCAAAGTGTTATTTAATGAACAAATCAGTCAATTTAACATGGTAAAAGGAATAAGGAAATCTCACTTATTTTCCGACTTCATCATTTAAACCTAATTATCTTTGAATTAAGTGATAGAGCATTGCATTGCGACAGAAGTCGTAAAATAACACTTAGAAGAATACTGTGTTTCAAGGACGCACTGTAAGTTCTAATCGTTTAAGGATAACATTTATATTCCTCGGAAATCGGTTTTGATTAATGTAGCAGCTTTCTCAGTATTAAAATAAACACCTTCCTTTCTATAGTTATTCCCTAATAATTGGAGAAACTTCACTGAGGTATCCCTGTTGATAAAACAATATGGTGAAACATTCACACGATATTCACTTACCCCTCATTTGGATATTATAAAGATAGATTACTTATAACAAGTACCGTATATAAATGCACTTTAAAACGAATGAAAACAGTTTTAGAAACAGATTTATTTAACATACTAGTATTAAGTTATTCCGCCAAAAATGACGGAATGTGAAATCAGTTAAGGTAGTGAATCAACGAATGCTTTGCCAGCTTCGCTGGACACTATATTTAAAGCGGAACTAAATGAAAGGTACCATATTTGTAACGAAGTAACCTTAGATACCTTATTTGCAACCTTATTTATTTTAACTAATTTGATAAATATGACGTCACAATCAACTGTTTGTTTATATCAGATACGCACATTATCATGATTGCAAGAAAATGATGTAATAACTATAAGCCCATCATTTTTATGATTGAATTTTATATTACATTTTAATTTTATCCTCCATGGGTATTTTAGAATTGCAATGGTAGTTATACACTTTCGTTGAAATCTTTTTACGTATTGAGATTAAGGGAAAAGTGCAAGCACAAAAAATGTTCAGTTTTGAAAGATCTTTCTAATGATGTAACATTTATGCAGATTAATAAAAAAATAAAAAAAAAAATACATAGCATTTCTCATAGAATAATAATTAGGAAGAAGGAGCATGCCAATACTCTTAATGCTTACAAACCCCGTCTAGTGAAATGCCAGCGAAAGCTACTTTTGCTACTCAAAACCTTAAAGAAGGGCCATAGAATAATAATAATATCGCTGTTTGTTGTGGCAACACAACAGCTTATTAGAAACACTTATGCTCCTTCTTCCTTTATTATTATTGCATTTCTAAGGGAAAAAAAAATGGCTACCAAAAGTCTGAAGCGGTTTTTAAAACGGTCTAAACCGGAATCATTCCTGACAGAAGATGGTCATTATTACTATTAATATTTCTGTGTGAGGTAAACTGGTACCCCCTACAACTCACACTTAAACTTAGTGCCTAAATTCATAAAATAATAATAATAATAATAATAATAAATAAATAAATAAATAAAGTTTTTGTTAAACTTAAAAATTTATCAAATTATTCAGACTCATTTCCCCCACATTGCAACTCGCCAGTCGTGGTCAAAGTGGTCAATTGGTAACCTCATATTATCTTCAAAATACCTTATATGAATTTCTTGCAATTATTTGCTTTAAGTTAGATTTATAACAGTCATACACACAGATCAACTTGTAAAAACTTAATTTTTCATATTCAGAGCACCTCAAAACGCGAAAATATAGCAAAAACTGAGCATTGAAATTTAGGATCCAAACCATTACTTTGTTTATCATATGGATATAATATAACAAAGTATGTTGTGGCCACCACAAGACTTTCTTCTATATTTTCCTATACAAATTCGCTCAGTAACAATATTTAAAAAAAAAAAAAAAAAAAAAAAAAAAAAAAAAAAAACGATTTTTTTTTTTTTTTTTTTTTCAATTTTTTTTTTTTTTTTTTTTTTTTTTTTTTTTTGTTAAAGGTAAAAAAAAATCGATAACTTTGTTTTAAATTATCACAGATGTTTAGTTCAACCATTCGTTTTAAACATATTGACGAGACCTTCCGAAAGATACTCATCTTGAAAATTTAACCCCCCCCCCGGGGGGGGGGGGGGAAGGATGCCACACATGCACAAAACTTTTTCCTAATTAACTACTACTATTATCAATAATTCATATTCATTTTGCAATCACAGGTTAAGAATAACTCTCATTATGTACATTTATACGAAATTCTGTCCTATACTGCCATGTTAAAAATTTAGAAAAAATACGATCACTGCCCCGCCTGTTGAGCGATTGATCCCCAAATCTAATCAGCACCAGTTTATGTCAAGGGTCAACTAAATACCAAATTTGATTAAATTTCGTAAAAAAAAAAAAAAAAAAAAAAAAAAAGATAACTTTGTTTTAAATTATCACAGCTTTATAGTTCGACCATTCGTTTTAAAGGTATTGACGAGACATTTCGAAAGATAACCATCTTGAAAATTTACTCCCTTCGAGGGGGGACTTCCCCCCCCCCCCCAGGGGGGGTGGCGAGGCTCCTACAAATACAAAATTTTTTTCCCAGTCGACTATCTCTATTATAAATAATTCTTGTAAATTTCATAATGATTGCTAAAAAATAATTCTCTTTATGCACATTTATACAAAATTTTGTCCTATATCACCATGTTAAAAATTTAGAAAAAGCGGGATGGCAACGCAACCTGTAAAACAATTTTTACCAAAAGTTGATAGGCACTAATTTATGTCAAGGTGCAACTACATACCAATTTGTATGAAATTCTGTGTAGTAGTTTCTGAGATACAGTTGCCGCAAAATTTTGTCACTCACAGACAGACAGACAGACGTTTTCTAAAAATGGTCAAATCGTGTTCTACAGCTCTCAAAACGTGTAAATCCATCAAAAATCCGAGGTCGAAAATTTTTACGAATCCAATACTTTCTTCTATTGATATAGAAGAAAGTAAAAAGTAATTATCATTCTCAAGCAATTTTCCTGGATTTGATAAAATTTAGTGAAGCCCTTACATAAATTACATCCATATAGAGAAGAGAATATTCACTTAATTTTTGGGTAATCTTGCATATTTTCTGTAAATTATAATTTTGCTTAATATGAAAAACACATAACTTCAAATCCTCTTCCAGCAATATCCAAGTACAATCATAATATATCTAAAATCTTTTATGTAGCCCTATAAACCAATGATGAATGATATTACCCCATAATTTTCATGCCATATCCCATGTTAAATATGCTTGTCTGCATATAAAAATTCTATGTTCATTTAATTTTGTTTAATTCTGTCTAAAGATGTCTAAAATCGTACCTCCCAGAAATTTCTTCCATAGATGTATTGTATTTAAATTTACGGTACAACTTGCAGCTTGGTACACAACCCTATTTGGCGATTTTCTTTTGGCGCCTTTTTGAACTATAACGATGTAGTTCTGACTTCTTTGCAACATGATATGGCAACCTGTTTGCTGTTTATTTTTTATTACCATGGCAACCAGCATTCCAATTACTATTTATGTATAGATAACTTGATCGACATTTTAATATTCAGTATTCTATTCCATTTTCGCTATTTTATTTAAAGAAAGATAGGCCTATTTTCGCAAAAGAAGATGAATGTACTAGAATTTTTTTGAGTGAATTGTTTAGAGTGAGAGAAATGTTTTTGGAATTTTTGAAATAATCTAATTTATATAATCGTAATTTCAAGGCAACTGTAGAACATTTAAATGGTGGAAATGTATGGAAATCACATATATATATATTTACGCATATTGATGATCCTTGTAGTATAGAACTTCATGCAGTTAGTTTTTTTTTTTTTTTTTTTTTTCATGAAAAGGGTGGTAAGTCAACTTTATATGTTTGTTTTATTAATATTAAAAATAGGCTTATTTTATTTGTGTACATTACAAAACTGACGCAATTTTGAAAAACGCGCTTTCGCTTTGTTTACGTTTAGAATCCATGGCAACCATTTCCGAAAATCACATTTCGTCGTAATCATAAAAAAAAAAAAAAAATCGCCTAATAGAGTTGTGGACCAACCTGCAAGTTGTTCCAAATTTACTTGAATGTTTCTAAATCTGAACCATTTGTCCGATTCATAGTCTATGATATTCATGCCAGTATCCTAAATAATATTTCAAAAATCGTTTGACATCTTTACGATGAAAATATCCCTTAAGATTGACGCTTATGTGAAATTTTGTCCTATTCTGCCATGTTAAGAAATTCGTAAATTTCCAATAACTTACGAAATTTTTATGCTGGAAAATTCATAGTCAATAATATTGATGACAATATCCTAAATAATATTTCAAAAGTAGTCTGACACCTTTACGATAAAAATATCCCTCAAAATTGTCGTTTATGTTAAATTTTGCTCTATTCTGCCATGTTAAGAAATTCGTAAATTTCCAGTAACTTACGAAATTTTTATATTGAAAAATTCATAGTCAATAATTGTCATGCCAGTGTTCTAAATAATATTTCAAAAGTGGTCTGACATCTTTACGATGAAAATATCCCTCAAAATTGACGTTTATGTGAAATTTTAACCTATTCTGCCGTGTTAAGAAATTCGTAAATTCCAATTAATTTGCGAAACTTTCAAAATAGCATGTTTATAGTTAATGATGTTCATTCCGAATTCAAAACTTATATTTTAAAACTATCCCGACATCTTTATAGTAAAAATTTTCTACTTAATAGACGTTTAATGAAATTGTGCCCTATTCTCCCATGTTAAGAAAATCGTAAATTTCGAATAACTTAACTTTTGTAATTAGAATGTTGCAAATGAACAGGGTTCTTGCCAGTATCATAACTGACACTTTAAAACCAGTCGACCTCTCTGCGATCATTTGTTCGTTAGATATCGTGTACACAGTCTAGCAAACTAACGGACTGGTCCGTTAGTTATAACGGACTAACAAACTAACGGACACCCTACAAACGGACACCATACAAATTTTGTCCTTTTTGGATACCTGACACCTGAAAACGTGTAAAAAAGTCAAAGAACCGAGGTCGACATTTTTCACGATTACCTAAGTTCCCCTTATCATAGTATGATGGGGAACTAATAAACCTTTGAAATGAACAAAAAAGATTTTAACTGTCTTTTTTTCAAACCTTTTTCTGTAAAATATTTTATAATTTACACTGTTCGCAAGTGTTACTGGAAATATGAAATTATCTTAAAACGTGTTATCAAGCAAAAGTGCTTAAAAAAGAAACCTGAAAATTTAACAAATAATCTAGAAAAAAATTAAATGTATATATATATATAGTATATATATATATATATATATATTAATAATAATAATGACCCTCATCTGTCATGAACGATTCCGGTTTGATCAGCTTCAAAACAGAAACTTTTGGCAGCCATTTTTTTTTTTTTTTCTGTTTGTTCAACTCACTGGGCTGGTTCAACTTCTGAAACATACATATAATATGTTTTGCATCGCACGTATTCCTTATTATTTCCTCTAAAACCTTGAAACTATTCAACTGTAATGTTTAAAGGTCTAAATTAAATATAACGGATCATTGGCTATTATAAACATGAACCTATAAATAGAATTATGTAACTTCATGATTGTAAGCCACTGAGCTGAAGAACAACTGGAGCAAATGCTTCCAATACTTTTACACAGTGTTCGTGCGTGCCAGTTTTTCTGCAATCGTTCACCTGCCTTGCATGGCAAGCAGGGTCCGCTTTACCATTAGGCGAACCTAAGCGGTTGCCTAGGACCGCCGAAAAAGGAGGGCCGCCAAAAAAATTGAAGGGAAAGTGGGTGGATGGAAGAACAGCGAAAATCATAAACCAATTTTTGATTTTTTTTTTTTTCTCATTTAAGGAATATGTGTATATTCAGTTGTAAATTAAAAGTAACCTTCTTTGAAGATTTAAACTTTGTATAAAAACACCTTAACACTTTCAGGGGCAAGGAAATTTCGCTCATTTAAAATAAACTACCATACCAGAATTTGCGTACAAGTCTAAAACAGAAGAAATAAATGAAGAATTTTCTTTATGTTATTAAAGTAAAACTTTGTAAAAATTTCCTAGATGAATTTTTGCAGTTGGGAATTAAAATTATGCGCTCTGATTAAGGAACTAAAATGTTGATGTTTAAGAAATATATGCTTTGATTTGTATTGTGATAATGAAAAGCTAGATCTTTTCAAATTAGATGGAAAAAGCAATGAGGATCATTTGCAATTTCAACCCCAACAATTTGGTTTTAGACCCATTCCACTACCTATCAGATTAATAGAATTTATTCATGGTAGTTTTATTAAATCTAAAAAATTCGAAACCCTTTTACTTGACATCACTAACGCGTTTGACAGATTCGAATGGCAGCCTCATTTTTAATACCAATGTAACATTTAAAATGAGATAAAGAATACAAAAATTTAACACATTTTAATTAAAAACATTAAAATACACGACAGACGTTTCGGCTAGAACACTAGCCCTCCTCAGTGTCAATTATACAAGCACAACATTTACAAAAATTCATAATCATGTTGTGCTTGTGTGTTTGATACTGAGGAGGGCTAGTGTTCTAGCCGAAACATCTGTCATGTATTTTAATGTTTTTAATTAAAATGTATTTTTAAAGTGTTAAATTTTTGGTGTTCTTTATCTCATTTTAAATTTTACATTGGCTTTAATATATTAATGAGACGTATAAATTATGTTTTATCTCATTTTTAATCTCATTCAGCTTAAAATTCGAACTCCTTACATCAAATTCACCTATTATCAACTAAATAATAGAACTAAGAAAGAATAAGAAAAATAGAGGGAAAAAAAAACTATTAAATTTATAAATATTGTTACGAAATTGTAAATAACTGTGTTTATTTTTGTATAAATTCTTTCAAAGAGGCTTAGTAAGTTGATAAAATGCTAATTTTGTGCATTTCTAGTCGTTTTAGCGTTGAAATAGCCTTATTTTCCCTTAAAAACGCATTAAAAAGCCCCAGTAATGCCGGTAATGCATTTGGCGCCAAATTTGGCGACTTTTTCCCACCTTGGCGATTTTTTTGACGACCTTGGCGAGAAAATCCTTATATGGGATATACCAAATATGGAAGCTGTAAGTTGATTGGTTGACCACTTTCTAGAGTTTTCTCGAAAAATCTGGGCTCCATGGAACAGTATATAAGGAAGCGCTTTCCCGCCAAGGCAGTTAGTTCAGTTCAGTCTTCAGCCAGCTTCGCTAGTGCTTGCATTGCTCTTGAGCCTCTTTGAGAGAGATTTGCTTCAAGTGTTATTGTTATACAGTTTGTACTGTGGATTTGCTATTGACAGCTGTTGTTTAAGCTGTGTTTACTGTTTGAATTGAAGCTGATACTTGGTTTATAGACCAGTATTTTTCTGGAACTTTCTGTGAATAAATTACTGAATTTTTGTACGTTTGGCCTTTCATTCTCAGACAACTCACGAACCCCCAAGTACGCAACATTTCTGGTGTCAGGAGTGGGGTTGTCTGTGAATGGTGATAACGAGAGCTATGGAGCAAGAGATGAAGAAATTTCTAGAAGGTCTCACTGCTCAGATGAATGAGTTAAGATCTGGATTGATAGAGAAAATGGAAACAGGACAGGAAAAGATGGAAGCATCGCAGAGAGAGATGAAAGACAGCCTGAGTCAAGAGATGAATGAAATGAAAGCCGGACAGAAAGAATTGAAAGATGGCTTGACCGAAGAAATTAAATCTAATCAAGATGAGATGAAGAGAGAGCTTTCAACGGTGAAAGAATCAATCGAGGGTAAATTAACGGTGATGGAAAATAGAATGGATGGAATAGAAGAGAAAGTTATAAAGATAGAAGAAAATTTTGAAGAGAAAATTGTGAAAGTCGAAAGAAATTTTGAAGGGAGATTTACGAAGATAGAAGAGAATTTCGAGGAGAAAGTTAAAGAAAATTTTGATCAGGAACTGAAAGGAAGGTTTTCAGAGATAGAAGGTAAATTGAAGAGAATAGAAAAAGATCTGGAGAGAAAAGTGGAAGAAAAGTTAGAATCCATGCCCCAGGAAACTGAAAAGAAAGAGAGAAGAATCCAGAATCAGGAATTTATTAAGCTATCTACCTACGATGGCAGTTCCTCCTGGCATGTATATAAGACGCAGTTTTCCATCGTAGCTGAAGCTAACGGCTGGGACTCTGCCGCCAAGTCAGTCCACTTAGCAGCAGCATTACGGGGAGATGCAGCCGAGATCCTGAGAAATGTTTCTAAAGAAGAAAGGAACGACTTCGAGGCCCTGACTAGAGCACTGGAGCTACGGTTCGGAGAGAAGTGTTCTAAGGACTATAGTCGCCTCCAGCTAAAGTCCCGTTACCAGAAAACGGGCGAAAGTTTGCAAGAGCTGGCAGCGGACATTCAGAGATTGTCACACCTAGCATTCTCAGACTGTCAAGCTGATACTCGGAACGACTTAGCTCTTCAGTACTTTATCGATGCTGTTCGGGATCCAGAAATTCAAAAAGCGCTGAGACTCTCCAACATCAGAGACGTAGAATCAGCTTTAGGCTATGCACTTAGGATAGAGGCAGCCCAACAAGCCTCCCGTAAAGACCGCCATACCATAAGAACAGTCTCATTAAACGATACGCCTGCTGGTGAAAATGAAATGAAGAGAAGTATCGAAGAGATCTTAAAGAGATTGCGCAGCCTAGAGAATAATAAGGAAATAAAGGACCGGAAGATAAAGTGCTGGGGCTGTGGAGGGGATGGTCACGTGAAGAGGAACTGCCCTGTACGACCAATTATAGGAAATCACCCGTCTTCACCATCACTGCAGGGAAACTAAGAGGAGGCCATCTCGCGGGGCGGAGGTTGCCTAAAATTAAAGAGCCCCAATTTACAGTATTTCATGTTTCATCGATGAGTGGCGGCGATAATGGACTTCACGTCTATGGCCAAGTCAACAACGCCACCTGCCGGATGATTCTGGACACGGGAGCCAACGTGACCATCATTAGAACGGATTTGGCTCAAGAACTAAAAGAGAAGATCATCTGGGCGCCGCCCTGCGTTAAACTCCAGACTGTGACCGGAGACGAAATCAAAATATATGGAAAAATGAACTTGACCATCACTTTTGGGAATGCCAGTTACCATCATATGGCATATGTGGCTGATATAAGAGATCCTTTAATCATTGGAATTGATTTCCTGAGAAAATTTAATTTTCAGTTGGACTTCAAGAATAATGAACTGCATTCGAGTTCGGAAGACATCGCTGTGTTCAACACTGAAAATCAAGACATTCAGACAATTTGCCAGATAACAGCCAAGTCTGAAATCTCCATTCCCCCACACACAGAGACAATAGTTTCAGGAACACCACCTACAAAGCAATACTTCCGCTATGGACTGATTGAATACCCGAATACCGACAATAGCCTAAGAGGAGTTCTGGTAGCTTCATCTCTAGTTGATTTCTCAAAGAGTACTATACCTGTGAGAGTCGCAAACATCAGCGATAAGGTCCGAACAGTGAAGAAGGATGAAGTGTTAGCAGCCTGCACTCCTGTAACATGCATAAACCGCCCCATGCAATCAACCGAATCCAAGTCTTCTGAGCAATTAACAACGGAATTACTCAAGAATGCAGAGTTAGGAAAGGAACAGAGATGTGCTGCGGAGAAGCTACTCCAAGAATTTAAAGACCTTTTTTCTCGAACACCTGAAGACGTCGGGAGAACGAACATCACCCAGCACAGAATTGATACAGGAAATCATCCTCCAATCAAACAACATCCAAGAAGACTTCCCTTTGCTAAACAGGAAGAGGTCACTGAACTTCTAAGTGAAATGCAGCACAATGATGTCATCGAGCCATCAACGAGTCCTTGGGCCTCTCCCATAGTACTGGTGCGGAAAAAGGATGGTTCAACAAGATTTTGTGTGGATTATCGTCGTTTGAATGACATCACGAAGAAAGACAGTTACCCTCTTCCCAGAATTGACGACACATTAGACACACTTGCTGGCAATAAATGGTTCTCGACGTTGGATCTGAAGAGCGGTTACTGGCAAGTAGAATTACATCCTGATGATCGTGAGAAGACTGCATTCACCACGGGACAAGGACTGTGGCAATTTAAAGTTATGCCGTTCGGATTATGTAATGCTCCTGCCACCTTTGAACGCCTGATGGAGACAGTGCTAAAAGGACTTTCCTATGAAGCCTGTCTGGTGTATTTGGATGATATTATCATTGTGGGGCGCACCTTTGAAGACCATCTACGAAACATCCGAAAGGTGCTGGAGAAACTCAGAATGGCTAACCTCAAATTGAATCCAGGCAAGTGTAACTTGTTCCGTCGTGAAGTGAGCTACCTCGGCCATATCATCTCTGCCGAAGGTGTGAGAACTGATCCTGAGAAGATCTCTGCAGTCGAGAACTGGAGTCGCCCTGAAAATGTACACCAACTACGAAGTTTCCTGGGGTTATGCACTTACTACAGGAAGTTTGTCAAGGGTTTCTCAAATATTGCCAGACCACTCCACAAGCTGACGGAAGCCAAACAGAAGTTCCTGTGGACAGAGGAATGTGAAAATGCGTTCAAGCGACTTAAAGAGGCCTTAACATCATCGCCTATCTTGACGTATCCACAGCCCGACAGACAGTTCATACTTGATACAGATGCCAGCCATGAGAGTGTCGGTGCTGTTCTGTCGCAGGAAATTGATGGTCAAGAACATGTCATTGCCTATTGGAGTAAATGCCTGTCTAAACCGGAGAGAAATTATTGTACCACCAGGAAAGAGCTACTCGCCATCGTAAAAGCCATAGAACATTTCCATCATTACCTCTATGGCAGAAGATTCCTGCTCCGGACTGACCATGCATCTTTAACGTGGTTGCTCCAGTTCAAGAACCCGGAAGGACAGATTGCCAGGTGGATACAACGCCTGCAGGAATATGACTTCGAGATACGTCATCGTAAAGGGACTCTACATGGTAATGCAGATGCCTTGTCTCGGAAGCCCTGCTCGGAAAGCTGCAAGTATTGCTCTAGAGCTGAACAGAAATACCTGCCGATAAATCCGGTTGCCTGCCAAGTTACTGTCTCAACACCATCAGATCAAGATCCCGATCCATGGAGTGACGAAGAACTTAGAAAATCCCAGCTGGAAGATCCTGACATAAAGCCAATATTACAGCTGAAGGAGACGACCAGCAACAGACCTATCTGGCAGGATATTTCCAGATTTAGTCCCATTACGAAAAGTTATTGGGCACTTTGGGACTCTCTTCATATCAGAAACGGCGTATTATACAGAAAGTGGGAATCTGATGATGGGAAAAGCTTCAGATGGCAGATTCTATTACCAAGATCAAAAATTCCAGCTGTTTTAGAACAACTGCATAGTAGCTCTACCGGAGGCCATTTTGGGGTAATGAAGACTCTGCAGAAAGTTCGGGAACGCTTCTACTGGTGCAAGGCAAAGGAGGATGTGGAGAAATGGTGTAAATCCTGTGACGCTTGTGCGGCACGTAAAGGCCCGCAGAAACGAAGTCGAGGAAGATTGCAACGGTATAACGTAGGAGCACCATTTGAACGGATTGCAATCGACATCTTGGGTCCTTTGCCACGGACCTCCAGTGGAAATAAATACATCCTCGTCGTGATGGACTATTTCACCAAGTGGCCTGAGGCATATCCCATTCCCAATCAAGAGGCATGCACAGTCGCAGAGGTCCTAGTGCAGCAATGGGTGTCAAGGTACGGCACGCCCCTACAACTTCATACCGACCAAGGTAGGAACTTTACCTCTGATGTTTTCAAAGGGCTGTGTCAACTACTCGGCATAGACAAAACCCGGACTACACCCTTACATCCCCAGTCGGACGGCATGGTCGAGAGGTTCAATCGTACCATCCTGAATAACCTCTCACTTCTAGTATCAAAGAACCAGCAAGATTGGGACTTGAAGTTGCCATTGTTCCTGCTGGCTTATCGAAGTGCTGTCCATGAAACCACCGGCTATACTCCAGCCCAGATGCTGTTCGGACGTGAACTTCGTCTCCCTTGTGATCTCCTGTTTGGTTGTCCACCCGATGCGCCTTCATCGCCCGAGGAGTACATCCAAGATCTCCAGGCACGATTTGAGGACGTACACAACTTTGCTCGGGAGCGGATTAACATGGCAACGGAGAAAATGAAGACAAGGTACGATCTAAAGGCTACACAATATGAGTTCCAGGAAGGAGAGAAGGTCTGGTTGTGGAATCCTGTTCGACGCAAAGGACTCTCTCCCAAGTTACAGTGCAACTGGGACGGACCATACACAGTCTTAAAAAGGCTGAATGATGTAGTGGTGCGGATCACTAAAACACCTTCATCAAAACCGAAGGTGGTGCACTATAATAGGCTAGCCAAGTACCACAATTAATGGTAATATTAAGATTTAAAATGTAAATACTGGTAAAATTTGCGCTTGCGTAATGTAAATATTTGTACATATTTGTGAATTTTGTAAATATTTGTATATAGATATTTGAACATATTTGTGAATTTTGTAAATATTTCTCACTTGATTTGTATTTCTATTTTATCGTTATATGCAACTTAGTTTTTGTGTTTTAGTTTGTGTAAATTTGTTTAGTTTCGCCTCTCGACCAAGGGTTGCACTGCCCGGGACGTGCAGTCCTTGGGAGGGGGGCAGTGTTACGAAATTGTAAATAACTGTGTTTATTTTTGTATAAATTCTTTCAAAGAGGCTTAGTAAGTTGATAAAATGCTAATTTTGTGCATTTCTAGTCGTTTTAGCGTTGAAATAGCCTTATTTTCCCTTAAAAACGCATTAAAAAGCCCCAGTAATGCCGGTAATGCATTTGGCGCCAAATTTGGCGACTTTTTCCCACCTTGGCGATTTTTTTGACGACCTTGGCGAGAAAATCCTTATATGGGATATACCAAATATGGAAGCTGTAAGTTGATTGGTTGACCACTTTCTAGAGTTTTCTCGAAAAATCTGGGCTCCATGGAACAGTATATAAGGAAGCGCTTTCCCGCCAAGGCAGTTAGTTCAGTTCAGTCTTCAGCCAGCTTCGCTTGTGCTTGCATTGCTCTTGAGCCTCTTTGAGAGAGATTTGCTTCAAGTGTTATTGTTATACAGTTTGTACTGTGGATTTGCTATTGACAGCTGTTGTTTAAGCTGTGTTTACTGTTTGAATTGAAGCTGATACTTGGTTTATAGACCAGTATTTTTCTGGAACTTTCTGTGAATAAATTACTGAATTTTTGTACGTTTGGCCTTTCATTCTCAGACAACTCACGAACCCCCAAGTACGCAACAATATTTAAATAAAATATTCCTGAATATTTTGTACATTTGCGAAAAAAATAACTTCGTAAACCAGTCAGAAAATAGTCCAGATTTCAGAAAGGTTTTAAGAATAGATTTAAAATACGCAAAATATATAAATTAAGATTAAAAAATAAATAAGAGTAAATTTAAATTACATAAGGGTGACCTTTTCGCGCCTATGGTGTCTAGAAAATATGTTTAATGCGTTGACTTTAGATAGTCTTTTCTGCAAAAGGCGTTACCTTCATACGGAAAAATTAAACGCTGCTTTGATTCGCATCACAGGCCTACCAGTGACCGAGCGGTTCTGCGCTCAAAGCTGGTAGATGGGAAGTAACCGGTTCGATCCCAGGTCAATCACAGCAATCAATCATCAACCTAGCAGTTCAAAATTTTCTGTGATTTTCTCCGAAACTCGCCTTAATTACGGGCTAGAAATTTATAAGCATCCCCTTATGGGCCCCTTAGAAAGACCCCTCTCGGAGGGCATTCTACCTATAGGCCTCGGACCTTAACGTAGTCAGTCGGTCTTAAACCCTACCAATCGATTCGTATCACCATATCTGAATAAGAATACAAATTATGTCGCGCGTTTATGAATGAAAAGGCTTCGTAATTGTGTTTAAAAGTGATTAGTTTGCAATCAATAATAGCCAACACAAAACTTCATCTGATAAGTCAACCCACTAAGAAATGAATTAATAAAAATTTTATTACACATATACATTAAGAAAAAGGTTCAAGCAAAATTGAAGGGGAAAGCATTTTTAACACTTTTCAATAAAGTTTTAAAATGTTGACGACTTCGGTTTGTCAGCACGGCCGTAGCCAATGTTCTTTATTTAAAATGGTAGAAATAGGATAACTAGGGACACCCAGAAGAATGACAGTTAATTGCTTTCTATGAGAATCACATTTAAAAAACTTTGTACTGCGAAAGTCGTATTAAAATTTAGATTTATTATGCATATGATTTAAAAAATATATATATGTATAGAAATATGTTATGTTTGTCATTAAGGTTTACAGGATCACACCAAAATATTCAAACATATTATAAGAACTCAAGAGCTACAATTGGAAATTGCTAGAACTGCATTTCCGCTTGTGTTAAGTTTTTTTTAAACACTTTTCAACAATGTTTTGAAGTGATTATGAATTCAGTTAGTTTGTCTCTCTGTATTTTTTTCCGTTGTGTGATAACATAGGTAAAGTACATTGAAGGTTAAACGAGGCAACAAGTACATACAGCTGGAAAACATTAATAGTCTATGCGAACCAAATGATTTTTCGTTCTTGTTTAAATAATGAAACGAATTCTTGTTATCATCTGGTTTAATGTAAAATTAAAAATTATCATTTATTATGGTAGGATTAAAATTATAATAAAAACTAGTATGTTGTGGCCACCACAAGACTTTCTTCTATATTTTCCTATACATATTCAATCAGTAACAATATTTAAAAAAAAAAAAGATTTTTTTTTCCCCCTTTTTTTTTTTTTTTTTTTTTTTTTTGTGAAAATTAATACATATTCAATCACTAACAATATTAAAAAAAAAAAAAAATTTTTTTTTTTTGGTTAAAAGTAAAAAAAATCGATAACTTTGTTTTAAATTATCACAGATTTATAGTTCAACCATTCGTTTTAAAGGTATTGACGAGACCTTTCGAATGATACCCATCTTCAAAATTTACCCCCCCCGGGGGGTACTTCCCCCCCAGGGGGGGAAGCGATGCCCCCCCCATGCACAAAATTTTTTTCCTAGTTACGTACTACTATTATCAATAATTCATATTAATTTTACAAACACAAGTGTAAAATAACTCTTATTATGCACATTTATACGAATTTTTGTCCTATGCTGCCATGTTAAAAATTTAGATAAAATGCTATCACAGCGCCACCTGTTGAGCTATTGATCCCCAAATACAATCAGCAACAGTTTATGTCGGGGACCAACTAAATACCAAGTTTGGTAAAATTTCGTTTAAAAAAAAAAAAAAAAAAAAAACGATTATTTTTCTAAGTTTTTTTTTTTGTTAAAAGTAAAAAAAATCGATAACTTTGTTTTAAATTATCATAGATTTATGGTTCAACCATTCGTTTTAAAGGTATTGACGAGATCTTTCGAATGATACCCATCTTCAAAATTTAACCCCCCCGGGGGGGGTACTTCCCCCCAGGGGGGGAACCGATGCCCCCCCATGCACATTTTTTTTTTCCTAGTTAACTACTACTATCATCAATAATTCAAATTCATTTTACAATCACAAGTTTAAAATAACTCTCATTATGTCCATTTATACGGAATTTTGTCCTATGCTGCCATGTTAAAAATTTGCATAAAATGCGATTACAGCGCCACCTGTTGAGCTATTGATCCCCAAATCTAATGGGCACCAGTTCATGTCAGGGTGCAACTAAATACCAAGTTTGGTTAAATTTCATTCATATGTTCGTGAGATACAGCGTCCACAAAAAAATGATACAGACAGACAGACAGACAGACACACAGACACACAGACAGACATTTTCTAAAAACTATCAATTCGTGTTCAGGACATCCCAAAACGTGTAGATCCGTCAAAAAACGGAGGTCGAAAATTTTCGCGAATCCAATACTTTCTCTATATTACATATAGAAGAAAGTAATAAGAACTAATTTAAAAAATAATGATAATAACAGTAATATTTTAATATTATTTTATTATTCACTCTGGAACTTTTTCGGTGGTAAAAATGTAGCAGCTTGATAGATTCACTTCGTTTTGCGATGCGATGCCGCAATCTGATAGCTAAGCAATTGTGAGGGAATGACGGATTTCAAATTCCCTTTTCTTCTGGCCATGCAAAAAGTTTCTTTTACACTCCATTGTAATAGTTTTTACTCAAATTTTCGACCAAACAGTTTATGGTACAAGCTGTACATGGTATATGAATAACAGTATTGATGTACAGTAGATAACAGTAGTTCCATTTTACATCAATACGTGCGGTGTCATTTAGAGAATGGAGATTAGTATAAACAAAAATAAGGCATTTTCCTAATCGAACCACAGTCAGGTAGAAAAGCTAAAGGTTTGATACAACTTGTTTATTTTTTCTTATACTTCTAAATATGCCGGATTCAATTCAATTTTTACAAAAGAATAAAAAAAAAAAAAAAGAAAAAAGGAAATGTTATTTAAATTTATATTAACTTATAATATTAGAATAAGTTGAATCTTACTAGTATCTTTTTATTTTGTAAGAGAGAAGGGGGGGGGAGGTTAGGGATCACAGTGAGAAAATGTACCTGGGGTCACATGAAATCTATAAGCTACTATGGCGTAATATCTATTACACTGTAAAAAAATAACTATTACCAGCTGCAATGGTAATAGTTTTTTTTTTTTTTTTTTTTTTTTTCAGTGTAGAGGAGGCCGCCAAAAATCTTTTGCTTAGGGCCGCCAAAATTGTAAAGCGGCCCCTGGTGGCAAGCAACATTTGTCGGGTCGTCTATTACTATTATAATCTTTAAAGAATTAAAATTTAAAATTGTAATGTCATGTTTAGCATATTTGTTGTTCGAACAGACAACCTTTACATTTGCTGATTACATTACATAAATGAACAAAATTTCTGTCAGATACTGTTTAACATCTTTAAACTGCATTAAACAAAATAAAATAAGCATAAAGATGTGTGTGTGTGTATATGTATTTTTTATGCTTTAAGACATGCTTTAAATAGAATAGAATGTGGTATGGAAATCGTTATCCGCTATATTCGTTCACTGTGCCCCCCCCCCCAAAAAAAAAGGAAGTTTGGATGCATTTGGCCTATATTTGGAAGCAATGTGCATTTCAAGTTTTATTATGCGTTTTTTGGAAAAAACTGAAGCACACTATGTGTACCTAATATATATAGTTTATAGACAATATATAGGGCTACCTACAAAAATTAAACAAAAATATTTATTTCTATTCAATGCAATTAATTGATGTTCCTTATTACATTTCAACAAGTCCAGGAAAAGCAGGGTTGTTCGGTTTTTTCCATAGTGGGAAAAACCTGGTTAAAACCATCCCAGACAAGACAAAATACCATTTTGTCCACTATTAATTATTTGTGAGTAGTAAATAAAAAATTATTTTTATGCTTTCCATGTATAAAACAACAATTTTTTATTAATATGTGTATATAATCAGTTTCAATATTTCAAAATAGACATGAATAAAATAGAAATGCAAAATTAACAATAATAAATAAATAAATATATCTGTATTTTTCTAAGGATGCAAAAGTGATATTTTATAGTTCCAATTTTAATCCCCCATCTCTTTCTCCCATTGCTTTTAACTACAATGCGAAGTCCTCTCTCACAGTCATAAATACCTTTTTAAAAATTTGTTATTAAGCATGATGAAATTGAATGGTTCACATATCTTTCATGCAATTTTTTACTTTCTGAAAATACATATGTTATGAAAGTATAATCATGACAAAAATTTGACTTTGTCTTGGGGTGTATCTACAAGTTTTGAGGACACGTGAGTTCATTTTTTATTTTTGCATCTAAATGCTTTGTTCAAATAAACTAAAAGTTGATACTTATAGGTTACTGTAGTATGGACTGTATGCATTTTGTAGAATCTAGCACTTATAGTTTTTTTTTTTTTTTTTTACAGGGACACAAAGGTAAACTCTTTATCATTATAGCCTATGTACTCCGTGCCTTTACACAATTTTCCTTTGAAATATAAATATATCAAATGCTTTTTGCCATGCAACGCTCGGAAGACAAACCTTCAAAAAACGGCACGCGAAAACCGGTCTAGCATTTCCTCCAGTTGTTCTTCAGCTCAGTGTTGTAATATAAGCAACGCAATACCAAATAAAAACAAACCAAAACTGTTGCCATTCAGAAAATACAAATTCCAAATGGATAACTATTTAATTCCGAATGAACGACTCTGACTGTTTCTTAAAAAAAAAAAAACGCTTAAAGTATTTCTAAAACATATTAAAGCCTTAAAACTCTTAAAATATTTGTAAAAACATATTAAAGTCTTTAAATATTTTTATCGTGCACATGCGTTAGATTAAGTTGTTTTTGCTGTAAAATTGATAAAATTTAAATTTCAAATTTCAAAACTCTAGAAAAAAAAATGGCAAACTTCCATATTCGATTCAAAACATAAACATTTCATTTCAAAGGATTATATTTACACAATAAATATCCAACTAATATACTAATTAAAAGGAAAATGATAAATATTCTATCATAATTTGAAGTCAAATTTGTTTTCAAATGTCTAAATAAAGTGTCTGATATAAGATACTCATATGTCGCAGCGGAATAGATTTAATATATCTGTCATCCTTGGCGGGAAAAAAAAATATCGCCAAATTATCTGGCGAACATATTTAATTCCTTTCAAAAATCAACTTACATTAAGAGAGCGATGAATTATATGAAACAATATTTCGTACAATACCTATTACGAAAATAAACATCTAGCATGTATATTTTCGTATTATGTTTTTAATCGCCAAATACAAAAAAAGCCAAAGATGACACAGTTTTGAAATTTAAAATTTTGTCAATTTGACAGTAAAATAACTCAAACTAACACATGGATACGATAGCATATCTATACCCAAATACGGGTATTAAAATCGGGAATTAATTTTCCTCGATTTTTAATGATTTTTTTACAAAAAATCCAATGGACGATTAACATAGGGAATCTTTTTCTTGCATCCACGGACGGTCAGTGACGTGACGTCACACTTCGCTTACTTATTTGAAAACTTTATCTTCGATAGTCTTAAAAAAAGTATTTTGGTAAAATGAAGTAAATCGTTTTTTACTTTCTCTTACCCATAGGATCGAGAAAGTATTGCTTTAGGGTCAAATTTTCGAACGTGAGTTTTTGTTATACTTACATGTTCTGAGGTTCCCTGAATGCGAAAATCATGTTTTTAGCGAATGGTCTCTGTGTGTGTCTGCCTGTCTGTCTGTGTGGATATCTCTGTGTCTGGATGTCTGTGTGTCTTTTATCAGCATATCTCAAGAACAAATAGTAGTAGAAATTCCAAACTCGGTATTCTAAATGTGTATCATATAGGGATGCTACAGTAAGCTTTCCGTTAAGATGAAGCAAATGGTTCGTGTACAGGGACATTCAAAAGTATTCAAATATATTACGTCTATGGGGGAAATTGCAGGTAAGTAGAATTTAACATCTACAGACTGCACTAAACCAAATGAAATATATATTTTTTGTAATAGAGATAGTCAACAGGGAAAATTTTTTTTGTGTATGTAGGATCCTCGCCTTCCCCCCCTCGAGAGGAGTAAATTTTCATGATGGGTATCTTTCAAAAGAGCTCGCCAATACCTTTAAAACGAATGGTTGAACCATCGATCTGCGATAATTTAAAATAAAGTTATCGGTTTTTTTTTTTTTTTCCTTTTTAACAGAAAAAAAAAAAAAAAAACTTTAATATTGAGAATAAATTCAACTTTTTTTTTTTTTAGTGATATACTACTTCTCTAATATGGAAATCATCTGTATTATCATACGAGATAACTTTTTTAAATAATAATTTTAATAAATTATTTTTTAAAAACAGAATTAAATTCTATATAAATGTAGGGGCATTGATGAAACGGGGTGTTGAGGGGGGCCAGAACTAATTATCATATAAAACTCTTCCGAAACCTAATTTGAATTGTTTAACATGGTAGGTTTACATAACAGTACTTATTATTAGGACTTTAAATAGAGCACTTAACGGAACACTGGGATGTGTTGTCGCTGTTGTGTTGTCGGGCTTATATTTTTTGTCAACCAGCAGTTATTTTATTGCCATTCATATTTATTGATCGGATAGAATTTTTTTTTAATTTAAGAACGAAAATTATAAAATATCGAAACACATTTGATTTATTAACAAAAATTGAAAATACATTTAAATGATCACGTGGTAATCTTCATGATCTAAACATTGTTTTCAAGATTTATCGTTCACATTCCGTCATTTTTGACGGGGCTATATACTAGTATATATATATATATATTTATATATATACATATATAGGCTTTAAAAACTTTTAATGCTTTTAATTATTGGGTTGTTCTTTAAGCAGTTAACAATTTATTTATTGATATGAGATAAATATTTGGTGCTAAAGTTAGGATTAAGGGCAATTTAGTGCACCACTAGCGTTAAGGCTGCTCGTGCTCACTCCTTCTAGTCCACGCAACGAAGGACAAAATTTTGCGAAGAGAAAGGGGGAAAAAAAAAAAAAACGTGTAGTTTTGAAATTTGGCACAATCATAGCCGAGAGTTTCCTGAACAACATACTAAAAGTCCTCGGGCCGTGGGGGGTGAGCGAGAGCAAGGGGTATTTAAAGGGGGGCACTTTTCAGTTTTTATTAAATATCTTGAAAACTATACAATTTAGAGAAATAATCTCAATCACAAAATTAATCTACGTAAAATTTCCTACAAAAATATCTATTACGTTTTCTATGTATTTTATCAATAGTTTAGAAAATACAGGGGGTTGAAATATTACTTTTTTTCTTTTTTTTTTTTTTTTTTTTTTTTAATGCTTTTTTGCCGTAGTAAAATCAACTAAAGACTGTAATTAAAAGGGTTCTGGTCAAATATTTTTAACCTAAGTAGTACTTATGCATGAAAGGCTGTGAGGTCGAGACTGTAGAAGGTTACCACAGTTTGTTTAAAATTAAGCTGGATCCACCAAAGTATTCAGTTGGTTGGATGGTTATATCGCTTCGGCGCCAGTAACTCGGCGAAATTTTGGGTCGATTTAGTTTTGTGTCGACATGGTGCTGCAACGAACGAATTACGTTGTGAAAGGTAGATGAATTGGAAGCGATTTTGAAAGTTTTGTTGAAATGAAGAGAAAGGAAGTTGGTAGAAAGTGGTATAAGATGGAGATGGTTTTCGTACAAGGGGTGGTATAGTGGAGTCTTGTTTGAAAAATAGCATGTTCTGCACACTCCTAACGTTTCAGCATGATTCCTTCAGTACTTTTAGAGATATACGACAAAATGTCTAGAATCTAGAAGGGCTCACATGGCGCTCAACGTGTTAACTGCTTATGTTTTAAGAAAAAAAACAAAAACAGGAATGCAAATATTTAAATTAAAAATGTGTTCATATTAGTTCCCCATCATACTGTAGGTATGGGGAACTTAGGTAATCGTGAAAATTTCCGACCTCGGTTTTTTGACTTTTTTATACGTTTTCGGGTGTGAGGAATCCGGAAATGACAAAATTTGTATGGTGTCTGTCTGTAGGGTGTCTGTTAGTGTGTCAGTGTGTCAGTCCGTTAGTGTGTTAGTCCGTTAGTTTGTTAGTCTGTTTACACGATATCTCACGAACAAATGATCGCAGAGAGGTCAGATCAGTTTTAAAATATTACTTTCGTCACTGGCAAGAACCCTATTCATTTGGAACATTCGAATTAAAAAACTTCGTAAGTTATTAGAAATTTACGATTTTCTTAACATGGGAGAATAGGACAAAAATTCACTTAAACGTGCATTAAATGGAAACTTTTTGCTGTAAAAATATCAGACCAGTTTTAAAATATCAGTTTTGATGCCGGAATGAACATCAGTAACTATAATTATGCTACTTTGAAAATTTCGCAAGTTATTGGAAATTTACGAAATTCTTAACATGGCAGTATAGTGCAAAATTTCACATAAACGTTAATTTTGAGGGATATTTTCATCGTAAAGATATCAAACCACTTTCGAAATATTATTTAGGATACTGGCATGAATATCATAGACTATGATTTTTCCAATTAAAAAAATTCGTAAGTTATTTGGAATTTACGATTTACATAACATGTCAGAATAAGGCAAATTGAGCATAAACTTCCATTTTGAGGATCATAAATACATTAGACAACTTCAAAATTACATTTATGATATTTGTTTGAACATGATTGAATACAAATATTCTAATAGGAAAATTTCGTAAATTATTCGTAATTTACGATTTTATCAACATAGCGAAATTGTAAATTTTTCATATAAATATGAATTTTGAGGATTATTGCATTGGAAATTCTAGCTTGAAAATTAAACAACGGAATCGACCCTGATAAAATAAATTAATAGATTAGAATAAGATAAATATATCGAAGTGAACGGTGGATAGCCTATTAGGCGGGGATTTCATTCTGTCACTGTACCAAGCGTTGGTCAAATTCATTTCTTTTAACATGATTATAATGTCTCGAACTAGAAATTTATGAGAACCTATATATGATGGGGAACTCAGCAGAGTCCACCTATGCCAACTAGTTATTTATTTTTCTTTTAATGCGTGCTCGTATAATGTAGTTTTTCTATGTTTTATAATATTATAATTATAATATAAAAATTGTGTGTTCACTTACATGGGATATATATATATATATTTTTTTTTTTTTTTAAAGGATGTTTGTCAGTGCTTGCCTGCCCCCCCCCCCCCTTTCCTTCTTCCGATGGCCGGGGACTTTAAGCATGTTGTTCAGGTTCAGGATTCTTACCGCTGAGACTTTACCCATTTGCAAAACTTTTCGATTTATTTTTCCTTGCTGACTAAGATAAAATGTAACAAGTTAAAAGAGTAAAAAAAAAAACATATGAACGTTTACTATATCACACTTACATAGCCCTCTTTCATACACTGTTTTTGTATAGATAGTAAATAGTCCATCTGATCTGCTTTAATTATGGTCTTTAATGATTTTATTATTAAATAAAAGAAGTTTTTTAAATACATTTTTCATTTGCCTGTATTTGTTTAAGTAATTGATCATTCAAAGAAAATGTAAATGGCTATATTTTTGTAGCATATATGAAGTACAGTCGGTAACAAAAGTCTCCGAACACTAGCGAAAATTCCTATATAAAAAAAGTACACATAATACAGTTTTGTTAAATAAATCCTTGTCGAATCCGGTTTTTAGACTGACTAAGAACAGGATTCGACAAGGATTTATTTAACAAAACTGTATTAAGTGTACTTTTTTAATATAGGAATTTTTGCTAGTGTTTGGAGACTTTAGTTGCCGACTGTAGGTTAATTCTGAATTTAATTTTATCCGCTAAATTTCATAGTTTTCAGGATATTTAAGAAAAATGAAAAAGTCTCTTTCAAATGACCTTCGCGAGCAGAAAATTTTAGTATATTGTTTAGGACATGTAGTATGTTGTTAAGGGTACTCATCCCTATGATCATACAATTTTTTAAAACCATACGATTATTATTATTATTATTATTATTATTATTATTATTATTATTATTTCCTATTCATTAATTTTTAGTGTTCACCGTCTGGATTTACACTTAAAAGATATCGCTTGTACAATACTTGCCTCAAAAATATATTAAATACAGTGCTACCCATCGCTTTGGGTCTGAAATGCATTGAACACACGGTGTGCGATCCGTGTCGATTGGGTTAACCCATTAAGCGCCGCTATGTGAATAAAATGAAATAATTTTTAACTAATGAGTGAATTTGGGATAATTTAAGGTCATTAAACATTTTCACTAAAAATTTGAATGAAATTGTTAGAAATTTGCTGAAACAAGCTTGTTCCCAAAATGGGAGCATTGGCGCCTAATGGGGGTCTAATTTTGATTTTTAAAAATGAGTTGCTACATGACTATTGGAGCTTTGTTTTATAACTTATGAAGGATATTTCTTACTATACAATGAAATTTATTCATTTATACGAATATATTTAACATTTGGCTATTTTATAAAATATATAAAATTTATAAAATATATATATTAGATATAACATTTATATTATGCGTAAATTTATAAGAGAACTTAAAAAGTTATATTTATATATATTAATATGAATATAATCAACTTACTTACATACTATGTTTTTATTTCTTAGTATGAAATTGAAATGAACAACTTTTGTGTAACATTACTTTACATTTGATACAGTAATGACGTGTATTTTTCTTACACACTTTGCATCGGGATTGTTTATTGGCACCTTCAATATAGTGATTGATATTATCAAATCTCACATCCACATTTACCTCTTCGCATGGTCCTTGTCGATTATAACTAATAGTAACATCTTCTGTTTTCATAAGGGCTGTTACAATAGATTGCAAAAATTCTAATTGCGAAAGATTTCCTTTGCATCCTTTGTGTATTCTCCATGCTGCTACTACAGCCATATTTACTGTATTGGTAAAAAAAGGCCACCACCATTTCTTTCCTTTAATTTTTGGGCGGTATTGACTCAAAAATCGATCTAATAAATCAACACCTCCCATGTGTTTATTATAAGACGCTACAATGTGAGGTTGTTTTACATCAATCTTTTTTTTTTTCCACGTTACTCCACCGCTTTGCTTTTCCTAATGGATCAGATGTTTCAAAGTTAGATGCGAGGCAAACTACGTGATTGTCATTCCACTTCACAACACTAACACTTTCTGTAGTTAAAATTTCAAATGTTCCTCTTTCTTTTTTTTTCAAAGCCTTTGAATCACTTAAAGGACAATTTTGAAGTCTATTTTCTCGTATTGTTCCAGTAATGCGAAATTCTTTTTTGCGCATCTCACTCAATAATTTCAGAGAAGTAAAAAAGTTATCAACATATACTTTATGTTTTTGAGGAAATGGGACGCAATTTAATAAATCCAATACAACGCGAGTGCCAAGAGGTAGTGTATCTGAATTATTTGTCTCCTTCCGTTTTCCTGTATAAATTTGGAGGTTGAAAGGATACCCATCAGACGAGGCAAGAACCCATATTTTATAGCCAAATCTAACAGGCTTACCACGCATAAACATTTTTTGCCGTATGATGTCCAGTGTACGGAATCATTTCTTCATCTACACTCAAACATTCAGAAAATATTCCAAACTGTTGTAATTTTAAACAAAATTTTTCCAAGAATCCTCTAACTTTAAATACTTTATCACAGATCTAGGTTATCGTTTACATAAATGAAGATATTTTTTAATATCACGAAAACGTTGTCTGGACATTGCTTCAGATACGAAAGGAATATAACAGTCATCTGATTTATTCCAATACATATCTTCTTGGGGCAAAGAGTGATAACCGCTGAAAAGGATTATGCCTAAAAATTTTTTCATTTCTTGTCTAGTAAGTGAAAAGTTGAGATTATTCTTTTGGGTTGCATATCTAATACTTTCTTCTATCAATATGTCAAATATTTCATCATCGAAAAACATTCTAAAAAGTTGATATGGAGTTTTGTTTATTAGATCTGGAAATGTTTCTTCCAAAGTCTCAATTTCAATAGAAGGAATTTCTATCAAATTCGCAGGAGACCAATCAAATTTAACCTTTTCATTTCTTGGATTCTCTATTTCATTTTTTTTATTCCTTTTTCTTTTTCTACTACTCCTTGATTTTGTTTGAGTTTTACTCGTTATTTCATTCTTTGGTAAATTATAATCCTTGTCTGAATCAGCATCATTTAAACTTTTGAGATTAGTTTCAATTTCACCAGATATGTCGACAGGAATTTCATCACACAAATTATTTTCAGCAATGTCTTCTTCATCAGTAACCACCGATGTTTCGGGTGGCAAACAAATTAATTCTGGATCATCAGAGAATTCATCACTATCGAGTTCATTAAAATATTCTAGAGCTTGATCAACAGTTAAAAATTTAGAAGACATGTTTACTCAAATGCACATTTTACGCAAATTTGGAAAAAATTCTTTTACAAATGACAAATTCAACTTCTTTCAACAGAAAAAAAGAAAAAAAAATCAAGGTCAGCACAAGCTATTCGTTCCTAAACAAAAGCAAAGTGAGGGGAGGAAAGACGAGTTCATTTTAGATCGAGGGTAGAAAACTACGTTTCCCGCCAATGCTCCCAAATTGGGAACATTAAGAAAAATGCTCATTAATTATAACTTAAAATTTTTTTATAAATAGTTTATGAATTAATTATTTTAAAATAGCCTTATTTTGAAATATTTAACATAGAACTAAACATTTTTGAAAAATATTAATATTTTTAAAATAGCGATAAAATGAAAGTGCGAAATCTAATAATGTTTGCACAAATTGAAAGGAAAATTGGATAAGAAAATAAATATATATTGAGGTAAAAAAAAATAGTAATATTAAGCATGAAATGAACTTTAAAATACAATAAAGAAAATAAAAATCGACTAATAAGTTTTTACGCAAAAAATTATGAAACTTGTGTTCCCAAAATGGGAGCATTGGCGCCTAATGGGTTAACTAGTGAAGGTGGTTGCACAAAAGCTGTACCATTTACAACAGTAAGTGTAACGATTATGGAAAACGAGAGATTCAATCAGCAAACAAGAAACTAGCTGTTTAAGCTGTAAAGGAAATGTACTAATTTTGAATTAAACGTGTTAACTAGTAATTTAATATTATTTTGCAATCTTATCTGTTACTTTTTTTTTTCTGATTTTTTGAATATTTTTTCTTTAAATATATATATATATACACTAAGCAAAAAAAAAAAAAAAAAAAAAAAAAAAAAAAAAAGCCGCACTGCAGAAAAAATGACTTTTCCTTTTTTATTTGTAATAACTTTAAAATTAATGTTTGAAACAAATAAAACTGTCTTGTTTGCATAATATCAAGGGGGTGATATGATACCTATGTACATTTTCTATTTAATAATTCGCTTTATTGCACTCTACGAAGTACTTTTTAAAAATCTGCATAAAACTTTCTTTTTTGAACATAATGCAATAACTATACACTTTGTATTCTATTATGATTTGTTATAGGAAATAAACAAGTTTTATTTTAATATATGAAATAAAACTATTTATTTGTTAGGTCTAAGCAATTTTTTATTAAAAATATGTATTCTGCATTGGGTTACACCTTATATGGAATTACTGCTTTAATGCGCAATATTATAGTTTTATACAGTGTTTTAATATAAATCTCAGAAATTTTAATGTGCCAAATATCCCAAATATATTTTTCTGGTTCTGGCAGAGTTGTAGGTTGCAAATTTCGAATCCTCTACCCTCTCCCACGCCTGTTTATAGACGAAACATTTTCGAGCGGATCGTGATTAGGACTGTTTCCATGTCTGGTAAAGAAGAAATTCTACTATATCCTTTGTGGGATTCAACTTGTGAAAAAAGATATGATTACTTACAGAATTATAGGTTCTCATGGGAATAGATAGGAAATTTTGACAATTTGAAGTGAATAAACTTACCACAGACGCCCTGTAGTAATGTACCTTTTCATCTTGAAATGCTGTTTGCGAAAATGTCCAAGATACATCAAAAATAGTCGGTCAGGCACCACTTTTAAGAAGATTGCGTTTTATTTTGACTTAATTGATCCCTTGAGCATAAAAATTTGCCCGACTGTTTGAAAAGTTATGCACCTCCGTACCGTAATGTACGGAGAATATGCCACTGTTTTAAAAGTGCGATTTTCATTAAGTTGGTGATATTTTCTTTGTCAGATCTGCTTGTTTTTTTTTAGCTCGAAATAAGTTAAACTTGACTCATCAGAGAGAACCAGCTCAGCCCGATAATTAATTAATCATTTTTTAAATTTTTTAGCCATCTGAGTCTTGCTTTCGAAATTCTCTTCACTAAGAATGAAATTTTTTCAAACTTTCTGTCATTTAAATCTGCTTTGTTTAATAGTTGCTGCACTGCAGTTAAAGAAATTATGCTGCTAAACACTTTTTCTGAATCTCGTTTATGTTTTAAATGTAATACAAACCGATTTTTATAAGCAATGGCTTTTTAACTTACGGTCATCTCGCTTGGATGAGCAACATGGCCGCTTAAAGCAAAATTTCCTGTTTAAACGACCAAAAAATTTTATATCTTGCTAAAAACCATTTTACCAATATTTCGTTGACATTTAATTGTTTTGTCATCTCATGTATTAAAATATTTTTTTTATTTTCATTCAAAAATTAATACTTTTTGTGGCATCGTTAACTGCCTTATTCTTACCATTTTTGAAATAATTTCTAAAATTACAATTTTCCTGACAATTGCATTTTGTTTTCAACACTGGACTCAAAGCTAAAATATATGTGGAGGACAACATAATAAAATCTGTTCGAAAATTTGCTTTTTAAACGATAAAATTGGCGGTTGTAGAAGGCGAAAAGGAAAATATCCAAGTGCGGCTTTTTATTTTTGTCGCTTAGTGTATATATTTTTAACTATTTAAAAATCTTTCATTTTTCTTTTTTTCTTTCTTTCTTTTTTTTTTTTTTTATTATTATTAAACGGAAATATTTACTCCTAATACAAAAATATTTCTTTACAAAATCTTACAATAATATCAGCTAAGTGCAATTATTATTATTTATCAATGTAAATTTAGTTATAATTAAGCGCAATCATTCCTACCCATGTGCACAATGACACTTACCCTTTAAGGAGAGATTGCGCAAAATAGGTCTCTTGGTTTTATTACAGCTGTTGTTTTAAATTATAATAGCATAACAACAAAATGGTAATGGAAATGCATAGAAAAAATATTAATTCAAAATTATGCATCAACAGTTTAGCAAAAAATTAATATTTAGATTTTTTATATTATTCTGTTGAATTGAGCGCAAACTCTCCTAGTTTTACCTTATCCGCGATTGTAATGAAATGCTCGACCTCTGGTGGGCTAAGGTGAAATTAACAATACTATAGTGAGTATAAGTAAATAGTGTGCCGTTCGACGCGGAGATTACGTTCGAAACTGGATGAAAATCAGCAGAGGGCGCAAACATCGTTTCTCCGGCAACGCCGGCAACGAAAATGCTATGTAAACAAAGTTGTTTTTCATTACATTTTAATCAAATCAACCTTTTGGCTATAATTTAACTTCATATAAGTTAGCGATAACTAAATATTAAAAAAGCTTTGTATAAAAATATGCATAAAATAAGTTCAAAAGCCATACATATAAATTTATTTAGAAAAGCAATATGATTAATTGATACAACTACAATAAAATGAAGTTTAAAAACGTAAATTACGTAAGAAAAACATGAACAATGAAAATTAAACAATAAATTACAAAACACTTAAACTTCTTTAAATGTAAATGAAGTTTACTTTTAAAGTTTAAAATACTTTTTGAATAGTAATAATAAAAAGTAACAGTAATAAGTAATTAAAAAACCATTAGTAATAGATGCAACTGTCAAATAGTTTATTTATTTTTTATTTATTCATGAATACACTCATTATTTTTTCATGAACACACTCACGCATATATATATATAAATATAAACGCTGGAAAAGAATTGATTGAACTGTTTGCAAAAGAAATGTTATAATTAAGAGTGGTGAAAAAAGCATTTAATATTCAGTACAAATAAATTTTAAGTAAAATGACAAAATGAAACTTGAGAGTTAGAATAAAATACTACTATTTACATTATTTATATTCTTAACTAGACTTAACACAGATTCAAGAAAAAACAGAAAATATTCAACACAAAAATATTTTAGATATTAAGCTGGCACAGAAACAGTCACAAAACTGTTCTTGATGCAATAACCGGAATGTGATATATATAATCTATTTCTGATTAAATTAAACTTAAAGAATAATATTTCAAAATGTGTTGCAATGGGGAAGTCTTTAATATAATCAGTCAATTTCCACAAAATTCAAGCTTGCAACTAATATATAAATACTAATATTGATATGTTCATAATAAAAAAAAATTGACTAATAGAAACAAAAAAATATATACATATATAACTTACATTAGCTTTTATCCGCTCTTGGAATTAATTAGTTTCCATTTCTTTAGCATTTCAATATCGTTGGGTGCATTAAAGCACGAAATTTTTTTCTTGCAATTTGAATATCTACTGCTGCATCCTGGATCAAAGCAGTGACTTTGTCGCTTAGGTCGAGTATTCTTATCATTTTCATACCTTGGAAACATTAAATATTAATAAACAAAACCTCAAACAAGAAGTAAACAATGCTGTCATATACGCTTAAAATTTAAATATCCCTCAATGTTTTGCCAAAGAAGGAACAGTGGCGCCGCCTAGATGCAGGATTTTTTAAGAAACTGGTTTTGCATTGGATTATCAGTAGAACGGCACACTATTACTTATATACTCACTATAACAATACCACGGATAGCTTTCGTAGAGACGCCATTGCTTGCTGTATATTCGATGTTTAGTTTCACATATATTTATTCAGGGCGCGAAATTTCCACTCTCCAGCTCGCCATTGGCGAGTGGAAATTTTACTGTGGCGAGTTAAATTTCGGTCTAAATGTAGATAGAATTCTTACAGTATAAGGTGCTATATAATATATATATATATATATATATCGATTTACAAATGTAAAATCATGCTAATCTTAGGTAAGGTGACCAGACATCGTCTTTTTAAGTCTCCTTTTTCAACGTTACAGGACTAAAAAGTCCTCTTTTTTATGTTTTTCGTTCTCTGTCCTCTTTTTCAAATGAAAAAGATTTAGTCCTTAATTTCAAAAATTTCGCAAAACTGGGAAGCTCAATCGGTTGTTGGCTGTATCGAACGGTGAATACTAACTTTTTTCTGCGTTAGGTTCGCAAAAGAACAACTTTCTAATAAACTCGCCAAAGTATACATCATGGTTTATGTCTATTCATATTCTTCGAATAATAAAGAAATAAAAATATTCCCTGTATTTGTACGGTTCTTTGATTCAGAACACGGAATCCCTATTGAAATTCTCATAAAATCATTAAAGAAAGTGGTACTCCGGTTGGTACGCGGTGGGTTGACGTGTGTTCTCACTTTTGCATGAATAATATTCCTCATAAAAATAGGCCCACCAGTGACCGAGAGGTTCTGCCCTCGAAGTTGGTATACGTGAGGCACTCGTACTCGGTCGCACTCGTTGGTTTATCCGTTAGAAATTTTCCGTGGTTTTCTCTAAAACTAGCGTAAATATGGGCTAGGAATTTTTAGAAAGACCCCAACGGAGAACTCTCCTACTCAGGCCTAGAGTCCTAGTGCAGTCAATTGGCCTTAATGATAACACTACCACCACCTCACAAAAATATGCAAAAAGTTGAATTCATTTTATGTCCTCCTGGTAAAAACGCTCCCACAACGCGACTGTTTTCTTCAATGAACAAAATGTAGATATGTGAAAAAAATCCCCATATTGACCCCAGTGACACCTATAAAAATTAGGGATTTTTTCTCTCGTATCCGTATATTATTAATTTAAATTAAGGTATGTACTGGTCCAAATCCCTCATTTGAGATAAAGATATTTCCACCACTTAAAGTAGCTTTTGAATCGGTTTTTATAATAATTTTCATTAAATTTTGTGTCCCCTAAAATGACCTCTTTTACAAAATTGAATGTCTTCTACAGTCGCCAGAAGTATTCTTCGAGCAACTCCACCTCGTCAGAATTGTTCACGTTCGGTTCGAATAATAAATATTTAGAATTTAAATATATTATTTAAATATTTTATTTTAATAATAAAATATTTATTATTTAAATATTTTATTTTAATAATAAAATATTTATTATTTAATTATTTTATTTGTTTATCGAATCGTTAAAAAAAATATATTATTTGTTTATCGAATCGTTAAAAAAATATTATTTGTTTATCGAATCGTTAAAAAAATATATTCAATATTGGTACAGCATTCATTTAAAAAATGCCCTTATTCAATATTGTAAATTTCTATCTCAGATTTAAAGACATTAACCAATCAACCAATCATGCTAAAGTATCTTAATGTTAGGAGCGTTTTAGTAGAAGGTTGATGCTAGAAGAGATTCAGACAGAATGAAGGAATGAAGGTTTGAGTACAGCTATTTATAAAGAATGAATCCGAGTCAATCAACCAATCAACCAACCTTGAAAAAAAAAAAAAAAAAAAAAAAAAAAAAAAAAATTTTTTTTTTTTTTTTTTTTTTTTCAAGGTTGGTTGATTAGTTGATTAACTCTTGCTAACACATATATCATGCTAAAGTATATACACTATCATTGTCCAGCAATACTTATTTGTTTCAGCGTCTATAAATATCTTTACTGCATCCTGTTTCCGTGTTCAGTATCCTGTTTTCAATGCAAATGAGTTATGCAATATCCAGCGATAAATTATTCTATAAAAAGCCTTATCTCATCCTGTTTTCGTAGAAAATGAGTTATGCAATCCTTCAGATTGACTATATAAATATTTTATTCTTTAAATATTTATTATTTAAATATATTATTTGTTTATCGAATCGTTAAAAAATATATTCAATATTGGTACGGCATTCATTTAAAAAAATGTCCTTATTCAATATTGTAAATTTCTATCTCAGAGTCAAAGACATTAGCTATCTCAGATTCAAAGGCATTAGTATCGTTTCAATATTGAAATATTAATATTATCTATCTCAGAGACCCCATTCAAAGTCTCAATTTGTACCCATCCAATATTGGCTTACTACCGTCGCAAAAAAATGGGCCGAACGAAGCGTCAATGACAGAAATCTGCCATGAGACGCTTCGTTCGGCCCATTTTTTTACCCCCTCCAATTTAAATCTCTAAGGCATCAGTTTATACCAGCGAGATCGATTCCCCACGAAGACTTTGATTTTGGACGGAGGGGTGTCTGTCCAAGAAATAGTCTCAAATCTATCTTCGTGTAGGCGAGGGTCATCATCGTGGTCTCCATCATAGAACAGCAGGGTTCTTTCTATGAAATCCTTTAAGAATTCATCTATGAAGACATCAGAATTCCTCACGATCCGAATTCTGACTGCTTTATGGATGCATGCAGTTGGCACTATAGGATCTAAGATGTCAATCTTAGCAGATTTCATCATGGCCTCAAAACCCATGGTCGACAGCGCATCTCCGAAATGAATCTCTTCTATTGGATACACCCAGGTATTAGCTAAAGAGACAGGTATCCTGAACCTTTTGTAAACGAGGTCCCTCACCTTTAGCTTGGTAGTTTTTTTTACGTATGCGCTACCCTTACCCATCAGCTTGGCCACATCAGAGGCCCTGACGAACAAAAGTCCATCCGCAGAGACTACGAATAGGATTTTAGCATCCAGCTGTGGATGTTCAATTGTGAATAGCATGACTTAATGCAACAGAAGTCAAAATGATGCAGGCTCTTAGAGGCAGCTCGTATATATACCCGATTCGTGACCTCGTTTTATCAGGCTTTCTTAGAAAACGTGACCTTCTGATAAAATTCTTCTAGCTGTTGACAGGATATTATGCAATCCTCGATAAACTTATTTTTAGAATTAATTTGTCGTTTGAGCGGGATCTTGCATAATCTACAGGACGTGCGTAAGAGGATGTGCGTCAGAGGATGTCGATAAGAAATTTAGATAGAAATAGAGATTGCTGCTAGTATAAATACAGGCTGCTGGACGAGACATTTCATTCTGACTGCTTGATATTCTAAAAGCTCCAAAATGATATTTCAAATTTTAGCTGAAGAGTTAAACGTGAAATTTACTTGTTTTTTGACTTTTGACGGTGAAATTTTTATCAAAGGTTCAGACGTAGCTCGTACCATGGGCTATCAAAATCCTTCTGGCGTTTTAAACTTATGCCATCTTACAGTGACTGACATCGCTCCCGAGGGCTTGAGCCTGCCTCCGTCTCTAGCCAAGACACGTATTTTTGGATTGGAAGATGCCAACACGCTGTTGGATATGCATCCAGGCGAATTTCAATCCTTATTTCAGGGGCCTATCGAGATTTTGTCGCCGATAGAGTGTACGTTCAACATCAGAAGGCCCATACGTATCAAGATAGCATGCATTAGCTCTTCCAATGCTACCATGGAGAGTTTTATAGCTGATTTGAAAATATCCATGGACTCTTACCTGCAATCTGTACCGATGGATAGCTATGTCTTCGGAGAGAGGTACGGAGACCTAGAATTGGGGTATTTCCCCAAAAAAATTAAAGTTTTGGTGGGAAACAAACCCTACTTTTATAAATCCTCGTCTTAAGATCAGGACGAGGTGCAAAAAAATGGGTCGAGCGAAGCCTCTCATGACATAAGTCATTGAGGCTTCGCTCGGCCCATTTTTTTGCGATAGATAGAGTGCCAACATTGGATGCGTACCGATTTGAACTTGTAATTTTCAAGGGATATGGCTTAGCTATAAGATAATTTTGTATCTTGATAAAATATCTATAGACAAATTTAAGGTATCTAAATTTAAAAATTTAATTGCTTCATTTAAAATTTACTGTGTAAAATTTAAAATTTTTAAAGACTAAGTGTGGCGGTCATTATAATCTAATTTCTAAATTTTCAAGGGATATGGCTTAGCTATAAGATAAATATGAAACTTGGTAAAATATACAGACTCGATAGCTAAATTTAAGGGATCTGAGTTTAAAATTTTAATTTTTTCGTTTAAAATTTACATTTTTTTCGTGTAAAATTTAAAATTTTTAAAGACTAAGTGTGGCAGTCATTATAATCTGATATCTAAATTTTCAAGGGATATGGCTTAGCTATAAGATAAATATGAAACTTGGTAAAATATACAGACTCGATAGCTAAATTTAAGGAATCTGAATTTTAAAATTTAATTTTTTTCATTTAAAATTTACATTTTTTATGTAAAATTTAAAATTTTTAAAGACTAAGTGTAGCCAAGCCAACATTGAATGCGTACCGATTGTAATTTTCAAGGGATATGGCTTAGCTATAAGATAAATATGAATCTTGGTAAAATATCGATAGCTAAATTTAAGGGATCTGAGTTTAAAAATTTAATCTTTTCGTTTAAAATTTACATTTTTTATGTAAAAATTAAAAATTTTAAAGGCTAAGTGTAGCCAAGCCAGTTATTATGATCTGATCTCTATAAAAAGATTTTCGAGAAACTATTGACAGGATGCTTGATAAGCGGCTCCGATTAAAATTACAATCAGATCTCTATAAAAAGATTTTTCGAGAAGTGTTGACAGGATATTATGTAAGCCTTTCCTCAGGATGCCCGGTTATAATCAGATCTCTATAAAAAGATTTTTCCAGAAGTATTGACAGGATATTATGCAAGCCTTTCCTCTTGATAAGCGGTTCGTAGAAATTTACTATCAGATCCTGTCCGGGTATATATACGAGTGTCCAGCGAGAGCTCTTCAATTGCTAGTCGATCTCTCTACTAGCTGCTTAGATACATTAGCTCTCTGTCAGTCATGTTTTTCCATGTAAAAAATTATGCTTATGGCGTTGCCTTTAAATGCCTAATGGCTACTGATGGCACCCTGTTTGTCCGGGCTGAGGACCTGGCTATTTATTCGAGGCACCCTCTAGATCTAAAATTTGCCGAAAAATATGCAGGCCTCACCGTCCGAGATGTGATGGACCCTAAAATCGATTTACCTAAATGGCTCGCTAAGACGAGAATCTTCTCCATTAGCGAAGCCAAACAGCATTTGAAAGGGTTCATGGGCGAACAGGAATTTGATGAAATGTTCGACGGCTCGGCCATGGTGAAATACCAGGCTAACATGAAGCTCAGCTTCGTGAAAGCCATTGGTGTTCGATTTGTTGAAAGGTCCCGTACCAAGTTCGAAGACTTCCTTGCCGCATACCAACTACAGGTGAGGAAATTTTTTGAGCTTGAGTATGAGGACTATGACTTATACAAATCTCAAATGACCGGACCGTTGAAGATGACCATCAGTAGGTTATCTAATGAGCAATCCATAGAGAGCCTGTGCTAATCTTTAAAATGAGAGTAAAAAAATGGGTCGAACGAGGTGTCTCATGGCAGAATTTCGGTCTTTGACACCTCGTTCGGCCCATTTTTTTGCGATAGATATAGTGCCAATATTGGACGGGTTTAATTTGAGACTTTGATATTAAATTTATAAAAAAATCTATTTAAGCTAGTATCGAAGAGATTATCAGGATAGCATGAAGACTATTTAAACGTATAAACTATATTAAGCCAATATTGTAGAAATTAAATTTAAGACTCTGGAAAACGAGATAAAATGGTATCAATTTAAATGTATAGATAAAAATAACTAAGCCAACAGAGACATGACTGGACAATGACGGTTTGGATACGTAAGCGAGTTTATCTCTCTATATATATAGATGGGATGAAGCCACGCCCACAAGAAATCCAACGACCTTGAAAAAAAAAAAAAAAAAAAAAAAAATTTTTTTTTTTTTTTTTTTTTTTTTTTTTTTGTGACCTTGAACACATTTTCAAGGACGGAGCAGAATCTATAACTTAACGGAACTAACCTCATTTATTGAACATTAGTTTTTTTCGTGTGTCCTATATATAGGATGGCTAGCGTACCCACATCTCATTTTGTCTCGACGTCTGCCAACAACAGTATCTGTAAAATATTTTGAATTTGTAATTTTCAAGGGATATGGCTTCTCTATAAGATAATTATGTATCTTGATAAAATATCTATAGATAAATTTAAGAGATCTGAGTCTAAAATTTTCGTTTAAAATTTTAACTTTTTGTGTAAAATTTAAAAATTTTAATGGCTAAGCTAGAGATAGAGTACCAATATCGTAACGATTTGAAGGGATATGGCTTCTCTATAAGATAAATATGAATCTTGGTAAAATATACAGACTCTATAGATAAATTTAAGAGATCTGAGTTTATAAATTTAATTTTTTCGTTTAAAATTTTAATTTTTTGTGTAAAATTTAAAATTTTTAAGGGCTAAGCTAGATATGTAAATATTTCACAGTTGGTTTCTAAAGTTATATTTTTTTATCCAATCATTGTAGATGGCGCTGCAGTCTATATATATAGTATATATATAGTATATCTATTAGGGTGGGTGGGAGTGGAATTTATTTCTACTACTGTAAGGTCATGCATAAACCAGCTCCGTGATGCCCAAACCCGTTTTCTTTAAAATAGGATGGGATAACGTTATTTATACAATATTGGCTTTGAAAACAAGATTTTTATAGACTTTTGTCTGACAAATGACAAGATGTTGCAGGTTTTCATGAAATCAGAATAGATCATGGGTTTTTATAAAATATAATAACATAAAATATTTTTTTATCTGTATTTAAACAACCGCATGTTTAAATACAGATAAAAAAATATTTTATTTCAAACTCAATGATGTCTCTTATGTAAAATGTCTTTAATAAACCGTACTTTTTCCGACAGCGGTACCATGATTTGTTTCAAGCCAAAAATGCGTGTCTTATCCTCTAGCAGTACGTTCCTCGATTATATCCTGAACAAATCGCTCACGTAGCCTATACCTATATTAGAGCCATCCATTTTTTCGGTAGCGATTCAAGGTACGCCAAAATAAATTTGACTCGCGATACTTAATCATCGTAAAAAGTTTGAATAGATTAGAAACAGGCTAAGATAGCGTATTGTTAATCTGCCAGACATAAATTAGAAACGTTCCATGGCTAAGCTAGAGATAGCATATCGTTCTAAAGCCGGCAGGATCTAACAATGGATAGATTTACTGGGACAGAAGAAGACTGATTGGAGAAGAGTCGGCTATTTATATAGAATGAATTCAACCAACCAACCAACTGTAAAAAAAAAAAAAAAAAAAAAAAAAAAAAAAAAAAAATTTTTTTTTTTTTTTTTTTTTTTTCACAGTTGGTTGGTTGGTTGATAATCTTCTCTATATATAGGATCGCTGACGTGCCACCTCCTCATTCTATCTAGATCTTTGCCAGCAACGGTCATATTTCTCATCTGTTAAAATTTTCAATTTTTCAACTAGGCATAGTGACTAGACGACCGTTGCTGGCAAATGTCGAGACACAATGAGGAGGTAGCAAGTCAGCGATCCTATATATAGAGGATATAATCAACCAACCAACTATGAAAAAAAAAAAAAAAAATTTTTTTTTTTTTTTTTTTTTTTTTTTCCCAAAGATTTTTTTTTTTTTTTTTTTTTTCACAGTTGGTTGATTATCTCCTCTATATATAGGATCGCTGACTTGCCACCTCCTCATTCTATCTCGATCTTTGCCAGCAACGGTCATATCTCTCATCTGTTAAAATTTTTAGAAAATTAGTTTGTCGCTTGAAGCCTTCAAGATGATCCGATAAAATTCTTCTAGAACAAATCTGTTGGCAGGATATTATGTAAACCGTTTCCTCAAAAACAGGACGTGATAAGTTTTTTATAGATGCGTCAAGCCTCTCTAATCTATAAAAAGTCATCCTGTCGAGCCTTATATAGTATTACTGATGTCGTTTCTCAGAACCGCTTATCAGATCTCACGCATCCGCTTGCCAGAGTATAAATACGAGCCTCTCGCCTCAGCTTATTCATTCTGAGCCTCTGTTTTTCAAAATGGAAATGTTTTCTTTCGACTCTCTGACCGACGAGCGATTTGACTATGACTATGCCGTAAAGCCTGGATGGAATGTCTTGAATACGTCTCGTCTTTCTCTCGAGTTATTATGCAATTATAATCGAGACATGTCCATGCCAACTCCAAAACCAGTTTCCAGACCATCTCCAGTTTTCAAATCTAAACGCGTTCCAGTTTTCAAATCTAAACTCGTTCCAGTTCCAAGACCAGTTCCAGCTTCTAAATCTGTTCCAGTTCCAGTTCCAGTTCCAGCTTCTAAATCTGTTCCAGTTCCAGTTCCAGTTCCAGCTTCTAAATCTGTTCCAGTTCCAGTTCCAGTTCAAGTTCAAGTTCCAGTTCCAGTTCAAGTTCAAGTTCCAGTTCCAGCTTCTAAATCTGTTCAAGTTCCAGTTCCAGTTCCAGCTTCTAAATCTGTTCAAGTTCCAGTTCCAGTTCCAGCTTCTAAATCTGTTCCAGTTCCAGTTCCAGTTCCAGCTTCTAAATTTAAACCAGTTCCAGTTCAAATTTCAATACCCATGTCAGAGATGATTTATTTTAAAGTACCAAGGCTATTAAGCCCGCTACCAAAATCTCCAGAGTCCAACGTAACAACTTATCGTGCCTGGAAGCCTCCACCGAAGATAGATTTCGTGGTACGACCTAAATTAAAAACTGCTGGCTTTGAAGATCCAAGAATTAGAAAACGGCATGGCATAGTCGTTGTCAAATCGAACGTCAATTTGAGAGATGGAAAATGCTACAGCCTTATAAATACAGAGGCTAGAAAATACTACAGTTGGGTTTAAACCCAAACGATTTATAAAAAAATCGGGCCGAACGAAGTGTCTCATGGCAGATTCCTGTCTTTGACACTTCGTTCGACCCGTTTTTTTTGTAACAATTATATTGCCAATATTGGATGCGTATCGATTTGTACTTTAAGATTTTGAACGGATACTTAAGATTTTGAATGGATACATTTATAACTGAAGTCCCTGAGATATAAATTTATATATAAACTATTATCAACCAACTTAAAAAAATTTCAAGATTGGCAAAAAAATATTATTTTGAAATCAAAAACTATAAAATCGAAATGATAAATTTTGAAAAATTTTCCAGATTGGTGAAAAATGGCAAAGTCTAAAAAAAAAATAGTATCTTGAAAAAAATTATAGAAATATAAAATCAACCAAAGACACTTTAGCATGATATATATATATAGGTTAGCTAATGTCAATCAACCAATCAACCAACCTTGAAAAAAAAAAAAAAAAAAAAAAAAAATATTTTTTTTTTTTTTTTTTTTTTTTTTTTTTCAAGGTTGGTTGATTGGTTGATTGACTCTAACTAAACCTATATATATATCATGCTAAAGTATCTACACTATCATTGTCCAGCAATGCTTATTTGTTTCAGCGTCTATAAAAATCTTTACCGCATCCTGTTTCGTAGCAAATGAGTTATGCAATATCCTGTTTTCGCGTTCAGCGACAATAATTCTATAAATAGCCTTATCTCATCCTGTTTTCGTAGAAAATGAGTTATGCAACATCCTGCCTTCACTATATAAGCTCTGCCATTCGATCGAATAGTCATTCTCTCTTCGGAGCTTGAACTGCTAACATGTATAAGCATCAATGCTCTGTGAAGAAACTTAAAGCGGCTAACGCTCTTCATAACCTTTTCGGAATGACTGAGCCTTTTCCGAATATTCTTTCGACTTCTGTCAAGAAGCTGAAGAAATATCCTCATTTCCAAACAATGATCGGAGAAGGCAAAATCCATATGTTCTGCCTACATCTGACACCTGATCATAATATTTCGTTTAAAAAACGTACTCTGACGGACAAGATCCTGAATACGATTCCAGCACTAGGCAGAGAGGCCCAGACAATCTATCCGCTGAGACCTCAAGACATAAAATGGATCACTGTTATGAACAGATTCAAAAGACCCCCCAGCGAAGCCAACAGAACCAACGCTGATATGAGAATTGGTTTCAAGTGCCCCCATAACCAATTTCTGGTGAAAGGTCATTTCACGTTTGGACAGAGAACCGTTGGGCAAGGATGCGCCCATATTATCCAGACGTTGGACGCACCATTGCTGTTCTATGTGAGACCCCCCAACGAGACACGAGTGAGAGCTGACAGCAGATATTTCTCAGGGGACAAGCTTCACTTCTACGAGAGGTTCATATTGATTGCTCGCTCAAGCTACAAGATACCTGCTGGCACTACCTATATTTTATTTACGACCCAAAAGAATTTCTTCAGTCTACATGTTGTGCGGGAGAGCTTGAAGCTGGGTTTCAAGGTAAAAAATCCGTTGGTAGAAAGAATCACGAAAATAGATGGGATGTATGAGGTATCTGTGCCAACACCTATGATACCTCATATGGATGATGATGACGAGCCACCCTCTGAATATATTCAAACAGCTCCAATCTCAGAGCCAGAACCATCCCAAGAACCATCCCAAGAGCCAGAACCAGTAACTGATTTGCCAGAAATCTATTTGCCGACGAACCCTCCTGTTGTGTTGGACAAAACAATAACCGTGGTCACTACAAATTATGCAGAACAATATAAGTCTCAAATCTGGAAAGTATTGACAGATCCCCTTAAAAACAACTTCGTACGCACCTATGGGCCTGATCTACCTGGAATGGATATGAGAACTGCATCGGTAAAACGTAAGGCCGAAAAGAATCCCAAGCGTTTAAAGAAAGCTAAGCTCACTTTCAAGGACACTGCAACAAATACAGAGCCTGAAACTAGAGAACCAGAGCCTGCACCTATTGCAAATCCAGAGCCTGCACCTATTGCAAATCCAGAGCCTGCACCTATTGAACATTCAATACCTTTTGTTGAAAATCCAGGGTTTCATAGTGAATGGCCTATTCAAAGCCCAGCGGTACCTGAAGATCTTAATAATATAGTATGCTCTCCCATGCCAGATCAGCTACTACTAGACTCTATGATGAAAGATCTCATGACACCTGGCACTCTAGAATATATAATAGATGAGTCCGAACAGCCAAATTACATATCACTCTAAAAATATTAAAAATTTAAAAAATTTGGGTCAAACGAGGCTTCCTCATGTCAGATTTGTCATTATGACTTATCTTGACGATGGAAGCCTCGTTTGACCCATTTTTTTTAAATCTATCTCCTACCAATATTGGATTTGTAAAAAAATAACTTATAAATTTTATGAGTAGACAAATGAAAATTGTCTAAGCCGTTCAAAAGAATCGCTTAAAGCGGCTTCAGCTATGCCATCCTATCGATTGGACCTGCAAACGGGACAGCCAACATTATCCATAAAAATTTAACCTCGATAAAATTGAAACAGGACAAATGTAGCTTTTAAATTGAGATGCTGAGCCAGAAAAACTGAACGCGTAGAGATTAGCAGCTCATATTGTAAAAATTTAAACGTAATTATGAAAATAGTATTAACGAGATCCAATGATAGAGATCCAAAAAAACTTTAGTAACCAATCGTTTGGTCATGACAATTGAAAAGCGAATCTTGATGAACGAGGAAAAGATATATATATATATCAACCAACCAACCAACCAACCTTGAAAAAAAAAAAAAAAAAAAAAAAAAAATTTTTTTTTTTTTTTTTTTTTTTTTTTTTCAAGGTTGGTTGGTTGGTTGGTTTGACTGGCTATATATAATTATCTATTTGCCTCCACACTCTCATTGTCTCTCAACATTTGTCAGCAACGGTTGTCTAGTTATTATGTCTCGTAATGACAAATATGATAAATTTGAACCTGTATCTGAAACAGGATTCCATCCAATCGTGTCCAAATGCTAGATCTTCCCATTTTAAATGAAACCTGTTAATTTTGATCGTGGCACAGTCGTCGTGTCGATCTTAAACTTGGTCCATCCAAAAAGCCTTCATGAGTCAAGCTGAGTGCATCCCGAAACAAACTAATCAAAACCTGAAACAATTGTTGCGTAGAGAGAATCCGTAAAATTTAGCAAGAGGTCTCTATAAAATTTAAATTGCTGAGAGTTGTCACGACAAATGTAGCAATGAACGCTGGAAAATTTAAATGTAATTATGAAAATAGTATTAACCATTCGTTGAGTAGCATGACAAATGAAAATTGAAACGTAATTAGGAAATTAGTATCAAGATTAGCTTTTCAATTTAATCCTGACCTTTTTCGAGTTTTGTCCAGATGCTATAAAATTGAAACAGGTGTATCTGAAACATTATTCAATCCAAATGCTAGGGTCTTCTCATTTTAAATGAAACCTGTTAATATTGATCGTCTTAAACGTGGATCACTTGGCCATCCAAGAAACCTTCATGAATATTGAAACCGGCTGAGTTCTATCCTGAAACAGGTGTCACGACAAATTGATATGTACGCTTGAAATCTGAAAGATATATAACCCGTCAAGGTCACACGAGTCAAGCTTCAAGGTCACACGAAAAAAAAAAAAAAAAAAAAAAAAAAAATTTTTCAAAGATTTTTTTTTTTTTTTTTTTCATGTGACCTTGAACATAGACTATATATACCCTTGACAAATGAATTTATAAACTATTATCTTTTTTCCTTACTCAGTCTAATATAATTATGGCGGCTCGTGAAGCAATAAAAAAATATAGGAATCTTCTTACGTGGGATAAATTTGAGTTTAAATGTCCCCATTGTCAAGTCGTAATCTTACCCAAAAACTATGAAAAGCATTGTCATGAACGGCACAACATAAACCCTTTGGTGAAATGCGTTTGGTGTCCTGACAAGAAACGGCACACATTCGTATGGCGAAAGAAATACCTGGCGGCCGATCATCTTATAAACTGTTATTTGCAATTTAAAATTCGGATTGCCAAACCCTTACCCGAAGAAGATGATGTGTCCGTTCCAGATGGATATCCTTTCAACTTCAACCCTATGTGTGAGAAAAATGACTTTTTTGGACATGATCAAATTTTTCCAGACGGTAGCCGGGCCTACGAGCCTGTCTGGGAGATTGAGTTACCGATACCGCCCGTTTCTTTTCAAGACGATTCTCTGAATTTGGCAGCTGCATGCGTCCTGAAATATTTACAAAGCGACCTGATATTCATTCATGTGATGGTTCGAGCTACGGCCTACGAGAGTTTTCTCTATCATATGGACGAAGACAACGGTAATACGCGGACTCTACCCTTTTCTTGTTGGTGCGACGGAGGGACCGAATCTGATCCTAAATTCAGGCATCATAGACATATGATAGTCGTATCTCCATCTCTTAAGTATTTTCAGAAATACGTATGGAATAAGATCCAACCCGATGACCGACCTTATTCTGGTTTCAAATGTATCTTGAGCAAAAATATAAAAACCGTCTGGCATTTAGTTAATACTCTGGGCTATCTCAGCAAGCGTAGGTCCAAGTGTAATTTTTCTTTCGAGAATTGTCTGGAAGCAGGCAATTTGAACCATTTTTATATCCAAGCGACGCTTCCTAAAGACTACAGGCTGGTCTTGGCTACGCTATGGGACAGGGGTATCATAAGAGTTCTCAATCAGAGATATCATGTCTGGGAACCGAAGAGATTGCTAGAAGGCCCTATGTCGTTTGTCGATGGGAAATGGCGCATCAAAATCAAACATTTGCCAGAAATAATATTGGATATGGTGCTGCCCGTGTCCGAAAATCTCACGTCTACGAGCGAACCCACGGAACGCTTCTTACATCTGATCGACGGCAAAAAGATGTATTTCAAGCCAGGCCAACGAACTGAACGCGATTACAAGTTATTTTTTGACATTGTGAAAGACGAATGGTGGGAGCCCTGCAAGTTGCAGCAGGCCTGTTTTATGTGCGCGAAACCTTATATGCAGATATGTGACGAGCTGAAAAAGAAAATTAGCGAGATGAAAACTCTTTACGAACAAGAGACGCAAGATTTCAGAAAGAAGCTAGAAGCCTTGCACGAAGACAATAGACGTTTGCACGAAGACAATAGACGTTTGCAGGAAGACAATAGACGTTTGCACGAAGACAATACGCGTTTGCACGAAATAATTTATAATTTACAAAACGACGAAATTGTGAGACTGAAAAAAGAAAACGACGCCACGAAAGCGAAAAATGCCAAACTGAAGTTAGAAAATAGCAGCTTAAAAATAAACATTAAACATTTCAAGACAGAAAATCTCAATCTGAAGGCAGAGAATGTCAGCTTAGCATCAAACGCTAAACGTCTGAAGACAGAAAATATTCAATTAAAAGATGCAAAGTCTAACTTGACAGGACTTGAGCTTAGACAACAATTATCTAAATAAGAATCCATATAGTTGTTGATAACAAATCGATCCGTTAGTCATTATTTATATAGTATGCAGCCATGCCCAAGGTCAAGGTCACATTAAAAAAAAAAAAAAAAAAAAAAAAAAAAAAAAAAAAATTTTTTTTTTTTTTTTTTTTTTTTTTTTTTTAATGTGACCTTGTGACCTTGATAGATTTATAGCGCCTATATAAGCAGCTGACAAATCTCATTTTCTAACATTATTCATTTAACTGTAATATAAGGGCATGGATAGCTATTTAGATCTCGTGTCAAAGGTTTTGGAAAAACCGCAATTGTCTGAGGGTATCAACGCAATTTTGCACAAAGACTGTTTAAATCTTATATCTAAAGATTGGGTGGCTCGTTTGAAAAATAACGTGACTTTTCAAGATTATGTCACCGACGCCAAACGGTTATGGAATCCATCTTATGTGACGCTGAATTATGAATATGAAGAATCCAAGCGCCCAAATTTTAAAGTTGCTGTCGTTGCATACTGTAAATTTATGAAACCTTATGGGGATAGAGGCGTTCTAAATCCCAAATTGAATTTATATATTATGGCTTCAGAGCCATTACGTTTAATTGCTCGTGCGATGACATCTGATCTCTCAGTTCAAATTTCTGACGATTTTAAATTTTCTTTTCAAGAATGTAGTGGTGTTTTGAATTGTCATGAATGCGGTAAACGTGCAAACGAATTCAAAGCAAAAGGTCATTAAATAGATCTAAGATCTCAACCATGCATACTGGACACCAGCGTATTTACTGGAACTGAAGTCGCGAATCGCTTTTATAGTATGATCGAACCCACGTTCACTGACACGTTTGTAGCCATCTTACAAATAAAAATTAATACGAGATACAGCTATAATACTCAAAATAATCAAAAATTTTTACGTATTGGTGGAAGTATTTTAGATTTCATCGGATTTCAGGAAAGAAAATTAATGGCTTCTAAAACAGCTAATATAGGATTTATAACAGAAATCGATAATCAACCTTCAACGAAGGCTAAGGAGGCTAAACCTTCAACGAAGACTAAGGTGGCTGAACCTTCAACAAAAACCGATGATGAGTTTGGCGATTATTTGGAAGGGATATTAAACGATTCAAAGATACCTTATGAACCTTTTGATTTGGAAAATACTATTGAGTTGGAAAATACTGAAATTAGTCACGATACCATTGATTCGAATGATGTAGACAATAAGAGAAGTTCTAATGATTTAGACTCGGATTCAAAGAAAAGAAAAATAGATGAGGGTGAAAGTTATATATCCCAGTGGTATTTAAGTGACGATTAATAAATTACGTAACCCACATTTTAGTTTAGTGCGACAGGGCTACTACCATAAAAGTCTTGTTTTCAAAGCCAATAATGTATAAATATCGCTATCCCATCCTGTTTTAAAGGAAATGGGTTTAGACATCAGGAGCTAGTTCATGCATGACCGTACAGTAGAAGAAATAAATTCCACTCCCACCCACCCTAATAGATATACTATATATATACTATATATGTAGACTACAGCGCCATCTACAATGATTGGCTAAAGAAATATAGCTTTAGAAGCCAACTGAGAAATATAGCTTTAGAAATATAACTTTAGAAATATAACTGTAGCAGTCAACTGAGAAATATAACTTTAGAAATATAACTTTAGAAACCAACCAACCAACCTTGAAAAAAAAAAAAAAAAAAAAAAAAAAATTTTTTTTTTTTTTTTTTTTTTTTTTTACAGTTCGTTGGTTGGTTGGTTGATATATATTTGTTTCCTCGTTCATCACTTTTCATTTATTAATATTAGCTTTTCAATTTCATCCTGGCCTTTTCATGTTTTTACCCAAATGCTAAGTTTCAAAAGTCTCGATAAACTTGAAACAGGTGTGTCTTCTCATTTTAAATGAAACATGTCTATCTTAAATATGGATCGCTTAGCCATTCAAGAAGCCTTCATGAAAATTAAAACCGGCTGGGTGTATCTATGACAAACCTTAGCAATTAGATGTTTGAAATCTGACTTTAAAATTTGTCTAAGCTATAGTAGTCTGTTCAAAAGTATCGTTTAAACGTGGATCAGCTATGCAAGAGGTCATGATAAAACTGAGTCACGTTGCCTGTATCTGAAACAGGTCAAAACGAAGACATGGCAATTGAAAACGGGGCATCGCTTAGCAGGAAAAATTTAAACGAGCTGGGCTATAAACGTAACCATTGAATTGTAAATGCTGGGCCAGCTTAGCAGTAGCAGCCCATACTGTAAAAATAATATTTACGAGATCTAATGACAAAACGAATAGCGTAGAAAGACAAATGAAAAGCTTAAAAAGTCCGTGCCAGTCTATAGCATCATTTTAAATGAAACCATTGAGCCATCCAAGAGGCCTTGATAGAATCGGCTTACTGAACAAATCTATAGGTACACTTGAAATCTGAAAGACGTAGAGAGTAGCAGCCCATATTGTAAAAATTTAAAATTATAAAATTCAAAAGTGGATATGTAGGAAGGGTTAAGTTTCAAAGTCGCATGACCAACAAACTAACTAACCAACAAACTTGAAATAAACCAACCAACCAACCTTGAAAAAAAAAAAAAAAAAAAAAAAAAAAAAATTTTTTTTTTTTTTTTTTTTTTTCAAGGTTGGTTGGTTGGTTGGTTGATAATCTTGTCTATATATAATATGGCTAACGTGACTACACTCTCATTGTGTCTCGACGTTTGCCAGCAACGGTCGTCTAGTCACTATGTCTCGTAATGTGTTTTTAGCAAGATGTACATTGATGGACACTAGAGAGTTAGATTTTTCTATAAAAGCCTATGATCTATTCTGATTTCATAAAAACCTGCAGTATTTTGTAATTTGTCAGACAAAAGTCTTGTTTTCAAAGCCAATATTGTATAAATAACGGTATCCCATCCTATTTTAAAGGAAATGGGTTTAGACATCAGGAGCTAGTTTATGCATGACCTTACAGTAGAAGAAATAAATTCCACTCCCACCCACCCTAATAGATATACTATATATATACTATATATATAGACTATAGCGCCATCTACTATAATTGGCTAAAGAAATATAACTTTAGAAGCCAACTGAGAAATATAGCTTTAGAAGCCAACTGAGAAATATAGCTTTAACAGCCAACGTAACCATTGAAACGTAATCATTGAATTGTAAATGCTTAGCAGCCCATATTGTAAAAATAGTATTTACGAGATACAATGACAAAGCGTAGAAAGACAAATGAAAAGCTTAAAAGTAGCGGCCCTGTGTCCAAATACTAGTCTATGGCATCATTTTAAATGAAACCATTGAGCCATCCAAGAGGCCTTGATAGAATCGGCTGACTGAACAAATCTATAGCTACGCTTGAAATCTGAAAGACGTAGAAAGTAGCAGCCCATATTGTAAAAATTTAAAATTATAAAATTCAAAATTGAATATGTAGGAAAGGTTAAGTTTCAACAAACTAGCTAAACATTAAACTTGAAATGAGCCAACCAATAAACTTGAAATTAACCAACCTTAAAAAAAAAAAAAAAAAAAAAAAAAAAATTTTTTTTTTTTTTTTTTTCAAGGTTGGTTGGTTGGTTGATATATATATATATTTGTTCCTCGTTCATTACTTTTCATTTATCAAGATTAGATTTTCAATTTCATCCTGGCCCTTTTCATGTTTTTATCCAAATGCTAAGTTTCAAAAGTCTCACGCTTCAGCTATGGTATCGATAAAATTGAAACAGGTGTGTCTAAATGCTAAGTCTTCTCATTTTAAATGAAACATGTTAATTTTGATCATGTCTATCTTAAACGTGTATCGCTTGGCCATCCAAGAGGTCTTCATGATACGCGAACCTTGAATTGCTTAAAGCATTTCATAAGATGTTCTACCAAATTTGATTTTGCCATTGCACCACAAAGCCAGGCATTTATTTTATGTCTATCAGACCTCTGATAATTTTTAGCTAAGATTAACAATTTTACTTTGTAGTGCGGACAATAGAATGGAACGGCATCTCGATAGAGGGTGTTTCTATAACGTTTTAAATTATGCATAGCTGCCATGCAAATACAATATAACTGGAGACCAAAAATTAAACAGCCGTCATGTAGCAATCTAAAAAATTTATGCTGGATTGAAATATTTCAAGCTGCGTATATAGAGCTAATCTAAACAAGATGACCTTGAAAATATAGCCAGTCAAGTTTCAAGGTCACATAAAAAAAAAAAAAAAAAAAAAAAAAAAAAAAAAAAAAAAAAATTTTTTTTTTTTTTTTTTTTTTTCATGTGACCTTGAAGCTTGACTCGTGTGACCTTGTCTGATTATATATAATTATTTATTTATCTCTTCCTATAATGTGTTGTCCATTTGATTAATACTATTTTCATAATTACGTTTCAAGTTTTATGGATCCAAGGCTACCAATACTCATTTCCAACGAGCCTGGTTTGGCTACACAATTTACACATTTGCTTGCCTGGACTCTTCATTTATATCTTGTTGGGACCTCTCTTAAATAAAAACAAATAATATTTCAAGATTGACCGTGGACTTGGCTATATATTGGCATTTGCTTAAATGTATAAAATATCATTAATCAGACAGAGGTATGACTAGAAGACGTTCAGATAGAATGACGGCTTAAGTACGCTAGCCATTGACATGTCAAAGCGAAGACATATCGTTTAGCAAGACCCCTGAAAACGGGGTATCGCTTAGCAGGCGTAAAAATTCAAAATTGAAACGGGTTTGGCCAGTCATGACCATTGAATTGTAGATGCTGGGCCATGCTTAGCAAGAGACAGAAGCAACGCTATCTGAAACAGGACAAATCGAGTGGAGTATGTGGACATTTCAATTGGACAAAACACAGGAGAGAATATTGTACAAGAAGTCAGCTAAATGTTAAGTGACGAAAATAACGTAACGTAAAAAATAATATATAGATTAAATAACGTAACGTAAAAAATAACGTAACGTAAAAATAACGTAACGTAAAAAATAACGTAACGTAAAAAATAACGTAACGTAAAAATAACGTAACGTATAAAAATAACATATCAAAAATAACGTAACGTAAAAAATAACATATCGAAAAATAACGTAACGTATAAAAATAATATACTTGACACAAAACTAATATTGTATAAATAGCTCCGTCATATCTTATACATTGCTCCGTCAAGGTCACATTCAAGGTCACATGAAAAAAAAAAAAAAAAAAAAAAAAAATTTTTTTTTTTTTTTTTTTTTTTTTTTTTATGTGACCTTGAAACTTGACTGGCTATACTTTCAAGGTCATCTTGTTTAGATTAGCTCTATATACGCAGCTTGAAATATTTCAATCCAGCATAAATTTTTTAGATTGCTACATGACGGCTGTTTAATTTTTGGTCTCCAGTTATATTGTATTTGCATGGCAGCTAAGCATAATTTAAAACGTTATAGAAACACCCTCTATCGAGATGCCGTTCCATTCTATTGTCCGCACTACAAAGTAAAATTGTTAATCTTAGCTAAAAATTATCAGAGGTCTGATAGACATAAAATAAATGCCTGGCTTTGTGGTGCAATGGCAAAATCAAATTTGGTAGAACATCTTATGAAATGCTTTAAGCAATTCAAGGTTCGCGTATCATGAAGACCTCTTGGATGGCCAAGCGATACACGTTTAAGATAGACATGATCAAAATTAACATGTTTCATTTAAAATGAGAAGACTTAGCATTTAGACACACCTGTTTCAATTTTATCGATACCATAGCTGAAGCGTGAGACTTTTGAAACTTAGCATTTGGATAAAAACATGAAAAGGGCCAGGATGAAATTGAAAATCTAATCTTGATAAATGAAAAGTAATGAACGAGGAACAAATATATATATATATCAACCAACCAACCAACCTTGAAAAAAAAAAAAATTTTTTTTTTTTTTTTTTTTTTTTTTTAAGGTTGGTTAATTTCAAGTTTATTGGTTGGTTCATTTCAAGTTTAATGTTTAGCTAGTTTGTTGAAACTTAACCTTTCCTACATATTCAATTTTGAATTTTATAATTTTAAATTTTTACAATATGGGCTGCTACTTTCTACGTCTTTCAGATTTCAAGCGTAGCTATAGATTTGTTCAGTCAGCCGATTCTATCAAGGCCTCTTGGATGGCTCAATGGTTTCATTTAAAATGATGCCATAGACTAGTATTTGGACACAGGGCCGCTACTTTTAAGCTTTTCATTTGTCTTTCTACGCTTTGTCATTGTATCTCGTAAATACTATTTTTACAATATGGGCTGCTAAGCATTTACAATTCAATGATTACGTTTCAATGGTTACGTTGGCTGTTAAAGCTATATTTCTCAGTTGGCTTCTAAAGCTATATTTCTCAGTTGGCTTCTAAAGCTATATTTCTCAGTTGGCTTCTAAAGTTATATTTCTTTAGCCAATTATAGTAGATGGCGCTATAGTCTATATATATAGTATATATATAGTATATCTATTAGGGTGGGTGGGAGTGGAATTTATTTCTTCTACTGTAAGGTCATGCATAAACTAGCTCCTGATGTCTAAACCCATTTCCTTTAAAATAGGATGGGATACCGTTATTTATACAATATTGGCTTTGAAAACAAGACTTTTGTCTGACAAATTACAAAATACTGCAGGTTTTTATGAAATCAGAATAGATCATAGGCTTTTATAGAAAAATCTAACTCTCTAGTGTCCATCAATGTACATCTTGCTAAAAACACATTACGAGACATAGTGACTAGACGACCGTTGCTGGCAAACGTCGAGACACAATGAGAGTGTAGTCACGTTAGCCATATTATATATAGACAAGATTATCAACCAACCAACCAACCAACCTTGAAAAAAAAAAAAAAAAAAAAAATTTTTTTTTTTTTTTTTTTTTTTTTCAAGGTTGGTTGGTTGGTTTATTTCAAGTTTGTTGGTTAGTTAGTTTGTTGGTCATGCGACTTTGAAACTTAACCCTTCCTACATATCCACTTTTGAATTTTATAATTTTAAATTTTTACAATATGGGCTGCTACTCTCTACGTCTTTCAGATTTCAAGTGTACCTATAGATTTGTTCAGTAAGCCGATTCTATCAAGGCCTCTTGGATGGCTCAATGGTTTCATTTAAAATGATGCTATAGACTGGCACGGACTTTTTAAGCTTTTCATTTGTCTTTCTACGCTATTCGTTTTGTCATTAGATCTCGTAAATATTATTTTTACGGTATGGGCTGCTACTGCTAAGCTGGCCCAGCATTTACAATTCAATGGTTACGTTTATAGCCCAGCTCGTTTAAATTTTTCCTGCTAAGCGATGCCCCGTTTTCAATTGCCATGTCTTCGTTTTGACCTGTTTCAGATACAGGCAACGTGACTCAGTTTTATCATGACCTCTTGCATAGCTGATCCACGTTTAAACGATACTTTTGAACAGACTACTATAGCTTAGACAAATTTTAAAGTCAGATTTCAAACATCTAATTGCTAAGTTTTGTCATAGATACACCCAGCCGGTTTTAATTTTCATGAAGGCTTCTTGAATGGCTAAGCGATCCATATTTAAGATAGACATGTTTCATTTAAAATGAGAAGACACACCTGTTTCAAGTTTATCGAGACTTTTGAAACTTAGCATTTGGGTAAAAACATGAAAAGGCCAGGATGAAATTGAAAAGCTAATATTAATAAATGAAAAGTGATGAACGAGGAAACAAATATATATCAACCAACCAACCAACGAACTGTAAAAAAAAAAAAAAAAAAAAAAAAAAAAAAAAAAAATTTTTTTTTTTTTTTTTTTTTTTTTTTTTTTTCAAGGTTGGTTGGTTGGTTTCTAAAGTTATATTTCTAAAGTTATATTTCTCAGTTGACTGCTACAGTTATATTTCTAAAGTTATATTTCTAAAGCTATATTTCTCAGTTGGCTTCTAAAGCTATATTTCTTTAGCCAATCATTGTAGATGGCGCTGTAGTCTACATATATAGTATATATATAGTATATCTATTAGGGTGGGTGGGAGTGGAATTTATTTCTTCTACTGTACGGTCATGCATGAACTAGCTCCTGATGTCTAAACCCATTTCCTTTAAAACAGGATGGGATAGCGATATTTATACATTATTGGCTTTGAAAACAAGACTTTTATGGTAGTAGCCCTGTCGCACTAAACTAAAATGTGGGTTACGTAATTTATTAATCGTCACTTAAATACCACTGGGATATATAACTTTCACCCTCATCTATTTTTCTTTTCTTTGAATCCGAGTCTAAATCATTAGAACTTCTCTTATTGTCTACATCATTCGAATCAATGGTATCGTGACTAATTTCAGTATTTTCCAACTCAATAGTATTTTCCAAATCAAAAGGTTCATAAGGTATCTTTGAATCGTTTAATATCCCTTCCAAATAATCGCCAAACTCATCATCGGTTTTTGTTGAAGGTTCAGCCACCTTAGTCTTCGTTGAAGGTTTAGCCTCCTTAGCCTTCGTTGAAGGTTGATTATCGATTTCTGTTATAAATCCTATATTAGCTGTTTTAGAAGCCATTAATTTTCTTTCCTGAAATCCGATGAAATCTAAAATACTTCCACCAATACGTAAAAATTTTTGATTATTTTGAGTATTATAGCTGTATCTCGTATTAATTTTTATTTGTAAGATGGCTACAAACGTGTCAGTGAACGTGGGTTCGATCATACTATAAAAGCGATTCGCGACTTCAGTTCCAGTAAATACGCTGGTGTCCAGTATGCATGGTTGAGATCTTAGATCTATTTTATGACCTTTTGCTTTGAATTCGTTTGCACGTTTACCGCATTCATGACAATTCAAAACACCACTACATTCTTGAAAAGAAAATTTAAAATCGTCAGAAATTTGAACTGAGAGATCAGATGTCATCGCACGAGCAATTAAACGTAATGGCTCTGAAGCCATAATATATAAATTCAATTTGGGATTTAGAACGCCTCTATCCCCATAAGGTTTCATAAATTTACAGTATGCAACGACAGCAACTTTAAAATTTGGGCGCTTGGATTCTTCATATTCATAATTCAGCGTCACATAAGATGGATTCCATAACCGTTTGGCGTCGGTGACATAATCTTGAAAAGTCACGTTATTTTTCAAACGAGCCACCCAATCTTTAGATATAAGATTTAAACAGTCTTTGTGCAAAATTGCGTTGATACCCTCAGACAATTGCGGTTTTTCCAAAACCTTTGACACGAGATCTAAATAGCTATCCATGCCCTTATATTACAGTTAAATGAATAATGTTAGAAAATGAGATTTGTCAGCTGCTTATATAGGCGCTATAAATCTATCAAGGTCACAAGGTCACATTTAAAAAAAAAAAAAAAAAAAAAAAAAAAAAAAAAAAAAAAAAAAAATTTTTTTTTTTTTTTTTTTTTTTTTTTTTTTTTTTTTATGTGACCTTGACCTTGGGCATGGCTGCATACTATATAAATAATGACTAACGGATCGATTTGTTATCAACAACTATATGGATTCTTATTTAGATAATTGTTGTCTAAGCTCAAGTCCTGTCAAGTTAGACTTTGCATCTTTTAATTGAATATTTTCTGTCTTCAGACGTTTAGCGTTTGATGCTAAGCTGACATTCTCTGCCTTCAGATTGAGATTTTCTGTCTTGAAATGTTTAATGTTTATTTTTAAGCTGCTATTTTCTAACTTCAGTTTGGCATTTTTCGCTTTCGTGGCGTCGTTTTCTTTTTTCAGTCTCACAATTTCGTCGTTTTGTAAATTATAAATTATTTCGTGCAAACGCGTATTGTCTTCGTGCAAACGTCTATTGTCTTCCTGCAAACGTCTATTGTCTTCGTGCAAACGTCTATTGTCTTCGTGCAAGGCTTCTAGCTTCTTTCTGAAATCTTGCGTCTCTTGTTCGTAAAGAGTTTTCATCTCGCTAATTTTCTTTTTCAGCTCGTCACATATCTGCATATAAGGTTTCGCGCACATAAAACAGGCCTGCTGCAACTTGCAGGGCTCCCACCATTCGTCTTTCACAATGTCAAAAAATAACTTGTAATCGCGTTCAGTTCGTTGGCCTGGCTTGAAATACATCTTTTTGCCGTCGATCAGATGTAAGAAGCGTTCCGTGGGTTCGCTCGTAGACTTGAGATTTTCGGACACGGGCAGCACCATATCCAATATTATTTCTGGCAAATGTTTGATTTTGATGCGCCATTTCCCATCGACAAACGACATAGGGCCTTCTAGCAATCTCTTCGGTTCCCAGACATGATATCTCTGATTGAGAACTCTTATGATACCCCTGTCCCATAGCGTAGCCAAGACCAGCCTGTAGTCTTTAGGAAGCGTCGCTTGGATATAAAAATGGTTCAAATTGCCTGCTTCCAGACAATTCTCGAAAGAAAAATTACACTTGGACCTACGCTTGCTGAGATAGCCCAGAGTATTAACTAAATGCCAGACGGTTTTTATATTTTTGCTCAAGATACATTTGAAACCAGAATAAGGTCGGTCATCGGGTTGGATCTTATTCCATACGTATTTCTGAAAATACTTAAGAGATGGAGATACGACTATCATATGTCTATGATGCCTGAATTTAGGATCAGATTCGGTCCCTCCGTCGCACCAACAAGAAAAGGGTAGAGTCCGCGTATTACCGTTGTCTTCGTCCATATGATAGAGAAAACTCTCGTAGGCCGTAGCTCGAACCATCACATGAATGAATATCAGGTCGCTTTGTAAATATTTCAGGACGCATGCAGCTGCCAAATTCAGAGAATCGTCTTGAAAAGAAACGGGCGGTATCGGTAACTCAATCTCCCAGACAGGCTCGTAGGCCCGGCTACCGTCTGGAAAAATTTGATCATGTCCAAAAAAGTCATTTTTCTCACACATAGGGTTGAAGTTGAAAGGATATCCATCTGGAACGGACACATCATCTTCTTCGGGTAAGGGTTTGGCAATCCGAATTTTAAATTGCAAATAACAGTTTATAAGATGATCGGCCGCCAGGTATTTCTTTCGCCATACGAATGTGTGCCGTTTCTTGTCAGGACACCAAACGCATTTCACCAAAGGGTTTATGTTGTGCCGTTCATGACAATGCTTTTCATAGTTTTTGGGTAAGATTACGACTTGACAATGGGGACATTTAAACTCAAATTTATCCCACGTAAGAAGATTCCTATATTTTTTTATTGCTTCACGAGCCGCCATAATTATATTAGACTGAGTAAGGAAAAAAGATAATAGTTTATAAATTCATTTGTCAAGGGTATATATAGTCTATGTTCAAGGTCACATGAAAAAAAAAAAAAAAAAAAAAAAAAAAAATCTTTGAAATTTTTTTTTTTTTTTTTTTTTTTTTTTTTTTTTCGTGTGACCTTGAAGCTTGACTCGTGTGACCTTGACGGGTTATATATCTTTCAGATTTCAAGCGTACATATCAATTTGTCGTGACACCTGTTTCAGGATAGAACTCAGCCGGTTTCAATATTCATGAAGGTTTCTTGGATGGCCAAGTGATCCACGTTTAAGACGATCAATATTAACAGGTTTCATTTAAAATGAGAAGACCCTAGCATTTGGATTGAATAATGTTTCAGATACACCTGTTTCAATTTTATAGCATCTGGACAAAACTCGAAAAAGGTCAGGATTAAATTGAAAAGCTAATCTTGATACTAATTTCCTAATTACGTTTCAATTTTCATTTGTCATGCTATTCAACGAATGGTTAATACTATTTTCATAATTACATTTAAATTTTCCAGCGTTCATTGCTACATTTGTCGTGACAACTCTCAGCAATTTAAATTTTATAGAGACCTCTTGCTAAATTTTACGGATTCTCTCTACGCAACAATTGTTTCAGGTTTTGATTAGTTTGTTTCGGGATGCACTCAGCTTGACTCATGAAGGCTTTTTGGATGGACCAAGTTTAAGATCGACACGACGACTGTGCCACGATCAAAATTAACAGGTTTCATTTAAAATGGGAAGATCTAGCATTTGGACACGATTGGATGGAATCCTGTTTCAGATACAGGTTCAAATTTATCATATTTGTCATTACGAGACATAATAACTAGACAACCGTTGCTGACAAATGTTGAGAGACAATGAGAGTGTGGAGGCAAATAGATAATTATATATAGCCAGTCAAACCAACCAACCAACCAACCTTGAAAAAAAAAAAAAAAAAAAAAAATTTTTTTTTTTTTTTTTTTTTTTTTTCAAGGTTGGTTGGTTGGTTGATATATATATATATCTTTTCCTCGTTCATCAAGATTCGCTTTTCAATTGTCATGACCAAACGATTGGTTACTAAAGTTTTTTTGGATCTCTATCATTGGATCTCGTTAATACTATTTTCATAATTACGTTTAAATTTTTACAATATGAGCTGCTAATCTCTACGCGTTCAGTTTTTCTGGCTCAGCATCTCAATTTAAAAGCTACATTTGTCCTGTTTCAATTTTATCGAGGTTAAATTTTTATGGATAATGTTGGCTGTCCCGTTTGCAGGTCCAATCGATAGGATGGCATAGCTGAAGCCGCTTTAAGCGATTCTTTTGAACGGCTTAGACAATTTTCATTTGTCTACTCATAAAATTTATAAGTTATTTTTTTACAAATCCAATATTGGTAGGAGATAGATTTAAAAAAAATGGGTCAAACGAGGCTTCCATCGTCAAGATAAGTCATAATGACAAATCTGACATGAGGAAGCCTCGTTTGACCCAAATTTTTTAAATTTTTAATATTTTTAGAGTGATATGTAATTTGGCTGTTCGGACTCATCTATTATATATTCTAGAGTGCCAGGTGTCATGAGATCTTTCATCATAGAGTCTAGTAGTAGCTGATCTGGCATGGGAGAGCATACTATATTATTAAGATCTTCAGGTACCGCTGGGCTTTGAATAGGCCATTCACTATGAAACCCTGGATTTTCAACAAAAGGTATTGAATGTTCAATAGGTGCAGGCTCTGGATTTGCAATAGGTGCAGGCTCTGGATTTGCAATAGGTGCAGGCTCTGGTTCTCTAGTTTCAGGCTCTGTATTTGTTGCAGTGTCCTTGAAAGTGAGCTTAGCTTTCTTTAAACGCTTGGGATTCTTTTCGGCCTTACGTTTTACCGATGCAGTTCTCATATCCATTCCAGGTAGATCAGGCCCATAGGTGCGTACGAAGTTGTTTTTAAGGGGATCTGTCAATACTTTCCAGATTTGAGACTTATATTGTTCTGCATAATTTGTAGTGACCACGGTTATTGTTTTGTCCAACACAACAGGAGGGTTCGTCGGCAAATAGATTTCTGGCAAATCAGTTACTGGTTCTGGCTCTTGGGATGGTTCTTGGGATGGTTCTGGCTCTGAGATTGGAGCTGTTTGAATATATTCAGAGGGTGGCTCGTCATCATCATCCATATGAGGTATCATAGGTGTTGGCACAGATACCTCATACATCCCATCTATTTTCGTGATTCTTTCTACCAACGGATTTTTTACCTTGAAACCCAGCTTCAAGCTCTCCCGCACAACATGTAGACTGAAGAAATTCTTTTGGGTCGTAAATAAAATATAGGTAGTGCCAGCAGGTATCTTGTAGCTTGAGCGAGCAATCAATATGAACCTCTCGTAGAAGTGAAGCTTGTCCCCTGAGAAATATCTGCTGTCAGCTCTCACTCGTGTCTCGTTGGGGGGTCTCACATAGAACAGCAATGGTGCGTCCAACGTCTGGATAATATGGGCGCATCCTTGCCCAACGGTTCTCTGTCCAAACGTGAAATGACCTTTCACCAGAAATTGGTTATGGGGGCACTTGAAACCAATTCTCATATCAGCGTTGGTTCTGTTGGCTTCGCTGGGGGGTCTTTTGAATCTGTTCATAACAGTGATCCATTTTATGTCTTGAGGTCTCAGCGGATAGATTGTCTGGGCCTCTCTGCCTAGTGCTGGAATCGTATTCAGGATCTTGTCCGTCAGAGTACGTTTTTTAAACGAAATATTATGATCAGGTGTCAGATGTAGGCAGAACATATGGATTTTGCCTTCTCCGATCATTGTTTGGAAATGAGGATATTTCTTCAGCTTCTTGACAGAAGTCGAAAGAATATTCGGAAAAGGCTCAGTCATTCCGAAAAGGTTATGAAGAGCGTTAGCCGCTTTAAGTTTCTTCACAGAGCATTGATGCTTATACATGTTAGCAGTTCAAGCTCCGAAGAGAGAATGACTATTCGATCGAATGGCAGAGCTTATATAGTGAAGGCAGGATGTTGCATAACTCATTTTCTACGAAAACAGGATGAGATAAGGCTATTTATAGAATTATTGTCGCTGAACGCGAAAACAGGATATTGCATAACTCATTTGCTACGAAACAGGATGCGGTAAAGATTTTTATAGACGCTGAAACAAATAAGCATTGCTGGACAATGATAGTGTAGATACTTTAGCATGATATATATATAGGTTTAGTTAGAGTCAATCAACCAATCAACCAACCTTGAAAAAAAAAAAATATTTTTTTTTTTTTTTTTTTTTTTTTTTTCAAGGTTGGTTGATTGGTTGATTGACATTAGCTAACCTATATATATATATCATGCTAAAGTGTCTTTGGTTGATTTTATATTTCTATAATTTTTTTCAAGATACTATTTTTTTTTGAGACTTTGCCATTTTTCACCAATCTGGAAAATTTTTCAAAATTTATCATTTCGATTTTATAGTTTTTGATTTCAAAATAATATTTTTTTGCCAATCTTGAAATTTTTTTAAGTTGGTTGATAATAGTTTATATTTAAATTTATATCTCAGGGACTTCAGTTATAAATGTATCCATTCAAAATCTTAAGTATCCGTTCAAAATCTTAAAGTACAAATCGATACGCATCCAATATTGGCAATATAATTGTTACAAAAAAAACGGGTCGAACGAAGTGTCAAAGACAGGAATCTGCCATGAGACACTTCGTTCGGCCCGATTTTTTTATAAATCGTTTGGGTTTAAACCCAACTGTAGTATTTTCTAGCCTCTGTATTTATAAGGCTGTAGCATTTTCCATCTCTCAAATTGACGTTCGATTTGACAACGACTATGCCATGCCGTTTTCTAATTCTTGGATCTTCAAAGCCAGCAGTTTTTAATTTAGGTCGTACCACGAAATCTATCTTCGGTGGAGGCTTCCAGGCATGATAAGTTGTTACGTTGGACTCTGGAGATTTTGGTAGCGGGCTTAATAGCCTTGGTACTTTAAAATAAATCATCTCTGACATGGGTATTGAAATTTGAACTGGAACTGGTTTAAATTTAGAAGCTGGAACTGGAACTGGAACTGGAACAGATTTAGAAGCTGGAACTGGAACTGGAACTTGAACAGATTTAGAAGCTGGAACTGGAACTGGAACTTGAACAGATTTAGAAGCTGGAACTGGAACTTGAACTTGAACTGGAACTGGAACTGGAACAGATTTAGAAGCTGGAACTGGAACTGGAACTGGAACAGATTTAGAAGCTGGAACTGGAACTGGAACTGGAACAGATTTAGAAGCTGGAACTGGTCTTGGAACTGGAACGAGTTTAGATTTGAAAACTGGAACGCGTTTAGATTTGAAAACTGGAGATGGTCTGGAAACTGGTTTTGGAGTTGGCATGGACATGTCTCGATTATAATTGCATAATAACTCGAGAGAAAGACGAGACGTATTCAAGACATTCCATCCAGGCTTTACGGCATAGTCATAGTCAAATCGCTCGTCGGTCAGAGAGTCGAAAGAAAACATTTCCATTTTGAAAAACAGAGGCTCAGAATGAATAAGCTGAGGCGAGAGGCTCGTATTTATACTCTGGCAAGCGGATGCGTGAGATCTGATAAGCGGTTCTGAGAAACGACATCAGTAATACTATATAAGGCTCGACAGGATGACTTTTTATAGATTAGAGAGGCTTGACGCATCTATAAAAAACTTATCACGTCCTGTTTTTGAGGAAACGGTTTACATAATATCCTGCCAACAGATTTGTTCTAGAAGAATTTTATCGGATCATCTTGAAGGCTTCAAGCGACAAACTAATTTTCTAAAAATTTTAACAGATGAGAGATATGACCGTTGCTGGCAAAGATCGAGATAGAATGAGGAGGTGGCAAGTCAGCGATCCTATATATAGAGGAGATAATCAACCAACTGTGAAAAAAAAAAAAAAAAAAAAAAAAAAAAAAAAAAAAAATCTTTGAAAAAAAAAAAAAAAAAAAAATTTTTTTTTTTTTTTTTTTTTTTTTTTTTCATAGTTGGTTGGTTGATTATATCCTCTATATATAGGATCGCTGACTTGCTACCTCCTCATTGTGTCTCGACATTTGCCAGCAACGGTCGTCTAGTCACTATGCCTAGTTGAAAAATTGAAAATTTTAACAGATGAGAAATATGACCGTTGCTGGCAAAGATCTAGATAGAATGAGGAGGTGGCACGTCAGCGATCCTATATATAGAGAAGATTATCAACCAACCAACCAACTGTGAAAAAAAAAAAAAAAAAAAAAAAAAAAATTTTTTTTTTTTTTTTTTTTTTTTTTTTACAGTTGGTTGGTTGGTTGAATTCATTCTATATAAATAGCCGACTCTTCTCCAATCAGTCTTCTTCTGTCCCAGTAAATCTATCCATTGTTAGATCCTGCCGGCTTTAGAACGATATGCTATCTCTAGCTTAGCCATGGAACGTTTCTAATTTATGTCTGGCAGATTAACAATACGCTATCTTAGCCTGTTTCTAATCTATTCAAACTTTTTACGATGATTAAGTATCGCGAGTCAAATTTATTTTGGCGTACCTTGAATCGCTACCGAAAAAATGGATGGCTCTAATATAGGTATAGGCTACGTGAGCGATTTGTTCAGGATATAATCGAGGAACGTACTGCTAGAGGATAAGACACGCATTTTTGGCTTGAAACAAATCATGGTACCGCTGTCGGAAAAAGTACGGTTTATTAAAGACATTTTACATAAGAGACATCATTGAGTTTGAAATAAAATATTTTTTTATCTGTATTTAAACATGCGGTTGTTTAAATACAGATAAAAAAATATTTTATGTTATTATATTTTATAAAAACCCATGATCTATTCTGATTTCATGAAAACCTGCAACATCTTGTCATTTGTCAGACAAAAGTCTATAAAAATCTTGTTTTCAAAGCCAATATTGTATAAATAACGTTATCCCATCCTATTTTAAAGAAAACGGGTTTGGGCATCACGGAGCTGGTTTATGCATGACCTTACAGTAGAAGAAATAAATTCCACTCCCACCCACCCTAATAGATATACTATATATATACTATATATATAGACTGCAGCGCCATCTACAATGATTGGATAAAAAAATATAACTTTAGAAACCAACTGTGAAATATTTACATATCTAGCTTAGCCCTTAAAAATTTTAAATTTTACACAAAAAATTAAAATTTTAAACGAAAAAATTAAATTTATAAACTCAGATCTCTTACATTTATCTATAGAGTCTGTATATTTTACCAAGATTCATATTTATCTTATAGAGAAGCCATATCCCTTCAAATCGTTACGATATTGGTACTCTATCTCTAGCTTAGCCATTAAAATTTTTAAATTTTACACAAAAAGTTAAAATTTTAAACGAAAATTTTAGACTCAGATCTCTTAAATTTATCTATAGATATTTTATCAAGATACATAATTATCTTATAGAGAAGCCATATCCCTTGAAAATTACAAATTCAAAATATTTTACAGATACTGTTGTTGGCAGACGTCGAGACAAAATGAGATGTGGGTACGCTAGCCATCCTATATATAGGACACACGAAAAAAACTAATGTTCAATAAATGAGGTTAGTTCCGTTAAGTTATAGATTCTGCTCCGTCCTTGAAAATGTGTTCAAGGTCACAAAAAAAAAAAAAAAAAAAAAAATTTTTTTTTTTTTTTTTTTTTTTTTTTCAAGGTCGTTGGATTTCTTGTGGGCGTGGCTTCATCCCATCTATATATATAGAGAGATAAACTCGCTTACGTATCCAAACCGTCATTGTCCAGTCATGTCTCTGTTGGCTTAGTTATTTTTATCTATACATTTAAATTGATACCATTTTATCTCGTTTTCCAGAGTCTTAAATTTAATTTCTACAATATTGGCTTAATATAGTTTATACGTTTAAATAGTCTTCATGCTATCCTGATAATCTCTTCGATACTAGCTTAAATAGATTTTTTTATAAATTTAATATCAAAGTCTCAAATTAAACCCGTCCAATATTGGCACTATATCTATCGCAAAAAAATGGGCCGAACGAGGTGTCAAAGACAGAAATTCTGCCATGAGACACCTCGTTCGACCCATTTTTTTACTCTCATTTTAAAGATTAGCACAGGCTCTCTATGGATTGCTCATTAGATAACCTACTGATGGTCATCTTCAACGGTCCGGTCATTTGAGATTTGTATAAGTCATAGTCCTCATACTCAAGCTCAAAAAATTTCCTCACCTGTAGTTGGTATGCGGCAAGGAAGTCTTCGAACTTGGTACGGGACCTTTCAACAAATCGAACACCAATGGCTTTCACGAAGCTGAGCTTCATGTTAGCCTGGTATTTCACCATGGCCGAGCCGTCGAACATTTCATCAAATTCCTGTTCGCCCATGAACCCTTTCAAATGCTGTTTGGCTTCGCTAATGGAGAAGATTCTCGTCTTAGCGAGCCATTTAGGTAAATCGATTTTAGGGTCCATCACATCTCGGACGGTGAGGCCTGCATATTTTTCGGCAAATTTTAGATCTAGAGGGTGCCTCGAATAAATAGCCAGGTCCTCAGCCCGGACAAACAGGGTGCCATCAGTAGCCATTAGGCATTTAAAGGCAACGCCATAAGCATAATTTTTTACATGGAAAAACATGACTGACAGAGAGCTAATGTATCTAAGCAGCTAGTAGAGAGATCGACTAGCAATTGAAGAGCTCTCGCTGGACACTCGTATATATACCCGGACAGGATCTGATAGTAAATTTCTACGAACCGCTTATCAAGAGGAAAGGCTTGCATAATATCCTGTCAATACTTCTGGAAAAATCTTTTTATAGAGATCTGATTATAACCGGGCATCCTGAGGAAAGGCTTACATAATATCCTGTCAACACTTCTCGAAAAATCTTTTTATAGAGATCTGATTGTAATTTTAATCGGAGCCGCTTATCAAGCATCCTGTCAATAGTTTCTCGAAAATCTTTTTATAGAGATCAGATCATAATAACTGGCTTGGCTACACTTAGCCTTTAAAATTTTTAATTTTTACATAAAAAATGTAAATTTTAAACGAAAAGATTAAATTTTTAAACTCAGATCCCTTAAATTTAGCTATCGATATTTTACCAAGATTCATATTTATCTTATAGCTAAGCCATATCCCTTGAAAATTACAATCGGTACGCATTCAATGTTGGCTTGGCTACACTTAGTCTTTAAAAATTTTAAATTTTACATAAAAAATGTAAATTTTAAATGAAAAAAATTAAATTTTAAAATTCAGATTCCTTAAATTTAGCTATCGAGTCTGTATATTTTACCAAGTTTCATATTTATCTTATAGCTAAGCCATATCCCTTGAAAATTTAGATATCAGATTATAATGACTGCCACACTTAGTCTTTAAAAATTTTAAATTTTACACGAAAAAAATGTAAATTTTAAACGAAAAAATTAAAATTTTAAACTCAGATCCCTTAAATTTAGCTATCGAGTCTGTATATTTTACCAAGTTTCATATTTATCTTATAGCTAAGCCATATCCCTTGAAAATTTAGAAATTAGATTATAATGACCGCCACACTTAGTCTTTAAAAATTTTAAATTTTACACAGTAAATTTTAAATGAAGCAATTAAATTTTTAAATTTAGATACCTTAAATTTGTCTATAGATATTTTATCAAGATACAAAATTATCTTATAGCTAAGCCATATCCCTTGAAAATTACAAGTTCAAATCGGTACGCATCCAATGTTGGCACTCTATCTATCGCAAAAAAATGGGCCGAGCGAAGCCTCAATGACTTATGTCATGAGAGGCTTCGCTCGACCCATTTTTTTGCACCTCGTCCTGATCTTAAGACGAGGATTTATAAAAGTAGGGTTTGTTTCCCACCAAAACTTTAATTTTTTTGGGGAAATACCCCAATTCTAGGTCTCCGTACCTCTCTCCGAAGACATAGCTATCCATCGGTACAGATTGCAGGTAAGAGTCCATGGATATTTTCAAATCAGCTATAAAACTCTCCATGGTAGCATTGGAAGAGCTAATGCATGCTATCTTGATACGTATGGGCCTTCTGATGTTGAACGTACACTCTATCGGCGACAAAATCTCGATAGGCCCCTGAAATAAGGATTGAAATTCGCCTGGATGCATATCCAACAGCGTGTTGGCATCTTCCAATCCAAAAATACGTGTCTTGGCTAGAGACGGAGGCAGGCTCAAGCCCTCGGGAGCGATGTCAGTCACTGTAAGATGGCATAAGTTTAAAACGCCAGAAGGATTTTGATAGCCCATGGTACGAGCTACGTCTGAACCTTTGATAAAAATTTCACCGTCAAAAGTCAAAAAACAAGTAAATTTCACGTTTAACTCTTCAGCTAAAATTTGAAATATCATTTTGGAGCTTTTAGAATATCAAGCAGTCAGAATGAAATGTCTCGTCCAGCAGCCTGTATTTATACTAGCAGCAATCTCTATTTCTATCTAAATTTCTTATCGACATCCTCTGACGCACATCCTCTTACGCACGTCCTGTAGATTATGCAAGATCCCGCTCAAACGACAAATTAATTCTAAAAATAAGTTTATCGAGGATTGCATAATATCCTGTCAACAGCTAGAAGAATTTTATCAGAAGGTCACGTTTTCTAAGAAAGCCTGATAAAACGAGGTCACGAATCGGGTATATATACGAGCTGCCTCTAAGAGCCTGCATCATTTTGACTTCTGTTGCATTAAGTCATGCTATTCACAATTGAACATCCACAGCTGGATGCTAAAATCCTATTCGTAGTCTCTGCGGATGGACTTTTGTTCGTCAGGGCCTCTGATGTGGCCAAGCTGATGGGTAAGGGTAGCGCATACGTAAAAAAAACTACCAAGCTAAAGGTGAGGGACCTCGTTTACAAAAGGTTCAGGATACCTGTCTCTTTAGCTAATACCTGGGTGTATCCAATAGAAGAGATTCATTTCGGAGATGCGCTGTCGACCATGGGTTTTGAGGCCATGATGAAATCTGCTAAGATTGACATCTTAGATCCTATAGTGCCAACTGCATGCATCCATAAAGCAGTCAGAATTCGGATCGTGAGGAATTCTGATGTCTTCATAGATGAATTCTTAAAGGATTTCATAGAAAGAACCCTGCTGTTCTATGATGGAGACCACGATGATGACCCTCGCCTACACGAAGATAGATTTGAGACTATTTCTTGGACAGACACCCCTCCGTCCAAAATCAAAGTCTTCGTGGGGAATCGATCTCGCTGGTATAAACTGATGCCTTAGAGATTTAAATTGGAGGGGGTAAAAAAATGGGCCGAACGAAGCGTCTCATGGCAGATTTCTGTCATTGACGCTTCGTTCGGCCCATTTTTTTGCGACGGTAGTAAGCCAATATTGGATGGGTACAAATTGAGACTTTGAATGGGGTCTCTGAGATAGATAATATTAATATTTCAATATTGAAACGATACTAATGCCTTTGAATCTGAGATAGCTAATGTCTTTGACTCTGAGATAGAAATTTACAATATTGAATAAGGACATTTTTTTAAATGAATGCCGTACCAATATTGAATATATTTTTTAACGATTCGATAAACAAATAATATATTTAAATAATAAATATTTAAAGAATAAAATATTTATATAGTCAATCTGAAGGATTGCATAACTCATTTTCTACGAAAACAGGATGAGATAAGGCTTTTTATAGAATAATTTATCGCTGGATATTGCATAACTCATTTGCATTGAAAACAGGATACTGAACACGGAAACAGGATGCAGTAAAGATATTTATAGACGCTGAAACAAATAAGTATTGCTGGACAATGATAGTGTATATACTTTAGCATGATATATGTGTTAGCAAGAGTTAATCAACTAATCAACCAACCTTGAAAAAAAAAAAAAAAAAAAAAAAATTTTTTTTTTTTTTTTTTTTTTTTTCAAGGTTGGTTGATTGGTTGATTGACTCGGATTCATTCTTTATAAATAGCTGTACTCAAACCTTCATTCCTTCATTCTGTCTGAATCTCTTCTAGCATCAACCTTCTACTAAAACGCTCCTAACATTAAGATACTTTAGCATGATTGGTTGATTGGTTAATGTCTTTAAATCTGAGATAGAAATTTACAATATTGAATAAGGGCATTTTTTAAATGAATGCTGTACCAATATTGAATATATTTTTTTAACGATTCGATAAACAAATAATATTTTTTTAACGATTCGATAAACAAATAATATATTTTTTTTAACGATTCGATAAACAAATAAAATAATTAAATAATAAATATTTTATTATTAAAATAAAATATTTAAATAATAAATATTTTATTATTAAAATAAAATATTTAAATAATATATTTAAATTCTAAATATTTATTATTCGAACCGAACGTGAACAATTCTGACGAGGTGGAGTTGCTCGAAGAATACTTCTGGCGACTGTATTTTCTTAAGAAGTAAAAAACATTGCGTAATTTCTCTTCTTTTTCTAATAAAAAATTCTGGTCACCTTATACGTAAAAAATAGAGTAAGTTAATCATATTTTGTGGCGAGTAAAATTTTTTTTCAGCGAGTGCAATCTAAGTTGAAATTTCGGGCCCTGATTTATTGAATAAAAATGAATAAATCCTGTAAAAAAGGTAACACATACTGCTATGTATCACAGTGTAACTTCAAAGGATCAAGAAATCCAGAATTAAGCTTCCATTTATTTCCAAATGACAAATTTAAAATTTCAGTTGCTTCGGCTAATGGAAGTAAAGAATATTTGAAACTAATATTTGTTCATCTTCAGTTAAAAATCTACTTCCGATCGAACTTTGAATTAACTGAAATATTTTTTCCAAAGGCAATCGATTTTCCATGATGTAATGGCGGAGAAATTATAACACAAATATTAAGTAGTAACACAAATACAGCAATAATAAATACACTTGGTTATTATATTTACTAAAAACAAAAGTTGGAAAAGCGTCACCTATCGATCATTACAAACGCGGATATAAAATAAATCATAGTTTTACGTAGTCGCCATTTGTAGTCAAAATTATTCGATAATATCACAGCGAACAAGCATTGAAATGAAATTAAATAAGCACATTTTTAGAGAGATAAATCCTTCGAATGTACGTTGAATTATTATTGCCGAAACGTCAGTGGAGGCCCTCTGTTGAAACTCAAAAATATTTTGGGATCCGTCTGGTCCGTGTGTTTGTCTGTCGCGCGATAGCGGCCGCAAATATCACGCTATTGGCTTGAAATTTGGTACACATGTTCATGATCCCCATGAAATCAGCTGTATAGTTTTGTGTGTGCATTCCATTTGTAGTTCGTGTACAGGGACACGACAAAGTTTATCTTATCATTACGGCCTATGGGAAGAATTTGTATGTACCGCGATAGCGGCTGCAAAAATCACACTATTCGCTTGCAATTCGTACACATGTTCATGAACTCAACAGAAATAGCTGTATAGTTTCATGTGTGTATTCCATTTGTAGTTCGTGTACGCCAAAATTTTTCATATCATTACGGCTTATGGGCAGAATTTGTATGTACCGCGATAACGGTCGCAAAAATCCTCCGATTGACTTGCAAAGTGGCACACGAGTTAAAGTTTTGCATATTTTTATGCAATATAGTATTAGTATAATATAGCATAATTTAGTTGTATAATTTTTTATGTCTATATTGTTTATAAACTGTGTACAGGGACACGCCAAAATTCTTCACATTACGGTGTATGGGGTGAATTTCGTTTAAGCGCATTTTAACATCATTACTTTGCAATCAACAAAATGAAATTAGTGTACGTGAGTAAGATGCTTAAACTTATGTTGTTTGAAGAAAATATGCTCTTAGGCTTTCTACTTAATGTACAGGACCTTACAAAAATGTTCTGTCAATGTCACGGTGTCATCCAAAATATGTTAAATTTGGAACAATTATTAATGAAAAATGCAGAATAAGCTGAATAGTTTTTACTGGTGTATACAATGTTTTCGGTTCGTTTACAGGGACACAGAAAAGTATTTCGAGAGATTAGAGTCTATAGACAATTTTTTATTTAAGCGGATGTTAATGTGTTTATACTCCATAGAAAAGAATGGAATTAACATACATTGTACAGATGCTTAAAAGCTTGTTTACTCTTAAAAAGATGTGTATAGATTAAATAATTTATTTATGGAACCACACAAAAGAATTCCGATGACGTACTGTAATCATCCGAATGATGTCAAATTATTCAGAAAAATTAATAAGTTATATTTAATTAAGTGTATTCTTATTACTGCCGTATATAATAACTGTGGATACTTTTCAAAGATACGTAAAAGAATTTCTTACTATTACGGTCTATTGTATTACGGTCTATTTCTTAAAAGTGTATTTTAACATGGTTACACCCCCATTAAATATAATGGAATTTTTTCTAGAATTTTAAAAGCATGTTTTTCGGTAGAAAAGTGTGGGCATAGAATTGATAATTAGTTTACTGGATTACACAAAATAATTCCGATATGCTATGTAATCTTTTTGCATGAAATTCGGTACAAAATATTTATAAATTTCGGGGAAATAATACAAGACTGTAAATTACTAAAAATACATATATTTTTAATGTGTATATAGGTGTAGAAAGGGAGATACAGCGGGGGGTTGAGGGGGTAGAAGACCCCCCCCCCTCAGGAACGTATCTGTTTATGTAGAAAGTCAATCGAATCAATATATATATATATTATAATAAGGAATAAATAAAAAGGACTTGTTTAATAATGTGTGATGCAAATAGGACGTTGAGGCTCCTGATCTGCAGATCCACTAGTTAAATTTAATCATTTAAACTGTAGATCACGAAATGACAGACAATATTAATTTGTGGGGTAGACTTTCATACACAATGTAGAAAAATATCGTTGACAAATCTAAAAGTAAAATAAAAATAAAATTAATGTAAACAAACAAAAAAAAAAAAAACGGATATTTTATATTAAAGGTAATGTATTCTTTTCACGTTTGATGGATTCGATTTTGTTATTTCATAAATAATTAAAATATATTTATAAGCTAGACTAGGCGTGAGTCTATCACAAAAACTCGCAAATACCAGATTTAATAACAAAGTTTTATATCTATCGTCGATTACGTTGCCATTAGTAAACATATTTCTTTCTTTTGTTACAACCCGCATAAATTTTAACTGCACAATTTTCCAACAGATTCATTTTTTGCCTTAAATGATTTCGAATATTTATTTTTATCATTTTGAAATTAGAATATAAATTAAACATATTAAATATGCATATGAATCAATAACTTATTGGTAAATAACAATGTGTTGCCTACGAAACACTGGTTTCGTTAGGCACATATTTCATCACATCTTTGCTACGTTTTTTATTTTTATTTTTCTGTTTAATCTCATAAAAATGTTTTAACCATTTATCCTTCTCTACATATTTTCTTCTGAAAATTGCCAAACTAATTTTAATAATCTGGTGTGTTATTCACACTACATTCTCTGACCCTGCATTGAATAAAATAAAGACAGATTGCAGATTAAGACGTAAAACCAATAAAGTAAGATAATAAAGTTCATTCTATATTAAAAGTAATCTAAATTAGGTTTACGGACAATTTTATTAGACATATATTTCTGTGTGAGGGGAGCTACCACTCCCCTTCAAACCCCGTTTATTTCTAGTGGCTAAATTTATTAAAAAAAAAAATAAATAAATAAAATTCAAGACTGTTATTAATTTGCCTTGAAATTTGCCATTCTTGATCAAATTTTCAGTGGCAACTACATACCAACTTCAAAATACTGGGTTGGGGACATAATCTCGCGGGACAAAATCTCGCTGGACAAATTTTAAATATCGCGTGGACTAAAGCTCCTTCGGACAAAATCTCGCGGGGACAAAATATAGCTAGAACAAAATATCGCAGGGACAATATCTCGCCTTCCAACAGGACAAAATCTCGCCTTGATAAATGAATAGAGAGCAAAATAATGTGAATAATGATTGAGTTTGAACTAGAGAAAATGACACATTTTAGAGCATTTTTCTTTGAATAGTGTGGTAATTCTGAGTAATCTATCTATCTTCTATATAATAAATTTGGAAAGGACATTTAATCCTCTTTCGAACCATATAAACATTTTTACAAAATACGGATTAGTGATCCATATTTTTAGATTTTACGAAACATCGATTTTTTCTCAAAACATTTTACAACTCAAAAGCGTTTAGAGATAAATCATTTCTTTTTCTTTTGTATATAGATCTCGCTTCAACAATTGAATATCCAAAAGATTGAGCGAAAATTTCAAAAACTGAATGAGTTATAATTTTTTTAATTTTCAGTATCGCGGCATTTTTCGATTAAATTCTGAAACTCTTGCAACTGACCTTGACAGAGAAGAGAGAATAAGATTCTTCAGTGCCAGGTGCTAGAGGTCGGGAAAAATTGCTTTTTTGTTTTTCGCCCGAGTTACTTTTAACAGAATAATATTGATTTTTTTCCCCCCCTTTTTTTTTATGAATTCGGTTGTAAAAAAGCAGTTTTGGAATTCTTAAATTTTAGATGGATTTCAATAGAAATCGTTAATCGCCCTTGATAGATTAGCCATTTTGAGTCTAAAATACATCATAGATATTTATTATTGTAATACATAGTACATCAGTCAAAAGATATTTTAAAGTATTTTTATTGCAGTCTATTAAAATGATATAAGCCGTTCAAATTCTGTACGAAACTTTCGGAGAAAACTACGGAAAAACCAGAAAATTTTTATTCTTTTATATTTTACAGAGTTTCAAATTTAGATTTTCGCTCACATTTCGTACTAATAATTTTTAACGATATATAGCTCGGAATTAAGCAAGTTTTGGAGAAAACCACAGATAAGTCAGACACAAATCTTTTAAAAAAATGTTATACGGCGCCGCAGGCGCCACCGAGCGGGACTTAGCTAAAGTCAGAAATTTGAAAGATCATAACATGGTGAGCGAACAGGCTGTTTCAGATATTAAAAAAGGAAGAGGGCGCCGAAGGCGCTACCGCACGGGAATTTACTACGCTTTCAATAAGCTATTTTCACGATATATCGATAAGCTGTTATTAGACCTGAAACGGGAAAAAGGCGCCGCAGTCGCCACCGAGCGTGAGTTTCGTAAAGTCGGATTTTTCAGGGATCGCGAACCAGCTGGTCGCCGAAGGCGGCTAGTCTATAATAATAAAAGAAGATGTCTGTCTGTCTGTCTGAGCATCTATTCGTTCAGCCCCTACTGAACGCAGAAGTATAAAATTTGACATACGTGTGCTCAGAAGCCTTCCCGAGTTGATAGTGAAAACAGAATTTAAAATTTTTAATTAGTTGCGGAGATATTAATTAAAATGTCGACCCATGCCGATGGAAAAATGACCGAGAAAAAGAAACTTTCTATCAGCAGACGATTTTCTAAGCTGTCTCGATCGGAAACAAAACACATGGAGACAACGGTCTGCGATAAAAAAGGAAATGAATGTAACCAATTACGATATCACGTGCTTCATAGTGGGGATGAAAATTGCAATTTTCAACCTTTTTCAAATTTTCATTCACGTTACATTTGAATTAATATTTGGCCTAGACAGCATATTACAAAGCTACTGTTCAATTTTCATGAACATATATGAATAAATAAAAATATGACGTATTTATTGGAAAAAGATTAAGTTTTCTTTTATACTTTGCAGTATTTTAAATTGAGATATGCTGTTGAAATTTCGTAGTATTTGGTTTTAATGCCCGATAATTCGATTGTGAATATTTTTGAAAGAGTACGATTATTAGGGAGGGCTTGAGGAAGGGGGAAAAGGGGCAAAAAATTAAAAAAAAAGAGTTACTGCGTTTGAAATTGGTTGGTATAATATTTTCGAGTGTAAAATTATTATTATCGGCGAAAGGGGGGGGGGGGGAGAGCGAAGGGGCAAAGATGTAGAAAAGGAACGGGAGTTTCGGAGAAAACAACGGAATACCCAGAACACCTTTATTCTTTAATATTTTGCAGAGTTTCGAATTCGAATTTCTGCTCACATACCGTACTAAGGATTTTAACGTTATATAGCCCAGAATTATGCAAGTTTCAGGAATTACTGAAAGAAATTTCGCAGAATAAAAGAAAAAAAAAAAACATTTTAATTTACATTTAATTGCAAATAAAATTTTATTCTAATATTCTAATACGTGTATTTCAAATTCTAATTATGATTAAATTATTTTTAATACTTCATTCGAAAGACATTTTGAAATAATTTTATATTATCAAATCGAAAGTGGAATTCGAGATTTTACCTGATTTACACGTTTTAAGGTGTCCTGATTAGGTTTTCTTGCGGCGCCACCGAGCGGGACTTAGCTAAAGTCAGAAATTTGAAAGATCATAACATGGTGAGTGAACAGGCTGTTTCAGATATTGAAAAGGGAAGAGGGCGCCGAAGGCGCTACCAAGCGGGAATTTACTGCGATTTCAATAAGCTATTTTCAAGATATATCAATAAGCTGAAACGGGACCTGAAACGGGAAAAGGGCGCCGCAGGCGCCACTGAGCGGGAGTTCCGTAAAGTCGGATTTTTTAGGGATCGCGAACCAGCTGGTCGCCGAAGGCGGCTAGTCTATAATAATAAAAGAAGATGTCTCTCTGTCTGTCTCTCTGTCTGAGCATCTATACGTTCAGCCCCTACTGAACGCAGAAGTATAAAATTTGACATACGGGTGCCCAGAAGCCTTCCCGAGTTGATAGTGAAAACAGAATTTGAAAATTTTTGTTAGTTCCGGAGATATTAATTAAAATGTTGACCCATGTCGATCGAAAAATGACCAAAAATCCTTATTGCTTAAAAAGAGGTATTCTGTCAGCAGACGATTTTAACGACTGTCTCGAACGGAAACAAAACATGTGGAAGTCATTAATGTCACATGATCTTGAACTGGGGTTAAAAATTGTAAATTTCAAAGTGCTTCAAATTTTTTTTTTCGCACACAACACTTAATATACAATATATTCAGCACAAAACCAACCTGCAGTTAAAATTTCATCAATTTTCATTAATAAACAAAGCAGTTACATTTTAATTGCAAATTAAATTTTATTCTAACACGTAATCTATCTTTCAATAGACGATAGGAGTTTCCATAGCAAGAAAATACATTTGAAGGAACTAAAAAATACTTTTTCTCTTTCTTTTTACTTCCATTACCCGACTACCGTGGTGTATATATAGGTTTTGGGGACCTAAAAAATATCTATTTTTCTTTTTACTTCCATTAACCGACTACCGTAGATAATGGAATTAGAGATTTCACGTGATTTACATGTTCCAGAATGTCCTGATTAGGTTTTCTTTTGTATCTTAGCTACTAATTAAAATAATTTCATAAGTAACACATTATTTGAAAGCTTTGTTGATTTGGAATGGAACAGTAGATTACAGAAATTTCTACCGCAAGATATTTTAAAATTTCGATATTTCAAATTCTAATTAAATTATTTTTAATACATCATTCGAAAGATATTTTAAAGTTCTTTTAAATTATCGAAAGTTTTCACCAGATTTACACGTTTTGAGGGTTCCTGAATCAGTTTTCTTTTGTATCTCAGCTACTAATTAAAATAATTTCATAAGTAATACATCATTAGAAAGCTTTTTTGATTTTGAACCGAACAGTGGAATACAGAAATTTGTACCGCCAGATGGCGCTGTAATATTTTAATATTTCAATTTCTAATTATGATTAAATTATTTTTAACACATCGTTCGAAAGATATTTTAAAGTTCTTTTACATTATCGAAAGTGTTCTCCAGATTTACACGTTTTGAGGTGTCCTGAATCAGTTTTCTTTTATATCTCAGTTATTAATTAAAATAATTTCATAAGTAATACATCATTAGAAAGCTTTGATGAGTTGATAGACATTTTAAAGTACTTTTACATTATCAAAAATGGAATTAGAGATTTCACCTGATTTACACGTTTTGAGGTTTCCTGAATGGGTTTTCTTTTGTATCTCAGCTCCTAATTAAAATAATTTCATAAGTAATACATCATTAGAAAGCTTTTTTGATTTGGAATCGAACAGTGGATTACAGAAATTTCTATCGCCAGATGGCGCTGTAATACTTTCAAATTTCAATATTTCATTTTCTAATTATGATTAAATTATTTTTAATACATCATTCGAAAGATATTTTAAAGTTCTTTTACATTATCGAAAGTTTTCACCATATTTACACGTTTTGAGGTGTCCTGAATCAGTTTTCTTTTATATCTCAGTTATTAATTAAAAAATTTTCATAAGTAATACATCATTTGAAAGCTTTGTTGAGTTGATAGACATTTTAAAGTACTTTTACATTATCAAAAATGGAATTCGAGATTTCACCCGATTTACACGTTTTGAGGTTTCCTGAATGGGTTTTCTTTTGTATCTCAGCTACTAATTAAAATAATTTCATAAGTAATACATCATTAGAAAGCTTTTTTGATTTGGAATCGAACAGTGGATTACAGAAATTTCTATCGCCAGATGGCGCTGTAATACTTTCAAATTTCAATATTTCATTTTCTAATTATGATTAAATTATTTTTAATACATCATTCGAAAGATATTTTAAAGTTCTTTTACATTATCGAAAGTTTTCACCATATTTACACGTTTTGAGGTGTCCTGAATCAGTTTTCTTTTATATCTCAGTTATTAATTAAAAAGTTTTCATAAGTAATACATCATTTGAAAGCTTTGTTGAGTTGATAGACATTTTAAAGTACTTTTACATTATCAAAAATGGAATTCGAGATTTCACCCGATTTACACATTTTGAGGTTTCCTGAATGGGTTTTCTTTTGTATCTCAGCTACTAATTAAAATAATTTCATAAGTAATACATCATTAGAAAGCTTTTTTGATTTGGAATCGAACAGTGGATTACAGAAATTTCTATCGCCAGATGGCGCTGTAATACTTTCAAATTTCAATATTTCATTTTCTAATTATGATTAAATTATTTTTAATACATCATTCGAAAGATATTTTAAAGTTCTTTTACATTATCGAAAGTTTTCACCAGATTTACACGTTTTGAGGTCTCCTGAATTACTTTTCTTTTGTATCTCAGCTACTAATTAAAATAATTTCATAAGTAATACATCATTAGAAAGCTTTTTTTTATTTGGAATCGATAAGTGGAATACAGAAATTTGTACCGCCAGATGGCGCTGTAATATTTTAATATTTCAATTTCTAATTATGATTAAATTATTTTTAATACATCATTCGAAATATATTTTAAAGTTCTTTTATATTATCGAAAGTTTTCACCAGATTTTCACGTTCTGAGGTGTCCTGAATCAGTTTTCTTTTGTATCTCAGCTACTAATTAAAATAATTTCTTAAGTAATACATGATTAGAAAGCTTTTTTGATTTGGAATTAAACAGTGGAATACAGAAATTTGTACCGCCAGATGGCGCTGTAATATTTTAAAATTTCAAAATTTCAATTTCTAATCAGGATTAAATTATTTTTAATACATCATTCGAAAGATATTTTAAAGTTCTTTTATATTATCGGAAGTGAAATTCGAGATTTTACCCGATTTACACGTTTTAAGGTTTCTTGTTTAGGTTTTCTTTTGTATCTCAGCTACTAATTAAAATATTTTCATAAGTAATACATCATTTGAAAGGTTTCTTGATTTAGAATTGAACAGTAGATTAAGGAAATTTCTACCGCCAGATGGTGCTGTAATATTTTAAAATTTCAATATTTTAAATTCTAATGAGCGAGGAAGGTGTTGTGTGTTCTAAAACGGGGATAAGGCGCCGCAGTCGCCCCCATGCGGGAGTTTGCTAAAGTCAGAAATTTGAAAGATCATAACATGGTGAGCGAACAGGCTGTTTCAGATATTGAAAGTGGAAGAGGGCGCCGCTGGCGACCGAGCGGGAATTTACTGCGATTAAATTTTTCAACAAAGCTATTTTTACTATATGTCAATAAGCTGTTGTAAGATCTGAAACGAGAAAAAGGCGCCGCAGCCGCCACCGAGTGGGAGTTTCATAAAGTCGGATTTTTCAAGGATCGCGAACCAGCTGGTCGCCGAAGGCGGCTAGTCTTATCTTATCTTATAATAATAAAAGAAGATGTCTGTCTGTCTGTCTGTGCGTCTATACGTTCAGTCGCTACTGAACGCAGAAGTATAAAATTTGACATACGGTTGTTCAGAAGCCTTCCCGAGTTGATAGTGAAAACAGAATTTAAAAATTTTAATTAGTTCCGGAGATATTAATTAAAACGTCAACCAATGTCTCAGTGTGTTTCTGTCTGTGTGTGTGTGTGTGTCTGTGAGAAACGGCTTGAAACGGAAAAGGCTCCGCCGCTAACGTTCGCACGGACTTCGAACAGGTACCGTCGGACAGAGAATTTATGGCAGATGTACGATATGTAATTTGCTAAACGATGCGACCCTAATTAGCGGAGATATTAATTAAAATGTCGACAATTGTCTAACAAAAAACGATTCAAAATGGCACGCGTTCATCATTTTCGCCCGGGACCGCTTACCTTGAAAGAAAAAGGAAAGAGAGAAAATTTCGTGGGTTTTTGTAAAGCGATCGCTTCCGATCTGTTGGAAATATCGAAAATACACCTGTACCATGAGAAAGAGTATTTATTACCAATTTTTACGGTACAATTTTTTTTTTTTTAAATACGGATTTTTTATATTTAAAAAAAAAAAGTTTTAAAAAGGGTCGAAAATTTCTCTTTTTCTCGATCGCCTTTTTTTAAACGCCCTGTACGACCGAGTAACTGTTCCATTTCTTAATAACTGGTATATTCGGAAAGGCCATTTAATCCTCATTCGAACCATATAAACATTTTTACAAAATACGGATTAGCGATCCATATTTTTAGATTTTACGAAACATCGATTTTTTCACAAAACATTTTATAACTCAAAAGCGTTTAGAGATAAATCATTTCTCTTTTTTTTTTTTTTTTTTTTTTTTTTTTTTTGTATATAGATCTCGCTTCAACAATTGAATTCCCAAAAAATTGAGAGAAAAATTCAAAAACTGAATGAGTTATAATTTTTTTTATTTTAGGCATTAAAGCATTTTAAACTGCCATCGCCATTCCGTATTGAACTGAATACAGCTTGCTAACTTGCTTCATGGGGTGGGTTACCATGGCAACTGACCTTGACAGAGAAGAGAGAATTCGATAAATTGCTTTTCGTTTTTCGCCCACCGCCCACGTGACAAAGAACTGGAAATAAAAAAAGTAGTTTTTGAATTTTTTCAATTTAAAATCGATCAAAAGCAGAACTTCGAAATTGTCCGTCATTATGGCTCACCTGTATGCAGTTAAAAAATCTAAAGTATAGCTTTAAAAATAAAAAAAATAGACATATTATATTTATTTAAATTCATTTTTATTTCATCTGTTAATAACACCAAAAGTTACTTTTAACAGAATAATATTGATTTTTTTTTTCCTTTTTTTATGAATTCTATTGTAAAAAAGCAGTTTTGGAATTCTTAAATTTTAGACGGATTTCAATAGAAATCGTTAATCGCCCTTGATAGATTAGCCATTTTGAGTCTAAAATATATCAAAGATATTCATTGTTGTAATACATAATACATCATTCAAAAGATCTTTTAAAGTATTTTTATTGCAGGCTATTAAAATGATATAAGCCGTTCAAATTCTATACGAAACTTTCGGAGAAAACTACGGAAAAACCAGAAAATTTTCATTCTTCTATATTTTACAGAGTTTCAAATTCAGATTTTCGCTCACATTTCGTACTAATAATTTTTAACAGTATATAGCCCGGAATTAAGCAAGTTTTGGAGAAAACCACAGATAAGTCAGACACAAATCTTTTTAAAAAATGTTTGTATTATCTTTGTATTTCAGCTTCTAATTAGTATAATTTCATTTTTATATTATCGAAAGTGGAATTCGAGATTTCACCTGATTTACACGTTTAAGGCGTCCTGATTAAGTTTTCTTTTGTATCTCAGCTACTAATTAAAATAATTTCACAAGTAATACATCATTTGAAAGCTTTGTTGATTTGGATTTGAACAATATATTACAGAAATTTCTACCGCCAGATGGCGCAGTAACATTTTAAAATTTCAATATTTCAAATTCTAATGAGCGAGGAAGGTGTTGTAAGTTCTAAAACGGGGATAAGGCGCCGCAGGCGCCACCGAGCGGGACTTAGCTAAAGTCAGAAATTTGAAAGATCATAACATGGTGAGCGAACAGGCTGTTTCAGATATTGAAAAGGGAAGAGGGCGCCGAAGGCGTTACCGCACGGGAATTTACTGCGATTTTAATAAGCTATTTTCTCGATATATCAATAAGCTATTATTAGACCTGAAACGGGGAAAAGGCGCCGCAGGCGCCACTGAGCGGGAGTTTCGTAAAGTCGGATTTTTCAGGGATCGCGAACCAGCTGGTCGCCGAAGGCGGCTAGTATTAAATGAAATTTCTTGATAAGACATATATATTTACCTTACTCAGAACACTGACATACAGAGATACTCTTGAAAAAAAAAAAATTCAATTTTTTTTAAAAGGATTAAATATTATGTTTATTACCTTGAAAGAATGTAATGTTATAATTTTTAATTCACTTTTGTTAACAGTATTGAATTTTAATGTCAGTAGTGATGCAAAGTGTTTTTAAAGAGTATTTCGAAAGTTGAAAAGCAAATAATAATAATAATAATAATAATAATAATAATCCCTCAGAATTCAATATAGATAAAATTAATATATATAATGATCCTCATCTGTCATGAACGAATCCGGTTAGTACCGCTTCAAAACAGAAACTTTTGGCAGCCATTTTTTTTCCGTTTGTTTAATTCAACTTAAGAAATATACATATCATTTTCATACATGTATTGTATCGCACATATACTTATTTATTTCCTATAAAACCTTGAAAAACTATTCAATTGTAATGTTTAAATGTCTAAATTAAGTATAACAGATCACTGGCTATTATAAACATGAACCTATAAATAGAATTATGTAACTTCATGATTATAAACAAGGCAAGACCAAATAAAAACAAACTAAAACTGTTGCCATTCAGAAAATACAAATTCCAAATGGACAACTTTTTAATTCCGAATGAACGACTCTTTGACTGTTTCATTAAAAAAACGCTTAAAATATTTCTAAAACATATTAAAGCGTTAAAAATCTTAAAATATTTGTAAAAACATATTAAAGTCTTTAAATATTTTTATCAAGCTTCATTGTTTGTTCACATTGTAAGGTATGATTGGCGTCGAGTTTAGTACGTAAATGCCGCCAGTTGATTTTAGTTTTGAAATTAGTGTAAAATGATAGTTGGGATAGAATGTTTGGTTGGGCAAGTAAAAGTCACCTGTTCAAATGAGTATTGAAATTAGAGTAGTCTAAGGTGATAATGTCGAGTCAAGGTAAAATGTTCGGTTGAGAATGAGAAAGTCCCTAGCTGGATCCTGGATATTTTGGCGATGTTGTGGGTGAGATAGCTGGTTGGAGGTATCGAGTAGAGGTGAATTTGGGTTAGCATGGAGTGCCTGTAGTTATTGGATAGTTAGTTAGAAAATTTGAAAACAGGATCTACGATAGTCTTAAAAAAAAGTATTTTGGTAAAATGAAGTGAATCGTTTTTTCTTATTATGAGGACTTTAAATACGCAAACGAAGTGATGACGTCACTGGCCGTTCGTGGATACAAGAAAAATATTTCTTATGTTAAACGCCCAATGGATTTTTCGTAAAAAATTATTAAAAATCGAGGGAAATTATTTCCCGATTTTAATCCCCATATTTAGGTTTATATATGTATTAGTTATCATGTGCAGGCGCTAGATTAAGTTGTTTTTGTTCTAAAATTGATAAAATTTGAATTTTAAATTTCAAAACTCTAGATTAAAAAAAAAAAAAAAAAAAACTTCCATATTCCATTGAAAACATAAACACTTCATTTCAAAGGATGGTATTTAAACAATAACTATCCAACTAATATACTAATTAAAAGGAAAATGATAAATATTCTATCATAATTTGAAGTGAAATTTGTTTTCAAATATCTAAATAACGTATCTGATATAAGATACTAATATGTTGCAGCGGAATAGATTTGATATCGGTCATCCTTGGCAGAAAAAAAAAAAATATATATATATATATCCCCAAATTATCTGGCGAATATAATTTAATTCCTTTCAAAAATCATGGTTATTTTAAAAACTTATATTTAGAAAGTAATGAATAATATGAAACAATATTTCGCACAACACATATTACGAAAATATACATCTGGCATGTATATTTTCGTAGTACGTTTTTGATCGCCAAATACAAAAACGCCAAGGACAACAGAGTTTTGAAATTTAAAATTAAAATTTTGTCAATTTGACAGCAAAATAACTCAATCTAACATATCATGATAACTAATACATATATATACCCAAATATGGGGATTAAAATCGGGAAATAATTTTCCTCGATTTTTAATAATTTTTTACAAAAAATCCAATGGGCGATTAACATAGGAAATCATTTTCTTGCATACACGGACAGTCAGTGACTTTACACTTCGCTTGCGTATACAGCACTTAATGGAACACTGGGATGTGTTGTTGCTGTTGTGTTGTCGGGCCTATATTTTTTGTCAACCAGCAGTTTTTTTATTGTCATTCATATTTATTGATCGGGTAGAATTTTTGAAGTGAAAACTTCTTTAGGCGCGTTGAGCACTTTTGGGTGAACAAAAATCATTGAACTCCCGTCATCGTCAGCTAACGCTTTCCATTTGAAGTGAAAACTTTTGGGTGAAGAAAAATCATTGAATTCGCGTCATCGTCAGCAAACGCTTTCCATCCTTGTATGATACAAATAATGTATCACACAATTAACTTGCTAATGTGATGTGTTAATAATTATATACTGTATATTGTTTTAAAATCTGGTGCGGCGTTACACGACTTCTCTCATCTCCGGGCACTGTCTCTATTGCAGTTAGACCTCACAAAACCGTGAGAAAGCCCAAAGCTGCCATTTTTCTCACGTGTTTACAATCTGGTGCGGCTCTACACGACTTCTCTCATCTCCGGACACTGTCTCTTAAAGATTGCAGCAGGAAACGTTGCAGTTAGGCCTCACAGAACCGTGAGAAAGACCAAAGCCTCCATTTTTCGCACGATTCTACAATCTGGTGCGGCTCTACACGACTTCTCTCATCTCCGGACACTGTCTCTATTGCAGTTAGACCTCACAAAACCGTGAGAAAGGCCAATGCCGCCATTTTTCTCACGTTTTTACAATCTGGTGCGGCTCAACACGACTTCACTCATCTTCGACAGCGTCTCTTAAAGATTGCATCCGGAATCGTTGCAGTTAGACTTCACAGAACCATGAGAAAGACCAAAGCCGCCATTTTTCTCACTTTTTTAAAATCTGGTGCGGTTCTACACGACTTCTCCAGAGCTTCCAACCTAATCCGGCAAATTGTTAGTACCACCCCTTTTTCTACACCACTTAATTTTTAGAGTATTTTTCTTCTTAATTCATCGTAGATACATTTGAAGAGAATTTCTCTAAAAATTAAGTGGTGTAGAAAAAGAGGCGATACTAACAATTTGCCGGATTAGGTTGGCAGCTCTGCTTCTCTCATCTCCGGACACTGTCTCTTAAAGATTGCAGCCGGAAACGTTGCAATTAGACCTCACAGAACCGTGATAAAGGCCAAAGCCTCCATTTTTCTCACGTTTTTACAATTTGGTGCTGCTCTACACGACTTCTCTCATCTCCGGACACAGTCTCTTAAAGATTGCAGCCGGAAACGTTCCAGTTAGACCTCACAAAACCGTGATAAAGGCCAAAGTTGCAACTTTTCTCACGTTTTTACAATCTGGTGCGGCTCTACACGACTTCTCTCATCTCCGGACACTGTCTCCATTACAGTTAGACCTCACAAAGAACAAAAATTATAAAATATCGAAACATTTGATTTATAAACAAAAATTGAAAATACATTTAAATGATCACGTGGTAACCATCATGATCTAAACATTGTTTTCAAGATTTATCGTTCACATTCCGTCATTTTTGACGGGGATATATACTAGTAATAAAATATTATCGTAAAGCACTTCCATTAACAATATAAAAGAAAGATATCGCTTAAATATTTGCAACTCTGTATACCTCTTAAAGGATATGTACATACCGCATAGTGCACCTAAATACAATCCTATAGTAAAAATATACGGCACAACCTGAAATACACTTCCATCAATTTTCAGCTATTGTCGCACTATAATCTAGTTCTTTTGTGTAGCCCTGTGAATGAACAGTTAATGATTTCCCAACCATATTCTACATGAGGCATGTTTTTATGCATATAAATAAAATATATTCATTTCATTTGGTTTACTGTAGTCTATAGATGTTAAACTCTACTTACCTGCAATTTCCCCCTTAGACGTAATGTATTTGAATACTCTTGAGTGTCCCTGTACACGAACCATTTGCTTCATCTCAACGAAAAGCTTAGTGTAGCATCCCTATATGAAATACTAGCAGGCAATGCCCGCTTCGCTGGTCCCTATTTTTAAATGAATCACTATAATTACTGATTTCTCAAAATTGCATTAATTTTTATCACGTGAAAAAAAAAAAAAATGAGAAACAAAATCTGATTAGGAAAAATGTCGCACCGGGTTCTCACTGCTTTCGGAAAAAATTCCCAAATGCTCTAACTCTTATTTCTATTATTTTCCCCCTTCGCCCCCCCCCCTCCTGTCTATCCTAATAATTTTACAAATTCGAAGATATCCGCAATCGATTTGTAAGTATCAAAAACCTCTATGCACCAGTTTTGAGCGATCTATCTCTATTTTTATTTTTTTGCCCCTCCGCTCCCCCCCCCTTCCCGCCCCTCCCGATAATTTTAAAAATTCGAAAACATCGGCAATCGATTTGTAGGTATCGAAAACCTCTATGTACCAATTTTGAGTGATCTAACTCTATTTTTTTTCCCCTCCGCCCCCCCACCTTCCCGGCTCTCCTAATAACTTTACACTTTCGAAAATATCCCCATTCGACTTTCAGGCCTCTGAAACCTATCTACCAATTTTGAACGGCCTAACTGTATTTCTATTTGTTCTTGCTCATAGCCCCCTTCCCACCCCTCCTAATAATTTTACAAATTCTAAAATATCCGCAATCGATTTGTAAGTATCGAAAACCTCTATATACCAATTTTAAACGATCTAACTCTATTTTCATTTTTATGCCTCCCCCCTCTCCCCTCCCCCTTCCTGGCCCTCCTAATAACTTTACACTTTCGAAAATATCCCCATTCGACTTGCAGGCCTCTAAAACCTATCTGTACCAATTTTGAACTGCCTAACTGTATTTCTATTTGTTTTTGCCCATAGTCCCCCCCCTTACCGCCCCACCCCCTTCCCGCCCCTCCTAGTAATTTTACAAATTCGAAAATACCCTCAATCGATTTGTAAGTATCGAAAACCGCTATATACCAATTTTGAACGATCTAACTCTATTTTTATTTTTTTGCCCCCCCCCCTCCTCCTTTCCTGCCGCTCCTAATAACTTTCCACGTTCGAAAATATCCCCATTCGACTTGCAGGCCTCTAAAACCTATCTGTACCAATTTTGAACGCCCTAACTGTATTTCTATTTGTTTTTGCCCCGTAGCCCCCCCCCCCCTCCTTACTGCCCCACCTGGGGGCTGAATTTCTAAAATTCCAGAAATTGGTTTTTAGATATTTGTATTATCTATATTTTAAAGCAAAAATATTACGGATATCTGTTTTTTTGTTTGAGACCTAAGGATTTTGTGAAATCACGTTTTGCCCTCCTCCCCCCCCCTTGGGGCGCGAATTTTGTGAAATCGCTTCTTAGTGGATGCTTACGTTATAGAAAGAACATTGTCACAAAATTTCATGCTTCTAGGTCCAGGGGTTTGGTCTGGGCGATGATAAATCACCCCCTCTCTCACTCACTCACTCAGTCAGGAAGAACGATTTTATATATATAGATGATACACATTTAGAATACCGAGTTTGGAATTTTTGCTACTATTTGTTCTTGAGATATGCTGATAACACACACACAGACCAACCGCTAAAATCATGATTTCCGGATTCAGGGGACCTCAAAACGTATAAATATAACAAAAAAAAAAAAAATACTTTTTCTACCTTATGGGTAAGAGAAAGTAAAATGTTTATATTTTTTCGATATTATTTGCTGCAAAAAAATCGCATTGTAAAATTTATTTTTATTTCAAAATTAGGTGTTTGAAACTTATACAGGTTGTAATAAAGGATTAGGAGGGGGAGGGGGGAATAACTTTGCAATAGACAACGTAATCAATAGGCAAAATTTTATACTGAATTCAAATACAGTAACCGCCGCTTAATTAAATCATTGGTTAATAAAATCAGCCGCTTAATCTGATCAAATCGCCAGGACCGGAATCAAATCAATACAAACTACTCTTTAAAGCCGCCGCTTAATAAAATCAGCATCGCCGGTTAATAAACTCAAAAATATCTCCTCAGCAGCCAAAAATATCATTTATGCACACTAAAAATTTTTTTTACTTACATTGTGATTTTTTTTTTTTTTTTAAATAGGAAAAGAAATTAAAGCACAATAAACCCTCCGTTATCGCTCATTATTGTTGAAGATTGTACACTTGCAGAATAGTTACAAAATAACCCCCATAACTTATCTCCCTAACAATTTTCTAATTATTAAAAGGCAATTTCTAGTTATTATTTTGAAATTGCTATAATTCATGAGGTTTAAATGGAAAGATTTTAAATTTATAAGAAAAGCGTGATCTTCTGGTAAAGTAAGGATGCTTTTCCTCTAACGAAAGTGCACGGGAACTTAGAATGCGTTTAATTTTTTTATATCAACGAAACAATTAGTTAATTATCTACCAAAAATTAATTAATATTGTTTGCTAATTCCATCATTCGTTACCTTTTGAAGTTTCTTTCGAAATTCAGGGAAGTAATACTTTTTCCTTAAGGGCAGGAATGTTCGCCGGATATAAAAATCAGCCGCTTAACAAAATCACTTTGGCTCAGAACGAATGTGATTTTAATAAGCGGCGGGAACTGTATTCCTAACTCAAAACTCCATTTTTTTCGCAGCAATAATTAAAAAAAAAAAAAAAGATACTAAACTGGAAATTAACAGCAAAGCAAAACCCATCTTCTCCCGCCCCATGCCTTCCCGGATTACTATTTTAATGCGAGAGAAAAATTAAAAGAGGCTGCAATATTGTTCAGGGGGCATTTTTACTCTCGGAGTAAGTAACAGTTCCCTTTCCTTCTGAAATAAGAAATCGATAAATGTTTGAGTAAATGTTTGCTACAAAATCCAATTTCGTGTCAGGGGATAATAGCGCATTGTTTTGTATATTTTGTTTTGCAATACTTGTTACACAATGCCCTATAAATACAATCTTTCCGCTTCTACTACATTAATAAACCTCTACAAAATCCAGCATTCATACATAGAATAAAGCCAGAAACATTTTTTTAAAAATACCAGATCCGACATTCTAAGTTGTAATATTTAACTAGAGAGAAAGTTTAATAATTTAACTAAAATGTTTATTTTGAATACGAAACAAACGGATTATTTAGTAATCAACTGAACAATAAAATATAATAATAATTTAAAACAAAATATGATTTATTTATTTTAATAAATGAACTTGATGAATGAATTTTTGGATACTGGCGAATAGTCTTTTATGTTTGCACTTTAATTATACGTTAATTGCTTTTCCATTAAATTGCCGATATAAAAGGACGGCATGATAAATTTCAGTATTAATCGTTGTTTGAGTTTTATGAACTTCAAATTTTGTGCGTGAAATTTTTATCTTAACAAGGAATATATAATTAGAAAATTAAAAAAAAAAAAAAAGCACTGGCTTTATGTTATAGAAACTAATTTTGACTTTCAAGTACATTTTCCTCTTCATATTTGTCATAATTATATCTGTCGGAATGCTGCAAATTTATAGAAAAACAAATGTCTCTAATTTTGATTGTTTTAGTGACGGTTAATATATAACGTCACAAGTTTATAATTGTTATTTATTGTCCGAAACGATTATATAATTCATTTTTTTTTTTTTTTTTTAAGTTTTTCAAATTATAATAAAATGGATAAGATTATATGGCAGTTTTTGGCCATAAGTGGTTTAAACTTCGTAAATCACCATTTTGGGCCATACGGAAAATGTTGCCAAATATTTTTCGGGATACTTTTCTCATATGCACTTACTTACGCTGCATTGGTAAATTTTAGAACCTTAAGCTACAGTAATTTTACAGAGGGAATTACTTATGCCATATTGCCTGTGCTCTGTGTTCTAATGTGGCATTCTGCTTATTCTAGGAGAAAAAAAATTTCGAGAATTTTACTGAAAATTCGCATTTACAGAAAGAAATACAGCAATTTAAGGAAGTCGGGACCCTACATAAATATGTTTTTAATCATCATGTGTGTGTTGCCATTTATTACATGCATAGTTGTTCAAGTAACAGTGGATATGGAAAGAGAGTCATTCACTTTCTACACCTTTGGTTATCCTATACATAACAAATTTTGGAAAAGAGTTCTTCTGTTTAACGCGAACCTCATCTACTTTCTTTTCTGCACGGGTTGTCCGTCTTATTTAACTTTCTGTTTGAATATTCTGCTTTTCAGATGTTCTGAACTATTATCTAGTTATTGCACAAAGCTCCAGACCCATTTACGAACGAAGGCAAATGAGAACACAGACATTTTAAAATTGTTCTTTGAAATGATAAAACTCGTTAAAAGTATAAACCACGCTATACAGAATCTTTCATTCTTCATTGTTTTCTATAACTTAAACGGTATTTTCGCAACACTGCAAATAATGTCATACGCTAAACCGTATATGTTTACTATAAATTACATGGTTTCTGTAATCTTTTACGCCACATCATGTGTTCTGATGTTCATGTCGTATACAATTTGTTGTTCCATGATTCCTGTAAACCTTTTGAGAATAAGAGAAACTGTGCGAGAGTTTATAAATGAACGGGGATCTAGAGATTTAATCAGTACTGAAAATACATTTTATCTACACAGAATTGAAACTGAAGAGATTGTATATGTATCAGCGTGTGGACTGTTTAATCTAACGCGGAGCTTCATTTTGTCGGCATTCGGTAGTGTTTTGACATACGGGTTGTTGCTTTTAGGTCTAAAATTGTAGCACAATTTGCATGATAAGTGATTTCTTGATATCTCTTTCTGTAACATAAATGTATTGCCTTTTACATATTGATTTTCTAAAATTACACAGTGCTAATTAACCAACACTTATGTGTTAAAATGAGATTAGCATTGTTAATTAAGAATGTTTTTACATTAACAATTGTTTTTCTGTTCTGAGGTCTCTCTTTCTGTTTCGAATGTACTGATATCAGTATATCAATCTATACATGCTAATAAAATTTTTAATTTAATGTTTAGGGTCCTTGTCAGCCAAATACTCTCCTTTTCTCCCTCCCCATTTAATCCAATGGGATTTTTGTTACTTTGTAACTCAGGATATTTTGTGTCAAAAATTAAGTTTTTCGAATTCTATTTTTTCAGTACCACTCTTCGAACATGTCACTTTTTTTTTCATAGTGAGCATTCTTTTTTTAAAAATAAATTTAAATATTTTATTTCATGAAGTAAACTTAAGGGTCCAACTTTCAACCTAAAATAATAATAATAATAATAATAATAATAATCCAATTTATTAAAAAAAAAAAAAAAAAAAAAAAAAATCCTTACGAAGATAAAATGGGACATGTTCAAGGAGTGGAATTCAAAAAACAGAATTCTGAAAACTTTATTTTTGAAAGAAATATCCTGAAATGCAAAGCAACAGAAATCCCTTTGGGTTCCATGGGAAGGAGAAAGGAAGTCATCGGACAACCAAGGACCCTTAAAACACCATTTTGTCATCTCTGTACTGGTTGAAGTGAAATATGAATTATGCATTAAAATTAGATTTTGAATTTTATTTTATTTTATTTTATTAAGGATTTAAGGTAGGGGCTATAGTGATTGGCATGCTCCAGTAATTGACAGCTATCCCGAAATCTATAATAATAAAAGAAGATGTCTGTCTGTCTGTCTGTCTGTCTGTCTGTCTGTCTCTCTGTCTGTCTGTCTGTCTGTCTGAGCATCTATACGTTCAGCCCCTACTGAACGCAGGACTACAAAATTTGACATACGGGTGCTCAGAAGCCTGCCCGAGGGGATAGTCAAAACAGAATTTAAAAATTTTAATTAGTTGCGGAGATATTAATTAATATGTAGACCTATGTCTTAATCAAAAAGCGATCTCAACAGGCAGACGATTTTCTAAGCGGTCTCGATCGGAAACAAAACACATACGAGACAATTGTCTGTGATGTCTGTGATGAAAACGGAAATGGTTGTAATCAATTAAGATATCATGTGTTTTATACTGGGGGGAAAAATTGCAATTTTCAATTTTTTTCAAATTTTCATTCACGTTACATTTGAATTAATATTCGGCCTAGACAGCATATTATAAAGCTACTGTTCAATTTTCATGAAAATATATGAATAATTAAAAAAATGACATATTTATTGGAAAAAGGATTGTCTTCTTTTATTTTTTTGCAGTATTTGCAGTAGTCGAAATTTCGTAGTATGTAGTTTTAATGCCCGATAATACGATTATTAGAGAGGGCTTGAGGAACAGGGAAAAAAGGCAAAAAAAAAAAAAAAAAGAGTTGCAGCGTTTGAAATTGGTTGGCATATTAAGATTTTAAGGCAAGGTATTTGGTTTTCTTTTTTATCCCAGCTTCTAATTAAAATAATTTCATAAGTAATACATCATTTGAAAGCTTTGTTGATTTGGAATTGAACAGTAGATTACAGAAATTTCTACCGCCAGATGGCGCTGAAATATTTTAAAATTTCAATATTTCAAATTCTAATTATGATTATATAATTTTTAATACATCATTCGAAAAATATTTTAAAGTTCTTTTATATTATCGAAAGTATTATTCGAGATTTTACCCGATTTACACGTTTTAAGGTTTCCTTTTTAGGTTTTCTTTTGTATCTCAGCTACTAATTAAAATATTTTCATAAGTAATACATCATTTGAAAGCTTTGTTGATTTGGAATTGAACAATATATTACAGAAATTTCTACCGCCAGATGGCGCTGCTATATTTTAAAATTTCAATATTTCAAATTCCAATGAGCGAGGAAGGTGTTGTAAGTTCTAAAACGGGGATAAGGCGCCGCAGGCGCCACCGAGCGGGACTTAGCTAAAGTTTGAAATTTGAAATATCAGCGCCGAAGGCGCTACCGCACGGGAGTTTACTGCGATTTAGATAAGCTATTTTCACGATATATCAATAAGCTGTTATTAGACCTGATACGGGAAAAAGGCGCCGCAGGCGCCACCGAGCGGGGATTTCGTAAAGTCGGATTTTTCAGGGATCGCGAACCAGCTGGTCGCCGAAGGCGGCTAGTAATTAATAAATAAGAAAAATAATAAAATCACATATTTTACATAAAATAATTTTAACATTTTATGTCAAACTTTGGAGCATAGGGTGCTAATACGAGTGCGCACGGGAGTTTACTGCGATTTAGATAAGCTATTTTCACGATATATCAATAAGCTGTTATTAGACCTGATACGGGAAAAAGGCGCCGCAGGCGCCACCGAGCGGGGATTTCGTAAAGTCGGATTTTTCAGGGATCGCGAACCAGCTGGTCGCCGAAGGCGGCTAGTAATTAATAAATAAGAAAAATAATAAAATCACATATTTTACATAAAAGAATTTTAACATTTTATGTGAAACTTTGGAGCATAGGGTGCTAATAACTGGTAAAATGAATAACTAGCAGTGTCAAACACTGGAACATAGGGGACAATTACTGATAAAATGAAAAACTGGCAGTGTCAATTACTGGAATATTGAGTGGGTGCAAATAAAATTTCCTTTAAAAAAAAAAAAAAAAAAAAAAAATTATCAAATGTATTTATTTTAACACTAGCAGGCTTTGCCCGCTTCGCTGGACATTAAACTTAAATGAGTTGTCAAAATCCCATATCTTTATTAATAACCTAAGTTCTCGCTGTGATTGGTAGAGGTTTTCTCGTTCGCAAAGTGAGGAGTCTGGGTCTCCACTGTCTTCGGCACAATATACCCACTCCTTACTTCCCCTTCCTCAGCGGGTGAGTTCGAAGTTTTGTAAAATCCCACTAATGTACATAATGCGTACACTTAATCAATATCCGCACAATAATATTTGCCATTCTAAGATAATTCAAAGCGAATTCAAACGGAAAAACATGTTTTTACACATGTTTATTGGGAACAACTTCAGTATAACCCCACAACGGTATATGGCGATTTTTTTGTTGGCGATTATGGCTAAATCATAAATCTAAAAATCATATATGAAAAATGATAAAATCATAATCTAAATCATAAAACATAAAACCATAATCTAAATCATAAAACATAAAATCATAAATCCAAAATAAACAACATATTAGGCTTGGCTGCCATATTATATCGCAAACAGTCCAGAACGACATTGTCATCTTTCAAAACGGCGCCAAAGAAAAATCGCCAAATTCAGCTGTTGGGTTATACTGAAGTTATACCGTTTATTGCCTTCCGACTCCGAGAAGGGGGGGGGGATTTTGAATTTCGTAAAATCCAGTTACAATAAGTGCCGGATGCAAACAAACAATTTACGCACCAAATTTCGTGACCACAGAAGTCTTAAATAGAAAATATTACAAATAAATAAATACAAAAAGCACAGCTTTAGTATGGGACCCCTTTGGAGAATTTAAATATTTTAAGCCATTTTTGCGATGAACTGAATTGGCTATCTCAATTGTGCAATTAAAGATCTTGGCGAGAAACGTCCGAGCTACGTCGGTTCCGAATTTCAAATTTTGCCAGAGGGATCCAATACTAAAGCTGTTCCATACACAAAATAAATAAATAAATAAAATAAAATAAAATAATAAAATAAAATAAAAAATCTTTTCTGATATTTACAAAATAAAAATAAAAAATCTTAATAAAATCCAAATTATAATCATTTACAATTAATGGGAGAACATGAAAAAACCCTCATAAGGTACATAATAACAACAAAAAGTTTTGTTTTACTGCAGGAAAGAAAAGTACTGCTTAAATAAATAAAAATATTAAACTAATGCCAAATATCTCTATGAAAATAATTATCTACGTGCAAATTCCTCACAAAAAAAAAAAAAAAAAAAAAAATCACTAACTTTTGTAGGTATTTTTCTCTCTAATTTTTATTATTATTCACGTGAAAATAAAAATATTTCATTTTATTTCTCGAAAATAAAAATATATATAAATGCATATTTATAAATATAAAACCTTTTACCGAATCCGCGTTGAAAACGGAAAAAGGGTAAAATAAATTAGAAATATCAGACCTATATTTATAAATTTGGTACCAAATGAAAGGGGCAATTTTTATGAATCCAGGGGTGCAAACAGTTTTTCGATGCGACAATTAGATTTTTAAAAAATAACTAAAGTATGGAATTTAAGGGGCAACGAAAAAACGGATAAAGGGAAAAATAAATTAGAAATATCAGACCTATCGTTACAAATTCAGTACCAAATGAAAGAGGTGCTTTTTCTGAATCCTGGGGTGTAAGCAGTTTTTCGATACGACAATTAGATGTTTTAAAATTAACTAAAGTATGAAACTTAGATGGCAACACTTCATTTCAATCTTTTCATAATTTGTAGTGCGAATCACGCGAATACAAAAGTCTTTAACTTAAAAAATTATTTTTATATTTTATTTTTCCATTCAAAGCATTTTAGTGAAAAAATATTTATGGCGCATGCGCAGGCGTTTTTTACCCACAATTTAAACGCTAATCATAATTTTAAAAATTTCTATAGATATAATTTCAAGTTGGGTGAAGACCTAAGTTTCTGCCAAGCGCCGTTGAATTCCGTCCAGCCGTTCTCGAGTGATGCCCGGACAAACGTGTTTTAGTCTTTTACCCCCTAGCGGGGGAACGGGGATGGAATTTTTGAAAAGTTGATAGATATAAGTTGATAGGTTTTCTCGCACGCAAAGTGAGGAGTCTGGGTCTCCACTGTCTTCGGCACAACTTACCCACTCCTTACTTCCCCTTCCTCAGCGGGTGAGTTCGAAGTTTTGCAAAATCACACAAATGTACATAATGCGTACACTTAATCAATATCCAGTCTGGGTACATAATAACAACAAAAAATTTTGTTTTACTGCAGGAAAGAAAAGTACTGCTTAATTAAATAAAAATAATAAACTAATGCCAAATATCTCTATGAAAATACTTATCTACGTGCAAATTCCTCATAAAAAAAAAAAATCACCAACTTTTGTAGGTATTTTCCTCTCTAATTTTTATTATTATTCACGTGCAATTAAAAATATTTCATTTTATTTCTCGAAAATAAAAAATATATATAAATGCATATTTATAAATATAAAACCTTTTACCGAATCCGCGTTGAAAACGGAAAAAGGGTAAAATAAATTAGAAATATCAGACCTATATTTATAAATTTGATACCAAATGAAAGCGGGGATTTTTCTGAATCCAGGGATGCAAACAATTTTTCGATGCGACAATTAGATTTTTAAAAAATAACTAAAGTATGAAATTGAAGTGGCAACGCACAAACGGAAAAATGGGAAAATAAATTAGAAGTATCAGAACTATCGTTACAAATTCAGTACCAAATGAAAGAGGTAATTTTTCTGAATCCTGGGGTGTAAACAGTTTTTCGATACGACAATTAGATGTTTTAAAATTAACTAAAGTATGAAACTCAGATGGCAAAACTTCATTTCAATCTTTTCATAATTTGTAGTGTGAATCACGTGAATAAAAAAAGTCTTTATCTTAAAAATTTATTTTTGCATTTTATTTTTCCATTCAAAGCGTTTTAGTGAAAAAATATTTATGGCGCATGCGCAGGCGTTTTTTACCCACAATTTAAACACTAATCATAATTTTGAAAATTTCTATAGATATAATTTTAAGTTGGGTGAAGATCTAAGTTTCTGCCAAGTTGAATTCCGCCCAGCCGTTCTCGAGTGATGCCCGGACAAACGTGTTTTAGTCTTTTACCCCCAGGGGGGAACGGGGGGAAATTTCTGAAAAGTTGATAGATATAATTTTAAGTTGGGTGAAGACCTAAATTCCTGCCAAGCGCCGTTGAATTCCGCCCAGCCGTTCTCAATTGATGCCCGGACAAAAAAAGCGACATACGGACACGATGACACACACACACACACACACACACACACACACACACACACACACACAGGCAAAATTTTCTGAAGTCATTTTCGGCTTTCACGAGGTGTGAAACATGAAGATATCGCAAAATTTTTCGATTCCAACAAATTTACAGACAAAAGTCTGATTTATTAATATAGATATATGTGGTTCTGAATGTCTTTCATACCCTATGTACTAACTTAAGATTTCTAAAAATATTTTCTGATGACTAGAACATTAAAAACATCAGAGATTGCTCTAAAAATGTCAATCACTGGTGCACTTACCCTATATGATTACGATTTGTTTTATTTCTTTCTCTTATATTTAATATTGTTTGTATATCGATTCTCTCAGGCTAATATCATTGATAAAAATTTCACCGAATGCAAGGAAATATAGGTTGAAATGAAAGAGATCAATCATGTATTTGAATTAGATTCTAATTTTGTTTCAATTTTAAGATATTATTTAATCACATAATATTTATAATAATTCACTTCATTCTCTTCTTTTGAATTTAAAATTGTATATTGATTGTCTCACACTAATATCATTGATGAAATGTTAAAGAAACGCCACTCTTGCAAAGAAATAAAGGTTGGAATGAAAGAGATCAATTGTGCATTTGAATTAAATTCTAATTTTGTTTTATTTTTAAGAGGTTATGTTATTATAAATAATTTTTATTTCCTCAGATCTCTTAAACTTAAAAGTGCCTGTATTGCGACTGTCGCATGTTAATATCATTCGTAAAATGTTAATAAAGGATCACGTTAGCAATTCAGGACAGGTAGAAATGAAAGTCATTACGTATAATTTCCAGTGAGACTTTAACTAATTAAAATTTGCTGGTGCATTTTATTTATTTATTATTATTATTTTTTTTTTTTTCAAACTCCCCTTCTCCTTCTTGTAGTTATTGTGGTTTCTATATATGAACAAAGTTTTATATCTATCGATTACGTTGCCATTTGTAAACATATTTATTTTGTTGCAACCTGCATAAATTTCAACTGCACAATTTTGCAACAGATTCATTTTTTGCCTTAAATGATTTCGAAAACTTGTGAATGTTTCACTTTGTGATAACTTTTCTTATTTTTACGTACAGAAATTACGTAGTCCTCAAATTAATATAGTTTTATTTATTTTTATTATTTCGAAATTAGAATATAAATTCAACATATTAAATATGCATATGAATCAATAACTTATTGGTAAATAAGAATGTTTTGCCCACGAAACAAATATATTTCATCACATTTTTCCTGCGTTTTTTATTTTTATTTTTCTGTTTAATCCCATAAAAATGTTTTAACCATTTATCAATCTCTACATATTTTCTTCTGAAAATTGCCAAACTAATTTTAATAATCTGGTGTGTTACTCACACTACATTCTCTGACCCTGCATTTGAATAAAATAAAGAGAGATTGCAGATTAAGACGTGAAACCAATAAAGTAAGATAATAAAGTTCATTCTATATTAAAAGTAATCTAAATTAGGTTTACGGACAATTTTATTAGACATATAATTCTGTGTGAGGGGAGCTACCACCCCCCTCAACCCCCGTTTATTTTTAGTGCCTAAATTTATTAATAAATAAGTAAAATTCAAGACTGTTATTAATTTGCCTTGAAATTTGCCATTATTGATCAAATTTTCAGTGGCAACTACATACCAACTTCAAAATACCGCGTTGGGGACATAATCTCGCTGGACAAAATATAAATATCGCGTGGACTAAAGCTCCTTCGGACAAATATCTCGCGGGGACAAAATATAGCTAGGACAAAATTTCGTAGGGACAATATCTCGCCTCCCAACAGGACAAAATCTCGCCTTGATAAATGAATAGAGAGCAAAATAATGTGAATAATGATTGAGTTGGAACCGGAGAAAATGACACATTTTAGAGTATTTTTCTTTGAATAGTGTGGCAATTGTGAGTAATATTAAATAAAATTTCTTGACAAGACATATATACTTACCTCACTCAGAGCACTGACATACAGACAAACTCTTGAAAATGTTTTTTTTTTTTTTTCAATTTTTCTTAAAAGGTGTTAAATATTATGTTTATTACATTGAAAGGAACGTAATGTTATAATTTTTAATTCGGGTTTGTTAACGGTATTTAATTTTCATGTCAGTAGTGATGCAAAGTGTTTTTAAAGCGTATTTCAAAAGTTGAAAAGCAAATAATAATAATAATAATAATAATAATAATAATAATCCCGCAAAATTCAATATAGATAAAATAATAAAATTCCATTCTATGATATATAGGGTAAGTGCACCAGTGATTGACACTTTTAGAGCAATCTCTGACGTTTTTTAATGTTCTAGTCATCAGAAAATATTTTTAGAAATCTATTTTTAGTAGTATATATGGCTTGAAAGACATTCAGAACCACATATATGTTAAAATATATACAATTGATAACAATTTTTTTTTTTTTTTTTTTACGAATTTTTATTTGACGCCCACTCAATGTTCCAATAATTGACACTGCCAGTTTATCATTTTATCAGTAATTGGCCCCTATGTTCTAGTGTTTGACACTGCTAGTTATTCATTTTACCAGTTATTAGCACCCTATGTTCCAGTGTTTTACATAAAATGTTAAAATTCTTATATGGAAAATATATGATTTTATTATTTTTCTTCTTTATTAATTATTTCTGGATATATGTCAATTACTGGAGCATGCCAATCACTGGAGCACCTACCCTATATAATAATATGAAATTGTGAACTCTATTATGGGGCCCTGTGGCTTCCACCAGAGGTCACTCGTGACACATGTTAAATTTTTCAAATAGATTATTTTTTTACTTTCTCAATATGCATATGTATGGAAAGTAATGTAATCATGACAAACTTCGACTTTGATATTTTTATGCACCTATTCGTTTTGAAGTCCCCTGAAATAACTTTTTGCTGATTTCACGACGATGTATGTAAGTATTTTTGTGAGCGAACACGATAGCGTCAAAACACTTTATTCGAATGAGCTGAAAGTTGGTCAGTATGTTATAGATTACCGTAACACGAGTTATATGTATTTTGGGGGAAATCAGATATATAGAAATCTTGTATGATGGAAAGAATTAGAGGGACAATGGGATTTTAATTGCTAAATTAAGCAAACTTTCTAAAAATGTGATATTTCTAAAAATAAACAAGTGTAAAAGTAGCTTTTTATAATGAACCCTAACGCTAGCAACGAATTATTATTATTATTATTATTATTATTATCTTTTTTTTTTTTTTTTTTAAGTGAAAACTTCTTTAGGCGCGTTGAACACTTTTGGTGAACAAAAATCATGAAACTCGCGTCATCGTTAGCGAACGCTCTCCATTTGAAGTGAAAACTGAATACTTCTTTAGGCGCGTTGAGCACTTTTGGGTGAAAAAAAATCATGGAACTCGCGTCATCGTCAGTGAATGCTTTAAAATTCTGCAGGCGTTCGTTACCATGACAACCCATTCACCCCGTCTGGTCGGGAAGAAACATATTTTTTACCAATTGACATCACGTGGTTTTTCTACTAGGAATAAAAATTGCAAAATTCAAAATGCTTCAATTTTCTTCTAAATTCTTTCAAACTTTCCATTAACAGCACAGAGGATAGTTGCAGTTCAAATTTCATCGATTTTGAAAAAAAATTACATTTTAATTGGAAATTAAATTTTATTCTAATGCGCTTGATTTGAAAGCGTGTGGGTGTGTTAAGATATCACGAATTTTTTCGTGTGTGTAATATTTAAGTAGTAAGTTTTTTGTTATTTGATTTTGAAAAGTGTTAATACAGTGTAGAAATGAAAATTGTTTCTTGTAAAAAATGTTTGCATGTTTAATGCGAGTTGGATATGGATTTATGGTAAATTATCGCGTGATGTTTTATTTTCTGCTTTCTCGAATTTGTATTGGGCGTGATTATTTTAAATACAGACTTGTTTTATAAAATAAATACACATTGAAGTTAGGAAGTAATATTAGAGTTTTATATGTATTTTGTCAAATATAATTGACAATAATAATTGACAAATTATTTATGTTATAAAATAAATTATTGGATTTTACTTAATTTTTCCATTAATGATTTTTACTGAAAAGGAAGAAGTTTTATTACAATCTAAAAAAAAATATGGGTGTGGTATTGTAAAAATTTGTTTTTTGTCAAGTGTTTCCTTAAATATGAAAAATTCGATTAATAAATAAAAGTATATGTTCAAAATAATCATGCAATTATTTGAAATAAGCAAAATTTTGCAAAATAAAATTCATATTGATTTTTTTTTTTTTTTTTTTTTTTAAGTGAAATGGAAGAAGTGTTTTTTTTCCCACTAATTATTGATATATGAACTTAAATAGTTCGCATTGAAAAAGAAAAAAGTTTTATTTCATTCTAAAAAAGTCAAAAAGTGTTTGTTATTCTAAAAAGTCGTTTAAAAAAATCAATACGGGTGTGGTATCGTAAAAATTTGTCTTTGTTAAGTGTTTACGGGATTATTTAGACTGGACGCGGTTTATAAAATAAATATTTATCGTAACTTAGAGCCTATTTATTTATTTTAATTAAAAAGACAGAAGTATGTTTGTTATTTTATTCTATTAATAAATATATAGATTTTTTTCGTGTGTAACTAAATGTTTTTTATTGAAAAGAAAGGAAGAAAAAAGTTTTATTTCATTCTCAAAAATCAATATGGTTTCGATATTGTAAAAGTTCGCTTTTAAAATGAATATGGGCGTGGTTTTGTAAAAAATAATTTTTGTCAAGTGTTTCCGTAATTATTTAGATTGAATGCGGTTGATGAAATACATATTTATCGTAGATTTGCTCATACATATTGATTTTTTTTTTTTAATGAAATGACAGAAGTAGGTTTTGATTTTATTCTATTAATACATAGATTTTTTAGTGTGTAATTAAATAGTTCTCATTGAAAAGAAAGAAAAAAGTTATTTCCTTCTAAACAATAATATGGGTTGGGTATTGTAAAAACTCGTTTTTTTTTTTTTTTTTTTTTTTTTTTTTTTTTTTTCAAGTGTTAGCTTAAACATGAAACATTCGATTAATTCATGGAAAAATATATATTTAAAATAATAATGCGATTATTTGAAATAAAGAAATTTGACAAAATCACGTACATATTGATAAATTTAGATAAAATTAAATGGAGTTTGATTTTTACTTTTGTTTTTATAACCAATATATAGATACTTACATGCATAATTAAAAAATTGTCAGTGAAAAGAAAAGAAAAAAAAGAAGAAGTTTTTATTTCCTTAAAAAAAGACAAAATTAATAGTGGTGTGGATTTGAAAAAAAATTCTTTTTTGTCAAGTGATTACGTGAATATTTTAGATTGGACGCAATTTATAAAAAAGAAATATATTATCGTAAGTTAGCGTATACATATTGATTTTTTAAAATGAAACGAAAGAAGTAGTGTTTTTTTATTCTAGTAATTAATATATAGATTTTTACGTATGTAATTAAATAATTTTCATTGAAAAGGAATTAGAAGTTTTATTTCATTCTAAAAAACTAATACGGATTCGTTATTGTAAGAATTCGTTTTTTTTTTTTTTTAATCAATATGGGTGTGGAATTGTAAAAAATTAATTTTTGTTAAGTTTTTCCACGATTATTCAGATTGGATGCGGTTTATAAAATAAATATTTATCTCAAATTAGCGTAAACCATATTGATTTTTTTAAATGAAAAGAAAGAATTAGGTTTTTAGATTTATTCTAATGGATAACATATAGATTTTTATATCTGTAATTAAATCGTTTTCATTGAAAGGGAAAAAAAAAAAAAAGTTTAACATCATTCTAAAATATTAAAACGGGTTTGGTATTTTAGAAATTCGATTTTTTAAAGTGTTTTTCTAAACACGAAAAATTCGATTAATGCTTAAAATATATGTGTTTGAAATAATCATGCGATTATTTGACATAACCAAATTTTACAAAATTACTTTCATATTGATTATTTTAAATGAAATGAAAGAAGTAGGTTATTCTTACTTCTATTTTAAGAATTAATATTTATTTTTTTACATGCGCAAATAAATAGTTCTTATTCAAATAAATAATATTATAGTTTTAAAAAATTAAAGAACACGCTTTTATAGAAATGTGAACTAAAAAGCACAAAATATCTTAGTTTTAAAATGCAGGGAAAGAGAAAATCGTGTGAGTGACACACCATAATATTACATACATTTAAATCTTTAATTAAAATAATGTAGAATTAAACAGAAACCATTTTTAAAAAATCTCCCCTGACTGGGCTCGAACGCTAGACCATTAGGTTCGTAGCGCGGAGCTTTACCTCACAGCCACAGCGTTCACGGAGGGAAAGTCTTTTTTTTTTACAATATAGATTTTTTGTTTGTTCCCAGCGGTTACAAACACATATTTATACATACAAACATACATACAGGTGAAGCTAATAAAAGCGTGTTAAAAAGAAGTTTTTATTTCATTACAAAAAAAAAAAAATTAATACGGTTGTAGTATTGTAAAAAAACAATTCGGAAAAAGACATAAAAAAATATTGTTTAAAAAAATGTTAAATAAATCTTATACTTGACAACCATCTCATTAATAACCGTACAATTGTTAACGCCCCCTGAAAAAACGCCCCTTTTCTCACACCACTATATTTTTAGTGTTATTCTCTCCAAATATTGTTACGATTAAACAAGAAAAAAATTATTGGTGTGAAAAAAAAAGGCGGGTACTAAAAATTGTACGGTTCATAATGAGATGGTTGGCAAGTATGCTATCTGGGTTTTGCAAACGTGAAAGTTTTGTTAGACACGAAATATTGTGTGTTTTGTAGAAACCGCAGCGGGTTGGTGTACTGGAAAATTTTAATTGTAAAATTTAGCGACTAGAGTAAAATGGTTAAAAATCCGTTTTGTGTTTATTGCGCTTTTGAAGCGTTATCGTGTAATGTAAGCGAGACATTGTCGAACACATCGAGTACATAAAGTTTTGCCGTGGGAATGCACGAAGCGGTTAGTTATACTGTAATCGTAATTGGTGAAGAAGAAGAATTTTTTTTTTTTTTCACGAACATTATCGCGGGTTAGTCGCGGTAAAACATTTTTTGGTTACATTAAAAGGAGATAGTAGCACAAAAAAAAAAGGCCATAACATTATTTGCAATAATTCAAAAAATAACTAATTTTAAAGATTTTAACAGGTGTTAAAAAAGGTTTTATCTTTCTATTGCCGCTATTGGAATTTTTTATTAAAAATATTTTTCATAAAAATGTTAGAGTGAATTTTTTATCGATGTATAATCTTGCGCGCGCATCTCCATGATGTTTAGCCAGAATTTAATGAAAGTTTAACCTCTACATGAGATATAAATATATGAAATGCCAAACAATTAGCTTTTTGATATATATATATATATTTTTTTTTTAAAGCATAATTTCGCCAAAAATAGTAACGATTTTCTTGAAAATTGTTACATAAATCAATTTTAGATATACTTTCTCATGTATTACGTGGTTATTATAGGAAACTTAACAGTCACCCTGCTTAGGTAGGTGAATTTTAGATCTCGAAAATGGACTCTTCCCAGTTTCGTCTGCTCAGTCATGTGATAGAGGAAAACGAATAATCGAATTCTGAGAATCGAATTCAATCGAATATTGTTCTTAAGAACAAAAATGTTAATAATTTAATATAAAATAAAATAAATTGTGAATTTATAAACAGTAGAAAAGTTGTATTTGTAAATTTAATAATTTTTTTAAAAACACTTTATGTGTTTATATATTTTCAACTGTAAGAATCGATTTTTGTATGTTCTAGTGTAACTGTTACATTAACTGATCTAGCAATAAATAATAGCTTGTTCTTGTGGAATGTTTATGGATTATAATTTGAAATTTTAAAATGTTTTCATTTAATTTAATTGCATAAAGGTGTTACAACAAGTTAATTAACTTAGTTACCAGTCTAAATGGATTTACACCGTACGATATTGCACTGTCAATTATTTAAGTGCCAAAAATCAGAGTATTTAACATGTTCTTCATGAACATCAATAACAAATATAAACTAAATGATGATTGTAAATGTACACAGCAAACAAAAGATGATGAATAATGATATAAAATGGATTAAAAATGATGAAGTATTAAAGAATAACACAGATTAAATACGACTGATCAAAAATAAGAATAGAAAATACGTTATTTTAGCAATCGCTATACATATACAAGAGTTCGTCTGTTATTTGTTTTTCATCTTTCATCTATCATGTGACCTCTGACGTCAGGTGGGAAGAGCCCATTGGTGTTTAAAAAACTAACTCCACCATTATTTTTCTTATTTTCTAACTTGCTAGGTAAACATTGTTTTGCATGTCTTCTCATGTGTATTAAGTTTCTCATACCAGAAAAGTTTCAGGTGCCTACTTTGTTAGGCCAATTTTATTTCTTCTGATCATATTATTAAAAAAAAAAAAAAAAAATAGTATGTTGACTACATGACTTTCTTCTATATTTTTCTATACAAATTCACTCAGGAAAAATAATTTATTAAAATTATTATTTAAAAAAATTATCTTCCATCATAATGCAGACGATTTCCGTATTAGAGAAGTAGTATAACACTAAATGTCCAAAAAAAGTCAATTTTATTCTCAATATTACATTAAAAAGAAAAAAAAAAGTGTTAAAAATGAAAAAAAATCGATAACTTTATTTTAAATTATCGCATATCAGTGGTTTTCGTTTTAAAGATATTGGCGAGCTCTTTTGAAAGATACCCATCATGAAAATTAACTTCCCTCCCCTAGGGGGAGGCGAGGCTCCTAAATACACAAATTTTTCCCAGTTGACTATCTCTATTACAAATAATTATTTTAAATTTCATAATGATTATTAAAAAATAATTCTCTTTATGTACATTTATACAAAATTTTGTCCTATACCACCGTGTTAAAACTGGGTGGTGACAATCAGGGAAATCATGGAAAAATCAGGGTAATTTATCAATCTGGAAATATCAGGGAAAAATCAGGGAATTTTGTAAATGCACCCAAAAATCATGGAAATTTTCATTTTTGCCCAGCAAGTATGACTGTAAGATCGCCAAACAGATGTTATCTTGACCATGATTGCACAGGATTGGCTGCTTTCTAGTTGAATCTCACCAAGTTAACATTAAAATGAAAAATTCGTGCACTATGAGGAATAATTTTATGTCTTGATGTTAATATGTTGTGCAATTAAAATGAGTCATATTTTTATAATTTTGCTAATTTCTCCAGAATTTTGAATTTTTCATTTTATTTTCCTTTTTAAGTGAATAAAGAAAGAAGACTGAGATATTTTTGCCCGTCAGTATAGATTTTGAATTGCAGTGGTTTAGCGAGCATGTTACACAAGAGCGTGATATACACAAAATTATGGAATGTATACAATAGATAACAGAAATCATGGAAAATTGTCAGAATTAGTCAGGGAAATCATGGAAAAATCAGGAAAAATGTTCTCTGAATGTCTGTAGCCACCCTGTAAAAATTTAGAAAAAGCGGGATGGCAACGCAGGCTGTTGGATAATTTTTACCAAAAGTTGATAGGCACTAATTTATGTCAATGTGTAACTATATACCAGTTTGTATGAAATTCTGTGCAGTAGTACCTGAGATACAGTTGCCACAAAAATTTGTCACACACACAGACAGACATTATCTAAAAATGGTCAAATCGTGTTCTACAGCTCACAAAACGTGTAAATCCATAAAAAACCGGAGGTCGAAAATTTTTACGAATCCAATACTTTCTTCTATTGAATATAGAATAAAGTAAAAAATGCATATAATACGTGTAATAGTAGGTAAAGGAAGTCGTGTGGTTGTTTCACACCAGATTTTTCCCCTAAAATAATGGAACTTTTTAGCAAAATTATTTTTTGACGCTTTAGCTAAGGGGTATTTTTTCCAAGTGCACAATTTTTTTTAGATTCGTCTGATGTATCATTTGCATGCAATCCTTTTTGCAATAAGGTTTATATCGACATAAATTAATTATAACATCTTCAATAAATAATAAAATAAGTGAATAAAATAAATATAAATTAATTAAAATGTACAATTATTCCAACAGATTCAATAAAAAGGTCCCTATGAACGCACTTATCCACAGTTAATCCTAAAGGTATCCTTTCATGCACATTACATCCTAAAGATGTCTTATAAATGTCCTGGAAAGAAGATGTGTTTGTAGGGATAAAACTTTTTTTTAACGTTTGCTAAAAATTACAAGTCTTAAAAGGAATTATTATTCAAGTTATTATAAAAAAAAGTCATGATCCTATTTTACTGATATTTCCACCGTTCAAAAAATGTACCTGACCTTTAAATAATAAATTATATATCTTACCGAAAGTGCACTTGATAGTAAAAAGTCTTGAAGAGAAAACCAGTGACGGTTTCTGGAATCCACCTTACAAATACATTTTTACCAAAGTATTATTTAGTGAACAAATCAGTCAATTGAACATGGTAAAAGGAAAAAGGAAGTCTCACTTATTTTCCGACTTCATCATTTAAACATAATCATCATTAAATTAATTAAAAAAGGGAGCATTGCATTGCGACAGACGTCGTAAAATAACACTTAGAAGAATACTGTGTTTCAAAGACGCACTGTAATAATTAAGTATTATCACACGACGAAAGATCATAAAAATAATAGGAAAAGTTCTAGTCGTTTAAGGATAACATTTATATTTCTCGGAAATCGGTTTTGATTAATGTAGCAGCTTTCTCAGTATTAAAATAAACACATTCCTTTCTATAGCTATCCCCTAATAATTCCAGAAACCTCACTGAAGCATCCCTGTTGATAAAACAATAGGGTGAAACATTCACACGATATTCACTTACCCCTCATTTGAATATTATAAAGACAGATTACTTATAACAAGTACCGTATAGAAATGCACTTTAAAACAAATGAAAACAGTTTTAGAAACAGATTTATTTAACATATATTTCTGTGTGAGGTAAACTGGCACCCCCTACAACTCACAGTTAAACTTAGTGCCTAAATTCATAAAATAATAATAATAATAATAATAAATAAATAAATAAATATGGTTTTTATTAAACTTAAAAATTTATCAAATTATTCAGACGCATTTCACCCACATTCCACATTGCAACTCCCCAATCGTGGTCAAACTTGTCAAGTGGCAACCTCATATTATCTTCAAAATACCTTATATGAATTTCTTGCAATTATTTGTTTTTAAGTTAGATTTATAACAGTCATACGCACAGACCAACCGGTAAAAACTTAATTTTTCATATTCAGTGCACCTCAAAACGCGAAAATATAGCAAAAACTGAGCATTGAAATTTAGGATCCAAACCATTACTTTGTTTATCATATGGATATAATATAAAAAAGTATGTTGTGGCTACCACAAGACTTTCTGCTATATTTTCCTGTACAAATTCACTCAGTAACAATATTTAAAAAGAGAACTACGATTTTTTTCAGTTTTTTTTTTTTTTTTTTTTTTTTTGTTAAAGGTAAAAAAAAAAAGTCGATAACTCTGTTTTAAATTATCACAGATTTTTAGTTCAACCATTCGTTTTAAAGGTATAGACGAGACCTTTCGAAAGATACTCATCTTGAAAATTTAACCCCCCCCCTCCCCCGGGTGGAAGCGATACCCCACATGCACAAAATTTTTTTCCTAATTAACTACTACTATTATCAATAATTCATATTCATTTTACAATCACAGGTTAAGAATAACTCTCATTATGTACATTTATACGAAATTCTGTCCTATACTGCCATGTTAAAAATTTAGAAAAAATACGATCACTGCGCCACCTGTTGAGCGATTGATCCCCAAATCTAATTAGCACCAGTTTATGTCAGGGGTCAATTAAATACCAAATTTGATTAAATTTCGTAAAAAAAAAAAAAAAAAAAATACGATTTCTTTTCTTTTTTTTTTTTTTTTTTTTTGTTAAAAGTAAAAAAAAAATCGATAACTTTGTTTTAAATTATCACAGCTTTATAGTTCAAGCATTCGTTTTAAAGGTATTGACGAGACCTTTCGAAAGATACCCATCTTGAAAATTTACTCCCCTCGAGGGGGGACTTACCCCCAAGGGGGGGGGGGCGATGCTCCTACACATACAAAATTTTTTTCCCAGTTCACTATCTCTATTATAAATAATTCTTGTAAATTTCATAATGATTACTAAAAAATAATTCTCTTTATGCACATTTATACAAAATTTTGGCCTATATCACCATGTTAAAAATTTAGAAAAGCAGGATGGCAACGCAACCTGTAAAACAATTTTTACCAAAAGTTGATAGGCAGTAATTTATGTCAAGGTGCAACTACATACCAATTTGTATGAAATTCTGTGCAGTAGTTCCTGAGATACAGTTGCCACAAAATTTTTTGTCACATACACACAGACAGACACACATTTTCTAAAAATGGTCAAATCGTGTTCTACAGCTCTCAAAACGTGTAAATCCATCAAAAACCCGAGGTCGAAAATTTTTACGAATCCAATACTTTCTTCTATTGATACAGAAGAAAGTAAAAAGTAATTATCATTCTTAAGCAATTTTCCTGGATTTGATAAAATTGAGTGAAGCCCTTACATAAATTACATCCATATAGAGAAGAGAATATTCACTTAATTTTGGGGTAATCTTGCATATTTTCTGTAAATTATAATTTTGCTCACTATAAAAAACACATAACTTCAAATCCTCTTCCAGCAATATCCAAGTATAATCATAATATCAGTACAAAAAACCCTTAGCGGCTTAAAAGTTTGTGACGCCGCTACTTTGTGGCTATAAGAATTTGAAATATGAGTCTTAAAAATAATGATATTAAATTTTAAGTGACGCTTTGCAATTAGTTAAAATATACATAGATTTTCTTATTTGATCATTCACTTTTATCCTTTATTTATATTTATAATGCAAACGTAATATTTTAATTTGAAGATCAGACAGATATATAAAATACACTCACTGATGCTTTTTCATTCGCATTTCAAATTCAAAATAACAGTTTTAAAAGGAATGATATAAAAATTCCAGTGGCGCCTCGGTGTTATTTTAAAAGATTTGTTTTTAGATTCCATTAAAATTTCTTTTGTTTTGTCTAATAAAGTATATTTACACATTTAAACAGTGCTTTTAATTTTCAAATATACTGTCAAATAATTATACTTTCACAGAGTTAGCATTATAAAGTAAAATTATTTATTTCAATAAATTGATTTATCTTTTGCATCATGCTATCCAAAACATAGTATCATAGTGTCCAACTAAGTGAAAATTTGCTCAAAGAGGTAGTGTGACGTAAAGAAAACATTTACACAAATTTTACTGCAGTTTGGATAGCGTGACGCAAAAGATAAATCAATTTATTGAAATAAATAATTTTACTTTATAATGCTAACTCAGTGAAAGTATAATTATTTGACAGTATATTTGAAAATTAAAAGCACTGTTTAAATGTGTAAATATACTTTATTAGAAAAAACAAAAGTAATTTTAATGGAATCTAAAAACAAATCTTTTAAAATAACACCGAGGCGCCACTGGAATTTTTATATCATTCCTTTTAAAACTGTTATTTTGAATTTGAAATGCGAATGAAAAAGCATCAGTGAGTGTATTTTATATATCTGTCTGATCTTCAAGTTAAAATATTACGTTTGCATTATAAATATAAATAAAGGATAAAAGTGAATGATCAAATAAGAAAATCTATGTATATTTTAACTAATTGCAAAGCGTCACTTAAAATTTAATATCATTATTTTTAAGACTCATATTTCAAATTCTTATAGCCACAAAGTAGCGGCGTCACAAACTTTTAAGCCGCTAAGGGTTTTTTGTACTGATATCATTACTTTTTAGTGGTTTTTAATCAAAAAATTAAAACAAGTCCTTCTGGCTTCTAGGAAGGGTAAACTAATTTAATTTTTCTTATGAAGTTGTCACCATTTTTTTTTTCAAAATGGCAGCTACAATTTATTAATGGACTTAGTGGATTTATAAATGAAGGCTATGTATATATGGAGTTTTAAGCAAATCGGTTCATAAAACCTTTCTAATGTAAATTTGAAATTTTCAATGTGCTGGCACAGGGAAACAAGAGGGTGGATTAAGTTGGCAAATAAACATATCAAACACATTTCTGAGATAAATCTACACTACAAATTTAGTGTGAATTAATTCAGTATTTCAAACGTTATCATACTGACAAATTTTCAAGTAGCCTGCCACTTGAAAACAAAATGGAGAAGCTTCGCACTAGAAAAATTTATTGACTGGGATTCTCAAACTCTTTAAAAAAAAAAAAAAAAAGAAAGAAAGAAAGAAAAATAAGTGAAAATTTTCAAATTTAAGTTAGAATTACGTAATTTACATTTTGCAAATTTCTTTTTAGAGAATTACAAATTAAACAATTAAAAAAAAAAAAAAAAAAAAAAAAAAAAATCAAGTAAATGTTAAAAATAGAACTTTATATATTTTCTTTCCCCTTTTGAGGCTAAGTATACTGCTCCAATATTCACAATTTAAATTTTCATCAAAAGTGCAGGTAAAAATTACTTCCTATACATTTTCATATAAAACGGTTGGGGGAAAAAATAGACAAAATATAAATTAAGCTTTACATTTCTATAATTTTAAAAATAAGATAAAATACCCTGGAGAAAAATTTCATGGAAAATATAAGTTAAGCTTTAAAAAAAAAAAAAAAAAAAAAAAAAAAATGAAATTTCTGCGTAAAAATACTATTTTATAAATATATTTACAACTACAATAAACAAAAAACCTTCCTTTAATTTTAAATAATTATTTCTACGTGTTTCGAAGCAATTAAAAGTTTTTTCTTTCTTCCTTTTTTTTAAGAAAAATAAATTAAATGTAGTGGCGCCATCTAGTAGTTTATATTCAAATCATATACATACAGATTTAACTTTTTTATTTAATTTTTTTTTTGTTTGTTTTTCGTTAAAAAAAAACTTGTTTAGAAACAGGTAGAAATAGTTATTTAAAATTAAAGGCGGAATTTTTGTTTACTGTAATTGTAAATATATTTATGAAATAGAATTTTTCATGCATAAATTAATTAATTAAAAAAAGAAAAGAAAGAATAATTTTTTTAATAAATTATTATGGGTTTCAAAGTAAAGATTTTATTTATTTATTTTGACGTGTTTTTAATAATTGCTATTTGACACATTTTTCATGAATTTTAATAAATTTCATGAAAAATGAATTTTATTAAAACACTGTTTAAACACTGTTTATTAAAACACTGTTTTTTCTAATAAACAGTGTTTCATCCCCTAGTCATTATTGCTTTCCATAATAATAAAAAAAAATTGATTATGTTAATATTTAAAATATGTATCATTTTAAAGTCTGAAAAATAAATAAATGAATAAACTCTAACTGTATTTTCAAAAGAGATTTTTAATTTTTAAAAAGAAATATATATATATATATATATATATATGTATGTATTTACGAAAGAGTATGTTTTAAATAAAAACGATAGATGGCGCCAAAACTCTATTTGCTGTTTTTTTTTTTTTTTTTTTTTCATTCCCGGCGCGTAAGGATACATGAATAGGAATCGCAAATCATTGAGTTATTATAAAATCGATGTTCATGAATGATTAAAATTTTTTTCAATTAAAAAAATTGTGAATTCATCATTAATATGATAAAATGGAACATCTAAAATTACAACACTTCCTTATTTAAAATATTATCTAAATATTTTTTTGACTAAATATGAAATTTTAAAATCAAAAATATTTTTTTCATAACACAAGAGAAAATATATTTAAGTGAATTTGACTTAGTATATATACAATAAATATTTTAAACAAGTACTTTTGCGTTAAAAAAAAAAATTCTAAATAATTCATTGGCTGCATTCAAGTCAGTCAACAAACCAACCCACATACCTTACAAGTAATAACCGCATAACAGCGTTTTCACCCGAAGAAACACATGTAATTGGCGGAGTAATATAGTTCCATATTTAAAGCGATTTATATAAAAAACAAGAGTTTTCCTGAAAAAAACGAAAACGTTACTAGATTCAGAAAGATTCTATTAACAGCATATATTAATTATATGAAAATCCTTCGAGCCGTTTTAGAGATATTTTTCATTACATCCTTACATCGTTACACCACACATTTTCCCTTTTTGGCTTTAAATTGAGATTCAGATCTCAAAACATACTGCATGTAGAAATGTAAAATTTTCATGATAGATTAAGACCGAAGATAAAAGACTATTTTGAAAAGATGAGAACAAAATATGGCATATTTGCTGAGATATTAAGTGTCGGCTTTTACAAATCTCTTTGATGTCAAACTAGCCGTATATATGAGTTCGCAGCGTCCCGTTTGTCCCTCCGCTTGCGTCACTCAAAAAACTGCCGGTTTTCATGATATCTAAAATCGTTTATGTAGCCCTATAAACCAATGATGAATGATATAACCCCATAATTTTCATGCCATATCCCATATTAAATATGCTTTTGTGCATATAAAAATTATATGTTCATTTAATTTTGTTTAAGGCTGATGTCTAAAGGTGTAAATAAAATCGTACCTCCCAGAAATTTCTTCTATAGATGTATTGTATTTAAATTTACGGTACAACTTGCAGCTTGGTACACAACCCTATTTGGCGATTTTCTTTTGGCGCCTTTTTGAACTATAACGATGTAGTTCTAAATTCTTTTCAACATGATATGGCAATCTGTTTGCTGTGTATTTTTTATTACCATGGCAACTAGCATTCCAATTATTTATAAAGATAACTTGATCGACATTTTAATATTCAGTATTCTATTCCATTTTTGCTATTTTATTTAAAGAAAGATAGGTCTATTTTCGGAAAAGAAGGTGAATGTACTAGAATTTTTTTGAGTGAATTGTTTAGAGTGAGAGAAATGTTTTCGGAATTTTTGAAAAAAATCTAATTTATATAATCGTAATTTCCCGGCAACTGTAGAATATTTAAAGGGTGTAAATCAACAAGATATATAAATTAGAGTGCTGATTCAATGAATGAAGGATTAGCTTTCCGTGGTTCAAGATAAATCACGTGACATGCTCCAATAGGTTGCTGTGTTTGGCCCTTTATCGCTATTTTGGCATTTAAAATATCAGTTCGACAAATTATCATTATTATTAGGTAACATGACACTCCTATGACCGAAATCAATTGTTTTTAAAATAATTTTACACATATTTCACATTTTAATAAATAATAAAATACCTTTTTTTTCATCGTTTCCCAATAAAGTTTAAAAGTGTTAAAAGAAAATTTAAACTTTTAAAGAGCTAAATTTAACAACAAATAATAATTTTTCAATTATTTTTAAGGATTTTGTCGGTTAAAGTTCAACTACACGAAATAAAAAAGAAGTAAAATCAAAATCAAAAGAATTTAGAACAAAAGAATATTAAACTGCATAAGTAAACAAAAACATTTCGGTTATGACTTATGCGAAGAACAATCTCCAAACCGTTGCCATAGAAATTTACTGAAAATAAGCTGTTACCAAGGGAACCACCGAATACGCAGGTGCAAGGAGAGCATGTCACATGACTCATCTTGGACCTTCTCAAGGGTTACCATTTATCACTCTACTTTATATATCCCGTTGGTGTAAATGTATGGAAAGCATATATATATATATATATATTTACGCATATTGATAATACTTCATGCAGTTAGTTTTTTTTTTTTTCATGAAAAGGGAGGTAAGTTAACTTTATATATTTGTTTTATTAATATTAAAAATAGGCTTAATTTATTTGTGTACATTACAAAACTGACGCAATTTTGAAAAACGCGTTTTCGCTTTGATTACATTTAGAATCCATGGCAACCATTTCCGAAAATCACATTTCGCCGTAATCACAAAAAAAAAAAAAAAAAAAAAAAAAAAAATCGCCTAATAAAGTTCTGGACTAACCTGCAAGTTGTTCCAAATTTACTTTAATGTTCCTAAATATGAACCATTTGTCCGATTTCGATAAAAAGTTTCAAGCAGTATCCCCGTATGATACAGATTTAGAATATCGAATTTGGATATCCTGCTGTTATTTGCTCTTAAGTTATGCTGATAACAGTCCCCCCCCTCTCTCTCTCTCTCACACACACTCACATACAGACCAACCGCTAAACCTATTTTTCGGATCAGTGGGGACTCAAAACCTGTAAATATAACAAAAGTTCAATTTTGAATATTGTATCTAAAAACAATAATTTTTCTAACATTATACGGGTAAGGGCAGGTAAAAATATTCGATACCTGTGTGTATGTCTGAATGTATTTACGAAAATCGAATGTATTTACGAATGTATTGACTTGGAAATAAACAAGATATTTATCAATCACAACCAAATGAGCTGTATTGTTTTGGTCTCCAGAACACTTCTAGGGGTGAGTATCAGAGTTAAGAGTTAGAGGACCACAAGGCTGTAGCCAGGATTTTTTTTCGGGGGAGGGGGAGCACATTTCTAACACAAGGTCTCCGAAAAATAATGATGTAATAGTGAACACACACACAAAGAAAAGCGCATACGCACACACAAATAGGGCCTGATTAACTTCATGTGAGGCCCGGGACACACATACGTTCATGGCCCAGCCTCCCCCTTGCACTGTGCACCAGTCAGCACAGGTACATATATACCTATTTATGGGACTAACATGGCAGAATTTGCTTGTTATAATACCAATGTTTGCCATTTTTAGGGCATAAAAGGAAAAATGGCATTTTAAGGGCCAGCTTTATGACCCCCTGTTAATGAGTTCACATGCCCCACATGCCCCTGTGTTAATCAGGCCGTATACACAAATCTTTCTTCTATATTTTCGTATACAAATTCCCTCTGTACAAATAACTTTGTTAAAACTTTTATTTATTAAAATTAATTTCCATAATGAACCCAAAGAAAGAAAATTTTATGTTCACAAACGATATCTTAAAAAAAAGCTCCTTTTTACTTTCTCTTACCCATAAGGTAGAGGAAGTATTGTTTTTGAGTCAAATTTTCGAAAGTGAGTTTTTGTTATATTTACACGTTTTGAGGCACCCTGAATTCAAAAATCATATTTTTTAGCCGTTTGTCTGTATGTGTGTGTGTCTGTCTGTCTGTTATCATAATAACTCAAAAACAAATAACAGTAGAAAATCCAAACTTGGTATTCTAAATGTGTATTATATAGGGCTGCTACACTAAGCTTTTCGGTGAGATGAAGCAAATGGTTCGTGTACAGGGACACCCAAGAGAATTTAAATATATTACGTCTATCGGGGAAATTACAGGTAAGTAGAGTTTAACATCTATAGACTGCACTAAACCAAATGAAATGAATACGTATTTTTTATATGCGTAAAAACATGTCTCATGTAGAATATGGTATGGAAATTATTCACTGCCCGTTTACAGGGCTAAGGGCTACACAAAAAAAAAAACTAGATTATAGTGCGACAATATTTGAAAATTGATTGAAGTGTATTTCATGTTGTGCCGTGAATTATTACTATAGGATTATATTTAGGTGCACCATGTGATCTGTATATATTCTTCAAAAGATATACAGATATATTTAAGCCATAACAAGGCCAATATTTAAGCCATAACAATCTTTTTTATTGTTAGTGGAAGTGCTTTATTATGAAATTTTAGTCCAGGAAAGCTGCTCAGGAATGGAAACGAATTCCTCATACACATTTGGTAAATAATGTATGTTTTTAAGCTAAATACTCATCGCTTATGTGTTAAATATTTTCACATTTTGAGGCTTCCTGATTACCGAAGTCAAGATTTTTAACGTTTGATCTTTGTCTGTGTCTGTTAGAGTAACTTGAAAACAAATAATTTCAAAAGATCTAAATGTTGTATTTTGAAGTTAATATAAGTTTGTTGTTGGAAAAGTTTGATCAAGATTGATCAGTTTCAAGGAATGTTGCGTGTGAAATTTGTCTGAATAATTTTAAGTGAACTTTTAATTTTAATAACAGATTTAAATTCTATATAAACTAGTTAATACCCGTCAAAATTTGACGGATGATGTGCAACTGATAAAAGTTAACTTTTAAAGAACAATAAACTCTGACAATTTCTTAATTTTAAGAGATTTTTTTTCTTCTTCTTTTAAGAAATGGAAAAAAACACAGGTGGCGCCACATCCTGTGTAAAGAAATTTTCGTCGAAAAAGCATACGATGATAACCGATCATAAATAAATGCAACCGATAAGTATTCGCGAATTGCTTTGTTTTTAATATACTTCCTTGGGAAATATGAATCAATGAATTAATCGTGTGAATTATTTTTATGATTGAGTTTTAATTAGCGTCTGCCATAGACATATGAAATCTATAATATTAAAACACAAAGCCTTTTCTGTAAGACTAAAATCGTTACGTATTAATGTCGTCTGCTCAAACTTTATCATCGGTATTCGTATTGCACTGCATAAAGAGAAAGGAATATTCCCGTTCCAATAGGTTCAAAAATTTCTCGCGCATGCCCAGATCGTACGATTTTGGTCTTACAGAAAAGGCTTTGTGTTTTAATATTATAGATGTAGATGCAGTAATGAAACAGGAGGTTGAGGAAGGGTGGTAGCCCCTCTCACAAAAAACTAATTATCATATAAAACTCTTCCTTAGCCTAATTTGAATTGTTTTAACATAGGTTTACATAACAGTACTCGTTATCTTACCCCTTAATCTCCAACCTGTATTTATAGTATTAAATTTCAGGGTAAGAGAAAGTCAGGGAAGTGACACACCAGATAATTTACTTTCTCTTACCCATATATATGGTAGAGAAAGTATTGTTTTCAGGTCAAATTTTCTAAATTGATTTTTGGTTATATTTACATGTTTTGAGGTCCCCTGAATCCAAAAATCATGTTTTTAGCAGTTGGTCTGTGTGTCTCTGTGTCTGTCTGTTATCCGCATAACTCAAAAACAGATAACAGCAGAAAGTCCAAATTTGGTATTATAAATGTCTATCGTATACGGATGCTACACTAAACTTTTCGTTGAGATCAAGCAAATGGTTCGTATACAGGGACACCCAAGAGTATTCAAATTACATGTATGGGGGAAATTGCAGGTAAGTAGAGTTTAACGTCTATAGACTGTACTAAACCAAATGGAATATATAATTTTTATATGCGTAAAAACGTGTTTTATGTAGAGTATGGCATGGAAATCATTCACTGTTCGTTTACAGGGCTACACAAAAGAACTAGATTATAGTGCAACAATACTTGAAAATCGATGGAAGTGTATTTCAGGTTGTGCCGTGTGTTAATAATACAGAATTATATTTATGTGCACCATATGGTGTGAACATAACTTTCAGAAGATATACAGAGCTGCCAATATTTAAGCCTTAATAATTTTTTTTATTCTTAGTGGAAGTGCTTTACTTTGAAATTTTAGTCCAGGAAAGCTGCTCAGAAATTGAAATTAATTCCCCATAGCCATATGGTAAATAATGTATTTTTTTAAAGCTAAATATTCATCGCTTGGTTTTTTGTATATTTACACATTTTGAGGCTTCCTGAATACCGGAGTCAGGTTTTTAACGTTTGATCTTTGTCTGCGTCTCTTAGAGTAAATTAAAAGCAAATAATTTCAGGCAATCCAAATATTGTATTTTGAAGATAATACGTTTGTTACTAGAGAAGTTTAATAAAAATTGATAAGTTCCAAGGAATGTTGCGTGTGAAAGTTGTCTGAATAATTTTAAATGAACTCTTGAATTTAATAACAGATATTAATTCTGCATGAATGTAGGTACAATAATGAGACAGGGTGGTTCAGGGGAGCAGTAGCCTCCCTCACATACAATTATTTGTCAAATAAAGCTGTTCCGAATTCTCATTTGAATTCTTTTAACATAGGTGTGCATAACAGTACTCGTTATCTTACCCATTAGTCTTCAATCTGTATTTACAGTATTGAATTTCAGGGTAAGAGAGAGTCGTGTAAGAGACATACCATATTACTTTTTTTTTTTTTTTTTTTCTGTTTATTTTATTAAAAACTAGCAGGCTACGCCCGCTTCGCTGGTCACTATATTTAAATGAATTTTTGAAAGAATTGAATTAATATTTATTTTTTACATCACATTATAGACAAAAGCTTAAAAAAAAAGAAAGAAAAGAAACTGAAATTGACCCAAAACTCGCTTCGGGTACCCGCTGTCAACGGCAGCTCTTTTCCCACCCGCACTGCATCAGATCTAGGTTTCCCATGCCTGCAGAAAGATCTTTCCCGAAACTCTTCAATCTGGATATTTTTCGATGACAGGGGGGATCTGCTACTATTTAAGAACTACGATTTTAAAGATGACTGTATCTCAGCATCTATTAAATATTTCAGTTTTGAAACATGTATTTTATAGCCCATGTTATTTACACTATATTACGATTTAATTCAGATCAATGTAATAAAATAAAATAAAATGTAGATTTATGTATGTATATATATATATATATATATATATATATATATATATATATATATATATATATATATATATATATATATATATATAAATGTTAATCATTTTAATCCTTTTTACTATGCATATACTACCATTTTTCCCGACAAATACTGTAAATAATAATAAAAAAAATTGATGAATAAAAGTTTTTTTTATTTTAAAGGAATTAATTAAAAAATGAAAAATAAGAAGTTGTTCTACTATAAAAAATTAAACATAACTGTTATAAATACGTTTTAAAATTTAAAACTAATTATACTTAATTTTTTCTTCTGCATTACGATTTTATTTTCAATAAATACATCAAATTAAAAAAAAAAAAAAATCGCCTTCAAATGAATGTATTAAATAAAAATAAGTTGAGTAATAGCCGTTGCTATGATACGCAGACGATCGAAGCAAAATAATAAATCTATGAAAAATGAAACAAAGAAGCCAATATTTAAAATCGGAAAAACATTAATTTAAAAAATTCAAATTCGAAATTCGAAAACATCTTGATGAGGTGCAAACCTGCAGGGTCCCAGGTACCTATATCCTAAAATCTAAATATTTAATATGTTTAATTTTTCTACTGTATGTGTATAACTATTTGATTTCAATAAATATAATAAAAAAGATTTCTTCCTCAAATGAATTTAAATAAAAAAATAGTTTAATAGCCGTTGCTAAGATACGCAGACTTTTGAAACGAAAGAAATTTCTGAAAAATGAAACATTGAAGTTAATATTTAAATTCGAAAAAACATTAATTAAAAAAATTCAAATTCGAAATTCGAAAAAATCTCGATGAGGGGCACACCTGCAGGGTCCCACAGGGACGTATTCAGAGGGGGGGCTCTGGAGCCCCCCCCCCCCCGAAATTTTCTGAGATAACTTTTTTCATGTTCTACTTACCAGAAAAAAAAATTTTTAAAAATGAATTTTTTCTCCACAATATCTTTTTCTTCTTGTTAATTTGTTTGCTTGTGAAACCTTATTTATCAGCAACTTTCTGTCTTGTAAAGTCCAAATTACCGAAATGCATATTAGCATTTTGTAAAAAACACTAAAAAGAGAACTTTATGGTACTTATTGTTGAACACTGTAATGTGTCTCCTTTCTTTTAAACACTTCTCTCCAGAAATAGTGTTTTAATTCCTTGTGAGACAAAAGATTCGTCATTAACAAAGATCACAGTTGCATATGGAACTTCTGGCTTTGTCAGTTATGCACGTAGTATACCTTCCATTCCGTAGCATACCTTCCTTCCTTCCTTTCTAATATAAAACACCCAATATAAAATCTACTTTACAGAAAGACATGTGATGAAAGATAGTACTATCTAATCCTACTGAAAGCAAAAATGCCAGTAATCACATCATAGAGTACAGCATTCAGTATTCATATTTGTAGAGAGGCAGAATTTCAGACGAATGTCCAGATTCCCAAACCAGACTGAGCTTTGACTGGACCAGACTCTAGTGGGTACATGCGGTCCACAGGTTCTGTCAATGAAATTCGGTATCAGTTTTCCTTATTTTCCAAAAGGAAACCGAAGTGTTAAACCCACATCCAGAAAAAGACACCATCTGTTGCCATGCGTCATCAGCATCGTTCAAACTATCACACCACTACCGTCATCTGTCGCCATGCACCTATAACTAAATAACATTCGCATAAGGAATCAGAAGGATTACCACAACGAATCTCTCAGGGAGAAAAATCAATCGCATGAGATTGTACAGCCCCAAGCAATACAACAATTATTGGTCAACAAAATGTCAGAAAAGTAATTGTAGCTCCCTGCGTTCGAAAGAAGAAGTAAGGTATTGTACCTACATTGGTATAAACCACAGCTCGCACCCTAAGTCAAGTGAAAAGGAAAACTTAAAAAATACATATATATATATATACATAATGTTGGAGCTAAGGCTCCCTGAGTTTGACAAACATCTGAAGAGATCTAAGACGGTCGTAAAACAAAAGTGGATGTGAGCTGTGATGCAAGTAAAATAAGTGGCTGTTACTGCCCTGACAGGCCTTAAAAAACCAACACGTTATGTAAACATCTTTGTTACGATCGTCACAAAGCAGACATATATGAGTCTGATGTAGAACGCGATGAAGTGCCATCGCTTCACTGTTCACTTTCCAAACGATAACCAATAATGACGTGCAGCCACAGTTGAAGATACGCTGTGTCACATGAGACACCTGGTTGATACACACCGTGGGTACATATAGAAACGCTAGATAGTTCGATATGCACGCCATGCCAGAAGATTTTTAGCAACCCCAATGTGTATAACCATGGCCCCAGGGTCTGTAGAAGACACGATAAACGGTAAACCATATAAGAAGACCTCAATGTGTTCGCTAAACATAGACATGTAATATGTCTAGGTTTAGTGGACGCTAGCACACAGGTCCTCATGTTTCCAATAATATGACCTAAAGCAAGCAATATTATCTAATTAGAAAACCACATATATATATTATTTTCTTCTACACACAAAACAAGAGAAAAAAGTATTGGAATCGGAAACTTTTAGATTTCTAGTTTTCAATGTATTTACATGCTTTTAGATGCATTGAACACCATAAGACTATTTTTTGGACACTTAGATATAAATTTTTTGATTAGATTTTTGGGTATATCACCCAGCAGATAGCGTAGCTGCACTAGGTTTCCCTTTTTATGGAAAAGATACATCTCGGCTGCATTAAAAAGAAGCATATCTAAAAAAAACGAAAAGTATTTGAAATACGGTTGTGCATGGCACATAAATCTTGCGCCGTGCCACTGAATTATGACGTCAGCCAGTTTTTGGTATGTTAAATTTGAATGGACTTAACATTGCACTAAAGCTGGACAGACAGCATAGCAACGGTCTAGAATTCATTTCTAGGGTAATCCGGAATCGTACCATCACAATTTAAAACCTCCACGAGAAAATGTTTCCCCAATTTCAGTATACCCGAGTTATTACATTTACAAAACATGGAGGACACAACGGATTTTACGTGCAACTGATACCATTAATCTACATGACAGTATTTGGATGGCTCCAGTATCGATCACTCAATCCTTCAATCACGAGCTCGACTCCTTATTACCCGGACTACCGTGAGTCCAGTTTTCGGTGATATTCTCCGTTTGCCAATGGTTTACAACATCACGGATTAAAGAACTCTCTAGCAGAGACTTGTGCATTTTAAAGGACTAGTTCCATCAGTTTTAGGCCCAAGGCACTTTTTAGAATTATTATTATCATTAAATCTTTTCTTGCCATTTCCGATTTTAGGAACATTAATTCCATTGTTTACCGACATGCGGCGTTGTAACTGATCTTATTTATAGCGCATAACCATTTGACTATGCCTAGATAAGAAGCTTAAGGTCATATTTTATATATATTTTTTTAAGATAAGGTGATTGGGGGGGGGGGGGCAAACTTTAGCGCACACACTCTTGGTGTGCACATGTGCGGGTGCACGACCAACATCTTAGTGAAAGTTGGGCCCCCTCCGAAATTTTTTTCTGGATACGCCCTTGGGGTCCCAGGTACCTGTATGCCAAATTTGGAGGCTCTGCGATCAGTAGTGTGAGCACCAGAGCGCAGATACACAGACACACCTCTTTATTTATATAGATGAAGAAAAAAATCGATAACTTTTATTTAAATTATCGCTTATCAATAGTTCAACTATTCGTTTTAAAGATATTGACAACGACAATTTCTTTTATAAGATACCCATATCGAAATTCCCCCCCCCTACCCTTGGGCGCGAAATTTCATCCCCAGGGGGAAGCTTTGCTCCTATGTGTCCATTTTTTTTTTCTACTTTCTACTATTATAAATAATTATATATTATTTCGTGATGATTCGATTAAAATTTTGAAAAATCATTGTGGCAACCACAGGCGTATCCACAGGGGAAGGGGAGGGGGGAAATGGGGATAATTACCCCCTATCCAAATTGGGAAAAACTCAACAAACCACGTGACGACTAGACATGGGTTAAACAGTTACTTTTCAGTAATATGTTACTTCGCACCATACTACCTTTGGTAATAGGTTCTTATAACATATTATTTTTATAACCTATTATTATTTAGTTTATACACTGTAAAAAAATAACTATTACCAGCTGCAAGAAACTCTCTGTGATTGGAGATAATAATTATTTTCTCCAATCACAGAGAGTTTCTTGCAGCTGGTAATAGTTATTTTTTTTACAGTGTGCATGGCTAATGTCTTTCTAATCTTTTCGAAATGTACAATATATACATGTGTCCTGCATAATGGATGCGGTTTATGTTTTTAAGTGCCAGTGTTTTTGAAGAGTAATCTTCACTTTATTTAACACTAGAACTTCTACAAATAAAGGAGAAAAAAAACGCTGATATGAAATAGTGGTAGAGTCAAAGTTTTAAAAGTTTAACATAGTGTTCGTCACAAGCAAGTAAGCATAAGATTCTGATAAATCAAGTACTCCCATTTAAGGGCCCTCTTCCCTCACTGCCGCCGGAAGCCGAAGCTAATGTTATTCTATGGGAAATTTTTCTTTACAAATAACTTATTAACTAATACATATTTTTGTATTCTGTTTTCACATTCTAATTGGATGTAAAAAAGAGTGACAGTTATTGTCCTAATAGACATCTGTAGGATTTTTATAGAAGTCTAATGGATCATTTTTTTAAAACTTTTACAGTTGTCATATATAGATGTAAGTGGCTTTGTGGCCCTCTTCAACTCAATGGCCCTCTTCACTCCCCGCGGCCGGAAGCCGAAGCTAATGATATTCAATGGGAAATTTTTCTTTACAAATAACTTATTAACTAATAATTAGCTAATACATATTTTTAAATTCTGTTTTCACATTCTGAAAATTCCCAATTATGAAACTGACGGACCTTTTTTAAAAAAATTATTTTTTTATATTTTATTTTGAAGCTGCAAAATACGAATTTTCAATGTGTGATTTTTTTTCATTTTGCAATTTCAAAATAAAATATTAAAAATTAAAAAAATACATTTTTAAAAAAGGTCCGTCAATTTAACAATTGGGAAATTTCTGAATGTGAAAACAGAATTTAAAAATATGTATTCGTTAATAAGTTATTTGTGAAGAAAAATTCCCCATAGAATAACATTGGCTCGGGCTTCCGTCGACGGTAAGTGAAGAGGGCCAAAACACGAAAACGGAATATTTCAAATAACTACAAGTAACACGTATATGAGCGCCATTTAATGTAAAAAGAAAAAAAATGGTTATATTATAAGCCATACAATTAATAAATAAATAAATATTAATAACAAATCTTTAAAAAACATCTTTAAGGCATCCCAAATTTTAAACTACCGAGTAATTGTGGGCGCATTCCTAAACACATCACTAAGTGCACTATTTTTCGTGGTAAAACTGAAATGAGTGTAGTTAGTTACGGTTCAGTGCAAACAGTTTTCTATGAGTTTACGAATGCTTTTTAGAGCACCTAGTGTTGCTCTAAAATGTTTGTAAACATTTTCTCTCTTTTGAGCGTTTTATTATTTTGAATTTGTTTATGTAATTTTTTATACTTCCATACATAAGGAAAGTAGTTAAAAAAAATAAAGAAAAGAAAAGAAATTGCTTGTTAAGCAGATTTTATTAATAAGAATAATTATTACAAAGTTAATTAAGATTTCTATTATTTTCCCCCTTCGCCCCCCCCTCCCATCTATCCTAATAATTTTACAAATTCGAAAATATCCGAAATCGATTTGTAGGTATCGAAAACCTCTATGTACAAATTTTGAATGACCCAACGCTATTTTTTTGCCCCTCCGCCCCCCCCTTCCCGGCCCTCCTAATAACTTCACAATTTCGAAAATATCCCCATTCGTCTTGCAGGCCTCTAAAACCTACTAGAGATGGGATAAATAGTTACTTTTCAGTAATAGGTTACTTCGTTCCATACTTCCTTTGGTAATAGGTTTTTGCAACATATTATTTTTATAACCTATTACTTTTTAGTTTACATATGGCTAATGTCTTTCTAATCCTTTCTGGATTATATACAATATATACATGTGTCCTACATAGTAGATGCGGTTCATGTTTTTAAGTCCCAATGCTTTCGAATAGTAATCTTCACTTTATTTTTCAAAAAAAAAAAAAAAAAAAAACGCTGATATGAAATAGTGGTAGAGTCAAAATTTTACACAAACGTTTGTCCCAATCGAGTAAGCTTAAGGTTCATTTAACCAATTCCTTTAAACACGAAAACAGAATATTTTAAATAATATCAAGAAACACGTACACGAGAGCCGTTTTCTGAAGAAAAAAAAAGAATTATCATATTATAAGCCATATATGTAATTAAGAAACAATTAAATAATAATAGCAAATTTTTAAGAAACATCTTTAAAGCATCCCGAATTTTAAACTACCAAGTGACTGTTTCTTTTGATTTTCCGAAGAACGTGAACTCTCCAGATTGACAAGAAAATTAGTGTTTTTCACTCATACTTAGCAAACAGTCACTTTGAATATGTTTTCTAAAATTAGAAACACTTGTTAAAATATAGATTTTGCTTACAAAAATTGCATAAAATCATGTATTTTCTCAGACACTTAATTTTAACATAAGAGCATAATTAACTATTCTTAACACCTTTACTCATTTCAAATGTAAAAAAAAAGTCTCAAGAAAAAATCAGATTAAAAAAAAAAAAAAAAAGTGAAGAAAAGCTAAACAGTAAAAATAAATAAAAAAAAAAAAAATTCAGTTTTCTTCTAAAACTATTCTTAATATTCTTAATAAAACCACAATAAATGCTGTATGTCATTACGCATTTTCAATTCCATCTGCTATAGGCAATTAAAATATAAACAAACACTCCTTCCTTTCAATTATCAAACACCCGAAACACCTGTTTCCAATACCGCAAGCGAATCCAAACCTAGCAAGGTGCAATGCCATTCCTCACCTTCATGACGAAATAGTAATCAACATATAATAATAACCCCTTACCTATCTCATGCTAGCTGCATAAATTAACACTATTTCGTTAAACCGTGGTATCAAAGTATTTTATTCAAAGGATTTTATTATCCCATGAAGAATAACCAAAACCAAATAAAATCATTTCTAAATTAATATGAGCACGATGTTACCTTGCTTATTAAAATTATTTTGATTAATATATTTCACAAGAAATATTCCCTAATACATTCTAGAAAATATTATCTTTGCAAAATTATCGTTAAAAAAATTATAAAGCTGCAGCTGTATTATTTTTTTAACGATAATTTTATGAACATGAAAGATATTACTGATTCAAAATATCTCTGAGTAACAGAGTTGTATGAAATCGTCTGTATTTCTTACTGAGATTTCAGACCTATTTTCTTCAGACGTGAAGTAACGAATGGATTCGAACATCTGCGCGGAAAGTTTGATGCGAGTCTATAGCCGGCGTTCATAATATTGTTTTGGTATTTTGTAAATTAAATAAAGTAAAATAAAAAAGTAATTATATAAAAGAAATAATTCAAGCTTTTTACTTGTATAGTGGTGTATTATATCAGTTTCATCGCCAGAAATTTCTTGTCTATTTCTCGTGCAGAGATAAAGTTGAAAATATTATTTTTTTAATCGGATATTTTTTGTAATATATTACAGTGCGAACAGGCTACAATGCAATAATAATATTATTTATTATGTTACGTGAAATAACGCCCATCTCTAAAACCTACCTGTACCAATTTTAAACGACCTAACTGTATTTTTATTTGTTTTTGCCCATAGCCCCCCTTACCGCCAAACCCCCCTTCCCGTCCCTCCTAATAATTTCACAAATTCGAAAATATCCACAATCGATTTGTAAGTATCGAAAACCTCTACGTACCAATTTTAAACGATCTAACTCTATTTTTATTTTTTTTTTTGCCCTCCCTCTCCCCTCCTAATAACTTTACACTTTCGAAAATATCCCCATTCGACTTGCAGGCCTTTAAAACCTATCTGTACTAATTTTGAGCGGCCTAACTGTATCTCTACTTGTTTTTCCCCATAGCCCCCCCCCCTTGCTGCCCCACCTAGGGGCTGAATTTCTAAAATTCCAGAAATTGGTATTTAGATATTTGCATTAGCTATATTTTAGAACAAAATTTTCACGTATATCTGTTTTTTTTTTTTTTTTTTGAGATATATAGGATTATGTGAAATCACGTTTAACGCATGTGAAATCACGTTTCGCCCCTCCTCCCCCCCCCCTTGGGGATCGAATTTCTAAAATTCCAGAAATTGATTTTTAGACATTTGTGTTAGTTATATTTTAAAGCAAAAATTTTACGGATATCTGTTTTTTTGTTTGAGATATGAAGGATTTTGTGAAATCACGTTTTGCCCCCCTACCCCCCTTGGGGAACGAATTTTGTAAAATCGCTTCTTAGTGGATGCCTACGTCATAGAAAGAACATTGTCACAAAATTTCATATTTTTAGGTGTAGGGTAAGACTCCTATAATACGAACTAACTCACAGCTGATCATTGTTGCCCAGCGGAAATATAGCTTGGCGACGTTTAGTTGCATACGTATTACTCGGCGTCTTTATCGCCTAAAATGGCGAGTTTGCCTAAACAAAAGAGTGAATTATTGTTTGTACTTGATAAGTTTGGCAGTAATATTTGGCGAAATTTTCTTATAACCCTTGTAGAAAGTAGCCATCACTGTTGCTGTTAAATTAGTTAATTTTAGATATTTATACACGTTGAAAAGTAGTTTAGGTTTGAAAATACAACATTTAGATAATCAAGCAGCAATTAAAAAGAAAAAAATAATAATTGATACAAAAAATGCAAGAAAACATATCATAATTATACTTCACATTTGTGATTGAAAGCTAAGCGTACAATTTTCATTTGGACAATTAATAGCCCATTTCTTTCGCCTTTCTTCACCTGTTGGAAATCTAAACGTTCTAAAAGCAGTTCTGGTATGATTTGAACAATTTTCGGCTGCAAAACCTCCATTTTATGTAATTTGATAACACTTGAAATTCGGACCGCGTTGGCAACAATCGCTGAGTGGGAAACAAAATGCCTGATGAGCCAGCCTGTATAGAGCATTTCCTCGTGACGTCAATAATTAAAGGGCACCCTGGTGGATGGCAAAAGAGCTCGACTTTCCCGCGCCCACCATTGTTGATCCTAGTTTTATCATATGCTATTATTTTCGCTATATTTGTGTTTTTTTTTAAATCATTCGCCTTATTTAAAAAAATTAATAATATTTCTTCTTTATGTTTTCCTATCAATTCATTTTTTATAATAAATATGGTGACAAATTACTGTACAAACGAACATGCTAGACACAGATGTTGAAATAATTTCAAAGCATGCAACGATAAAAAATATATGGATCAACGCCATTAGAGACAGAAATTACACTGTTGTACCTTAAAAGTGTGGATAACATCTTTAGATTGGTAAGAATTTTTTACTTACGTACTACATTTTTGCATCTATTTTTAATTTCTTGTGTGACTCGTTGACTATATCACGCAAGGCTTAATAATCATTTGTTGTGTTGTGTTTATTTCATATGAAGTTTTATTTAAGTTGATTTCGTTATTTAAAATAAAAGTTGAGTAATATAGTATTTAGAAACAGAGCAGTGTTAAAAATTTCAGCAGTTTTTACAGTTTACATAATTATTAAATTTTTATTTTTAATGGTGTACGTACATATGTTTGACAAAAATTTGGTTTGGTTTCTCTATCTCTGTTTAATTTTTATACTGTTCTGGGTTTAAAAAAAAACCATATTAACCATGCTTATGTGTTAATTTATTGTTGCTTCATGTACTCGAAATTTTGAACTTTATTTAAGTTATAATTAAAGAAAAACATATTCATGTCTTTTTATTAAAAATGAAAAAGGGGGAAATATCCAAATTTAGCAGATAACTCTTAATGAACGTTATATGAAAACAGCGAAATGGAAATAAAAATATGAAATGAAAGTAATAAACAGATTAAATAATGAAATATAAAATCGATGACACTGCTGAAATTTGTGACACTTTTTAAAAATTGATTGCTTATAAACTAATGCAGAAGAGAGTTAAAAGTTACATTAAAATTTAAGTAAATATATTAGCACCATCAGTGTATGTTACCATAGAAAAGTAAAATTAATCAATTTAATTTTCTTTCACTAAAATAAGTACTGATTAATTTGCATTTGTAAAACTTATAAAAAGCATTTTGATATTGTGTTTCATGTGAGAAAAATATGTTGCATAAATATTTAAGTAAAAATAATCACTATTTGGTTCAATTGTAATTTTTATCTTTTTATTTCCACTCTGCCATAGATAAACTAAAACATTAACTAAAGTTTCCTTTGTTAAAATATTTATACAGATTCATTTAAAATAAATCTTGTAAAAATATTCATAAATTATCTTTCATGTGGTTATACTAAATTACTTAAAAAAAAAAAAATTAGTGCAGTTAGATTTTTTTTTTTTTTTAAACTATCATTTACCATAGATAAACTAAACATTACTGTGATTTGCTATTGCTAAAATAATTAATTTTTCAAAATAGTTCTTGTAAATGAAATGACACATATCTTTTGTATAAAATAATAAATCATTATTATAATTTAGAGAAACTATAAATTTTCTTTACTGTTATCATAAACAAAACTATGGAAGAATTTCCCATTGCTAAAATAGTCATTTAAAGCGTCTTATGATAATTTAAAAACACTTTATTTTTTATATTTAATTATTATACGTGATATATTTTCTTGTATAACTGATAGTTGAAAGAAAATACTGTATAATAAATATCTTTAATATATGTTTATCTTATTTTTTTTTTTTTGGTATGTGTGTGGAGGGGGAGGATAAGATAAAGCTATTTAATATTTTTTTGTAGTTCAATCCAAAATATTACTTATAAAGGTGAAGCAATCCTTAGAGTGGCTAGCTTTATGGCTCTATAGTAGTCTATATTTTCAAATAAGTCACTTTTCTATATATATGTATACATATTTTAATTTCCTCCTGCTTTTTTATTTATTTTTACTCATATTTCAAGTACTTAATTCTTTAACATTCATTGGTTTCTCTCTCCTCACTTTCAAATAAGTCACTTTCAAAAGAGCGAAAGAAAAGTTGAAGTTTCTCTCTCCTCAATTCAACCATGAACTCTGAAAGTCCACACTGAGGCAGCCCTCTTACAGAAATATGAATGACCACCCTCTAAGGCACCTCTTCTGCAGAGGTCAACGACCATGGGTCACTGTAACTAAAGTTAAAAGCCTGGTGAGTGTCTAAATTGTGCGGTGTATATTAAAAAGCTGCACAATTGAGGCACTTCTCCCTGGCAATAATTTAGTGGACATCGATCACATCTAAGAAACGCTATATACAGGTAATTTTATATTTTCTTTTTCACTTAAGTTTAAATTGATTTTTTTTTTTTTTTTACTGAAATGGATTTTTACTTTATTTTATGTTGTTGCTTTAAATTACTTCTATTGAATATTAATTATCGTAAAAATGTTATTTTATTAACTTTTTGTCTTTTGTGTGTGAATTTGTTCAATCAGCTAATCAGATAAAACTTAATTGAATACTAAATCATAAAATCATTTCTTTTTTACAAATTGAAGATTATAAAATATATTTCTTCTCTAATACAATAAATTTTGTTATGCATTTAATTTCAATGTCTTGTCTTGGCATATAGTAATACAGTTTAATCTTCGTCTTTTTGATCACATCCCTGATCAAAAGATAGTTTTGTTATGACTCGCAGAGCTCAATTGTGATGACTATATTCCAGAGACACACCAAAGTAAAAGAGAACTTTTTGTTTTCTCTACTACTATTTGAATATAACTGTACTTGTAATTAGATGGTAATAAACTGTGTATCCAAACAGTAGTGAAAAAAAAGGACTTTGTGTCAGTTTCTCAATTTATGTTAATTTTAATTATAAATTTAAATAACAGTTCGATGTATAAATATTTACACAACATTAAAAATGCCAATGTAAAAAATATTAAGAGCAAACTGCAGTTTTCGTACCATATAGCATACTGCACTAAATACGTTGGCATTTTCAATGTTATATTCTGTTTAATATCAAGTCTTATTACATATTTTAACTGTTCAATGTGCTAAAAATCTGTTGTTCAAATTTAATAAATAAACTTTGTCAGACAATACAAAAAAGTGAAAAAAAAAAAAAATCATCTTACAAGGAAACATTCAAAAGGTGTCGTCTTCAAAAAACATTGAAAAAAATGTATGTGATTCTACTTTTCCTAAAACACCAGAAAGGGAAAACATTATCGGCTGAAATGAATTCACAAAAAATTATCAAAATTAAGTATATTTGGCGATTGATTTTGAATACTTAGCGAAGAAACAAAACACGGTTCTGTTCGTACATGGCAATCTCGGTGCTAGCAAACTGAACGCCTAACAGCACTAAATTGCCAAATAGGCTTAATTTTGATAATTTTTTGTGGTCGCTGTAATTCATTTCAGCCGATATTTTTTTCAATATTTTTTGAAGACGACACCTTTTGAATGTTTCCTTGTTAGGTAAACATAATAGCCTTAACCCTTCATCAGGCAAAAAAAGTTGTGCATGAAAATGCCACTTATGTCTCCTTTTTTGCCTGATGAAATGTTGTACTATTATTTTTATCTAAAGCAGTTGGAGTATTTTTTATTTCATAATTTGTGTTTCATTACAAAGTTTTTCATTTATGAAAAAATTAACACACTTCAAAAGACAATCCTTTAAAATTTTACACTTTACAAGTGCTGCACGGTGTCGGTGAATACTGAGTAGGTATAAAAATTTCATTTTTAAGCCTTCTGGAAGACAGATCTTTATTAATAAATCAAACTATTAAGCAAAAAGCTTCTAGGTAAAACCACTCCAAAAAAAATTTCTGGACGGTGATTTTATTTTGATAAATTGCAGGATGCGTTATATTAGATTCTATTTCGTTATACAAAGTAAACAGTTCACTGATCTCTACAAAAATTTGTACATTTATTAACCAGACAAAAATCTATCTAGCGCTGCAACTTTTAAATCAATAGGATAATTAGTTTGCAAGATATTAAATAAAAACCCCATTTTCACTTCAAAATTAAAAAAGAAAAAAAAAAAACTTCCTTACACATGAACATTAAATTTATACCTGTTCACACAAAAATATCTGATAAAACTAATGTCATAATAGCTTTAAAATTTTATTTAACTTATTTATTTTTAAAATATTCATTTAAATTGATCGAATTGTCTTATAGGTTTTCCCCTCGATTTTACATCCACAAACTAAAGTAGGCACAATTTTATTAAACAATCCCCTTGGCGACTTTTATTATCTTTTGCCAGTTTGGTGATGAATTAAAATGGCTATTGCAATTGAATAAAAAAAAAAAAAAACTTTTCAAAAATCGCCCGAGCAACTTAGGAGCCAGTTTTCAAATTTCGTTAAGTGGTCCTATACTAAAGCTGTTCCTTAATGTCAATGCATTTTTAGTCTATTCAATTCCTATTATTAGTTCACACTTTCCCTATATCTTGTACAAATCTTGCAATCAATTTTTAACTAACTTCCCGACTAGCTAGAAATTTGAAACTTTCAGGATTGCTCAGAACACGGTGACAACACAATACTTCGAAGTCCGATTTTCAAATTTTTGATTAGTTTTCTTACAATTAATTAAAATATGAAGATAATAACATCCTAATAGCATTTCAATAACCATTAAAATATCAGCTATAATTTAATTGTTGCCAAAAAAAAAAAAAAAAAATTACGAGTTAATTTTTTTTCGACATACAAATAAATACATTTAATTTAGAAATTTTTATTCATGAATTCATCAACCATGAATATTTATTTAAATCAAATTGGAGTGTAAAGGTTGATATTTTTATTTATTACCAACTATGCGAAAAATACCAGAGCCAGGAATCAAACCCAGGCACCTCCGCTTAACGCACGGATGCTCTACCGCTGAGCTACCCTGGCTGACAACCAGCTAGGTACTTCTCGCATAATATGCGTTGGCAAAGTCACCGAGTCTGCAAATTTCTAAATTAAAAATTTCGTGGTCTATGGAGTTGTGCTACGATTATTATTGTCTCACCTGATATATCTGCGTTTGCAGACTCGGTAACTTTGCCAACGCATATTATGCGAGAAGTACCTAGCTGGTTGTCAGCCAGAGTAGCTCAGCGGTAGAGCATCCGTGCGTTAAGCGGAGGTGCCTGGGTTCGATTCCCGGCTCTGGTATTTTTCGCATAGTTGGTAATAAATAAAAATATCAACCTTTACACTCCAATTTGATTTAAATAAATACATTTAATTAAACGTGAACATTAAAAAATTATAAAAAGTTAAATTATGCATATCACAAAAATTGACGTCATTATCACTTTAAAAATTTTATGCATATTGATAAGAGCTCTATGATTCATCAGAAAATTTAAAACATGGTATATAAAAAGTTTTTTTTTTTTAATCTTATAATTATTTTTATTTCATTTTTCACGCGCGCTTTTTATTTCCTAATTCAAAATTAAAAAAAAAAAAAAAACTTTTAGGATAGTGTTTGTATGTAGGAATTGACTTAAAATTTTTTCTTTTTATATTCCTTGTTTTAAAGTAACCGTGTTTCTAATCAACATAATGAACCTCAAATAGTTGAATGTCATTTATATTTTCTTAACAGCTGTATATGACGGTACTTAACCATGACTTTCATTTGCTGAAAATAGGGCACAACTTTAGTATGAGACTCTCTTGGCGAAGTTTGTGATTTTTTTATTTCCCATTTTTTATTCATTCTTTCAAATAAAGAATAAATTTTTATTTCTTTATTTCAATAAAGTGTTTTAGCAATGATAACAGTTTACAGTGTTACTTTTCGGGCACTTGTTTTATTAGGCTTATTAATAAAGAAAATAAGCTTTTAAAAGATTAGCTTATTATTAAGAAGCTGTTTATAAGATTTAAAAAAAAAAAAAAAAAAATGAATAAATAAACAATCATGCTTATGTTGTTGCAAGTTGTGAATTTTTCAATGATTTTTACTCTAACTTACATTTTACAGAGAGCCAAAAATTAATCTTATAGGAGGAATACAGCTTTCAGATTGTTTTTGTTTTTCATTCATGATCAATTATAACATGCGAGTGATTCATAATTTGATCTATTGTAGTTAATAATTTTGAATCTATTAAATGTGGGGTTCGAACTCAGGACTAGCTTATCAGACTGGGAGTTCAGAGATTTTTCTGAAACTTACATGAATGTGAGCTAGGACTCTTTATAAAGAGACTCACGGAAAGGCCACCATCCATGCTTAGGGTCCTCTCATAGTCAATTTATGTTAAACAACACAACACCCTCCATTATATCTATATGTGATATGTGTGTATGTGGGGGGTGATCTTTTAAGGATTTTCTTTAATGAAATCTTGTGTACAAATGCGAGTAATTCAGAAAATTGTGAAGTTTAAATTGACATGAACAATCAGTATAATATCCAATAATGGTAAAGGGCAAAACTGGATCGTGTTGTGTAGGTTGGGACTGATTGACTATGCAAGGTTTCTAGGCCATGTTTATGCAAGTTTCAGGGAAAACCCTGTAAAACTCCAAACAGCTAAGATGAATGTGACTTAGGATCGAACCCAGCATCTTCTCCCTTATGGCCATATCACATGAGGGATTTCGCTCAGCTTTTTTACTAAACACAGCATGCTAAATTTTTCTGAAAGACAGTCTAAAATATTGATGACACACTGACCTCGAATCTTTTAAAAACCATTAATACACATTTCACTAACAGCGTTTAAAAAAAAAAAAAGAAAAAAAAAAAAAACTAATGACTGCTTTCTTTTTTAGTTAAAAATACAAGAAAATTTAATTTTTTCTTCCGACAGTGCTAATGCTTAATATTTAATAGTCTAAATAATTGTTTTTAAACAACAAATTAGAGGTGAAATTGATAGTAAATTGACGTAGAAGAGTGTATGTATGGGAGGGGGATTTATTTTTTTTCTCCTCACAGGTACAGAGCTTCATCACATCTAACACACACACACACACACACACAGTCAGTTTCTGAATGGTCAAATCATGTTTAGAACATCTTTAACCCCTTGAACTGCAATTTATTTTCAGTCAGCACTGCTCATGCAGACAATTTAATTTTCTTAGTTTTAATAGGTGGGATTCATATAGAAACTTACGGTTTTGTTGCTCAAATAATTTGTTATTATTAAGAATAATACAGTAAAACCTCTCTAAGTTGGACACCTACGGTTCCAAGAAAAAGTGTCAACTTATAGGGGTTAGACATAATGTTAATGGATACATTCCGTTCCGAGAAAAAGCGTCCAACTTGAGAGGTTTCACTGTATTTGTTTCACACATTTATATGAATGTTTATTGTTATATATACATATAAGAACATAATTAGTGTTACGAAATTCATGACAAGCTGGACTCATCATTTAAGTTCAAGGGGTTAAATATGCAATCCATTGAAGACTAGAAATTGAAAGGTTTTACGAAGCCAATATTTTATGAATATTGCAGAAAGTAAAAATATGTTTTAAAAGAATATTTCTTATGGACTTTCATATATTTTGATAGATTCTTGTAAAAAAGGCTAGAAAATATTTTTAATTTAGGATGCATAAGGTTTAACTTTCGACTGGAAAAATTACAATTAAAAATAAAAATATTTTTCAGCTCAATTTTCTATGAATAATTAAGACATTAAAAAAATTCTTTCAAATACAAGTTTCATGACAAATTAACTAAAACTTCTGATGAAGAAATTATTCGAATGTAAAATTATATATAAAAAAAAATAAGCTAATCGTTATATTAATAATTTAATCAGTCACCATATTTAAAAAGGTATAAATTTCAAAACATTCAATTGACTAACTAATTCAGTCCTAAATAATAATAAAAAAAAAAAGATTTAATTCTAGAATTATAAAAAAATTCCTGTTAAATTTTAACATTTTGAGGTAAATAATTGACAAAATTCATAAATTAAATGCATAATAAAAATGGAAAACTTATTAATAAAAGAATAATTCGACAACAGAAAGGTATTATTAAGTATGACAAAATCTCCTAACATTACAGGTGCAAAATGCAATGCTATACAGCAACTACTGTATATTCGAATAATATTCATGTTTTAGTTATAAAGTAATAGAATCCATAAGTATTATGGATACATTATTAAATAAATCACGTCGTGAATAAACCTTATGAAAATTTGATTACATTAATCATCCCATTTTTCCCCAACAAATTGCCTTCGATGGTACACTGATTGGCCTAACGGCCGATCGCTTTTTCCTAAGAAATATGAATCTGTATGATATTATATCTTTTTATATGGGCTTCGTCGAGCTTAATTTTTAAATGTATTTTTTATTTCAAACACATTCTGAAACATCTGCATAAGTAGAACGAAATATAAATGATTTAAATATCTCTATGATCAAAAACAGCCATAGTCGTCATAAGACTACTATATAACATTAGTTATATAGTAGTCTTAAGTCGTCAATGGTGGGAACGAGTGCTTTCTGCCAACCACTACCGAGAGTTGAGATGTTTGTTTACAAACAAGGAACTGCCCTATTGTAGGAGCTCTTGTCTAGGGGTTAGGTCTGGGCGATGATGAATCACCCCCTCACTCACTCAGTCAGGAAGAACGATTTTATATATATAGATTATATTTATATTTATTTTTAATGTCAGCGCAATGATTTTCAATAGCATAAATATTTTACATTTTATATCTTATTTAGAATATCTAAAAAAATTGTGCATGAATGTTGTTATAGTATTTTACTAAACATAAAAAGATTTTTTTTTAATTTAGCTTTAAAAAAAAAAAAAGAGCTATATTTTATTTATTTATTTATTTTCCAATTAGTTACAGCATTTTGTTTTAACCCTTTCGCTACCAACATTTTAAAAATAAAGTAAAAATTATAACAATAAATAAATTTAAAAATGTAACTAAACGGTCTAGTGCTGCCATCTATTAGTTTTACTTTAAAATATCAGTGCTTTTGGTAAGAAAATAACTAAAATCGCAGACAAACTTTTGAAATTAGTTTCAAATCGTCTTAAAAAAAAAACAAAAAAAAAAAACAATAATAATAATAATCTAAAAAGCATGTCCTTGATCATGGACATCAGTAGTGAAAGGGTTAATCTTCATCTCAGAGATAAATGATGAGAATAACAAAAGAAAAATTATTTTTCATGAAAATTGTGAAGTAAAATTTGCCATCTATATATTTCAATATTTCTTAGTAATACATGATATACTTTTTCTTCTACTATATGGGTAAGAAAAAGTTGTAACTTGAAGTATAAAAAAATATTTTTACCTGAAAATGGACGAATAATGCAAGAGAGAGAGAAAAAAAAAATCATATTAATTTTCTAAAAAAAAGAAAGAAAGAAAAAGAGAAAAACTTATATTATATATTTTCAAGCATACAAGAATTTAAAATATATTACTATGACTTTAATGATAAGCCATATTCCTTAAATGGTAATAAATTGTTTATTTATTTTTCAAAAAGCACAATAAATTAATAAGGCATTTAGCACTACACGTAATTGTGTATTTTTCAAATCAGATTTCCAGAAAGTGTTTTTCTTTTTTCATTTGTTTAATATTTTTTATTTCAATGCTTGTAATTTTATTTTTCCTGAGGTGAGATTCGGGGAAAAAAATAGAAATTTATAAATTATTTTTATGTAAATAACTACCTTTATTTCAGTTTATTTCAATTGTAATTTTGCTTCAGAGAAGGTTTTAGTTATGTATTTTATATCTGATTGGCTGGCTTTATTAAAAGTAATTATATATGGGGGGGAAAAATCTAGAAATTGTAGAAGAAAATAGTCTATATTAATTATCTTAAAAATTTATAAATGAAGGGGTCTAAGACTAAATGCAGTAAAGTAAAATAAAATAAATAATAATGGAAAGCACATTTATTTTGTATAAGATATAAAGTGAAAATTGCATAATTAAAGACATTGCTCTTATCTTTGTTTTATTCAAAACAGGGCAGATTTTGAATTATCAAATAAAAAAGAAGCTGCATTAAAATTTATCCACGCTGTTTAAAAAAAAAAAACTTTGATTTTAAAATTTCATGCAAAAAGTTCTCCATTCAAGGATATTTTAAGAATTATTTTATTACAATGTAACAGCACTAGAATTAAGAAAATGACATTAAAAATTTTAATATTCAAGTATTGAAAAATATTGACATAAATCTAATCAAAAACGATTCTACACCCGGTGAAGAGTGTTTTCTTAAAATAGAAAATTTAGTTTCAATAAAAGCTATAAAACTTCTAATTTTATTTAAAATATTAAATGTAAATTCTATTTAATATGTAACTTTCAAATGGATTGCAATATTCCATTACATAATCCAAAAGCATAATTTTTTTCTGAAATCTCTTCTTATAACTCTTTTTCATTGTACTGAAGTTTTTTTTAATGTTTCGTTTCCCTAATTCCTTAAATTGAGATTTTTATTGTTATCAATTTATCATTAAATTGTAATATCTATAATGTGACTGAGAAATATATGCTAATAAAAACCGGGTTACAAAAGAAAAAAAAAAAAAACGGGTATTATTTTGGTCTTTTTGAAAAAAAAAAAATCCTGGTTTTTGCCAACCCTGGCTTAAACTATACTTAAATTACCTCTCAAGACACCATAATGCTCATACACAATTCCTTTTGGGAATCTTTGTACACAAACCAGTACATAATTTTGTTTGCACTATTTTAATAGATGAACTTAAAAGTTTCCAGGCATTCTAAAAGTATTTACGAGAATTAAACAGCGAAACGATCCGAAGTTATAAACACTTTTCAAGTTTGCTGGAAAATGTTAAAAACTTAATCTGAAGTTTAAATTTTAAACAATAAAATACTAAACCATATATTTCTGCGTAATTCCACCCCCTCCCTTTCCAATAAAAAAAGAAAAATCATAAAAGTAATGGTTTCAAATAAATTAGCAATTCAAATTGTGACTGAATAACAAAGTTATCTTTTCTTCATATAAACAGAGAGAGTGGTTATAAATACACAGAAACAAAGCAAACCGATCCCACAAAAATTGTGCAATAAAATATCCCCCCCCCCCAATTGCTTTTAAATCTGTTTCTAAATTAATGCATATGATTTTTTATTTCCATTTTTCTAATTTTGAAACTTTATCCTCTGGAAAATAAATTGAAAATGTTAACCACGGATTACAACAAACACGACTTCCCGCTCCAGTGACACGCCTGCTTTGAAATCTCCACCGCAGGAGTTGCCCGTCAGGGGCAAAGCTTTACAGTAAGCGTATTCACTACAATGGAGCAATGGGTAGCGTACTATGTCATGGTGTCATGGTTGCGTCTTGGTTACGTCATAGTTACAGTCGGTAACAAAAGTGTCCGAACACTAGCAAAAATTCCTATGTAAAAAAAGTACACTTCATACGATTTTGTTAAATAAATCCTTACCGAATCATGTTCTTACACTGACTAAGAACAGGATTCGATAAGGATTTATTTAACAAAACCGTATGAAGTGTACTTTTTTTACATAGGAATTTTTGCTAGTGTTCGGACACTTTTGTTACCGACTGTACGTCACTGATCGACGACAAAGCCATCTCGTGTTGGAGGTACCTGAACTACTCAGGCTGAAACTGCGCATGCTCGAATATATAAAGTAGAGTGATATATGGCAACCCTTGAGAAGGTCCAAGATGAGTCATGTGATATGCTCTCCTTGCACCTGCGTATTCGATGGTTCCCTTGGTAACAGCTTATTTTTAGTAAATTTCTATGGCAACGGTTTGGAGATTGTTCTTCGCATAAGTTATAAACGCCAATGTTTTTGTTTACTTACGTATACTCGGGAAAAGGATAAGTTGACAGTGTGTACAAGCCTGTAGAATTTGTACTTCCGCGATAGAAAATAGTTCTTTACTATATTTAAGTGTAATAAACTTTTTAATCGATTTTTTTTAATTCTGGTAATTGAAAAATGATTGTTTATTTAAACTAATCGTATTTATGTTAACACATGGAATTTTTTGTAATAGATAAACATAAATTGTATATGAATGTATGTATTATTTCGCGAAGAAAGTCTCTTGGCGAAATATTGGCGGAAGAGGGAATACCGGAAGCAACCTTTTAACCCCTATTGTGAGTGCGAAGCAGTTAGGTGTAGCTAATAGATTACTTTATTTCCGAAAATTTGAAGATAATTAATGCACAGTCCGTTTCTTTAATTTCACAACTATTAAAGACAGAGTAAAAATTTTGACGGATTTGAACTTTTCGGAAATTTTTACACCAGATTCATACCAAACATGTCAATGAAATATTCAAACTAACAGGAATGAGGAAAAATATATTTCGATAAATATATATATTTTTTTGTTATTATTATTACATTGATAATATAGTTTCAATTCGTCTATGCGTTGTTAGATAAAATATTTTTATTCCCAATACCAACAAATAATCTGGTGTTTACATTAATTTATACAATGCACTATATACTAAAAATTCTACTTTTTTTTTTTCTCCCTTAACAAAACAATAAAAGAAAAATATAATTATCTTTAATAATACTATAAAAAGAATCAGACTTATATATATATATAATTTATATATAAATGAGAGACAGATCAATTATTTAAAGCCGAAATTACATAATTAGCAAGCATTCCATTGTAAAACAAATTTTATTTTAATGGATATTTACTTAAAGAAAATTAATTAGGAAATAAATACTGTTGCAGACTTTATAACAAATGGATCGATACCTTGGAGAGAAATTACAAAATTTTAAACATATATAGAGCAATTCTATATTGTAGTTTAAAATATTTACTTTTAAAGATATCATTATAAAAATTGTTGATTAGAAAAAGCGTACATTGAATAGAATTATTACTTATAATTATTTGTATTTAGCTGGTAAAATAATTTCACCGAGTGAACAAAAACTATATTATTTAACAACCATTATGTTTAAATTAAATGAAAAATAAATAAATAAATGAAGGCTGATAGCGGTCAAGTGAATTGACGATTAGAACGTCTGTCGTCATTCGACGTCATGGTGAAATTTAACCTATAGGAGTCTTCATTTAACCCACAAATAAAGGACTATAGCCAATCATAGCGCAGCTTTTACCCACAAACAAAAGGAAACTCCGCCTCGTTCTAGTCGTCCATTGAAATGAAATTTAAATTCTGTCCTACACATAGTATAATTTTGCGAAAGAAGCCTATTTATTTATTGTGTATCCATGAAACTGTACTTCTGACAAGCCTCCTATATTCATAAAAATGCCTCGAAGTTCTTCCAAAAGCTACACAAAAGTCAAAAACATTTTATTTTCAGATATCTAAATTAATTTCAAATGGCTACAAAATTGGTATTGATTCAATTGCTAAGTTTTTCAGTAATCAAGTATGACGGAATTTTCACTCATTTTCTGCAATTGCTCTACATAATTTACTACAATAGCTATTTTTCGATTTAAATATACAAATATCCTTGAAAAAAAAAATAAAAAGGGATTGGGTTCTTTACTTTGTTTATAAATTGCAGCCGTTTGAAACGGTTACTATATAAATTTCTGAAAAATTCTCTCGAACATTTTCTCAATTTTACCTTTAATACATATATATATATATATATTAACTGTGCCAAAGGAAAAAATAAATAATAATAAAAAAAATCATAAAATAAAAAGATAAATCGTTTTTATTTAGTCTATGCTGGCTGAAAGAAATCGTCCTCAAAAAAAGTTTGGAAACACTGTTTCTGAAAATTTTAAGATTGCTTTTAAATTTAATATCTCGTTAATATCAAAGCATTATTCATTCAATATATCAAAATAAATCGAAAAATGCATGAAATGTCATGCTTTCATTCATATTTCAAAGAATTGAATCACGAAACATTTCCCTTTTTCTTATCTAAAAAAATCTCAATCCAACCTCATAAAAATGCTATGAAAATAGATGTTTCAACTCAGTTTTTTAAAAATAGCAATCGCAAAGGTATGTGTTTATCAGTATTAAATAAAGACATCAAGAAAAATCATATTTATAAGTATATTAAAATTCATTTTCCTTTCACATGAATTGTGAGTTTCTTAACTTTATTCAGAAATGAATATAAAAATTTTCATATTCACATTTAGCATAAAAAATTGGGGTACAGACAAAATGAATGTATAAACAAATTGCCTCTGCATATGAAAATTCACTTTATTTATTTATTTTAAATTAATATTTTTTTTTAAGTTTTAAGTTTTTCATAAAAGCATTAAATTATTTCCACTTTCTCATTTTTTTACTGCTTTTAACATTTACTGATTAACGGGTAAATAATAATGCAAATTAAAAATCTATTATCTTTTCTTCATTCAGAACTTTTTGTTCATTTTCTCCTCAGAAGATACTGCCATTTATAAATCACAGTTTAAATCTTATGAAAAAATAATTTTTCTGCCAAAATATATTCGAAATATTTTTCTATATTAGAATTCTATATAGAATTCTATTTTAATATTAAGTATATTAAAAAATAAATAAATAAATTTCTCTTTAAAGAAAACAAAGACAAAAAAATATACATACAGATAATATTTATTTATTTATTTATTTTCCTTTTTCAAAATATTAAACTTTAAATACTTTAAAAAAAAAAAAAAAATAAGTTAAAAAAATTAAACTTTTTTTTTTCTCTCTCAAGGTAAGATTTAGTATATTACTCAATTTGCAGTAATATGGATTCACAATAAATTGTAAGTAATGAATTTAGTGTAAATTCATTTCCAAAGAAACTAAAAAACATACCCTGAAAAAATATTTTTACTTAAATCGAAAAAAAAAAAAAACTTCCCAAATCTTCGCTAAATCGCCTTAGGAACATACCTTAGAAACAATTACAATATAAATTTCTGTCTAACATTATCTCTCAATTTATAATATATATATATTTTAACTAGGCCAAAGGAAAAAAGAATTTAAAAAAAAAAATAGTCCTTACGTCCTTAAAAAAATGTTTGGAAGCATTGTTTCCGAAAATTTTAAGATTTCTTTCTTTTTTTTTTTTTTTAATATCACATTAATATCAAAACATTCTTATCCACTGCATACATGGAAATAAATTGAAAAATGTTATCATGTTTTCATTCATAGTCCAAAGAATCGAATAGCACAACAATTTCGCTTTTTCTTATCTATAAAAATCACAATCCATTCTCCTAAACATGTTATGAAAATGAATGTTTCAACTCAATATTTTTAAAATAGTAACCACGAAGGTATGTTTGTCAACATTGAATAAAGACATCAAGAAAAATCATATTTATTGGTAAATTAAAATTCATTTAAATTGTGAGTTGAGTAACTTTATTGAGAAATGAATACAAAAATTTTCATATTCATATCTAATATAAAAAATTGGTTCATAAAGACAAATAAATGCATAAACAAATTGCAAAAGGAAATTGCCTCTGCATATGAAAATTCACTGTATTTGTTTTACTTATTTTAAATAATATACATGTATACATTTTTTTTTTTTTTTTTTTACTGTTAAAATTTTCATGAAAGCATTAAACTTTTTCCATTCTCTCATTTTCCTACTACTTTTAAAATTTACTGTTTTACCTATAAATGATAATGCAAATTGAAAACTAAACCAGTTTTCCATAGCAACACATTCAGTCAAATACATTTCTATTCTGCAAAATTATACTATACGTTAGAAGACAATATTTAAATCATATATATATTTTTTTCTTTTTCAAAACATTTATGTATTATTATTATTTTCTTTCTTTATTTATTTTTCTTAAGGTAAAAATTAAGTATACTACTCGATTTGTAGTAATATAGATCTACAAAAGATTGTAAGTAACCAATTTTTAGAGTGAATTCATTTCCAAAGAAAAAAAAAAATATATAACTTCAATCGGAAAAAAAAATTCCCGAAATCATTGCTAAATCGCGCGTTTTAGTAACCTAATTAACGCCAAGTGAGTAAAAAGGTCTTCATACTATCTATAACGCTGTCAGGTTAGGCATTCCCCGAGTATAGTTTAATATTCTTTTGTTCTAAATCATTTTGATTTTGATTGTACTTCTTTTTTATTTCGTGTAGTTGAACTTTAACCGACAATAGGCTTAAAAATAGTTGAAAAATTATTATTTGTTGTTAAATTTAGCTCTTTAAAAGTTTAAATTTTCTTTTATAAACACTTTTAAACTTTCTTGGGAAACGATAAAAAAAAGGTATTTTATTAATTATTAAAATGTGAAATATGTGTAAAATTATTTAAAAAACAATTTATTTCTGTCATAGGACTGTCATGTTACCTAATAATAATGATAATTTGTCGAACTGATATTTTAAATGCCAAAATAGCGATAAAGGGCCAAACACAGCAACCTATTCGAACATGTCACGTGATTCATCTTGAACCACGGAAAGTTAATCCTTCATCCATTGAATCAGCAGTCAGCACTCTATATATCTCGTTGTACATTACTATATCTATGGGTCAGGTACCTTTAAAAGGATATAGTAGCACAAAAAAAAAAAAAAAAAAAAGACCATTTAGTTAAAAATGACCAAAAGTTAATCCTTCATCCATTGAATCAGCACTCTAATTTATATATCTCGTTGGTTTGAACCAACATATAAGCGAGACGTATTAATCTTGGACGATAGGACCCATGCCCCAGCCCGCCCGATTCCCGCTCTTCGATGTCTTTTTCTAGTCAATTTTCTCCCCTTATTTTACTTCCGGTGTGAGCGTGTTTTTTTTTTTTTTTAAACACACTTGACATTGTGAGTTTTTTTGGTTTTCTTACCATGCTATTTCTATGGAGTTTTAAGCCTTCCCCCCCCCCTCTTTTTCTACATTCTCAAGTGGCTCCTATGACTGAAATAAATTGTTTTTAAAATAATTTTACACATATTTCACATTTTAATAAATAATACAATACCTTTTTTTTTTTCATCGTTTCCCAACAAAGTTTAAAAGTGTTTATAAAAGAAAATTTAAACTTTGAAAGAGCTAAATTTAACAACAAATAATAATTTTTTAACTATTTTTAAGCATTTTGTCGGTTAAAGTTCAACTACACGAAATAAAAGAGAAGTAAAATCAAAATCAAAATGATTTAGAACAAAAGAATATTAAACTACGTAAGTAAACAAAAACATTGGCGTTTATAACTTATGCGAAGAACAATCTCCAAACCCTTGCCATAGAAGTTTACTGAAAATAAGCTGTTACCAAGGGAACCATCGAATACGCAGGTGCAAGGAGAGCATGTCACATGACTCATCTTGGACCTTCTCAAGGGTTACCATTTATCACTCTACTTTATATATCTCGTTGGTTTGAACGAATGCACATCTAAACGAAAAGATTCATGTATTTTTAGAATATTCATATTTCGCATGTTTCCTTGTATTTTAAGATAAGTAAGATATTTAAAATCAATTCTTAAAAATTATTTTTTTAATACTTCTTACAATTTATAAAATTATTGAAATCTTAATCTCTTGAATTTTCATTCATTACGGATCAAGAGATAATCTATGGAATTTTGAATTCTGTTGTTTGATTTGTTATGAGGTTAGAAAAAGTTAGTTTTTATTATATTTGTTCATTCCTAAATGTTATTTTAGTTATAGATTTGGTTATAATGCGATTACAAATATATTTTGTTTAGAAGATAAAATTTTTGCGAATGGTTTCGTCTGCGTATGATTGGTTTAATGGAACATGACATAATGCTTTTTTTTAATAAAAGAGATAATGATAAAGTCACCTTTTATAAGCGATTTCTTTTACAAAATTTCAATTTTTTTTACCAAAATTTTAATTTCGAAAACTGCACACGTTAACATTTTCTTCTTAAATTATTAATACATGAATTTTTTCGTATTTACAGTACAATTTACAACATTTGAAGATCGATCTAAAAAATTATATTTTACACTAATTAATTCTAGCTTGAAGTTATTAGCGTTTGACTTTAAATACAAAATACGTTAGATGTTAACTAATAATAATATGATTGTTTATCCGCGATTGTAATGAAATGCTCGCCCTCTGGTGGGCTAAGGTGAAATTATCACACCACTGATAGCTTTCACGCTGAAACATAGAACAACAAGAAAGAACAATAATAAATGTACGTGGCTATTATAATTTACTAACAACTGCAGTTGAGAAAGTGCCATCTATCGATCATTACAAACGCGGATTAGCTAACATCTAACATATTTTGTACGATTAAGTCAAATGTACGCTAATAATTACATCTGTAATGTTCATTTAATGCTAATATTAATTATTGTTTATATTAAAACCATAAGAGATAATTTTTTAAAGAAAGAACAATAGGGGAGGATTTTTCCATAGACCTATTATAAGAGTGGACGGGACAATGGCAACCTTTTTGAGTGCAAAGATAACTCATAAAAAGGTCATGTGATTGTTGATCTACAGAAGCCAAGCTAGCCAATATTGAAATTTACTCCCCATGCTCTAAACTCTACTTTTTATTAAGCAGACGATATTTTCTCTTTTTCTTTGAAAGTTCTTTTTAAAATTTTTATTTCACTTTAAAAGTTAGATTGTTTTGAATTTAAAAAGAATTTTATAGCTAGAAATAATAATTGTACTTTAAAAACCCTAGAAGTTATGTCAAATAAGGATTTTATTTCACAGATAAGATTCTTTTTAATATTTTATTATTTCGTTCTTTTTAAGTAATTATTTTTATAAAATGCTTATAATTTCTATACTTATTTCTCTAAATTGAATTAGTTTAACTGTATTATATCTTATATTATTTCAAAAATGTGCATGATTATTTACGAGAGTTAAAACGAGTATAGACAAACAAAGTTATAAAAACTTTTGAACTTTGTTCAAAAGTGTTAATAACAAGGTAAAATTATAGTGTTTTACGCTAGTTTTGCTTGCTGTATCTTTTAATAATATTAATAATATATATATTTATATTGAAAGCAAAAAATCGCCAATAACGCGATAAATGTAGAAAAAGGTAACATTTTTCAACATTCACGTGGTTTTATCTTTGCACCTTATCTTGTATTCCCTTAATAATGGAATGCTCCGTCCACTCTTATGATAGGTCTATGGATTTTTCTCAGCTTTTATTTGGGTACTGCAGCCGCTGCACGAGGTTAAGCGCTAACGTCGAGTTTCCTTCGCGACATTTTTTAACATTATATGTGAAGGAGCTTACTCTGTAAAGCTTTGGTCAGGGGCTAGACGCTACACTTTCTCCATGGTCCAAGCAACCAACAACCAATCGGCCAACTTTTGAAATATGTCATACCGGTTTTGCAGTTTTTGTTTATATGACAGCTGATTCATAGTAATGCTGAGTTCTTTATCTGTGTTTATCCTGTAGAAAAACTGTTTCTCTAGGAAATAGATTTAACTACTTAAGCAACTGTTTGAAAACAAAGGTTTGTTGAAGATTTTTCTTTTTTGAAATTTTGATAAACATTTTGAAATTTGATATCTTTCTTCGTTCCAACAATGTATGCGTCAGTCTCTCTTTATCAAAGAATTTAAACTGTATTTATGATAATTATTGTCAAACTTTTTTATTTATTCTTATTTATTTAGTTTTTATCAACTCTTAAGCATATAATGACATTTGATAAAACAAAACTAAAAATGTATTGAGTTGGAAAGTAGCTGCATTATAAAGAAAATGCCGTAAGTGATATTTGAATCACCAAGTTCTTTGCTAGTTATTTTCAGATTTCGGCTTTTTGTTTTATTTTTCAATATTTAAGAAATAATTTTATTTATAATTTTGCATTGTGGGAAACTACTAGGCAGGGCCGTACCTACACTTTTAGCCGCCCCCCTTGGCAAAAGGTTTTAGACGCCATATTAGGCAAGATTTTAGCCAACAAACATCCAACGTACACCCTACAATTTCAAAAAGCACTGCATAATCACAGACAAATATTATACTTGTCTGCAGGGTTTAACCTGGCAAAAAAATTACTTTAGCATTTTAGCGAAAATAGGCAAGCACTATTTTAGCTTTTTCGAAAGTTAATTCTTTGGATACCATTGATTTCTTTTACTTAGCTTTGTTATCCTCAGTTTTGTTTTCTATTCCTTTTGTTCATTGATGATTTTAACCAAGCATCCATATTTGTGACTTTAAAAATATGAATCAGGGAAACTATGTTTTGATTTTATCAATAGAAAAAGAGGTATTCATATCATATGTGTAAAATGAAAAAGCAATTTAAAAATCATGTAAAAGTGTAGTGGTAGATAATCGTGAAATACTAGTGCTAAAAATGCTTCTATGAAGCAAATTCTGAATTCTAACATACTTTTAAATATTTTTGCATTTAAATTGAATCATTGAAAATTAAAAATAAATCCAAATTACGATATAAATAAGGATTCCCAAAAATTTCAGTCCTTTCGTAGTTTTTGCCTGCAAATATTACAAAAAAAAAAAAAAAAAAAAAAATCTGAATTATGTAGGGATATTTTATACAGTTATCCAGTTTTAGCTTTTTAGCGAAATTCTGACCGACTTGTTTTAGCAAAATATGATACCTTTTAGCAAAATGCTAAAAAAACTAATGGCAGTTTAAACCCTGCTTGTCTGTGTGCACAATCACGGAGAATGAAAATCGGTCTGCAGCAGTGATCGCAACCTTTTTGATTTCACAGACCACCAAATTCACAACTATTTAAAAATCCCTCGGACCACTAAATTCATAATATAAAGTCCCGCGGATCTCAAACATTATTAAACAGTACCACTTTTTTCTATGTGAAATATGCCTCTTTAATATAAAACAGTACAAATATTTATTTCATTCCAAGGAAGATAAATACTTATTTAATCATATAAGAATGATGATTAAATGATGTTTCATTTTAATAAATTTATTATAGGGGAAGAACATGGACATATTTTTATTTAATAAAAAAGCACCACAAAACTGTCGTAAAAAATATTACTTAAAACTTTGAATAAACACCATAAAATGCAATAAACTCGTAACAATTGTTTTGGGTCGTGTGTTTTTTCGACCCGAAACAATTGTTGCGAGTTAATTGCATTTTATGGTGTTTATTCAAAGTTTGTAAGTAATATTTTTATTGCTTCCATATTATAAGAGACGATGTTTAATTACACTGATAAATTGCTATTTCGATATGTATATAATTATATTAACTAAATATATAATCTATATACTGTATTGTTATATTATTAGAAATCCTATGGAAAATTATATTTGTGTACATTACGCAGATCAGAAATTCAAAGCAATAACTATGTATGAAAGATTATTCTGTTTATAAGATCTCTTATCCAGGAAACTCTGAAGTATAATGTTGTGAAATAGAGGCATTCAGAAAATTCTGATGTTAAAAATGAACATTACAATAACTTCTAATAAAAAAATAAAAAATGCAAATAATGTTAAGATTTTTCTGCGGATCACTAAAATTTTGTCGTTGACTGCTAGTAGTTCATGGATCACTGATCTAAAGTTTGACTGAAAATCTTCTTTTCTAACTGCATTGTGAGAAAAGATTTCAATCCTCGTATAAAGAAAATGCAGTGAAGGTATTTTAAATCCTGAAGCATACACATGTGTGGGACAAATAAAATTACTCTAGATGTTTTTTATTTTATTTTTTATATTGTGGGAGGAATAAGTTTTTAATACCACTTTGTTTATATATTATTTATTTTGGCATTAGCATATTTATTCCGCATTGTCCGGGCTAAATCAGTATTTATACAATTTAAGAAGAGTTATTAACATTTCTGGTAACTCAGATATTTCAGACAATGGAACTTTTTCAATGGGACAACATATCGCAGGGGAGTTTTTTGTGCAGCTTTTGTACATTACGAATTACACAAACATTTGCTAGTTTGCCTGCTAGGTTTACAATACTTTGCATAATGATTCAATGCTCGATAAATATCTGTATGATATCTGGCATCAGCTTCAATTCAAATATGAAGTTGCTTTTCAGTTTCCTATCTTCCAGTCGTTGTCCGTTAAATAGTACACATAACCTGGCATCTCATTGCTCAATTTGTTCTCGCCTTTGATAAGCTTTTTTTTCAGCATGTTTCTGACATCTGGCTTGTACCCAGTGTTAGAAATAAGAATTTTGAAACTAGGCGTCAAAATAACGCCTGGATTAAATTTTTTTGGCGTCCAAATTAAAAATCTAGGTGCCATCTATAATTAAATTTGTATATTTAAAAAGTAATAATAATAATAATAATAATAAAGCATCAACTTGTAAATAATATATGCAAGATTATATAAAAAATATTTATGTAATGAATGTAATTACATTGACAATATTAAACATACATATTTAAAATCACAAATTCATTCTTCGTTCAGAAGATACATCATTCCACCACAATTCAATAGCATTTTCTGGGCAGAAATCTTCCAATTTAGGGCTGTTTAATTTAATCATTAACAAATCGTCAACTACTTCCATAGAGAAATAATTTCTTAAATTAGTTTTTATTAGGTTCAAATTAGGTTTTTATTAGGTTAGGTGAAATAGACTTGTTTACTGTCTGATGGGATTGGGAAAATTATTAGATATGATGAGGAAAAAATCCAGGCATCAAATATGACACTTATGATTGGAATTCTAGGCGTCAAAAGGAAAAAACTGGTCACAAAATACGACTAACGACCTCTTATTTCTAACCCTGCTTTTTACCTACTGTGTAATCAAGACTGATTCTAGCCGCTGACCTTTGAGCATCTGCAAGATACCTTGTCACTGTTTCTCTATTTTTTGTCTTCTATTAGATTTCTTTTGAGAATCAGTAAAGTAAAAAATAAATTAAAATTTGTATCAGAATAGTAATAATAATATAAAATAAAACCCTGAATGTGAGGTAGAAAATCATATGGCTGCAAAAGGACATGAAAAAATTTACGACGGAAAGTTTTAATTATAAAAATGTTACATAAAATGAGTATTGTTTAAAGATTATAAAACAAATCAAATAAAATGATATCATAAACGTTCAAAAATTAAATTAATGACAAAAAATTTGTTGAAAATGACTAATTCAAGCATCCTGTTTCATAAATTTTAAAAGTATGCGATAGAATCAGGCCTATCAAACCCAAAAGAGCTCGAGGACAACATTACAACTGCATTTTCATTTAGGTAGGCCACATTCTGTATATATAATGTGTGTATGTAGATATATACATTATACTATATGTATAGTGTTTATATACGCATACTAGGTTACCGATGCCCTTAATTTTGCATTAACTAATTTTAAATAGATATTTTGTCATAAAATAACCATATGTTTGTAAGAAGTATATTTAAAAAAAAAAAGAGTGATGAAATATTCCTTGAAAAAACTGGAACATGGAATTCTTAATATATATATATATATAGCTGATCTTATATACTACAAGAAATAAATATATCCCACAAATATTATATCAGCTAATATCATTTTTATATAGAAGAGCGAGAACGAATTTTGTTATCTTTTGCACTGTTAACAGAAGCATAAAATTCTGAATTCCATCGTGAATCACAAAACTGTTGGGTGAGTCAATTTTGGCCCAGTGAGCATCAGATAGATACCACTGTGATAGATGATGCCCTACTATTAAGAACATTGCGAAAAATACATGACTATTAAAATGCAAATAAAGCCACAAGGTAAAAAAAATGCAGTACTAAAATTATTTCCCTCTTTCTGCTTTTGAAAACTATCCTTTAAAGCCAAAAACTGCCGGGTTGCCACAGATGAGAAGTTATCAAGTTTGTTTTTTCTCTTTTTTCTCTGTTTTTTAAAAAATAACAATTTTAGTAAACCTAATTTTCAGCTGAAATTCTGTAATTTTTAGCCACCCTGGGCGACCGCCCGGGTCGCCTTCCTCCCCCCCCCCTAAGCACGGCCCTGCAAATAGATTTTTTAAATAAACTCTTACAAAATCCGTTTTATTTACAACATGTAGATAACAACTTAGTATCTGTGCTTGTTAGTTGTTATTAAGTATGATGAAAGTGAAAGAAAATATATGTTTGATGAGAACATAACACACACCAGGTCTGATTAACGCACAAGACAAGGTCAAAGTTCAGGGACCCTTTACTTGGAGGGACCAAAATTTCGTTTACAGCTCAAAAAAGAAAAAAAAAAAAAAAAAAAAAAAAAACTAGAGATGTAATTCTGTCTATGACAAAATTTAATTTAGTATGACAGGACTTCTTTTTTTATTTTAACACCCTTTCAAAAAAATCTGAAAACAGTAGTCTAAATAATCAGGAAACATTCAGCCGAGACCCATTGGCTATCTGGTCAGAGTATACAACTACGGACCTGAAGGTTGTGAGTTCGACCCTCACCAATGAGAAGTGAAAAAAAATAATAATATCTGAAAACACTATCAATATACCGAATAGTGAGTTCTATCCTCACTGATGGGAAGTGGAAAAAAAAAAAATCTGAAAACACTAGTCTAAATAATCAGGATATATTCAGCCAAGACCTGAGCTCTGTGGTCAGAGTACACAACTACAAACCCGAAGGTTGTGAGTTTTTTCACAATTTCGAAAATATTGCTGCATAATTTCAAAAATATTGCCTCATAATTTATATGGCCATATCTATATTGTTCCTTAAAATAAGTGAATCAATCAACAAGAAATAAATACTATTCCATTCTAAAGACTTTTTCTCAATGTTTGGAAATATATATTCATTTCATTTTGTTTAGTGCAATCTAAAGATGCATCAACAGGAAATTTCACCTATAGATGAAATATATTAGAATACTTTTAAATTTCTGTGTATCTGAACTATTTGTCTGATATCAATAAAAAGTTTCATGTAACTTCTTCATATGATATAGATTTAGAGGTGGAATGTGTTTTACCACACTGCTTGGCATCCTGCTTCCATTTGCCGATAAAGATGCCAACCTTGGCACTCTCTATGTTTATCCGTCGTTGAACGATTGATGTATGAAATGTGGTAACCTCACCGTGATGTTTTGAAGCTGTATGATTTTCGCGTTTCTGGTTGTTGCCAAACGAAATTTTGTGCGTTTTAGAGATTCATGGAGTTTACGGTTGAGGCATTTAATGATTTTTTTTTTTTCAAGTTTGCATGTATGCAAAGTGTACAGACGTACGTATTAGGGTCATTCCATGCCAAATCAACCACTCACTCAACCTGACCCCCTCAGATTTCTATGAAACTTGCAGGAATCATTCTCCTTGATGATATAAATGAGAATATATTTTTAGAAAATTTTTATCTCTTTCGATTTTTTTAAAATTAATTTTTTAAATTTCAAAAAATCAGCATTTTTTAGCTTGTGTAAGGATTTTCAATCTCAAATTTCTCAAGTTCTATAAGGGATAGAGAAGTTTATGACACCTCATTTTAAAGAGTATTTTCCAAGGTTTAATTTAATATGCAACATCATTATGTTCGGTAAAATTTTTAAAATTTATTAAATTTTAAAATTTTAAATTTTAAAAATTTCAAAGATAGTGTTTTTTAAAAAATCTGAAAAAAATATATGTTTTTGGTTATACTAAAAGCTATATAACCTAAAACTTTTAGAGTGGGATCTCAATGGGATCAGGAGTTATGACAAAAAACCTAGCTACTCTACATGGTAAATTGTATTACAATTATCATATAATATGCTTACTTTATAAAATACCTGTTAATTAAAATTCACACATACAGTATTGCATGCTAATATACAATTAAACATGGGGGGGGATCAATATTCAATGTAATTATTGTGCTCAATAAAAAATAAACAAAAATTTTTTTGATAAAATTTTGTTAGATAAAAAAAAAAAAAAAAAAAATTTTTTTTTTTTTTTTTTTTTTTTTTTTAAATTACTGTAAGTTTTATAGCTGGAATGTTTTAGAGTAGGTTCTTACTGCGATTAGAAATGATAATAAAGAAACAAAGGTACGTATAAATACATTGTTCAGTTAAAATTACTGGAAGCTTTAATATAGCTTTATGACATCCAGTACATGTTTATACAAATTTGGACTATATCTCAAAATGTTTTCATTTATTATAAATGAAAACATATATAAATATAAATTTTTTCATTATTACAAATCACAAACATTTTTTTTTATAATAATCATGACCACCTTTCTTGAATGGGTTATAGCAATATATAGAAAAATGTTTCGATGTGCTAGGTTTACTCATCTTTACACAAAGTCTTAATGATCATACAAATTTAATCATAAAAATCATACTAATTTAAAGTCAGGTTGTAAGAAGAATGACAAAAGTAAAAACTAAATAGAATTGATTAGTTTTTTTTATCTGATGAGAGTACTCATTGTTTAAAATAAATATGCCAAAAATGTTTGATTTATAAAAAAAATAAAATGCTTATTTTACTTCTACTTAAAAGAGTATGGTAGGGTTTCCATGGGTCAGGGAGAATCTGGAAAAGTCAGGGAATTTGAAATTATTGAAAAAAGTCAAGGAAATGTCAGAGAAAAATCACAAATATTGTCTAAAAAGCCGGAAAATTTATGATATAAACCTGGAAAATGCTTTTTGAGCATTCAGTCTATGTTGCGGGTCACATGACTATGCTGTCTTTTATGTCGCAAGCTGTTTTATGTTTTACGCTGTGAGCTTACCTTTTATGTTGTAAACCAAATTTCATGACTTGAATTTTCTACAAATAGACCTGGAAAAGTCAGGGAATTTTATTTTTTAAATTGAGTTGAAACCCTGGTATGAACCCAAAATCACAACTAACTTTTTCTACATTGAGATCTCAGAAGAGATATAAAAAATACAGTGGAGATGCAGATGAGTCATATGCCAGCAACAACATAAATAAAAGAATCTTTAAATAAAGACAATTTTGAACGAGAACATCTCCAATTAGCAAATGAATTGATTATTATTTACTTACTATGACTTATGTGGTCATTAATTTGTAAGTGTAGTAATTTATTATCTGAATGGCTTCTGATATAAATTTATAACCTTATATTGTAATCATTTTGTAATCTGTCTTTAAAAAACTGTGTAAGTTTTAAAACCATCACTAATGATTATAATCTTAAAAATTTGAAACTTGTAGAATTACACACACATTTAAAAAAGAAATCAAATAATCAAATTTTTAATGATCTTAGAAATTTTCCTGAAGAAAACTTTTTTTTACTATTTTACTAGTCATAAATATGAACTTTCAAAATAATGTCTTTTATCAAGTAAGCATATTATATGGTACAATTGAACCTTGAAAATCCGGACATCCAAAAATCTCTAAAATCCAGATGATTTTTCAATTTTAATTTTAAAATAAGACTTAGCTGTATCTTATTTCCCTATTTCTTGTGCAATGCAGTTTAAAATTCGTTTAATTGAACACTGAATACATAAATTTGAACATAATCTGACATATTTTTAGATTGTTTGATTGTGAATTAAAGATTTAATTTTTTTTACAAAAAAAGGTAGGTTATAAAATGGGGGAAAAAAAAATAAATAAATAAAAATAAAATAAAATCATAGTGAAAAATAATTACTGAAATGTTAAAAAGAAAAAATTGTTTCCTTAGTTTATTAGCAGTTATTTAGGAGGCATTATCAGTTGTTTATTATATTTTAGTGTAATATATCTGTTTTAATTTAACATAAGTCTTTTATTATATTTATATTTTAATTAACCAATTTGATTTGTTGTTTATTTTCATTAACATAAAATTGCAGTTTGTATGTTATTATAATATCACAAAAAATTAGTTTTCAATAAATCTCTAAAATCTGGAATCGCTGTGGTCCTGCCAAATCCGGATTTTCGAGATTCAACTGTAATTATAATACAATTTACCATGTAGAGTAACTAAGTTTTTTGTAATAACTTCTGATCCCATAGAGATCCCACTCTAAAAGTTTCAGGTTATATAGCTTTTAGTATAACCAAAAACATATATTTTTTTCAAATTTTTTAAAAAACACTATCTTTGAAATTTTTAAAATTTAAAATTTTAAAATTTAATAATTTTTAAAATTTTTACCCAACATAATGATGTTGCATATCAAATTAAACCTTGGAAAATACTCTTTAAAATGAGGGGTCATAAACTTCTCTATCCCTTATAGAACTTGAGAAATTTGAGATTGAAAATCCTTACACAAGCTAAAAAATGCTGATTTTTTGAAATTTAAAAAATTAATTTAAAAAAAATCGAAAGAGATAAAAATTTTCTAAAAATATATTCTCATTTATATCATCAAGAAGAATGATTCATGCAAGTTTCATAGAAATCTAAGGTGGTCAGGTTGAAAATTGAAATTTTTTGGTTGATTTGGCATGGAATGACTACTGATCTCTGCGAAATGAAATTTTGTGCATTTTAAAGATTCATGCAGATTGCGGGTGAGGTATTTAGTGATGTTATTCTGGTTTTCATGTACGTGAAGAGAAGCATACAGACATACGTATTACTGATTGCTGCGAAATGAAATTTTGTGCATTTTAAATATTTATGCAAATTGCGGTTAGGTATTTAGTGACGCTATTTTTGGTTTTCATGCATGCAAAGCTTACAGATGGGCATATTACTGATCGCTGCGAAACAAAATTTCATGTGTTTTATAGATTCAATCAGATTGTGGGTGAGGTATTTAGTGATTTTTTTTTTGGTTTTCATGTGCTAAAAAAGATACAGATGTACATGTTACCAATTGCTGTGAAACATCGCCATAACACAGTGCTAATGCAATGTTAAACCCAATTTACCTACCTGTGTACCTCCCAGATTGTTGTTAATTGCCCATAACGCAGTAGTAGTACAGTGTTAAATCAGGGTTGGGTTTCTTCCGGAAGAAACCAGTTTCTTCCAGGACAGTGGAAAAAACCGGAAGAAACTGGAAGAAATGGAAGTAACCGGAAGAAATGGAAGAAACCAACCAGAAGACAAAACAGATGTTCAAAATTAAAATTTATGGACTATATACATTCAAAGCATAAATATAATGTCAAATCTAAACTATAATCTAATTAATATTAAAAATATTTTTAGAAAAAAAAAGTTATTTGATAACTAACACTAAATATATACAGGTGATGGGTTTTTACATTTCAGTGCTTATATTTTTAGAATTTTTTGCATAGATACTATCTCATATTACTATACCTTCAAACAGTACAAGTGATAATTATGGAATTAGCCATAATATTTGCACTTTTTTTTTTTTAAGGATACATTTTTTTGTATAAGCTCGAAGCTGGTACCCAACGAACTGTATCAATAAGTACTAAGATTAAGATACCTATTTTTAAAATCTCCTACAGGATTAAAAAAATAAAATAAAATAAAAAATAAAACCCATAGTTTGTATTTATCTATTTTAAACTGAAAAATAAAGTGCAGTATTGAACTACTAAAAAACTTTTCATTTGTTTTACAGTCAACTCCCTCTAACTCTCAAAAGTTTTGTCTAGAGGTTGTGCAGATTACAGGAATTTGCAGATTAGAGATCATTGCCTTTGTTTACAGTTTTCTTTTGCAGATACAGAGCCAGTTATTATTAATTCATAAATAGACATAAAAATGGAAAGACAATTTCTAATAATTTTAGAATAAAATATTTCTTCAATATTAATAAAACTAATCTATCATAATTCATATATGATGGTAAATAATTTAAGCATATTCAAATAATAGGCACATATAAAATGTAAACAAGCAAATTTAAAAAATACGAAACAAAATATTTTTGAAAGTTCGAAATAATATTCATCACTGATTAATTTTGTTAAACGTTGATGCAATAGTGATTTGTTTTAAGCACTAGTCTGTATGAATTGCAAGATAATAAATACAAGAATGTTATTCCCCCTTCTCTCCAATTGTGTTTCAAAGTAAGGAATAAGCTAAAAATTTGTTTAAAAAAAATAAAAATGTGAATTTTTTTGAAATATGCGATGTAAATTTCTTTTTCATTCAAAAAACAGTTACGGATTAGAGGGAGTTGACTGTACTGTATATGACTATAAGGAAAGTAAGGTTTTTGATGACATTTTGTAATACAGTAATTATTGAATATTAGTACTCTTAATTAACTGGATGTTTGTTAAGAGCTGTTTTATTAGAAAGTATAAGCAAGTGATCCAAACTATTATTTATTACCAGTTAAAGAAATCAAATCGTCTAGATTATAAAACTTTACACTGCTTAAATTGAAATTGATTTTTTTTACTGGATTTTGCGTATTTTGGAACGTGATCATCAGATACCAAAGATCACTTCGATAAAAATCTCATAACAATAAATTAAATATGTAATTACATTTTTATAGGTATAATTAAAGTTACTTAAAGTTGTTTATAAGATAAATGAATCCACTGTATCTTACAAATCTGCAATTTATAGGATAAATTTTTAAGAAAAACAGTTTCTTCCATTTCTTCCACTTGGAAGAAACCTATTTCTTCCGGCCGGTTTTTTCCATGGTTTTTTCCGCGGTTTTTTCCACCTTGGAAGAAACTTGCCAACCCTGTGTTAAATCCAATCTACGTCTCTCTTATATTTAATGTTATTCTTTTAATAACTGAGGGTTTGGTAGCGATTTATTTCATATGTTTTGTTTGGTTTTTCTTTTTTAATTATGGCAACAGTAGACCATTTTGGATTTTCGTTTTACATGTGGGAGACATGTTTGTAACTAAGCTAGTCGTTTTTTTATGTAAAATGTTTAGGTATTTGTTTTGGAGTATGCAGTATTTTTGTTGAATATATTAAAAAAAGCTTTGCAGAGTGTTTGAAATGGTGTTAATTTGGTTAGTATGGAATGGATGGTTATTTCGAAATTTCCACAGAGGAATAATTCTTTGTTATTCCAAGGATAGTAGTGTTTTCTACAAAAATTCGGAAACGGGTAAGTAAAAAAAAAACCTTGTTTTTTATTTATATATTTATTTATTATGTTTATTCAGTTATTTATGGTATTTTTGTTTTGTAATGTTTAATATTTGTTAGTTTTTTAATTTATGAAAATTATGCAAATTTTTAAAATTTGTGTTTTTATTTTCTTTTATTCAAGTTTTTGAAAAGCTACTTTTTATGTTTTATTTTTAGGTAGTTGATTTAAAACACGTAAAATCGACCATTTTGAAAAAATCGCAAAGCAAAATTGCACCAAATTGGCGATTTTGAAAAAAGTTGCCAAGCAGTGGGGCAAAGTGCATTTTCACAAGATTTAGTGTATGGACTTCTTAATAGTATTTGCTTTTAAATGGACACTGTGTGGAGACTATGTATGGACTTCTAATTATGGAGACTGGTTTTAAATGGAGACTGTGTATGGACTTCTTAATAGTATTTGCTTTTAAATTATGCTGATAACAAAACCACACATGCAGAGTAAATGTTAAAACTTGATTTTTGGACTGAAGGAATCTCAAAACATATTAGCAAAATTTCAATTACTGCAAAATTCCGATTATAGCCCCCCTTTCTTTTAGAAATAAGAACCATTAAAATTAGAAAGTTTGATATTGTCGGAAACTTTCAAAAAGCTGAAATTTTAGGAAAAAATTCAGATTATAACATCCGAGAGAACAGAAGGTTTTCAGTAAATGAAAATATCTGAAAATCACAGAGCAACGAATATTTGGGTGGGTGGTTACTATCAGAATTTTATGGTGTGAAAATTTGACCCGAAAACAGTACGTCATCATATATGAGTAAGAGAAAGTGAAAGAAAAAGAAATGAAGAACTTATATTATTTAATTAAAAAAAAAAAAAAAAATTTTTTTTTTTTTTTTTTTTTTTTTTTTTAAGAATCATCTTTCAACACATTTTTGGTACTATGTTCACTAAATTTACTGCTGTCTTCTCTTTGATCATTATTTTTCTCTTTTTGTTAGGTGGTAGATTCAGCTGAAATTAACAATGACTATCCAATGGATGCTTGTTGCAACCTTCTTATATTTAGAACTAGGCTTTATTTTTTTACTGATGATGCCTTTTATATCGCCTAAAGTGTAAGTAAGATTTTCAGCATCCTGTTTATCAAAATTGAAAATAACATTCTTGTGTCAACTACTAAATCTAGTTAACTAATCAATCTGTCAAATCATAATCTATATCTTAAAATAATTTTTCCAAAATATTATTTACCTATTCATTATTATTCATTAGCATTATATAACCCTTTATTTACTGTAAAGTTAGTTAGTGCTGACTGCAGAACAGTGGCGCACCCACGGAGGGGGCTTAGGGGGCTCAAGCCCCCTCCAGAACCAGCTGACATGGTAAAAAATTTCAGATATGCATTAAAAAAAAAAAAGTTACTCAAACAGATATTGTAAGTAAAACAAAAAAAGTCTATAAATTATACAATAAATATTAGGAATTTTTGAAATCATTACTGTCAAACACAAAAAGAATGAACCAGTTCTTTGATTTTTAGTTGAAAAATAACCTAGACATTCCATTGCAGTTTTTAGGGATGGGCTTCTAAGGTCCTAAAAGCATATACTGTTATCATGAAATCAAGTAAGTATCTAAAAAGTCAGACAGAAGAAGTAATCTGATATGGAAGTAAATAGGGATGTATTTGTCAGAAAAATGGGATACCAGGCTCATACATTTTTGTATTTTAATTTATGAGTATTTATAGCATCTTTCTGAAAGTCTGTTTTGTCCCTGGGCAGAGTGAAAAGGCATTTCACCTAATATTTTACACTGTATTCATTTATAGAGTATACATTTACATTTAAATGAGTATTTTTAGTTAATTTTTAATTAAAGTTATGCTTAATAAAAATTATGCATTAAAATTACTTAAATGTTATTTCTCAGCTCTTCATCTATTTTCAGTTCACGCGCCGTCGCGTTGGTGCTACGTATATGGCCGTAAACCTATTACTATACTATAGGACCCAATTATTCTTCAGCCCACTCCAGACAGAAATTCTAGGTGCGCCACTGCTGTAGAATAAAAAGGTCCCCAGAGATACTCAGTAAAAGGGCAATCTATTTTCAAAAGGGGCATTAATTGCTGACGCCTTTCCAGATCTGCCAGCCTTGGTACAGGTGTTGGACAAAATAATGTGAACACTTTCACTTTTTTACATTTTGTTAAATATCTTGAAAAGTTCTTTAGGAATCATCTTGAAACTTTGGTAGTGTAAAGAACATGTTATATCTCATATTTTTCAGTAAAAGTTGTGTCCTGAAAAGGAAAAGGGGACCAGTAAACAATTAAACAAAAATCAAAATGTTTTGGATCACCCTGTAAAAGGTAATACTTTAAATGTGTTTTGGCTGTAGCATGTGATTGAGGATTTTATGAAATGCGAGTATCTAATGTAAATATCTGTTTTAACAAACTTCCTTTAAAATTCTATCCAACTAGATACCAAGATACAGACATGTTACTTTTCAGCCTTAAGGCTGAATTCAGCCTTTTTAAGCTTGAAAATAATTATTATTGGGATCAATGCAAATCCGCATTAAAACTTTTTGGACATGTGTAGGGGGGAGGGGGTCAGCCTGAATTTGTGCAATATATTATTAGCAATTTCTATGTGATCGGCTTTCAAGAAATGTCAAACATGGAGAAAATGAAAAAGAAATAGCACTTCAACTGCATTTTCCTGATAAACTTGAACTACATTATTTTGTTAATCAATTGCCCAGCAAACAATGCTTCTATAAACTTATTTTCAAGTATATAGAATAAGTTTGTCTACTATTTTTTAAGCACTTACAACTGTTTTAATTATAATTAATGTGATATTCAATATAAGATTTATAGTTCAGATTTTGTTTATTTTGTATACATGTATACAATCAGATTTAAAAAAAAAAAATTATTATTGAAAAATTTATATTGTGTCAGTTTCCTGATACCACGTTTGAGGGGGGGGGGGGGGAAGGAGGAAGCATGAAAAGTTCAGCCTCTTTTCTGTAAGCTTGTACCATGTCTGAAGATACCACACTAAAACTTGTCTAAAGCTAGACTTCTCAAATCCATTGTAACTCCCATCACAATCTTATTGGCAATGATCCAATTCCAACTAATATCTTGCTTCAGTAAACATAAATATAGAAGATCACAAACTTCTATCTGCTGTGATTGTTTTACTTTTTCTATTTTAAATAAAAGAAACAATTTTTTACTAAAGACAATTTAATGTTCCTGTTAAAAATGTTAACTCTAATTAATAAATGAGTCACAAATGAAAATTTCCTAATGCAGTTTCTTAAAAATAACAATTGTTTCTCTTTTTACTACATGTTTTTCTTTTAAACTACATGCTTTCCTTTTTTACTTTAAGATAAAAATATTGGATTTATTTATTCTTGCATATAAGTAAATGCATGAAGCACTGGTATTTCAAATCTTTTGTTTTGATTATTCAAACAGGTGGTTCAAAAGTTATACAATTTTTAACGGGGGGGAAAAAAAAAAAATCTGGAGTGACTCCACTCGACTTTCCGAACATTGAGTAATTAACAGTTTTGTAGATAAAGTAAAGAAAGAGTAGTTGTTAATCAAACAAAAGAGAGAAAACCATAATAGAGTGTTTGAGTATTTTTCTCCATCTATTACACGTTGTTTTATTTAACGCTACTGAACTTTGAGCCCATAGATCATAATGACAAAGAAATTTTCGTTGTGTCCCTGTAAAAACCTATAAATGTTAGATTCACCAAAATGCTTATAGTTAGTGCAACAGTGATTTATAATACTCATATAAATTTTCAGCTGAATTCAATAAGGCGTTTAGATGCTATCGTACTTTTAAAAATTTAGTCCCATAGGCCATAATGATAAAGAATTTTTCTTTGTGTCCCTGTAAAAAAACTGTAAGTGCTAGATTCACCAAAATCTATACAGTTAGTTCAACTGTGATCTATAACATGTGTACAATTTTTTTGCTCGGATTAATAAGGCGTTTAGACACTATCACATTTTTAAAAATTTGGCCCCATAGGCATAATGATAAAGAATTTTTCTTTGTGTCCCTGTAAAAAAACTATAAGTGCTAGATTCTCCAAAATTTATACAGATTGAGTATTTGTGATCTATAATATGTGTATAAAATTTTTGCTCAATTGAATAAGGCGTTTAGATGCTATCGCACTTTTAAGATTTTGCTCCCATAGGCCATAATGATAAAGAATTTTTCTTTGTGTCCCTGTAAAAAAACTATAAGTGCTAGATTCACCAAAATCTATAGGGTTCGTACTACGGTGACTTACAATATGCGTACCAACTTTCAGGTTAATCGAACAAAGCGTTTAGACGCTAGCGTGTTCACCCACAGACATACACACATACACACACACATACACACACACATACATACATCATCGTAAAAATAGTGAAAACGGACTCAGGGGACCTCAAAACGTATAGAAACATCAAAATCTCGAATTCGGATTTTTGACATGATTACAATACTTTCCTCACTATAGTGTTCGGAAAGTAAAAATGTAATTAAAAGAGAAAAAGAATGTTTTGTTATGGATAGATTTTATATTGATAACCTTTAATGTACTGTCATTTTATGCAGATCTAATTTCATGGTCATACCCATAGACCTTATATAGATAGACAAAGCATCTCCCTTCATTATCTGTCTGCGACATGAGCTAGTTTTCCCAGCTAAATTATCACGTGATCCGGACCTGGAGAGAGAGACCAGGATGAATATCATGTTATTTTTTCCATAGGAAAGAATAGTTTTGGGTTTTTTTATTTCTGTATTGTACACATACTTTTCATTTAAGCCTTTAGATTTACACATTGTTGAAAAGCTAAAATGTCATAGATTAATTATAAAAAAGTTTCTTTTGTGAGAAACCATTTTCAAGAGAAGAATTTTTTGTTTGAATTCTTACAAAAATAAGTGCTTTCTTATAGAAGAATCTCCCTCAAGTTCGTGTCACGTGACATACGGCGCTGACTGCAAAGGGTGAAGGTATCAGATTACACCCTCATGTTGAAGACATTCACTATAATGGGAAGTCCTATTGGTAGCGTAGTCTATCTATACAAGCTCTATGGGCATACCTAGCGAGGGGATGTGTCCCCCTCCCTCCAAATATTTTCAAACCCCCAATTTTTAAACTTAAAATAATGAAGACAGAGAGACAGGTGGCTGAATGTTTAACTCTTAATCTGTCAGTTCACAGATTTTAGATTTGAATAACTGCCTGAAACATGGTTTTTCATAGGGATTTGAAATCCATTTTAAGCAATTTGTCCTGGTCTAATTATATTTTATAATAAGTAGCAATTTACCTTTCTAAAATTATAATTTTTCAGGTGGAGGCTCAAGAGATAAGATATGCAAAATTAATTTGGGGAGCTTAAAATATCAAATTCATGCATGTATACAAAATTAACTATTTTTGTGTTATTTATTAAAAAGTCTAATATCTATATAATATTTCTGTAATGTTGTCTAGTTATGATTATATTTTGGTGATACAATAATGATCTAATTAATAAAATATGCAATGGAAAAAATATCTATAAATGGGCAATACTTAAGTACGTGGAATCAGCTCAATGGTGTAATAAGAAATAATGACAACATTAGTCTGATGAGATTATTTTACTGAAAAGTTTATTTTTAAAAGTTGCTTTTTCAGTATTTTTGCAAGCATAATTTTAAACATAGCAATACTTTAAAAATAATATACAGAATATGAAATATTGAATATAAATTGACTAAGAAAAGTAATGGTAAAAAATGTAATTAAAATAGAAATTACTTTTTTTAACAAAAAATTATATGCACTGCCTGCGGTAGTAGGAAAACTGGGTCGTCAACCATGAATTTTATTTTGAAACCTTTCTTTGAATGATTTTAGTTTCGCTATTGCACTGTATTACTTTTATTCTAATAATAATTTGATTCTGGTAAATTCAATTTTAATTAGGTGGTGAAATTGTTATAATATTATGAGTTTCAAATTTTGAAGGTAACTAACAAAGAAAGAGCGAAAATTTTGCACGGGTTTGCTAGTATGCAATATTCTGTTAATTATCAGCTGTGTACTTTTAAATATGTCACTTGATAAAATTTTTATTTGTTTATATATATAGAAATAATTAAAAATATTTATAAACATTTTAATACTGTTATTAAATTAACAATCATAATATTTAATTTAATATTTTGTGAATGTACATCATTATGTCTGTTTAAAATATACATCAAAAGGGGGAGTCTTCTCCTTTCTGAATACATCTCTAATATTCTTCTCAATATTTTGAAGCCAGACATGCTGTTTTTTGTATTAAATGGTTAAGCTCAATTATTTTAATTTAGCATTTTATTTTCATGAATTTATAAAAATTATATTTTTGCTTAGAAATATATATTCATTAATTCATCAACTATGGGGAAAATTCCAGGGCCAGGAATCAAACCTAGGCACTCTGCTTAACGTTCGGAAGCTGTGCCACTGAATTACCCTGGCAGACAACCAACTTATACTCATTTTAAATATCAACTTAGTTGGCATAAAAAATCAACCTTAATACTCCAATTGATCAAAAGGAATATTTATGGCTGATGAATTAATGAATATATATTTCTAAGTAGAAATTTTGAGGTGTATTGGAGTTGTGCCACTATAAGTATTTTCACCTCTTATATCTGTATTTGCCGACACGGTGACTTTGCCAACGGATATTATGTGAGAAATACTGAGTTGGTTGTCAGCCAGGGTAGCTCAGTAATAGAATTTCAGCACGTTAAGCGGAATGCCCGGGTTTGATTCCCAGCTCTGGCATTTTTCACATATTTGGTATAAAAAATAAACCTTACACTTCAATTGATCTAAATGTGTATTTTTGTTATTTACTGGAATTTATGATTTACTTCTATTTGTGTATTTTTTAGATGGAAATATATATTTGATTCAAGATTCTTTAGAATGCTAGCCTCTAGAGCAAATGTATACTTCACTGTATTTATAATTGTCCTAATATTTTTCTTCTTAGGTATCTATCTTAATTTTTCATACTTTTTTATAATTGTGACAATGAAAGTTTTATGTATTTCAAAAATCTTTAATGATTTTATCATGTAATTTTCTTTTTTCTTTCCCTAAGTAATTGGTTTTTATTTATAACAACCTGCAGCAAAACAAAATTCAATTGATAAATTGATAAAAATAATTTTTTGACTTGTAATATCTATTCTTTAACTGTGACAAATATAAAACTTTGTGAAATGCATTTATATGTGTATTATTTATTTATAGCAATAAGCATAAGAAAGAACAAAAATTCGTTAAAAAAATTTTGTATTTTAATGTTAACATTTGCATTACCAATGCAAATTTATATTCTGATAAGAAGAGAAATATATGTACTAATAAATTAATGATTTATAATCTGCAAAAACCTTAGTCGTAACTACCACAGATTTTACAAATTCGATTGTATATTAAATTTATGTATAAAACTCTGTATTTCTTTCTTTAGTGTTACTTTTTGTGCTTCATTTTTTGACTGATTTTTCTTGTTTCTTATAGTCTGCTTAGTGTCAAATCAAATACATAGTTTTACATAAAAATTAAACTTAAAAAAAAAATAATTTTAAAATCTACGCATTTGATACAAACTAGATCTTTAATTACACAAATTGCCTCAAAAATGAGCTCTTTTCATAATACAGAATTATCAGTGCAAGAGTATCTATTTTAAAACTTCTGTAAAAAACCGTTCAAGTTTCCTCTCAGTCTTCAAGGAAAATTGAGATATATTTGGGGTAGGGGGTGGATAAACAGTAAGAATTGATGAAAATATAGAAATTCATAGGTATTTTCCTGCTAAAATTAAGTGTCATAAAAGGTATTTTAAATCAAAGCATATATATTTTTTAAGTTGTAATGATAAAAGAAATACGATAAATACTTAGCTGGAAAACTTTGGGAAATTCTTTTTCTCTCCTTCCAATAATTTGTTTTAAAAAAATTGCTTTTTTTTTTTTATTTTTTTAAGGAAGCTTACATTTGTTTTCAAAAAGTCAGTGTCTGATTTATTTTAAAATAAATCAATTTTCATATTTGCTCTCGGGCTATGCTGATAACAGATTCACAGACAAACCAACTGCTAAAAGCCTAATTTTTGGATTCAAGGAACCTGAAGACGTGTATATATAGCAAAATCCCTGTTTTGAAAATTTGACCAAAAAATAATACTTCTCTATGAAGGGTGGGTAAAAGAAAAAGTAAAATGTAGACAAGAATGTTTCATGAAAGAAATTTTATTTACAAAATTTTTCTTGTAATTTCGGGAATATTTTATGTATAATGTCAATTTTTTTTTTTTTTTTTTTTTTTAAGATAGGGATGTATAAAGGGGAGTATAAAACAAATTATATTATTGAAAATTGTAATACCTTAAAAGAATACTTAAAAATGAATGTATTTAGTAATGCACCTAATTTCATTATATGTTTATTTTATTACTATTATTTTTTAGATTCTGTACGAGAAATGCTAAAATATTCAGACAAAACTTCTGTAGATCTAGGCCAAGAACTACAAGTTCAACTAAAATTATTTAGATCTCAAAGGAATTATTATATTTCAGGATTTACTGTTTTTTTCTGGTTGTAAGTATATTATTGATTTTTATATTTAATCTGATTCATCAAGTCCTACTTTTTTGCTAAAAATATATTAAAGAGTACAGTTAATAATTTTTCCATTTTTCCATAATTTTTACATTTATTATAGTTATTTTTCGAAAAATGTAGTACAAATAAGCAACGCTGATCCACAGATATACAATAAGGAATAAATTTACAGTTACAGTTTTTAGGGAACAAATTTACAGTTGCATATATTTTGTCTTATTTTTTTGAAAAATGTAGTACAAATAAGCAACACTGATCCATAGAGATACACAGTAAGGAATAAATTTACAGTTTCAGTTTTTAGGGAACAAATTTACAATTGCATATATTTTGTCATATTTTAGAAATTCAGTAGACTCATGGACACTGTCGAGGGTGAGGCGGGGTGGGGTGGGGGGGACTTGGTCCTCCTCTAGATTTTCAAAATTAATTTTAATCACCTTTTATCTTTCTCAATTTTGAAGGGAAAAAAAAAACAAAAAAAAGAGAGGGAAATTTTTTAAATATTATGAAAGTGCAGTACTTTTTTGCTTTCTCCATTCTATCTATAGTGAAATTGTTTAGAGACCAGTATATATATATAAATATATATCTTGCCCTTCCCTGGATTTTTTTTTTCTGCCAACATCTATGCACTCATATGGTTTATTAATTTCAGGCATGATAATTTTCCGTGGATCCGCGATTTTCCGCTTTTTTGCGATTTTTGTTAATTCTGCAGTTTGTTATTTCGTTAAAATCAAACTCCAATAACGATCAATGTTCAAACGCTCCACGAAAAACTTTAGATTCTCGATCTTTTTCCATCCAAAATATAAATGTCAATGTTCATTTTAAACATGCTTTATCAGATTCTATAACATATAAAAGAACAGAATTATTCAATATTTCTCCTCATGTAATTTTTTTTTTGTCCTCCCCCCCCCCCCACTTTTTTCATCTCTAACCATTGCCAATCAAACATTCTGCGGGAAGCCTTTTATTTTTTAATAGTTATCCATCCACAATATTAATTTTAAACTTTATGATATTCTAGAACCCATAAAAAAGTAGAATTGTGTTTAACATTTCTCTCATGAACTACTTTTTACCCCCCCCCCCCCTTCTTTCCCATTTTCCACCACCAGCCAATGATTAAATGTTGATTGCTAGCTAACTTTTTTTTTTTTTTTTTAAACACGTTTTATTGTGTTGATGTGCATTATTCTTTTAGTTTATTTTGTCACTTTTAAAATATTTTGTATAGTTTTTTCCTGTGAGCATTATTTGTCATTTGAAATAAATTTTATGAACGTACATTTGTATAGATTTCCCCGCACACATTATTTTTCTTTTAAAATTAATTTTATGAACACGCGTGTTTCCTCTTTTTTTTTTTTTTTTTTTTTTTTTTTTTTTTCTGCACTCTCATGCCTGTAATTTGTAGGCTAGACTGGATACATGATTAAGCAAGCTTGTTTGTTGGGCATTTGCCATTAGAAATTTTTATATACAACATTTAAGAAAATTACAAAAGTTGTACAGCCTGTTCCAAAACAAGGCAAACCAGAAAAAAATTGCATTCAAGTTTACCCGAACTCAACTTGCAAGAAAAAATTATACACAACCTCATCCCTACGGATGAATCTGTTTTAGTTAGCTCTGTGATATAAATTCTATGTGTCAGTTTAAATAACCATCAAAATTCTAATGACACAGTTTTATAGGTTCAAACAATTTTAAAGAAAATATCTTTAAAAAAAAATACCATTTCGAAATTTTAAGCGTACAAATGTTTTGACATTTTTAGAAGAAATATAATATAGAAGAAAACAGAAAAGGAGAAAAAAAAAAATCTGGTGTGAAACAACCATAAGACTTCCATTACTTACTATTACATGTATTATATGCATTTTTTAGAGATAATATGATCAGAAGACATAAAATTGACCTAACAAATTAGACACCTAAAATTTTCTGATAAGAGAAAACTTATACACATATAAGGATATATAAAATATATTTACATAGCGAATTTAAAAATAAGAAGAAGAAAACAATCAGTTTAGCCATTTTTCAAAACATTAATTTCTGACATCTAAAAGTGATTTACCTAAACAGGACGACTGATAATTTTCCTTTAATAACCAAGTAATACATAAGAAAGGATGTCTAAAATGGATTTATGTAACAATTTTCAAGAAAATCATTAGAGCTGTTTTTGAGATACCGACTTTTGCCAAAATTTGGCATACTCAATTATTGACTGGAAAACAATAATTGCGTACAAAAGGATATTTAAAAGGCAGTTAATATGGCAAGTTTGAAAAAAATCCGTGCAGCCATTTTTAAAGGAAAGCACTTGCGAGGCTAACCAACTATATTATTCGAAAGGACATCTAATAGAGTGTTTATATAGCAACTTAGAAGAAAATTGTTAGAGCCGTTTTTGAGATAGACTTACGATACCTCTTCCATTTTTTCAATTTTCACCAAATTTTGGAAAATTCATCTGTACACCAGATCTGTTTCAATTCTAAAGTTTTGTAGTTCTATCTTCATTAGTTTCTGAGATATAATTACCAGAAGATTCCCCACATACATACACACACACACACACTCACTCACACTGGCCAATTGCCAAAAACCACTTTTTTGGACTCAGGAGACCTTAAAACATATAAATCAGGTGAAATCTCAATATCAAATTTTTGGACCGAATACAATACTTCCATTACGTACGGTAGTCGGGTAATGGAAGTAAAAATTACTATTTTATTTTATACAGTCAAGTCCTTTTAATATTCTGACTTAAAAAAATTGAATACATATTTTTATTTAAACAGTGGAAGCTGCAGTTAAATTTTCTCTGAAAATTTAATTGCAACTTCTTTTCTCCAACTTTTCTTCTCCTCTGTCTCAAATAAAGTCATCCCTTAATATTCAAGAACATAGGAAGGCAAATACTTAACATTTGTAAATGTATTTGTGATTATTTGTGTTTTTTTTTTTTTTTTTCTTTTTCACCCAGACAGTTTCTCGTAAGTTGTAACAGGAAATAGAGACTGCTACTGTACCTTATTATGAAATGTATAAAAGTCAGATAATTTCGGCTAAACAATAAAAAATTACGAAGTTTTTTGAATTATTTAACCAATAAAATTTATTTTGTTTTGTATTCAGAATGTAAATCTAGGTTCCCTTATGTACAGTTAATAAACATATTTCTATCTTTGTTCATTAAATATTATATCGATCTAATCAAAATTTTACGAACATACTTTTTTTTTTCACTGGAAGATAGTCTTAATATTTGCCAGGTTTTCATAGAATGCAACTCTTACAAATGTTTAGGGATTATTGTTTATTAAGAGGATAATTTTTCTCTCTCTCTCTCTTCAGAGATAATAGACCAAATGAAAACATAGTTTTCTTTTCTTTATATGGAATAAAGTTTTTTTTTTCTTTTTCTTTTTTTTTTTTAAAGTGAAAAGCATAGTTTTAATATTTTTACACGTGAAATAAATGATGTGGACAATCTCTGGACAATCATTACTTTCTTCTACATATATAAGAAAAAGGTATTTGGATTTATAAAAAATTTCGACCTTTGATTATTGCTGGATTTACACATTTTGAGATGTTGTGAACACAATTTGACCATTTTTAGAAAATGTCTGCCTGTCTATCTCTGCAGTGTGTATCCAAAATTTTGTGGATGCTGTATCATGAACCATTGGATGGAATTCAATGTAAATTTACATTTGCTTGGACCTTCGTTTTATATAATGATTACTGATGTTTTTAGTAAAAATCATCCATCAGGTGGAGTTGCTATTGCAATTATCTTTATATGTAATTTTTAATATTGCAGTGAGGGACAAAATTTTATATAAATGTTCAAAATAAAAATTATTTTTAACAAATCATTGTGAAATTAAAAAGAATAATAATAGTATTAATAATATTAATACACTAATAATATTGGTGTTGGCGTTGGTAGCTATGTTATATGTATAAGAAAAAAAAAAAAAAAAAAAAAATCCTGGTGTGTAAATTTTCAATATGAGTATTGTTAAAATAAATTTATCAGTACCGTCAAAACATTGATTTACCCCATTTATGCATGATATTTTAATTTTTTTTTCCAGCAAAATAAAAAAGTAAAATCTTCAGAATATTGTCTGTAGAGCACAAAATTGACTTTCTTTGGACAACTTAATACTATCATAGATATAGTAATATATATAGATCTATCATCCTCATGCTATCGAGCAAAAATTTTTGATGCCGAAAAAAAGTTTTAAAATCAGCCATAAGAAAGTATTGAAAAAAAGAAAAATGAATTTGAAATTATATCTGGAGTTTTTCATTAACCTTTAGTAAATAAATTATTCATAAATTTTATTTACTAAATTATCCGTGTGTATTCCTGTGTATAATTTACTCGTGAAAAGACAGCCATTAGAGGGAATTTTCCCAAGAAAAAAGGAATCACTTTTTCCCTCTCGCTGATCAATCTATGTCTTATTACTATATCTATGAATACTATACTTTACTGAGATGAAAGTCAAAGTACATTTGTCATGGAAAATAATTTTAATAATTTGTACTGTGTGAAATTGTATAGTAAAATATAGAGGAAGGTAATGTAATATTTTTTTTTCCAGATGGTTACTGTTTGCATTTATTTTTAATTTAAGCCTTTAATGTAATAAAAAGTTATTCTTTCAATTATTATAGAGTTATTCGAAGACTTGTTATACTCATCCTTTGTGAAGCTGATCTTCTTGCTGAAAATGAATCTGCTATGAAACGTGCTCAAAATGCAACTGAAACAGTTGAGAAAATACTTAAGAAGAAAGCAGAAGTATGTTTTGGGAAAATTATTATGCCTAAACTTCATTCTGTAATACATATTTTTATTTACAGAGGATTAAAATTCATTAAAAACAATTAAAATTTACCTTACATTAAATCGTTTAAAAATGATGAGCTAATATATTTCGGTTCCGACCGGAACCATCTTCAGAGCTTGATGACGACAAAATGCTCGGTGGCTCATTCTCTTTCTTCTTTGTCTCTGTCCGTCCTTTCTTCACTTCTTTTCTTGTATTTAAAAAACTGTTTCCATTCAGGTGGAATCAAACTGTGTTCGACGTCATTTACTGCATCACTGGTAGTCAGAATCTCAAGTGCTTCTCTTTTAAGGGCATATTTATGTGAATTGAAAGGAGCAATTTTATGAAAGTTAATTGAATCAATATTAATGGGTTTAGTGTTGTTAGTTCTTGAAAAAGCAGTGGATGATTTGTTGTGTTTAAGGTCAGCAAGGTGTTCAGAAATCCTGTCTTTAATTTTGCGCTTAGTCATACCGATATAGCTAGCTTTATTTTTGTCATAGTCTTGAAAATTTATTTTGTAAATACCTGTGGTTTGATTAAAATGAATAGGGTCTTTTTCATTACGTATACGTTGGTAAACATTTTTATTTGGCCTAATCGGAATGTTAACATTATATTTAACCCAAATTTTAATTTGAAATTTTCAGCATAGATATACATACATAGTAAGCATATGTATATATGTAAGCGTGCGTATGAGTATTTTAATATATGTGTATTCATATATATGTCTGTAAATGTACGTAATAAATGAATTATGTTATTGCGTGCACAAACATATATATATATATATAAAGAATAATGATATAATTCAACTAGCAGAAACTACCCGACGATTCTTGGGTTGAGGTAGTGTTTAAAGAATCTAAGAGAAATTTACAAAGATTCTGATTGTTCAGAAGTTTGAGGTAAATGAAATTTTCCATTGTAACAAAACATTGCAGGTGAGGCTCTGAGACAATTTTTAGCACTACAATTTCCCCAAACATTTACCAATTTTCCTGCACTGACGCTGACAATACTTTGAGACGCATAATGAAAAGTAGAATCATTGTTAAATGTACACTAAAAACTAATTAGCAGCATCCAATGCTTGATAAATTGTATCATTTATGACATTTTGACATCAGCTTGAATTCAAATAGGCCGTTGCTCTTCAGTTTCTTCTTGTTTTCTCACCTCTGTCTGTTGAGCATCTGCACAGTACCTGTCTAGTCGAAATACAGTAGTACTTTCTAGTCTCTTACAACTTTCTTTTTACCTAGTTATTCCTGAAATATTTCTTGAAATAATATAAGGTGTGGCTGTTGAATAATTTCTTGCTGCTTCTCCCTCTGTCATATTCACTCTCTTCACAGTAGAAATCTTTCTGTAGGAAAAACTTTTTTTGGAGGTATAACGGATTCATTTTTTTATAGGTACTAAACGTAAGTTTTACTATTTATATGACTGTTGAGTTTTAGAATAAAATGTTGATATTTAGAAAAAAAAAATTATTAAACCATCTTAATAAAATTCATATTAAAGCCATTTGAATTGAATGTGAATCCCAAACAATCAATAAAAATTAAAAATTTTGATTTTAATGCAAGTACTGAATTCAAAACCTAAAATTATTAAATAAAAATACAAAGCCGATGTTATAAATAAATAAAAACAAATGTTTAATATTGTGAAGCTATAATGACATCAGTTTTATTTTATTTTCATTTTATTTTTCACGCGTAAAAAAATATTCATAATTATAATAAGTAAAGGACATGTATTTTTTTTTTTTTTTTTTAATTAATATTGTTTAAACTAATCCGGTTGAAGTAAAAAATATAGCATTAGCTAGATTTTGTCTTGATTAATTAGTGTACAATTTTCAATAGTGATAGGTTGAACGAACAGTGTAGTTCTGCATCGAAAACTAAGAAATCCAAACTGATTCATAAACAGATATAGATTTATACATATATTATACTAGCAGACCCGGCCACGCGTTGCTGTGACTAAGTTATACGTTGAATTATACGGCTGTAAACTATTTAGTACAGTCAAATTATTATTTACGAACAAAGACGAAAACGTTGTAGCCGATGTAAAAACACACAGGGTTGAGATTTGAAACTTAGGTCAAAATTTGGAAGCGATTGATAAAAATTTTCGTCGTGTTGATATTAAGCACAAATTAATTTTATTGTAGGGTCCTATAAATTTTAATGGAGAAGTGATATATATTATTTCAAATGCTACTTTGAATAAAATTGCTAAAATGACTAATATATAAATTAAATTCTATTAAAATAAAAGTATAAAAGAAACAGACGATTTTAAAATCAATTTTTATGGAGGAGTGAAATATAATATATGCTATAACGGATAATTTTACTATAAAATGACCTCATCATTTTAAATATTTTAAAGAGGGCAACAGCTGTAGTTATAAAAAGGAAAACAATAAGGCTAAACCAGAAAAATAAGTAAATTTGATAAATATTTTAAAACTTTAAAATTGGAAATTTTATGAAATATTGGACATTTAAAGTAAATACATGTATCATTTTAAATAGAAAAAGATTTTGGAAAAGTTTAGTGTATTTTAACGAAGTGATGAGAAGTTTTTGAGTATGTTAAAATTTTAATAGTAAATTCAAGTTAATAAAGATGGGAAACATTGAGGATTAAGATAAGAATAATTATAAGATAAAAAAAAAAAAAAAAAAAAAAAAACTTTTTATGTACCATGCTTTTAAATTTTAATATACTAATAATATACTAATTAAAAGGAAAATGATAAATATTCTATCATAGTTTGAAGTCAAATTTGTTTTCAAATGTCTAAATAAAATATCTGATGTAAGATACTAATATTTTGCAGCGGAATAGATTTCATTTCTGTCATCCTTGGCGAAAAAAAAAAGAATATCGCCAAATTATCTGGCGAAAATATTTAATTCCTTTCAAAAATCATGGTTATTTTAACAACTTATATTAAAAGAGTAATGAATAATATGAAACAATATTTCGTACAATACATATTACATGTCATACATACGTACAATGAATAATACATATTACATTTCGTACAATGCATACATCTGGCATGTATATTTTCGTGTTACGCTTTTAATCGCCAAATAATAATAATAATAATAAAAAAAGCCAAGGGCGACAAAGTTTTGAAATTTAAAATTAAAATTTTGTCAATTTGACAGCAAAATAATTCAATCTAACACCCGCGATAACTAATACATATCTATACCCAAATATAAGGATTAAAATCGGGAAATAACTTTCCTCGATTTTTAATAATTTCTTACAAAAAATCAAGTGGGCAATTAACATAGGAAATCTTTTTCTTGGCTGCACAGACGGTCAGTGAGTCACACTTGCTTGTGTATAAAACTCATAGATATAGTATAGCATATATAGAATAGAGTGATCATTGGGGAGAAAAAAGTTATTCCTTTTCATTTGGGAAAAGACGACGTTTTTACCAAAATATGGCCATCTTTTCCCGAGTGAATACACACGGGAATACATACTAATATTTTAGCAAATAAAATTTATGAATAATTTATTTGTTAAAGGGGAATGGAAGACTCCAGATACAGTTTCAAATTCATATTTCTTTCTTTCTTTCTTTTTTTTTTTTTTTCCAATACCACTTAATGGCTGTTTCCAAAGCTTTTATTTATTTTTTTTTTTTTTTTCGGCATCAAAAATCTTTGTACGATAACATGGGGATGAGAGATCTATATATATTACTATATCTATGATAGAACTACATTAGCACTTTATCAATGTGTATAAAATCTTTAAATTGATTATGACGTCAATTTTCGTGAGATGCATAATTTAACTTTTTATAATTTTTTAACGTTCACGTGTGATTAAATGTATTTATTTTTATGTCGAAAAAAAAATGAACTCGTATTTTTTTTTTTTTTTTGGCAACAATTAAATTAATGGAACTCACAGATATTTTGGAGCAACTTTAATAAAGGTCTATAATTAACAAATAATTGCAATAAAACAATATTGTGACAATAAATTGAGATAAAAACTATCCTATCTCTCAAGTTGGACCAAACTGCACACAGTGTGCAAAATTTCATTAAAATCGGTTCCTTAGTTTAGGAGTTTACCCCGGACAAACATCGTGACACGTAATTTATATATATATACAGATAATGTCAAAAATAAGTTGAAAAATAAAGAGTTTTGCACACATTTTTGATGGAAAAGCAGAATTTAATTTTACAAAATGGAAGGAACGAGGTCAGAAATGGAACTTGAGACTTTTTATAAAACCTGTCAGTGCTCGACAAACTGAGCTATACAGTTGATATACGACCAATACCAACTGGCTTTGAAGCCACTAAGAATTTCGACTAAGTTTCAATTTTATGAATTTCGATTTAGGTTTATTTAATTTAGCATCTCGGATTACGACGGTCTAACGAATTTATTTAAATTCAAATTTGCAACTTTTACTTAAACACAAATCAGCATATAATTAAATGAGAATAAGTTTAAATCTACTTACCCCTCTGCCAGAATTCCGAAGATTAACGACAAACCACACCATAAAATTAGAAGACTATATTCCATATTTGAAGAATCGTTTATTTGACTTGAATAATTAATTACGAATTTTATTCATATTTAAGAATAATGACTGGAACTATAATGAGTACGATTAGAATATTTAATAGTTTTGATTTTATTTTAAAGTCTTGAGATACCTCGTACCTCGTCCGGATTCGAAAAGCGACTGAAACAAAACTGCCCAGCACCGTTCTAAATCAGTTCCTATGTGCGCACCTTCTCCTTCTCCTCCTCCCCGACATCCTCCGGGGGGGGGGGGGGGGCTGAGCATGGCAGACTGGCGACTCTATTCACCGGTCTTTTGATGACTCCAGATGGTGTCTTCAGAGTGACGATTCTTACGATGCCATCATCTCCAGGATGCAAGTCCAGAATTCTGGCCAAGTTCTACTGTGCTGGCTGAGTAGAGGGCTGCAAGACTAGGACGAGCTGACCAGGATGCAGATGTGTGACACCGCTTTTCCATTTGGCTCTAGAATGTAGAGTGGTAAGGTAAGATTTCGTCCAGGTGTTCCAAAAGGACTTGTTGATCTGCTGAAGGAGTTTCCATCTGGAAGAAAAACTGGTACAAAATGGATTAGTTGGGTTGGGAGATTGTTCAGGAAGCTGGAGAAGCGGAGCCCCAATTAAGAAGTGTCCTGGTGTAAGTACTAAGAAATTATTGGGCTCGGTGGAAAGTGGGACTAAGGGGCGAGAATTTAAGCAGGCTTCAATGTTAGTTAGAATCGTAGCACACTCCTCAAACGATAGGCAACTGCCTTTACATGCTTTAATTAAATGGCGTTTGGCCAATTTAACGGAAGATTCCCATAGGCCGCCAAAGTTAGGCCCGTAAGGTGGCATAAAATGCCAATGAATTTGTCTAGTTGTGGCAAAGTCTTGGATAGTATTGGTTTTTGAAAGCTTTACTAGCCCTTTTAAATGGGCATTGGCACCCACAAAATTGCGTCCGTTGTCAGAATAAATGTCAGTAGGATAGCCTCGACGCGCTATGAATCTTTGTAGGGCATATAAAAAATGTTCAGTTGATAAGCTCGTTACTAATTCGAGATGAATTGCCTTGGTGCTCATGCAGATGAATAGACAAATATAGGACTTAAATTTTGTTTTTGTTCGTTTATGTTCACACTTTGTTTGAATAGGGCCTGCATAATCAAGGCCAACATGTTGAAATGGTCTACAAGGGTTGACTCTTGCCCTGGGAAGGTCACCCATCATTTGTTGAATTGGGGTCGGTTGGACTTTGGCACATGTGACACATTTACGAAGCTCTTTTTTCACAGTGGATCTACCATCAGGAATCCAGTAAGACTGGCGAATGAGATTTAATACTAGGTCGACACCTCCATGAAGACTATACGTGTGAAAATGTCTTATTAATGTCGATGTAAAAGGGTGATTTTTAGGTATGAGTATTGGATGTTTAGTATCATAGGGCAGAGTGATGTTTTTATCAATTCTACCTCCCACTCTCAATAGATTTTCGGAATCAAGAAACACATTGAAATTTTTTAATTTACTGTTGTTTGCCACGGGTTGGCCGCGCTGCAAAAGGGCGATTTCTGAAGCAAAGGACCTTTGTTGGACGAATTTAATAACAATTTTTCTAGCTTCTGAAATTTCTTGTACTGAGACTGGTCCTTTCAATCTTGTAGCATTTCTGCAATTATTAATAAACCTCTTCATAAATGCAATTACACGAAAAAGTTTATTACTTGATGAAAATTTTGAAACCAACTCCTCTATAACGGATTCATGCATTGGAGTTGACTCTATTAGTCCAGGGATTCCCACAACTGTACATGGGACTGAGGTAGCAATCTTGGACTCGTGATCTGAGACCGGGATCTTTGACCAATCAGGTCCAGACCACCACAAGTTAAAGTGGTTTAATTTGTCGGGTAACAGCCCACGGGTTGCACAGTCTGCTGGGTTAAGTTTGCTTGCTAAGTGATGCCATGATGTGGGGTCTGTGAGAGCCCTAATTTTGGTTACTCGGTGTAGGACATATGTGTTGCCCTTTAAGGGTGGATTTAAGATCCAACTACGGGCGATTGTTGAGTCTGTCCATAGGAGAATGTCCTCAACCTGATAATCCAGCGAGCTCTGGACGACTGCCAAAAGTTCCGAGAGTAATACAGCCGCGCATAGCTCCAACCTAGGCAAGGTAATGGGTTTTAAAGGAGCTACACGGGTTTTAGCTGCAATCAATTTTAAAGATGAGTTCTGACTTGGGCGTATATAAATTACGGCAGCATATGCCTTTGTTGACGCATCACAAAATCCCAGAATCTGGAAAATAGGTTCGGACTTCAGGTCTAAAAATCTGGGTACTGACATGGCCTTAAAGGAAGCAATTTTTTCATAAAATTCGTTCCACCTGTTTTGAATGTCTGGTGGTAAAGGATCATCCCAACCAAGTTTTAGCTTCCAAACATCTTGTAGAAGCAATTTTAAAAGAATAGTGGCAGGGGATAACAGACCCAAAGGGTCGAAGATGCGTGCAATTACGGACAATAATTGTCGTTTAGTTTTAACGTGTTCTTCTGTGTTGACGTCAACCTGCAGTGTATCCGATGTTAAATTCCAGTTTAGTCCTAAAATACGTTGGGATTGATCGGGGTTTAAGGATAATTCCTGATTTGTTGATTTTAAAGGTTCTGGGACCTGAACTAGAGCTTCCACATAATTTGAAGCCCATTTTCGCAGCTTGAAACCCCCAGCATTAAATAATGCCTGAAGGTCTGTGACCAAAGATTGAGCGGCTTCGATTGTTTCAGCCCCTCCAAGGAAATCGTCCATATACAGGTTGTTGCGGGCAGCCTGCACAGCTACGGGAAAATTGGGTTCTTCATCGTTTAATAGCTGTAATATGGTACGCAGGGCTAAAAATGGAGCACAGGCTGTGCCATAAGTAACAGTGTTCAATTTATACACTCTGAGTAGATCTGAAACATTGGCCCTCCAAAATATTCTTTGAAAGTCTGTATCAGGCTCTGCGACTAGAACTTGCCTAAACATTTTCTCGATATCACTCGAGAGGGCGACTTTATTTAAACGAAATCTAATTAGATTGCTAAAAATACTGGATTGGAGTTTTGGCCCTTTGTGCAAATTGGAGTTCAGGGATTTGCCATTTGTAGTTACGGCCGACGCATTGAACACTACCCGTAGTTTCGTAGTGCTACTATTTTCATTTATAACTCCATGATGGGGCATATAATAATTGGGTTGGCGATTAAGCTCTTCAGCCCTTAATAAAGTCATATGACCTAGATCGGAGTACTCACACATAAACTGAGCATACTCCTTTTTTAGGTTGGGATTCTGCGCAAATCGATTTTCCAGTTTCTTAAACATTTTTAGTGCACAGTTGGCACTTTCACCCAAATCTATCTCATCATGGAGGGGTAATTTTACAACATAGCGGCCTTCGGGGTTGCGCTTGGTGGAAGATTTATATAGTTCCTCTGCCGGATCGGCATCGGTTTCACTCTTAGAAGATATTATGGGCTGATTGTCAAAAAAATCGTTCAAGTTAAGGCAGAGTAACGATGAGCTATATGTTGATTCTGGTTCCATTCCATCCCTTGAGAGGGGGCCACTGAGTAAATACCCAAGTGAACTGGGAATGGCAGATGGTTCTCCTGGCCTTCCCGATATCGGTGTGCCACAAATTAGTGACGCAAAAATATCTGCACCTAATAAAACTTCGATGGGTTGTTGCTTGAAGAAATTCATATCTGCTAATTGAAGATTGTTTGTATGTGGCCAAGACGTCGTTTGCACCCGGAAATTCGGCAGAGGGGCAGTAACCCTATTTACTACTAGCGCCTTTAAGTTCCTATACTCGTTAGCGAAATATGGCGAGAATGAGAATTCCGTAAAATTTAAAACAGTTTCTGCGGAAAGACCGTTTATGCCTATAATTCGATGAGAAGTGCCAAACAAAGGCAAATTTAGCTTCTCAACGCACTTCTTTGTTATGAGACTATTTTGTGAGGCACTATCAACTAACGCCCGACATTGAATAATTTTACCGTTAGGTGACCTAACCTTTATAAGGGCAGTAGCCAATAGCACCTTTTGGTTATTAAAATTTGCATTAGATTGTGAACTGTTGGCCACCGACGTAGCAACAAGGCCGCCTCCCTGATCTGCAGAATTCTGTGCATAAATGTGCAGAAGAGTGTGATGTGAACCTGCACATGCTTTACATTTAATATTAATTCTACATTGACGCACTTGATGATTAGTTCGCAAACAATTTTCACACAGTGATTTTGATTTAACTAAGTCCCATCGCTCCTGAACACTAATTCGATTGAATTTGGGACATTTAAACAATTGATGTACTTGAGAACAGGCGACGCATTTATTTTCTTTGACTAGGATTGAATTATTGACATAAGATTTTTTTACACTATTACCTTCAACTGGCTTCTTAAACATCCCTGGTTTATTTTCCAGTTTTGTTTGACTCGACGCCTCCCTTTCTATGAATGTACGAAACGAATTTAAATCGGGAATAGTTTGCGTATTCTCTAGACTGAGCTCCCACCTATGCCTAACGGATGAATCCAATTTTGAAATCATGAAATTTATAAGAATAAGATCGCTAAGAGGATTAGATTCCAATCCGAGGGTCGATAAATTTCGCACCGCTTCGTTACAAGTATCTATTAAATTGAAAAACGATTTAGGATCATCCGCTTTGTTTACTTTTACTGAAAAGATTTTATTTATTTGAGTTATAGCTAATTGACGTTTATTTTCGTAGCGCTGAGTAAGAATTTCCCAACAGTGTTTAAGATTTTCCGATTGTAACGAAAATCCACGAATAAGTTTTGATGCACTACCTCTTACACACGATTGGAGGTATTGTAGCTTTTCAACCTCACTAAGGCTGTCATTATCCAGAATAGATGATTTAAATAAATTTTTAAATGACAACCAAGATTCATTATCCCCGTAAAAATAAGGAATTTCAAGTTTAGGGAGACTAATATGCGAATTAACAGAAGTCCCGGGTTTGGTACGTGCATCATTATTTACATTTGGAGTATTTGATTGCGATTTACTCTCTAATACAACGGATAATTCTAACAGAATGTCCCTATTCTTTAACACCTCTTCAGAGTTTTCATCGTTTTCCTCTTCGGAAAAATTTGTAACTATATCCTCGAATTTAACCTCCAGTGCATTTACCTTATCTTTTAAGATTTTTAATCTGGCTTGATCGCCTTTATCACAATCATTGACTTTCGATTTTATAAATTCTATTTCTTTAATTACATTTTCAAATTTTATCACTTCATTAGATTTTGGGAACAACGCACTCTGTTCGGTGTCATTCGCCCTTGTTTTTCCCTTTCTACCCATCTTATGAGTAAACTAATTACAAACAATTAAATTTAAATATGAATTAATCGATTGAATTAAATTATTCTGCAGACCAGGAAGTAAAATATGAAAAAAAAATATAAGAACAAATGAAAGGAAACAACTCATAATAGAATAGCTTTCTTTTTTTTTTTTTTTTTTACTGAAATAAATAAACTAATAAAATATTAAATGCACCCTTTTCATTCTCATACACTCATTTATTCAACAATTACTTAACATGAAAGTTTATTTCTGAAATTCCAAACCGAAACTTTCGGTTTGAAACCCAAACTATTTTGAATTACGTTTTCTCTCAAAACAAAACTTCTACGTAAGCATGAAAGCGAAACTACTTTGAATTACGTTTTATATCAAAACAATTTAACCTTGTATTAATGATTTATTTCAACAAATTAATTTTAATTTACTTTAAAGTTCTTATACAGATAATTTAATCCTACGTAAACAAAAGAATTTTTTCAATTTTCAATTTTTTTTTTTTTTTTTTTTTATTTAACGAATTACGATTAATTATATTATCTAATTAAATTAATAGATAATTAAACCTCCGTGAATCGACGGACCACTATGGCTTTGAAGCCACTAAGAATTTCGACTAAGTTTCAATTTTATGAATTTCGATTTAGGTTTATTTAATTTAGCATCTCGGATTACGACGGTCTAACGAATTTATTTAAATTCAAATTTGCAACTTTTACTTAAACACAAATCAGCATATAATTAAATGAGAATAAGTTTAAATCTACTTACCCCTCTGCCAGAATTCCGAAGATTAACGACAAACCACACCATAAAATTAGAAGACTATATTCCATATTTGAAGAATCGTTTATTTGACTTAAATAATTAATTACGAATTTTATTCATATTTAAGAATAATGACTGGAACTATAATGAGTACGATTAGAATATTTAATAGTTCTGATTTTATTTTAAAGTCTTGAGATACCTCGTACCTCGTCCGGATTCGAAAAGCGACTGAAACAAAACTGCCCAGCGCTGTTCTAAATCAGTTCCTATGTGCGCACCTTCTCCTTCTCCTCCTCCCCGACACCAACCAATCATCAGATAGAAATTTTCATCTGATTTACAAATAGAAATCTACGCTTCTATACATAATGAGAGATTAGTGTGAGCCAAATCTTACCCATGTTTCAGTTGGTTATATGTGAATCTTACTAGAATATAATTATATTGTGGTAAACTGTGGTGACTAGACTATAATATGAAAACTTTAAGAAAATTGCAATAAATAAGCTCATAAGGTGATATTATTGAAGGCAGGGAAGGGTATGAACGCAGATGGAGCATTTCTGTCTCAGATTCGTTTGGTCTAAGATCATCAGCTGAACAGATTGCCAAATGACAATCGCACATATTTCATAAACATTGCATAGAATTGGAGGGAAGCAACAAAAGGTAAAGGAACTCACACCAACAAAATCCCACTGAAAATAAACACAAAGTAAAGTTAATGTATCGAAGCAGAAAAAAAGTGTGGAATGACAGTTGAGCAGAATGCCAAATGACCACCATACATCAGAAGTGCATGAAAAATGGCATAAAATAGCAAGGAAATAACAAAAGAAACTCATTAAAATAAAATCGCGCAGAAAATCAACATAAGGTAACACATTTGCCAGGCACTATAAGTGAATGAGGGGTTCTGCTTTCGAAGCTGGTAGACGGGTGGTGCCGGGTTCGAATTCATATCAAGCCCATCAGTGTAGCCGCTGTGAGTAGTTTTTGCCCTAATTTGATTGAAAAGTTTTCGATAAGCTTAAAAGAAACGCAATTTACATTCACTTAAAAGTAAGGAAGATGCGCTGCATTACAATGTTTTTGGAGTAATTTTTTTTTTTTTTTTTTTTTTTTTTTTGGGGGGGGGGGGGTGCATATATTTTTCGGAAGGGTGGTGTTTCACTGCACAAAACTCTTCATTTAACGAATATAACTATATACTTAGAACGTTTTAGGCTGTAATTAAACTAAAAACATTTTTTAAATAATTCAGTGAACTTTTATCTACACCACTTTTTGAAGTTTACCGACTTCAATTATCATTTCAAGTTCCCTCCGCTTATAATATACACTCACAAAACTTAAAAAATTAAATTAAATTAACCAATGAGAAGTTCCATCAACAAACAATAAAATATTTGATTTTTTTTTTTTTTTTTTTTTTTGCACATCCTTATAAACAGGTCCCATTTGTCCATTCTCAGTGAGAAATATCATGCAACATCATAGTTCCATGATATGGGGATTAAATACAATTGTGAGTTCTTTACGACTGCATTAGTGTTTAGGCTTGGGTGAAGTGTTCCTCACGGAGAGGGGACTATCAAGGTTCCTAGCTTATATTCATGCGTTTTTTTTTGGGGGGGGGGTGGAAAGCTTTAAACAGCTAGGTGGCCGAAACAATGTATTCAAACTTGGCACCTCTGATGTACCAGCTCTGAGAGCATTGCCTCACTTGGTATTAAAAAGTGGTGGGGGGGGGTAGGAAAAATTTCAGAAAATCCATTTGTTGTACGTGTTTGGTACGCATAATTAAACCACACACAAAAATTAATCTGATATAATTTTAAAATGTGTTTATTCCCCTCCAGCCACCCCTTTGAGGAAAAGGAGGGGATTTCCATAAAACCTAGTTATGCTCATAAGGAATCCACGCACTAAAATTTGTGACTGCAGCTTCCATAGATTTCCCAGGACAAATTTAGCGCTAAAAAGGGATCTTGAATTTGCCTCCTTATAACGGGTATCTACTCAAAAATCTGGAATTTCAGAAATTTCCCTCTGAAAATCAATTTTTCTCCCTCCTTCCCCTTAAAAATAGAAAAATCCAAAATTGCAGAAAATTATCTTTTCGTATTCAAGTCTAGTCTCTTCATGTGCAATTTATTCATCGCAAAGTAATTTGGAGCCGAGTTATGCTTACTAACGAGTTTTTGACTTTCGGTCCCCAGGGGAGGAACAGAGGGAATTTTGGAAAATTTGATAGGTATACTTTTAAGCTGGGTACAGACCTAAATTCTTGCCAAATGTCGTTGAATTGCCTTTAGTCATTCTCACGTGAAATCCCGACAAAAATAATTAACAGATGCACTGACACATAATGACACCCCCCCCCTCCCCTAAACACACACATAGAAAGTCATTTTCCGCATTCAAGATGTCTAAACAAAAGTCTGTTTTTATGAATATACATTGAAGTTTTTGGTATATTTTTCTCTTGCTTAAAATTTTACTTACCAGTGGCAAGTAAATTGGTGGAATTCCCCACACCTGGGTGTGCATGAACGGGGAAGTGCCCGGGCACCCCCCCCCCCTCCCTGGCTATGTGCATGATATTACATGAATCTACAGAAATCAAAAATTGAGCCTTTTGTGTTGTGTCATAAGTATGTCTACTGCACTAATTTTTACAATTATCATGCTCACAAAAAGCTTATTGTGATCTATTTCAACAATGCTAGCGGCCAAGGAACTTACTGCAGTTGAAAAAGCTCAAATTGAAGCTCTGTGTACAGCAGTAGTACCTTGTATCAAGTTATACCTTGATTGCAAACCAGCTACATTGATCTAAAGGGTATACTCAAGATTTTGTTACAGAAAAGTGTTCATGTGGCATAAAAAGACGAAGTGGTCATCCTAAAAAACTGACTGAACAAAAAGAAAGGCACATTTTGAGAATTGCATCGAATTCAACAAAATCTGCCAATGAAATTAAATGAAAATGCCAATTGCAAGTGAATAAAGAGGCCATAATTTGAGCTATAAATTGAAATCCTAATCTGAAGAGAGAGAAAATGATATCTTATCCAAAAATAAAAGTAAAACACAAAATTCATCAACTGGAATTTACTAAAAAGGACATGCTCACAGACAACGATATTGTTCATATAATATTTTCTCTTTTCATTAATCACTTGTATAATATGTATAATATCTTATATTTTTTATTTTTATTGTACAGATCATATTTAGCGACAAAAAAAAAAAAAAAAAAAAAAAAAAAAATTATCTGGTGATCCGAGGAAAGAAAAAAGATATTTCTCCAGTAAAAATTTTCATGATGGAAGTGTTATGGTATAGGGCACATTCTAAGGAAGGAATACAAGCCAAGGAATACTTCCACTTCTTTCATTTCATCAAAGATGAACTGCAATGACTTTGTTAGTGTAATAGAATAGCTTATATATTTTATTTTTATTATATAAATCATATTTAGCGACCAAAAAAAAAAAAAAAAAAATATTGCCATTTATAAAAAGATTTTGTTGCTAAAAAAAGAAAGAAACTTTTCAATTAGATAATGTAAGCATCCATACTAGTTCCACCACTTCTCGATGTTTTTCAACCAAATACATTCAAGTATTAGAATGGCCAGCCTGCTCACCTGATCTGAATCCTATGGAAAATCTTTGGGGAATGCTTGTACTTGAAATACATGCAAGTAACAATCGATTCAATCTACTGACAAACTAAAAACCACAATTTTGAATGCCAGGTCCAAAATTGATGCAAAAATTTTAAATTAATTCAGAGAAATGGAATTGTAATTGACTATTAAAGATATGCTACTTTTCATATAACCCCCTTTTTTTTTTTTTCTTTGGGGTAGGTATATTTTTGGCACGCTGCAAACACACTTTTTTACTTTTTTGTACTTTTTCACTTTAGATTTGTGTAAAGATCTTCTACTGTATATACATATATATTAGGGGTGAGAATCGATTAAGAGTTTTAACTGGGTTAATCGCAGTTCATTAATCAATTAATTGGATTTTTAATCGGCTTTCATTTTTTTTTATATATAATTTTATTTCAATGATGAATAAAACTCTCATATTGTGTACAGTCGGTAACAAAAGTATCCGAATACTATCAAAAATTCCTATATAAAAAAAGCAGAGTTAATACTGTTTTGTTAAATAAATCCTTGTCGAATCATGTTCTTAGTAAGAACATGATTCGACAAGGATTTATTTAACAAGTTAGTTCTTCATTATCACTTCGGACTAAAACACAGAATGCTATTTTCTGTTTCTACTTCGATAGTTACTATCAGCAATTCTGAACAGACAATAAACACTTGAAGATATTGTGAAACTCTGTTGACATTTTCCCCACCAGAGGGATAGTGGAAATCTCAATCCCTTCTTTTCTTTTTTATCTTTAGCATTTCCATTTTTTGAAAGCCTCTTGTTTCTGAGAATACTATTGCCCCAGCCAACACTTTTTGTAGAAGGCTACAGACAGGTGGTGTTGCTCCAGCATGCTCATGAAGCAGCATTTTGTTTAATAACTGTCCTCCCCCTTTTCTCTATCAACAAAAGTGCAACATCTTTTGTGAGGTTTTATTTTTATTTATTTATTTATTTTGCATTTTCATTATTTGATGGATGTTTGTTAGGAAAATATGTGAAAAAATATTTTGTAGGCAGAACAATATTTTTACTTTAATTCGTAGTTTTAAAATTTTAATCGAATTGTGAAAATTTTTAATCGAATTAATCAATCCGATTAACTCGATTAAAAAAATTGATCGGGACTAAGCGTTGATCGATTAACCGAACCGATTAATCGGCACAGCCCTAATATATATATATATATATTTATTTATTTATTAAATTCATCTTACGTTTTATTTCTAGTACTTAATCATTCATCATTAAATCTTACAAGTTTTCATTAATTATAGATTGAGACTGAAAAGTCTATAATCAATCAGTCTTCAGTTATGGTAGCTGATGACCTTCGTAAAGCAGTTGAAGATGCAAAATATGGTATGATTATCTATTTTCTATTGTATGAAACTACTTTTTGTTTATTGCTATAAAATGTGTATTACATTAAAAACTTATTAATATTACATTACTCTTCTCTGCATGAAAATCGGCCCTAACACCATTTTTGCAAATTCTTATGTAAAATGACCCCTTGAATCCGAATAAGACACCCATTGTTTTTTGAGGAACCCCCCCCCCCCTATTTTTATCTTTTTTCGGTAATTTTATGGCTTTAAATTTGATTTTTAGGTGAAGAAAGGATTATTTTAACTGTTAACTATCTTCTGAGGGGCTGCAGAAGTGAAAAAAAATCTAAAACAGGAACATTTGCAGCACGGGGAAAATTTTGGGGGGATTTGACGCTGAAGTTATAAATTACATTTATATATTTTATTAATCAATTATCATTTATTATATATATATATATATATTGTTTTTGTTAAAATAATTCTTTTCCATTCCCCAAATCAAGTTCATGGCCATAAACTTACCCAACAGGGATAAAAATTAGAGGAGGGGGTGGCGTCCCAAGAAAATGGTGGGTGATTGGGCAAAATGGGAGTCACATTAGGATTCAGGAGGTAATTTTACATAAGAATCAGCAGAAATGGTATCAGGGCTCAGGGGGAAAAAAAAAAAAATTGCAGTGCAGTGTTATTGATTGTATGTTAAATTTTTACTATGTCTTATTGATTATTTTATTTACACTATTTATTGAATATTGTTATTTATCAATTAAAGCTATATTATATTTGAAATAACCACTGTTATATAATTATGAAAATAAAAGATATTAAATTTAAAATTATTATATACACTGTCATCTATATATAAAGTTACAGAAAGCTGTTTAACTTTTATCAGTACTTGTATTATTTTGAACTTTTCAAAAAATAAATTTACATGATTAAAAGTTTTTAGATTAATCATTAGACTTTCCATTAAAAAAAAAAAAAAAAAAAAAAAAAAACATATTTCTGTCAGTATTTATTTAAGTATTAAACATCTATAAATTTTATTAGTATAAAAGAAAAGTGCTGAAAAGCAATGACTTTTCTGTCTACAAACTTCAATAGTTGGCATGAATTTTACAAATTAACAGCAATAACTGTGTTTAGCTTGTTCTTGTAAGTTTGATGTTAATTTGAAATATTATTTATTAATTTTTAAATCTGTTTAGAATTAGATAATGCAAGAAAAACATTGGAAGAAGTAAAAAAGAAATCTAATGCAGTAACAAAAGAGTATGAAGCACTGCTTGAAAGACATACGGCTTTATTGGTAAGAAGAAATTAATCTAAAATTATATTGTATACCATTGTTTGTTATGTTTCAGTTTTCAGGCTTCACAGATGGTCCCCTTTTTACCTAAAAGTTCCTTTTTTGCATTGAAGTTCCTAAAACTCCCTTTTTGTTTAATTATTTTGGTCTTATATTAAGATCAAACTATCAAATATCTTATACTATTGAAGGAAGAATTATCTCATTATTTTAAAATTTAGTTTGGGCTTTAAATGCATTTTAAAAGAAAATTTATGTACATTTATTATTGCAAAGAAAATTATTAATTTCCCTTTGTTTTAGAACAAAGCAATAGAAGATGAAAAAAGAAAATCAGAAAGCAAGAAACTTTCAGGAGATGAGGAAAACAATGATAGTAGAGAAGAAGAAGTGTCACAAAGTGAAGATGATGTGTCTGATAGTAAATAGAAGGAAGTTTGTCTTAAGTGATATTTAAGACAAATATATATTTTTTAATCCAAAGGACTGTTCGTTTTACATGTTTTTTGAACGTGATTTACTTTTAATGTGTGCCATTTTACTATTTATTTATGATTCTTTGAAGTTTTTTTTTTTTAATACTTAAAAAGTAACTCATGTCAGTATAGGAAAGTATATATTTGCTTTAGTGTATCAATACACATTCTTAAATTAGCTTTTATTATTATTTAAAGCACTAAATATTTAGTTGATATTTTGAAAATTGAATTACTCATAAAAATATTATTATAAATTCTTATGAAAGTTTAATTATTATTGATTCATATTTAATTTTTCTAATTTCAGTTTGTATATTTAAAAAGTGTTAATTATTTTTCATTAGTGAGACTTTAAATTTTCTTGAAGATGATTAATTATTTTTGCCTAAATATCATTTTAGTAGTATGTATTATTTTAGCTATGTTTGATGTCTATTTCTTTTTGGGATTATGCAACTCTTTTATAAATGTGCTTGTGAAATGTTTTAATGTTTTTAACAGCTAAAACTGTGATTTACTTTTTGAGTGTGTTTAGCTAAAACCATGTTGTTCATGTGCATTTTGCAAAATATACATTAACAACGAACATAATTTTAAGTGGAATGTCATTTTATTATTTGTTGACATGATACAGAAAGTTGTCCACAGCTTTAAAAAAAAAATATTAATAGTTAATTTTCATGTAAAAAATGCCGCCTTTTTGTAAAATTTACTTTTATCTGATAACTAGGGTTTTTGGCATATCAATTAACAACACACAAAAAGGCTTAATTAAGCATTATTTTGTAAGTGTTAAGTCAAAAAAGGATATATTTAAGTCAAGACATAAAAATGCTTTAAAACAATTAACTGAATTATAATGAAAAAAATTCAGTGTAACTTAAATTTTCCATGAAAGTAAAATTTTCTTTATACTGTCATGCCAATTTTATCCCATTCTTCTTGGGTCATTTTCCAAAGTCTGTTTAGTGGTCTTGGTTGCTATTTTTCTAAAGTTTTTTTAATAAACAAAAAGTAAGAATTTATTAGAAAAGCATCAGGTGATTTTACATGTATTATATTAACTTTATATCTGTTCCTGATTCTTTCTTTGCTATATAAATAGCAGTTAACCTTGACATGTAACTAGATGCTATATCCATTTGAAGCTCAGCTTTATAAATGTCCTTTCCACATCAGGCTGAAATTTCTTTTTTCAAATTTTGGTTTTAAAAATATTCCTCTGATAGCAGAGCAAATTAATTTTAGCTTTACTTGAGACTTTGGTTTTTAATTTGCCATTGTAAAGAAAATCCTGTAACTATCATGAATCTCATTAGAAACTTTTCTGTACACTGATTTAGTCATTTTATAATGTAATTTTTATTAGTTGAGCTATAGAAAATAGCTTTTCTTTTTTTATTACAGTCACTTAAATATACCAATAAAATGTTACAACAAATTTCTATTTTTTTTACCAGCTACATGAATTTAATATCTACATTTTTTTCTTTCTCTCTCTCAACAATATGCTTTGACAAAAGCAATTAATTTTAAGTTTAAATCTCCATGAATGATTTTATTTATGGTGCAAAGTGCTTATTTACTAGAAGACATTTCTAGTTTTGATGCAATGGATTTTTGAATTGGCAGGTTTTCTTTTTAGGATCAAAGATAATATGATTTCTTAATATGTCCATACAGTCTTAGGATGAGGTTTCATGATCATTTTGTTATTTTTCCTTTCAGCTATGTATATGTTTTTTTTTTTCCCCCTTTCAAGAATAAATTTTGAAACGCTTATTTCCAAAATGCAATAACTGTATTTTTATAAATAAAAATACACCCGTTCCGGAAAGGATAAAAATTGTGATGGCATGTGACCGGAACATCTCTAGGGGTGTGTCCCAGACCTGTCGCCAATTACCCAAAGCACAGTACCGGTGCAACATTAAATCGAACCTACCTACGTACAACCATGGATCATATTTTGATTTTCCTGCATAAAATGACTTCATGACAGAAGAACAACGTCACTGGGAGAAACTTTCTTCAAGATGGGAAATAGAGTACCTTCATAAACTTGTCGTTTTTAGTTAATAACTTCTTTAATTAAAATGATAGAAATTTCTAAGCAGCTGAAATGTCTTCCTTGGAGTATTCGGAACACATTGATACCTCTCATGATGCGAAGGACCCTGCCCTCCGCTTGAAGATGCTGTCGCAGACAAAAAAATTTGACGCCAGTGAGAGTAACTTTTTTTTAATATATAGAGATAGTTTATATATTGGTATTCTTTGTCATAGGAAACGGGCGTGTGTTATTCAATATTATTTGCAATATTCCATTTTTGTATGTGCGTACTTCTTCAGAAAAAATGTTTCATGGACTATATCTTTTACTGTTATTATTTTATGATAGAAATTTTATTTTTAAAAGAAAAGAAAATACGATTACATTAAGTGAAAATTACTATTTGAAAGTGTTGTTATTCAAAAAGATAAATCGTATGCACTATGTATGACACTCCTATATGATGCATTTCTTGAAGTCCCATTTTAATTAAGTAGAAAATAAAAATAGATTACAAAAATAATAGGATATTGGAATATATTATCATAGACAGTACGAAATGAAGTAACCTATTACTGAAATGTAACAATCATCCCATCCCTACTGTAAAATATAATTATAAGATTATGAATAAAACCATACCTTTCAGCATATCAAACTGTTTATAAAATATCTTTACATTCCAAAAATATCTTTACATTCCGAAGTTTCGGTTGAAGATATTTTTAGAATGTAAAGATATTTTATAAATAGTCAAATATGCTGAAAAGTATGGTTTTATTCATAATTTTATAATTTAATTGACAGCATATATGAGTGGAATATATTTCTTTATTGTAAAATATAATTGAAAAAAATCTTTGCACTATGAATGATTTATTGTTTATATCATGATTTGGAATTTTGTGAAATGTTTACTTTTTGCTTTGAATTAAAAGATATAAACAGAAAAATTTCCAAAAATTAAAAAATGTATTGATTCTTTTATACAAATTGTTAATAGCGATGAATCAACATTAAAACTGACTGTAATTGATAATCTCTAGAGATTATTTTTGTAATGCAATATATCGAAATATTTAAAAGAGGCAGTATATTTTTTATTGACTTCTTGTCGCAAAAATATCAGTCATTAATTAGTTTTTAATAAACTGATTATATGCTTTTTTTTTTTTTTTTTTTTTGTATCTACTATTTGTGTTTTCCTTTGTCCAATTAATTATTTTTATAATATACAATTGTTTTTTCTCTTTTCAAAATGAAAAGAAAAAGGGTTGTTCAAGAAATGTAATATTAATAACATAAAAAAAGATTGCTGTGTGTGCTATATAAGAAACAATATTGTTGTATAAAATATTATAGTTTTAAAAAATTAAAGAACACGCTTTTATAGAAATGTGAACTAAAAAAGCACAAAATATCTATCTTAGTATTAAAAGGCTGGGTAAGAGAAAATCGCGTGAGTGACACACCATAATATTTACATACATTTAAATCTTTAATTAAAATAATTTAGAATTAAACAAAAACCATTTTTAAAAAATCTCCCCTGACTGGGCTCGAACGCTAGACCTTTAGGTTCGTAGTGCGGAGCTATACCTCAACGCCACGTTGTTCATGCAGGGAAAGACTTTTTTTACAATATAGATTTTTTGTTTGCTCCCAGAGCGGTTACAAACATACATACATACAGGTGAAGCTAATAAAAGTGCGTTAAAAATGAGTTAAGCAAGTTTCTCCCCTCAACACTCCCCCTTTCTGAATATCTTTTTTTTTCTCATTGTCACCACCAATTTTTCTTTGTTTTTGTATTTTATTATTTCTGTTTTCTCCAATGTATATTTTTAATACTGCCATTGTGTACTGTTTGATTTTGTAATGTAGTGTTTGATATCAATTATTTATTTATGCTTTATTTTCTTATTAATAAAAATAGTGTCATATTAACTTTTTATTTTTTTCAATCATTAAGAAAAAAAAACTATAAAATTTGCAATATTTGTATGAATAACAAAATTTATTTATTAGATTGTGTTTATAGGAGAGTACAATAAATTTATAGAAGGTAATTTTATAATTTAAGCTTGTTTTTTGCCTCTACTTTTTCATATATTTTTCACAGATTTGGAACAATGCACTTTATGATGACAATTTTGTATGTGATTATTTTTGCTGTGTAAATAAAAAATATTTTTTATATTGTGTAAGATTTATTTCTTTTTTGCTTAACTTGAATTGATGAAATACTTTCCATTGCTCATACATTTTTAATGAAACTGATAGGAACTTTTTAAGTATTAAATTAATAAAAATAATCTTAAATTGCAGAAAACAAGCAGTAGCTTTGAATTGAAACAGTTTAATCCAACTCTTCATTAAGCAAAAAATCAAGTCAGAAATGCAATTAATAAATTGGAGAACATGTGTCAAAAAGCACTAACAATAATAATAAATCTTTGTATAAACATTAGAAATTGCAGAAAGTTCGCAACAATTGTTTTGGATTTTTTAAAAAAAAAAAAAACTTTTTGCCAGTTGAACGAAGCAGGCACAAATGCAGCATAGTTGCTGCTTTGTCAGCTCGATGAGTCATAGTTTTGTTTTGACCAGAAGTAATTGTTGCGAGTTTTTATATACCATATATTTCCGAATATAAGCCGAGAGTACGTTTTTCCCTGCAGAAATTTGCCCAAAATTGCAAACCCCTGTATAAGCCGAATTGAAAAAATACTCTTTTTAAAGTTCGAGTATATCGCCAAAATGGAGAAAATATTGCCAATCTATACAACTTTCAGGATAATCTGTCCAATGAAATTGCATGAAATGCATGCTTATCCAATAGAATTCCTTACCTTGCTTAGCTATAACGTAAAACTATTGCAGTGTGTTCGGCAACGGCGATAGTTTTAACTCTGGCAACCCTATCATAAGGGAGGCAAACACAGACGCGGATGCAAGTTCCGGCAACTGAAAACGATGGTTACCGTAATACCGGGAGGCCTAACCCTAACATCGATGATGCAGTTTAGCCGCTGGATGTTTACATAAATAAGCCGTTTAAAGACCGATTGCATCGATTTTTTTTAATGATGTATCTCAATTATTTTGTATATTTCTACTTTTCAGCATTTTTACCAGTGCTTCAAGGCAATCTTCAACAACAACAAAAAAAAAAAAAAATACTTCTATAAAAATAAGGAAGATTTGCCAGTTTTGCTAGTGTAAGCCTAGAAACATTTTAACATAAAGTTTCTCTTATACTATTTCTGAATCAGACAGAGAATTTACTCCATTCATGCACTCTGCCGATGACTTCAGTTACCGACAGGTCAAAAAGAAATGTAAACACAAGTGACTACATCGAGCATTTCGTGAAATAAATTTAAAATTGCTAATTTAAGAGTTTTATATGTGATAATTATTTAAAAATAAGGTTTAATATCACTATTTCACTTTATATATAGTTTTTAAGCTTAAAATATATGTATTCAATCATTGTTTCTAATGTACGTTTTTTGCTAGAAATGTGAATCCGTATATAAGCCGACCCCTATAATTCAGTTTCTGAAAAATTTCCAAAAATTCTCGGCTTATACACGGAAATATACGGTTATTTATGATGTTTTCTTCAAAATTTATTATTATTTTTACAAGTGCAGGGCACATATATTTATTATTATTATGCAGGGATGAGATTGGCAAAAATACAAAAAAGCTGAAACTGTACGCAAAGGCCAAGTCATTGAAATGAAATACTAGAATTTTGATAATCTAATATATTAGAGAAATAAATATTTATTTTAATCTTCAATGTATAAAAAAAGAACAAATGCACAAAAAAGCATAAAAAATGCTGAAAAAAACTAAAAAAAAAAAGCTGGAAAGCTAAATGTACAAAAAAGCTGAAAAATCTCATCCCTGTGTATTACGATTACATTCTTCTATATTCAATAGGTATAACCTGGTGTAGCACTTATACAACATTCTCATACTCTGCATTTAAATACTATATATAAAGACAAATTACACATTAAAGGGTACTGTATAATTTGTCTAAGAAGTATTGTATATATACTTAAGCGGAGGGCCAGGGTTCAATTCCCAGCTCTGGTATTTTTCATATAGTTGGTATTAAAATAAATTAGCCTTCCACTCTAATTTATCTGAAATGAAAATCAATTCAAAATAGTTTTAGAAAAAGTTTTATCTGATATATACTATGTGAGGGAGGACAACCTGCCCCTTCAGTCCCCTTTTTCAATTTAGTACCTTTATAAAAAAAAAATTAAAATTTAACTTGACATTGAATTAATATAGCAAAGTAAACTTACACTAACATGAAATATGAAAAATATAAAATTTTATTCTGCAGTTTTATCAGAATTAACCCTTTTAATGTTAACCGTTTTTCACTATATCTGTTTAATAATTCATAAAATTAATACTATGCACATTATAAATATGAGAATTTAATACTGTATACTACACATGTTTATTAATCTTATTTTCTTGAGAAAAGAAATGTATATTTCAAAATTTAGCTACACCAGTCTTTTATTTTGACTATGCATACCGGAAAAAGACAGGCTTAATGCTTATAAGGTTAAGTGTACTGTCAATCAGTGCAGAATAACAAGACAGTTTATTGCTCCTGTATGTGAACAGAAAAGCAGATTCTAGAGCTTGATTAACAGCCAATAGAATTAAATGGTTATGGAAGTATTAGCTAGTAGGAAATTGGGATACACTAAGCTACAGAAATGGTAAGTGAAAATCAAGATAATGTGATTTTTCTGTTATGACTTTAACAAAGACAGAGAGGATACCACGAATTTGCTATTGACATTTTTTGGTTTTTATAAAGATAGAAAGCTTCAAGAAAATAGAGTTCATGTAAATATTTAGGCCTGAAGATTATTTTAGCTGAATTAAAGTTGAAAATATGATTACTCTCTTAGCAGTACTTAACAATGGCAGGGGTGAAAAATGGTCAGTAAAGTCAGTATTTTAGAAATTTAGTCAGTATTTTTGGCCCAATTATTCTTAAACTCCTCCTTTAAAAAAAAAACAAAAAAAAAAAAAAAAAAAAAAACTTTAAAATAGTATTTCTGTTTTCTTACACAAAAATACTCCAGAAGAAACATCCATTCAGAGATGCCACTTTTCCGATGAACGGTGGATTTATGCTTTTTATAATTTTTTTTTGTCCCCCCCCCCCCCCCCCCTTTCCCTGAAACTAATGATTGTCGATCATCCATTTCCAAACATACATATGTAAGAAGGAAAGTATTGTATTCACGAAAAAATTTTACTTTGAGATTTTGGTGTATTTATACATTTTGAGGTCTTCTGTGTCCACTTTAGCTATTTTTATGGTGATGTACGTATGTGAATAAATACAGTAGTGTCCAAACTCTTTCATTGATTGAGCTGAAAATTGGTATGTATATTATAGGTCACTGTAGTACCAGGGTGTTAGAGATAAATATATATATTTTTTTTTATTTGTACATAGACCTCGATTAGTCGAATCATATTTCAAAAGATTTTTTTCAAAAACTGAATCCGTTATAAAATTTTTAATTTTCTGCATGCCTGCAGTTTTTGATGACATTCTGAATCCATGTTTGTGTTTGAACAACAGTGGAAAGGTCACATGTTTTTGGACTGCGATTAAAAATTGCAAATTTCAAAATTCTTCAATTTTCCTTTGTTGCACACGAAACTTACTATACAGAGTTTTCATCACAAGACAAAGTTGTAGTTCAAATTTCATCGATTTCGGTGAATAAACAAAAAATTTACATTTTAATTGCAAATAAAATTGTATTCTAATATGCGTATTTCAACTTCTAATTATGATTAAATTATTTTTAATTTTCAAAAGATATTTTAAAGTTTTTTTTATATATTATCTAAAGTGGAATTCGAGATTTCACCTTATTTACACGTTTTGAGGTGTCCTGATTAGGTTTACTTTTGTATCGCAGCTACTAATTAAAATAATTTCATAAGTAACATATCATTTGAAAGCTTTGTTGATTTAGAATCGAACAGTAGATTACAGAAATTTCTACTTCCAGATGGCGCTGTAATATTTCAAAATTTCAATATTATAAATTCTAATGAGCGAGGAAGGTGTTGTAAGTTCTAAAACGGGGGGGGGGGGGGGGGGAAGGCACCTCCGAGCGGGACTTTGCTAAGTCAGAAATTTGGAAGATCATAACATGGTGAGCAGGGGTAGTAGTGGCTTCAAAAAAATTTCAGGACACAATTTTTATAAAATTTCAGGACAATTTCAGGACACACGCACTAAAAGTTACCCATTTTCAGAAGATTTCCAGCTATCATTTTACAGTAATTTAAGTATATAAATTACATAATGTGGTAAAAATACTTACTTAATAAGTTAAAAATATAATTTATTAAGGTCATAAAATACAATTGCACTAAATACAACTTGTTTTCAAAGATATATATATATATAAAAGAAGAATGAATGAATTTACAAATAGCTATAATGTGTATTACAGCAGATTTAATTTCTAACTGCTTTTGTGACATTAAAATTTTATAAAAAACTTAGTACTTTTTATAGTAAAACTTCATATTTATCTATATTAAGTCTATAAACTAATGTGATAACTAAGAAAAATTATATATATGTAACAAAAGTTTTCACAAAAATACTTAAACTTAATGAAAAATGGATTCAAAAACTATGTACAAAAAAATTTAGTACACAGTCTTCTTCAAATATTATTTTTTTAAAAGTAATTTTTTTTCAACATCAGACTTATTTTGTTTAATCATAGATAATTTTTTTTCAACAGTCTTAAGTGTTGCATTAGCAGTTTCTAACATCATCTGTCCAATTTTAATGGTTTGCATATCATTATTTTTTATCCCACATTGCAATTTTTCGGAGGCTTCGTTGCACAAAACATGAGCAGCTTTTTCTTCATCCCTCAAATCATTTTCTTCCGAGCTTAATTGCTTAAATTTATGTTGCAGATCTTCTTTTTCTTTTTTTTGGGCTTTGGCAGTTGCATGATCTTCCTCAAGCTTTCGTTTTTGAGCTGCTGCTGTCTTTATTTGATCCAAATAAGCATTATATTGAGCATATGACTGTTCTATATATCTAATCATCTCTTTTGTTACCAAAGAAGGAATTGAGGGATGTTTCATCAAATGATCCCTGCAAAAGCGTAAAGAACGAATTCCCATTTCTGATATGCTGCTCCTATCTTTTGTAACGATGTTATTATTTATGGAAAATCCTCTCTCGGGCACTGCATTGCTATGAGATAAAGTCAAACAAATTTTAACAAATCTAACTAAGTGGCAAAATTTGAAATTACCGAAATTGTCTTTAATTTTAGATATGTGGGCCCAATACTTGCATATATCATTGCTGGTGGTAAATTCAGATTTGGCTTTAGCAAGATCTTCATTGTTGTCACACATATACATCTGAAATTCTGATTTAATTGTATCGCACATTTGATCACTCTTACAAACTTTACTAAACTGCAACAGAAGTCGGCTGATACCTTCCTTAGATTTGTTGTTTTCCTTCTGATTGGGATGAATATATTTTAAATCTTGTAATATGGTGTTAGATAAGGGTAGTGTTTTCTGTAAATAACCACACATTGTTATGTAAACATTTCTCATGTTATGGAGGATGTCTTTATTTTCACTTGGTAAGAGTAATTTTTTGGCACCAGTTCCTATTTCAAGATTTTTTAGCGATACCCATAAACTGGCATCATCACAGTTAATATTAACCAATGGTAAACCTGCTTTCTGACCAACTACATCAGGTTTCAAGAAGAGTAACATCAGTTTTCTCACAAGTTCATTAAGCTTCTCATACATGACATGAATTAAAGGTGACTCCGATTGGAATAAAAGCAAATATGGTTTGAAAATATTGCATAAAAAACATACTATATGCAAATAAATTAAACTATCAGGATTTTTCAGAAATGAGCAGATCTTTACGTATTTATCAGAAGTATTAACATTATTCTTCGGCAGGACAGATAAAAAATATTCTTTAAGAACAGAATATTGTTCGATCAATCGTTCACACACAGGGCCTAATGTCAGCCATCTACTTTCCACATGGCGCTGAAAAAAATGGCTTGCAGTTTCCTCGTCCAATAGTTCAATCTGAATGTTGTGGTAGTCTTCCCGTCTTGCAGCAGATAGTTTAAACCAGCTGAAAACATTGAGAGCAAAATCGTCAATTTCAGAATTTAAAATATCTATGCCTTTTTTCAGTGACGTATGAATTTGGTGTAGAACACACGTTCCTATATCAATTAACTCTTCTAAGCCTTTGGAATGGAGATATGAATTTAATTTCTTTTTAAAAGCCAAATTGACCTTAGGACCATCAGATGAACACTGAATGAGTTTTTCAAGGGGCAAATCATTATCACTTAGAAATTTTAGAAAACATTCCAAAATTTTGTCAGCTTCAGCATGACCTAAAAAGATGGAATCAGCATAAAAGATATTAATTTTATCCAATTTATCTGACCAATAAGAAATATAAATGTCTAACTGTTTTTTCACTTGTTTGTTAGTGGTCTCATCGAAATAAACAGTAAAATATGTATTCACAAGATCTAAAAAGTTTTGTTTTCGAAAATAAGGAGCCAAACCAAATTTTGTAACATACCTGGCCTTAGTTTCCGATAGTTTTATTCCTTTTGCAATAGTAGAATCTTCAAAGGCAGAAGAACACATGACGTCTAGTTCTCCAATACACATAAAGGATAAATTACATTTTATGCCAGTCATCAAAATAATCGCTTCAGCTCGCAAATTTTTCTCTTTTTCCGAAGTTGGAATCCATGGCATTTGTTTTCCTGCTCCAGACAATACTAGAACAGTTTCTGATTTTTCACCACTTTTCGATTTTGATGACGTTTTTTGTTCGCTAAATACAAAAGTGCTTTGACATTTAAGTCCTTTCATTTTCGAAACATGTTTCGCACTGTCACTATGAGATAAGAGTTGAGAAAATCCCATGTTAGCAACACTAAATTTCTTTTCACATACTCTGCAGAATGCCGAACTGCCATCAGAATCAGGGCATTGTGTGCACCATTCCGAAACTATATTACCGTTTCGATCAACTTTAGACAGCCAGTCAGAGGAAAACTTAGTGATTCTGGGCATATTAATGCTAAATTAATTAAGCTCCATTAAACAAGCAAAAACCGAAGTGAAATACATTTGAACCCGCGATAAACATTATGCGAAACGCGCTTTCATTTCAAACTGCCGCTCTCTATATCGCATCGTAGCGGACAGCGGTGCGGTAGCTTCTAAAAAACCCCGGCCAAAGAAGTTCTTTGTCCCGGCGCCTTTGCCGGCGCTTCGCGTTCCTGTATGTATGAATGCACCGCGCCATCCAAGTTCTTCCCCCCTCTAAAATACAGCGCGGCGAATTTTCCTCCCTCCCTTCCTCTTCGGGAGTTCGGAACGGAGTCTTGCGTCATCCTCCAGCACACGCTTTCCCCTTGCGAGCGCGTATAGTTATGCGTTCGTTCCGTCGCCGCTCGCTGTGGCCTTGATCAGAAGTTTCCGCACTGTCAATCCGGCATCCTTCTGTGCTGAATATCAGTTGAACTGAAATTTCAGGAAATTCAGGACATTAAGTGAAAATTCAGGACATTTCAGGACAATTTTTTTTTCTTCAGGAATTTCAGGACAACTACGACCCCTGGGTGAGCAAGCAGGCTGTTTCATATATTGAAATTGGAAGAGGGCGCCGCAGGCACTACCGAACGGAAATTTACTGTGATTAAATTTTTCAATAAGGCTATTTTCACTATATGTCAATAAGCTCTTGTAAGACCTGAAACGGGAAAAAGGTGCTACCGAGCGGGAGTTTCATAAAGTCAGATTTTTCAAGGATCGCAAACCAGCTGGTCGCCGAAGGCGGCTAGTCTATAATAATAAAGGAAGATGTCTGTCTGTCTCTCTGTGCATCTATACATTCAGCCCCTACTGAACAAAAAAGTACAAAATTTGACATACGGGTGCTCAGGAGCCTTCCCAAGGGGCTCCTGAAAACAGAATTTAAAAATTTTAATTAGTTTCGGAGATATGCACAGAGGGAAAATTTTGCGCGTGTTTGTAAAGCCATCGCTGCTCAACTGTTGAAGATATTGAAAATACGCCTGTACCACGAGAAAGATCATTTATTACCGATTCCTACGGTACATTTTTTTTTTTTTTTAAATACAGATTTTTTATATTTTTTAAAAAAGTTTTAAAAAGGGTCCAAAATTTCTCTTTTTCTCGGTCAACTTTTTTTAATCGCCCTGTACGACAGAGTAACTGTTCCATTTCTTAACAACCGGTATATTTAAGAAGGTCATTTAATCCACTTTCGAACCATATAAACCTTTTAACAAAACACTTAGTGACCAATTTAACAAAACAATTAGTGATCCATATTTTTAGATTTTACGAAACCAATTTTTTCACAAAACATTTTATAACTGAAAATCTTTTAGAGATAAATCATTTCTTTTTTTTTTTTTTTTTTGTATATAGACCTCGGTTAGATGAATCGGATCTCGAAAGATTATTTCAAAAACTGAATCAGTTATAAATTTTTTAATTTTCTGCAGTTTTTCATGAAATACCTACTTCTTGTGTCGTGCCCTTTCATGAAATTCTCAATGTGTTGGGTTACCATGGCAACTCCCATTCACAGAGATAGAAGAATTGGAAAACGATATCTGGAAAGTGGGGCAAAAGAAAAAAATCTTTTAATGATTGAGATCACACGTTTTTTGACTGCGATTAAAAATTGCAATTTATTTATTTGCAATTTTTGCAAATATTTTAAAATTTCAATATTTCAAATTCTAATTATGATTCAATTATTTTTAATACATCATTCGAAAGATATTTTAAAGTACTTTTATATTATGAAAAGTGGAATTCGAGATTTCACCTGATTTACACGTTTCGAGGTGTCCTGAATTGGTTTTCTTTTGTATCTCAGCTAGTAATTAAAATAATTTCATAAGTAATACATCATTTGAAAGCTTTGTTGATTTGGACTCGAACAGTAGATTACAGAAATTTCTACCGACAGATGGCGCTGTAATATTTTAAAATTTCAATATTTCAAATTCTAATTATGATTCAATTATTTTTAATACATCATTCGAAAGATATTTTAGTACTTTTATATTATCGAAAGTGGAATTCGAGATTTCACCTGATATACACGTTTTAAGGTGTCCTGGTTAGATTTTCTTTTGTATCTCAGCTACTAATTAAAACATCATCTGAAAGCTTTGTTGATTTGGAATCGAACAGTAGATTACAGAAATTTCTACCATCAGATGGCACTGTAAAATTTCAAATTATAATGAGCGAGGAAGGTGTTGTAAGTTATAAAACAGGGATAAGGCACCACCGAGCAGGACTTTGCTAAAGTTAGAAATTTGAAAGATCATAACATGGTGAGCGAACAGGCTGTTTCAAATATTGAAAAGAGGAAGGGGGCGCTATCGAACGGGAATTTATTGCGATTAAATTTTTCAATAAAGCTGTTTTCACTATATGCAGCACCACTGAGCGGGATTTTCGTAAAATCGGATTTTTCAAGGGTCGCAAACCAGCTGGTTGCTGAAGGCAGCTAGTCTATAATAATAAAAGAAGATGTGTGTCTGTCTCTCTGTCTGAGCATCTACACGTTCAGCCCCTACTGAACGTAGAATTACAAAATTTGACATACTGGTGCTCAGAAGCCTTTCCGAGGGCCGAGGGGATAGTGAAAAAAGAATTTAAAATTTTTAATTAATTGTGGAGATATTAATTAAAATGTTGACCAATTCTAATCAAAAAGTGATTTCAATGACTGAGAATTCACCACGATTTCATAAAAATAGATATTTTAACAGAGTTAAAAGCAGAAAAAGTGGAAAATAAATTAGAAATATTAGTCCGATCATTACGAATTTGGTATTCATTCCCATTATTCTGAATCTAAGAGTGCAAGTGGCTTATCGATACAACAGTTAGATTTTTTAAAATTAACTAAAGTATGAAGTTTAGGTGGCAACATCATTTTAACTGCCAGATGACTGTCCGTGATGAAAAAGAAAATTATTGTAACCGTTTAAGATGTCTTGTGTTTTATACTAGGGGGAAAAATTGCAATTTTCAAACTTCTTCAAATTTTCATTCACGTACACTTAAATTAATATTTGGCCTGGACAGTATATTATAAAGCTACAGTTCAATTTTCATAAAAATACGTGAATAAACAAAAAAATTACATTTTTATTGGGAATTATATTTATCACAACTCACGTGACCAAAAGACAATGTACGATTAAGTTTTCTTTAATACTTTGCAATATTTTAAATTGAGATATGCCATTGAAAATACATAGTATTTTGTTTTAATGCCGAATAATTCGATTGGGAATATTCTTAAAAGTGGAGAATTATTAGAAAGGACTTGGACAAAAAAAAAAAAAAAAAAAAAGAGTTACAGCGTTTGAAATTGGTATTATTTGGTTTTAATGCAAGATAAATCGATTTTGGATATTTTCGAGTGTAAAATTCTTAGGAAGGACGGAAAGGGGGGTGGGGGCCAAGGAGCAAAAATGTAGAAAAGGAACGGGGGTTTCAGGGAAAACCCAGAACACTTTTATTTTTTTATATTTTGCAAAGTTTCGAATTCCAATTTTTGCTCACATTTTGTACTGAGGATTTTTAACGTTATATAGTCCGGAATTATGCATGTTTCAGAGAAAACCAGGGATAAGTCAGACACAAATCTTTTTATAAAAATGTTTATATTACCTTTGTATCTCAGCTTCTAATTAACATAATTTCATAAGTAATATATCATTTTAAAGTTATTTAAATTGGAATTGAAGAGTATATGTTGCAAATCTCTGTCTCCAGAGGGCATTTAAATATTTTAATAATTCAATATCTAGATGATTAAATTAATTAAGATTAATCTAATTATGATTAAATTACTTATAACACATCATTTGAAATATTGCGGACTTTTAAACTGATACAAGCCGTTAAATTCCGTATGAGAGTTTCAGAGAAAATCACAAAAAAGTCATAACGCCTTTATTACAATATCTCCAATTCTAATTATGATGCAGGCTTTCAAATTCCGGTATTCCACTCACATTTCATATTAAGGATTAGTTTGCAGTTTCAGAGAAAAACTATGAAAAAGTCAGATACAAATTTTTTTATAACAATGCTTATTACCTTTGTATCTCAGCTTCTAATTAACATAATTTTATAGGTAAAATATCATTTTAAATGTCATTTAAATTGAAGAGTACATATTGATATTGCAAATCTCTGTTGCCAGATGGCGCTTTGATATTTTAATAATTCAATATCTCCAATTCTGATTATGATTAAATTACTTACTATATGGGGAAGATTGGGAGACTGTAGTCCCCACCAGGTTGCAGATTTGCCACAATCAGAATTTTCAAAGGGGAGCGAACAGGCTGTTTCATATCATGAAACGTAAAGTGGCGCCTTTGTCGCCACAGAGCAGAAATTTGCTACAGTTAAAATTTTAAAAGCTATTTGCACTATGAGCGAGGAGCAAACAGGCTGTTTTAGATAATGAAATGGGAAGAAGGTGCCGCAGGTGCTACTGAGCAGTAATTTGCTGCGGTTAGATTTTTCAATAAAGTTATTTTCTCTATATGTCAATAAGCTGTTGTAGGACATGAAACGGAAAAAAGACGCCGCAGGCACCACTGAGCGGGAGTTCCGTAAGGTCAGATTTCTGAAGGATCGCGAACCAGCTAACTGCCGAAGGCAGATAGTAATGAATAATAATAGTAATTGATTAATAAAATATAATAAATGTAATTTGTAATGTATAGTTTCAGTGGCAAATCCCCCCCCCCCCACACACACACACACTAAATTTTCCTCTTGCTGGAAATGTTCATGTTTTAGAATTTTCCAACTCTTTAGCCCCTCAGAAGATATTTAACACAACAGTTAAAATAATTATTTTCCCTCCTGCAAATCAAATTTATAGCCATAAAATTACCAAAAGGTGATAAAAATAGGGGGTGTCCCTAAAAAAACAGTGGGTGATAGGGCAAAATGGGCATGATATTCGGATTCAGGTCATTTTACATAAGAATTTGCAAAAATGGTGTTGGGACAGATTTCCATACAGAGCAATGTTCTTTTCATTTGTTTCATAATTCATAAATACAAAGTTCAAGTTTTGCATTAAAGCTTTCCTCCCTAAATGCAGAAATCCATGCATAGGATGCATGCATGTTTACTCCAATCGTAAAATTTTATGCTTTACAATATTTGACCTTATGTGTGATGAAAACCGAGATGAAGAGATCTGGAGTAAGAAATCATACAAATTTTCATTTTTAGCCCACTTTTTGAATGGATAAAAAACATTCCAGGAAACAAACGGTTTTTACTATTTTGATGAAACACATTTAGAATGGCACAAGTGCTGATTGTAATTTAAAAACTGTAGACCTCTGGCACTAAATTTGAGACCTATCAAATACAGTTTCACTCCATTTATTTTATGATATACTGTTCAAAATGTACTTACTTTTTAGCCAACTGTTCTGATTCTGGTCCCCACTACGGTTGACACCAGAATGGCAACAAAGCGACAAATGTCACCCAGTTGCCAACAATGTTGCAAAAATCAGAGCTGGGAATCGAACCTCTGCTCTCCGCTTAACGTGCAGTTGCTCTATCACTGAGCTACCTTGGCTGATAACCAGCTCGGCCTTTCTTACATAATATTTGGCAACCTTGCCAATGAATGTTATGTGAGAAATACTAAGTTGGTTATTAGCCGGGTAGCTCAGTGGTAGAGCAACTGCATGTTAAGCAGAGAGCCTGGGTTTGATTCCTGGCTCTGGCATTTTTCACATGGTTGGTACAAAAATCAACCTTACGCTCCGCTTTATCTAAAATGAACATTTTGAGGTTCTTTGAATCCGAAAAATACAAAAGTAAAATCATGCATATCAATCACCTTATAAATTATGAAAAATTTTCCATAATACAAGATATATTTGTAACCCTCAACGTTTATAATTTAAAAGCAAAAATTATCTGTCATGCAATGTATATTAGCTTCCATATTCTAATTATTTTATTTACTGTCAAAATATGTGGAACAGTGGTTTTTTTTTTTTTTTTTAAAGGAATTTTAATACATTTGAAATGTCTATTTATATTGTATACTGAACTTTTGTTTATAATTAAAGAGATATGCAATTTTTTTTTTTTTTTTTTTTAGTGTTATTTAATTCTTTGCAAGATCTGTTTAATAATGTAAATGTATTTTGTGGAATAGGATTTTAATTGTTTCTTAAATAACATAAATTTGACAATACTATATTGCATGTCTTGGGTTGGGTTATGATTCAGAGGCTATAGATTCAGGTTCGATTGAGGATCTGAAGACATTTTGTGAGTCAGTTGGGGTCATTTGCATGTAAATGTATTAAATAAATCAATAGCACCCGTGACTTATGCAGAAATTAGGACTAAGTGTGTGTTCTAGACTGGTGCCAAATGTCCATAGCATACCCCTGGTGCCACATTAATTGCACTTACTCTCATGTAAAAGTTGAATTGGGATTTTACATTTAATTTTAGGTGGTAATAGTGGTACTGGGGTTTGGTTAAGGACGATTGACTATACATTGATCCTGTCCCAAACCTGGGTGAAGTGCTCAACATTGAACATCTTTCTATGGGGTCCTATAATACATATTCACGTATTTCTCAGAAAACTACAAAAAATACGAATGGCTAGGCTAGATCAATGAGCACAACTTGGGTTTGTACCCAACACCACCTGTCTAACAACTCTGAGAGCAGAATCTTTTGGCTGTTGTTGGTGTAGAAAATAATACTCAATTATAATTTTCACTTTTGTTTATTTAACAACTTCTCTAACTTTAATTTATTGATACAACCATTAATTACTTAATCTTCGGAAAGTTGAGGAGTCTCTACAGATTTTTTTTTAAAGTTTTTATAGGTTGAAATTTTCATATGATTATTGTCTTAAGGCATAAATACATGGAGATTTGTAGAAATTAAAGACATTTTTTTATTCCTTTTTACAATGTAACTCAGGGTATTAAAATTGTAAACTAAACATTTAATACTGCTAGGAAATAATAAACACCAAATAATGAAAAAAAAAAAAATAATAATAATAATAAACAAACCTTTTGGCATTTTTATTGGCTTGAAGGTGTATTAATTTTACAAAAATGACAATGCTGTATCTCAACTAGGACTGGGCAATGTAGCGATTCTATAAATCGATTTATCTTCCATCTAATATCACGATATAGAGATAAATCGATTTAACACTGATTTAGAGAATACCTCCTCCCTACCCCTCCTACATATACAAGTCTTTTAATCAATAGTATAATGACCGAAAAGCAATGCTACTATTACTCATTTATTTTCTGCAATTTCCCATATTGCTATAACTCAGCATCTATGACTTAAAATTACGCCAAACTGCATAATTTAAAATTAAAATTATGCAGTTCAAACTAAAGTTTTTATTAAGAAAAGTTATGTTGATTAAACATCTCTGGATGATTAACATTAGGGGGCGTTGTTATAAATATTGATATTAAAGAGAGTTTTTGATGGCCTTTGGCACAGTTTTTTTTTTTTTTTTCTTTTAAATTGTTTAGCCTTTTTTTGTGTGTTCCTGATATATGATGGAATACTAAACTTGGTATTTTGATTTATAAAATTTGTCTTTTACCACAGTCAGTAAAATTGAATTTCTGCTTTTTTTTTTTTAATTTAAATTATTTTCAAGTCGATTGACAAATTCTACACGATATTTTTGAACCAATTGTCCAGTTAAGTAATAATTTAGTAAAAAAGCTGATTCCCAAATTTTTTACCATTTTACTAAAATTTAACAAATTTTCTGCTTTTTTGTATCATATTGTCGAAATACGTTATATTCTGGCGGTTAATATCCAATCTGCCTATTCTTTAAAAATCTCCCCCCCCCTCTGACAAAATACTAATAACAGAAGTGTCAGACAAAGCCAAATTATTGAATAAATAATAAGAATGACAAAGAAATATATCATATTGCATTATGAAACTTTTTTTTTATCATGATTTACTGTATTCTTATATATTGTAAAAAATAAATTTATTTTCTATTTCATTTAATGAAAAAAAAAAGTCTATGTACTTAATATTTATTACAACAATGCATACTGTAATTGCCGAAAATAATTACTTATTACAAAAAGAAAGAAATCATTACTTAACAAACAAATTGGAGTCTCCGTAAAACCGCAAGAAGTTAAAAGTTAGGAACAGTTACGATTCATCTAAAATCGTATTTTCTTTTCTCCCCGATTTAGCATATCGCAATATGCAGTACTTCGTCTCTCCTTTGGAATAAACGGAACAGACGACAGGCGATTTAAGCATATTGTCTCTCTGGTACCTTCTATAAAATGAAAAGCACAATTCATATTATGATAAATCGTAACATGGCTTTTGCACTTATTGTTAAATCGTTTTCACTAAATCGATAAAACTTCCCTTGATGCATTAACTCTCAAGCATGATGAGGAAACTTTATGCCTAGCTAACATCAGATTTTTATCTTTAAATCGATGCAGCATTACATCGATATAACACCCAGTCCTAATCTCAACTATTTTTTTACTGTATAAATTAGAACAGGGTTCACACTAGAGTTTGGGTTCGTGGAAATTGTGCAATATTAAAAAAAAAAAAATCCCACTTAAAAATTTTTCATATGTGTGCTTTTCCCACTGTTTATTAACAAATTAGAACAAAATTACTTGCTCTTGCCTAATCCACATTATTTTTTTTTTTTAATCTAATTTGTGGGACTCCGCAAATTTATTTTTTCCATTTTTAAAAAAGTTGTGGATATCAAATGTTCTACAACAGCTTCCGTTTTCAAACCTTTCTCCATCCACAACATAAATGTCAATATCTATTTCAAACTTGCTTTATGAGATTCTAGAACCTGTAAAGAAATACAATTGTTAATATTTCTTGCTCATGTAATTATTTTTTGTCCACCTCCCCCTTTATTTATCTCCATATAGTGATCAGCAATTAAATATTCTGCAGAAGTCTTGCTTCCCAATCTTTAACCATTTGCAACATAAATTATATTTATAATATTCATTTTAAACTTGCTTTATTAGATTCTAGAAGTAGAATTGAAAGAGTTTAATATTTCTTACTATGTAATTTTTTTTTTTTTTTTTTATCCCCATCACCAGATAGTGATCTAGAAACAATAAAGTAATAAAAGTGCTCAATATTTCTGACGTATGCAATTATTTTTAGACTTTTATTGCTGAACTTAATGAATCTAGTTATTTTTTTCTCAATTAAATTAAATCTTTGTGTCATATGCATATCTATACCCGATTTGTAAACATGACGAATAGATTTTTCAGGCTGGAAAATTTTTTCCAAATCAATTTAAGAAAATTAATACTCAGTTGGTTTTATTCACGTTTGAAACTAATAATTATCTACTGCTTTCACATGAATGATTAATGTACAGATATAAAAATCATATTCTATATTTGTTTTTCTCTTAGTGTGTAATTTTAATAAGGTTTTACGGGAATATAAAAGTTACTGCATGTATATTGAAGAATTTCTTTACATTAATGAAAAAATCCTGCAAATGCTTAATGTAGATAAAAACTATATATAAAAATGTTTATGTCATCCACTTATTGAAAGTGAAATTATCAATATTTAACTCATCATCCAACCAATCACGTGAGCAAAAAATTTTCAGCTAATTTCGAATTTCAACAATCACATGTTTGTAATTTGCATATTTCTTGAAAATAAATTTTTTCTGCAAAATGTAATTACTTAAATTTCAAAAATCCCACTTAATTTTTTTTGTTAGAGTGGGAGAATTCCACTCATTTTTTTTTCCTTAGCGCGAACCCTGTAGAATATTTATTAAAACAGGCTGAACTAAAACCCTAGTCATTGCCATTTATGAAAAACACTTTTTTTTTTTTTTTTTTAATTTCAGATATGAAAATACGATTAATTAAAATTATTTTATTGAAATAGAGGTGGATAAAAACTGTTAATTAGAAATTATATACCTCAAGTGATTAAGTGGTTTGTGTATACTAAATTAAGCATAATCTAATCCCAGAAAGAATTTAAATAGGTTTAAATTTTTGTAAAAGCTTGTTTTGTGAAAAATTTTATACATATTTTTGTGAATCTAAATTTAGTATGAAAATAAAGTTCTTCCGAACTTTTCGGCTAGGGTCCTCTTTTTGTGAAAAATGCAATTTTGCAAAATAAAATTACAATTAACCACTTGAGTACGTCATCGAAAGAAGTGGATGGCTTCCCGCTACCAGGCTTTGCAGGAAAGCAAAGACAATTCTAAGAAATGCACAGATTAAAGCGCAAAATAAATTGATGGTCGCACTCTATGTTACTCCGGCACAAGACATAAGACCCATCTTCCGATCATGTTTCGATATTACTTATATTGGAGAACTCCGAATCGCTCGACTCATTTTCATCTTCATCTGGAATAAATTCTACACACTACTATTTTCGTCATCCATATTTCATTCAAATTCTTAAATTTAAAATGAAAACACTCACGTGGTCTAAAATTTATAAATCACTAACGAAAACATGCACTTACTCTAAATACTAACAAAGCAACAAAAAAAGCCTCGTAGGTAATTAGTTCTATCGCCCCTCTTTCTTGGTGAACATTTCCGTATGCTCTTGGTTCAAAGTGTTCACGTGATCCCAGGTGGAAAAAAGTTAAATGATGTAACACATTTTATCCATTTATTTTTAACACATTTTATGAATGTAACACATATCTCTGCTACAAGACTTGTTCACTTTTATAGAACTAAACTCACATATATGCATAGAAGCCCTTTATATATTAGAAATATCAGCCTTTCGGGGAAATACAGCAAAACACATCCAATTATTCAGGCAGCCTATTCATTCCATGGAAGATTAGTTTTGAAAAGGAAACAGATTTATCAAAAGGTCAGTTTTTAAGAGAAAAAATTTTGTGAAGGGTTCTTTTTTAGGATAAATAATTTTGTGAAGGGTCTTAAGGTAACAGAATACATAAACACTGCAAAAAACAGTTATAAGCATTACAACAGTGTTTCGCATTTTTTGCAAAATGCGAAAAGACTTATCCAAAATGTAAAAATGAAATAACATGTTTTCACTTAAGCATCTTACTAAATACAAATTGAAAAGAAAATAAATAAATCTTTGGATAAAATATTATTCTGAATCTTTTATGGAAAAAAATTGCAACATTGATCAGGAAAAATCTATTGGTTACAATGGTAAGTACAATTAATTACTTTTAGTTTTTCATTTCAAAAATTTTTTTATTACCTTCTGTGTATAATTCTTTAAAGACCTCATTAAAAACTTTTTAAGTTTAATTTACAAATGAAAATCAAACACATGTTCAGAATAATGTGTGAACTGATATTCATCTTTTTCTACTGTTTCTGGCATTTTAGCATTTTGCTAAAGAAAATTTTTATTCAACTTAAACCCTGCATTATGAAGTTTGTTTTTTCACCAGACTTATTTTCTCCTTAGAAAACATTAAAAATTTTCCCAGTCAGAATAATTTTTCCCCTGACATGATGTATTGAAGTTTGAACCACCTCCGAAATTTCTTTTACAGCCTCTTAATGCTTTGAGTCATGCATGATCTGTAATGTATATTTTGGCAGTTACCCTTCATGTTCAGTTTAGAACATCAGTAAGTTTCTGTTGCTGGTCAATAAGTAATTTATCAATTAATTGTGTACAATATCCATCACCATTGACAACCAAAGCCCATATTATTCTATTGAAAATTAACAAAATTACTCCTTATGTAAAGTATTTCTAAAATTTCCTTTTCACTTCTAGAAAAATAACTTTGTATCCATTTTACATGAAAATTTAATAGCTTTTCTCTTTGTTCATTTCTAAAGGGGAAAAAAATGTACTTTTTTCTTTTCAGGGGGCCACTATATAAGAAAGGTATCGCAATAATTTAAATATTTTAGTATTTGGCATTTAGCTTACTGCCAAAACTTAGCCCAGTTAAAAACCCATTTTAATCAATGAAATCTTTCACATTTCATAACTTCTTATTTATGACCGATTGTTTATACTTTAAAAAAGTTAATTTTCCAAGCAAAACTTCAGTACCTTTAAGAAGTTAGCTTTTTCTTACACTTAATTATTAAAAGTGCAGGAATTACTATTTAAAGGGAAACAACATTATCTATTAACCAAAGTTAATACTGAAGTTTCACATAGTGCAATTCCCAATAAAGGCAGTCTATATTGGTCTTTGATAAGAACATTACGAATAATACATAAAGGGGAGAGAAAAGTTAAATACATATAATAACATACACAAAAAACATTACTAAACATTTAATTTATTACACCAATTACAGCCTGGATTCTAATATTTGAATTAGGATGTTACAAATCAAAAAGTTTCTATAACATAACATATTAAAATGCGAACAACAACAGGAATGCCATCATCAAACAGAAGAGACCCATGGCCTCAGAAAGGGCAAAACCTAGAATAGCATAGGAAAAAAGCTGCTGTTTCAAAGATGGATTCCTTGCATATCCGATGATAAGACTTCCAAATACTGACCCGATACCGGCTCCTGACCCAGCAACACCCACTGTAGCTGCTCCAGCTCCAATAAATTTTGCAGCAGAATCAATATCTTTAGTAACAGCAGATGTATGAAGAGCACGAGGGAGTACTGGAAGTAAAGATGAGGTTAATGTAACTTTCGGCAAAATCTTCGGCTGCTGGACTGGCTGCATACGAAATGGCTCCTGAGATTTTATAGAGGCTGCTGCACTTAAAGGTCTAATTGAAGACCTAACGGCAGAGGTCATCATAGATCTGATGAATGGAGTAGTGCAGGCGTACATTTTCGGAAATAAATTTAAAATTTATTTAAAAGAGAGGAGCTACGAAAATTTCAACGTGATCAGTGCTAAAGACCTGCACAATTTCAGGAAGGTCACGACACGGAATGTAGATGTCGTTGCTGCAGCTCTTTAAATGTTGAGTTGAGATGATGATTTTCTTCTTTCTGATCTTGAAATATTTCAAAATGAAGAAATTTTATTTAGATATTTAGAAAAAAATAAATAAGATGATATTTGTTTTCATAATCCTTTTACGTAAGATTTTAACTGTCTGATTTAAAATTTACTTTCTTAAATGTTAATTAATTTCAATATCAGCACAGTATATTTTTACAGTATTGATTATAACTAGAATATGTTTTTAAACAGTTATTATTATTTATTTTCTGCTTAATTTTTTTTTCTTAAGTAATCAATTTCATCGATATTCGATTAATAAATAAACAGATACCGATACCAATACCGAAAACACTTCTGGTCAACATCAACAATATAACCCCTTTAACTGAGCTTCATGTTACATTTTATTTAAAATTGCCTCAAATTAAGCTTGGTTGCAGTTTTTTTTTTAAATATCGAAGTTTCTCATTTTGAAGACATTAAAATTTCCCAACTGGATTTGCAATTAAAATGTCTCATTCAAATGTTTCCGGTGATAATTCAGGATTTAAATTTGGTTCTGCATGGTTTCAGAAAAAAATAAATATCCGTCCAGTTCTCCGTGGATGCCATTTGATCACAGACGAAATTTTAAAGCAAGTCCCTGAGATTGCAAGATTTTCTATTGGTCTTTTGCACATTGAAAGTATGCTACTCTTTAAACATTTTATTTTATATTGTAAAAGATAATTTTTGTATGGCATTTGTTACACTAAATCGTAATTTTCTCTTTAGTAATGCACACATCTGCTAGTTTGGCCCTAAATGAGGTAAGACATGATATTTCTATATCCTTTTCTCCCATATTCCTTTGCATGATGGAGATTATTTCGAATTTTCATATGTCAAGAATACAGATTTTTGTCATTAAGGGGAATAAAATAATTTGCAAATCATTGCTCTAAAACTGAATTATTTTTCAATAAGTTTAGTTGTATTTAATTCATTCATTTAAACTTAAAATTGCTATTATTATTATTTGAAAAGATTATGTTGAATTATGTATAGAAAGTTTAATTGTTGATGTCCTACTCTAAACATAATTCCATTAGTTAGCTAATAGAGTTAAAACGGTGTTTGTGGGAGGGGTATGATCTTAATATCCCAAACTTTTTAAACTACTTAAGAATTTCTTTAGCTTGCATCTTGAATAAGAAATTTCACTAATTCTCACTCGGCCACTTTCTGGCCAATTCTGGTAAATAAGATTTTAAGTAAAATAAAAAAATCTGCAGTGGCTCTACTCGTCTTTTCAAACATTTAAGTGTTAGCAAATGTTTAAACTTAAATAAATTTAAATCATTGAATAATTCAGTAAATAATCAAAAGTGAAAAATACAATATTGTGTTTTAATATTTCTCTTCAAATTTGAATATTTATACAATAGATGGTAATGTATCAGAATTCTGCTTTGTGTCTTTGAAAAAAGTATCAATTTTAAGTTAGCAGTTTTCAAAAACAACCATTCTGTAGCAAAATTCTACAATTTATATCACTTTTTGTCTCTTTTACACAATTTAATGAATTTCATGTAATTTCACCTATCTATAAGAACTACAGTTATCAAAATTTATACGTAGGTTGTGTGACAGTGACCTACAGATTTAGATAAAATGAAAAACTTTCTGCAAACACAAAATATGGTACTTTATCACTGACATGTTATTAATACAAAATGTATACTTTTTTATTTGTGTGCAGTCGGTAACAAAAGTGTCCGAACACTAGCGAAAATTCCTATGTAAAAAAAGTACACTTCATATGGTTCTATTGTATAAATCCTTATTGAATCATGTTCTTAGACTGACTAAGAAGAGGATTTGACAAGGATTTATTTAACAAAACCATATGAAGTGTACTTTTTTTACATAGGAATTTTTGCTAGTGTTCGGACACTTTAGTTACCGACTGTATATGTATACAGTTGCACATCTTTAATCCGCACACCTTGGTTCTAGAACTTGTGCAGATTATAGATTTTTGCAAATTACAGATCAATGATGCCATTTTCTTGCTATATGAATTAGTATAATGTACATAAAACAATAAACTTTATTTAATGAAGCTAAAATTAGAATTGTTTGTTCTTATATAATGTAATGAAGGTAATAAATATATAAAACAATACAATTTATTTAATGAAGTAGAAGCAATGTATAGTTTAAGCCTTTAAATGAGTAATTCATTAAAAAAAAAAAAAACTGTACTCTTGCTTCTGAACTGTGATTAACAGTATGCAGCCAGATACTTACAATGTGATTAGTTTGGTGCACTTTTTAATGACTGCATTGTGGATCTTATCCTCAAAACAAATGCTGGTATAAGTTTTTCCTTAAATAGTTTTGTGTATTTTTGAAATACCACCCCAAAAAGAACATTTACACTAATGATCCTTAAACATCTGTGAAAATAACGCAATCCCACCAACGCATATGATGTCATTCTTTTCAACCAATAAGTAATGTCATTACTGGCAGGAGTTTGAAAACTGCACTTGCATGTGTTTTATTTGATCACCAATTTAATATTATTCAGGCGATGTACCGATTCACTAAAAAAGTATAAAGCAATAAAAGTATAATTATTCATTTTCTTTTAAAATTATTTATGTATATCTAAATTAAATTTTACATTCTTTTTTTTTTTTTTTTTTCATTTTAGTATGTGAATTAACATTATATTTTCTCATATACATCCAAAATGTCGGATTTTTGTTACTGCAAAATCTTTTGTTTACATTTGTAAAGTGAGTGCAAATTATCGACAATTGCGAGTTATGGGTATGTGGATTATAGATCCTCAACTGTAACTGTATATATGAATAGGGGAACATTGACTTTAGACCGCCCCTTGGTAATTTTTTCAAAAATCACAAAGATGGCACCATTCTGCATTGTGTTCAGAATTATAACCCTTTACCAGTAACATATGAAAGCAAGCTTTCCAGTGATCTAACTAAATAAGAAAACACACCGGGAAAAAAGCAATTTGATCAGAAACAATACATTACATAGCAAACAAGGAAAGTCATCACAAAATATAATTTTTAAAAACAATTTTCCTAAATAATTGCAAAATTATAACCAATCAATCACAAATAAAGTAAAATAAAACTTAGAATATACAATCATACAATATGAACACTCAAAATTCTCAATCGCAGCAATCAGTAATACGCATGTCTCTATGCTTTACGTGCATGGGAAAAAAAAAAAAAAAAGTAACTTGATACCGTTAACTCAAAATGTGTGAAACTAAAAAATATACAAAATTTTGTACTGCAACAGCCAGTCATAAACATGTCTGTATACTTTGCGTACATAAAAACCAGAAATAAACATCACTGGATGCACCTATCTCAAAATGTATGAAACTCAAAAAAATAGAAATTTTTATACTGCAGCAATCAGTAATCTACACATCTGTACACTTTGTGTACATGAAAACAAAAAAATAAATAAATAACCCCTTAATACCCCTATCTTAAAATGCATGAAACTATAAACTATACAAAATTTTGTACTGCAGCAGCCAATAATACGCACATCAGTATACTTTGTGTACATGAAAAAAAAAAAAAAATTACTGGATGGGTACTCTGAAAATATACGAAATCACTGGATACCCCTACCTCAAAATAGATGAATCTGAAAAATGCATGAAATTACATATTGCAACAATCAATTATTACTGTGGTGAGTAAAAATTCAGTCTAGCTATAGATGAAATTATTACACCATACTATGTCATCAAAAAAAATTTTTTTATTGATTTCAAAATGCAAATCTTGCCGATGTTAGACGATGAGCTCCTGTTTAATCCCTTCTTTTTAGTTCCCCATCATACTATAGGTATGGGGAACTTAGGTAATCAGGAAAATTTTCGACCTCGGTTTTTAAACTTTTCTACACGTTTTCAGGTGTGAGGAATCCGAAAATGACAAAATTTCTATGGTGTCTGTCTGTAGGGTGTCTGTTAGTGGGTCAGTCCGTTAGTTTGTTAGTCTGTGTACACAATATCTCAAGAACAAATTGTCGCAGAGAGGTCAGATCAGTTTTAAAATATTACTTTCGATACTGGCAAGAACCCTATTCATTTGCAACATTCAAATTTAAAAACTTCGTAAGTTATTAGATATTTATGATTTTCGTAACATGGGAGAATACAGAATAGGACAAAAATTCACTTAAACGTGCATTAAATGGAAACTTTTTACTGTAAAAATGTCAATGAACATGTTATATATATATCGGCATCTTGTTTAATTGAAAAAAATAAATTGGATGAACAAGTCATTTCTGATGTAAAAAGTTTAAAGGAAAATTGAAGTTTAATCTTCCATGGCAGAAAGATTTTGATTGGGTGTTGTTTGACAAAGCTCTTTGAATGACTCTCCACATTTGTGCTGTTAGATATTTCAATCTTTTTGAAATCTCAAATGTAATACATTAAAATGATCTTTATTATATATGATTATGAGATATGATGGTATATGAAACTATTTGATTACATAAAATTTTATCCATAATATGTAAAAGCATTTCAAATAATTGGAAAAAAAATTCCCAAAAGAGGTAAAAAATAGAATATATTAATTGTATTTTGTGGCAAGTAATTTTTTTTTTTTTTTTTTTTTTTTTTTTTTTTGGCGAGTGTAATCTGAGTTGAAATTTCAAGTCCTGTGAGAATGTGATTACCCTTTTAAATAATTTGAGTCCATAGGCCATGATATTAGATTTTTTTTTTTTTGTGTGTGTGTGTCCTTGTAAAAAAATATAATTCCCACATTTATCCATACCTTTTCAATCCATGTGATGGTTTCTTATTAAATATCTACCACCAACTTTGAGCTGAATTAAATGAAGTGTTGAAACATTGTGTGCTTTCACATACATACAGTCATAAAGACTCTAAAAAATAGCAAAAATGAATTTCGTAGACCTCAAAACAAACGCAGTCATCAATTCTCTAAAATCTGGATATAGTTTACAATGTAAATAAACATTGTCACTTGTTAATTTGTGGATATCAGAAATTCAGAAGTTGATTTAGGAAGTAAAGCAGTTATTAACTATGTGACTTGTGCAAATGAATCGCCAATCACTCAACTTATTACAGAGAAAAAAATAATAAGTAAAATTATGCAATCAATAAAAAAAAATAAATCAGATATTGAAATAAAGGAAGAAGTAGAAAGACTTGGTTTTCCAGAAGGATTTTCTCTCATGGAGATAAATATTCAAACTTTCTTATGACACAAACTTAAGTGACTATCCAAAAACTGATTTTTTTTTTTTTTTTTTTTTTTTTTTTTTTTTTTTGCTAGTTACAAAATTATATCTAATCTTAATATTACAAAAAATAAGAAAATACATGAATAATCTTACTCTACAATTGATAAAGCTCTTCATAAATCTAGATAATTTGCAACAGTAATAAAAAGTGGTTCTTTAAATTAAAATTTTTAATCAAATATTTATACTTTTATTATACACACTCTTTTTTCAGTATTATATTTATAACACATACAATATTGTTCCATAATGCTTAGCTACTCAAATGAGGTTCTAAGATGTTAATAAAAGAAATTATCCTAAAATCTGCAATATTCAGAAATCCACAAAACCCTTCGTTTTAAGATATGCAGATTTTTCAGTATTCTCTAGATACATCAAAATCTTGTCGATAAATTTTTTCATGATTACAGTACTTTCTTTACATAGTATATGTTCATTGTTCAAAAAATAAAAATTTATAGATATTGACTATTATTATATTATAAATATATTTCTGTTTATGTGTGTAGTAAAAATTGTTTTGTTTTGACATTAAAATTTTAATTAAAGTAATCTTATTTTATTTTAGAATTGGGATCCTGATGTTAGGTAAGATATTTTTGGTAACCCCGTCCCCCACCTTTTTTTTTTTTTTTTTTTTGTAATACAAAATTTTATTATATTGATTTTGTTTTATGCTTTATGCAACAATCTTTTTGGTTATTTTTTTATTTTTGTGTCATAAACCATTGAATTTTATAGTTAAGTTTCTCTTTTATACCTTAGCTCTTGTTTTAGTTAGTTACTCTTAATATAATATCCTTACCTGTTTAAAAATCTTTTATAACTGAAAATTTTAAATTTATTTTAACTGATTTTCTTTTATGTCTGAAAGAAATTCACTTGCCACTCGCCACATACATGTCAAGCAAAATAAGATGGGGACTTGAAAAATAAACTAACTTGCCACATTTTTTTTCTTTTTCTCTTAAGACTTCTACATGCATAAATTTCATTAATTGACTACGGGAAGCTTACACAATTCAAGAATGAAACATAAATTAATCAAATAGACAAAAAAAAAAAAAAAGACCATTTCATATTTGCGGCACAAAAAATAGGATTAGACAATAAATAAATAATTAAAGCAGAGATTTTGTTAATTCAGTTACTTATTTTAAGAATCAGCTGTGAAAAAAAAAAAAAAAAAAGTATGAATTTTGATGAGTAGTGGTGAAATAATTATCTATTTTAGTTTAAACTCAAATTAAATGTAACTTCAAAAACGATCTGTAATTAAATAATACTGCAATCAGCTATAAAATTTTCATGTTATTTGTCAAGTGGCATTAAAAATGTGCAAAACTATGGGGGGGGGGACATTTTTAGGTTTCTGTCTCAGAAAAATTCAGGTTTGAAAACAAACTCTTAAAAAAAAAAAAAAAAAAAAATCAGACTATTTAAAAAAAATAAAAAAGTTTCTTCAATTAAATTTAGCGAGAAAATTGTTCATTTTGGTAATTAGTCAAAATATTCTTAATGAAAACTGGCAAATAACATAAAATTTAAATTTTCATGTCTATTTATTTTTTAGATGTAATGTTGATGTCTTTGTTTGATATCATATGAAGTCTTTTCTCTTTTTTTTTTTCTCTCCTTTATTTATTTTTATTTATTCATGTATTTTTTCATTAAAAATTCTACTGGTGTAATTTTCTTTTTATTAAGAATTCTCCTCCTCTTTTTTTTTTCCTGCAATATATATATATATACATATATTAATAGTTAAAATGTAACTTTGAGTATTTGACTTAATAATTTTCATTGATTTTATTATTATTATTATTATAAAAAATGAATTAAGTTTCATTTAAAAAATAAAATAAAGATGTTATTTAATTTAATTTTACGTAACATTCAATTGATTCTTAATTTTATAAATTTATATTATACTTTGTATTGTTTGCAGTAGGAGTTTAAAAAGCATATTTACGACTTCATTGTTATATTAGGGCACTCATTCATTAAATGTGTTTCAAAATTAAATTTAAAATACTTAAAAAATGTTTTAGTAATGTGTTTGTTAATTTAGTAATAATTTTAATAATTAATATGTTCAAATCAAATAAATTAAAAAAAATTGTTTATGCATTTGTTATTTATTTTATTATTTACCAGCAGAAGCCCATTTTTAAAACTAATTTCTGAATTGAAAATACATATTATCATGCAAGCAACATGGAATACATTTGAAATAAATGAAGAACTTAAGTTTGATTAAAATTTAAGAAAATCAAACTTATTGCATGAATGATCTTTCAATTTTCAACTGAAGATTCAACTGGAGGAACCCTGTGTTAAAAATTGCAGAATAATAAGAATAATAATAATAATTTAAAAAATTGAATTTGGAAATTTGGAAAAAATCTCAGTGAGGTGCACCCATTCATGGTCTAAGGGTCTATGGTAGTCACATTCCCTCTTTTGATTTTTGTTGCTATAAAGATATCTCATTGAAAAATAAAGTTTTTCAGTTTTTTTTAATTACACTCTTTGAATATTTCACTTTCTACTTTAGGAAGCATTTTTACTTTCTCTTACCCATAAGGTAGAGGAAGTGCTGTTTTTGGATCAAATTTTTGAAAGTGAGTTTTTGTTATATTTACATGTTTTGAGGTCTCCTGAATCCAAAAATCATGTTTTTAGCAGTTGGTCTCTGTGTGTGTGTGTGTATCTGTCTGATAGTTATCAGAATATCTCAAGAACAAATAGTAGCAGAAAGTCCAAACTTGGTATTCTAAATGTGTATCATATAATGATGCTACACTAAGCTTTTTGTTGAGATTGTATACAGGGACACCCAAGAGAATTCAAATGCATTACGTCTATGGGCGAAATTGCAGGTAAGTAGAGTTTAACATCTATAGACTGCACTAAAACAAATGAAATGAATATATATTTTTTATATGTGTAAATACATGTCTCATGTAGAATATGGTAGGGAAATCATTTACTGTCGTTTACAGGGCTACACAAAAGAACTAGATTATAGTGCGGCAATAGTTGAAAATTGATAGAAATGTATTTCAGGTTGTGCCGTGTATTATTACTATAGGCTTATATTTAGGTGCACTGTACATAATCTTCAAAAGATATACAGGGCTGCAAATATTTAAGCGATAACATTCTTTTTTATTGTTAGTGAAGTGCTTTCCTATAATATTTTACCATGTCCAGGAAAGCTGCTCAGGAGTTAAAATTAATTCCTCATAGACATATGCTAAATAATGTATATTTTTAAGCTAAATATTCATTGCTTGTTTTTTTTTTTTTGTTTTGTTTTTTTTATTACTTACATATTTTGAGGCTTCCTGATTACCAAAGTCAAGTTTTTTAACGTTTGATCTTTGTCTGTGTCTCTTAGAGTAACTTAAAAACGAATAATTTCAAGAGATCTAAAAGTTGCATTTTGAAGTTAATACGAGTTTGTTGCTGGAAAAGCGTGATCAAGACTAATAAGTTTTGAGGAATGTTGAGTGTGAAATTTGTCTAAATAATTTTAAGTGAACTTTTAATTTTACTAACAGATTAAAATTCTATATAAATGTAGGTGGAATAATGAAATGGGGGTTAAGGTGGATGGTAGCCCCCCCTCTCATAGAACTAATTATCATATAAAACTCTTCTGAAGCCTAATTTGAATTGTTTTAACATAGGTTTACATAATAGTACTCGTTATCTTACCCATTAATCTCCAACCTGTATTTATAGTATTAAATTTCAGGATAAGAGAAAATCGTGTGAGTGACACACCAGATTATTATTTTTATTTTATGTTATTTATTTTTTTTATAAGTTTAAATATTGCTTTTTGAGATTAAAAATTAAATCCTTAAGTTTGCTTAATGAAATAAAATGCTTAAATTTATTGAAAAAAAAAGAAAATAAATAAATAAATAAAAACTTTTATTTTTGAACAATATTTCCTGATAATACAAATCAACAAAAATCCTACTGGATTATATAGGGAAGGAAAAAAGGTGGTTTCTGACTACGAAGGACCTTTAAGTTAATCTGCAGAGCTTGAAATGATCTGCAAAGTCCACTGTTGTTCTGTGCTGTTTCTGCTATTGGGCTCTCATCTATAGTAGGAGGGAAGGAAAAAACTAAGCTTCAAAGTTCAACAGGAGAGGGAGATTTAGTATGGATATATTGCTTTGTATATGTGCAAAATAATACACTAAAGGGTTAAAATACTGAACAATCAAGTAAATAGGCAAGACCTCTAAAATGAACTCTATAATCTTCTACTCTCTATATTCAATAATTTAAGCCGTTTGCTGTAGCCATTCTATCAAGAATTAATAAAATGATAATTGTATTGCATTTAAAAATGTGTGTATATACATGGTCTGTCCCGAAAGTAATGTGCCCATTTTTATTTTAAGAAATTTATTGAACCGATTCATACACTTACTCAATATTCTTCGAAATACATCCCTCCTGCTTCAACACACTTGTTCCAACGCGATTTCCATGCTTTATATGTGTCCTGGCTGTTCGTTACAGAGATGTCCTTTAGTAACCTCGCCCTAGCCATCTTGATGTTCTCCAGGGTCCCCAAATGCTGTCCTTTGAGGAATTCTTTAATCTTCGGGAATGAAAAGAAGTCAAACGGAGACAAATCAGGACTGTAAGGTGGCTGGAGGAGTGTAGAGACGATGGGAGCATTGTCATGGTGCAGCTTCCAGGAATTCTTGATCTCGCAGTAGACACGTTGCTTTAGCCTTTTCAGTACTTTGACGTAAAATTTGGCGTTGACTGGTTGGCCAGGTGGAACAAATTCAAAATGGACCACTCCCTTCGATTCAAAAAATAAATAAATAAATAAACCAATGAGCATTGCTTTGCCCTGCGATTTGCACATTCTTGCCTTTTTTCGGCGGGGGGATGACGTTGTGTGCCACTCTGCACTCTGTCTTTTTGTTTCTGGGTCGTACAAGAAGGTAAAAGATTCGTCATCACTTACCTCATTGGCCAAAACAGTCAGATCGTCCTCACAACACTGCAACAATTCTGCTCGAGAGTTTGTTCCATCTTGATTTCGACCGAGCACTCACACAAGGGTTCACTGAAACAGGCACTGTGACTCTGCAGGAGTTTGGAGCCGACTGGCGCTGTGTTCCCAAGACTCCACCCACCGTTCCATGCAAGCGGCAACCCTGTGTGACGGATAGTTGCGGCAGAAGAAAATGGGGCACAATTACTTTTGGGACAGACCATGTATATTATATGTATATAGTAAAAGCTTTACTAACTGGCATGATCAGGAAATTCCAATATTTATTTATTATTTCATTTATTTATTTTTTAAGTAATTGTTGTACTTAGTTTATATAATGTAATTTTTAAATCTTCATATTTTGTAGTTAAAATTCCCCCCAAAAGCATTTCTCTATATTAATCTAAAACATTCTATACATTATTAAACTTTTATTATGTATTTAATTTTTCAGAGAAGACATGGAGACTTTCCTTACTGAACTAGTACCTGAGGTATAGATTTTATAGACTAGCTTTACTTTTAAATTAATATATTTAAAGTACTTTGATCATAAATAAAACATTTTGTTATCCAATTATTATTAAGCCAAAAATGTAAATTTTGCTCTAATATCTTCATTATTTATTTTTTAATTATGCATTTGTGATATGGTTATATGGTTAAGTCAGACATCTCAGAATCATACATGTTCAATAAAAAATGCGGTTTTTTTTATTACAAATTTTGTTATCTCAGCAATAGAAAATTTTAGATTATTTTGTATTATAAATTTAAAGTGAATTTATAAGTGAAATGGACCATATTCCCACTTTGGGTTCAAGGCTACAAGAATATCAGCTGGTTAGGAAAACAATCCTCAACTCTACCATAGCAAAGCATTGTGGCTTGCAAATTTTTATCTTGCAATATTATTTATAAGAGTTACAGATTATATGAAATTGAAGTAAGCGTGATATAATGAAACCTTTGTTTTGTTTTTAATCCAGTTTTAGTAATATACTTTAATATTAATCAACATATGTAATACAGTCAACTCCCACTAATCCGCAGACCTATAATCCGCAAATCTCTCTAATCCACAATTGATTTTTGAATGTAAACAAAGAAATTTAGAGCTGATATTTCGAAACAATTAGCAACTTTTCTCATATTTTTTACTTTTTTAAAATCAAATTTTTAGCTTAACCCTTGCCTTCAAACACAATTGAGGAAAAAACAGTAAGATTCTTGTATTTAATATCCTTCAATTCATACAAGCTAAGTCAAGTAAAAGACTGTCAGGAAAGTATATAAAAATGTAAAACAAACTACTATTAGATTAATATTTAACAAAATTAAAAATAATCAGTTATGAAAATATTACTTCTGTACTTAAAAAAATATTTTCCTTTGTATTTTTTAAGTAAAACGTATGTTTACATTTTATTTGTACGTATTATTTGAATATGCTTAAATTATTCACCATCATATATATGAGTATGGTTGATTAATTTTATTAATATTGAAGAAATATTTTATTCTAACATTTATTAGACATTGTCTTTCCATTTTGATATCTATTTATGAATTAATATTAACTGACTTTGTATCTGCAAAAGAAAATGTAAAACAAAGACAATGACCTCTAATCTGCAAATTCTTATAATCCGCACAACCTCTGTAGAAAACTTTTGCGGATTAGTGGGAGTTGACTGTATTAAAAATTGCCATGTGAACTGTGGTGATGTTAACAAATTTAAATGGATGTTCCATTTAATAAATTCCTTTATAAAGTGATTGAAAATCTAATTATTTAAGCTTTGATGTCTATATATATATGTGTGTGTGTATAAAATGTTCTTATTAATCTTTTATTCATTATCTATATATATAAAAGAACACTTCCTGAGTGAGTGAGTGAGTGAGGGGGTGATCTATCAACGCCCAGACCAAACCCCTGGACCTAGAAGCATGAAATTTTGTGACAATGTTCTTTCTATGACGTAGGCATCCACTAAGAAGCGATTTTACAAAATTCACCCCCCAAGGGGGAGAGGGGGGGCAAAACGTGATTTCACAAAATCCTTCATATCTCAAACAAAAAAACAGATATCCGTAAAATTTTTGCTTTAAAATATAGCTAATACAAATGTCAAAAAATCAATTTCTGGAATTTTCAAAATTCGGTCCCCAAGGGAGACGGGGGGGGGCAGAACGTGATTTCACATGCGTAAAACGTGATTTCGCATAAACCTATGCAAATATCTAAAAATCAATTTCTGGAATTTTAGAAATTCAGCCCCCAGGTGGGGCAGCAGGGGGGGGGGGAGGGGCTAAGGGGCAAAAACAAATAGAAATACAGTTAGGGCGTTCAAAATTGATACAGATAGGTTTTAGAGGCCTGCAAGTCGAATGAGGATATTTTTGATTGTGTAAAGGAGGGGCAGGAAGGGGGGGAGGGGAGAGGGGGGGACAAAAAATAAAAATAGAATTAGATCGTTCAAAATTGGTATATAGAGGTTTTCGATACCTACAAATCGATTTCGGATATTTTCGAATTTGTAAAATTATTAGGAGGGCGGGAAGGGGGGGGGGTGGCAAGGGGGGGGCTATGGGGCAAAACCAAATAGAAATACAGTCAGGCCGTTCAAAATTGGTACAGATAGGTTTTAGAGGCCTGCAAGTCGAATGGGGATATTTTCGAAAGTGTAAAGTTATTAGGAGGGCCGGGAAGGAGGGCAGAGGGGCAAAAAAAAAGGAAATAGAGTTAGATCATTCAAAATTGGTACATAGAGGTTTCCAATACCTACAAATCGATTGCGGATATTTTTGAATTTTTAAAATTATTGGGAGGGCGGGAAGGGGGGGGGAGTAGAGCGGCAAAAAAATAAAAATAGAGATATATCGTTCAAAACTGGTGCATAGAGGTTTTTGATACTTACAAATCGATTGCGGATATTTTCAAATTTGTAAAATTATTAGGATAGACAGGAGGGGGGGGGGCGAAGTGGGAAAATAATAGAAATAAGGGTTAGAGCATTTTGGGAATTTTTTCCGAAGGCAGTTAGAACCCGGTGCGACATTTTTCCTACTCAGATTTTGTTTCTCTTTTTTTTCACGTGATAAAAATTAATGCAATTTTGAGAATTCATTATAGTGATTCATTTAAAAATAGAGACCAGCGAAGCGGGCGTTGCCTGCTAGTATATATATATATGTGTGTGTGTGTATACATAAAATGTTCTGCAATTTTACGATATGGAATAGTCTTAACTTTATCTTTCGATTCAGCTGTTTACATTTCTCTTTTGTTCTTGTTTGAACAGATATCTGATTATTAAGTTTCACTGGAGAAATATTTAGGAAAATGTTATGCGTAACAATAAAATGGCATCTTGAATCTAATTTGTTTACAAAATATCGGCCACGTGTTCGGCGATTTACCTACAGTGACGTCACAGGAATATTGTCCATAATGAATGATTTTTTATAATGTTAATCTTAGTTCTTTTTCAGTATAACTCTGTGCCTGTAGAGATTGAATGAAGTTTTACATAAAAACCATATTTTAATTTCACATTTAAATAATTTACTCAGTATATATTGCTTCAATGGGCTAGTCAGTTTCTGTAAATACATTACATTAGAGTATACAGTATTTTATCAAACCACTTAACAAAAAGTGAAAATTTCTGCATGCTATTTCCTTTTGTGAGATATCACGTTACATGTTCTATGTCATGCATTACTACACATGAGCATAAATGAACTCATCATTCAGCAAAAAGCACATTTGTTGACTATATACATTTTATTCTTATCTTTACTTGTTGAATTAGTAATCAAATGCTTTCAAGTGCAAAACAGAACTGAGTCATATTGACACGAACAATACATTACTACTATATTTAAATATGTGTGTTGAAAATATATAAATAAACAAAAATTCTTTTTAGGGAAATCACATATAACCATCATCATTAACATCATCACAAGATGACTAGCATATATTTCAACACTGTTTTTTTTTTTTTTTTTAAGGAATTGGAAAATACTTGAAACTAAAGGCAGCAAGGTTAATTTACTAAGGAAACTTTACAAGGAAAGAAATAGCCCTCATAACATGCATTATTATATCAGATAATATTATTTATTATCATCTCTCAAAACAAGTTACTTGAATGCACCTTTTTAATAACTTTATATGTGTTTGGAAATTACAATTAATTCAATTTTTTATTAACTATTTTTGTATGGAAAATTATGGTAATTCAGAAATAAATAAATTAAAATAGGTATAAATATTTTTCTGCGAGTTTTTTTTTTTATAAATATTCTCAGTTATATTATTATACTTTATTCTTTTTTCAATATTATGAGAGGCTTTTGTATTCATTTACTTAATTCTTGTAGTAATTTATTTTTCTGTTTTTAGAGCACTCCATTTAAACATTCCTGTGAAGGCCCAGATGATATGGTAAGGATATATTATTTGTTTGGGATTTATTTATTTTAATTTAAAATTCAGGACAGGTTATTTAATATTTATAAATGATTACACTGTTTGTATATCTCATCTCTGACAATTTAGAATTAAAACAAGTTGTGGTCATCACAAAAGTTTCTTCTGTATGGCATTCATTACCATCTCCTAGTTAATACACATAAAAATTTAACCAACAAACTTTTCACTATAAAGATTTTACATTTGCAGTTTGTTGTAATTTTAACTGATAGATGCTGAAATGTAGTATATGAAAAATTGTAGATAAGTAATAACAGCGCTACCTGTCAAACAATATATACCCAATTGAGCCACCAATCTTATTCATAAAGTTTGGTAAGTTTATAGAAACTGATATATATGTAATCAGGAAGAATTGAATTGGCTGATATGTACCCAAATTGAACTAGCATAATTGTTTTATAATGACCATCTGACATATCAAGTTTTGTGTAATTGTTTATTATAAAAGTTCAGATATAGCTTTTCCATAAATGGTGGATTTAGCATAGCTGCACAACCTGTTGGATATACACTCTAAAAGTTGATATACTAATTAATTTATGTTAAGATGCAACTAATATGAATTTTATAAAATTATGTGCATTAATTCTTGATCTAGAACTAATATAAAATTTTTGTTACACACAGACAAATGACTGTTTTCTAAAAAATGTGGTTAAATCATATTCAGGACATCTCAGAACATGTAAATCTATGTAATAAACATGTAATTTTAATTTTATTATTTATTTTATAACAGTCATCAATATCTATTTTTTTCTCTTTTATTTATTTATTACTTTCTTCTATCTTCAATAGAAGAAAGTATTGGATTCGAAAAAATTTTCGATTTCGGGTTTTTGATGGATTTACACGTTTTGAGAGCTGTAGAACATGATTTTACCATTTTTAGAAAATGTCTGTCTGTCTGTGTGTGTGTGTGACAAAATTTTGTGGCAACTGTATCTCTGGAACTACTGCACAGAATTTCATACAAATTGGTATGTAGTTGCACCTTGACATAAATTAGTGCCTATCAACTTTTGGTAAAAATCGTCTTACAGGTTGCATTGCCATCCCGCTTTTTCTAAATTTTTAACAGGTTGATATAGGGCAAAAATTTTCAAGATGGGTATCTTTCAAAAGGTCTCGTCAGTACCTTTAAAACGAATGGTTGAACTATAAATCTGTGATAATTTAAAACAAAGTTATCGATTTTTTTTACTTTTTACGAAAAAAAACTTAGAAAAAAAATCTTTTTTTTTTTCTCTCCCCTTAATTTTATCAAACTTCCACGGTTTCCGTATTCTGACAAAATTAAACTAATTTTTGCTTTTTTCCCCTAATTTTGTCAAAGTCCCACGGTTTCCGTGTTTTGACAAACTTTAACAAATTTTCACATTTTACCCAAAATTTTGTCAAAGTCCCACTTTTTTTTTTTTTTTCCCTCTTCCCTTAATTCTATCAAACTCCCACGGTTTCCGTGTTTTGACAAACTTAGAATAATTTTCACATTTTACCCAAAATTTTGTCAAAGTCCCACTTTTTTTTAATTATTGTTACTGAGTGAATTTGTATAGGAAAATATAGAAGAAAGTCTCGTGGTGGCCACAACATACTAGTTTATTTTATATCTGTATATAATATATGTGTGTATGTGTTTCTAGAAGTTAAGTCTTTGTAACAACATTTTTAAATGATAAATAGAGGAAAGACATTATTTCTTAAATTCTGGAAAATTTTGGAAATGTTAAAATTAAATCTGCATTTAACCTTTTCCTTACGGCGGGTCCGACAGTTGGACCCCAAACTTCACGTAGACCAAAGCCCGGCTATGTTACAGCAGTTGTACCCTAGATTTCTCTTCCCTCTCAGAGAAACGGTGCGTCAATCACTCGAGATGGACAAAGCATTCTCTATTATTCCTGCGGGAGTGTCGCAACTCCTACTCTATATCACGATGATAACGAAATTTTTGCGTTTGGCAGTGTGGACAACTCTTGGTTTATTTATTGGCGACATATAGGCTTTCCTTTTTTTGTGCTATTCCAAATATCTTTCTCGTTTCTTATACTTTCCAGATTTTAGATGTGTTTGACTGCAATTCATTTTCAGTAATTTTATTTCTTTTATGACTCTAAGATTTAAGGGTCTTATTCAGAGGGGGGAGTGGTAAACTTCATTGAGATTTTTTACAATTTTCGCACATAATTTTTTTAAATTAATTAATTCTTTATTTATTATGCATAGATTTCTCTGTTTCATTTTCTTATTTTTTTTCTTTTATTTCAATCCTCTGCGTTCTTTAGCAACGGCTGTTTTACTATTTATTTAATTATTATTGTTTAATTAGCTAATTTCTTTAAAAGATGAATTTTTTTTTCTTTCACGTTGTTGTATTTATCGAAATCAAACTACAATATAGCAGAAAGGATTATAAATTTATTAAATTTTAAATTTAACTAAAAAATATAACAAATAAATTTATGTAATTTTTTATAATGCAATTAATAGTAATAAAATTATAAATTCATTGTAGCTGTAATTTTATTATTCCAGAATGAGGGCTAGAAAATCCATATTATTTTACGGTTTCAAACCTAAAATATTTAATGGATTCTATGATATCGCCACTGTTGTCCGATAAATATCTAAAATAATGTGCTCGGGTAAAAGCTAGTAGGAATCCGCACCTGAAGTAGCGAGGGTGTGGAAAGCGATACAGACAATAGGTACACAAAGCAAAATTATAAACAATTTCAAAAATCTTTTTTTTTTTTTTCAAATTTTTTCTTCTTCTTTTTTTTTTTTTTATTATCATTATTATTATTTTTTCAATTTAATAATATATAGGGGTCAATGAAGCTGGTAAAGCCTGCTAGTATAAAATAAAAAAATTGTAATTAAAATATGCAAATTTCATAATTCAATTATAATTTTAATTATGTAATTTTTAAGGCAAGCCACTTTACTGCAGAAAGGCTGTATAAACCTAATAATAAATTTAAAAAAAAATTTATTGTGTACAAAATTTCTAACATACGGAAATTTATTTTTTCTCATGTTAACAGTTGTTTTCTTCATGTTAACAGTTTCTCAGAGGTTCTGCTTCCAAAGCTGATAGACGGGAGTTCTCAGGTTCGATACCAGGTCGAGTTCGTCGCCTTAGCCGTTCGAATTTTTCCGTGGTTTTCTCTTAAACTTGCTTAAATTGGGCTAGGGCCCTCTAAACACATTCCCAAGACTAGAATCCTACCGTCCATAATCCTAAAACCAACATCATTTCCCCCCCCCCCTTATTTTTAATGTATTTTGTTTTAAATTTCCTTTTCGTTTTTTATTTCTTCTTATTTTTTATTTTAATAAATTCTTGAAGTTTCACATTAAATATTTGTTTTTGGGATTGCTTTGATTTTATAATGTATTAATATGATTATTATTTTTAATAAAATTTTTAATTATCCATAGAAACTCCGAAAATACAAATTGGGTTGTGCAAGATTAAATGCGAATTATACAAGCTGATCGTAAGATTATTATTGCTTTTTAATTAAGTTGCTTAACTTTCTATTATTTACAGACATTTATATTATCTCACCTCCATTCTCTTCATATCTACCATATGTATATCTTATATAAATTTACCCGCATAAAGGAAAAAAAAAACTTTTTTGTTAGAAAGAAGAAAAATGTTTAGTTATTATATAAAATTATTGTCCTTTCACTACATCTTATGTAACAGCTTATAATGAACGTAAGATAGAAGTGCAAATGAATAAATGGTATATGAGGCGAAAAGAAGTTCTTAAAAATATAATTAAAATGATTTAAATTACGTAAAAAAATAGCTGCATCATAAATACTGTTTTACTTTTACCGACTATGCCAAAGAAGATTTATCTGAAAAACTGGTGTTATAATAACCCCTAACTTCCCCCAGAATTTGCGAGGGTCCGCGCGTTTGAACAATAGGAGAGAAATTTTCCCGTGCACTTTTCTGAAAAATTCGGGAAAAATTCTGAAAATAAGCGCCGTATTCTGGAGTTATACTTTCTCAGATTCGTGCCGGAAATGAAAAGGTTAATTAACCATAATATAGTGGGTGATCAAATTATTGGAAACTTTTTGATTTTGATATATTTTTGATTTTCTAAAATAATATTATGTGAAATGACCTGGAACTTCAAACATGCAAAGAACATTTAAAAACTCAAATTTTTTACTATTGATTTAGTCCAGAGTGCAATTAAGGGAGCAACCAAAAATTGAAGAAAAATGCAAATATTTTGGATAACCCTGTATCATAAAAAGTTACAAATTACTTGTAACTTTAACACATTATTGCACATGCTATGAATAATATTTGTATGTTTTTTGCGGGAATTGCACAATTATTTAGGCAGATATAATTTTTTTTTTCAAAAATCATTATTATTTATTTTTATTATTATTATTATTTGTGAGGGGGTGGGGGGTGGGGGCAAGTTTTTTGCTTACAACTAAAGTGGATTTCCATAAAATTTTACAAAACTTGCAGAAAAATTGACAAAACATCAGAGATACGTTATTCTGAAGCATAAAATTCACACATGTAATATTTGCTGAGATATGAGCATTTATAGTAAATATTTTTTTATTGTGCTTGCACAAAAGAAAGAAAATTTTTTATTACATAGGTTGATTACTATATAATTAATTATATAATATTAATTATAAATAATTAATATTATTTCAACCACATTGCAAAAGTTCTTTTTTATGAAAAAACCCTTATAGGCTTGTAACTCTAATATACTTTTATTTATACTAAGATTTGTGAGTTCATAAGGGGTTTTTCACAAAAAATAACTTTTGCAACTAGATTAATTTAATTAGATCTTCAAATTAAATACACAGTATGTGAAAAAACAATTATGAAGTTTCAACTCTAGAAAATACCTAAAATCTAGGTTGTTCTTTTGCCGGCAATTTGCTTAATTTTTCCTGTATTCAAGTGAACTTTTGACAAAAGTTTCCCAATATATCTAGCTTTCAACTTATGTAATAAAAAAAAATTTCTATCTTTTGCACATGCATAGTAAAAAAATATTTACTATAAATACTCAAATCTCAGAGAATATTATACATGTGATTTTTTTTTTTTTATATCTGCCAAGTAATTGTGCAATTCCCACAAAAAAACATACAAATATTGTACATAGTATGTGCAATAATGTGTTGTAGTTACAAGTCATTTGTAACTTTTTAGGATATAGGATGGTCCAAAGTAGTTGCACTATTATTCAAATTGTGGTTGGTCCCCAAATTGTACTCTAGACTAAATTGGTAGTGGAAAATGTGAGTTTTTAAATGTTTTTTGCATGTCTGAAGTTCCACTCTAATATTTTTTTAGAAATTGGAAAAAATGTCAAAAAAAAAAAAAAAAGTCAAAATAATTTGATCACCTACTGTATATTTTATAATTATTACAGTATTTTTTCTTTGGCAGTGTTGTTTTAAAATAAATAATCTTGGAGAAATCGGTGAAAATCTTCAAGAAAAAAATTTTAACTTACGATTTATGTTGATTTGAATTTTAAGATTTCAAAATAGGAATCTTTCCATGACACTCTGAATTTAAAACTCTGTAAGTACTGCTAGAGAATTTTAGAGGAGTGTAGGTTTGCTTGTTATTTTAAATGAAATTTTTATTGTACTTTGAGTTTATTAAAAAAAAAATAAGTTGAGGGTGGGAGAGAATCCGATAGTTGTAAGTGCTCACAGGCAGCCAGGTACGTAAATTAGTCTCTATAAATAGTGTCTTATTAAAATGGGCATTCACTCAGTGTCAAATTTTGATAAATGTGATTTTTCTATTCTCTGAAAATTTAATGATTATTTGTTAATAGAACCCAAATACAATATCATATTCCTTATCAAACGCAATCCCAGCAAATCAAATTGGACAGACAAATTACCCAAGAGAAGCAGCAATAATTTACAAAGTACAAATTGTACTTTGTAAAGTACAAATTGTACTACAATATATTTAAGGATACCAAAAATGGAATAGGATGCTCATAGGAGTCACCAAAAGAAAGGTCAATAAAGAATAAGCAAACGTATGAGATAAGGAAATTTGGAAACACCACTACAGCTCTTTCAAAAATTGCAGAAAATGAAAATATAAACATTGATTTTGACCAAAACTAAGAAAATTTCCAACTTACTACAATTGTCATAATTGTGCATATAATTGTAAGGCAATTGAAATCGTAACCCTTTACAATTCTTGCAATGAAATAAAACATGGAATTGTAGACAAATGTTTGCAACAGATACTGATGCAGAAAACAAAACATGCTCATCAAAGCATATGAATCTGGGAAGAGAGAAACGTAAATATTCAAAAACTAAGGAATGTAATTTAATTGATTTAATATAATTTATTATCGTTAATGAATAGAACCTCAGCACAAATGCACAATGTACTTTACATTCCATTGACACTCATGTAAATAAATAAATGAACTTATAAAAAAATGCTAGTGGATTTTTTTTTAAAAAAATTTGTCTCATACATGTTATTATTAGAAAAATAAAATATACTTAGTGATTTTTGCATTAAAAATGTACAAGAAAGAAGCAAGAAAAAGGAAAGATGCAAATACTTTATTAGATAAAAGACTGTATTTAGTTTTTTATTTACTTTATTGGAGTTAAGACAAAATAATAAAAAAGTAAATATTATCTAAAAAGAAAAACTCATTTTGCACATATGTTTAAAGATCCATTGTTCTGAAAATATGCTTGTGGTCATTTTCATTCCCCCAACTTTCAAGATTTCTTATAAACTTTTCAAAAAAATTGTCTTTTACAGGAATTTTTTTAAATGAAATTTGCCCTTTTATATACTATATTTAAAAAAGCAACTTTTGTTAGGTATGACATCTATAGTTATTTTTTTTCTTTTCATATATTTAAGTTTTTGTTACAAATAAATACACTTCATTTTATGTTGTGTGATTGAAAGAAACTGTTAATAAAAAATTTTGCAGTTTTTTATATTAAAATGGAGTACCATGTTAAGTAATATACATGTTTTTATTAGGTAATTGATTTTAGAGGAACTAAGCCAAATTTTCTATGTTTTCAGAAATTGTAATTACAAGGCTTGTATAGATTTATTTACAAATTTGTAAAACTTATTTTCTGATTCATTAATATTTATTTAATAGCCAGCACACATCAAGTCTTGTTTCCTTGGATCTAATTTGACCATTCCTATTACTGATGGCCAGCTAAATTTAGGTAGTTGGCAAGGAGTTTGGCTGTGCGAACACAGGAACAGAGCTGGTAAGGTTATGTTTGATAATTATTTGTAAAATTATTGATATTAATTACCCCCCCCCCAAAAAAAAAAAAAAATAATAATAATAATAATAATAATAATAAGTTTTTTGCCAGTGACCAGTGGTGTACCTTTTTAATGTATTTGCCACTTCTTTTTCTTGTATGAATCTTTTAAAAAAATCTTTTGAAATCATCTGGTTTTTGCAAATGAGCCTTTGGACCTGAGCATTATATAAAAATAGCATTTTTTAGAAGAACAGTTAATGAAATTTGCCCTTTCTCATGGCCAGTATACAAATAAAACATAATATTTTTGCATCTGACTGGTATAAAATATAGAACTTTTTGGGCTACTGATTTAAAAAAAAAAAAAAAAAATTGCTTCTAGTTTAGTTTTGTTGAAATATTTTTTTTTTTTTTACTTAACTAATTAAAAACCCTTACTTTTTAAGTTTCTTTGCCATAGACCTTTCGATAGTGGCTCCTATCATTCTTGGTGGCTACATAGTGGGAGCTTTGAGAGAGATCTCCTGTTTCTGGCTTACACTTCAAGAAGTGGCACTACGTTCAGTCAAAGTTTCCTATTGGTTCGTTTCCATTATATGGTGTGAGATTAACTAAAGTTTCAATGGTTTCTCTATGAATAATTATTTGTGAAAATCAATTCAAATATTAATGTCTAAACAATGTTTCAAGTGTGGTGATTGAAGAGCATAGATGATCATGGTACCTTTGACTTGTACCATTATTGAAAAATAACTTTAAAAAGTTTTAGTTAATGTAACATTTTGACTTGTTTGAAATTTTATTATTAAATTAAAATTTTTTTAGCATCTGTTTGGTGGATGATCATTTAGATGGTTTCCCTCTCCACAAATGTTTGCTTATTCTCGCATTTTTTATAATGTTAAAATTCTCTCCCTCTTATAATAAAGTTTTTGTATCATTCATTTAGTGAATGATCGTTTAATCTCTTTTTTTTTTGTGTATGTATTAATTATCTTCTATCAGTCATAACTTAAACATGGATAAAAACAAAATTTACTCATAATGGAAGAAGGTTTATAAGAAATTAACAAAGAAGAGCAGCATAAAAATTTTCTTAATGAAAGCAAATATTTCAGGATTATTCCTAAGTTCATTCAGATCAATAATAGAATTTTAACAAAAGAATATACAAGAGGAGTTCGTGCTTTTGAAAATAAGGTTCTCAATAAAGCTATCAAAAACAAATTCATATTACAGGCTCAAAAACGAATTAAAAGAAATTGAAAATTAAATTAAAACCACATTTAGCAAAATTGAGTTACTAGAAATGGAAAATAAGGTTAAAACATTTTGTCAAATCGGGGAAAAAAAAAAAGACCTTTGTCACAGAAAACACAATAGAAAATTAAACTTTTGGATGAAAAATTACAATTTTAAATCTAGTGTTAATAAAAATGAACACTCTTACTTTAATATTTCTGATTATAAAATTAACTTACACCAAGAATTTCTCCTCAAATTATATCACAAATTTATTGTAGAGCAACCCATTAATTTAAGAGACATTGTAGCAAAAATTGAAACCACTATTAATCAAATCCTGGATTCTCATAAAAATAAAATAAGAAATATTGCACAAGAGGAAATTGTGAAAAATTTAGAAACAAACAACATGAATCGCAAAGATCTGAAAACTCTAAAATTACTAAAGAATAATGAGAAAATAATTTGTATGCTTACCAAGAAAACAAGTTATTATGAAAAAAACCAATTACATAGCTAAAGTGAAAATTACTATATATGAAACAGGCTCAATCGAAATAAAGACAGATCCAAATCACAAGTTAAGAGGGAAAAAATTAATCAAGGAAGGAAAATGGTTCACTAATGATCCCCTATTAGAATTAATCATGTCCCTAATACCCCCAAGAGTATTCAGCCACCACAAAAATCATAAGAATCCACCAAAACTCAGACCAGTTGTCAGATAGGACCCACTTACCCTATCGAAAAAATGCATGAAAGAAATGTATCGTAATATCCTTCACCCATCTAATTAATAGTTAACTTCAACTGAAGATTTCTTCAAAAAACTCGGAGAAATTAAAATACACAAAAAAACATCTTATTGTAAGTTTTGATGTAGTGAATTTGTATCCTATAGATATAAATTAAATCTAAAATCAAGGAAAAATACTTAAAATAATGAAATAGCAACCACATTAATCACTTCCAGCAATCTTATTCTCTGAGAAAACTGGTTTAGGCCTGTTTTCTATGGCCCGGTGAGTAGCCGTTTTAGTGAGGTTTCACTGTATATTATATGTATACTAGCAGAATTTGTGCGCTTCACAATTAACTTTTTACTTTCCAAACACTATAGTGAGGAAAGTATTGTAATCATGTCAAAAATTCGAATTTGAGATTTTGATGTTTCTATACATTTCGAGATCCCCTGAGTCCGTCCTCACTATTTTTACGATGATGTATGTATGTGTGTGAGTGAACACACTAGCGTTTAAATGCTTTGCTTGAATGAGCTGTAAGTTCGTACGCATGTTGCAAGTCACCGTAGCACGAACCCTATTGATTTTGATGAATCTAGCACTTATAGTTTTTTTACAGGGACACAAAGAAAAAGTCTTTATCATTATGGCCATTGGGACCAAAATCTTAAAAGTGCAATAGCATCTAAATGCCTTATTCAATTGAGCAAAAAATTTATACACATACTATAGGTCACAGATACTCAATCTGTATAGATTTTGGAGAATCTAGCACTTACAGCTTTTTTTACACAATAGGGACACAAAGAAAAATCCTTTATCATTATGGCGTATGGGGCCAAATTTTTAAAAGTGTGATAGCGTCTAAACGCCTTATTAATCTGAGTAAAAAATTTGTACACATGTTATAGGTCACAGTCGCACCAACTGTATAGATTTTGTTTAATCTAGCACTTACAGTTTTTTTACAGGGACACAAAGAAAAATTCTTTATCATTATGGCCTATGGGACCCAATTTTTAAAAGTGTGATAGCATTTAAACGCCTTATTCAATGGAGCTGAAAATTTATATGAATATTATTAATCACTGTTGCACTAACTATACGCATGTTGGTAAATCTAGCATTTATAGGTTTTTACAGGGACACAACGAAAAATTCTTTATCATTATGATCTATGGGCTCAAAGTTCAGTAGCGTTAAATAAAACATCGTGTAATATATGGAGAAAAATACTCAAACACTCTATTATGGTTTTCTCTCTTTTGTTTGTTTAACAACTCCTCTTTCTTTACTTTATCTACAAAACTGTTAATTACTCAATGTTTGGAAAGTCGAGTGGAGTCACTCCAGATTTTTTTTTTTAATGGAAGGGGAAAAAAAGAATCACTATTTTGTATAAATAATATACTTTCTATGAAAGAAACTAAAAATAAAAAATTCTATTCAGGCTCAAAACCTTGTTTCAGGTAATCTAGCCTACCCTGCTACCAGTGGTTATATTTTGCCTCTTAACCACTTCAGGCAATTGGTGTTGCTGTGAGTAGACAGTTTTTAGCAGTATATTTTGATGCTTATCTTGTACTTGTTCTGGGTGATACCTTTTTAACTAATTGGAATAATTTAAATGATAACTTGGAATCCTTGGGTTATTTTGCATCTTTTGTCCTTCTGTGTTCAGCAGTTCATGAGGATATAGCTCGGCATAAAAACAATACAATAAGACTGTAATAATATACAGGATGTTTATAAAGTCTAGGACCCATTTTGATGTTTAATAACTCATAAAATAATAAAGATAGATTAAAATTAATAACATAAATGGTTAGATAGACTCAAAAAGTTTCATGACCCTTGTCAATGAACTTCCACGTGTGCCCCCTTCGTCACACGGAGAATATCAAGTCGATAGTCAATTTCACGCCAGGTAGCGGCAAGCATGTCGGCATTCACAGAGGCTATTGCGGTTGTATTTCTGACTTTTAGATAATTATTCGACTGCCGCTCGAATAAAACTTCACATACAAAAGTACTACATAGAACAAACACATCAAAAGTAAACATAACATTGAAATAGTTGCCAAAAACAAAAGACAGAAAAATGCAATTAATAAGCAGACGATATTTAGAAAAGTACAGATATTTAGACTGGAAAATGAAATTATCTGAAATTAACCACACGTGCAGACGATATTTACAAAAATAAAGATATTCAAACCTGAAAAGAAAATATATGAGTTATTCCATCAATAAATGCCATAAGTCTGTTTATATCTTCATTATTTTATAAGTTATTAAACATCAAAATGGGTCCGGGACTTTATAAACACCCTGTATTTAAAAATTTAACTCTTTTTTTTCTCTCTCTCTCTCTTTTAGGATCCCGGAAAATGATGGTGACAATTAATGGAGCGCTGAAAGATTAAAGAAAATTCTGCATTCTACCAAGCTTAATTTGTTACAATCAATAAGTAATTAGATGTAATTTGCCTTTACGTTCTGCAGAAATAATATAACAAACTTCTAATAATAGTAAATAAGTAATGTAGCTCAACTAATATTTAAACATATATAGCTTATTAGATGTTATAAATAGCCCATGTACTACTTATGACATATAGTTACAGATTTACAAAAAATCGATTAAAATTGATCTATATTTTTGATAAAAAGAAAACTAATTTTTTAAATAAATCCAACTAAGTTAACTTCATAAATATATTTTGAAAAATTAAAAAAAAAAAAAAGAATAATTAAAGAACTGAAATTCAAGTGTTGTGGATTACTTTAGCAAACTGTATGTCATAGGTAAAATTACTGTCTTTATTAGTGAACCTAATATATTTATCAGACTAATAGCACTTTCTCTAGATGTAGTGTATTTTCTCCACTTAGTATGCACTTAACTACAGTATTTGAAATCTGATTCTTCCATCAACTATAATCTTTACTATCAAAGTTTGCTGTTCGTTTTCATCGTGTATGTTGGAAAAAGACAATGTTGCATTTTATTTCTTAATTTATAGTGCCAAATATTTGAATCCTTCCTTCTCTTGTAACAAATACATCAGTATTATGTAAATAATTTAAGATTGTCTTCCAGTGAAGACAAATTGAGTATTTTATCAGGTGAGCATATCTACTTACTTCCATTTGTGATAAATATAACTAACTGTAAATAAATGTAATTTTTTTTTTCATCTTTATTTGCAGTGATAAATAAGGTTCACACCAGGATGGTGACATAACGATAATTGTCACCAAGTTATTAATAAATGTTGCCAAAATCGCACACATAGACAACAACTTTGTGATTTAAAATACTGGGTGATCCCCAAAAGTCAGGACGAACTTTAAAAATGAATAATTCGAAAACGAATCAAGATACAAATATATGGTTTGCACCAAACGGACAGAAAAAAAGCCGGGTTTTGTGTGGCAATGAAAAAAAAAAAATTAGTTCTGTTGGCGACCAACAGATGGCGCTGTCGGATTTTTGACATAGGATTATGCAAAGCAACAAACGATATAAAAAGGAGCAACTGCAACAGGTAATGGTAGTCGAAGATCATATGCATCGAAATGCTGTCCATAGTTGAGATAGTTTAATCACGAATGACCTGCAAGATCTCCCGATCTGACACCCTGTGACTTTTGGCTGTGGGGATTCTTGAAGTTAAAAGTGTACCGCGACCAACCGGCATCACTAGCAGCACTGAAAATGCCATCCGCCAAAATATGTCTGCTATGACGCAAGAAACGCTACTAAATGCTGTGAACGATGTGGGTAATCGTCTCACAGCTGTACTTCTGAGTGATGGACAGCACATTGAACAGTTACTGTAATAGTATTAAAATTAACTGTAATTAAGCTGACTTGTACGTTATCAACATTTTTTCATTTGTAAATCATCTTTTGGTGAAATAAAACACTAGTGCCATCTGTTGATCGCCAGCAGAACTATTTTTTTTCCGTTGCCACACAAAACCCGGTTTCATTTTTATCCGTTTGGTGCAAACCGTATCTTTGTATCTTGAATCGTTTTCGAATTATTCATTTTTAAAGTTTGTCCTGACTTTTGGATCACCCGATATTTTTGTAAGTCTATTTTATTATTATTTTAAGAAAGAAATGAAAACAAAATTATTTCAATATTTAAGTAAGGTAAATGTTATTAATATCTCAATAGTTGACTTTAAGGTTTTTGTGTCAGTGTTATTTTGAGTTTGCTACATTGCTGTTTTTTATATTGCACACATGTATTGTTTTGTTTTCGGGGAGGGGGGGCAATGCAGGGTCATGCTTAATTATTTTCACCCAAAACAGTTATTAAGTATTTTTAAAATTTATAGTGTTTGCTTATTTCTTTATCAATACCAGTTCAGTATATTTTACTGGAAGTTCTTAAAAATCTGTCTTGCATAATTTCTCTCTTTAAATTAATTACTGTAATGTAACTTTTGTGGGAATTAGTATTAATAAAACAGAAAAACACATTTGAAGTTTGTGTTTAGAATAACCTAAAATAAGTGTTTGTTATGGTTTCACACAAAATCATAGATGTGTTTCATACAATATATATAAAAATTGTGCACTTGCTGTGGGTACATGTTTATCTACCATTTTATATTGTTGAAACACTAATAACCTTGGTAGTCTTTTTGGATTACTAAATTTCCATTTCTGGTGTGAACCCTATTGATAAGAAAAATGGATTAATATATTGTGCCATGTAGATGAATTGATTTCATCAATTATTAAAGAAACAGGCCAAACAAAAGAATATTCTTCCACTATGAATCAGGTTCATCTTAGCATTCACTATTTTGAAAAACTTAAGTTTCTTGATTGTTTAGCAAAATAAATAAATTACATGTAATAAAAGTCAAAAGCTTTGTTTTGGTTATATATATATATTATTTATATAACCTGTATGCATGTTGATTTATTTTTGATTGGCTTTTTGTTAACAAATCCAAAGTTCTTTTCAATCTGAATAATAAATAAAATCTTAAATACTATTTACCCAAAGATGATATGGAATTTTGTCAAAAGGCCAATAAACTGATAATAAACAGTTTAGTAGGGGTGGAAAATAAAACAGAGCGGGTTTATTTATTTTGCATATTTATTTTTATTTCATTTTCTCATTTTTTTCAGTATTTCTCTATGCATATCTCTCATTTTAAATATTTATATTTAAATTCATTTATTTCAGTATTAATCTTATTTAATAAAATATTTTAACATAGATTCCTAAACTAGATGCCTTCTGCGTGGCTCGAAAACTTGGCGGTAGACAGTGCCACCTGGTACAGATTGCGCGACTTTTTTATTCAACAGCCACCAAAAGTTTTTAAAAGCGAGATTTGACATGCATAATAGGCGAATAGAATCGAATAAACGTCGATTACATATATCACTTCTTAAAATTATTAGTGACAGTTGAATAAGAAAGTTGTGCAATCTGTATTAGGTGGCGCTGTCTACTGCTTGAACAGTTGCCAAGTTTCCGAGTCATGCGGAAGGTATCTAGCTTAGGAGGCTATGATTTTAATATATTTTCATTAAGTTTTTAGCATTTGCAAACTAAAGTAAATGCACATTTTTATCTTCTGCAAACTAATGTAGTGTGCAGATGTTTTGAAAGTTCTAATTATAATATTCTTTATGAATTTCTTAAAAATAAATATTTATTAAATTATGTTAATTATATTATAACTCAAAGAGTCGATTGGACTAGAATAAATAACTTTTTATATAGAAAAGCATTAAAAAGTGCACTTTTGTTCAAAAATCAATTTTATATGTATTTTGATATAATGCATGCTTGACAAGTATTACTCGATTCATATTTGAATAATCAAGCTTAAAGCAAGTTGGCAAATGTGAATGTATGTGCCTCAGCTTGTATTAAATTTGCAGGCTTAAGATATCAAGTTTGTTTGCAAGTTTCTTGACTTAATTAATGCAAGCTTTTTGTGCTGTGTTGGAGTATTGTTGTATTATTGCAAAAGTCTGGGTCTATTTTTGGCCTCGACACTTTTTGCTCTTGTTAAAATTGATTCAACCCCTCCATCAAAAATGTAATATGTACACTTGACTGAAATTAAAATTTTTATTTGTGCTGATTTAGATTAAGTGGTTTGGTCAGTCAGCAGTGGGCTTCCCTATACATATAACTATGAGCATGCAATATATTCAAAGATAGTTCACAAGAAAATCAAAATTTTCAATTATTGTCTTTTACATTTGTTTTCTAAAGGAAGTTTGTTTTCTAGGAAGGAAACTTGTCAACTTATTTTACGTAGTTTTATTTATACATATTTTCAAGTGGTAAAAGCCTTCATAAAACTGTATCACTCATTAAAGTATACTTTTAGAAAGAAAAAAAATGCTAAAGAGGGTTAAAGAAGACAAGCTTTAGAAAAGAAATATAGACAGGCCTTACAAAGTTTGATTTTTTTCAAGAGTTATCTTTAAAATATGAACATATCACATGCTTATAGGTTTAATATTCAAAGGACGAACCTCCACTGCTGACGGATTAGGTCTTTTAATATAAAAATCTTTTATTAATCATATTGAAACTATAGCAAAAAAAAAAAAATATTTTATTTGCTACTTCCATCATATTATCATAAAAATAAGAGGTAGTCTTTTGCTTTAAGGAAATATTGATAATTGAATAAAGTTGTCAGAAATATACTATATTAAATATGTTTTTAGACGTACACATTTTGGAATTGATTAAATTCTAAATGAATCATTGGATTTGGTTGATTGTTTGTAGAATTTAAGACAAATGCAATTCATTTTCTTGTTCCAAGAATTATGAAGGTGAGAACAATATGTAGGGATGTATCCCCACAAAAGAGAAATTTAGTCTTTCTTGTCTAGTACTTATTTAAATGTATATTCATGTATATTTGTGTAAATAACATTGTATATATATATTACAGTTGTTGTTTGATTGTTTTCATACATCAAAAACCTTGCAGAATTTTATGTTATAACTGCTGTTGCATTCTGAATAAATATTTAATGCTCAAATTTTAAACGTTTGCATTCTGCTTGCATCAAAGTTGAACTATAACTCTGCAAGGTCTTTGAGAATTTTTGCTATGAAAATCTGCCACCTTTTTCTACGCACACTGCTGTGACAAAATGTTATATTTTGATTTTCTGCAAGAATATTTTTGTGGAAAATATATTTGATATTTTGAAAGTAATGAATATATATAATTGGAGATGCTTGAAAAGATTGCTGTTTAGTTTACTGAAAAATAAATAAGTTTGTAAATTAGATAAGTCTTTTAGATTTGGCTTAGATGGTTTCATTATGTATGTTGATAGAAGCTTATGAAAAAGTATAGAATTAGGGGAGCTTTGTCGAAATTTAGTTTCACTCCTAACTTATCTTGTTTGTAATTATATAACTTAGAACTCTGCTCTGTGTTTCCTTGAAAAAAATAAAATAAAACAAAATTATTATTTTATCAAATGTATTGCATTTTCTCAAATGAAGAAGGAGGAAAAAAAAAAAAAAAAAAAAAAAAAAAAAAAGCAAGAATAAATTGTTTTGTATGAAAAAAAAAGGGGGGGGTTTTAATTTTCGACTTTTAATTTAGGTTTTTGTTTACATAATAATATGCAAAAAGAATTTAAAAGATTTATTTTAAGAGTTACATATATGTATTGTAACTCAAGTATGCATTCTTATACAGGGTTCATACTCATTTTCAGAAAAAAAATTCCCTGAGTTTTCCCTGAGTTAGTTCACAGAATCAATTTTTCCATATCGACAACTAGTGATGTTTATTTTAATCCACCCCCCCCCTTTTCTAAAATGAGGGGGGGGGGGAGTAGCAAACTAATTGCCTAGAATGCTTTGCATCTGAATAATTTATTTTAAAATCCTTTTCAGACAAAACAAAATATTAATCAGAATTGGAAATGTGTATATATATAACAAACACTTGGAAACTTAATTACTTTACATACAAATTTGCCCTTACACCGAATGCTTCAAAAAATTTAATTAGCCAATGATTATTAAACAACATTGTGCTTTGTAAGGGTCACTATCTAGTATCTACACTTTCGACCCAAAATGCAAACTGTGGATTTAAGTTTTTATCTGCCCAGTCCAGATTAAACGATGTTTTCCAACTCACGATAATAATTACTTTTTAATTATAATTCAAACCATCTCACAAAGAAATGAAATAAAATGCCTAAGCTAATAAAATAACTAAGCTAAGCAAGTGCACATTGCATCAGTAAGACTGAATAACAAACGAAATATTTAAAGCTGCTGTCAGATGCCAATTATCGAATGAAAACAAATTAACCATGGAGAAAAATCAAGTTAAAGAATCTCTTAGCGACAGGAAAGGTGTGTCTAATTTCAAGATATGATTGTTCATTATGCAAAAAGCGTGCCCAGTTTTTCATTGGATCAGCATGATGTTAGTAGGCATGTCTTATCGGATTTCCATAATGATGTCACGGAAATGTACGAGTATCAGCTTTTTCCAGAGTAGATCCCTGTTTTTCCAGGTTTTGGTGCTTGTTTTGAAAGTTTCCCTGAGATTTCCCTGAGATTTCATGACCAATTTTTTTCCCCTGAGTTTTCCCTGATTGTCAGGTTCTCCCTGAGGCGTATGAACCCTGTTATAGCTGCAGCATAAATTTAAATTGTATAATTTAGATAGTTCAGGTTAAATTTACACAAAAAGTACTGTCATATTATATATATATTAACCAACCAGGTTTTGCTATATATTAAATAAGTCTGCATACATATAAGATACAATAAAATATAAGGCATTTATGGATTGAATAATTGACATTTTTTTCATCTAGAGTTCGAATAAATATTTTTTTTTTTTTTTTTTTTTTCAAAATGCAATTAAAAGAAATAATTGTAAAGAATAATTACTCTTTTTCGTTATAAAATATTTAAGCTACCAACAGTATTTTAAGAATCTTATTGAAACATTTTTTAAAATGAAAATAATTTTATAAAAGAATGATTTTTCCCCCCTTTTAACACAGCAAATAATTTTGCCTGTTATGCTTATTGATACATTGACAAACTTGTATCAGTTTTTATAAATTCTATTTTTTCATAAATACTTTGTTATAAAATATTTACTATATAATTCTTAAAAAACGACTGCCAAATAAATTTAAATCAGATTGGTAGTTGTTTTTTCATTATTCAAGGAAAAAAGAAGATATATATGTAATATAATCTAAATTTTTAATATTCAGAAATTAATTTATAATGTACAATAGTGTGATCTGCATTGTTAATCAATTATTTCTTGCAGTAGCTATTTTTGCAGTGTATTCCAGTAAAAATTATATATTAAAAAATAATTCTTCTGAAACTATTAGGGTGTACCTTATTATTATTTTACTTTAAATAGTTTTCACTACAATGTTTCACGAAAAATTAAAATTCTATCAATTAAAAATATAATCCACTTTTGTATTATATCTTGTCAGATTTTTTACAAAATAATATCCATTTGTGAGAACACACACCAAACACTTTTCAAGAAAAGAAAAATGCAGCAACACATCCCCTAACTCAATATCTTTCACATTAATAAGGGCTCTTTCATTGTTTCAATGTAAGCTGCCTTAAGTGTGTAGTTAGCAAAAAATAGCATAACTAGATATATTGGAGAATGGCTGAAAGTTTGCTGTTGTAACTTGCCTTTTCCCTCTTAAAAACAAATATCTATGAGTTCAAAAAATCTGATTAGAAATAAGTGTTGGATGAGGACTAATTGAGTTTTGTAGAAAAACACTTCTAATATCATGTCACTGTTCATTATCTCCCCTTCCTCCACACCATCTTTAAAAAAAAAAAAAAAAAAAAAAAAAAAAAAGAATGGAAAATTTTTCACATACACTGTATTTTTCTGCAATCTAGAGATCAGACGAATTAGTTTTATTTAACAAACAAAACTATAATATTAAAAAGAGACTTGGTGATAAATAACTAAATACTTCAACATCTTCAACTTCAAAGAGTAAAATTGAATAGCAGACAGCTATTTCAGTAGCATTTAGCCTACTGTCTTCAATGCATAAAGAAGTACCGTATTTTCTGGCATATAACGTGCACTTTTAACACAAAAAATGAGATCAAAATTTATGGGTGCGTGTTATACACCAGATATAAAAATAATAGGTTTAAAAAGTAGGAAAAAGAGCATAAAAATGTTAGATTTCTATATATTTCTAAATATATAGAAAATTTATTTAAAAGGATTGACATACCTTATGAACTTAAAAATTTTCATTATCGGATAACATGAAAAGTTCTTCATATTCATCATCTGATATACCTTCAAGCATATCATAGAATTCTGTCAAATATTCAACATCACTGTCACTCTGATCCATAAATAAATAATCATCTTCCGTTCCGTCTAGATTGTTAGATATACTACATATTTTAAATCACTTTTGAATAATATCAGGTTCAATTTCATTCCATGCTTTTAATATGCACTCGCACACTACTTCTAGACTGTCATTATGCATTTTACCTCCTTTTGTAAATTTGTAAATGTTTTTTCACTTTCTAACATCTACATATTTCATTGTTGTTTTAAATTTCCCTTGAATGGTTTATTGATGCATACATCTAAAGGCTGAAGAAATGGCATTAATCCACCTGGAATAACTGTTATATCTATATTACAGTCTTTAAGCAGTTTCTTTGTATTATCCATTAGATGGGATCTGAACATGTCCCAAACTAACAGACTTTCTGGATTCTTTAAGGCACCAGGACAGTTTTGCCTAATATTTGTTATCCACAATTTTTGTCCATCCATCCTTTATCATACACATGAATAAAAATACCATTTGGGAAATTACATTTTGGCATAGTTTTTCTTTTAAAAATAACCTTAGGGTTTAAATCTGTACCATCCGCTAAGCAGGAAAGTACTACTGTGAAGTGGGATTTTTTATGACCTGTTGTTCTTACATTAACAGTTTTATTTCCTATCATATCAAACATTACTGGACATTCATCCATATTTCCAATATGCAACAGTAGATAATTTTTTTGTCTTCATAGGTTAATAATATATTTCTGGAAACTAATTAATTTTTTGTCCAAATCTTTTGGAAGCTTTTGAGAATTTTTTGTTTTTTCTCATATAACTAAATTATACCATGCCATAAATCGAGTACACCAACTCAAAATTGCTTTAAAGTTTTCACTTTCATTTTCATTCTTTTTTGCCCACTTTAAAGCAAATAAACGTATGCTGTTTCTTGTTACAATTAATCCACTCTTGCGATTTTCCAGGACCCAATTTGCAACATTTTCTTCTAGAATAGGCCATTTCGATACTTCTTTATGCAATGTACACATTTATTCTTTGGCATATTAAATATTGTGCTTTCATTTTTTTCCACTCACGTATAGAACTTTCACCAACACCAAACAATTTTGTTGCAGCATGATTTCCATATTCTTTTGCAAATTGAATAACTTTGCATTTGAAACCAGCACTATGTTTGTTTCATTTTGCAGGACCCATATTTACTACAAAGAAACACTGGATCAACTGCCTCGGAGCACAAGTGATCTGCACCTACTCCCAATCGCATTTGAGTGCGAACGCCTTCACGCTTATGCGTAGGTAATGAGGAGCACTTGTGTTAAAAATGAATCGGTCTCTTCCCAACAGAATGAATGACTTAAAAATATAAGAGATTTGTATATATACATTTCAGATTTCTTCAGAAAAAGGGAGCGAGCGTTATACGGCGAATATAACTAAAAATTAAAAAATATAGCTTTAAACTACAGGTGCACGTTATACGCCGCAAAATGTGGTAAGAGAAAAGTGCTCCTCTCTATATAGATATAGGAAAGGGATCAGATTCTGATCAACCAATAGAATTCCGTGGAATGTAGGGGGATTGACCTATACTAAATAGAGAAACAGTAGTTGTGAAAAACATAGAAGAAATTAAGAGAATGTGGACTTAATGTAAAATTTCCATCAATCAGACACATAGACAGTAAAATCATGAATAAGAATTTAACTTTTAAGATTTTTATAGATATAAAAAAATCTTCAAAGAAATAGAGTTTTGAGTAGATTTGGGCTTCAAATTATTTTTAGCTGTATCAAGTTTTAAATTGTGGTTTTTCTCTCATCAGTGCTTAAAAATGGCCAATTTATTGGTTTCTTGTTAACAGACATAACTTATATGTTCTTTTAGATAGAATTTGAGACGGAATTTAGTTTGACCAGTGTATGATAAACCACATTGGCAGTAAATACTATAAATACTCCAATAGTTATACATAGCTACAGGATCTTTTAATTAAGAAAGGGTGATTTTATTGGAAGGTGAATAAATTATTTTAAAATCATATTGTTTGTGAGAATTTTGGTTATGGCATCATTGATTTATAGGTTAAAATAATACTGATATTAGAAGAGAACAATTTAGTAGACGAAATATGTGAGAGTTGTAATTTTTTAATAGCTTTATGTATAATTAAAGGGTTATAATCTCAGTCTATTGTACTGGCTTTCAGACATTTGATTTCAGATCTTAGTAAAACAGAATCTGAACACATGTTAAGGGCATGGTTAACAAAAGTATAGAAAGCTGCCATTTTCTTTGGGTAGGTGGATGACATGAATGAACAGTGGTCGTAGAGAGACTGCAAAATGTTTATGATAGACAGTGATGGAGAAGCCTTTTTTAGTACGAGACAAGGGTATCAAGGAAAGGAAGTTAACCATTATTTTCTATTTCATAAGTGAATTGGATATCACTGTCTATAGAGTTTATAGTTTGTAAGACGAGGTCAATATTGTAAACAGATGTGTCAATAAGTGTGAAAGTGTCATCAATATAATGGGTCCAAAAAGGGAAAGAAATTTTCTTAAATGTATTTTCAAAATAATGCATGTAAATGTCAGCAAGAATTGGGGAGAGAGGGGAACCCATGCCTAAAACTTCAGATTGGCTGCTTCACTTTCTTTCACCAGTATTTGTCTATCATAAACTATATTTTCATTTGAAAGAAAATTTTATCATGAATATAGAATAATATGAACGAGTAAAAGTCAGCTACAGATTGTGATACATAGATATTGAAAAGACAAAAATATTTTTATTACACCCTAATAGTTTTTTTTTTTTTTAAGATTATCATTTTAATGATGCACCAATATTAAAAGAACATTTTGTGCCTGATGGATTATTAATTAGATGTTCATAAAAATTAAAAATGCTTCTGAGTACAGTTTATAATGTAAAGTAAATTATATTATTTGTTATATGAATTAATGCTATTTGTTTTTTAAATCTTTGCTTGCCTTTCCCCTTCCTATAACTCATGTCATACTGCAGTGTGTAGATTCTAGTATTTGATGTGTTTTGACAACAAGATATTAACATGCATATAGTTTTCTTCATCTGTGATTAAAAGAGTATTATGAAAACTTAAATATATCATTTTGGAGATGTACTTAACTGTTGTATAATTAAGTTGATATTTCATAAAATTTGAAATAAAATAAATTTTGAGTATTATTTTTTATGCAGTATTTGTGTGTAAAATATTTCTTTTTCCCTTTCTCAACAGTTAAAAAAATATAAAAAACTACAAAAAAAAAAAAAAAAAAAAAACTGTGTACATGAATGAAATATAATATAATAGCTGAATATAAACCTTATTAAAAATTTGTAACTGAAAAATAATTCTTAATTTTCTCCATGTAAACTTTATTTTTCTACAAATCATTTTATAACACAAACGATCTTGAAATGGACAAAATTTAAAAGTACTGATTATTATGCTTTTTCAAAATATCTGTGGTTTGGAAATGCATATTAATTATGGCCCAGAAATTCTGAGTGAGCACAGATTGTCAATCTTAAAAATAAAGGTAAGTGAGTGATATTTATTCCTCTAGCAGTCAGCTGAAAAACTATTCTAATTAACCCTGGAATACCAAACTATGTAAATTTTACTCATATAGTGAAGAAATGTGCAAACAGCTTGCACACTTATTTCTGAATAAAATTTAAATGTGTACTCATATATAAGATTTTTTTAAATATGCCTTTAAATGTGTTACAGTTGAACCTCCTTAACGTGATTTACTTTTAACTTTAACTGTTTCCACAATCTGCACTAAAATGAAGATTACTTTCAGAGTTACTGATAGCATGAACAATTTATTTATTCCTCTTGTGATTCATGTTAACGATGTTCGACTGTATAAATATGGAGTGAGTAAAATTCAACACATGGTTAATATTAATGTACTAAATATAAAGGTTAGTATTCTAGGATTAAAACCAGGTGACATTACCTGAAAAGATATTTTGCTATCCAAGAACAGCTTAATAAATTTATGGCCCATTTGGGGCCTGAGATTTATTATCCCCATTTCACCAGATTTCGCAAGAAAGATCTCTTAGAGTGCTTAACATACGCTATAACTTTTAATAAATGATATTTCATTATTGCAAAAACATATTATAAACACACAATGAAGTAGCACTTGATAAATAATAATGCAAATGTTTTAAATAAGTGGGAAATGATAATTATAAGTAGATCATGTATCCACAAATGTTTTCATTCTTGATATATTAAATGTAATCCTTTTCTTTTGTCCTCCACTTAAAAGGATCAAAGAAATCAACTTTTTCTTTTGATTGAGCTGAAGAACATTTTTTTGAAATTTTTTTAGGAATAAGGGGAGTATTGGGCTATTTAATTGATAAATTAGTGTTGCTGATAATAAAAATTTTTATAGTACAGGCAAATATGCTATAGTAAGTACAAAACTTTGAATAAACACCATAAAATACAAAAACTCGTAACAATTGTTTCGAGTCAAAAAGAAGACATGACCCTACATCAAGTGAACAAAGTAGGCACGAATGCTGCAAGCAAAGCAGCAACGCACAAAACCAATTTTAGTGAAGAGCAAAAACAAATACTGGTGTGACCCAAATTATAAAAGCAAAACCAGAAAAAGCTTTACAGATATCCGAATGAGAAGAAGAAATTATGTTAGTTTTAGAAAAATCAAAACAATGACCATGAGCCCAGCAGAGGGAAGCAATAGAAGATTTGGAAATCTCTTCATTATGAACATTCCGACGGTGCTCATTCATTCTATATTTCAAATGCCTCCTAGTTTGACTAATATAACCTAAGTTACACACGGAATGAGGGATTAAATAAATGCCAGATCGGTTCTCAGTAGGAATGGGATCTTTAAGAGAAGATAATTTTATTGACAGATTTGTAAATGACTTAAAACCAAATGATGAAAGAATTTTAGAAATTTTGAGAGAAAGTAATTAATAAAAAGGTAAAACTACTGGCATGAGACCGTGATCATTCAATTTGGAAACAGAATGTTTAGGATTTTTGAATTTATATAGAGCTTTATCTATATATATAAAAGAGTACTTCCACTCACTCACTCACTCATCAACGCACAGCAAAATCTACTGGAGCCACTGACTCGAAACTGGGCCAGATTATAGAACATATAGTGTAAGTACCCCCTAAGAAGCGATTTTATGAAATTTGCCCCCTAAGGGGGAGTAGGGGGCAAAATGTGATTTCACAAAAACCTCTATATTTCAAAGAAAAAAACAGATATCTTTAAAATTTTTGCTTTAAAATATAGCTAACACAAATATCTAAAAACCAATTTCTGGAATTTTAGAAATTCGGTCCCCAAGGGGGGAAAGGGGGCAAAACGTGATTTCACATGCTCAAAACGTGGTTTCACATACTCCTATATATCTCAAACAAAAAAAACAGATATATGTGAAACTTTTGCTCTAATATATAGCTAATACAAATACCTAAAAACCAATTTATGGAATTTTAGAAATTCAGCCCCCAAGAGGGGGAGAGAGGGGGGGGGGGGCAAAACGTGATTTGAAATAATCCTTTATATCGCAAACAGAAAAAAAGATATATGTGAGATTTTTGCTCTAAAATATAGCTCTCACAAATACATAAAAATTAATTTCTTTAATTTTAGAAATTCATCTCACGTGGGGCGGGAAAAGGGGCTATGGGACAAAAAGAAAAAGAAAAAAAAAAAAAAAAAAATAGAAATACAGTTAGATTGTTCAAAATTAGTACAGATAGGTTTTACAGGCCTGGAAGTCGAATGAGGATATTTTTGAAAGAGTAAATTTATTAGGAAGGTCAGAAAGGGGAAGGGGGCGAAGGAGCAAAAAAATAAAAATAGAGTTAGACCGTTCAAAATTGGTACATAGAGTTTTTGATACAAATCGATTTTGGATATTTTCGAATTTGTAAAGTTATTAGGAGGGGTGGGAGGGTGGAGGGACAAAAAATAAAAATAGAGTTAGGTTGCTCAAAATTGGTACATGGAGGTTTTTGATACCTACAAATTGATTGCGAATATTTTCGAATTTGTAAAATTATTAGGATAGACGGGAAGGGGTGTAAGGAGCAAAAATATATAAATAACGGTTAGAGGGCTGAAAATTAGTGTTGCTAGGTTTTGAGGCCGAATAAATATATTGCGGATATTTTCGAAAGTACAGAATTATTACGAGGGGCAGGAAGGGGCACGGACGCAGGGGTAAAAAGAAAGAAATTCAGATAGAATATTAGAAATTAGTATTATTAGGTTTAAAAGACCAAGAGAACGATTGCAAGTATTTTTAAAGTCTAAAATAATTTGGAGGGGCGGGAACGGCAGGTGAAGGACTATGCGCGTGGCGCGCAGGAAGTGGGGACCTGGACCGATTATTTAACAATGGGAGAATATTTTATATATATATATATGTATGTTTTTCTCTTACGATAATATAGTCATGCATTAAGAGTGTCGAACATAAAGGCACGCGCGCAGCACACAAAGGCCTGTGCTGCCGAAGGCAGTGGGGACCATGTGTGACATTTTTTCCAATCAGAATTTTTTTTCTCTCTTTTTTTTCACATGATAAAAATTAATGCAATTTTGAGAATTCATTAACTACAGTGATTCATTTTAAAATAGTGACCAGCGAAGTGGGCGTAGCCTGCTAGTTGATGATAAAGGGATTATAGCCTTCGAGAAAGAGATTTTAAATAATTTCTTTCAAAAGACAAGACGTATCAGAACAAGTGTGTAAGGCATAAAAAACAAACTATAGAACACAGACATTTTCTATTAAGGGGGATGGTTATAAAAGAACATACAGCAGAAGAAAGACAGAGAAGAGTTTTCTAAAGACAGTGGTTGAGAACCAATCTTTGTCTTTAGACACAAAAATGTCCAGGAAAGACAACAGGCAATCCTGTTCAATCTCATAAATGAATTGAATGCAAGGGTCAATCGAATTGACCAAAGAAAGTAAACTGGAAAAATCGACATCAGAGATAACAAGAACAAAAATGTCATAAACATACCTAAATCAGTTAGAAAATTTAAATACACCAAAGAGTTTTTTCTTCAAAATAATGGATAGAAATGTCACAAAGCAAAGGAGAGAGAGAACTGCCCATTGCCATGCCCTCATTTTGGGCAATAATAAGTACCATTAAAAATAAAAGCAGTTTGCTTGATACATAAATGAGCTAAGTTCACAAGCTCCTCAATTTCAATAGCAGAACAATGGAATTTTGCAATCTCTTCTCTAAACAAACCACAGCACCTTGAATAGGAATATTAGTAAAAAGGGATTTAAGATCCACACAGAAATCATAGTATAGTTAGAGCGAGCGATGCATTTAAGTTTGTCCACAAAGTCATAAGAGTTTTTTACTATATAAAGGTTAGTATTAGTTAAATGAGAAAGGGATTTTGGGGGGGGGGGGATTATAAAAAGGCATACCAATGAGAGTGAGCTTATGAACTTTTGGAAGAACATAGAAATGAGCACAGTTAGCTGTGGAAAGAATCACCATGCGTTTAGTTTGATCAGAACTTTTAACAAGGTATTTAACTTAACCCTTTCCGAATCAGGCCGTATGATCGTACTGGTTAGACATCCACTTACATTTTTTACTTTCTTCTATATTCAATAGAAGAAAGTATTGGATTCATAAAAATTTTTGACCTCGGGTTTTTGAAGGATTTACATGCTTTGAGAAAGCTGTAGAATACGATTTGACCATTTTTAGAATGTCTGTCTGTGTGTGTGTGGCAACTGTATCTCAGGAACTACTGCACAGAATTTTATACAAATTGGTATGTACTTGCACCTTGACATAAATTAGTGCCTATCAACTTTTGGTAAAAATTGTCTCACAGGTTGCGCCGCCATACCGCTTTTTCTAAATTTTTAACATGGTGGTATAGGACAAAATTTTGTATAAATGTGCATAAAGAGAATTATTTTTTAATAATCATTATGAAATTTACCAGAATTATTTATAATAGAGATAGCCAACTGGGAAAAATGTTTTGTATGTATAGAAGCCTCACCTCTCCCCTCGAGGGGAGTAAATTTCCATGATGGGTATCTTTCAAAAGAGCTCGCCAATACCTTTAAAACGAATGGTTGAACCATAGATCTGCGATAATTTAAAATGAAGTTATCGATTTTTTTCATTTAAAAAAAAAAAATCTTTTTAATGTAATATTAACAATAAAATTGACTTTTTTGGATATTTAGTGTTACACTACTTCTCTAATATGGAAATCGTCTGCATTATCATGGAAGATAAATTTTTAAATAATAATTTTAATAAATTATTTTTACTACCGTAATTTAGTGTATATAAGCCGCACTAGTAGTTAAGCCGCAGCTTATTAAAATGATGCGGAAAAAAACAGTTCTCTAGTTCTCTTAGATAAACCGCACCGGAAGGTAAGTCGTGTATGCAAACATTGTTATGATGATGTGACAGATAAATAAGGAAAAAAGATATCAGTCTTCTAACATATATGCAAGTTAATAAAAATAAATTATTAATTATAAATGAAAATAATAAGTTATTTAAAAAATAATTCGGTATAAAGAAAATAAAATCAAACTATACCAGTATGCAGATGTAATGCAACAAATATGAGAAACACGGGAACAACATGGGGGAATCCGGGCATATATACAAAGTCATAAAAGTAATTAATTATAAATAAAAGTAATAAATTATTTTAAAAGGCATTGTATTAAAAAAAAATTAAAACAAAAATTAAAGCCAGTATACAAATACGATGAACAAATCAAAAACAAGAGAACAAGATGGCGAACTCCAGACGTATATGCAAATTAATCAAAATAAGGGATTGTTAGTTAATAAATAAGATATTATAAGTGTGAATCAGTGCTCAAGAAACTCAATTACTACACTTCTGTTTTCAGGGAAGATCGACTGTTCCAAGAAGTATGGACGACGGAATTTGGCATTATCATTAGATAGCCCGCACTGATAGATAAGCCGCAGTCCCCAAAAATCAATGTTTTTTAGACCCGCGGCTTATCTTCACTAAATTACGGTAAGTGAATTTGTATAGGAAAATATAGAAGAAAGTCATGTGGTGGCCACAACATACTAGTTTCATCTGGAACAGTCATATGTAATAAAATCAGGAAATGAGTGAATTTTAATTAGCAGAAAGTGTAAAGTACAATTTCCAATCAACAAATGACGGTTATAGTCCATTTTTTTCTTTCAGTTTGCAAAAACAGAAGAATTTTATGTTTTAAGGTAAACTTTAGAAGGATGTTTCTTAAATTTCGAATAGGGACCTGAATTAAGCATGGACTCAACATAGGAAATATAATCAGATTTTTAGTAGAAATTAAATTGGGGACATAGTTTAATTCAGAGATGGCAGATTTTTGAGAAATAAGATTAGATTTTTGTGGATGATTATTAGTGGAAATGAAGATATTCTACTCAGCATTTCCTGACAATATATTATTGTAAAGTCATTCTATAATATTTATGAAAATATCACTGGAAATTTATTCAGATTTTTTATTTTTTACAAGGATTATTTATGAAAGTAATTCAAAGAACCAAAACCTTTTACATACAGTAAATGAATTTGGTAAAATAAAGAAATCATTGCATTTTTTATTTATATTTTTATTTAAAATAAAAAATGAATTATAAATCAAAATAAAATTCATGGAATGCCATTAAATACAGTAGTAGATTCAAATTCATTCTCTATAAGAAAAATAATTTAGATCATAAAAATTTACAATAAAATCATAAACAAGAACACAAAGATTCATGCAAGAAACATTAAATGTTAAAATACTTGTTAATTTTCTTAGATAGCATATAATTTTTATATAAAGAGGGTTAAAAACACATTTCCATTATATTACATGTGTGATGGAATGCAATAAATTAAAATTTGAGTATTATGTAAGAGAAAAATATGATTTGTGCATTGATTTGTACTTATGATTTTTTTTAAAAATATTTAATAACTTAATCATCTATTCCTGGTACTTTCCATTGCAACTGCCTTCCTACTTCATATAATTCTTTTAAAGCTTCCTTTATTTTGCCAGCTCGCTCAAGATCTAAGTATTTCTTATAAAGCTGCAGTGCTGTTTTGGCATCTTCAATAGAGTCATGTGTTTCTGATTGGATTTTAAGACCTAAAAAAATATAAAACTTCGAAATTACAGCTTGGATAGATAACACAATAAAAAAAAAAATACTTATAAACTAGGTGGTCATCACAAAACTTTCTCATATATTATTCTATCAGGGTTTAATCTAGCTTTTTAAAAATGGTACCCCATATGTGAATTTATAAAATAATTTGAGAAAAAATCAAATAAGTTTGTGAAAATTAATAATGTTTCAGAACAAGTAATCGAAATGTGCAAAGCAGGTTTTAAAATTTTAAATTACATTTAAAAAATAAAATGGAGCAGTTGTAAAATATATATGTAGTTGAGTTATTTCTTATGTGTAAGATAAGAAGATGTTTACTTAGATATTTACCACTATCTCCAATAAACATGCAAACTGAGGGTGTTTTTAAGCGTTCGATGCAGCAAAGCTGATAAAAAAAATTGTATTGTGCTGCTATATTGCTGAGAATTGACTTTGTGAAGGTGCCTCTTTGCTGTAAGTTGATTTTGTGAAGGTGCCTCGCTGCCAAAAGTTGACTTTGTGAAAGTGCCTCAGTGTGGCACTAAATTTGTTTTGGATTAACCTCTGTCTATATAACAGTGCTAACATGCACAGAAGTTTAATCATAGCTTCTCACAATAAGGATTTAAAGAATATATTTTGGTGCAATTGTAATATTTGCTGAGATGTAGCCGAATGATATGGAAAATCAGAGAAAGTGAGTCACAACAGCACCACTTATCAGCCGATATGCATCCAAATCAAGTCAGCATTCGTTTCCATGGTGATTATCTTGCATATCAAGTTTGGTGCATTTATTAAGTGCGCCACTTAATAATGCAGATTTGTAAGCAAAGCCAGTTACTTTTAGCCAAATACTTTTGTAGCCAGTTAAATTTTCTAGTCTTCAGAAGAAGAAGAAAAAAAAAATCTCTTGGCCATATAACAACTTTTAAACATAGACTTAAAATGCATAAATTTAGAAAGAGTAACGACTAACAAGAGTAATAATAGTACATAGTATAATTTTAATTACCTTAAAATTAATTTATAATTTAACACATATAAATTATGGTCTTCAATGAAAATGATTATGTGATAAATTGAATTGTCTGTATAGATAACAAAATGAGTGGGATTCAAGATTTTCAATTAAGGTTGCCATTGGCGACCTAATGACTATTAGGTGACATTGGTGATCTATTGTTAAGTTCTGATTATGCATATTACTAGAAAAGAATGTTGTGTACCGAGAAAATTTGTAATTGTAGGCTATGTTAATACAGACCTCGTACAATTAAAAAAAAAAAAAAAAAAAAACAATTTTTAAAGATTGAAGATTTCAAAAAGCAAGAAGCAAATTATAATAAATAAATGAAAACCTTACATACTTCTTGATTAAAGCCTGAGTTACTTTCGGGAAGGGGCCCCTCCCATCATCAGAGGCTGCACGGTGGCGGCTTGCTTTGCTGTGTTGACGTTACCGACTTGATCTTTAGTAGTTCTGATGGTTCTACACCAGTTACGGTTAATTTCCTGTGCTGGGTCGTTGCCATTACAGGTAAGTGGGTTAAACAAAATTTCGATAGTTTCGCGATTCGCGGCGTATGTTGCGTTGTTAAAATCTGCCAGTTTGCGAGTTTCGTTAAAATTTATTTTTATGGATTCGGTGGCGTTTATTTTGGTAAGTGCGGTGGTAGTTTTTCCAAATTTAATGTCAGCTGAATGCTCTTTTATACGGTTTTTTATTTTTCGTTTGGTCATGCCTATGTAATAACCGGTTTCATTATTTGTTTTGGTATAAGGGATACTGTAAATTCCGGAGGTTTCCAAAGGATTTATTTTGTCTTTTTCATTTCTGATGGTCTGGTAAATATTTTTATTTGGTTTAATTGGAATTCTTACATTAATTTTGTTGGCTGCATTTTTAATTTTTTGGGAAACTCCGCGGTCGTACGTTATGGCTGGAGTGAAACTTAGTTTAGGATTTTGAAAGTTATTTATAACATTAAGTTTTTTTATTCTTTTCCGGTATAGTTTGTCTATTAAATCCTTTTTGTAGCCTGCTTTAGTAGCGATTTTTCTGATTACGTTGAGTTCTTTGTTTAGTAGATTTTTATTTGAACAAACGGTGATGGCGCGATTAATATAAGATTGGATAGTATTGATTTTATATTGATAGGGGGTTTTACTATTATGATGAATAATTTCGGTACTACTATTCGGTTTACGGTATACTGTTGTTTCTAGGGAATGGTTATGGGTTTTAATTATACTGACGTCAAGGTAATTAAGAGTATTGTTATTTTCAATTTCGTGGGTGAACTGGATATTTTTATCGAGTTTGTTTAATCTTTCAAGTATGGTCGGAATATTATTTTGGGGGTTAATGATTGCAAATACGTCGTCGACGTATCTGAACCAGCAGAATATTTCATTTTTAAATTTTTCTAATATAGTGTCTTCTAAGATTCGTAATTTTAATTCCGCGACTGTACCTGAAATGGCGGACCCCATTGGGACGCCTTTCTGTTGTTTATAAAATATATCGTTGAAACGGTAATAATTTTCTCTTAAAACCAAGTTACTTGCAGCGATTAAAGTGTTAACTATTTCAGGGTCTTTAAATTGATTCTTAATTTTTAAATTAATTATTTCGGAGATTTCATCTAAGTCTATTGAAGGATAAAGGTTAATTACATCGAAACTTACGAGGGTTTGGTTTTGGTTGATTTTAATATCGCGAATTTTATTGATGAAATCTTCAGTTGAATGCAGACTGTTTTCTGAGGGGGGGAGAATCATATTATAAATTTTATCCATATATTTTTCTAAGAAATAACCTGGGCCTTCACATTTATTTACGATAGGTCGCATTGTTGGAGGTATTTTGTGATCTTTGTATCTACCATATATTCTAGGGGTATTAGATGCATGGTTATTATAATGGGGGGGTTTATTATCTGGCCATTTACCTTCTTTGATAAGTTTTTTAATTTTATCGTTTAGTTTATTGTTGGGGTCATTTTTTAGTTTTTCTGAGCCTATTTCTTGAATAGTTTTTTCCATTTGATTAATATAGTCAGATCTGTTCATAATAACTAATTTTCTGGTTTTGTCAGTTAGCATGCAAGTTATATTTTCGTTATTTTTTAAGTTTATTAGTGCTTTACGATCTTCACTATTGATATTATTAGTTTTCATTTTTTCAATAAGTTCGTTTTGGGCAAGATTTCTAATTTTATCGCGATGGGTATCGGGAATTTTATTAATGGCGGTTTCAATCCTAGCAATGCTATCTTTAATGTTAATTGGTTGTTCTAGAATAAATTTATGTCCTAATTTTAATAGTGAATCTGTATGGGTATCAATTTTAAGGTCTGAGAGGTTTATATATTCGCGAGTTTCGTAGTTCGGGATATTATTTAGGTTACGTTTTGAAATCAAATTTCTAAGTTTCTTATTATGCTTTCTAATTGCCAAGTTTTCTTCAATTTTACCAAAAGTTAGTATTTTATTTCTCATTTCTTGAAAGGTGTTTTCGTCAACTAAGTTTTTCATTTTATGTTCAATATCTAAGAGTTCATTTTTAAGTCTGTAAAAGTTTGTTTTTTTCCCACTTACCTGTAATGGCAACGACCCAGCACAGGAAATTAACCGTAACTGGTGTAGAACCATCAGAACTACTAAAGATCAAGTCGGTAACGTCAACACAGCAAAGCAAGCCGCCACCGTGCAGCCTCTGATGATGGGAGGGGCCCCTTCCCGAAAGTAACTCAGGCTTTAATCAAGAAGTATGTAAGGTTTTCATTTATTTATTATTATTTTAATTTTTAAAGAGCTTGAGAAAAACCAATGCTTTTTTGCTTATAATTTGCAGTTTTTAACAAACAGTATTATAACTTTTAGATAAATTCAAGAAATATGAGCAATTTTATGAAAAGTGTTTTAACTGCAGATGTACGAATGATAAAAAATAAATAAATAAATAACTTTTCTGGTGAAATCTTCACTAAAAAAACATAAGGGTGAACTTCCTCTTCACATATCTAATGTTTGTGAACATTTCATCAAAAGATAAATTTTTAAATTGAAAAAACTAATTGTTTGTAAACCTTACTAAACAATTGAACAGGAGTATATTACTTTATGATAAGTCATTTTGAGTTAATAAAATGTTTGCTATTTCTAAATGCTTATTTTGAGCATATTTATAGTCCAGTTTTGATTTATTAATGATAGAATAATTGTACTAAAGAATATACTTCAAATACAGTTGACTTGCATTATTAACAACCCCATCAGGATGATTCAATTTGGGTTGCTATATCAAATAGATCAAGAATAATCTTTCAAATGATGCCCTTTTCATTATATTAGTTTAATAATGGTTGCAAATGAAATACTGCATGTAAAATATGAATTGTATTAGAATTTCTAAGTGAAATAAAAGCTTAAACTTAAAATCAATTACAAATATTAACCAATGAGAAACAGTATAATTTTCTCAAATTTGATGAAAATGAAAATAATGATTCCAGACGACCATTTGAATTAATTTGTGCAGTGTATGTGTACCGTAAAGTACAAATGGTACCATAAGAAATTTCAAATGAAGCAAATTTTATTTTGACAGAATTTACATAATAAAAAAGAAAAGAAGCAATATGCACAATGTGCAAACTGTACAAAAATCAACTTCTCCTATCGAATTATGAAAAACTAATTACATATTTAATGTTTTGTGAAGAAATCAATAATCGAGTTTTGATGTAATTTTGAGATTAGGGGGAAAAAAAAAAAAAAAAGCATTTTTAAAATGATTGATGTTTTCGAATTATTTATTTCCATTATTTTAATTTTCAAAAACATCTGAAGGTTGGTTACATGATTTGGAACCTTTTTTTTTTTTTTTTTAAACCATAGGATTACTAATTTTTGGAATTCAATTGAAGACTTCATGATCCTCTACAGTTAATATCCCTTTTGCCTTTTCACTCTAAATAATCTTTACATGGAACATTCACTGAAATTTCTTCACACTTCCTGAATTTCAGAAAATCTGTTCATTTGAAGTTATTTCTGGCAGTTTCTTTAGAAATTTCTTGCCAAACAGCTTATTTGAATTGGACTGTAATTAAGAAGCTATTATCAAACTGCATCTCATTTTCCCAATGAAATAAAATTCATCGCATTTCTTTCTCTCTCTCTTTTTATTTTTTAAGTAAAGATCACACCTTAAACCATAAATTGAAGTACAGTCACTTTGTGGGCCGTTATATTAAGAATTTTGTCTTTTCCTGGTCATTACAACAAATATAAAATTATGTTATCTTAATTGGAAGTCACTCAGGACCATTCAAAAGGTCATTATAATGCAAGTCGACTGTACTACAATCGGTCACTGTATAACTAAATATTAACTGATTTAGTTCATTTTATTTTAATCCCAAATTAAAAATTTAAGCAACTTTTTTTAATTAAATTTACTCAAATCAGTATTTCTGAAATCTAAAAGTACTAGTGTGCAACCAACAATTAATTTTTGAAAATAAAGTTCCCATAATATAAAAGCAGAAAACCAATGTCACTGTCCACATTAATTTAATAACCCACTGTATAGTACAGTATTGATATGAATAAAGAAAATGTATATTTACCTAGAAAATGCCAAGCAAGGAATCTTAGAGATATCATTCTTTTATTTGGTATCTGGAATAAATATACTGTATCTAAAACTTGAGCTGGAGGAACCTAAAAAGAGAATAAGTGAAAATATTAACAAATTTCATCAATAATAATAGAAAAATAAAAACACTATTAGTGATTTGTATTTGTGGATTCTTTTGAAAAGTTTAAAATTTTACTTAAGGTTCCCACTCTTTAATGAAAAAAAAAGTAAAGGACTTTTTGACATAATTGAAAAATTTCAAGGCCTACTTAAAAAAAAAATAATAATAATAAAAAAAAATACAGTAAGATTTTACACATGCAGTAAGATTTTTATTGCCAACCATCGTTATTTCTTTTTTTCTCTCAGGAGAATATTTCTTTAGCATCAAAACTTAACTTTTCTGTTATTTAACAACTATATTTCCCTTTAAAATTACAAATACAGTAGAACCTCAATTATACGAAGTAATTGGGACCAAACTTACTTCGGATAATCGAAATTTTCGGATAATCGAGAATTCATCAATAATCATCTAGTTTAATATGTAGTATCGTCATTGAACTGTTATTATGACTATTTTAACTGTCGTTTCTGAAACAAAAACTTACAATGGTTTAAATGGAAGCTTGATCTGGTGTAAATTGGCCATCCTTTGTCGTGCAGCTCTATTCCAAAGTTTTCTTAAAAGCATGAGTTCAGAGGAATCATAAGTGACACAAAGTGACTCCTCCCCCTTTTCAAATTCTGCTGCAATAAAAATTTCTCTGTTCTTGAGATGACAAAATAGGTTAGGTTCTTTGCACAATCAGAGGGTGCAATAACATTCGATTGTTCTGGGACTCGGCAGTAAGACCTTCCAAATTTTGAAATGGGGTGTGTTTTGGTTTAGAACAGAGACGTGAAAGTGGGGAAGAGTACACTCATACCGAGAATTGAGCTTGCGAGAAGGAATTCTAAAAAAGGGAATTCCAAAATATTTATCTGCACTCGTACTTTGGAAAGGACGGCTTGCATACAAAAGGAATGTGGGGGAAAAAAAACTTTAAAAATGCATGTTTGTTAAGAGAAAATTTTGGATGATAATAGAAAGCAAAGAAAAAAAAGTAAAGAAGAAACCGACTTCGGTTAACGGAGAGTTTCGTTTAATCGAGGTTCTACTGTATCTTCTATTTCTTATCCCACAAAGAAATTATTGAGCAGGAATTTAATTGAATTTATTGTTCTTATTATGTACTAATAAAAATCATTTTTTGATTATTTTACTCAACAAGATTAATTTGCTTAAAATATCAATTAATACATACTAAAGATCAAAGAACCACTAGACAAGATTATTCATAAAACTTTAAAGTAAAACTATTTAAAAAAAATAATAATAAATAAATAAAATATCGAAAAAATTATATGAATTAACAATAACAACATTCACTTCACATTTCAATTATTCAAGTTTAAAATTGTTTGATAAATGAACATTGAACTTTATACTGATCTGAAAGAGATATTAACCAAGAACTGTAGATAATCTATTCTTAATACAATTAAATTAAAAGAGCATTTGCCTATATTGATAAATAATTGCAGCTGCTAATTAAATTGCAATAGAAAATTGTAATGTACACATGACAGGTAAATGCAAAGTTGGGATTTTGCAAAAAAAAAAAATTCAAGGATTTTATATCAAGTTTAAATACTTTCTGGAGTCAATAAAAATAAAATTCAAATACTTTTCAAGGCTTGTGGGAACCCTATAACTTAAACAGGAGTATTTAAAATAAAATCTTACCACTAGATTAATAACTCTGAAGTCATTTTTTAACCCATGTCCCACAAATGTTACACCACTGTCAATTAAGAAGCGTAATTTTTGGTAAGTTGCTTTTAAAGTAGTGAGATGTTTAGATGATATAGATGCATCTAAATCTCCAGGTTGTATTCCAGAAAACTTTGTCAGGTAGTCTACGACCTGAAAAATAATACATTATTAAAAACATCATTACACAAATATTTTTGTTGAAGAAAATATTACAGTTCATTTAGAATGAAATTAAGCCTGTTAATGATAAACAATAGGACAAAAAAAATTGAAATACAATGAACATGGAGCAGGGGAGGAGAGTTTAGATATTTTGAGTTGTAGTATAATATGTAGTACAAGATTGCATAAAATCTTGCATAATTTTCACAGTAATTAAAATCAAGAATGAATCCAAAACATTATTTGATAACATTAGTCTCAGTAACGTGTAGCCATTTTATCTAGTTTTTAAATATTTGCAAGTTATTTCCAAAGTATTTAGCTGCCTTTAGTTCATAGAGTCATCAACATACCTTACTGAGGTGAAAAGAAAAATACCTAAATAACACTATTTTTTGATAATACATGCATGGTGAAAAAAAAAAGTTTTTATTGTTATTATTTATTTTATAAAACATATGTGATAATGTAAAGAATTATCAATAAAATATCAGAGATATCAATGTTCATCATGTCAATAATATAGAAAATAATTATTTAAACATAAAAAAATAAATAAAGGTGGGGAGGGGGAAGTGAGAGAAAGGGAACTTAATTTATTATGAAGTGTCAAAACAATACAATTCAACTAAATACAAATTAACTCAAATAAATAAATAAAATAACAATAAGACACCCACAAATATTATATTTTTTAAAACAGTAAAAAATAGAGATTTTATTTTAGTACTTCATTATCAATTTGATAATTATACTCAATAAACATGACAGTCACAACCAAAGTGATATTCAACTGTTTATCATTACTACTAAATTTATTATAACTTCAAACATTCCCTTTAACCTAAGTATAATTTTTCAAGACCTATTATGATTTATTTAAATAATTTACAAACATATACATCTTAGTTTTTAAGATAAATAAAGCAGGTTTTATTAGAAGTTTCAGAACTCATGTTTGATTCTGGAAAAATTAAATGTCAAATAAATTTGAATTAGCATAAATTCAATTAATATTAACTGTATATTAAGAAAGGGGGGGGGGATGAAAGCAAAACTTTTAATACAAAAATTGTGCAATAACATTTCTTTTTTTTTTTTTTTTTTTTTTTTTTTAACTTTGAACAAAAAAGGGGGAGTATTATAAGTTTGAAGTAATTGTCAATTTGTCTGCGCCACTTGTAACTTTCAAACAAATAGACCAATTTCAATGCATTTTATTATTATCATTAAGACAAAAATTTAATTTGAATGGTTCATAGCTGTGTTTGATGAAAACCTGCATGGTAGATTTTTTAAAATCAATTAAAATGTATTTTATTTAAACCATCTTATATTGATATTTTAAAAATTCGTAAGTTGACAATCTTTCAAATTTCAAATCATGTTAGATAAAAATCTGCAAATTGCCAATATCCCAAATTATTTTACATAAAATCTATGAGCGGGCAATCGTCCAACTTTTAAATAATGCTAGATTATAAATAACAAGTTTTTTTTTTTTTTTTTTTTAATTTAATCGTGAATTTTGAATTGATTTTGACAAAATAAAATAAAAAAATGATTATGAACAGTAATTATGAGTTTATAATCCCAAAATTTCAAAGTTCAATTGAAAATGAGCGTTTTTTTTTTATTATTATTTAAAATGTAATTGTTTTCAAGACACTTTGCATTACTTTAAAATTTTTGAGCAGTCAATCTTACAACTCGTGTTAAGTCACTTTTTTTTCCCCTTTTGTATTAGAGCATTAAAAAGCATCTTTTAAAAAGTATGACTTTTTAACTGATTCTGATAAATATTAAAAATTAGTTAAAAATAGTGATTATGAGTTTACACCAAAAATTGCTGAATTCGGTTGAAAATTAGATGTTTTAAAGAAAAATAATGTTTCATTATATTTATATTCAGCACTGGATTGTGTAATTTGTGAGTTAGCATTCTTCCATCTGAAAATGACAGATTTCACAGAAAACATTTAATTAAATTCAAAGGTTTTTTTTTTTTTTTTTTTTTTTTTTTTTTTAATAATAAAGCTAGCTTTAGACTTGTTAATAAATAAGGGTGTAGCAGAGATCACTTTCTTTCTAAGTCATAAAAATTTGCTTTGATAAATTTTAATTTATGCAACAAAATATTATACTAGTTGGCATGGCATAGATGAACTTTGTTCAGGTCCCCATCATATATTTGTTCTCATGAATTTCTACTATAAGGCATACTACAGTTATGTTAAGAGAAAAGAATCTGACTAACACAGTGACAGAATAAAATGCTCCGTATAATATCTACTCACTGTTTAGTTGATACATTTACCTTATCCTAATTTGTTAATTTTATTGTGGTCAGTCTTATATTTTAATTTTCTTGCAATTCCATCCTATCTGTAATGCAATATGTTAAGAAAATCTTAAATTTCAAATAACTAACGAAATTTTCAAATTAGAATATTCATAGTGAAGGATGTTCAAGCCAATATCAAAAATGATATTTTAAAATTAGTCTGACATATTTACAAGGAAAATATTCCTTAAAACGAACATTTATGTGAAATTTTGGCCTATTCTGACATGTTTCCGATTCATTACACCACAAAAAGTGTTTTTTTTTTTTTTTTTTTTTTTTAAATCAAGATCTAAAATTTTCATGATCACCAAAATTTCACATACCTATACTATGATGAGGAATATGGTTAACTAAAATGTATGTCTTAAATTTTTCACCATCTTTAACACTTATTTCACGGGTAAATTTTTAAAATTGTCCAAATAAATTTAATAAAAATTAATGAACTAATTTTTTTAGAATATTTCTTTTTTTCACTCAGTTCTATGAAGTCTGAAAGTATTCTTAATTATTTCTAAAATCAATATTTTTCAAAAATAACAGACAGGCATTTTGCTTACATAATAAAAAAAAAAAACATAATATTTAGAATTTTGTTAATTTTTGATTAAGTGCGAAGATGATTAACAAAAATATATTTTATCATCGGTCCGTATTGTGTAGCAAGTAAATTTCTAATCTAATTATAAACACTTTATTGCTTTTATTTTAAATATACAGTAAAACAATGTTTATACGTCTTTCATACTTTTTTTAAGATAATAATTAATTAAAATAAACAAATAAATAAAAGAGATTTATTACAAAAAATGAGAAAAATCATACTATTAATGCATGACTGGGTTCTAATTACATATATCATATATTGAGTATTATATTACATTTCCAGAGATGCCAACTTCTAATGACAAAAAAGCAGGAGATTTTTTTAACAAAAATCACAAGACTGTTTCCAACAAGAAAGTTTGTAAGAAAAATGAGTAAAATAATGCAAATTTAATTTTAAGTAAAGCTTTATAAGCTTAGGAGGTATTTACAAAGCATCAGTATTAAAATCAAATGAATAATATATGTTTCTCTCAGTAAAACAAACTATCAAAAAAAAAAAAAAAAAACCAGACATACAGTTGTTTAAAAGTTAAGTCAAAAGAAAATATCAGCTATATTCTAATGAAATTTGAATTCTTTAAGCTTTCAATAGTTATGGTATTTAAAAAAAAAAAAAAATATTTTGATAATAAGACATTTTTTATTAGGCAAAAATGAAAGTTAAAAATTTATTCTTAGCAAAAATTAGTTTCAAAGCATTGTATAGTAAGTCAAGTTCAAACTGAACTTGATAAATTGCAAGGCAAGATAAATTTCAATTTTCTTTCAAATTTTTTTACCCATTCCCACAAATTTTAAGCATAAATTATGCTAAGAGGGATGGATAAAAATGACATCAGAAAAGCAGGAGAAATGAGTAGGAAATCAGGAGCATAGAAAAACAAGCAAAAAGCAGGAGACTTGGCATGTCTGCATTTCTTAAGACATATGAACACATTTTAATGTTAATTATGTACGTTGCATATCTTTAATAATAAACATACGATTTATGCCCATACAGATAGTAATTTAATAACATTAAAAATCTTTAATATTCGTCTGATTTATTGCTTGTCTACGAGTATTAAAAATTCTACTGTGAATTCAATTGATTCTTTGATCAGTATTCTTTGATCTTTCCTGTGTTCCTCCATTTAAGATACTTTCTGGGAAAAATCAATCTTATTTAGAATGGAAAATAATGACAGGTCAAGAAATTTTGCAAATTTTAGTAGAGTGGAAAAGACGTATAACCGATATAAGCGGAGTATAAATGAAGAATTTTTGCATTAAAATGAATAGGAAGGAATCGGGACTTAACTAAAAGGACATATAAACGGTGCTTTACTGTATTTATGTTTTGTGTTACTGTATATATGTTAGCATATAATTCAGCATTTTTTTGTAGAAAAATGTTTTAATAGATACTTATGTTTAAAGACAGTTTCTAATTTTATACTACTCAACAATTCCAATCTTAAGGATCAATTTCATTACCTTGTAGGATTGCCAGATTTAATTTAAACAAACAAACAAAAAAAAAAAAAAAAAAAAAATGTTATATTTTTATCACACTACTGACATTTTTCACTTTCTACCTAACTATGTTTAACATATAATAAAATATAAAATAAACCTATCTTTACTTCGTAGTCATTTTAAGATCTTTCTGCACTGGGCACCCGGTCCTCTTCGGAGAACGTTAACACTGTGACGGAGACTTAGGCTTCTGGCTGCATCCTTGTTGACTTTTCAACAGGTGGTTCCATGCCCTATTTGGGGCCACTGCGCCGCTTTCGTTACACGTGTCGTCATTGGTGGATATTTGTTAACGTTCTCCGAAGAGGACCGGGTGCCCGGTGCAGAAAGATCTTAGAACGACTACGAAGTAAAGATAGGTTTATTTTATATTTTATTATGTGTTTAGTATAACTTCGTTTTTTCTCAATTAATTTAAAAGTATGTTTAACATGTTAGTAATGATTTCTTCAAAGAAATTTTCTTAAAAATACACAAGATAGTAAAAAGTATTTGATGTAAGATAAAAATTATATAAAAAAAAATTTTCAGTTCAGTCTATTTACTTAAAACAAATTTGCTGTCTTGAATGAAAAAATTTTCTCTTCTATAATATGCATGTGTAGAATATTTAAATGGCAAAAAATACATAAAAGTAAATTTTTTCAAATAAACTAAAAAAATTTCAGTTTTAACAAAATTACTAAAGCTTTTATGTAAAAGGAAATGGAAGTTGTGGATGGGAACAAATTATATAACATAAAATCAGCCTGAAAAACATACATCTGGCAGAGAAAACATACAAACTGGTAACCTTGTGACTAGTGGCAATCACCCTGGCTTGTAGAAAAGACAGTGAGCAATAATAAAGTAAAGATAAAAAGCATTATAAGATATTGAGCTAGCATTCACTAAATTGATACTGAATGAGTTAAGTAGATTTTACATTGCACTACTGCTAGATGTAATGGACAATTGGAGACGACACCAGCCATCATAATTTTTATCCTTCGTGGGGAGAATGGCTTCCCCACTTTGGTGACCCTCCAGAGATATTATTTGGAAACAAGGGAGACATTGCAGCCATGATAGATTTTACATGCACCGCCCACAATTAATGTATACAGCGGTCTCCAAACAGTTCAAATATTGAACTCGTAATCTTCAAATTACAATCTCGGTGCTCTACCAATCAGGCTGTCATTGTCCCTACCCTGATACTAAATGATTAAATAAACGAGTCTTGACACTTTTATCCTACCTACGTAACTCAGTAAATCCTAATATAGATATTTTGATCTGTTGTCTTGATTGAATAATAATGATTTTGGAAGTATTTATCAATATAGGATGAAAAGGAAGTTTAACTGCTCTTGTTCTTTTATTTTTTAAAAAACCTACTTTCACTATATATAAAAACATTTAAGCAAAAATCATAATTATTAAGAGTAAACTTATTAAAGTAAGACAACATTTCATGATCAATCCTTTTATTGCAACATACCAAAATACAATGGTTAATAGATCATCAATTTATAACAAAAAAACAAATAAAATGTATAAGGCAACATAATACTATAACAGTCTTTAGTTTAAGCTCTTTTAAAGGCAAGTTCTTTGATATATAAATGGCTTTGAGACTTGTATAAAGTCAAATAGGAAATGCAAATCTTCATCACAAATTAACTATAGAAGAAATCCATACAATCATCAGTCATTCATTAAGCTGGTATTCACAAGGAAAATATGGCTGAAAATAGGAAAAAAAATACCAAAGATACCAGATTTCAATAAGAACAAAAGAAAAAGATAATAAATATTAGTAAAATTAATTTTAATAAAGTGATATAGGTAAGTTATTAATATACAGATCCCATTTTGAAAATAATATTGATAATTAGTAAGTGGTAGAAAATATGAAGTCAGTAATGATTTCATTTACTCAATATTACAAGAAGATAGAAAGGAACAGTTATAGCACAAAAGTTCTATAATATTTTTGTTATTGAATTTTTCTATGTTTGAAATGTACAAATGCATAGGATTATTTCTCATATTTGAGGTAAGAACAAATGATTGGTAAAAATATAAAAATTCACATGCATTTTCCTGCTAAAATTAAGTAGTATAAAGGTGACTTTAAAACAAAATACACATATGTAACATATTTCTGACTGGTAATTGTGGACTACACAAGGAAACAGGCTTGCTTTCTGGAACATTGCTTTATTTAACTTCCATATCAAGGCTTTGTGTCCGAAAAGCAATGGTGACTGACGAGGTATCATATGCAGCCCCAACCTGGAATATCGGACTTTAAAGACGACCTCACACGTTAACTTTTGGATTCAGTGGCATAGCTTTTTCTTACTCTTACTAACAGAGGTTAACTAGGGAAAAATCGCTTAATTTTGGCGTGTTTCATCTTTTATTGTCATAATTTTGGCATATTTCTGGCGTAATTTCAATCTCCTCCCTATTTCAGACTTGCCAACTTTCCAAAATGAAAAAGCCTGAGACTTTTTTTAAAGGTTATTTTATCGACATACCAATGTTTTTAATCTTCAGGCCCATGGCTAAAGTATGCAACACAATGTAATCATTTCTCACATAAAATTGCCCTTTGCTAATAAACGGATTGTGAATTCAGGAAATTATACTTGAAATTTAAGTGGAAAAAAAAAAAAAGTTTTGTATGGGGGAGGCGGACATAATTTAATGCAGGGAGGCCCAAACTTCGGTTTCATCCCAAAATCCAGTACCCCCTTGCCTTCTGAAAAAACTATTAATTTTATTTAGGCTTAGCAGTCATATGAATTTAATATTTTAATCTTAAGCTTAGGATTTTAACAACCAGTACTGGGACTAGTAGTTAAAATTATAATAAAGTTAGATTAAAATATCCAATTCATATAACTGCTAAAACTAATTAAAATTTTTCACAGAAAGCGGATTAGACCACCCTGCAGTAAACTAGATATTTTTTCCCCAAAACTGAAATTCTGGTACTGAAAAAAAGGGGGGATCTGAATTCAGGTAAATTAACTGAACACAATCACCCCTGTAAAGTTTAAGCAGTGTGGTAGAATTTGAGACTGAAACATTGCCAGAAGTAATTATTAAAAAACAGTTCCATATTTTTTTTTGCCTTTAGAGCGGCCAGATTCGGCATCGGCGGCCTCAAACGCTAACGTTGAAATATCTGAATCTGAATCCATTGTTTAAAGATCATAAATGTTCAAAAAATATAAAACACTTTAGTGACTTACATGGTAAATAAAATATAAAAATGCAAAACAATGATTAATGCTTGCTTACGATTAAAAAAGATTCGTTAACACACGATCTTGACTGATAAAAAGTATCAATATCTGATGCACACAACAAATAACACGAAATGTGCTTATACCGCATTGCCAATCCTACAGGAGAAATTCTCCATCATAATCCCACTTCCCTTCTGAAAAGCTAAACGAAATCCGGTCAGAACTAGTTCAGCCTTTCACTGAACGATGAGATTTCATCCATTTCCGGTCGAGTTATATATTTTAACTGCAAGAGAAACGGACCGACGTCATCGAGCAGGGCGGTTCTTCAAGGACGTCATCGAGCGGGGTGGTTCTTCAAGGACGTTATCGTGTGGAGTGGTTCAAGTACGTCGTCTGCCGCACGGAACGGAAAACGAAACTCGCCTGTCGCGATCGGGAAAACGAAACTCGCGTTTCGCGATCGGAAAAAGCCGGAGATTGTTGATAGAAATCCAGAGATCAAAATAAAGCAAAAAAATCCGGAGACTTGGCAAGTCTGCTATTTCTTTATTGGTTACATTATTTAATGATGCGATGCTTCTTTGTGTTCTATTGGCCAGTAATTTTGCGCGGTCTAGACAAAGTGGTGCCCCAACTCACCAAATCCCCAAGTCATAAACAACAATATTTATAGTTATTTCATCTGACATAAGTAATCAAACCTTAATTTTCATCAATTATTACCTAATTACAGTCATAAATCTTAAACCTCATCTAACTTATTTATGGAATATTTCAGACATCAAAATGCTCATTCAATTTAAATTAATAACTTAATTATTCATTTTCGAATGATCGCGATTACAAATTTCCACTTTTTATTTTCTATGCTTTGAAAGTAACTTACTGCCTAATATAAGATTTCCTTTAATTCATTCTGCAACATTAATTTAAAGCATGAAAATAATACCCTAAAATATGAAAATAATACATATTTGATATAAAATTAAATACCTTTATTTAAACTTCATTGCTTGGTAGAAAGCTTTTTCGGCAGGGGATCCCCTCCGTCAACTGTGCCGACTGCTCTTTGTGGTTGACGGCTGTCCAAGTCTTGCTCTTCTCCTTTATACTCATACATGTGACACCACACTTTGTCTATTTCTGCCGATTCGTGGTCATTGATAACATGACTATTGTGCACGATTTCAATACTTTCTCTAAAAAATGCGTAATAGTTAGCGATTTTTGCGACTCTATCAAAATCTATTTTAATATTATTTTCAAGGTAATTTCTAGGTAAAGCAGTGGTGTTTCTGTTGAATTTTATGTCGTTTTGATGTTCTTTAAGTCTGGTTTTTATTTTTATTTTGGTGACTCCTATATATTTGTATTCTTGATTTTTGAGGGGGATTTTACATATACCTGCAGTTTCAGTGGGGGAAATTTGGTCTTTATCGCTTCTTATTAATTGGAAAATATTGGGATTGGGTTTGATTGGGATATTTAAATTTAGTTTACTCGCGCCGTTTCTTATTTTATTTTAAGTACCTTGATTATAGGGTATAGAAAAAGTAAATTTTGTTGGGGTTTTTTGTGCATTAGAAATTTTATTTAACTGTTTAATTCGTTTTTTATAAAGTTGATTTACTAGTTTTTTGGGGTATCCTGCATCCGTGGTTAATTTATTTATGAAATTTAATTCTTTTGTTAATTCCAATTAATAAGAAGAGATAAAGACCAAATTTCCCCCACTGAGCCAACAACCACGAAGAGCAGTCGGCACAGTTGATGGAGGGGATCCCCTGCCGAAAAAGCTTTCTGCCAAGCAATGAAGTTTAAATAAAGGTATTTAATTTTATATCAAATATGAATTATAACTTCATTTTAAAGTAGTTTTTATTAAATGAAAATAATAATTTAAAATATAAAAATACTAATTTAATTCTTACCCTTTTTTTTAAATCCTATTACATATATTTTTTTAAGTTGCAAAAAAAAAAAAATGGTGTGTAACAATCACACAATTTTCATCACCTATTATTACACGTACTATATACACTTCTTGGAAATAATGTAGTCAGTCAGAAAACATTAACTTGACATAACATATCAGATGCCAAACAGTTTTTCTGTAAGAGAAAACTGATACATGTGTAAAGACATAAAATAGAATTTACACAGCAAGTTAAAAAAAAAAAAAGTAGATCTGTTTTTGGAAACACTCATTTCCGAGATCTATAATTGACCTATCTAATTAGGATGACTGTGAATTTTTCTTTAATAACCAAGTAATACATGGGAATGGTGGATATCTAAAAAGAAGTTTATGTAGCAATTTTCAAGAAAATCGTTAGAGCCGTACTGACTTTCGAGTGAGATATCAGATTTACCTAATAGGATGTTTACATAGCAACTTTGAAGAAAATCATTAGAACCGTTTTTGAGGTATGGACTTACGTTCCCAATTCTAATTTTCCAATTTTCACAAAAAAAAAAAAAAAAAAAAAAAAAAAAGGAAAATCATTACCAGACTTGTCCCAATTCTGAAGTTTCATCTTTCTATCTTTATTAGTTTAGGAGATATGACATTCAGAAGATTCCACACACACTCATATACACTGACCACTTGTCTAAAACTATTTTTTTTGGACTTGGAAGACCTTAAAACATATAAATCAGGTGAAAACTCGATATTGAATTTTTTTTAACTGAATACAATACTTCCATTACCTATGGTAATCAGGTAATGGAAGTAAAAAGTAGTAAATACAGTAAACTCTTTGATAACTTGCATTCAACTAATCTGAAAAATTCAGTAAACCCCTTTTTCCAATTGTTTTAAAACTGAGAGGCAGAGAATTTTTTTTTATTTTATCTTTTAGTAATTATTTTTGTTTGTTCAATAAGATTATTTTTATTATTCTGTAACATTCTTGAGATTAAAATGATTAATTGTACTAATATTTTCTCCATAGAAATTATGGGCACAGTAGGGGCGGCGATTGTGATTCAAAGTTAAAAACCCTGCAAATTTGAATCTAAAATGAAAACCATGGATTGTCAAATGATATTTAAATTATTTAGATCAGAAATCCTTTTTTTTTTTTTATTGCTCATCAGCCAATTAATAAATATACACTAAAGTTTGTTCACATGCCATTTGGATGGCAAATGAACAACCAATAAAAACAAAAGATAATTTTGTAGGAAATATGTGAAAATATGGATTATTAGATTAAAATTCCTGAGGTTAGAAGTAGTCCCTGAACACAAACACCCCTGGTAGTAGTTACAAAGCAACAAGCATTTTTTTTTTTCTCCCACACATTTCTAAAATATTAATAACTAGCAGGCTTTGCTTGCATTGGTGATTACAATATTAAAATTAATTCTCAAAATTGAATCACTAATTTTTTGTATACCATTTTACAGATAAAAACTTAAAAACACTGAAATTCCTTTGAACATTGGTTCAAGTATCTGCTGGTTTCAGCAGTGCCTTTCTTTTCCATGCTATGTTAAGTCTAATTTCACACAGCACCACAGCAACATAGGCAATTAAATATTTCACAGTTACTTAGGCAGGCTACCAAACTATTACACAAAAATATTATTGGAAAACAAAATTATGCTTACTTGCTCTTGTGTTGATATATAATCATCTATAAAAGGGACTCCTTCAAGAGGACCATCCCTAAATATACCAAAGAATAAAAATGTATTATAAGAAAATATTTCCTCCATTCTGAACAAACAGAATTTGAAAATGTTATAGATTTTACACAATGCTAATTTTTGTGACTAGCTGTTACATCTTCATTTCAAATGATCTCACTAGTTGCTCAATAGTGTGTTAATTAATTTTCATACTATTTTAATTAATTTTTATGTTAAAAATACATAAATAAAACTGTCTATAGCTGATAACTTTACTTTCTAAAAATGATTTAATTTTTTCCTACATGATGCAGTTTGTAAGTATGAGACTAGGGGTACTTTTTAGTTAGAGCAGAAAATTATTTTGGAATTTTGATAAATCTGTCAATGCTGAAAGAAAAAGGTTTACTTTAAAAACACGTAAATAGATATAGTAAATAACTATAAAACATAGGGTTTTTTTTTTTTTTTTTCCTTTTCATTTTCCTTTTAATATATTCTGACTATTCTCAGTTTAAAATGAAATTTAAGTATATTTAACAAAAGAAATGCAACATAAACACTAATTACATTTTTTACATATATTCCAGGATATTAAAATTAACTATAAAATATTAAACATTTAAATTAAATTCAGCTAAGTTGAAACAATACAAAATCAAAAGTAAATGTTTAAATCAGAATGCATATTTTTAAAACCTAAATGGATAGTTCATAGATAACTCATACAGGCAAAACCTACTCCCCGTTGCACCCTGCCAAAAAAAATGCTAAATTTATGAAAAATATATAATGCATATGAGAACATTGTAATTTGCCACCAGGCTAATTATTCAGTATGTTAGACCACAGAGCTAATTTTTATTGTAGTAATAAAAACTTATTTAAAACTTTCTTTTTTGCATGAATTATTAAATAATGATTATTCCTTAAATTGGTTAAAAGTATTTACTTTGGAAACACTGCTCCTTCTTCATTATATTCTTCAACTTTCCCTTACACAGTAGTTTATCTTTTAATAAGAAAATTTTTATTTCTTTACCTTATTACGGTTTTCTCTCATTAATAATTAATAATTAACCTACTTAAACCTCATTGCAAATTTACTGCTTTTAAGCCAGACCTGTTTCATTAAGTTAGACCTGAAAATATCTACTTGCCATGTGAGGACTAAACAAATTAAAATGGTGACTTAAAAGAATTAAATAACTTGTTACCATATAAAAAAAAAAAAAAAAAAAAAAAGTTGAAGGAAATTTTAATATGTAGACAATTTCCAAGTAAAATTTAAGTATTGCATTAATAGCTACATATTTTTACTAATTGATTGATACCAGTTGCATATTTTTATGCCATGGCAAAATTAGATTTTTTTTTTTTTTTAATTTATTTTTTAGATAACTGTCCATCTAGAGACAAAAAGAAAAGGAAAAACTAGTATGTTGTGGCCACCACAAGACTTTCTTCTATATTTTCCTATACATATTCAATCAGTAACAATATTTAAAAAAAAAAATAAAAAAAAATACAATTTTTTTTTCTAAGGGTTTTTTTTTTTGGAGGGGTACTTGTTTTTTTTTTAAGGGTACTTCCCCCCCAGGGGGGGAAGCGATGCCCCCCCATGCACAAAAATTTTTTCCTAGTTACGTACTACTATTATCAATAATTCATATTAATTTTACAATCACAAGTGTAAAATAACTCTTATTATGCACATTTATACGAATTTTTGTCTTATTCTGCCATGTTAAAAATTTAGATAAAATGCTATCACAGCGCCTCCTGTTGAGCTATTGATCCGCAAATATAATCAGCACCAGTTTATGTCGGGGACCAACTAAATACCAAGTTTGGTAAAATTTCGTTTAAAAAAAAAAAAAAAAAAAATACGATTTTTTTTCTGTTTTTTTTTTTTTGTTAAAAGTAAAAAAAATCGATAACTTTGTTTTAAATTATCACAGATTTATGGTTCAACCATTCGTTTTAAAGGTATTGACGAGATCTTTCGAATGATACCCATCTTCAAAATTTAACCCCCCCGGGGGGGGTACTTCCCCCCCAGGGGGGGAACCGATGCCCCCCATGCACAATTTTTTTTTCCTAGTTAACTACTACTATTATCAATAATTCATATTAATTTTACAATCACAAGTTAAAAATAACTCTCATTATGCCCATTTATACGGAATTTTGTCCTATAAAATGCGATCACAGCGCCACCTGTTGAGCTATTGATCCCCAAATCTAATGGGCACCAGTTCATGTCAGGGTGCAACTAAATACCAAGTTTGGTTAAATTTCATTCATTGGTTCGTGAGATACAGCGTCCACAAAAAAATGATACAGACACACAGACAGACAGACAGACACACAGACAGAGAGACACACAGACAGACATTTTTTAAAAACTATCAATTCGTGTTCAGGACATCCCAAAACGTGTAGATCCGTCAAAAAACGGAGGTCGAAAATTTTCGCGAATCCAATACTTTCTCTATTACATATAGAAGAAAGTAAAAAGGCCATATTTGTACGTTTTTTCTTTCTTTCCCCTTCAGAAACCTCCAGTTTTATCTAAAAATATAGATGATATAGACAGTGATTTTGTCGTATATCAGATATATGAAGCTCTTTTGTATGCTGGATATGGATATCTAATGTCTGGCAGAAAAAAAAAAAAAAAAAAAACCTATTGATTTTATCGACATTTTTTAATGATAAAACTGGCGGTTTCTGAAAAGGTTTTCCCTTTCAGAAATCTTTCTTTTGAAAACCATTCAAGTGCAGTTTTTTTTGTTTTTTTTTTTCTCTCAGTGTTTTGATCATCTTCAGCTAGAGACCCTATATTAGGAAGAGACTGGACATTGACAAAAAGTCAGCCATCTTAGTGCCAAATCGGAGCGATCCCTTAGAACATAATGCTTTTTTCTTCGCGATTGACATTTAACTATACGACATAAATGGAAGAAAATTATATTAAATTTGTTCAAAAAGCAATGCAGAATATAAATATGTAATTTTTTTCGTCTTAGAAAAAAAAATTTGAAGAAAAACGAATTTTGTTTTAACCTTTGGTAAGATATAGTTACTTTTTCAATTCTGATCGAAATTTTTTGTTATATATTTCTATATTAAGCAAAATACATTGATTGTGAAAGTAATTCTCCTTTATGTTTTCTGAAGACATGCATTTTATATTTAAAAAGTTAGTAAACTCTTAACAAAAATATGGTAATTTTAGTTTTTGTCAAGTAATTCATGAATAAAAGTAAAACTACAGCAGAAGAAAGGAAATTATTTTTTATTATTTTATAAAAATATTTATGTAATAATTTTACAAGCTAAAAATACATATTTTATTTATTTCAATTACGCATTATAAAGAATGATGTACGTATTTATTTTTGTAAAAGTATTAACCAATAATTAAAAATAAAAATATAATTAATAATAATTTGTAAAAATATTAACTAACGTTTTTAGAAATTAAAATTATGTTTTTATTTAATTTATTTACATTTGCTTATTTCAATGAGTTTTTTCATTTTTTAGTTTTTCAAATATTATACAAATAAAAATAATAACTTATTTATATAGTATTTATAAAATTTATTATGGCAAATATTATTTAAAAAAAAAAAAAATTATATTTCATATGCTAGTAAATAATATACACCTTATTTTCTTTATTTTTATCAATTTATTTTAAGAAAATGGATACATTTTGCGTACTAGCAAATAATAAAAAACGATGAATAATTGTAATCAAAAAATATTTTTTTAATACAGTTGTTTTAAATATGTATCTTAAAATAAATTAGAAAAATGCATGCCAATTTAGAAAAATACATTCAGATCCAATTTTTAAGTATGTCGCAAAACAGAACTTAAAAACTAATAGCTAGCAAATAAATAATGTAATTATCTCATATGTTAGGAAATAAATATGCAAAACAGCATACAATAAGAGAATTCATAGTATTTAAAATATAATATAAAATAAATAATAATGCATTTTCATCTTTAAAAAATATTTCAAAATTAAAGTAATTTATTTCCCAATAAAGTAAAAATTTAATAAATAAGTTTTCCTCCAGTTATGACATAAAATAATCGAAATTTCTTCTCAGCATAATGGAAAGCAATGGAGCAACTAGCACTAAAATGTAGGATTTCGTAAAAAAAACCAGCACACCAATGTCCAGTCTCTTTCTAATATAGGGTCTCTATCTTCAGCCGGTTTGAGTATCAAACGTGCAATCTTCGAATTACGAGCTCAGTGTTCTACTAACCAGACTATTGTGGCCCTTTTGCACGTCTGATATTGTATGGAATTCTTTTTGTCTGCTATAAATGTGTATTATTATTATTATTATTTTTTTTTTTTAAAGAAAGGAGGGTGAAGGTCTGTTATGCAAACTTAATATTATACATTTAATTATAACTTATATATACAAATGAAACAGAACACTACTACTTAAAGTAAAAGAAAAGAAATTTAAAATTATTATGAACTGGAAATTATTTTTTTTTTATACTCTCAAAGTTTTAGTTGAACACATTTAATTTTTACACATTTTTGAACTGCACAATGAATATTTATATAAAAGTCACAAATATAATCAGAACTTTAAAACTAATTTCTACCCTCAACAAGGAATACATTTTTAACAAATATTTTACTAAATTAATTTAGCAATGATCAATTTGTTAAATTAATCCATTTCATTTTTTTTTTTTTTTTTTAAGCACGCATAAAAAAAAAATATATATATATATATATATATATATATATATATAACAAAAAACTACATTTCTTACCCTCTAACACAAGATATTCTGGCCACAGAGAGTTGTGAAGGTCTGATTGTAGATCTTGTGCCATCACTCCTAATTTCAGCTTCCTCCTAATAAAATATATATTAAATTAGCATTTTAAAACATTCTTAAAGAAAATATATATATATATATATTTTTTGTATTATTACACACAGCAGTAGGGTTCATGACATTAACCCGTTTGTGCCCAGTGTCCTCATTTGAGGACAGCTAATAAAAGGGCACATATATTTTTTGTGGTTCCTTGGAATGATATCTGCTTTTTAGTGACAGTTTATAGTGTCACTCTAAATGATCCCTGAAAGTTTTATGCACCTACTATTAATTATTAGTTCATAATTTGGATAGTCATTTTATGATTTTTCATTCGTCGCACATATTTGTTTTTTGTGCAGGTATACTGACTTAAATCAAGTTGAATAATAAAATATATTATAATAATTTACTTTCAAAATCTTGTCAACATATAATAGGAAATTAATCTGTTATCTCAAAGTTTTCTATCTCGAAGTTTTCTCACTAGAACTCTAAATGTCAATTAATGAGGGAAGCTTTAAATTTAAAACTATCAGAAGAATTGTTTAAATTACTATATTTTACTGTCAGTTGTCTATATTAATTTAGAAGTGAAATAATCAGCTAATAATATTTTGCAAAATTAACTCAGGAGTTAATGGGTTAATGAAAATTTAGTGGTGCAAAGAGATCTTATGATTTGGGTGTCCAAAGATTGTATTAACTGATTGACAAACATATCAATACTCTTTCTGTAAAAACAGTTTAAACATTCTTAGATATTCTAATCACAAACAAGTATTTGTTTCTGTTTTATTAATTCTAATTCCCGGAAAGGATAAAAAGTTAAATTTCAATAATTTATCTAAACACACAAATTGGGTGAGACAGAATATTTTAATAACTTGCAATTAAATATACACTGAAAAACTGGTATTGAAAGATGAAGAAAGTAAACAAACACCATAAATTGCAAAAACACACAACAAATGTTTCAGATCTAAAAAAATAAGCATTGCCTTTCAACAAGAAAAAAAAAAGTAGGCACTAGTGCTGTGTGAAAACAAGAACCACTTTAGCAGGTTCAATTTAACACTAGCACAGTAAAGCACACATTGAAAAAGAAAAAAAAAAAAAAAAAAAGTCTTTTGAAACTCTTTTAGGTAAAATTTGTTGGCCATGTGTGGGATTTTGGTGACAATTGTCCTTATGTCGCTATTATGGCATGAATCTACACATCAGGTTCTTTCTCACCAGCACATAAATAAACTTAATTATTAATATGTTTAACTTTTGGTATTCACAGTTTTGACTTTAGTAACTGAAGAATTATTTTTAAAAAATGCACAATTACATTGACATTTTTTAATATGCCAAAGAAAGAGAAAAACTTAGGTTTCATTAAAAATAAATAAATAATAAGCAATTGCACTATTAAAAACATAATAAATTCTGAAATTTGGATCCTGAAAAATGAAAATTTCAATCAAAATTGAAAATTTGACTCTAGCTTTCAGTTCCAATGTTTTCAAAACTCAAGTTTTAATAGAAGTAAATATAATCAAACAAATATAATCTTCTTGGCTTTCATTGACAAAATTTTGTTTGAACAGTAATGAATGAGGGGAGGGGCAAAATGGTCTTGTTGTTTCTTTTTTATTTAAATTTCTGTCTACAGTGACATGTATTGAAAAAAAATTCCATAAGATATTTACTTATTTAGTATTTCTCTACAGTGATACAGGATTCCGACATTATTTAAAAAATAAAATTTCATGACTTTTCATGTTTTTCAGATCAAATTTCTTAATAAAATTACAGATTACAATATTTAATTTGCAATAAAAACATTTCTAGTGTCTTGCAATAAATGTAATTTAACTTTGCATTTCATTGATGATTAAAAATTTTTTATCATAAGTATTTTGAATATTTATAATAATTACTGCAAAATGAACTGAAATTATAAAATGCAATAAAATATTCATTTTTTTATTTAATGAATTAAAAAAAAAAAAAAAAAGAGAGAGAGAGAGAGAATCGTAGGATCACAGAGTTCATTGCAGAAATAGTTTGTAAATAAAATTTCTCTAATTAGATTTCCTGCCAAATTAATTCAAATTTAATCCTTTTCCAAGGAGTGTCAAAGATGAAGAAAAAACAGAAATATTTCTATTTTAAGAATATAGGCATTCCTTAGGGAATTTAAGAAGTTTTTTGCAAAAAAAAAAATAATAATAATAATAATAAATAAATAAATAAATAAAAATAAAAATATTATTTGTGAATCTGCATTATACCAAAAACAGTATTAATATGAAAGTCATTTAATTTAGATGTACCACATTAGAGAAAAAACAATCTTTGGTATAATTTACAAGACCGTTTCAAGCTCTGGAATTTCTTCATATATTTGGTTATTGTTAGGTCAAGACTAATTGTCTGTATTAAACATCATAGCCCACTGGAATGCCATTTGTGTATATGTGTGGGGTCTCTTTCTAATGTTCCAAGCCCATATTCATGCAAATTTTAGAGAAAACAATAGGAAAACTCTGAATGGCTGGGGTGACAAATTCGAATGGGTATGTGAAGACAGCATTTTCTGGGTTTACAACACATTTTCTAGGTTTTTGAGTAGTTTTTGCAGTTTTCCCTACATTTCTTTAACTCTTTTACTAATTTCAAATTACCTGACACTTTCAGATTTTACAGATTTTTTTCCTGACCTGTGAGAAAACCTGGCATGTTATCTCTCTCTCCCAACCTACCCCAAAAATATTTATTATGCTGCTTTAGCAGTTTATACAAGGTATTACTATTATTATTATTACTCATGTACCATTTAAATATACTTATGCATGGGCAAAAGAAATCTAACCTGATTTAGTGTGACAAATTCCGCATCCATTGCAACCAAACCACCAGATGTTTCTTCTTCAAATGTAAGTGGAGTAAATGTAATGTGAGATTGACCACTACCGGCAGCTAAGGAAACATCTTCATGGAATACTTGCCTTTCCACAGGATTATAAACTAGGAACATAAACCATAATTCAATGGCATTTTAAATGCAACATGAAACACTTTACTTAAAGGAGCAAACAAACAAATAATAATAATTGTTAATTATAATTACCTTCTAAATTATGTCTATTATTTAAATCTATTCTGGAAAACATTAGAACACAAGGTATCTTCCAATCAAAATTTAAATATACTGCTTCTTGCTAAACAAAAGTAAAGTTTAAAATGAAAAATTCAAAATATAATATATATTAAAATAACAAAATAGTATGTAGTATAACAGATCAGGGAAGATTCTAAGTAAAATAGTTTTCTGAACTGAAAATTAAAATTTTTGGAACACTATTTCATATATACATTTGTATAGGAAATATACATATGTATGCAATGTGTGAATGTTTTGTCTTGATCTCGAATATGAGTTTATTGCAATGTTTTATTAGACATTACAAACAAGCTATTTTTAATAAAATTATATGAAATTTCTGAAAAAAAAAAAAGAAAACCCTCCTGCAACAGACTTAATTTACAGTTGCTAAATAAAGGATATCTACAGAATTAATAGTACTTTAAAGCACAAGTCAGATTGAAATTTAATCCTTTTGCATTTCAATGGTGGCATTTGGACAAAATTAAGCTTTTCATAAAATTATCCCCTTAAAATTGTATATATATAAAAAAAAAATTCCTTCAATGACTGGCAAATATTTATGAAACACAAATAAAACAAAACTTAAACAGGAGATAACACACAATATAACACCATAGATTCGTTTTATTTTATTATATTATTATTTTGAGAGGGGGAAAAAAAAAAATCTGTAACTTGGGCATTACACAATTTGACTCAATAAAAGATCATCTGTTATTTATTAGTTATAATGTAGGACCTTTGCTTACGTAGATTCATGTACAATAGGAAATTTGATCAGTAAAAAATGTTGCCAGTATGACACAAATTTTAGAGGTACTGCAACTACCAAACAAATTTGTGGAATGTTATGAAACTTTATATTTAGTAAGGATTTGAGTTAAATTTATGCTACTTAAATTATGGTTTATAATATTATAAACATCCCCTATTTTTACTTTCCGAATGTATATTTGTAAGGAAAGTATTATAATCAGGTCAAAAATCAGACTCGGAGATTTTGGTACTTTTACAAGTTTTGAGGTTCCCTGAGTTTATTTTTGCCATTTTTATGATGATGTATGTATGTGAGCGAAGACGACAATGTCTTTGAATGTCTTTGACAACACTTTGTTTTAATGAGCTGAAAGTTGGCACATATGTTATAGGTCCCGGTAGCACAAATCCTATTGATTTTAGGGAATCTAGCACTAGGTTTTTTTTTTTTTTTTTTTTTTTTTTTTTTTTTTAAATAGGGATACAAAGAAAAATCCTTTATCATTATGGCTTATTGGCCCAAATTTTTTAAAGTGCAATCAGAGCCCAACTATGTTTTTTGAAGACCTGTGGCACTGATGCTATTTGGAGGCCCCTTACCCAGCTCTAAAGAGCTTGCCAAAAGGACCCATTCTCCAAAACAAAACTAAATAAATAAAAATAGTGCATTTTTAAAATTTTTCCTTCTATTATACCTTCTATTTCTTTATTTTTTTAGCAACCTATAACAAAATCATTAGTTTTATGTTCAAAACAAATGAAAAATTGAAGCATATTGATCAGCCAATGTTTAGGAAATTAGTCAAGAAATTTAATAATTGTTTAAGCTCTCTAATAAAATATAGAAAGAAAAATGTAATCAATTTTTGTTTTTAATAGACATATAATGAAAACATTTATACTATTACTTCATAATTTTTGGAAATGAGACCCCCCCTAAATTTGGAGGCAGGCCCTAGGCCAGTGTCCCGTGTGCCCGTGCCATAATCTGGCCCTGAGTGCAATAGGATCTCTCATTCGATTGAGTTGAAAATTTATTCACATTTTATAGGTCACCATTACAAGAAATGTCTAGATTTTGGTTAATCTAGCACTGATGGATTTTTACAGGGACACAAGAAAAAATTCTGTATTATTATGATCTATGGGCTCAAATTATTTGAAGGGCAATAGTGTCAAATTAAACAGTATACGACATAGAGAAAAATACTGAAACACCCTATTATAATTTTCTCCCTTGTTTATTTAATGACTTCTCTTACTTTAACTTTTTTTATATAAATATTAATTACTTTAATGTTCGGAAAGTTGAGTCGAGTCACACAAGATTTTTTTTACACTTGTGTTGGTGATATATTTATTCATTTGATATCCAGACATGAAAGCATGAAATGTATCATATGTCTAAAAATATTTATGAAATTCAAGAATGATTTGTCTTTTGCAATATTTTCAATGAGCTTGATGATTTTTAAATAAAAGGGGAAATAAAGCATATACAAGATATTATACTTTATAAAGATACATGAAAACGTATGACAGTGTTTGGGTATATGAGAAAAGAGAATAATGTTTCTGACAGCTTACATTAATGTTAAAATATGATATAAAAAAACTGAAAATTTATCCAAAATTTAATACAAGTCTGAAATCTCAGGGATGAGAATGAAAATGAATTTAAAATCTGAAAAATATGCAAAACCCCAAAATAATTTGATTTCTAAAATGCTCTAAATAATCTTAAAGCAAAAACATATACAAAGTCATAAATAAATGTGAAAAATATATTAATGTTCATTGTCCAGATACATAAAAAAAAAAAATAATAATAATAATAATAATAATAATAATAAAATAAAAACATAAAAAATAAAACTTTAAAAATGTATTACACAGTTGAACCCCGTTAACGTGAATCTCAAGGGGAATAAAAAATTTGTTCATATCAGTAATTCATACTATCAGTAACTAACCTTCATTTTGATGGGGATTATCTAAACAGTTCATGCTAAAAGTAATTAACATTAAGCATGTTCACGTTAACAAGGTTCGGATGTATTTCTAAGAGTTTAAATAATTGAAAAATAATTTTACTATTATATAAAAATCTGAAAATTCATCAAAACAATTTTTAAAAAGTGACATTCCTACAAAAATCTGAAAAATCTCATCTCATCAGTTGTTGTTTCAAGTAATTTCAATAATGTTATAAGTACATGAAAAAATGAATTTGATTAAATAATAATGACATAAATAGATGTTATTTATTTAAAATTTGTAAAAGTGCCAAGATCTACTTATTTGTATCTGTTCATAAGAGTAAAGTATATTTTTTCATATAGCAATTATAAAAAGGAATGCAAAATAAATTTAGTAAAGCTGAGTAAGTACTTTATCATAAACTGCACGTCAGTTGTTTTGATATATTACAAAATCCCTCTTGAATTATATTTCCCCCCTAATATTATTATTGTAAAACACCATCATACTATAGTTTTATGATGATCTTCATAAAGCCATGCACAGAAAAGTTATTTTACAAAAAACTTTTATTATTATTATTATTAATTTAAATACAGTTTTTTAACAAACATGTAAACTGTGTGTGTGTGTGTGTGTGTGTGTGTTAAGAATAGAAAAGAAAATACACAAAAAGTAAACAAAATCATCAAAAGTAAAATATAAATAAGTAAAAAAGTGTTTTTTAAATTTATAAATTGGAATAGCAAACAAAAAAATGACATTTAAAAAAACTTACAGCTGTTATAGGAATAATACTAATATCGTTGAATAAGTACCACTGGTAAGCAGCTCCACCTTTATGCCTCATGTGAGCATTGGGTCCTATTTTAATACAAGTAACAATATTATCACGTCCATTATCTTGCATATCTGTGATAACAGAAACAACAGCAGTCAATTCATAAAGTACAGATTCAACATTTTCCTCCTCAGACTCCAAGGCACAAGTCTGGAAAAAATATAAATAAAGAAATAAACCCAAAATTTTTACAGTAAAGTTTTTATGACTAAAAGTTTAAGACCAAATATTTTATTATTATCATTATAGTTTTTCTACATTTATGCAAGTTTCATTATTTAAAATTAAAATATTAACTTCAAAAAATTTTCATGCCTTCAGAACTGCATCAACATTAAATACATAATCTTCAATGAAGAGTAATAATTACTTATCAGAAATAAATAAATAATAATCTTGCATAGTACTCACATGATTTTCTCTTATCTTGTGTTTCAATACTATAATACGATAATAACAAGAAACTTGGCGTTGAAATATTAAAACCCGAATAAACTGTCAAAGAAATATTTTTCTTTGGCGTTTCTTACGTAGTAGTTTATTCGGGTTTTACTATAAAGACAGATTGCAGATTCAGGGGTAAGATAACAAATAATGTATATAAACCTACATTAGAAATAATTCAAAGTAGGCTTAGGAACAGTTTTATTTGACAAAATTCTCTGTGAAGGATGTAGTAGCCTCTCCCCCCCCCCCCCACACACACACAATCCTCATTTGAATATAGTATCTAGATTTATAAAGAATTCAAGGCTGTTATTAAATTTAAAAGTTTATTTCAAGTTATTCAAACAAATTTCATCGACATCATCCCTTGAAACTTATCGATCTTAATCAAAAAATTTAACTTAAAATAATAGTAATAATAATAATAAAATAAATAATACTTTGCCATGCGGGTATAAAGAACTAATTTTCATTCCTGAGCAGTTTTCTGGCCATGGTAAAATATAATAAAGGGCTTCCACCAATTACATAAAAAAAAAGGTATATTTTTGCAGTACACACCCACACTGTGTTCTTAATTATAGTTCTGTGTTAATGACACAGCACAACTTGAAATGCATTTCCAGCAATTTTCAAGTATAGTTCCACAATATTCTAGTTATTTTGAGTAGCCCTTTAAATGAATGGTGAATGATTTTCCTATTATATTCTACACAAAATATGCTTATATGCATATAAAAAATATATGTTAATTTCATTTTGTTTAGTGCTGCCTATAGATGTTAAACTGTACCTACCACAAGGTTTAAGCTGTGTAAAAATTTTCTTTAGCAAAAAAGCTAAAATCAGAAAAAAAGCTTTAGCAAAATGCTAAAATGCCAGAAATAGTAGAAAAAGATGAATATCAGTTTACACATTATTCTAAACGCCTCGATATGTTTGATTTTCATTTGTCATTTAAACTTAAAAGTTTTTAATCAGGTCTTAAAAAGTTATACACAAAAGTAATTTTTTTTTTTTTTTTTTTGAAATGAAAAACAAAAAAGTAAGACTGTAACCAGATCAATCTGATTATTGTACAAGCATATATTTTAACTCATTTATTGGCAGACATGAAAAACATTAAACTTTTTAGATTATTACTTTATATTGTAAACTTTTTTAAAGCAATATGAATGTCTTAGATACGACTTATATTCTTTTTCTGGAGATATAATTATCACTATAGCATGTAAAACTATATTAAGCTTATACTGTACATCTGAAAATAAAAACATAACTTACAAAAATAAAAAAATGGTAAGTAATATAAGTGAAATTTGTTTATTACTATTCAAAGCTTTTTGGTTTACAATTTATAATTTTTCTTTCATTCATATTAGACCACTTTACAAATGCCTCATGTTTATTTACAAGTTGATTTCCTGTATGCGATTCTTATGCATAGTTCAGTGTTTGATTTTCCTTATATGCATGAACCAATGCATTTTTCTTGATCAATATTGCGATTTTTTTTCCATGAAAGATTCGTTATAATATTTTCACTGAAGATTTTTTTTTTTTTTTTTTAATTTGTGTTTAGTAAGATGCTTTAGCAAAAAAGCGAAAACATGTTATTTCATTTGCGCATTTTGGATAAGTCTTTTCGCATTTCGCAAAAAATGCTACCGTAGCAGAAACACTGACCTACCAAAAAATTTGCCCATATATGTAATGTATTTGAATTCTCTTGGATGTCCATGCACATAAACCATTTGTTTGATCTCAACGGAAAGTTCCAGATCAGTAATTTTCAGATTTCACTAGTCCGTACATACTTTGACTGGTCTGTTCTTCCATTCTATTATTATTTTTTTTAAATATTGAAAAATTTGTAAACTGTTTTACTAAGACTTACTTTGTTTATAAATTTACAAGTCTAATATGAAAATTTTTTGTAAATTAATTAAAAAATACAAATGAAGTCTTATATAATTAAAAAATTTACGCTTTAATAAATGAGTTTAATGCCACATATTTACAATTAAGAACTAAAAGTAAAAAAGGTTATGAATGTGAAATTAAATTAAAAATTACAGAGAATAGGTGATATTGACAATTTAAAAAAAAAGTACACTTACTATTGTTATAAGATACTATTTTGTGACATATTTATGAGCAATTTTAAGGAAAATTAAAACATAAAAAAATTCGAAAGCTTCACTGGTCTGGTGGACCACTAAAATTTATATTTTGCTGGTTCGTTGAATATTTTTGTGGTTATGGACCAATAGACCACTGTTAATTTTGAGCCCTGTAATATATAACAATTTGCTGAAATAAAAGAAATATGGGAACTGAGTTCCCATGCATTCCCATGAAAATTAAACCCTGATAAAAATATAATCAATAAATGAATGGTGTAGGAGTTAAGGCTGACTGATTACATAAGGGTCCCAAACGCCTAAGAGAATGCCCTTTGTCAGATGTCTTTTAAAGGGCCATAGTACATAATCATGTGAATTCCAGAAAAAAAAGCATGAAGAACTTTGATCAGCTAGACCAAATCAATACAATTTGGGTTGGACCCAGTACCTACTGGTTACCTATTTCAAAAGCAAAAACCATTTGGCCACTAATATCAATGAAATAGCAAAAGATATTCCAGGTATTCCTTTAATTATTTTAAGTTTAAACAACATTAAAAGAATTATGAAACATTTCAAATGAAAAACAATGGAAGAAAAATGTACCAAAAATGGCTAACACAGATAACATTAATACACATTAAAGAAATATTTGCCAAGTAGATAAATATACTACAGACGTTAAACATTTTTGAATAAAAAAAAATATTCTTAAAAATATTGTATCCACTTAAAAAAAAAAAGTAGTATGTTGCGGCCACCACATAACTTTTTTCTATATTTTCCTATACAAATTCACTCAGTTCAAATAATTTACAAAAACTATTATTTATTAAAATTATCTACCATAATGAATGCAGACGATTTTCATCTTAAACAAAACTAACACTAAATTATTAAAGAAAGGCAGTTTAACTAACATTTTAAAAAATGTGTTTTCATAATGGTTCATATATCAAGTTTCGTACATTTAAATGCCATGGAAGCATTCTCATTCTTGGGAAAAATTGCACTATAGCAGTACAACCTATTGGTAGTTATATATATAACAAGTTGAATCGTCATAATATCTCAATGGCTTTCTCACATATCAAGTGTTGTTTGGTTATACGCATTAGAACCTGAGATATAGTCTTCTCTTAAACTGAGGAAATTGCTGTATTGCAGCCCCATCTATTGAGCAATTAGTGCCAAAAGTTGATTCCCACTAACTTATGTCAAGGTGCATCCATATATAAATTTTTATGCAATTTTGCGCAGTAGTTCCTGAGATATAGCCCTCTCTTAAAATGCAAAAATCGCTGCATAGCAGTCCCACCTGTACAGCAGTTGACACCAAAATTTGATAGACAATGATGAGTCAAGAGTTTTCTTTGATAGTCAAGATTTGATAGGCAATGATGTACATATGTCAAGATGAATCTACATTTACATTTATATGCATTTTTATGCAGTAGTTCCTGAGATATAGCCTTTTCTTAAATAGTGGAAATCGCTGCATAGCAACACCACCTGTTCAGTGGTTGATACCAAAAGTTGATAGCCACTAATTTATATCAAGTTGCATCTATATATGAATTTATATGCCTTTTTGTGCAGTAGTTTCTGATATATAGCCTTCCTTGAAATTGTGGAAATTGCTGCATAGCAGCGCCACCTGTTGAGTGGTTGATACCAAATATTGATATGCACTAATTTAGGTCAAGGTGCATCATCATATAAAATTATTATATGCAATTCTGTGCAGTAATTCCTGAGATACAGTCACCACAAAATTTTTGTCCCCCACACACAGACAGACATTTCCTAAAAATGGTCAAATTGTGTTCCGGACCTCTCAATATGTGTAAATCCACCAAAAACCGGATGTCGAAAACTTTTACGAATCTAATACTTTCTTTTATTGCATACAGAAAAAAGTAAAAAGAGGAGTATGCAGATTATACTGTTAAAACTAAACTTGAAAATAATGTGACAATATACATAAAAAGATTGGATTTTAAGATGCCATATTTTTAGAATTTTATCCCCTTTTCAATCCCCATTCAATTGAATTTTATATATATTTTTGGTATATTAATATTATAAAGAGGGATTACAATCCTGTGGGATTCTGGAAATTTATTGAATGAAACCTGCGGGATTCACTGCACTTTTCTTTCCAATTCAGTTTTTTTTTTTTTTTTTTTTTTTTTTTTTTTTTTTAATAAACAAAACAAAATTAAGAATTCTTTTAAAGTTTAAACAATTTTACTCCTGAAACAAAATTTTAAACAATAAATTAAAAAACAATTGAGTTTTGTATGTCACAAGCAATTTTTGAATGCAATTTTACAATATATTAGAAATTGGACAGAAATTTCAAACTTACATTATTTTTTTCACTGTATTCTTTGACAGTAACTTCTCCACCTTTCAGTATCAGTCTTATTCCTAAAGGAATCCAAGATGTTTTAGAATCTTCACTTTTATCTGTACTGCAAAATATTATTATTTTGTTTTAATTACATGATCATAAATAAGGTGTATTCATGTACAAATAAAATATGGTAGATTAACATACTTTCTATGCTCATGATAATATCGACAATCAGTTCTTTTGCATAAAGCACCATAACGACAATTTTTTCTCCTAACAGGAACATCAGGTAAAGTTTTCATAACAGATCCAGACCCTGATGAAGTCATAAGCTAAAATGTAAATGAATGGAATCCAGAAAGTTAATATGAGTAAAATGGAAGAAAAGCTTTATATTAAACTAATATATATTATTTTTTATGATTATTTATAAATATGTAATTGTTTTGAAGAATGAAACTCCTTTTCTTTATCACAGAAATGAAAGTGCAAATTGGCCAAAAGGCTAAGCTTGCTTTAATACAAAATTAATATCTGTAAAATATAACTGTGAATGTGACATCAGGGTTGCCAACTTTTCAAAAACAGTTTGAGGAGTATTCAGAGAAATTTTGAGGAGCATTTTGGCTACTTTCAGGAGCAATTTAAAAAATACATTTTAAAAAGAAAAGAAATAAACTACTAACAAAAATAAATTAACAATAATCATATGAAATTAAGAAATATTTATTGATAATCAAATATATTTAGCAAAACAGTGAAAAGAGATTAGAATGGGAAATAATTAAGTCTGAATATAAGCTTAAAACCCAAAAGTAATTTGTTTTTTGCTTAATGGTATATTTTCTATACATAAATAAAGGCAATATATGAAAGTAGATTATTCAGTTACATTAAAAAGAAAAAAAAAAGAAAGAAAGAAAAGAAAGCACAAAGGGAAAAAAAAAAAAAATTAAATTTCCAACAATTTTCATGAATGTAAAAATAATTATTATACTATTACATAAAAATCTAAAAACGAAATCTCTGATATTCATATAAATGTGTAAATGATCTCATCTCTGAGTCAACTGCCTCTAATCTGCATAGCTTGGGACCATATGTTTTGTAAACTTTAGAATTTTGCAGATTATTGGTCACAATTTGTTTACTTATTTTTTTTTCCCCTCAGATACAAATGAAGATATAATAATAAACCATTAATGCTTCAAGTGAATGATAAATGCATAATTATTTCAAATAAATCTTAAAGAAAGCATTGTCAATCGGCCTTAAAGCTCCTTAGCTTTGAATCCATTATTTTTATCGATAAATAATTAAAAAAAAAAAAAAAAAAAAAAAAAAAAATTTAACGACCTATTAAGCATTAAGATAACTGAAACATTGATATAGTTTAAATGAAAATCAAAACACCGCATAATCATAGCATTCGGTTTCTTTCTTCCCCCCTTTCAGCTTGTGGTTTTAATTAAACACACTCTTAACTAATGTAAACAAACACTTGTTCCTGTTCTGAGCAAAGCTGTTTTTAGAGCTAAAAGCAGCTTTGGTTCTGAGTCAGCAAAATTTCGGTTACGCAATGCCTAGCACTAGAATGTTTTCTTTCTTTCTTTCTTTTTTTTTTTTTTTTTACTATTTATGAGTATTGTACGATGAAGTGTGTGGTTCTTCAGCTAAATTGTAAAAGTTAGTTTTGTTATTTTTATTATTTTCCAGATACGTTGAAACGCTTTCATAGATAAAAAAAATAAAATTCAAAGAATAATGTTTTATGCGGCAACTGTTGGAAATGCAAAATCAAAAGTTGATAAGGATTGGATCGTGATTTCTGCCTAGATGTGTGCAAGGAAAAAAAAAAAGAAAAAAAGAAAGAAAAAAGAAAAATTGTTTTTTTTTTTTTTTTCAGTGTCTGCCACTATTTAGTTATGTATTTAATAAAAAATATTTAGTTAGGTGGTCAAGACTGAATTTGCGGAGCATAAACATTACTTCACAGAATTGCGGAGTTTTTAAATTTTTTCGGAGAAACTCTGCAGAAATCGGAGCAGTTGGCAACTCTGTGGGTCAAATCGAGCTGGAGAAAATCAGGTTACCCAACCCAATGCAGGACTCTAGTCTTGTAATATTTTATAAGGGGCACTAAGTAACTTGCATTCCTCTGAGCGCACAATTGCAAGGCACACATTAGTTCATCAGGGAAAGGATTTACCTTATGAGTAATTGAAAATTTCACCTCTAATCTTCATCAAAGACTATAAATGGAGCAATTCCTTCACAAGTCAGTAGAAGTGTTTAGACCTCTGACCCTAACAATACAAGGGGCGAGGCGTGGTTCAGAAAACTATGGAAGCGCTGAAGCAAAGTGCTTCCAAAAGCAGAGGAAGAATCAATTCAGTCTTTCGACGAGGTGACGTTACTTGATTACTTTTCAAAAATCTTAAATAGGGAAAGCACTGCTTCCATCACTTCCATGGGCGCTTCGCCACTGAACAACACACTTATCCACAGTACATCTTCAGGATGTTTCTGGGATGTCTTTTCATCCTGAAGACATCTTGAAGACATCCTGGGGAGAAGATCTGTTGTAGGGAAAGTTGTGTGTTCATCACTGAGATTATGCAACAAGCTGTTGATTATTGTTTCAGAACAAATATTTGTGTTCTGCAGTGTGTACTAACACTATCTACATGACTTTTGCAGTACAAATAATAATTTTATTAAATGCTTTGAGGATATTCATCGAATAAAAATGCATTCATTGATTAGAACCTTCTTGTTTATTTATGATACATTTTCCAGGTACTAGAAAGTCAATGTTTTCATAACAATACTAATTATTCAAATTTATTTTCTATATAATATAAAAATTATTAAAAGTTTCCCTGTACCAAAAGTAAGAAAAATGTAATTTTTTTAAAGTTTTACAAAATTTTTATGCAAATGTTTTGCAAGTTTTATTAGACAAAACACTAAAATAATAACTTTTTCAAAAACAAAGGGGGGAAAAAATACCTGTAACTGATTTTTCCAGAATTCTATTTCATGCTTATTGTCTCCACAGTTGAGAACAAGAATATCAGGTAAAGATTTTAAAATTTTTGTTTGGATCTATTGAAGAAAATAATAATTTATCAAAATAAAATTTCAACATTGATATAAAATCAGTTTCATAATTTGAAATCTTCCAATAAGTATTTAAATGATTAAAGCAAAATTGATAACATATTCATAATAAAATGATATTTGAAACTACAATAAATGAATGCAATTTAATTTTATAGTAATTGGTCAATATGCCCAAAATATTAATACATACTACATTTATACAGACAGATAGATATTAATGTATATCCATCCTTAGGAATATTTTCCAAGCCTTCTTATTTATGATTTTTTTTTTTTTTTTTTTTTTTTAACGTCAACAGACAGCCAAAAAATAACTCCTTTAGGAATAAACAAATAAATATTTGAAAAGAAAATTTTTGTGATAGAAATTGAATTTTTCTTTCTTTTGTAAATCTTGTACACGAATGTGCTTGCACATGCATACTTGTACTGTACTGATGTTAAAGAAAAAAGAAAGTTTAATCAAATAAGTACAGATTGAAATTTTTCCTGCATTAATTGAGGAAGCATCTGAAAACATTTTAACTCACTCATATTAACAGACGTTGCACTAATCAACATATACCTGTATGGGTCTCTTTCAACCAACAGGTTGCTACTCAACTATACTGTTGTTTCCAGGAGACTGACAAGTTTGCCAACCAACAGGTTGTTACTCAATTATACCCTCCAACTGCCCTTGGGTCAAAGGTAGTTGGAGGCTGCTAATCTTTAACTGCCTCCTCCTGTTGTATACAGGAAGAGGAAGTTAAAGGTCACAATCTTTCCTTCTCTACTTTTTGTTATCATGGTTACGAAAGAGGTAACGCTTTTACCTCTTTTCTTTTTTTTTGCATGGTATTTCTACCTGCTTTAGTCAAGAGTTTAAACAGAGAATAAACAAGAAATATGTGCTTCCAATTCCTTACATCCAGTGTAGGGAAAAAGTTAGGCAATCAAGTCTCTAGTCTCTGGTAATAGCACATCTCTCTGACTTTGATCTGCCTATTCTAAGGAAACTAGCTATAGAAGAAAGTAATTTCCTAACTTTTCCAGGAATTTTCAGGTGTATTTTAAGAAAATTCCAGTCAATGGTGTAACATGTGTCATCCACAATATGAATTAAATAAGAATATGGATAAAGCAGAGTCCATTACTTGATATAAGCATATGTTTAAGGTTTTATACTTATTTGTTTTTATAAGCAGTGCTTTAATATTAAAATTTATACGGAGTATTTGTCTCTGTTAAAATGGATTATGTCATCAAATTTCACAAAACTATGGAAACTGGTCTCAGTATTCTTAATACTCTTTGAGAATTTTATTTATTTTTGTATATTTTTTAATCCAAATTACAGTTTTCTAACATCTCAAAATTAGGGGTCAAAGTATCAGAGCTATATTTTACAATAACTTATGAATTATGACATTATTAATTATAAATTCAAATAATATGATCTACTGAAATATATATTTTATCCAAGATCGCAGCCAGGAATTTTTTTTTGCAGGGGGCTCAAGCTATAGTACATAATGTTAAGTGTTAAAAATATAGTATAACTCAAAATTGTTTGAGAAGTTTGCAAATTTCAGGGAGGGAGTTTAAACTCCCAGACCCACTTTGGCTATCGCCTTGATTTTAACCAAACAGCAACATTGCATTTAATTTGTAAAAACACTTTTCTTTAATAAATAAAAAACTAAATCTCACCATACTAGTAAAACGACTACAATTATCACAGTATGCTGTTATATGATGCTGGACAGTTAAACTTCTTTGCAATATATCAATAAAAGAATATTGTTGATTCACATCTATAAAAAAAATACTTTTATTTGGTTAGGAATCAATAAAGAAGTTAAAGAAAGAAATATAATAGAAAGAATTTGAATAAATATTAGAAAAAAAATTATAATAAGCACCTTGGCAGCGGGCATCAGGATATATTAACTGGGTCAGAAGTGTTGTAGTCTCCTGACAGGTTTCACTTCGACATCTACAACTATTGCAGCTGAAAAGTTTTGCTCCAAATAACATTGATACAACAGATTTGCTTCTGAAAATTAACAAATCAAATGTATAGCTACACATTTATTTAAATAATGATTAATCATTAATAAATAAATTAATGGATACAGATATCCACAGTCAAACTCTGCTACAGTCAATGTTTGCAAGAAAACTCTGGATAAAGCAGTGAAATTTGTATCTTTAAGATTATTCTATACAGTGGGATTCAACAAATCTTTAAATAAAGTGAACCAAAACTAAATCTTTTGAATATTCATTATAGTAGAAGCAGAGTGTAGAAAATATAAAAACATTTTTAGCAGTGGTAGTACTATCACAAAGTAAAAATTCAGGACATACATTTTTGAAACTTTCTGGACATTTTCAGGACAGAATTACTAGTATACCTACATAAGTGAGGCACCTGGAATCTACTGTGCATGGACAAAAAGAGCTAGTTTATGTTACACTATTAAAAAACAATATATTTATTATCTTCGATAGTGCAGCAGTATCACAATAGTAAGGTAAGACTTTATCGAATAGAATAATTAAATTTTATCAATTGGTAAATGTTGGTAATTCACTGTGAGTGGAATTTTTTATAGGTAGTATTTGTTATTGTTCAAGTCTTTCAAATGAAGTATGTGAAGATAAAACTGGCTTTGAGCAAAATATGTCAGTCAAAAATTATCTTGAATAACTCAATGGTAGAGCATCAGCATATTAAGCTAAATTTCCCAGGTTCAATTCCTAGCCTGGACAATTTTTTGGCCTGAATAACATTATTCAACTTTCAGCTACAAATTTATTGAAACTGAAGAAATTAACAGATAGTGAATCAAAAGTGAAATTTTTAAACCAAGATATATCAAATTATAAAGAAGATTAAAAAAAAAAAAAAAAAAAAAAAAAAGTGTTTCAAATACTAAAGTATCAAATACAAAATTGATAAATGAATACATTATAATGATATTAACTGCATGTATTAAAATAAGAGAGAAAAGGAAAATTAACAGGTTAAAACTTATCACTAATATTTAATAGCAATTTCGGTAACTACACAAAAATTGAAGTTAAAAAATAATAATAACTTACTCTGAATCTTCTGGATCATTAGATAATTCTTGTGTTTCCTAAAAGAAATTCAACAATAAAATTAGACTAAAATCATACAATGATAAATTTCATTCAATATTAATTTATAAAGGGGGAGGAGGAAAAGAAAAGATAAGAAAAAAAAAAAGAGAAGTGATACATAGTATGAAAAAGTATTTTGATTTTGAATATAATATAAAATTAATAATTTCAAAAAAGGTACTAGTTAAAATCTATTTCCAGAACAATAAAAAAAATTATATTTTCAAGAACGAAGTTTTTTAAACTTCCGTACTTCTTATGAAATCATTTAAATATATTTTACCATCTTTAAAATATTCACTTCAAATATTATTTAATGTACAAATCATTTCTTGAGCTCATTCAATGTAGTATTTAGTAAATAAATGGTTAAAAAAAAGCTGTGTACACTTTTGTGTATATTAACAAAAAAATTATAAAATAATAAAAGACAATAAAAAAGGTAGCGGATGGGTGGGCAGATGTTTGATTACAGAGGTGGGGTGGTGTTGTAAGGCTGGATGGTTGGGTGGGTTTGTGAAATTAAAAAAAGAAGAAAAAGCAGAAGGCTTGTTGCATTTACTTTGTATTACTATGCAAACTTTATTTTTTCAGTAAAATTTCTGTTTCTTCCTTTTTCAGTTGTCAACTATTCTTAAAATTATAATTATACTATTAAACACAATGTAATCAATCAGTGAATTTCATTGTTGCTTTGTGGTTTCATTGTTATTCATCTGCTTTGAAATTTTGCTTTTTCAATCCATATGACTCCTATTCTGGCCGTGGCAGGCTGGGTGAGTGTTGCCAGCGTGAAACTAGTTTAACCCCACAGGCAAGTCACAAGTCTTGCCGCCTGCCTCCTTCCTTCCTTCCTATCTTATGTTTCTTAAATTATTTTTTCATAAATTTTGATAAAGTTTATGGTTTTAAGTTAAGATTTGTTGTGTTACTTTATTGATTCGTTTGTTTTGCAGGCTGTTAATTAATAAATCTGGTTTCTTTACATTAGTGTATTTCATCCACTGATAAATTTTTTTTTTAAAATCTTATTGGTCATTGGTGTTTCAGTGATCTTGTATCTGTTGCTTGGCTTCTACTATGCTTAATAGATCATCGTTATTATATATATATATAATTCAATCTTTTTTATAAATTCATCTATTTTGTTTCAAAAATTACCCCTTAAAACAAAACCTTTATTTTATAACTTCTTGAAACCCATGTATTAAACAGATAAATACTTACTGTATGCAACTGCTGAAGCATAAATCTTATCCAACTTTGTACAAGTGTTGGTAAGCTTCCTCTTTTCTTCGATTCATTCAATTCATTTACAATTAGACCATGAGCTGAAGCTTCTGGAATGGTACGAAATGCCCTCAAAAAATTAGCTGCCTGCATAATATAGAATAATAGGACAATGAAAATAAGTACATTTCAAAATAAACTTATGCTGTTACTTTATACTATAACATCATTCTTTTACAGTGTAAATTAGTATACCTAATTAAAATTTTCATAAACAATAAGTACAAAACTTTGAATAAACACCATAAAATATAAGAACTCACAACAATTGTTTTACATTGAAAGGAGACATAACTCTTTTATAGGTGAATGAAGTAGGCACAAGTGCTGCAAACAAAGCAGCAATGCACCTTGTTTGCAGCACTTATGCTACTTTGTTTGCCTGACGAAGTGCCGTTTCTTCATACGGCCTGAAACAATTATTGTGAGTTCTTACATTTTATGGTGTTTATTCAAAGTTTTGCACACATTATTTTTAAATGCCAGTTCTGTGGTACTTTTTTATAATACTGTAAATGCTTAAAGAAAATCAATAATTAAATGTGAATAACTTGCAGTGTTAAAGCCTTTCTGATTAAAATAAACTAAATCAGACTTGGAACTTCATGACATAAATTTCTGAAATTGTATGCTTTTGCTTCAACTCATAAGACTAATTCAAAATAAATAACATACTTTAATAAATAAAGTTTTAATCTGGCATATGGTGAAATGTTTAAAATTAATAATTAAAAAAATACAGCAAATTGTTTGCTTGTTTATTCATATTAAAAATTTCATTTGTCATTGTATGTTTATAGAGCCAAATAGAAACATTGATACAAGGTGGTGCTATTTAACATGTTAGGAAGAAAGAGAAACAGCCACATATACATCAAAGCAGCAGCTTTGAAGGGGATTGGGATCCTAGTGAAGCCGCTTAGCAGAACTTCAAAAGATATTTTTAATATTTATAGAACTAATGTATTGTACAAAAATTGGAATAGAATGCCAGGATTAATACTGCAATATGATTAAAAAATATAACTTAAAGGAAATTAATGCAATAGAATCCCGCTAATCCAAACTAACAGAGACCACTGCCTACTTGAATCACAAAAAATTCAGATTGCTCGAAATTCCAGCAAAAATAGAAAAGAAAAAGATATGTGCTAAGACAAGAGTAGTTATAAGAACTCGGTACTACTATCTTTTGAATTCTTTTATTTAAAAGCAATAGAAAGAGAATATGTCTCTTCTTTTCATTAGAATAATACATGTGCTCATGTATGAAGTGACTTTATCTTATGGTGAACTTAAGAGATCAATTCTGTGAAATTAGTTAGTCATGACGGTGGAGGATAAAGAACAGATTTTTTTCTTTCTTCCTCCATGTGTTTCAATACTTAATTTTCTGAGAAATTAATAATCCCATTTCCTGCACTCATTCTTGTATGAATGTGCTTTTCCCTTACACATTATTCACTTCTATCAGTTTGACACTAATTTCTCTATGATATAAATTTTATTTGGTAATTTAGATAATTATCGAGGCTAAAAACATAGTTTAAAAGCATTAAATATAATTTTATAATTATTTTTTTACCGATTAGAATTTTCCAGAAGGGGCAGCCAATATGTGCTAATGCCCATGATGTGATATGTTAATGTGAGGTGTTTTTATTAAACGTAAATATGATCCTTGAATTATTGCATTAGTTTCTTCAATGTGTACAAGATTATGCACGCTGAAAAAGTACTCTTTTGTTTTTAGTACAATATTTAAATCTCTTCGGGTAACCTTTTCAATAATAATTGTCAAAAATAAAATAATTTGGATTAAGCAAATTTTTGGATTAGTGGGTTCTACTGTATCTTTAATTATCTAAAACAAAGCACAGAAACAAAAAAATTTAATATTGTAAATTGCTGTATTTCATTAAGTGGAGGGGGAAAAAATAAAATAAAAAATCTGAAAAAAATGATCTAATAAAAAGGTCTTTACTTGACAAGGTAAACCTTGAGCATTATCAAGCATGTAAAACAGAAATCCCAATTCACAAGCTAAACAGAATTCTCTAGGACATAGATGGCTTAATAGAGTAGACCTGAGAGGTTCAATGAAATATAACACCTGAAAATATATTTATTGAAAACTATATTAATCAGAAACAATTTTAATACAAATGAAAATACAGTAAAAAAAAAAAAAAAAAAAAGGGGGGGGGGTATACATATATTACAACAATTTTTTTTATGTAGATAGTGATGTAGATAACAGCTTAGTGCTAGGCTTGGTTGGAATTCTTTCATTGAAGGGCGGGGGGTTCTTTCTATAGGTATATTCAAATCTTATTTTGTAATAAATAATTAATATAGAAATATTAACCACAAAAAGAACAAATAAAATTACAGTAATCATTAAATCTATATTCAGATAAATTCCTATCACAGAGTCAATCAAAAATGTATTTAAAATTTTACTAAAATACAAAAAATCCAGAAAAAGGCAAAACTATACTAACCTGAATCATATTATTACAATATGAATTAGGGAGGTTTGCTTCCAAGCCACAAAAACTTGTTCTATTGAATCTATTGAAGTCTATTTCATCCAAACCCATCTTTGTATATTTTATTTCATGTTTTAAATAGCGTTGAGGAACTAGATCTTCCTCTAAAAAAAATAAGAATAATTAAGAATCTCATTAATTCCAATATAAACACTTACAAGTCAGGGTACAAAAAATATTCAGATTTCAGAAATTTCTTCTGACACATTCTAAATTTTCTATAAAGTAATATAAGAATCTATTATGCTTTAAAAGCTATTTATTGTATATAATAAATGTTTAAGAGAATAACTATACACTATAATATAAGAATAATGCTGTTAATTTGTTTTACTCCAAATATATCTTATGAAGCTAAAAATGTAGGCATTAGTAAGAGTAACTCAACAAGTCATAGTTAGAAGTAGGAAATGGATAAAAAAAAAAAAAAATAGGCCTAAAAATATACACAACATCCAAAAGTAATTTGATTTTTGCAATACTCTCAATAAATTTGTCGATTTTAAAATTGGGGAAGAAATGAAGCACATACAAGACACCACATAAACAAAAAATAAATATAGAAAAATTTTAAGTCATTTTCACAGAAGTGAAAGAAAAAAAAATATATATATTTCTACACTCATTTTTTCTACCCCAGCAGGGGGGGGGGGAGGGGGAGAAGCTCTAAGATATTTTGACAGCTTTGATAAAATATAACTAGCTTAACAATTCATTTTTTGCTTAGGGATGATTCAAAAAATATTATTCAAGAATCAAAAATGTTATAAAAATTGAAGTGTAGATACATCCAATTATTTTGATATTATTGAGCTAAATGTTATTACCTTTCGGAACAGGTGAATCGAGAGACTGTTTGTTTTGGTTTAATGGATAAGGAACTTGATTACGACGTCTATTGGAAGGATTGGGTGCATAGCCAATAAAACCAACCATTTTCATTGAATTCAGTATTGCAGGATCAATGGGTGGAGTAGGCCTAATATATAAATAAAAAGACAAATTAGCACGAAACATAGAAACATATACAAGAACATTCTACAAAGATACATGTGTTTAAAAGAAAGATATCTATGTACTGAAAAAACTAAAACTAGAATACAGATAAACACAAGAAATAAAATACATAAATAACTAAAATAAATACCTTTTTTTTAAATGGAATGTAATAAATCAATATTTAGAAGCGTTGAAATTTGAAGTTCAAAGATTTATTTACTTGTTTTTCTATTTTGTAATCTAATTAGAGCAGTAAAACAAAATCATTTCATATTTTATAACACAATAAATGAAACTTAATTAACACTTTGCTTTATTTATTTATTTATTTTTTTTTTTTATTATTAACATAAAAGAAATTCAGATAAATTTCAAAATAAGACCTTAAAAAAGGATCTTCAGTTTCTTTTATTTTGATGTCTTTCTGTTCAAAATACTTAATTTTGAACACATCTACATATAAAAACAAAATGTTAGTATGTGTGTTACTTATAGACTCAAGAACCTATGGACCAATTTACACACATTTATTTGCAAAACAATCTATATATTTCTGGGAATTTTAAAGCTGTTGAAATGTTCAATGTGAAAAATAGAACTAAAGTTAGGAGCTTTTTAAAAAATTGATTCATGGTGCAATCTATATTTGAACAACACAATATTTTAGGCAAATTTTCCAAATTGTCAAACTTTTCATTTTTAGTCAAATTTTTCCTGGAATATCTTCTACCTCTGAGGGAGTTCCCACAGACTTGTAGGCAAGCCTAGAGTGTTGGCTTCGAGGGGGAGGGGGGATATGAAAAGATAAAAAAGAATTAATACTTTAAATTAATATTAAGTGATAATTTAAAATTAATATCTCAGAATAACTCCTAAATTTAAGAACATCTTAACAGGAATTCTATTCTAAGAGCCCATATAAAATTGGTTTTGCGGCAGAGCGCGTCATGGCACGGAAGTCGGATTTGTGAACAACTTTTAGAATAAAACTTATGCAATTGTCAGTTTTAGCGGCAAAACAATGCAGATTACTTAATCCCAGATATCCAGGCTCGGCTAAGCTGGTCAATGATAAAGCGTAGATAGGAACTAATTCAGCAAAAGGAACTAACTCAGTAAACTGTTCAATAACAATTCATAAGAGGTGTTTAGGTTCCCGCCAAAACAAGCAGTATTTAAGTGAGAGCAAGCAAAAACTGGAGGCTTTTTTCTGTGTGCTTAATAGACTTACGTTAAATCTTACTAACTAAACTTGCAACGCTGCAGGGTCTGCAGCTACGGCAAATTGCCAATCATCAGCACCGTCATACGACTCACGACTGTTTTCAGGACTATCTGCTCAGGTTGCCTCATGCCCGGCCAAGAGACTGCATCTTGAACTTAATAAAGGATTTTAGTTAATCTTATGGACTCCTCATCCTTCTTAAGATATGTACACTCCCCTTTTATTATTACATATATATATACATTTATTTATTTCAATACATTTTTATAGCAATGATGGCACTTTTAAGCATTAATTTTGGGAAATATGGGCTTTTTTTTAATTAAGAAGATGATTTGTGCAATTTAAATGTATTCAAATGTGATTTATAAAAATGTCTCTCATACAGCGCAATGTATTACCACTCTTTAGGGTGTTCCTGCACACAAACCATGATATTTATATTATTTTCAAAAGAGAACATGCTATAGTGAACATAAATAACATATATATTAGTTTTAAGAAATCCTGAAAATATTTACGGACGTTAGAGCGTGGGCAGACAGCAAACCAAAGTCCAACTATTTTTAACTTTGTTAGAAAGAGTTAAAAATTACTGGATTGACTTACGCAATTATCATATTATCATTTTTAAAAAATTATATTTTTTTCGCATGTGCATCTGATTGTACTATGAAAAACTAAATTTATGGTTAATGAATTTATATATCAGCACTATACCAGTTTAAACAGTATTTTGTGGAAAAATATATAGAGAGAAATTTGGTAAATAATTTGGCATCTTTAGCATAAAAAAATAAAGTAAAAATGCTATTTAAAAGGTACTTTTCAAGGTTTTTCTACAAAATTATCCATGTTGTTGGGGAGTGCTTAGAGCTATTGAAATCCTCTATCTAACCAAAAGAATGAAAGTTAAGGGTCTAAACATTTTTGTAATAAGAATTCTTTCAAGCCACCGTTTTGATTCTTACATCACCTGTGCTGTCTTTCATCGTACTAACCGTGTTCCTTTGAATGTTTGTCAAACAGTTCCTTTCCTACTTTATCATGATAAGACATCTTTTAAGCCAAAATTTTATTTTATTCCTTATCTATTTTCCATTCTGCTGAAACTATCGCTTTGAGATTATTTCCAAAATTTACTCTGGCTGTTTGTCATCATGAAGTTTTTCATTAGCCATTCTTTTATATTACCAGCATAACCACGATGGCAGTGAAAATACCAGCCAAGGCTTCTGGGCATTTTTTTTTTTAAACCTTGTTTGTGTGGATAAGGCACTGCTATAGACTTTGTGGACTTGAATTTTCTTTCTACTGGTCAGATGGAGGATTTCAAAAGTTTTAAACCTTCCCCAGACAATGTAGATCATTTTACAAATATATATATGTCATGTCTGTAGTGGAGCACCTGTCTCCACTACAGCCTGGTGCTCCTAAAGGAATTTCTGGGCTTAATTTTTAAGCAAGAAAATGCCAACTGAGTTGCAAATCACACTTGCATCAGCAGAATTTGATTTATAATTTCATTCATTTTCTGCATGATAAAGTCTTTTGCCATGAAACAAACTTTAAAGGGGCAATTACGAATTATTAGTCATCTATAATTTTGACTAGTGATTAGTTTGTTTTTAATCAGTGAATTTTTGTTTTCAATTATTTGAATTTGCCTATTTTTATTCTTTTCATTTCCCCCCTCTCAGGTGAAATCCCCAGGCTTACCTGCAAGGCCATGAAAGCTCACCTGGAGGTAGACGATGTTCCAGGTGCTGTGGAATTATTTATTTATTTTAATTAATTAATATTATTATTATTATTATTTATTTTTTTTTTTTTTACTAATTCAATCGAACCTTGTCTCTATTGTCTTGGGAATATATATACAGAGGAGTTACACAATTGACAATAACATTGCTTACTTCACACAGTATGCACACTTAATATTTAAATTTTTGGATTAAATCATGGAAATACAGTATGTATGCATTACAATTACTAAGCAAACATAACATTAATATTTTATATTATAAATTGCTAGTACAATAAACAAATTTTAAAATGCAATAAGAAAACAAACATATCTAAGAAATATTAATACAAAATATGCGTAGATACTATGAAACTTTGCCATAGTTTTTTATTGTCTCAGTGTTCAGTATTTTTTACCAAAAAATTTTCCAAAAATCAGTCAGTTTATTTTTGTAATATAAATGTTCACCATATAGATAGATAGATAAAAATGAAAAATAAATATTCACATTAAATTGATTTTAGTATGATTCTCAAATGAAAGAGGCTACTTAATTTAAATGCGTAAGTTAAATGTGTGTCTTAAAGTAGTAAAGAACCTTAACAACTTTACCTGTAGATAACTTGTGATAGTTCTGGAGGCCAATCAGATAACAATTTTCCTTCACAATGGGGTAAGGGAATTGAAGACAAAGGAGTGACTTCATCATTGACATCTATGGGAGGCAGTGGTTCAACCTTAAAGTACAAAATTGATTACAGATGTGTGAGCATGTGAAAGTAATAATTTTTAATAATAATAATAATAAATCCATTCAATTGAACTTTTAATAATACATGCATAATTTTTTGCTTCAATATTTTTAAATTAATCTCACTCAAACGTACCAAAAATCATGTCTTCTAAATGTTTAAAATGCAACAAAAAGACATGAAATAACTAATTTTTAACTGAAGAGGTTGAAATTATATATTGCACTAACCCCTCCTCCTCTTAATTTTATATTTCTGTACTAAAATACCTCTGATGGTGAATGAAAAAACATTTTCATATGATAGGTTGTCTGTTTAATGGCATTCTATGTAACAGCTTTATTTAAAAATGATATTTTATAGTCCTGACCTCTTTAATGAACCGTAATTTTTGGCAGATTATCAGATAAAAAAGATGAAAATGCATTAAGTGCTTATTATATGCTGATGCATATTTTCTGTAGACTATTTACCTGAGCCATAGTTGTAAATTTCCTTTTTTATTCTACTTAAACAAGAATAAAACATTTGTTTGATTTTTCACTCTACAGATAGTGCCATCAAGCACCATAATATTCTTTATCCCATGCAGAACTTATATTTTATTGGGTGTTCAAAAGTAGATACTTGTTTTTGTTTATTAACACTAGAATCACAGCAATGGTCATTTTGACTGGAAATCAAATATAGTTGTATGCAATATATTTATTTCACTATCTATAATTTTGTCATTTCTTGACTCTTTCAAAAAAGTAGTAGACTGTAGAAGATATGTTTGGGGAAAATGCACTGGTAAAATTCAGAAATTGATAGTGTGTGTATAATGTTAAACTCAATGGGGTAATAAATTTATATAAGTTTTAATAAATTTATGACACAGTGAATGTTTTTATGAGGTAAATTATTAAATTAATAGAAGTACAAAAATGTATAGAATTTTTTCTAAATTTTAGTTATAAATCATGTTGAATGGTCCTTTGTATAAACATTTATTTACCTATCACCTTATGCTTTCTTAGTTTGTTAACAGGAAATATCATTTGTTAATATCGTTTGCTTATTAACTGAGCAAATGGCATAATTACAATCATTAACTTTCCATAATATGAGCAAGAAGTTTGCTTTATACAGTACTTTGCGGGTATACAGAAAATGCCGTAATGCTAGTGTTAAAATGCATACTGTCTGCTTTTGTGCTTGATTACAATAATTCATCTGTAAAGCATCCTATCAACACACAGGACACATAGAATAGAGTTATTTGACAAAGATGAAAATCAAAGCTGAAAAAATATGTTTTTAAATAGGTGGGTTGGGGAGAAATTGTGACATATGCTATGCCACAAGGGCAGCTTCATCTCGAAAAATCTGTTTTTGAAACAGAACATAAAGAAATATTTTTTAAAAATTAGTTTTAAAAAATGTATGCAAACCTTTATTAAAAACAAAAATAATTAAAATGACGTTTGAAATAATTTAAAATTTTTAAAATAATAAGCATAAAACAGTAATATAGACCATTTATTTTAAGTAAATTGGAGTGTAAAGGTTGATATTTTTTTATATACCAACTATGTGAAAAATACCAGAGCCGGGAATTGAAGATGGACACCTCTGCTTAACGCACGGAAGCTCTACCACTGAGCTACCCTGGCTGACAACCAGCTAGTTTCACATAGTTAGTATATAAAAAATATCAAACTTTTCACTTTAATTTACTTATAATGAAAATTTACAGTTGATGAATTCATGAATAAAAAATTTCTAAATAGACCATTTATTGTAGAAATAATAATAATAATAAAAATTTATATTAAAACTGGCTTAATAACAAATAAGATCAGGAATTTGACAATGCTACATTCTATTAAATATAACAATCAATTTCATCTGTTTCATTCTTTTTTGTTTTTCAATTTGTCATTCACTGATTAACCTATGCACACTCATTAGTTGGTTATCACTGATAAAATCATATTTTTCAAGTTCTTCTAAAAACTGTTGACTGAGATTTTGGGTGGCCATGTTTATTTTGGCTTTCAGGAACAGGAACAATGTCTTTTATTAATAACGTTTGGATTTGCCATTGCAAAACAAAAATTTTATCATTCTTTTGCAGAATTTTTGCGATCATCCTGATTAATTTGTAAAAAATTCCCAATAGTCCATAAATCAATAAAATTAAATGAAAATTCGTAAACTTTATTAACGATCCATAAAAGTTAGCAAGCATGCTGCGAATAACAAGTTGAGTACTACTATGATTTACGGGTGGAGGTCAAAAAAAAAAAAAAAACAGAAAAAGTCATTAGTGCCAGTTTATGGGTGCTACTGGATTATAGGATTCTGGATGCTTCACGGTAATTTTAAATCTATAAAAATTTCAAATTCCACTTTTTTTTTTTTAATTTTTTTTTTTTTTTATGAGGGGATTGGGGGGGGGGGGGGAGAATTTAATGACTAAAATGATTTATTATTAGTACTTACTGAATCTGCAAACTCTGTGGGTCTACTAAACTGATTAAACTGGACTTCATCACTAGCTCCATATAAATGCAAATTTCCTGCAGAAAATAAAAACATAAATTCTGTATTAAAAAGATTAATCTAAATTTAGTTTAAATGTTTTCTCCCTCTGCCTTATATATACAGTAGAATCCCACTAGTTCAAACTAACTGGGATTGAGACCAGCTACCATTGGTAAAAATTTCGATTACCAGGGTTAATTCATATAAACCTAAATAAGGCAAAATATCATAAATTATTTTCAGTCCAGTATTACATTACATTATACAGCAATAAATACCCATACTAAGATATAATGTAAAATCAGCACAGTACTTTTAAGTAATATTGTACGTTATGCGCAAGAAATTATCAAGTGTGGTTGAAATCTATCAATATTCTTACTACAGTGGTAGACATAATTATAAGACACCTATCTAATTTGACAAATAATGAAAGAAAAGATTCAGAGCTTAAAAATGTTTTATCAAATACGTCAAAAACATAAATTTATTCTGTTATCACACGTAATTGTTTTACAGAAATGATATTTTTATAGAGTTTAATAAAAAATAACCATGGACAAAATTATAAGACACCCTAACATTTTAATTAAAACACCTGCTTTTTATTTCGAAAATAATGTGCAATATGCAAATTTTCTGCATGCTGTCATGACATCAGCAGTTAACCAAAGCTGACAATAACCGACTTCACATATTTACAAACATGCCACGAGGTACAGAATTAAAAGAAGGTGAAATTCGTGAAATTTGAAGATTAAATGGAACTGGTGCTTCAATTAATAATATTTCAAAAGTTATTAAATGCTCTAGATGTGCAATTAGAAATATTTTGAAAAGAGGAATTAATGGATCGATGATTAAAAGACCTGGACGCACTCCTTGCTTGTCCTCGAGAGACAGACGCCATGTGCTTTCACTTGCTACACAAAATAAGATGACAACTACAAGCATTAAAAATGCTTTGAAACTGAATTGTTCAAGGAGAACCATTCGCAGGGTGTTGCATAATGCTTCCTATGTGAAATATAAAAAATTGAAGAAAAAACCACCACTTCTAAGCCGGCACAAAATGGAGCGTCTAAACCTCGCTAAACAAACTATGGCCTGGACCTCCAAATGATACTCTGTGTTATTTTCTGATAAAAAAAAGTTTAACCTGGATGGTCCTGACGGGTTTTAATATTATTGGCATGACTTACGGAAGTCTCCTTATGTACTAATGAGCCGCCAAATGGGTGGAGGCTCAGTAATGGTTTGGGCTGATTTTTCGGCTCAAGGGAAAACAGATATTGTTTTTGTGCATTCAAGAATGAATTCCAAAAAGTATAAGAATCTTCTTAAAGATCAACTAGTCATATACGGTAACTTCTTTGTGGCGAAAACTACACTTTCCAGCACGATAACGCACCGATTCATGCATCACATGAAACAAAAAAGTGGCTTTCAGAGCAAAGTATCAATGTTCTCTTGTGACCTTCTCGCTCTCCAGACTTAAATCCCATCAAAAAGTTGTGGGGGATCTTAGCTTATGCGGTTTACCGAAATGGGAGGTAGTTTATATGCGTCGAAGACCTAAAGAATGCTATAAAATGTGCTTGGGAAGAACTGTCTTGCGATATTTTGTTAGAATTGATAGATTCGATGTCAAATCGCATCTTTCATGTTATAAAAAATAATGGCGGCTCCACCAAATATTGAATAACCACATTAGAGGATTTTCTTTTAGACCATTAGTGTCTGCTAATTATGTTGACCACTGTATTTGGAAAAACGGTTCTTATAATTTTGTCCATTATGTTTTTAATTTTTTTTCATTGAATTGTATGAAAATATCATTATTATTAAATAATTATATATGATAACAGAATAAATTTATGTTTTTGACGTATTTGATAAAACATTTTTAAGCTCTGAATCTTTTCTTTCACTATTTGTCAAATTAGATAGGTGTCTTATAATTATGTCCACCACTGTACTCCATTTACCAACTTCTTTTATACCTCATTTCTCATTTGTAATAAACTTCATTATGCCTTATTCGACTGAGCTGAAAATTTATACACATGTTACAGATCACCATTGCATGAACTGCATAGCTTTTGGTGAATTTAGCACTTATAGTTTTTTTACAGGGACACAACGAAAAATTCTTTATCATTATGCACTATGGGCTCAAATTATTTAAAGTGTGATAGCGTGTAAACGCTTCATCTGATTGAGCTGAAAATTTATATACATGTTATACATAATTGTTGCTCAAACTGTGTAGATTTTGTGAGGTTATATATAAATTTTTACAGGGACATTATGGAAATTTCTTTATTATGATCTATAGGTTCAAATTATTTAAATGGCGTTAGTGTTAAATTAAACAACATACTTATTAGAGAAAAATATTCAAACATTTAATTATAAATTTCTCTTTTGTTTATTTAACGACTTCTCTCACTTTAATTTATTTATGTAACAGTTAATTACTTAATGCTCGGAAAGTTGAGTAGAGTCACTCCAGATTTTTTTTCTTTAATGGGAGCCTTGAACTTAGGTTTTCGTTAACTCAATGCAAATGTACTAGAATATCCATGCATAGCTTTATTTTTATAGTATTATGATAAAAATAAGTAATTAAAAATTAGTATGCTTAATTAGTATACTTAATTAAAAATTAGTATGAAAAAATAATGAGATGCCATTAATACTTGACTTTCATGTTCTAATTTCTAATCCTGCTTTCATGCTTGAAAGTTGAAACTACCTATTGCTTGAAAATAGTTGTAAAAGAATAAAAAAATATTAACTTAAAAAAAAAAAAGTCCCTAAAAAAATAACAAAGCTAAAAATGCCTTCCAGTACTGAATACAGTAGACTCTCGATTATCGGCGGTCGGATTATCCGCTTTGCGGATTATCCGCGGTCCTCAAGGACTTGAATTTAAAAGGGAACTTAAAAATACAGAACAAACTTATCACAAAAAAAGATCAAAGAGAGTAATGACCTTCAAGGTTTTTGGAGATATTACACGAAACTTGCCAGCATTTATGGCATACACACTGCTTAGGAGGCAGTTAAGCAGTCTACATTGGTAAAGTCTTGGAGAAAAATTTTACCAAATGTGGAAAATACTTTGGTAGAGTTTAGAGAGGAGGAAGAAATTTCTGCTCATGATTTGGAAAATTTAGCTAAATCTGTTATTGGAGGAAAAAAAGTCAATGAAGGAAACATTGAAGAGTAGATTAATTGTGACGCCATTGTTCCAGGCATTGAACACCTTACAGATGAACAAATTGTGGGCCTAGCATTAGACCCAGTTTCAGAAGACAGTGAAGAAAAAGAGGAAGAAGGAGATAAAACTCAGCACAGGATGAGCTATGACACAGCCCTAGCACTTGCAGATGGACTTATAAAATATCTCGAGGAACAAGACGATGTATCACTTTGTGACAAAATACTGATAAAGAAACTGCAATCGCAAATTAAGAAAAAGTGTTTTAGTACAAAAAACCAAAAATGTTTGACCGATTTTTTTGTTAAAAAATAGAGCAAAATGTAAGTAGAAATTTTTATTAGTATGTTAAATTGTTTATGTAGGCCATGCTTAACTGTTAATTAAATAGTATTGCTCAAAAGACTTTATGTGTTGATTTATATCCCTTTTTTGACCATTTGTCGGATTATCCGCTGATTCGATTATCCGCGGTTGTCTATTCCCCGTTCACCGCGGATAATCGAGAGTTTACTGTACTAGTAAATCTTCAACAAGTTAATTGAAACTCCTTTAACATGAATTGCATAATCTTTCTGCTGATTTTATATGAACACAACACTTGACTTTTTAAACGTTGAAATTAATTTAATTATTTCAACAAATAAATACTATTAATCTTCTAGATATTATTCTTTGTAAAGAAAATAATTCATCCTTAAATTTTTTTTATGTTAATGATTTAATATGACTCTTACCTGCAGCATCTCCAAATGCAAACGCTTGACATGATGCTGACAAATCAAATGTCAAAATGTCAGCTCCACCAGTTTCTACTTGATGAATAAACAAAGCATACTGATCAGAGTTATCAGTATCAATCATCTGAAACTGTCCTGTCTGTAATAATTTAAGAATCAGGCAAAACAAAAACAAACAAACAAACAAAAAAAAAAATCAGCAATTTACCAAATGCTAAATTAACCACAGAACTGCAATTGTTAAAAACAATAAGGACTATATTTCACTCTTATAATTACAATTTGACACAATTTAAAATTCATTTTTGATCACTGAATAATGAAATTTTTAAAAGTTGAAGCCATGGAATAAAATTTATATTAATGTCCAATAGTTAACAAAATTTTAAATCTCTCAGGTTGACTAAAGTTAATAGTTTGGTTAAATCCCCCCCCCCCTTTTTTTTTTCTTTAGCAGTAATAGAAATTAAGAGCATAAAAAATCATTGATCTGCATGAAAAATAAAGAAGGAAGGATTAAGTAATAAGATGTTTAATGTCCATAATGCTTAAACATTTATAATATTCATCTTTTAACTTAGCCTTTTGTATGTAGTTAATTTTTCCCATTGTTGATTGGTTTTGTAAAATGAAAATTTAGAATTTTTCATGTTATATTTTGCTTTCAATAAAAATTATACTCCTTAAGATATTAATTCAAACTTATGAGTTACAAATTTTGAATATTTTTATTGGTGGTTGAGTGGATTTAATGTTGCATTAGAGTTAAGAGAGAGCAATCGATAATGGTCTGAGATTCCCATCTAGATGTGGTCCAAAGATATGCTAATACAATTTTATCCTCTGCTAAGGAAATGGCTCTCATACTTTGGTAACTTCTGGAAATATCATTTTTACAAAACATTGCAGGATATTTCAGCCATAAGAAATGTCACATGCACCAGCCATCATTAATACACATGATGCTCTTTGGTTGGCTTGATTATTGGAAAGTGCAATCCTTCGACTACAAGTACTTACCAACTGGGCTACTAAAACCAAGGAAATCTTCAAAGTGTTGAACACCAAAGAGCAAAAAAACTGAAAAGCAGACAGCTGTTTCAGTAGCATTTAGTGAACCATCTTCAGTGCACAAAGAAATGAGAGAGAAGTGCGCATATATATAGGAAAGGAATTGAATTGTGATCAACCAATAGAATTACATGGAATGTGGGGGGATTGGCCAATAGGAAACTGAGAAACTGTAAATGTGAAAAATGTAGAAGAAATTAAGAAAATGTGGACTGAATGTAAAATTTCCAACAATCAGACAAATGGATACAGCAAAATCACAATTAACAACATTTTGGGGGTACAGCAAAATCATAATTAACAAAATATTGTTCATTGTGATTTCGCTATATCTTATTTCTCTGATTGTTGGAAATTTTACATTCAGTCCACATTTTCTTAATTTCTTCACATTTACAGTTCCTCAATTTTCTATTGACCAATATCCCCACATTCCACGTAATTCTATTGGTTGATCAGAATTTGATTCCTTTCCTATATAAATGAGCACTTCTCTCTCATTTCTTTATGCACTGAGACGGTAAGCTAAATGCTACCAAAACAGCTGTCTTCTTTTCAGTTTTTTCTCTCTTTGGCGTTCAAGATGTTGAAGATTTCTTTGATTTTAATAATCCAACACCAAGTATCCTTTTAATATTCAGCTATGCTACTGCAATCCCTATTTTTATTGCTAAAATACTTTTCAGATAATAAGAAAAAGAAAGAAATATTGAAAGAATACTTTCAGTTTTAAGCTTTATAAAAATGAAAAATACACTTTCTTCAAAAAATATTTATTACGAAATTTGTTTTATATCATGCTCCTTTATTAATGATGTTGTCATCAAATGTGAAACTACCTAACATGCGAAAAACCTGAATATTGCCACTTGGCTGTAAAATAAATGTTGAGGAGAGATTAACGATAGAGTTATTATTAAAAACTTTATTTATTTATAAATTATATTTGGAGAGTTCTCAATACTAGTCTAATTAATCATTCAAAATGAAAAATTTTCATAAAAAACAAAATAATTAACATGAAATTAGGGACAGCAAAATTTTCAAAAACCCTGACTTCAGGGTATCCCTTGAAGAGTTTCACCTTTTTGCCATTTAAAAGATTTTTAATCAATGCATTTATCTACAGTTTCACTTAGTATTATCACTTCAAATTTAAATGCATCACAGACTAGTTAAGAAGAGTATTTTTTAACAGAGATAACAGAGTAAATAACTAATCATAGTTTAAATTAAACATTAAAAAAAAAAAAAAAATCTAATATACATTGTGTAGCTGAGTAATTTTAAGCAGAATTAATGCTTTTTCTAAAAATAATTACTTAGGCTTAGAATAAAATACAGTGTGTAACGAAATTATAAGACTACTGTGGATTTTGTGATTTTTATTATTAAATAGTATAATTTTTTTTTAAATTAAATTAAGTTTATGTGAATAAATGAAATATAAAATATATGCATATTATTTTTAAGAGATATTTAAATATACTAATTATTTTAGCAATAATTTCAAAATTTTCCATTCAAATATCTATAACAAAATTATGAGACCACTAGTTAAAACAAATTTTTTTTATAAAACTAAAATGATGTTGATTCATCATTTTTCTGAATAACTTCAAATACTCAAGTTTTCATTGAATTAATCAGGTTTTTGAGCAAAGATTTGGGAATTTTATCCCATTCATGATTCATCCATGATAGCTACTTCCAATTCCTATACAGAATCATGTTCACGGTTATTTGCTTACACTTGATGATCCAAATGACCCAACAAGTTTTCTATGGGATTCAGGTCTGGACTACATCTTGGCTAGCTTAAGACCTCAATTCTTTATTTTTAAAACCACTTTTTAGTTGATTTAGACACATGGCATGTCGTGTTGTCTTGAAGAAATTTCCAGTTTGACCCTCCTAAAAATGGACCAAAAGGTATAAGGTGTTGGTAAAGCAGTTGTTGATAACAGCTAGAGTCCATTTTTCTAGTAACTTGCTGCAGATCACATTTTTCATCATATGCAAAAGCTCCCCACACTATCACAGAGCCACCACCCACTTGCCTACTGAAGAAATCCCGAGGTTCCATTTGTAAATTATATCAGTAGTAAATATTACCATACAGACCATCCAAATTGAATTTTTTTCATTGGAAAAAATATTTTTCCAAATAGCATCCCAGGTCATGCTTTGTCCACTTCAGCCTTTCTTCTTTATGATGCTTTAAAAGTCTTGGTTTTCTTTTTAATTTCTGAAGAGTAACATCTGAATTTGATCTTAAAGTGCACCAGACTGTTATATGTAAAATAGTTTTACTCGTCTGCTGTGTTATTTTATGAGTAGACAAGTTCTGTTTTGTTGGAAGCTTGAAAATTTGTCTAGTATTGCGAGCTGATAATTTACTCTTCCTCCCAGATCTTTTATATTTTCCATAAAAATTTCTTTTATTTAAAACATTATGAACAGCAGTTTTAGAACAGTTAAGGATATTACTTATTTCACATTCCGATTTTCTAGAGCCCTTATAAAACCAAATTTTTCGAATTTCTAGCTCAGATAATTCTCTTCCACGCAGCATTGCAATTTCCTCATTAAAAAAAAATTAAATTCTATTTTTCTTTATAATGATACCGTTTGCACTTTTTATGTGAGGTAAAGTTACAGTTTACCTACGATTTTCAAAGAAAATATAAAATTATTTTGAATAAAAAATAAGTGGTCTTATATTTATGTTACACCGAGATTTCAAAAAATCATTTGCTGTGTGAAGCTAACTCAATTTTTTTTTTTCCTTTAATGATTTATTTGAGAAAATATAACTAATTTCAATTGCTTCAACTGGAATTACTTCTTTCATCCTAAAATAACTCTTTTCCCCATTAGCATGGAGGAACAAAATTGTAATGTCATGTCTCCGGAGCATCTATTCATTTTGCAATTTCAGCATGGCAGAAAGTAATCTCTTCAGTAGGTAATAAAGAAAATTGTTTCATGAACTGCAGTTACGTGCGAAAAAATGATGAAGAATACCAACAGAAGTGCAAGAAAATGATGATAATGTAGATGAAGAGGAGTGGTTGCGTGTAGCAGAAGATGTGTCTGGTACAAAATTTAGTGATAATATGTATGTGCATTAATCAAGACACTGCAACAAGTGGTATCCTAAAGCATAAGTGTAATTTCTAAAAATGAAAATTGCAGTGAAACAGAGGATAATTTTCACGCTGATAAGGCTGAGCCTATGCCAGTGTCAAGTATGTTTGACGTAATTATGGAGTTTAAAAACGTATGAACTTTTATATAAGCACATGAAATTACAGAAAAGGACCAGAAAAATGTTGTAAATCCTTAATTCCAGTTTAAATTATAAAATTAACGAAAAACCCAACATAAAATTACTGATTTTTTAAAATAAATTTTACTTAATGCTCAACAGCATTGATTTATTTCTTTAACAGTTAAGAAAGTAATAAATTAGTTTTTATTAGTTGTATACTGTATATATTGTGTGTATTAATTCATAAACATTGTTTTCTTCGTGTTTTGACTTTTTCCCGCTTTCATTGTTTTCTTTTTTCCCACGCGTATGTGAAAAATGATGGATTGAGGTTCTACTGTATCAAGTTTGAAAGAATATATGCTAAAATATATTTAAATGTATATAAACAATGCACAAAGCCCATAAACGAACATGAACCACAAATTTTTTATTATAGAAAATAATGTAAAGATTAACAGAATATTTATATATCAGGATAATGAAAATGAAAGAAAATAGATATTTTCTTGAAAGATATATTTGTCAGTAGGAAAAACCTTACTTAATGCATTGATTCTCCTTAAAGCCTCATAATAATCGAAAAGCTCACAATGATATAAATATATAATTTCAGTTAATATTTTAAATGCAATTACCTGAGATACAACACAAAGACGTGATGAGTAGGCCGGAATAAATCGAAGCAATAATGGAGGAAACATCATGGGTATTGGACTAACACTTTTCATAGCTCTTAAATCATACACTTTCAAAAATCGTTCCACAGATAAATCACCATGCCTAGATTGAAAATTTCAAATTTGAAAAATGAAACATAACACTTAAACTAATATAATTAGAATTGTAAATTTTGTTGAAAATTGTAGCTGAAATGTATTGATTTTTAATTTGGCTATAATTGCAAATGATAGAAAAAAAGAATAAAGTTTTGCAAGTGTAAATTTTATTTGGATACGCATTGATTTATTTAAATTTATAAAGAGTATTATATAAACAATCTGAATGAAAAGTTCTATGTAAGTTAATAATAGATAAATAAACTGTTTATAGAATATTAACAGAAGTTCTAAGTAATTATTATTATCAATTAATTAAAGTAAAGACCTTACTTGTTTGCTTCATTGTTTGCATAAGCTGCTTTTTGATGGAGGGCCCTCTGCTCCATCAGTAGTTGTTTGAGTGGAAAGTGGCTGAACTTCCAAAATTTCGTCTTCACCTGTAATCAGGCGGCACCACTGCATGTCGATTCTGGTTTTTGTAACTACTGATGAAGTGGAGGGCCCTTTAGCGAAAAGCAGCTTATGCAAACAATGAAGCAAACAAGTAAAGTCTTTACCTTAATTAATTGAGATTATTGCTTTGTTTTTAACTAGTTTAAATTTATTATTATTATTTTTTAAACACTTATATTATTAATAATTTTTTTCTAGTCAAAAATCATTTGAAATAAAACAACTCCAGTTTTAGAAAATGCCAAATCAACTATATAAAAAGCAACTTTTAAATAACGAATGAAAATACAGTCAAACCTCATTAATGTGAACACACTTAGCATGATTTGCTTTTAACATGAACTGTTTGCACAATCCCTGTCAAAATAAAAATTAGTTTCTTAGTTGCCGATAGCATGAACAAATTTCTTATTCCCCTTGAGATTCACGTTAACAAGATTTGACTGTATTAATTAAAAATAATAAATAATTAATATTTGTATTTCTTAAATTTTAATTTTGTTTCAGTTATTGTCCTGAAAATTTAAGAAAATTTAAACCTTGAAGAAAATCCACAAGTTATTAGTAAATTGCCATGGACATCAAAATCAGACAACATTCCAGTGTGACAGTCAATGGTATGCTCAACTTGTAAGGTACTGGGATCATGAAATGCTACCTAAAGATCAAATAATCAAAAACAAAGTTTTTATTATAAAAAAATCCACAACAGACTATAATTAAAATCTATAATATATGTGAATTTATTTAGAAAATATTTTTTAAAAATGGAGGATACTTGCTTCTTCTTTTCTTTTTTGTAAAGAAATATTCATATATTTAGAATAAACTATATAACAATTTTGATTTTATTATTTAGGGTTTAGATTAGCATTTTTAGATTTAATACTGTTACAAAAATGTTGCCTTTCTTGTGTAAAGAGAGAGAAGATAATAGAGAAACAAGCAGGTTCTAGTCAATGAATGCATGCTATTTAACGGCCTTCTTTACTTACCGTCGCCAGAAGCCCGATCCAATGTTATTCTATTGGGAAATTTTCTTTACAAATAACTTATTAACTAATACATATTTTTAAATTCTGTTTTTACATTCAGAAAATCCCCAACTGTTAAATTGATGGACCTTTTTCAAAAATGTATTTTTTTAATTTTTAATATTTTATTTTGAAATTGCAAAATGAAAAAATTTCATATATTGAAAATTCGTATTTTGCAGCTTCAAAATAAAATATAAAAAATTAAAAAAATACTTTTTTTAAAAAAAGGGTCTGTCAGTTTAACAGCTGGGAATTTTCAGAATGTGAAAACAGAATTTAAAAATATGTATTAGTTAATAAGTTATTTGTAAAGAAAAATTTCCCATAGAATAACATTAGCTTCGGCATCCGACGGCGGTGAGTGAAGCGGGCCCTTAAGGCACATTCTTAAAACAGTGCAACAAAATTGTCAATTCTTCAATGAATACTTTAAAAATAATAATAATAATAATAGAGCATAATGAAGCAGAAGAATGAAATTTGATAACTTTTCCTGTTTATGATCATTTTTGGAAATGTAACACAAAACTATTAAAAAATTATAAAATAACTGCTACATAACATTTTCTAGAGAAATTAGGGAAATATGAGTTTATTAATATACAACTGTTGACAGATTTTCATTTTCTAGTCAACTGCAAGCAAAGATATTTTGTATCACGTGAGTTTTACTATTATTATTATTTATTTATTTAAAAATTACTGTTGGCGCATGCGCACCACTTATGCATCTCTGCTTCGAAAAAATGTTTGGCAGAAGCCAGAAGGCCATGAGAGGCCAAGTACAACAGACATGGGTAAAGAACTTTGAAATTTGATGAAGCCCACAATTAATATTTTTATGTACATCCTACTTTGAATATGATATTGCTTCATTGTATACATTAAATGCACGTGAAATTAAAGTTACAAAGCAACGAAGCTGGTCCGTCTGAATCAATTCACATTGTGATTTTACACTTACCATTTTTTTATTATTGCTGCTTTAAAATTACTAATTTAAACTTTATCAATTTGTTTCAATATAGTTTTAGTCAGTTTTTTCTTCTATTTTTCATATCATATATAAATCTTTAATTACATTTAAAAAAAATAATTTGTTGGACGTTGTAATTGATAAACAATTTTGACACTTTTTTAGTCCACTTGTAATCTATAAAAAACAAACCCTTTTAGTCTAATTTTATGCAGTTTGGTTTCTTATCAGCTAGAATTTTTTAAAGACTTACCTTTTAAAGTTAGAACAATGTAAAATTTTATAATAAAGAGGGTCTTTTATCTTTGAAATAAATAATTAAATAAAAAAAAACTTTTAAAAATATATATTTTTTTAAATAAGCATATATTTATGCAAATAATCAAACAATTTTATTATTATCAAGCAGCGGACAACTTATATCATTTGGATTTTTTTTTTTAATAAAATGATTTTATAATTAGTTTTGCAGCAGCAGAATTTTCTGTATTCTCAGAAGAAAAAGAAATCAATCACTGACTGATCCAGAAATAAATTATCAAGTCTGGTATCATAAGGAGTATAAATAATTCATAAAATACATACAATATGCATCTACAAAGAAAACAGAGAAAGAGAAAACTACAAGTGCAATAATCTAGAGACATAGTTCAAATTCTAGGAGTATAGTATATCGTTATTTAATTTTTAAACTGCTGGGGGTGGAGGGTAGCAAGAAACACTCCCCCTTAGCTACATCTTTGTTGCCATATATGGTCATTATAATCTTAACATAAATTTTATTTGAAACCATAATCCATTCAAACATCATTTAATACAATATTTACGGCATTAAATTTTATTTAAAAAAAATTTCCAACAGAGACAACACCCATAGGTCTATATGTACTTAATACAGTTATAACTAAACTTAGAGCATTTTATAAAAATTAATATTGTTGTTAAACATCCATACATATGAAGTACAACCAACAGAACAGGATAATTTTAGCAAACTAGAATGTTGTAGTCATCACAAAACTTTCTTCTATATTTTCCTATATGAATTTACACAGTGCAAATTATTTATTAAAACTATTATTTATCAGATTTATTTCCCCATGATGAATGCAGATTATTTTCATCTCATAGAAATATACATTATTAAAAGAAAGTCAATTACGTGCCAACATCCAAGTTTCTTTTTTCTTTTTTTTATAAAAAAAAAGGGGGGGGCATTAATGAAATTAACTGGATAAAATTGCTCACAATAAGTTGACATAATACAAATTAAAATTGACCAAAAATGAAGACAAATTTTAAAAAGTAACCATTTCTTATAGAAGACGAAAAAAAAAAAAAAAAAACTTTAGAGCTATAATGACGTTAATTTTACCCTGCAAGTTTAATTTTTCCCAAAGTTTTATATCAATTTTAATATTTACGTGTAAATTTCTTTTCATTTAAAAAAAAAAATTTAAATCAACTAGTAAACATTTTTGGCAAAAATTAAAATAAATTATGTTTTTTTTTTTGTCTAAAAAAAGGCTTTTTCAACTTTTTCGATACTGTCCATTTTGATACTGATTATTATTAATTTTCTTTTCTTTTTCTTTCAAAAAAAAAAAAAAAGATTTTGATGAAATTCTGGCAAAAGTAGAATTTAGATTAGTACAGAGGACTATTAGTTTTTTTTTTTTTTTTTTTTTCAAATTATAACATTGCTTTCAAATTATTCAATTATATTTTCGATTTCGATAAATATCCAACCATCATAAAACTGGCGACAATGTTTTATATGTAGATTGAGACTAATAGTCCTCCGTCCTGAAAAAAAAACAAAAAAAACATTTGTTTTAAATTAGTTTTAGATCTACGGTTTAATCTCTAATTGTAAAGATGCTGATGAGTTCTTTTGAAAGATACTCATATTAAAAATTTACATAAAAGTGAAACAATGCCTCCTACATAAATAACATTATTTCTCTAATTGACTGTTATTATTTATATTCTCAATTTCACTATAATTCCCATCATATGCATTTATATGACATTTTGTCTTATATTGCCAAAAAAATAGGATGACAGTGACACCTGTTGAGTAATTTATTCCCAAATGTAACCAGCTGCAATTAATATCAAGGTGCAACTAAAATATTAAGTTTCGTAAAATTTCATCTATTGTTTTGTAAGATAATGTTGACAATTTTTTTTATACACACACAGAGATACAGACATTTTCTAAAAATGATCATATTGTGTTCAGGACATCTCAAAACATAAAGAATTTATTATTATTATTATTAATTTTAATTTATTAACTTCTAGAAGAAAATTTTAATGACTTTGCAGGAGCTTACCTTTCCATTAATATCACCAGAGCAAATAAAACGTGGATGTTTTCTTAAAATAGCACAATTGTCCCCACTAACTTGGAAAACATTAATTTCTTCTAAAGTATTTAAATCAAGCTCTATTAAGTTATTGTGATGTCCACCCATGAACAAAGTTTCTTGGGGACTCATAACCATACACTGCATATTTTGTAAAGTTTCAGAGCTAAAAAATAAAAATGTTTTAACAATTTTAATGGTATCAGAAAACTTTCTATTTATCATATATAAATTGTCTATAGTTAAAATGTGGTAACATAACTTTTTCTGAAATACATAATTTTATTATATAGAAAATAAATGTTTTTTATGTTGGTGTATACGCTTTATACCATTCAGTGATTGTCAATCTTCATTTAATAAAGGGAAAAAATTGAATTAAATATTTTATACTAAAGATTAATGCTAAATTTCTAACTTGAACCTTTTTTTACCAATGGAATTTCTCAAAGACTAAATGACATGGATTTAAATTTAAATCCTTTATACCAATCGATAGAGAATTTTTTTCTGAGTCTGACTATGTACTTAACTCAAAATCGACATTTTTGGACTTAAATCCTTTATACTTATCAGTACAGATATATATATATACACATATATATTACTTTGATTTTAAATTAAAAAAATTTCAATATTTTGTTAGTCAAAATTTTGCATTTATTGGCTTGTTTATCATTATTTTATTTGAAATCTTTAGAGAATTTTTTTTTTTATTCATATGAAAATATGGAAATTCAGATCAACCATGAAGCTTTTCCCTAGATAAAGACCTACAACTTAGCGTACTTTAAATATCAGATGAAATTTTTGCTTTTTTAATTAATTTTATTTTTATGAATAACAATGCATAAAAGATAATGATGTGCTGTGTAATGGCATCATCAGTTTGATATCTATTAAATAATAACTAAAGTAAAGTGTACCAAATTCACATGATTAAAATCTATAAATAATCTTACATGACAATTACACCCCCCCCCCCCCTTCCATTTAGGAAAGGCATTAATAATTTTAACAAGAGTGAAAACTGGTTAGACCAGGAATTTAACAATAGTCCTAGGTCATTGATCTAGTCCAATATTGCCAGGATGAATACAATTAGAACTTTTCTAAATTCTTCGACTATTTTTCACCATTTTCCTTAACTTATGCTGTTTATTTCCCACAAAACTTTCACAACATTAGTAAACAATTTACCAGTTTGCAACAAGCTTTCAAATGGCTTATTTCCACAAAATTTGTCAAAATTACTTGCTTTTACATGAAATTTCCCGATTTTTACAGACTCACTTAAATTCCCTGACTTTTCTGACCAGTGACCACCCTAGATTCAAACTTTTTGATCTAAGGATGTATTTAAAATCTTGCAAATAATTGTATTAGCACTATAAAAAAAATTCTGAGGAATATGTTAAAATAGTTAAACATTTGAAAGGCAAAGTCTCTTGGCTCACAATAAGTTTATACACACAAAAAAAAAAATAATAAAAAAAATATATATCTAAAAAAATAACTCATACTTAATTGTGGCATGTGTAGAATATCCCAATTCACATAAATACAATGTTTAATCATTTATTTTATTTTCAAGCAGAGTTATATAAAGTTGATGCATACAAGCATTGCACGCAGAAGAATTTTTACATTTTCTTGCAGAAACATTTTAGTTTCTTTTAAAGAGTGGGAGAAATAAATATTGGAGAATGCAAATATCCACATAACTTATAACGCATTCATAACATTGAGAATCATACAGCATCAAAAGACTATGGAAAAACTTATGAAATTAATTTTGCCTCTTCCTGTTTTGGATGTTTAAATCCTGTTACGGAAATCTCTCCACCAGGGGTCGCTGTGTGTCAAGACACGGCTATACATGTACTGTTTTTAGTAAGTGTGTGGCAGGCAATGGTAAAGGAAGGATCTAAATAGGAGATCCTAAATATGTTAACTTTTAGTTTTTGTATATAGTTGTAAATATATGTAAATAAGTCATTAAATCATCTTAGTTAAGAAAGACGGAATGTTATTTTGCAAGCACCTGACATATTTATTTCTACCACTGAACTATCGGCAAAATTTGGTGCATACGGCTCGAAAAAATGATTTATTGGAAACAAAAAGTTTTATTTTAAAAAGTTTTATCAAAAGTTGTTGTTACAAATGATTTATTGGAAACAAAAGTTGTGACGCATGCGCGCCACCCCGTCGCGGATCACCGGGCAGAAGGCTATGAGAAGCCAAGTACAATGGACGTGGGCAAAGAACTTTAAATTTATTGACGCCCACAATTATTATTTTATGTTCTACCTATTATAAATCTTATTCTTCGTTGTAAATAGTGTAAATACTTGATGTATGTGATCGTACAAATTAAAAATATTAAAACAACGAAGATGGTCCGTCGAAAATTAGTTATTTGTAGTTAAGTTCCTACAAAAAGTGGCTCCGTCGAGAAAGGAGCTTGTAATCAGCGACTCATGGATAAAAATAATAAATTGAAATCTTCCTTGAAAGGGAAGATAACTAGAATTGAAAACTATGTAGAAGGCACGAATGCCGAAAATTACGATATAGATGTAGTGGAACTAAAAGTGAAATTAAAGAACATAGAACTGCTACAAACAAAAATCGATGAATTACGACAAAAATACTACGAAATTCAAGACTTGAAAGATGCTGAACAAGCAACCATAGATGACGACCTTGACTCATGTGAAGAACGTCTGGAAAAATTAGAGGTAAGAATTAATACTCTTATTAATTCTTATAAGAAATTTGATTCTCATAAAAAAATAAATGCGACTGAAAATGCATCTCAAGATTCCTTTGAAATTAAAACTCAAATTCCTCCTTTAGTATTACCTGAATTTTCAGGAAAATATGAGGAATTCAGTTCTTTTAAAGAACAATTTGATGATTTAATAACCAATAATGTTCATATTAATCAGTCGCAGAAATTATATTATCTTAGATCTTGTCTCAAACATGACGCTAAAAATCTAGTTAGTAATTTTGATACATTTGAATCATTATATAATGCATTAGAAAATCGCTATGATAACGAGCGATTAATTGTTGATATTCATGTACAAAATATTCTGAATTTTGAGAAAATGCAAACTGAAAATCCCAAAGAGATAAGAAACATGATTGATTGTATACAGAAAAATCTGCGTGCCTTGAAAGTTCTGAAATACGTACAGAATAAATTATCAGATGTTTTCATTATAAATATTCTCGTAGCAAAGTTAGACAGAGAATCTAGAAAGAATTTTGAGTTGTCCCATAAATCCAAAAATGTTCCCACCTTTGAAGAATTTATCAAATTTTTGGAACAACGAGAATCAGTTTTATTATCTATTAATAGAACGAATATGACTAGCGGAAATAAAAATACTAACAAAAACTTTCCGGCTATTAACAAATCTAAAACTCTTTTAATGCATGAAAATAAAAACAAAAATTGTGTTGTTTGTAAAAATACTTATCACCCTATTTATAAATGTGATGCATTTTTGAAATTAAACATTAACGAAAGATTAAGTATAATACGCCTTCACAAGCTTTGTGAGGTTTGTTTTAGGCAAAATCATAAGAAAAATGATTGCTTATCAAAATTCAAATGCACCTGCGGAATGAAGCACAACAGATTATTATGTTTTTCTTCTGGCGCCAAAACCCCAGTTCCAGACTCAGATGAATACAAAAGGGTTGCGCAATTAAATGCTTCCGTTTTGAGTAATAATAGCAGATATTTAAAAGAAAATAGAAAAAGTATTCTGTTTTCGACAGCTTATATTTATGTTCAATGCGAAAACAAAAAAAGAATAAAAATAAGATGCGTTCTGGATTCGGCTTCAAATGTGTGCGTATTAACTGAAAAGATGAGTGAATGTTTAGGAATTAAAAGAGAAAAAATAAAAACTCCAGTTTCAGGTTTGAATGGATTGACCCAAAATATTAAGTGGAAATTAGATACCTTTATTTCAAATGAAGATTGTTCTTTTAGTGAACCAGTAGAATTTTTGATTGTAGATAAAATAACTGGGCTTACACCATGCAATAAATTAAACATTTCAGACATAAAAATTCCAGAATTTTTGAAATTGAGTGACGAGACATTTTTTGAACCGAATGAAATAGAAGCGTTAATCAGTGCAGATATATTATTCAAAGTTTTAAAGGATAATACTTATAAAATAAATGACGATTTGTTTTTTAAAGAAACCGAATTTGGATGGCTAGCGTGTGGAAAGGTTGAAGAAACAGAACTGAATAATTCGAAACAGTGTTTCGTTTTGTCAGACGATTCCCTTAGTAGCACTCTTAAACTCTTTTTCGATCTAGAAAGCATTGGAATAAGAGACGATCCAATTCAAAAAGAAAGTGATAAAGCTATAGAAATTTTTAATGAAACGATTCAGTTTAAAAACAAACGCTACGTTGTACACTTGCCCTTTAGAAGACCCTATAATGAACTTTCCGATAATTACACGTTAGCGAAACAACGATTTTTAAGTTTATGGAGACGTTTTAAATATGATAGAGAATTATATGAACAGTATAGAGAGATTATTCGTGATTACGTAAATCAAAAAATAATAGAAATAGTTGAACCCAGTACAGCAGAAAATAATTTAAACAAACCTATTTATTATTTGCCTCATCAGGCAGTAAGAAAGGAAGGTCGCTTAACATCCAAAACAAGAATCGTATTTGATGCAGGGAGTCATCAAAATAATCAGCTGTCACTGAATGATTGCCTATGGCAGGGGATAAATTTAAATCCGAATCTTTTGGATGTTTTAATTAATTTTAGATTAAACAAAATAGCATTTTGTTCTGATATTAAACAAGCCTTTCTACAAATCTGTCTCGCTGATGAACATAAAGACGCTGTTCGTTTTTTCTGGAGTGATGAAGAACCGCATGCAGACAAAAAACCCAAATTACAGATTTATCGTTTCAATCGAGTTAATTTTGGGGTGTGTTCAAGTCCATTCTTACTCGCGGCTACTATTAGACATCACATTGAGAAGTATAGAGAAGAATTTCCTGCTACTGTTCGACTTTTAGATAAATGTTTTTACGTAGACGACTTAATTTCTGGAGGTAATGATTTTAACGAAGCACTTGAATTATCACGAAGTGCAAAATATATTATGGAAGCCGCAGGAATGTCCCTTAGAAAATGGATAAGTAACGATACCGAATTAACAGAGCAGTGGAAAAGCGAAAAATTTGATACATACCCTGTAGAATCTACCATCAGCTTAGGTATAAATCAGACAAAGATCTTGGGACTATCTTGGGATACTAATAAAGATAATTTGATTGTAGATATCAAGAGTTTGTTGAACTTTATATCCATAAATAAAATTACAAAACGTACCATTCTTCAAGCCGTAGGGAGAATTTTCGACCCCTTAGGGTTAATTTCTCCATTCACTGTCAGGGCAAAAATTATCATTCAAGATATCTGGACAACTAAAACCAAATGGGATGAATCATTATCACCAAATATCGAAAAAGAGTGGATGAAATGGTGTTCGGAATTACCCTTGTTAAAAGAGCTTGAAGTCCCTAGATTCGTCCTTGATGCCACTTCCCCAGAAGATGTAGTTGAATTACATAGTTTTTGCGATGCTAGCAAAAAAGCATATGGCGCTGCCATTTATGTACGAACAAAATCAAAAAATGGTATTTCAGTAAAACTTTTGACTTCCAAGAGCCGTGTAGCTCCCCTCAGCGGTGTTACACTACCTCGCCTTGAATTATTGGGTGCCCTGGTCGCAGCTCGTCTGATCACCAAAGTGAAAAATACTGTAAACCTTAAAAGACCTTCTGTTGAATATCACTGGACTGATTCGCAGATAGTGCTTTTCTGGATAAAGGGTACTAAAACCCGATGGAAGCAGTTTGTCGCCAACCGTGTTCAAGAAATTGCCAGCCTGACAAACCCTAACTCTTGGTTCCATTGTGCAAGTAAAGAAAATCCTGCTGACCTGTTGTCCCGAGGGATGACTGCTGAAAGCCTAACAACCAGCGCCACATGGTGGACAGGTGCTGAATTTCTGAAAGATCCTGAATTTCCGAAAAACAAACAATTCTTTATTGACTTTTCAGAACTAAATGAGGAAGACTACACTCCTGAATTAAAATCGGAAAATGCAGTGACTCTAAATTTGAAAAAGGACTTTATTATTTTGAACTATCTGATTAATCGTAGTAATAAATTTTTAAAAATATTACGTATATGTAGTTTTCTTTTCAGGTTTCTTCACAATCTAAGAAATCCTTTAGAAAAGAAGAAAGGACCGCTGATGCCTGAAGAGCTGACAAAGGCAGAAGACTTCCTACTGAAACAGCTGCAGGAGGAGGAATTTCATACTGAAATATCTGCCTTGAAAAGTGGCGGTAATGTATCGCAAAAGAGTAAAATTTTTAATTTATCCCCATTTTTGGATGACAATGGTTTAATAAGGGTAGGGGGGAGACTGCAAAATTCGCAGTTATCTTATTCGATTAAGCATCCTTATGTACTTCCTTCAAAAAATAAATTAACGGAATTAATTGTAAAATATTATCATGAAAAATATTTTCATATTGGTCCCCAACATCTTCTGTTTCAGGTTAGGCAAAAATATTGGCCCATTCATGGGAGAAATCTTTGTAAAAAAATTGTGCACAGATGTTTAGTCTGTTTTAAAGCAAATCCGAAAGTATGTGTACAAAAAATGGGAAACTTGCCAAAACAAAGAATAACGCCAGATAAAACATTTAATTCAACTGGGGTAGATTTGTCTGGACCCTTTTTAATCAAAAATAAATATGGAAGGAAAGGTCCAGAAATCAAAATTTATGTTTGTATTTTCATTTGTCTAGTAACAAAGGCTATACATCTTGAACTTATTGGTGATTTAACTTCACAAGCTCTGATAGCTGCGTTAAAAAGATTTATTTCGAGAAGGGGCAAGTGTCATAAAATATTTTCGGATAATGGGACCAATATGGTAGGCGCCAACAGGGAACTAAATGCCTTGTATAAACTGGTAAGAGATAAGGAAGAATCTTTATTCAATTTTTTTGCAGAGGAAAAAATAGAATGGGTTTTTATTCCTCCAAGGAGTCCTAATTGGGGTGGTCTATGGGAAGCAAATATCAAAGCGTTTAAATACCATTTTAAACGCATAGCGGGTAATTCAAAATTTACATTTGAAGAAATGCTTACACTTGTTACTCAAGTGGAAGCGATCTTGAACTCGAGACCACTGACTCCGCTAACTTCAAGTATTGAAGATTTAGAGGTTTTAACTCCAGCCCATTTTCTTATTGGAAGGCCAATAACGGCTGTTGTTGAACCTTCTTTAAATGTTGAGAAAAATCGCCTAAGTGCTTGGCAAAATATTACGAAGTCAGTTCAGGCAATCTGGAAAAGATGGAGTCTTTCTTACTTGAATAACTTACAACAGCGCAGAAAATGGATAATTGATAAAGAAAATTTAAAAATCGGAGACATGGTTTTAGTCAGGGAAGAAAATCTTCCACCATGCAAGTGGTTTTTAGGGCGTGTAATAAAGCTATATCCTGGTCAGGATAATAAAGTTAGATTGGTAGATATAAAAACTACCAAAGGGATTTACAAAAGATCCATCTCCAGATTGTGTGTGCTGCCTATCGAGGAGTAAAAATGAATATGAACATTTATTATATTAATTTACTGTATTATATATATTACTCTAAATTTGTTAGTTAATTATGAAAATTTCTGTTTATTATAATCAGTTAATCTTTTTTCTAATTCTATGTGTTGTGCGAAATATTGATATTATGTTACATTCATTTATTTGTTATTATTTTATCTATTCATGTTATGTGAAATTGTAAATTTGAAGTTTTGCAAAAAAAAAAAAATATTGTAAGTTCTTGGATGACAACATAGCAAGGCCGGGCGGGATGTTGACGCATGCGCGCCACCCCGTCGCGGATCACCGGGCAGAAGGCTATGAGAAGCCAAGTACAATGGACGTGGGCAAAGAACTTTAAATTTATTGACGCCCACAATTATTATTTTATGTTCTACCTATTATAAATCTTATTCTTCGTTGTAAATAGTGTAAATACTTGATGTATGTGATCGTACAAATTAAAAATATTAAAACAACGAAGATGGTCCGTCGAAAATTAGTTATTTGTAGTTAAGTTCCTACACCGTCATAACGCTAATGATAATAAAAGAAATTACCTACTGAAATAAATGATGACTCAACCACTCAGCTCGTATGAAAGATCAATGGAAATAATAATAAAAAAAACGACATCTTCAAAATGATGTTTAACGGAATCTGAGTTGAACAAGGAAAATGTGGTTTATGAAAACGGAAGTAATTCCCAATTTTTTTTGTTATTTATGTTCATTTGGATAACATATTAGGAGGTAAGCTCTTTTAAAATTAATAATGGATAAGTTAATCAAATGTATTGAAAAGAGAAGCTCTGTACGAGCTAATATTACTAAATTAATTAAAAAAGTCCAAGCATTAGATTTTGAAAACAAAACTTTCGATTCTTTAAATGAGTTATTAGAAACTTTAGATATCAAGTCTAAATTATTGAAAGAGTATGATGCTGAAATAGAAGATCTTATTAATGATCCTGTTAAATTTAAAAGTGAAATAGCTCAAGCTGAGGAATATGAAGACAAAATTATTGCTATTAAAATTAAACTTAAATCTAAAATTAAAGAAATAAACAATAAACAGCAAAATCAAAGTACTAATGTAAGTACATCAAGCTGTACAGAACATAATTTTTCGGCATTGAAATTGCCACAGTTACAGGTTCCACAGTTTTCTGGTTCTGGTATTTCAAATTTCATGGAATTTCTAAATTGTTTTGATAACGCGATAGGGTCGAACGAATCCCTGAGTAAAATTGAGAAGTTTCAATATTTAAAAAGTTTGCTTACTCCCCCTGCTTATAATGTTGTTGCGGGATTCGAGTTAAATGAAAAGAATTATGATTCTTGTTTAGAACTTTTAAAACAACGTTATGGGCGTACTGACTTTATTATTAATTCATACATGTCTAAATTACTTAATTTAGAACCAGTGAGGAATTCATCAAACATTAAAGGCTTGCGTAAATTATATGATGAGATAGAGATAAATATAAGGAATTTACGCTCGCTAAATATTACTGAAGGATTATACGGTCATTTATTAAACCCCTTACTTCTTAAATCACTACCCCAAGATTTGGTTTTAGATTTTCATAGAAAAAGAAATAAGGAAATTAATTGTGAAGTTTCGGAAATAATGACATTTTTAAGAAATGAAGTGGAATCGCGTGAAATTTGTGAAACCGTAACAAATTCTTTTAAGGATAATGAAAATAAGCGTTCCGCTTTTCAGGGTTATCAAACAGGACAAACATATAAAAAAAACTTCTCTAAACATAAAAATATACCAACCGCAGCCACATTACTCACACAAATAAAAAATTCATGTATATTTTGCGACCTAACTTCTCATGATTCTGTAAATTGTAGAAAATTAGATATAGAACAAAAAATAAACAAACTTAAGTCTGAATCTCGGTGTTGGTTATGTTTTAAACCGAAACACATAAGCAAAGTATGTAGGTCAGGTATTGTTTGTAAAATATGTTTTTCTAGATTTCATCACGAGTCAGTTTGTAGAAAAAATTGTAAACCCTCGAATTTATCGGTAGAGCGCAATAGAGAAAATTGTAAAAATTCACGTAGTTTAAATTATAATGAAAACGACAGGATAACACTAATGTTTCTGAAGTTATTTCTTCTATTTCTCAATGTAATTTAAATAAAAACTGTTCTAAAAATGTTTATTTGCAAACTTGCACTGTTATTGCTAAATCAGAAAATAAATCTTGCTTATCTAGATTAATGTTTGATTGTGGAAGTTCGAGATCATTTATTAGTGAAAAATTAGCTAATGATTTAAAATTAAAAACCATTCGTAATGAAACTTTATCAGTTTATTCTTTCGGAATGAAATGCCCAATGGATAAAATTTATCGAGTTGTTGAAGTAACACTGGAAAGTACAAATTCTTCTTTTCAAAAAACACAGGAATTATTTGTTTCTCGCACTATAACGGGCGCTACTGTGAAATATCCTGATTCAAAAATAAAAGATTTAATGCAGAAACAGAATTTGAAGTTAGCTGATTCAGATAGCTCGGATAACAATATTAACATCCTCTTAGGGGCCGATGTTTGTTGGGAATTAATTTATGGGGAAAGGGTACCTATAAATAAACATTTGTCAGCTTTGAATAGTGCATTTGGATGGCTGGTTATTGGATCAGACGATATTGAAAGAAGTTGTTCTGAAAACATGATTATTGTAAATAATGCTATTTTAAATGATTTAAGATTATTTTGGGAAATTGAAGAATTTCCGAATGAAACCAAAAATCTATCGGAAAAGGATAATCAGTTAATTAAGGATTTTGAGGATTCTTTAAAATTTAATGGGGAACGGTATGTGTGTAGATTAATGTGGAAAGATAATACAGGACCCCCGTTAAAATTGGACTCTAATTATGAGGTCGCGAGCAAACGTTTCAATTCATTAAAATTTAAATTGAATAAAAATCCTGAAATTTTTGATCAGTATAAGGAAATTGTATCGGATCAATTGAAATGTAATATTGTAGGAAAATGTACTGACGAGGATATGAATTCAGGTTATTATATGCCCCACAGAGCAGTAATAAGGGATGACAAAGAAACTACTCGCGTTCGGATGGTTTATGATTGCAGCTCTAAAGCAAATGAAAGTAAAAATTCTTTAAATGATTCTCTTGAATCGGGAGTTAATCTATATCCAAATTTATTGGATGTTATACTTAAATTTCGGGAAAATCAAGTTGCATTTTGCGGAGATCTAGAGAAAGCTTTCCTTATGATTGAAATTGCGGAAGAGGATAGAGAATATCTAAAATTTTTGTGGTTTCCGGACGAGCCCGATAATCCGGAACAGACACTTCAACTTAATCGTTTACCCTTTGGGTTAACGACGTCTCCATTTGCGCTAGCTTGCGTTTTGAAATTTCACATAGGGAAATATAAAGAGGATTATCCTAATTGTTATGAAATGTTAAATTCTTTATATGTTGACGACTTGTACAGTGGAGCTAAAACTGCGCAGGATGCTTATGAGTTAACCTCTTTGGCAATAGAAATATTACGCGCTGCTGGATTTAAACTCCAGAAATTAAAAACTAATTGTGATGAGTTGAAACAACTTTGGTGTGAAAACGGGTATGAGAAAAATATGGATTTTGGGCAAGGAGAAGGATTTTTGGGATTAAAGTGGGATGCAAGTAAGGATAAAATTAAATTAGATTTAAGGGATGTTCGGGATTCCTTGGAATTTGAAATCACCAAACGACATGTATTGAGAATAATTTCTAAGATATTCGATCCTTGTGGACTAATTAGTCCATTTATAATAAGAGTTAAAATTCTTATTCAAGAATTGTGGGAAAGAGGTCTACTATGGGATGACAACTTACCACATGACTTAGAAAAAAAAGTGGAGATCATGGTGTTCTGAACTTTCTGAATTAGAAAATTTTAGCATCGAACGTAAACTTTTTTCAATGGAAAATGTTAATGAAATATCGCTTCATGTTTTTGTTGATGCCAGTCCTAAAGCGTATGGAGCTGTAGCGTATTTTCGATATTTAACAAGTGAAGGAAAAATTAACATAAGTTTTGTGATTTCAAAAAGTAAAGTTGCTCCTCTAAAAAGTTTAACTTTAGCCAGATTAGAATTAATGGCAGCACTTGTAGGTGCTCGTTTAGGAAATTATATTCAGAGAATTTTTCCAGCCATTACTCAAAAAATCCATTTCTGGAGCGACTCAAAAATTGTTCTTCATTGGTTAAAAAATTCATCCAAAGTTTGGAAGCCATTTGTTGCCAACAGAGTGGCTCAAGTGCAATCGCTTTCCCTTCCTGAATGCTGGAATTTTTGTAGTGGATCAGAGAACCCTGCAGATCTCACTACTAGAGGAGAATCAGCTAAAAATATTATTTCCAGTTCCTTGTGGTGGACCGACGGGCCCTCCTTGGTTGTCTCAACCCGTTCACTTATGGCCTGATCCAATTTACATCCGCCAACCAGATGAAAGTAATGTTGAACAATTAATTTCTGAAGAGCTACGAGGTGTAGCAGTAAATACTGTCTGTTCTACTAATCATTATTCTCTCTTAAAGATCATTGAAGTAAATAAATACAGTAACCTTTCTCGACTTTTGCGCGTGACAGCTTGGGTAAAAAGGTTTGCCCACAATGCCAATCCTGGTCACGGCACCAAATGCCGGGGACCTATATGTGCTTCAGAACTTAAGGAAGCCTTTGACTTTTGGATTAAGACAATTCAACAGGAGCATTTTGGGAGTGAAATTCAGCAACTTCTTTCCCAGGGTACTGTAAATAAAAACTCACGAATTTTCACTTTGAATTGCGAACTTAACCAAAATAACTTTTTGTGTTTGAAAGGACGCTTGCAATTTTCAAGTAATGATGAGCAGGCCAAACACCCCTTGCTGCTTCCTAACAATGATAAGTTCGTTGAATTACTCATCTTTGATGCTCATATAAAAATAGGCCATCTGGGTGTAGATGCTACTTTAACTCACCTAAGAGAACGATTCTGGATTCTTAAATGCAGACAGTTTGTAAAAAGAGTCCTAAAAAACTGTTTGATCTGTAGACGTTTTTCAGTGAAAGCTGGTAATCAGGTGGTAGCTCCTCTACCTCCTGACAGAATTCAGGAACATCCCCCTTTTGATGTTTCTGGTATAGACTTTGCTGGACCCTTTTTTACTACTGACTGTAAAAAATGTTATTTACTTATTTTTACCTGTGCAGTTACAAGAGCTGTACATTTGGAATTGGTTGTTGATATGAGTACAGATTCATTTTTATTAGGTTTAAGACGTTTTATTTCTCGTAGAGGTTTATGTTCAGTTATATATTCTGATAATGCTAAAGCCTTTAAAAGGGCAGAAGGTGAACTGAAAAAATTATGGAGTCAAATTGATAATCCTGAGGTAAAAAACTTGTTTGCCTCTAAAGGTATAGAATGGAAATTTATTGTTGAAAGGAGTCCTTGGTGGGGAGGCTTCTGGGAAAGGCAAATACGTACAATTAAAACTTGCTTGAAGAAAATTATTGGTAAATCTTCTCTTTCTCTTAAAGAATTAGAAACAGTTTTTCTAGAAATTGAGGCAATGATTAATTCTAGACCTATTACGTATCTGTATAGTGAACCATCAGAACCTTCTCCACTCACTCCTTCTCACTTTCTAGTTGGAAAAAGATTAATTTCTTTACCTGTAACTAAGGTTAAAAAAGACGAATTAATTGTAAGCAGAAATTCTTTGGTAAAAAGATATAAATATCAGCAAACTCTTTTAACTCATTTTTGGAACAGGTGGAGAAAAGAGTATTTGCTTAATCTTAGATCTGCTTATATATCTGCACAACCAGGTAAGATTTCATCATTCAAGGTAAATGATGTGGTTTTAATTAATGATGAGCGCTATCCTAGAAACATATGGATGATGGGAAGAATTTTAAATGTATATCCAGGACGAGATGGTAAAATTCGTTCTCTTCTCATCAAAACCCCTAAAGGTAACATTAAGCACTCAGTTCAACTTGTATATAATTTAGAAATTAATCCTTAATAATAAACTGAATAAGTAAAAATTGTTATCTTGTATAATGTTGATTATTATTTATGTATATATTGCTATTGATTACTGAAAATTTTATTTAGATGGTTTGAATATTATTTGTAAATTTCTGTTAATGCTTAATATTATATTTTTCTTATTTTTAACTGATAGTAATTTAGATATTCAAATTATTTTTCAATATGTGGATTTAATAATTGATTATGTTATGATTGTAAATTTTTTTTTTTGGAAATTAATGGTGAACTCATGTGAGTTCGGGGGGGAGTGTTACGGAAATCTCTCCACCAGGGGTCGCTGTGTGTCAAGACACGGCTATACATGTACTGTTTTTAGTAAGTGTGTGGCAGGCAATGGTAAAGGAAGGATCTAAATAGGAGATCCTAAATATGTTAACTTTTAGTTTTTGTATATAGTTGTAAATATATGTAAATAAGTCATTAAATCATCTTAGTTAAGAAAGACGGAATGTTATTTTGCAAGCACCTGACATATTTATTTCTACCACTGAACTATCAGCAAAAAATCCATGCAAAATGATGAAGAATTAATTTTATTTTTTGAATTATTCCAGATATATAAAACAGATTAAATTATTATCATTATGATTTATATATTTGTAACAAATTATGAGTGTGTATCTGAAAGCTTAATCTTCTCCTACACTTTTTCATTGACTATTAAATTTATGAGTGACAGTTCAGTCAGAATTGAAAAATGTCACCTCAAGAAAAAAGACTTGCATAAAGTCAGCAAATTCTGTTAAATATGTTCGTGCTATCTCCTTCTGCGTAATGAAAATCTTTTGCACTGAAACACACACACTATAAGGGAAACTTCAGAATTATTTTCAAGTTATGAATTTTGATGGGATTTTCTTTAAATTATCATACAATATTTAAAATTATAAAATAATAATTTAAAATCTTAATTCTTTCTATCCTTTCATACATATCTTGAGTTTGCAGATATATTTTTGTTTGTGTTTGCAGATATTTTGCACAGGTCTGCTTCCAAGTACAAAGTGATTTTTTTTCTTAATCAATGGCATTTAACTTTTGCTCACTTTCAGAATGGAATTATTCAATACAGTGCTTTTTTTTTTTTTTTTTTTTTTTTTTAGAAATACATACTCTTTTAATAAAAAAAGTAATATGCATATCTACTGTCAAAGCCTTCAAAATAAGTAACATACACAAAAGAACACTAAAACAAGAAAAGAAAAGAAAGCTGTCTTTTACAAAAAAAAAAAAAAAAAAAAAATGCTGTTTATTAACATAATTATATGCTGACAAAAAGAGCAGGATATCAATTATGAAATGTTATAACAAAGCAACAGTATTTATTTTTATATCTAGACACATTTTCTCTGAAATACTTCAGGTTACACATGAAAATCTTCTATGGCTCATCAGTGCAAACTCTTTGAGAATCGTTGATATATCTCTGAATTAACCCAGTCAACATTTGTTGGTACAATTCCCTCTATTGAAAGATAGAAATTTTCCTTTGTTTTGCAAATAACGATGCAACTTTTGTGAGATCATTTTATTATAAAATTTCAATACTGCAGGATTATATTGATTAACAATAAAAATTTTCATCTTTCAACTGAAATAAATTCATGACCAGATGTTGACCATAAAGTTAAGTCAATGGTTAACACGAATATTTTATGTCAAGAACCTAGGCTTGATTCCTGCCTTCAATCATTTTTCACACTTCTTAAAATTAATTTGGAACTTCATTAAAAACATATAACTTACAAGGGGAGTATGAATGAGTAAAATTCCGATTTAAACAAAACCGAGCTTAAATTAAAGAGCATGGTCGAAAACATACGGTAGCGTACAAATTTGCTGCAACCCCCCCCCCCCCCCCCCATGGAGAGAGAAGATGACCCTAAAAGTTTTAGTTGTTTCTGTAAAAACTTACGAAAGATACTCTGTTAGCAAGGCGGTGTGGGACAGTGGCTAGAGTATTCAATTCCAGTGCGAAAGGTTGTGAGATCGAACCCAGGCGACTGCTAGTATTTTATTATTATTATTATTATTATTATATAAATGAAATAAAACAAAATATTAAAATAAATGAATAATTTTAGAGAAAATAATTATGAAATTAAAAATAAATATACTCTATACAAAGATATTATTAAGGAATATAGGGTACAATTATCTCTTTAAGGGAAAAAAAAAAAAAAAATATATATATATATATATATATATATATGCTTAAATTTACAAATTTAGTGTCAAGTTAATAATGACTATGATTAGAAATAAAAAAAATGATCAAAACATAAGCATTTTTCAATTTATAAGCACAACGTACAAACGAAAATTTATCACAATATCTACTAAATAAGTAAAAGTTCTTTCTTTTTCCGCATGAAAAATAATTCAATTAAAAGCAGACGATCAGCTTTTGGAGGCACTTTATGCTTTAGCAGCGTTGGCAAAAAATATTAATTAAGAATTTATATAAAGAAAAAATAAATAAATAAACAAAGGTAATATTTTTCTTTGAATTATTCATTCATTTAATTTAGAAAGAAAAATTTAAAGTATTTTTTCACTTGAAATAAAATGTTTTAATAATTTAATAGAAATGCTATTCATTTTTATCTACGAAGAATAACAAAATTAAAAGCAGACGATCACCATTTGCTACTAATGGCTTTGACGTAAAATATTGATAAAAAAATTAACTGAAACTTTAGGAAAGAAAAAAAATGTGTAAATAAAATTTATTTTCTCTTAAACTCGTCATTTATATAAATTACAAAGAAAAATTACTTTTTTTTTTCAGTTGAAAAAAAAATGTTTTAATAATTTAATTAAACATTTAAATATATTTTTTAATTAAACTTAATAAGTATCTTCCTTAATTTTTTCCTTTGTTTATTAAAAAAAGAAGTATGCATATAATATATCTGTATATGCATATTTGGGGGAAAAAAAAAAAAAAAAAAAAGGTAAAAAAAAAAAGGTTTTTGGATTATTTGGATCAAATCAGTCCAGAAAATGGTATAGTTTATATGTTCTCTCACTTTTTCACACAGAGTTATAATTTGTTAAAATATGGAGATGCTAATGTTAAATGAATGTAAAAAACATTAATTCATGTCCTCCCAAAAAATTAATATATTGAAATTTATTTTTATTTATTTTTTTTTTTTTTTACGTCAGAATGAAGTAACCCAAATATATTCCGTACACATTTTTATTATAAAACATTTTTTGAATTAGGAATATTATTAATAATTTCATATTTAAAAAAATTATTAGTCATGACCTACATTAATTTTTGCACGAATAAAATGGGCATCATCAAAAATACAGGTTTCTAAATTTACAGTTCATTCCTATAATTATTTTTCGAATTATAGTGATATTTCAATTTTTATTGCTCTTAGGGGGCTGTCACTTGTTATCATTTGTGTCATATATTACTTTGCATGATTTAAAATAGTTATTCAAATAAGTTTAGACGTACACATCAATTCTTAATTGCATTACTTTAGTTTATATTTAAAATTGTTATATTTCTTTTCAGATTATTATCTGAATAGATATATGTAATACTTTTCTCTGTGATATCTTAATTTTTTTAAATATAGAGATTTATCCCTGATCAATTCTTGCTTGTAACTCTATGAAGACTTGATATAAAGGAATATAAACTATACCTTTTCCTGAACCGCCTTGACCTCAGAAATTCGAATATGTAGTCAAAAATTGATGTTACTATTCGGGAAGGGGGGGGGGGGAGTTTGTGCAAGTTTTAACATATAGATGACACCCTACACAAAATTTAGCAATTGAGTTAAAAACTAGATGTTATTACCAATCGTTAGGCATCAGCTGCTGGTTTTTACAATAATTTACGGCAAAATTAGTCGGGGAAAGAAATTATTTATTATTATTTTTTTTATTACTTTTTTTTCATGACTGTACATATGCATATGTGCATATATGTTTGTGAGTATATAATTCATTTATGTATATACTTTTTTCGGGGAAGAGTAGGGTTAAAATTTGAAGCAGAATACATTCATTTAAATTATTTTCATTCATAAATTAACAATGTAATCGGGAAAAATTTATGACCTAATGTTAAAACTATAATAAAAAGAATGAATAATGGATCTAATAATATTTCATTACAACAGTTCTTTAGCTACCATAATCGTTGAAAAGTATTTTACTTCATAAAGTCAGATTACCAAAGCTGCCAAACTTTAAATATCGTTAGTCTCCTTGCGGGCCACAAGAAACTACGTGGTGGGCCGCATGCGGCCCGCGGGTTGGCCACCCCTGATTTAAATTATTACCTCCTGCAGAAAAACTAAGGATTTAGTAGAGAAATATAATACATTTTTGCTAACAACACCCAATGGAAATAATGTTTAAGAAAAATGACTCAGAATATTAACAAAACATTTCAAAAAAATTAATTTTATTTACCAATGGTTGAAAATAGGAAGCCCTCGTCTCGCTGACATACGCAAAGAATTACTAGTTAGAGACAAGATACCAGCATCATGAGATATTATAGCACGAACCTCATTACTAACATGGACTTGAAAAGATGTAAATTTTTGTAATTCTGCAGTAGAATATGACGTCATGTGACCCTATAACAAAATTAAATTTTTATATACATATATACAGTGTAAAATATCAGTATGTTCAACTTCACTTTAAATTAAAAATGTTTAAATTTAACATGATATTTGATTTTGCTTGTTATTCACAATGTTTAAATAAATCCAATAGCAGAATTGTCTGTATCTAACTGTAGTAAAACAAAATTTATCTAGGATCCAGGGATGCCAGACTAAGTCTGATATCATATGTAAGTATCTTAAGTATTAGTAAGTAATAAAATATATAAAATTTGCATCGACAAAGAGAATAAATTAAGAATATGCAATAAAATACAGCAATATGGAGACATAATGCATATTGTATTCGTATTTTAAAACTTGGAACTTTTTTTTTTGAGCTGTTAAATTAATCTGCAGAGCCTTAAACAATCTGTATTTGTTCACTGCTATTTTGCACTGTTTCTGCTATTGCACTGTTTCAGATAAACAGAATTTTAGGTTATTTAAAATACAAGAATTTATTTTAAATTTCCTGCTAACTTAGTCATAAAAAACTTTAGAAATTTTTATTTTAATAAATAATTTGCATTTATTTTTTCAAACAGTCACATTAATTATATACTTGCTATTACAAAGAAATATTCTTCAAAAAATTCCAAAACAGTGAAAATTAAAAGGGTTAAAAAAAAAAAAAAAAAAAAAACACTGGACTGAGTTTTTTTGTCCTAACTCTGACACTAGAAATGACCCAAATTATTCAAAGATGCTTACTCCTTGATTTCCCATCCATAGCAGTTCTTCAAAAGTATCAAATGACAGGACAGATACTCCAAAATGAGAGCCTCCATCTACTAAAATACTTTGCAACAAACTATATTCTTGACCAAGGGCTAAACCATCACAATATCCTGGCATTTGTAACCCATTAGTATAGGATTCAATTGGACCACCATCAAGAGACGAATAATCTCCCACATGATAAGACATATTCCTAAAAAATTATATGTTGAATAAGAAATCACAGTCTACACAGTTCACATAAGTATTTACCAGTGGTGTCTTGAGAATGACATTTTGGACTATTACAGTACACATAGCTAAAAGCATCACACTATAATAGAATATTTATTCATCTGATTGGTTGATTTATTTATTTCAAGAAATAGCATAAGTATTATGACATTCAACAGTCAATCAGATGAACCACCTCATTGTGACAAAGGATTTTTTTCCAGCTAATCATATCCATATGGAGATAGCCCAAAATATCATTCATAAGATATCATTGGTATTTATACATAATATAAGAAAAAGTAATAATGTGATACAAACTAATGAAAAAATACTTTTATGGTTGACTATAGATATGAAACGTTTGCAGCAAAAAGGAGGTGGTTTCAATTTTTAAGAAAAACTGTAAAAAAAAAATTATGGTTTCAAAATTTTAAATTATGCAAATGTATTTGTTTCAGAAATTACTGTAATTGTTTTTACATATTAGGGCAGTATTTTTACTCAAATATACATATATATCTTTCAACTGATGCATGATCCAATATATAATTATTGGATCTTTTCACAAAAGCTATGTAAAGTAAAACAGTGTTATACATGAATTCATATTGCATTAAAACCCAGTGGCAGAAACATCGCGACACGGCGATATAGTCGCGGACACAGAAAAACAGCTTGAGGACAGTTTTTCTCTGCACTGATAAAAAAATTTGTCTGCAACTTTTAGATAACAATTCACTTATAAAAATTGCTGTATCAAAACTAAAACTAATACTTTTATTATTTATATTGTGTTGCGTCAAACATTGCTATATAATATTTAATTGAATGAGTACACAATTGTTTATACTATATTGTTCTGTAGTAAAATTGTATCACCACTGATGTTAGCTTCACTGGTCTGGTGGACCACTAGTATTTATATACTAGTCCATTGAATATTTTTGTGGTCTTGGACCAAAGGACCACTGTTAATTTCAAGCCCTGAATTTGGTAGGGCTCCCCCCCCCCAGCCCCTTCTTTTTGCAGTAGGAAACCAAATAGCACTGTCGTCAAACTGTATGTCCCCAATAAGAAGTCAGTCTTTAGAAATTATCAAGTGACAGTTTTATATGAAAATTAAAGTTTAAAACATTACTATTTTTATGCTGTTTGTTTAAAATTATATAACATTTAAGTTCATTATTATGGATATAATAAAATGATGTGTTGATTTAAGTTTTAACTTTTGGGACCTACTTTTGTGAGAAAGAATTTTTGAGAAAAAATTATAATCGGGTTAAAACTTCCCACTTTTGTAGTCACTCTATATAATGCTATATAATGTTTAGCATAAAATTAATAATATTTCATTAAACCAAATATAAGCAATCATTTGAAATAATACTCGAAATGGAAAAATTGGTACTTTTCCATTAGTTGGGCACAAACAAAAAAAAAAAACCGCCAATATGGCACTAATATTGCCGATGCAGTAGAATTGAATACAGCAAACTCAAAACATTTTTTAAACCTACTAGGGCGCTCTGCTCACCACCCCCTGGTTTGCTTCACTTTTTAGTATCCCTGTGAGGCTTTTCACTGAATATGAATATTAATAGTGTATAACACAAGACAAAAGTTGGAAAATGTTATAGAAATTCCCATATTTAATGTCAAATTGAAATACATAATATTTAATACCACTTTTTTTTTTTTTTTTTTTAATAAAAAAATTATTATTATTTTTTTTTAGAATAGAAAGAAATTTATAATATTTAGACCATTTTGTGTTACAACTTTATTATATATGACCCCCTTGGCAACTTTTACATTTTGTGAGTATTTGGCAATGAATTTTTTGGTGTAATTGCTTGTATAAAAAAAAATAATAATAATAACAAAAAATGAAAGAAAGAAAAGAAAAAAATCTAGTACTTATAATCTAAAGCCTGCACTTTTCCTAAATACTTATACTTTTTTTCTGTTGCCTACACTTTTTAGGTGATGAATTTTTGTCTTACCATAATTAGAAATATGAAATGTGTCCCAGAAATGTCTAATTCTGTAAAATTATCAGTGTGAAATTACAAGATTTATAAATGAGTTTGATTTTGACTCTATTTGGAACAACTTGCATGTTATTGGTCCACAACTCTATTTGGCGATTTTCTTTTGGTGATTACAGTGAAATGCGATTTTCGGAAGTGGTTGCTATGGGTTCCAAATGTAAACAAAGTGAAAACACATCTGGAACTAATATAGTGTTGGTCCACAAGTGCATTTGGCGATTTTTCTTTGATGATTATGGCGAAATGCCATTTTTGCAAATGGCTGCTATGAATTCCAAGCATAAACAAAAGCAAAACGCATTTTTCAAAATGGCGTCATTATTAATGTACAAAGTTAATTAAGCTTATTTTTAATTATTTATGCCATTACCGTTCAAAATGGAACCAAAGAAAAATCGCTAAATCAAGTTGTGGACCAACACTACACTTGTACAGTATGAAGCTGAAAATCCGGAATCGTTGAGACTGCGGCAATTCCGGATTTTCAGATTTTCCAGATTTTTGGTCATGCCTAAAAAATATAATATTTTGGTTTAAGTACTTGGATAATATGCAAATTCAAGTAAAAAATAATACATTATGATTTTTAAATATATTCTGTAATATATATATACATACATACATATACATACATATACATATATATATATATATATATATATTAATCAACTTTAACAATAAATAAATAAAATTAAAAATTAAACTTGAAAAACAAAACAGATTTATTAAAATATTTGCATACAAAAATTAGTATAAGTTACAATAAAAGAAAAAAATAAGAAAAACATACTATTTTTAAAACATTTCCGTGATTTATTTATTTAGTACTTTAGTGTTTTCAATTAAAAGTTTGAGCATAATTAAAATAGAATGTAGAATTTAGTTCTCAATTAGATAAATGTTTAAGAATTGTTATTATTATTATAATCTTCTTCTCCCTCCTCTTTCAGACTTTGCAAATGCCGGTTTTGAAGATTACTAAGAAATAAAATATTTTTTCGGTTCTTTATTTAGATATATTTATACTTAAAAAAAAAAATGCTGTTGATGATGATGATTAACACCGCCGAAATTGTCCGGATTTTCGGCTTCGTACTGTATCACCTTCTTTTCCGAAAATAGGTCTATCTTTCGTTAAATAAAATGGCAAAAATAAAGTAGATTACTGAATATTAAATGTCTTTTTTATTTTTATTTTTTAATAAAAAAGTTTAATAAAAAAAAGATAAATATACTTTAAAGACAAAAAGAAATGGTGCTTACAAGGATGATAATTTAAGAAAAGAATAAATAATCCGATTCATAAAAAAATGCTATTTTGGAAATCAAATTTCCAAACCTAAATTCAGTAACTATTTAAAAAACTCGTTATAATACAGATTTAGATATCAAAATTATCATCAAATTAAATACTGACCTATAATGGACAATGGAAAATCACGATCATTACTTGCAAAAGAACATATAAGAAATTGATAAACAGCATAAGAAATTTACAGTATTAGAAATATTTTTCTTAACAGCAACATTGACATTGATTTTATTATTTTTTACACCATGGATCACATTTTAATTTTCCCATGTAAAATGATGTCATGACAGAAAAATAACATCATAAAAGAAATTTTTTCTACGGTGACAAATAGAGTACCTTTATAAACCCAACATTTTTAGTTAATAATTTCCTTAATTAAAATGATAGAATTTCTAAGCAGCTGAAATGCCTTCCTTGAAGTAGTCGGAATACACTGATATATCTCATGACGCAGAGAACCCTGCCCTCTGTGAGAAGTTGCTGTTTTCCACATTCTTTTATCTTTAACTATAGTTCTATTAAAAGATAAATGCATTAAATATAATCATTTTAAAATGATTCAAGTTATACTACTCGTTGTTATATCATCTTATCCATTCTCAGTTTATGAACACCTTTTTCCTGGCTACCAAGTATTTTATTAAAGTTTATCAAGTCCTACTTATTAAATAAAAATTATTTAACAGAAATCTTACCAGAAAGTTTGTAAAAAGTATGCTTATTTTTTTGCACTTCCTCCGAATACTTGATGGCATCATGATACACTTTACTTCGTGATTACTTACTGGCTGTTCCTTACTATTCACTAAATAACACAGATAGAGAAAGATATCCTTGTCTGTACTAAATAAATAAAAATACAGCACAAAAAAAAGGAGAAAAAAAGATTGGACATTGAAATTTCTGGAAAATCAGAGGGGAGAAGGGGGAAAAAATGAGATCACAAAAGGATTATTCAAAAAGAAAAGAGTATTTTCCATGAGGCACTTATTTGTCTGTTCCCCACCCCATCCTTATAGCCAGCAGGTGGCAGGCTCATTTAAAGAAGTTCTGCGGCAACTATGTTTACGCTGATAAATAGTTTAGTTTCTTGTTACACCTGCTAAGTGTCAACTCGCTGTTACAATATATAGACCACGCAGAAAAATGAAAAAGCTTCTAGAAAGAAAATTTGTATTAATAAAGCACTAAAAAAATTTAAAAAGTAAAAAAAAGCACTATTTTGGTTTGTGGTGGTTAAATTTGGGAGCAAGAAGAGTGCAATTTTAGGACATAGAACTTATATATATAGACTACGCCACCAATAGGACTTCCCATTACAGTGAATGTCTTCAACATGAGGGTGTAATCTGAAACCTTCATCCTTTGTGGTCAGCACCGTATGTCACGTGACATGGAGTTGAGGGCGATTCTTCCATAAGAAAGCACTTATTTTTGTAAGAATTCAAACAAAAAATTCTCTCCTTCAGAATGGTTTCTCACAAAAGAATTTTTTTTATAATAAATCTATGACATTTCAGCTTTTCAACAATGCGTAAATCTAAAGGCTTAATTGTATGTGTAAAATACAAAAATTAAAAAACTCTAAACTACTTTCTTTCCTATGAAAAATCACATAATATTCATTCTCGTCTCTTTCTCCTGGTCTATATCACGTGATAATTTTGCTGGGGAAGCTACTTCATGTCGCAGACAGATAATGAGGAGGGATGCGTGTTCTATTATATAAGGTCTATATTTTAGGACACGAAGGGTGCGTTTTGTGGCCAATGAGGGCACATTTTTGTACTTTAAAGGGCAGGCAGGGCGCGGCACCCTTCTCAAAAGCTCTAAGGGGAACAGAGTTGTTTGTCAAAGTGTTTCTTTGAGTGACTTTTTATATTTATGCACTTAGATATTTTAATCTTTTTTAAATCTCAAATGCAATAGTTAAAATGATTTTTAATTATAGGTGATTATGATATATAAGATCATGTTATTACATAAAATTTAGTGGTGGATCCTCTAGGTATGCGCCAGGGGTGCAGAAAATGTTCAGACCTCGGAAATTTCCCCCAAACATTGTATAAATTTCCCTCAATAATGCAAAAATCTACTTCGCTATACAAAGTCATTTGTTCTATGTAATAAATCTTTAAGAGAATAAGTATACAGTGTAACATAAAAATATCACTGTTAGTGTATATTATAAGAACTTCAAAGCAGCAAATTTTTATTTTTTATTTACATTTTTATTTTCTCTTAAAAAAAAAAAAAAAATCAGAATTTCCCCAGTTAGTTTAAATTTCCCCCCGAACCTCGTTCGGACATATTCTGCATCCCTGGTATGCGCCACATACCCACTAAAAACTATCTAAACCATAAGTGCATTTTGATTAAAAAAAATAATAATAATTCAGCTAATTTTGTTAATCACCCGCTTTTATCTATCTGTAATTCAATTTTTGAAAACTACACTGAAAGAGAATTTCATTTGTTACATAACTCCTGGAAAAAACAGCAGAGCCATTTTTCTTATTATTGTAATTTGTCATCGTTTCCTTCACTCCCTGACATTTTGAGGTGTTTGCTGACCGCTACAGACAAATAGTTATGTAATTATCTATGCTTGGTTACTGAGCAGATCATGCTACTCTTCTAAAGCCTACCCTGGTACAGGGAATTTTTGCTTTTTAAGGGGATATTCATTGTGCCAATGTTCCCTCAAACTTTCTCTCAAAGATGTTTCTGCTATTTTAAAGATCCAAGATTAAAGATAGCATCACTGACTCTATCTTTAACCCTCCGTCGGGCACACCCTGCCTGAGAAGCCCATTCTGTTTTTTATTCTCTAAATATCCTACACATGATTTTTAATTCAAAAACACCCATATGGTGACCTTATTAGGAGTGAATAGAAAGTAATAAATGAAAATTTGATGTACAAGTACGAATTTATTGATTGTAGTACAAGTATTTTAACAATAAAGTATTTACCTGGCCTCTCAGGCAGGGTGCGCCCAATTTTGTTCGTCCTATGGGTGCGCCTGACATAGGGTTAAACAGCACATTTTGGAGTTTTGGGTATTCTTAATGGATTTTCTTATCTTTCGTAAAAATGCCACAAACTTTATATATATATATAAAAAAAAAAACCACTTTACAACACATATAAAATGGTACATTTAATTAAAATTATCCATTAAAATTACAACTTGTCAAGGCCTTTCACCCTGGCCATCAGGGTGATGTAAAGTGATTTTTTTTTTATTTTTTTTATATATATATAAAGTTTGTTGTTTTTCTACAATGACACGTGTGTTTATGATATCTCTATGTGAGGTAAGACTTTATATATTTGGTTAAAAATGTTTGCATTTACATAGTAAAGATAAAAACTAGTTTCTCCATACAATAGTAACAGAAAATTTTAACATTGTTGTCAGTTGATAAAGTAAAATCTATTAGGTACTTCATTTTACAGTGATGTAATTAAAAAAAAAAAAAAAAAACTGAATTTATTTATAAAGGATGATTAAATTGCAAAATAAAATTTTGATAAATTTCTGAAACATGTTTTATGTGCCAGGAAATGTACTTTTTAAAAAATTTTATCTAAATTTTTATCAAGCGAAGACTTCTGCCAGAAATAAAAGCATGTAAGAAGTCTTTATTATGTTACTAGCAGGCTTTGCCCGCTTCGCTGGTCACTATATTTAAAGGAACCTTTCTTTTATATTACTTTATGGGGGAAAAAAAAAAAAACTGAAATCGATTAAAAGCTCGCTTTGTGTTCCCGCTACCTTCGGCAGCACTTGTTCATCTTCGCAGCCTCCTGTGCCTGGGCCCTACTGCCTGCGACAATGGCTAACTCATCCCCCAATGGCTTACCCGTTCATAAACGATGCAGGCGACGCCTGCTTCGCTGGTCCCTATTTTTAAATGAATCACTATAATTACTGAATTCTCAAAATTGCATTAATTTTTATCACGTGAAAAAAAAAAGAGAAACAAAATCTGATTAGGAAAAATGTCGCACCGGGTTCTCACTGCCTTCGGAAAACATTCCCAAAATGTTCTAACTCTTATTTCTATTTTTTCCCCCTTCGCCCCACCCCCACCCTTCTATGCTAATAATTTTACAAATTTGAAAATATCTGCAATCGATTTGTAAGTATCATAAACCTCTATGCACCAGTTTCGAACGATCTATCTCTACTTTTATTTTTTTGCCCCTCTGCTCCCTCCCCTCCCAATAATTTTAAAAATTCAAAAATATCATCAATCGATTTGTAGGTATCGAAAACCTCTATGTACCAATTTTGAATGATCTAACTCTATTTTATTTTTTTTGCCCCTCCGCCCTCCCCCTTCCCGGCCCTTCTAATAACTTTACACTTTCGAAAATATCCCCATTCGCCTTGCAGGCCACTAAAACCTACCTGTACCAATTTTGAATAGCCTAAATGCATTTCTATTTGTTTTTGCCTATAGCCCCCCTTACCGCCCCTCCTAATAATTTTACAAATTCAAAAATATACCCAATCGATTTGTAAGTATCGAAAACCTCTATATACCAATTTTGAACGATCTAACTCTATTTTTATTTTTTTGCCCCTCCTAATAACTGTACACTTTCGAAAATATCCCCATTCGACTTGCAGGCCTCTAAAACCTATCTGTACCAATTTTGAACGACCTAACTGTATTTCTATTTGTTTTTGCCCATAGCCCCCCCTTACCACCCCACCCTTTTCCTGCCCCTCCTAATAATTTTACAAATTCGAAAATATCCCCAATCGATTTTTAAGTATTGAAAACCTCCATATACCAATTTTGAACGATCTAATTTTAGTTTTATTTTTTTGCCCCCCCCCTCCTGATAACTTTACACTTTCGAAAATATCTCCATTCGACTTGCAGGCCTCTAAAACCTGTCTTTACCAATTTTGAACGGCCTAACTGTATTTCTATTTGTTTTTGCCCATAGCCCCCCTTACCGCCCCTCCTAATAATTTTTACAAATTCAAAAATATCTGCAATTGATTTGTAAGTATCGAAAACCTCTATAAACCAATTTTGAACGATCTAACTCCATTATTATTTTTTTGCCCCCCCCCCTCTACCCTCCCCCCTTCTCGCCCCTCAGCGCTCTGAAGTTTAGGCCATTGACTGCAGAGCTACAAAACTTGACAGAGGCATAGCTTGAACCTTGTAGATGTGTACCTCACTGAGATTTATTTATTTATTTTTTTCCAATTTTCAAATCTGATTTTTTTTTTTTTAATTTCTGTTTTAGTTTCTTAAATTTTATTCAAACTGCATGTTTTTTTTTTTTTTTTTTTTTTTTTTCCATTTCAACCATTAACATTCCTTAGCAATGGTTACTATACAATTATTTTGCATTAAGTCACATGATTAAAAAGAGATTATAGATATATAATTTAATATATTTAACCGATTTTAATACAGAAATATTATTGCTTTGATTTTTCTTTTAAATTAATATGTTTTGAATGAGAAACATTTTCTCAATCTAGTAAATATCTTTTCCTAAGTAGAACATTTTTAATATGATATTTTATTTGAATAGTAGTTGCCTGTTCAAAACAATTGTTTACGTGGAAACATGAAACTTCTTTTAAAATTGAAATGTTTATCCTTTTCAATTCTAGGATTTTTTTTTTTTTTTTTTTCCTTTGTTACTATCAGAATTAAGTAGCAATGTGATAGAAATAATTGAAATTTATTATTTTTTTTTAACTTTATTAAAAATTTTAACAATTAAATTGTTGTATAAATATAGTGATCAGCGAAGTGGGCAAAGCATTCTTTAATAAGTTCATATAAATATCATTTAGGGAGATTATGCTTTTAAGTTAAATTAATTAAAATTTGTGCACTGGCAGGGGTCTGTCCAGAGGCAAACCTGGGTCCATTAAAGGACTCTTCACAAAATTTTACATCTTAAAAAAAGACCCTTCACAAAATTGTTTATCCTAAAACAGGACCTTTCACAAAATTATTTATCTTAAAACAGGTCCCTTCACAAAATTTTATATCTTAAAAAAAGGACCCTTCACAAAATTGTTTATCCTAAAACAGGACCTTTCAAAAAATTATTTACCCTAAAACAGGACCCTTCACAAAATTTTTATCCTAAAACAGGACCCATCACATTTTTTTCTTTTTAATCCTATAAAAGGACACTTCACAAAATCTTTCTTCTTAGGCCTTTGATAAATCTCTCATTTTCAAAATTAATCTTCAGTGGAACAAACAGACTACCTGAAAAATTAAACATTTTTGTTGTATTTCTCTTGAAAAGCTGATATTAAATTTCTAATCTATAACAAGCTTCTATGCATATGTGCGTGTTTAGTTCTATAAAACTGAATTGTCATTGTCAAAAATGAAACCTTAATTGTAATTTTATTTTTCAAAATTGCATTTTTCACAATCTCACAAAAAGTTTGGAAGAACTTTACTTTCACACTAAATTTAGATTCACAACATTACGTGTAGAAGTTTTCACAATTTCACAAAAATAGGACCCTGTGTGAAAAGTCTGGACAGACCTCTGACTGGTTATGATTTTGAAACACTGTAAATTTATGCACTTAAATTATTTGAAACAATACTGAATTGAGGAGCATTGTTCTTTCCATAACTAATTTCAGAGCATGCCCAGATTCAAATATCATACTACGCCACTGATAAAACTATATGCATATTTGTAAAATTATTTTAAATAATTGAAAAAATAATTTTAAAATTTGGGGGAAAAAAAAAAGAATATGTCAACCCAATTTTGTAGAAAGGTTTTTTTTTTTTTTCCACAGAACCTAACACAAGTTGAAATTTTGTACCCTGTTATATTAATTTTATTAAGTTGCTATACTTGGCAAAAATCAAATAATTGACTTTTTTCTTCATTACATAACATAATTTGCGTCCAAACTATAAAACTAGCAATTTAAAAATTAAAATCTGAAATTAAAAATTAAAAAAAAAAAAAAAAAAATCCTGCATTTTTCAAAAACCAATTTTAAATTTCCTAAGTTTTAATAGATTTTTCAAATTTCCAGAGTTTTCTAACTAAAATTCTTTTATATGGATCTCGTAGCAAGTTCACTAAAATATTTGGCAAGGAGAATACTTAGTTTGTTGCTGAATAGTTTTTAGAAAAATTATAAATAGATACATTAATATGCCAATACTTAGGTAAGTTTCAATTAGCACTGGTAAAATAAAAGTAAAATAATATAATAAATAAAAATTATAGAAGCTATTACAGCTTTAGATATACATGATAAATTTTACGAAAGTATTTTGCTCCCTTTATAGTGCATTTAAAACTTTTATTTATATGCATAAATATATATATTAGTAATATAATTAATACATATATTAATTATTATATTAATATTATATAATTAAATATATATATTAGTAACTCAAAAATAAGTTTTTAGCAGCACTGAATAACGATTATAACTTTATTCGAAAAATATTTCTTATGAAATATAGTATTAGCTTTAAAGAAATTGTTTGAGTCTTATTGATGAGTTAAATCTATACAGCTTTAAAGCTTTTTATTTATTTATTTATCTTATTTTATTTTTAATATTATGAGCCTTCGAAATTATCATAAATAAACTCTTATGGTATAACAAACTTCAAAAATCTAGAAATGATAAATGAAGTAAAATAGCAATAAAAAGTAAAATGTAATGCTTCAGGGATGAAACTACCTAGCTTGTAAAAATCCTGAAAACTTTTCCTTACATGCAGATAGGGGGAATTTATTAATGATATATCATATGGCTACCTATATTAAGTAACACTTACAGACTTTGCAATACATTATAGGGCAAATTAAACATTCGAAATGAGGAATTTTTGTAAAAACAAAGTAATTTAACATGAAATTCAAAGACAGCAAAATTTTCAAAAACCCTGAATTCAGGGGTAGCCCCTGAATAGTTTCACCCCTGGCTGATTTATTACCTTTATTATCAAAAACTTTTATACCAAATTTCATAAATAACTGTTTAAAAAATAGCTTAGTAGCATTTCAACTCAGTGTTGAGCTTTAGAAATTCTGAAACCTTCCTTGAAAAATTTTTGTTAGAAAAAGGAATTCATTTCATGAGTTAAGAGATATTTTTTGTAAGTTGCTACTATAAAAAAAATAAAAACAATAATACAGAAAATTCCATTTCTTCTTTTTCATTTGTGCGGATTTTGGATTTGACAAACGACGACAAAACGACAAAAATTTTATTCGAATTGTCTATAAATCATTCGAAAAGCGAGAATATATCGAATTATTTATTTTAATATTCGATAAAAATATCGAAATTTTGAAAAAAAAAAAAAAACTCAAGTAAAACAGCTATTAATTACTCTGTTGATTTATTTCACCTAAGCGCTCATAAAAAGACCATTTGATTGTACATGGAAAACCTACCGAAAACCGTATGATTTTAATTGACCTCTTTTTTTGTACCATGTAATGTTACCATTACCACCATCACCCTGGAAACCATAAAACTCTTCTCTTCTTATTCTCGCTCTGTTTACGTAGCCATAGTAACAATATGTTTCTAGTTTGATTGTCACGAGGTTTTGGTTTTTCTATTATGATGCATGATGATGGTTGATGTTTTGTTCTTACGATTCTGTATTATTTCTTTTCATTATAGAAACTTGATTGATGAATATTTAAAATTTTCTGAGTTTTACACGTGTTATCTTTAGAAAATTAGTATTTAAAAATTAGCTTGTTATAAAAATCAAGTGTAAATAAAGATATGATTGCTAGATATTGAATTAATATTGAAAATGTCAAATAGCAAGACATCGTTTCCATTTTATGTGTATCCAATGGGTCACAAAAGAAGTATACAAATAATTAAGGAAACTAAAGCTGAAATTAAAAAAATGGAATCACAACGGCCATTAACGCCTTTTGGACAGAAAAAGTACATATCTTCATTTTTTAATGTTGTAATATTTTAATCTGTTGTAAAAATAAAACACTTATTATTATTTTATAAATTTGCCGCTGGCGTTCTTCGATATATTTATTAGTAATTTTAATTAGGTAACTTTACAAACCGGTGCGGTAGCGTTTGTTTACATATTTTCCTTGATGTTAACAACAGCTACCATACTAGATTGTAAAATGTAGCCTTAAATTTTGCTAATTTGTTTATTTATTTATGTTAAAGGAATGAGAGAGAGCATAATCTGCCTGTTTCATCGAGGCCTACTAGTTCCTCTAGGTATGAAATTTCAATATTTTCAAAAATTATATTTGATTCAATTATCTCATCTTTATTTCAATAGTTTTTTCCCTTTGTGTGTTTGTAACTGTTATTTTAAGTGTTCTTTTATCTATTTAGGCTTGTAATAAACTTATTTATTCATATATTTTATAACAATAAATGACATATACTCGTCATTTTTACTGTAGCAATATTAATTTAATGTAGATTATAATAAATTTAAATTAAACATACAATATTGCAAATTATTTCGTTTTTATTTCAAATATTTGTTTTAAATCAACAATGCCAGCTTACAGTGTCTGTAACATACCAAGTGTTGAGATTTTTGCAAGGAAAGCAAACCTCACCAATATTGACTGTTTTAGTCCTTAGTAAAATATAGAAAGATATACTATGTGGTTAAAATGAAATGTACCTTTTAAGTGCATTTTATCATTTATGTTTATGTATATATACTACTATATGTGTATGAATGTTATTGAAGTGATCCTATGAAATATATATTATCATATGTATTTCTGTATATAAATAACCCGCCAATGGTTTGCACTTAATAAATAAATGCCAAAAGTATTAATTCAATGCAAAAAAATACCCTGTAACAATATCTAAGTGTATTGGTTAGGAGAAAAGAAAAAAAAAATTTGAAATTTATAATTATATTCAATTTTATTATATTATATTATTCCATTTAATCATTTATTAACTACTAAGTTGTGACAAATCACATCCATCTCCCTTTCCTATATTTATTTCATACCAATAAATTTTAAAATATGTTTAAATAAAAATATTATTTTTAAATAAAATCAATTTTATAAATTTAAAATAAAATAAATTTGTTTTAAATTACTTCAACTCCACAGCCCTAGTTGCTGCCAATAGGGATTTTTCAAAATGACAGCAATGTAGATTCTAAAGTAAACATTATAAATGCTGTAGGTCTTTAAGAGACGTGTACATTTCCTGTTATTCTTTTTTTTTTTTGGGGGGGGGGGGGGGGGGAATTGTTAAAGCAGGCTGAAATATTTAATGCATAATTCTTGGTAAAATATTTATTTCTTGTTTTGCTAGTTTATCTTAAGTTAAAATCATGGAACAACTATAGTATTTCCCCTCAGCTAGATTTGGCGATTATGGCTAAATCATAAATCTAAAAATCATATAGCATAAATGATAAAATCATAAGCTAAATTATAAATCATAAAATCACAAATCCAAAATAAATAGCATGCAGGCTGCCATATTATATCGCAAACAATCCAGAACGACATCGTTGTCGTTCAAATCGGCGCCTAAGAAAAATCGCCAAATTCAGCTGAGGGGAAATACTATAGTTGTGCCAAAATCATTGTTCGTTACTTGATTTAAAATTTTACTTTCCTGGCTGCACTTTTCCCAAATTGTAAGCAAGGCATTTTATGCTCACATTTTGCCATTTTTTTCAGTTTTTGCTTTTGAAAAAAATTCATAGACTTTTAAATTTTAAATGTCTCTTCATATTTTGCACAACTTTTTAACAAAAATTGCATCCAGTGCACAAATAAGAAAGGATGTCTTTTTAGTTTTTTGAAAATAGGGTTGGAAATCAAATCTTGAGTTTATATATTTTTTAACCACTTAAAAACCACACATCAAAAAGATGGGCACTGTTAGAATGCATGAAAGACAATCTAAATGATAACTTAACTATCAAAATACCTCTTGTTAAACATTTTAGATGCAACAACAATTTGTAAAGTAGTTGGTTTTTTAAGTTTAAAATAAAGTTAAGCCCACTTGTATCGGCTAATAATATGAGGGTATTTGCTTTTGATTGGCTCAAAGTTATTTACATAAATTCAAATGCTGCAATTTTGGTCTTTAAAAAAAAATAGTGTTGTCTTTTAATATTCTTTCTTCATTAATCTAAATATCTTATAAACTACAGTAAAAACATTTAATGATTTTTATCAGAGTTTCTGGGATAATTCCAATTTTTTTTTACTATTCTAGATGTGTTATTTTTTATTTTATAAAAGGTACTACAGTGTAGCACTATACGTTTTTCAAGGGACTGTTCCCAAAAAACATACAACTGAAAATTCGTTTAAACATTAATACACAATAAAGTGTCATATTAATAATAAAAGTCGAATGAATTGTCATGATTTCCTTTACATTTATTCGACTAAGATATATTTTTAATTAAATTAAAAATATTTTTAAAAGGTAGGATAAAAATTAAATGATAATTAAAAATATAGAAGTTAAGAAAATTTTTACAAACGATTAAAAGAAAAAAATGTTTCTCCAACCGTAATGTCAAATTAATACTATAAGAAAATCTTACAGTATCCTATTCAAGTCGCCCAACGGAAGTGAGTAATAAATCTTCAACTTTACAAAATGCCTATGAAGTTGTGGGTTTTTTTTCCCCTTTCATACTACATCATCCATCCCTGGAATCAATTAAAGGAGAGAGTGGGAGGTCTACAAGAGGTCACTGGCTACTTGTATTCAACCCAGTCTCCAACTGCTTTTTTCTGAAAATTTCTCTAACAACCCCACCTTTCCCCAGGCTTAGGACGCAGGTTGCGCTTTGTTACCATTAGGACTACCATAGTTTTAAGAAAAAATAATCAGAAAAGATAAAAATAAAACAGAGAGAGAGATAAACATACAAACATCTTTATTTTTTATTTATTTATTTATTTTTTTTTTAAATTCTGGAATGAAACTCAAACTTGGGATTCTACACGGGGGAAAAAACGTATAAGTGAAATTAAGAATTTACTCATGTCGTATTTAAACAAAATATTTTAATATTAGAATTCAATGGAATGATTTGGGACCGAAGTTGAAAAACATATAAAAGGTGCTCCACTCTCCACTGTATTATTATATCTCTTTCTACCTTTTCAAAAAATTTCAAACTATTCATTTTTTTTCCCCCTTTACGTTTGCATATTGTATATCTTAATTTCTGTATAATGTAATGATCTACATATTATTGATTACCTACAATATTTCACGTGTAGTTTGTGATCTAAATTTTCATTTTTTAGTCTGAAATCTTTGAAATATGAGCATGAAGAAGACTGCTGCCTATCAGGAAGAAAAATCAATCCTTTATGTACTTTTAAGGTAATATTTTGATTTTTGTCTGCCATAGATATTGATTTTAGACATGTTACATAAACAATATGCTGCATTTTATAAAGTCAATTAAAATTTTCAGGGAATTATGTATAACAAATTATAAAATTTCATACGCTCCTATCATATATATAAATAATGAGTGAAATGTATCACATAGGCTAATAAAGCAATGCACAAAATTTCAGTATTGAATTATGAAACATCCCTCAAGATAAAAAAAAAAACTGATTTTAAACTATTTTCTAAATTTTGATTTAAGTTCTTCAATCATGTTTCAGAGATTAAATCCAAATTATGAGTGAAAATAGCAATAGTATATAAATAAAGAAACATATTTGTATTTTAATTTGCAACTTATCAAAAAACAACTTTGTTTAAACACCACTAGGATTTTTTTTTTTTTTTTTTTTATAATACAATGCTAAAGTGTTGTACACCACTTTATTATTGTATGAAGTACATATCACTTACTGGCATACTTTTTAAAAAATTTAATTTATTTATTATTTATTTTCTACAAAGATTGTATAAAAATAAATTTTGTAATTCTTGAAATTAATTTTCCTGAAATTATTAGTCTTAATATAAATAAAAGTCATTGTATGTGGATATGTCTTACACCTCCTTCCAAACCACTGAACCAATTTCAACCAAACTTAATACGGTTTGCTTATGACCAGGGTTAAAGTACTAAGGGTGTTTGACATTTTTAACACACATGCAATGGGATTGTGTGGGGCACACAAGTGATAAGTAGTAAGAAATAGTAATCTTAACTCAAAATTAAAATATAAGTTTAGAAGACTTTTGCATGCTACAGAAAAATATTTCATTTGTCTGTCTAATAATTAAAAAAGCTCTTTTCTTGAAACTACAATTTTTCTTTCTTTTCTTTTCTTTTTTTTTTTTTTTTTTTTAAAGAAAAGTGTTGCCATTTCAGGGTTATATTTTACAAATGAATTATTAAAAAAAAAAACTTATTTATAGCAATTGATAACTGTTTAAATTTTTCAGGTTTATCAATAAATATAAGAATTAAAAAATTGAGACTTTTTATTATAAAAATAATTCATTTAAATGTAGTGACCAGCGAAGTAGGCAAAGCTAGCTAGTTGATTTTAGAAAATTCCATATTTTTTAAATGCATTTTTGTAATTTGTTACCATGTCTAAGATCAATATTTAAGGTATTAAAGCTGAGATCAAGCTCTTTTGAACAACTTGTAAATATTGTGATGCTTTATGATAATTATATAAAATATGTAAATTGAAGTTTTATTAGTAATTTCTTTTGTTTTATCAAATAAACTACTTTACTGTTAATATTGAAAGCTATTTTTATTACCATTTTATTTTATATAAAAAAATAATGTTCTAATTATTTTTTTAATTAATGATTTCTTAGTACTCTAGAAGATTTATTGGGTAGATTGAAAGCAAAGTATAAAAATAACATCATGTAAAAAAAAATCTTTATTTCCTTTTTTGCTTCCGTCAGAGGCATGAGCAGTGGCATACCAAGGGCATAGGAGGCAGACTGCCCCAGGCCCAGAGCCCAGTTTACCCATTTAAGGGCCCGGGGCTGTGATAATAGTGGAGCCCCCCCCCCCCACACACACACACACGCACACATTTTTTTTTTTTTTCTTTATGAATGTTCATCATTAGATAAAATTTTACAATGGTCATATTAGAATAAGATTCTCATTACCATTTAAATGAACTCTGTAACTGTTTGCAAAAAATTAATTAAAACAATATATATATATATATATTAACAACAAAAGAATCTAACTCACCAACCAAAGGAACAGTTGCTGCATCAAAAACTTTAAGGAATATATTTTACAGAATAAAAAAATTAAACTGGCTTCTTCCTAGCTTTTGCCGCGCTGAAAGTTTCAATTACATCTTTAAAATCCAGGTCGCTTATTAAATCATGCTCTGAGCACAGCAAAGCTAAACATCGCAGCGTATTCTGCTGAATTTTTGTTCTTTGAAGAGATAGAACTCTCTCTAATTTGGAGTTTGCTCTCTTGGCTTCGCAATTTGATATCGGTAGAGTTAAATAAATACGTAATGCAATAAACATATTTAGAAAAATCTCATTTAACTCGTTTTTCAACATATGATCATAAATATGTATCGGTGATTTTTTTTTTCTAAGCTACGGCTTAACAAATATTGTGAAAATTCAAGTCAAGTCAACGATGTGCTTCGGAGTACCTGCATTTGGTCGCAACCAATGCTTACCTCCAACGAAAAATGCGAAAAGCCAAAGGGATGAATTTAGAATTTTGATCTCTGAATAAATCTCCGCGTGAGCAGAGACCAATCAGAGTGAAGCACCAGGAGTTTAAAAGAAAAAAAAAATTTAAATAAATAATAAAATAAATAATAAATAAATAACTCCTTGAAAAAACCTAAGTGTAACAGTGAAACTGTTACGTGCATTGACGAGACGGTCTGGACGGCGAAAAGGAATTAAGAGTTGAGCAGGGCGTCCAAAGGGGCACAGGAAACCGCTAATAATAATCAGAGTCCCGCAATTAATAAAAAAAAAAGGGGGGGCATGCAATTTTTTTTTTTTTTCCTATCATAATTAAAATTCAGGAGGATTAAAGTGAAGTGCATGCATGAATCCTTCGAAAGTCTCAGTGTCCAGCCAGAAACTAGTTCTGAGCTGGATCTGCGGACCTCTCAGAGACACACATAGCACTCACAATCCTCACTGAAAGTAAAACGAGCAAAAACGCAGAGGATTTTGTCCTGAAACTGAAAGCCAATCAGAGGCCAGGAAATCGGCCAATGAGAGGAGACCTCAGATCCCTACACTACAAGACAAAAAATTAATAAAAAATTAAAAAATAAGCCAAATAATAAAAAAATATACAGCAATTAGGAAATTTTGATAAAAAATTAATTAAAAAAGAAGTAACAATTTTACTAGTAAGAAGGTTCAAAGCTCGCGACTGACAAAGTTCAGTAGATAAGCCTGATACTAGGGTTAGCCAAAGCTAGATGAACATTTCGTTCAATCTAGGGGAAATAGAATTTTGGATGGAAATACTAAGTTAGGTTACTCCGGAAGTTATACTCCTACGCTTTTTAGAGACGGGGAGAAAATCATCCCCTCTGACTAAAATAGCCAGAGGCCGTTTTTTACCACGACAATTATTGTGAAAATTGAATGATTTCAGATTTTGTGACTTCAAAATCTACTTCTCCTTCATAAACTTCAAGAAAATTATTTACTGATTCTTCATTTATTCGTTCAAGACCTAATTTAGTAATGAAATTGAAAATGCTGCATACTGAGTTATAAGCATCAATTCGTTTTATCATTTCTGAATTTAATCTATCGACTATCACAAATAAAGTTTCAACTTTAAGTTTTTCAAATCCTTGAAAAGTTACATGGCTAATTGTTTTGGATTCGAGAGTACCATCGGTAAATTTTTTTCTTCTCAGTCTTTTTCCCTGATCCTTAGGTGAAGTCGCTACAAGTGAAGATAGCAATTGAGATCTTTCTTTTAACTTAACAAATTCCATAATCAGTCAAATGTTGTGGAAGGAAACAGATTATATTTTTCTCCCCCCCCCCCCCTTTCATCTCTTGAATGTCTTTTCAAATTTTAATGCATTTTTAAAAAATATTTAAAAAATATTTTTTTTTTTTTTAGAAAAGTTTAAGTACTAAAAAAAGTTTTCAAAAATTTGTCCTTTTAAAATATTTTTACATAACAGTATCAAGGATTTAATTTCTGACTGTAAAAACAGAATTAAAAAATAAATAATTTTTTTTTTCTATTTACTGGGTTTTCTTGGCCCTATCTAGGGTCCCCTTGTACACTGGGCCCGGGGCTGCAGCCTCCTTAGCCCCCCCCCCCCAACTGGGCTCTGCCCAGGCCTCTGGTCATGAGAAGACCTCCAATGAAACTTTTCCTTTGTATGTATCAGGTGAAGTTGTCGGGATTATTTTAATCTGAAACATTTCCTGCAAGTGCAACCCACTTAAAGCTATAGAATCCTGTTTAAAGAGCCTTAATGTACAAAAAGTGACCATAAAGCAACAACTCCAGAACCAGAAAAATCTCATTTATGCAAAGCTTGAGTAGGGCAGGGCAAGTGGGGCTAATGCTCCTGGTCCTCTTGTTGCATTGGGCTTCCCAATCAATCTTAAAAATTAATTCAATGCCTTTTTATAGTCCTAAATTTAAGTGAAGATATGCAAGGAGCCCTCAGTATAGAAAAGGCTCCAATTAGGAGTTAGACTTTCAGCCCATGCCTCGAGAGTTGTAGGTCTGCCATTGGGTATAAAATAAACTGGAAGGACATGAATCAGGTTCCTGTATTGGCATGGAAAAAAAACTAAAAGAATACTTTAAAGACATTACAACACAACATGTTCTGCCTTCACTAAAATGTACCAAAAAGATAATATTAAGATAGATTAAAAAAATTTTTTTGAAATTAGCATATTACAGTAATCATTTTTGTGCTGTAAAACACGGAGCTGTTCAGATTTTGTTGAATGCAGTTCATACACCACATTTGACTATTCAGCGATATTGAGCTTTCGTGGTTTGGTACTCCATGTTCAAGAGAGGAGAGGAGGAGAATATGAAGTAAAAGAGAGCTAGCTGCCACTTTATCCTATGTCTCAGATGAAAGTTGCATGTAGCAGCAAAAAACATTAAGGATAAAGTAATGTTTTTTTATGGTTTTTAATAACAACTCTGGAAGATTATTATTAGTTTATCTATTTGTGATAATTTTTCGAAATCCTAATGCAATATTTTGCAGGTAAAAGATGCCAAATTTAGCAATTTGAAGTTGGAACCTCTTGTTACAAAATCAATTTTAACTCCTCGGAAAAATATTAACTCTGTGATGAAATCCCAACATCAAGATATCACATTTCCACCTATATCATGTGAGTTTCTTCTCCCTCTTCTTCTTCTTCTTTTTTTTTTAATTGTTTATTTTATTTATTCATGTATTTTTGAGAAAATACTTTATTGAAAAAAAAAACATTTTGTTAAAATTTTTAGAAACCATATGAAGTTTGAATTTTATTTCAAATTCATCTGAGTGTTATTAAAAAATTTAGGCCTTAAAATTAATAATTTTGTATGTATGTGTGTGTAAGTGTATAAATAATTTAAACAAAAGTATTTCTCTCTTTCATGCTGCTTTCAGCTATATATTATTTAAAATTTGTCTCTTGTAACATGTATAATATGTCTTTCATTAATTACATGAAATTTCAAAAGAGGATGATCCACCAAAGTTTGACTGCAGTAGGTTGTTGAGTGACAGACATCATATAAAAATTTAATAATTGTTATAAGTTATAATAATATTATTATTAGTATTGTAGGTATTGTTTGCTGGTAGCAATAAAGGTGTATTTTGCTTTATACAAAGCTGTCAAACAAGACAAACGAAATATTCAAGTAAATTACAGATATTCTAATTTGTACAAAATACATAAGAACATTTATGAACATTTTCAATCTTTGTTGTGCTTTAACGTTAAAGCAAGCCCCTCTCCCCCCTTAAATCCAATTTAAAGAGTTAACAGCATGTATATTAATAGATTTTTAAAAAATTTTGAAATTAGCAATTACAAAATAATTATTTTTATGCCATAAAACTCAAAGTTGTTCAGATTTTGGTGGAATACAGCTAAGTAATTTTAGTATTTTTCACTAAAACTCTTTTAATCACATATTTGTTGAAACACCCTTGCCTTCTGTATAAGCACTGTCTTACTGTATAGCTATTAATATAATATATAATTTTCAGCTGATATGTTTTCATTTGACCTAATATGCACATTCATACAGATAATAAAAAAAAAAATGTCATAAATATATTAAAAAATTAATAGATAGATAGATAGATTAATATTACAAAAATCTTTGATATAGAAATTGTTTTTAAAAAATGCATCATGAAACTTATTGAGTTATTTTATATAAATCAGTCTTGAATATCAGTAAGTAATATCTCAACAGATTTTTACACAGTTAGCTATTATGTCACTATTAGTGCTGGACGATATCAGAAATTAAATATCGCGATATATCACCAAGTTAATATCGATATTAGCGATATATTGCGATATTTCTTTCAAGGCAGAAAAAAATAGACATTTGTTATTTTTTAAAGACATATGCACACGAATTTTAAAGTATACAAGTATAGAGTGTTTTCCATGTATTTTCTGGTATATTACTACCATAACTTTATCATAAAAAAAAAAATCATAAAAAGTGAATTAATGTTTTGTGTTTCTTATAACTTATACTATTGCTTTTTAGTATACCTCTGTATAGTTTATCCTCCATTCTTCCCATTTTAAGCTTTAATTATTTTAAAATCATATTTTAACACAGCTAATATGTGATCTGTGTTTTATTTGTACCAAGTATATCAAAATTCATAATTCTACTAAAAATAAAGCTTCAGAAAAATTGTCTTAAGATGCAGGTATTAAATAAAAATGAAAATCATTTTAATTAGTTCCGAATTGCCATTATAAATAGTTCCGAATTGCCATTAAATACACCTTTTTTTGGTTGTAGAAAGTAATATTTTTTACTTAAAACTCTTATATGCATCTTAAATGTCAGTTACTTGTCATTTTTATTTTTGTATCCTCTTACCAAATCATTACAATATCTTTTAAATATATATGTTCAATTCACATTCGTAATAGTTTCACAGTAATTGAAATTTGAATTACATATTATAATGTGTGTGTGTGTGTGTGTGTGTGTGTATTTATGTATACATTGTCAGTATAAAAATTATATTATTTAAACAAAATTATGTTGAAGTTTCATTTTGTTACTTAAAGTAACTCATTTTGCATTTAAACCAATTTTATTTAACATGTACGGCTTTAAAAATAAAATAAATAAATAAATAAATGGAAAGAGAAATATAAATGCTACATAAAAAAAAGTAATAAACTATTCAATATTATATAATTCTATAAAGAAACTGTCACTGTAAAATTACTGACGATAAAACTTTATTTTACATCAGTTAGATAGCACCCTTTCTCCCTTCCCATGTTATCCAATAGGATTTTTGTCGCTTCGTTTCATAAAAATATTTTATTCAAAAATGAACTTTTTCGAATTCTATTTTTTGAATATTACTCTTTGAACAGGTCGTCTTTTAGCTTAGTGAGCAATTTTTCGAAAAAATAAATTTAAATATTTTACTTAGAGTCCATAATTTACTTATTGAAATAAAATATTGAAATTAATTTTTTCGAAAAATTGCTCACTAAGCTAAAAGGCGACCCGTTCAAAGAGTAATATTCAAAAAACAGAATTTGAAAAACTTCATTTTTGAATAAGATATCTTTATAAAACGAAGCAACGAAAATCCCATTGGATAACATGGGAAAGGAGAAAGGAAGCTATCTGACTGATGTACAGTCTTAATAAAAAAAATATTTTATCGAAATATTTAATAATAATAAAATAATATTAAAAAAAATACATTCCATAATTGCTTATATTTTCAGAAGTTTTTTATTAAACGCTAAGAAAATTTGCAAAAAAACTCTTCTAGTAGATATCAGTTCAGTGACGCCAGATGGTCGAAAATTATTTCCCCAAACAAGTCTTCAAATTTCCCCAAATCACGGTTTTTTTTTTTTCGAAAAAATCCCCAACTTGATTTCTACTAAAAAGGGAAAATAAAAATTTTTTCAAAAAAAAAAAAATATCAAGCAGATTTTTCTATGATTTAAAGCTCAGATTTTTCCCCAAATGAAGGCAATTTTTGAAAAAATCCCCAAATAACAATAAAGCTATTGAAAGTCTCTAGACATAGGGATAAATCATTACGCTACCAACATTGACAGAAAGTTGAAAAACGCCCCAGATTTGTCCCCAAAAATTTTAGAATTCCCCAAAAAAGTCCCCACAAACATTTGGTCTTCAAAATTGTCCCCAGAAGCCTCAAAACTCCCTAAAATGGGGACAAAATCCCCAATCTGGCATCACTGTATCAGTTCGGCTTTGATGATCTTTATTAAACACATGTTGAAGCATGTTATTGGCCATTTTATATCGACACTTTGAAATAGACCGATATCAATGAACCAATAGCAGGAAAGGAGCTAAAACAGAAGATATTGTTTTCATTCGTCATATTGCCTTTTCTGTGGTTTCCATCACCTACGATATGCATGAATGTAGAGTGGGAATCTGGGAAATCAGTATAGTGTAATATATCAGAACCCATAATAGATATCTCGGATAGGGATATATCGTTTCGACTAATATCAAAACCTGCTGATTATAGGTATTGTGATATTGGAGTATGTCTGATGAATTTTTTCTGAAGGGGTAGAACCGTGACCTTGAACGAAGTCAGCTTATTCACGGGATAATCAAAGCAGATGGCTTTCAATAAATATTTTTTTTTTTTTTTTTTTTATTTATTTATTTTATTTTTTTTATGCGGTGGCCTGCAGTGATGTTTAGATTTGAGTTTATGAAGGATGAGGAAGTATATGTATATGTGTTGCAATAGAAATCGTTTGGCGTGGGGCTATTTTTTCTAGTTTATCAGTGAGTAATTAGAGGAAAGTAGAAAATGAGTATTAAAATCAGATATTCGGCGCTTTTTTTCTTCCGGTTTCGCTCTCGTTAGCTGTTGTATGTTGGCTGATCGGGTTTCATTCGCTCGAGTTTCGTTCACTCGGGTGCAATATCGTTAAAGGGATATATTGGAGGAGCTGGATCTTAAATATTGTTATCGGGATATTAAAAAAATATCGATACTTAGGGATATATTGATAAATAATCCAGCCCTAGTCACTATTACACACAACTTTCATTTGAACTGATGGTTCCTCCAACTTCTGAAGGCTGAAATCCAAAAGAACATATCAAATGTTGACTCAAAGATTGCCCAGAAAATTAGCATTCACAATGTTCAGTATATGTTAGGGTGCTTCTGTTTATCGCTCTTTTCTCAGTGTGTATATGGAGTTTTCTTCTTATTGTTAATCGTAGGAGAAATATTTGCTCCTAGAAACAACTTTTTATGACTATCCAAAAAATTGTTCATACTCCCAACTCTTTTTACCCTGGGCATTGAAACGTGTTGGTTCAAATTAACAATAAACTAAAAAGTTGCATGTAAAATTGTCATGTGTAATAGCACCATTAAAGTCATCTTTAGTAAAGTTATTTCTATTACCACTTTTATTTACAATTTCTTCATTTGATGGCAAGTCTGTAATGAAAACTATTTATATCTTGTACAATATATATTTGTTTGTATTTAGAAAGAGAACAAATTATATTTTTAAAGTGATAGATATGATGTTGTACTGTCAAACATAGTAAATTAGTATTAGAAGCAGAGTTTGAAATTAGCAGTTGTTAAACGTATTATGCATCTAGAAATAAAAGTTTGGCAACCATAAAATCACACTCAGGCTTCATTTTTTAAGCCTAACTTTTGACCATATTTTAAAAAAACGATTTTGTCATAATAAATTTTTTCTTCATGATTTACAAAAGACTAGTTTTTTATCATCTTAAAAATTTTTTGTATTGTTATTTTCAACACATTGGGTAGGTGCTTCAGTGATGGGCATGCTCCAGTAATTGACATCTATCCCAAAATAATTAATAAATAAGAAAAATTATAAAATCATATATTTTACATCTAAGAATTTTAACATTTTATGTCAAACTTTGGAGCATAGGGTGCCAATGACTGATAAAATGAAAAACTGGCAGTGTCAATTACTGGAACACTGTGTGGGTGTCAAATAAAAATTCATAAAAAAAAAAATAATTGTTATCAAATGTATATATTTTAACATATATGTGGTTCTGAATATCTGTCATGCTGTATGTACTAACTTAAGATTTCTAAAAATATTTTCTGATGACTAGAACAATAAAAACATCAGATGCTGTAAAAGTGTCAATCACTGGTGCACTTCAGTGGCGTACCAAGGGTGGGGCGGAGGGGGCAGTCCGCCCCTTGCCTCAAGTCATGAGGGGGCCTCCGGAAAAACTTAACCTTTAAGTATATATAATAACAGGAGACTTGGTGTTGGAATATTAAAACCCGAATAAACTACTACGTCAGAAACGCCAAAGAAAAATATTGGAAATGCATACAGTTGTTTCGGTAGCCTACAGCATACCGTCTTCAGTGCAAAAAGGATTCTGAAGCAGAAGTGCTCGTACATATAGGAGAGGGGCCGGATTTAGTTCAACCAATAGGATTTGGAAATTTTATATTCAGTCCACATTTTCTTAATTTTTCTACTGTTTACACAGCTAACTTTAACAGTAAATTCTTATTGGCCACTCTCCCCACCGTTTCCTATTGGTTGAACTAAATCTGGCCCCTCTCCTATATATACGAGCACTTCTCCTGCTTCAGAATCCTTTTTGCACTGAAGACGGTACGCTGTAGGCTACCGAAACAGCTGTATGCATTTCCAATATTTTTCTTTGGCGTTTCTGACGTAGTAGTTTATTCGGGCTTTAAGTATATATGTTTGGTGAAGTTGCTGTGCCATTATTTTAACCAGAAAAATTCCCTGCAGTTCTTTAAGCCGTATGTTCCTGTCTAAACAACCTAATTGTACAAAATGTGACCACTGAGTGACAACTCAAAAAAAAAAAAAAAAAAATCATTTATGTAAAGCCTAATTAAGGCAGCACAAATGGTACCAATGCCCTTGACCTTCTTGTTGTGTGTTTGGCTTCTGAATCAATCTTAAAATTTATTTCAGTGCCTTTTTATAGTAATAAATTTAAGTGAAGAAGTGCAAGGGGGCCGTCTAAATTGTAGGAGTTCCAGTTAGGGGGGCCTTCAGTGAAATTTTTGTCCTGGGCCTCGAGAGTTGTAAGTCCGCCACTGGTGCACTTACCCTACATAAGCTTAAAAAAAAAAAAAACAGCAAGTACAATATATAAAATGCTGGTTGCAGAAATTTTTTTCAAACTTGTAAAAAAATTTCAAATATATATATATATATATAAACTTTTTTACTTATTGCTATCAGCTAGTTTGCATACAATCAGAAATTTGCCATTATGATAATTTCTGAAATGCTGAATTATTTTAAAACAAATTTTTGTTTATGAAACCTGAAAATATAAATAAATATTTTATAATAATTTACATGGATATTTTCTGGTAGTTCTCATTTTGCTTGAAGATGTAATACATGGTATTTAACTTATTTTAAAAATCAGTTGACCAGCAGATAATTATAAATTTTCTTCTACTCTTTGTTCTGTTTTAAGTAAGTTTTTAATTTTTAATTAACTTATTTATATAGATTTTTTTTTTTTTTTTGTGGAGATGTATTTATTTTTTAACTTTTATGTTTGGATTTATCATTTAAATAAATAAATAATAATGATAAATTAAGCTTTATCCTGTTTTGATCCTAATAAACGATTAATAATATGCCCGAATAGACCAATTTGTCAAGGAAGAAAAAATAAATAGATGCCATTGATTCACATTCCAGTTTTGACCTTCTCATTCCAATTTTGAACCCTAATTAGAAGTATATTATACTTGTACACAAAAAATCATTTTAATGAACTAATTTTTGTAATTTGTGTGAACCTGAATTCAAATTATATAGATATTATAGGGTTGCTATGGTAACTGGAATTCGGGAAAAACCGGAAAACTCAAGGAATTTGAAAAACAGTGAAACTCTGGGAGTTTCAAAATTTGTTGCAGAAACAGTTGAAATTTGGGCAATTTAAAACCTTTTTGAATAAAACTTTTTTGAATTTATTTTCATAATAATTTTTTTATTTTAAATTGTCTAATTTTTTATAGAATAGAGAAAGATCTTTATTTATTTATTTATTTATTATTTTAATGCTTTACAAAGAAATAAAATGATTCAATTATATAATTTTCTTGAATTATAGTAGGTTAATAAAATTAATATATCCTAGACCTATGTTCAATTAATTGACTGTTAAATATATTAAATTCTAATGCTGCATGACTGTATGTCATTTATTTTATTTTTAAAAGACACGGGAAAAAGAGAATTTCCACCATTCAGTTTTTTGTAACAAACCTGTATAAGAGTCAGATTAATTTCTAAACAAATAACATTAGACTTTTTTTTTTTCTTATGGAAGAAATAATTTATTAAAAAAAAAACATATTTTATTGTCTTTTGGCTACCTTCACTATGGAATAAAATTTACATCTGAATATCTTTTTCTTAGCAGTTTAATACTTATTTATTTATTTTTCATTTTATTTATTTATTTATTTTAAACAATTCAAATGTGTTGTCAAATGTTTCCTTTTTTTATTTTCCATAAATACATGAAATTTGCCAAATCATTTGTCTTCTGTTAATTTTTTAAGGTGATGAAAAAATAAAAGATAAAGTAAAAAATGCTGATAATTCTACAAAGTATGAAATTTCATTCAATATTCAAGATGCTATTTCAGTTGATTGTCTCAGTAATATCTCTTGTGTAGATTCTGGTGTTGTCAGTGAAGAAAATTTTAAAACAGATTATACCAGGTATCTATTATTCTAAATTTGAATTTATTTATTTTCTTTTTGCTGCTATTTATTAATTGTATCATAGAAAATATAAAGACAAAATGGTGATCAAATAATGAATAAAATAGTTGAAAATAAAGTTTAAATTAAAAATAAGAAATAAAGCTAAAATCATTAAAGACCCTATTAAAAAGTTTATTTCCTAATGCTTTCAACTATTATGTTGTCATCTTCAGGGTATTGAGTGAGCCGTGAATGTCTTCTGTTTATCCTCTTCACTTCTCCCTTGAAGCATGCAGCACCATTTGCACTAAAGTCTCAACTGTTGTTTTAGCAAACAATAATACCTGCAGTGACATAAAATCAACTGAAATCGACACAAGGCGGCTTTCCATGCTTCGAAGGAGAAGTGAAGAGGTGAGGCAAGAGACATCTACAGCTCACTCTGTACCCTCCAGATGACTACTACGACCTCCAGAATAGTTGAAAGCATTTTTCAGAAAACTTTTTAAGGATTTTAGCTTTATATTTAATTTATGAAATATTTTTTATTTTATAATTTGAAAGCTGCCAAATGCCAAACATTTTGAAAGTGATTCATTGATCACTTCAGTTACTGATATTGATATGGAAAAATTAATGGGAATAAATACAGAATTTACTTTTCATTTATATGACAGATTTAAAATTTGTCAACTTACTAATAACATTTGCTGACATTTCTTTTAACCTCTAGATTTTATATTGACCAAAAATATTAGTCATTTAGCCATTGCTAACCCTAACAGCACATCTTCTCCCTTGGATATCCTCAGGATAACCTAAAGATGAAAGGATATCCTTAGGATGTATTCTGGATAAGTGTACTGTTAGGGTAAATATTAGCCTTTTTTTTTTTTTTTTTTCAAATATTGCTCTATTATAAAGAAAAGAATATTTATTAATTTAAACTTTTATTTATTCACTGCATTATGAAACAAAAAATTTATTTCAAACTTTTATTATTATTATTACTTAAGAGTAATTTTTAAAGATATATGCAATAAAAATTATGCTTATCACCTCATCATAGTAATTAATGATTATTTATGTGAAGTGGCACTTCAGTGTACCATTGGATCATAGAGGTAAATAAAAATAAAAATATTCGTTCCTTAAAAAAGTGTAAAATAGTATTTAATTTTTATGTTCTTTATATTTTTTCTAGATTGATGGTAGATTCTTGAGGTAATACAGTAGAAGATCTTTATAACACAATTCTATATAATGCAAAGTGAAAGCCTCTCAAACATAAACAATGAATTTTACAGTTAAGAAGTTCTTGCATTCCCACATTGCAAAAAACTGTCACTATCTAGAGGACTAACTGTGATACATTAGGTTTTTTTAGTCCCCTAATTCGAAGCTTTTTAATGTAAAAAGAGCTATTATTTTTATTTATTTTAACTGTTTTTTTTTTTTTTTTTTCCTGAAAATGGGTATTACAATGAATGATTTGATCCAGGCATATTGGACTATGTTTATAAAGTAAATTTAACAATGAAATTTATAATCTGTTTAATTTTGGTTCCAAGGAGAGTAACTTAAAGATATTCTACTCTATTTTGATATATTTCAGACATATTTGGCCCAGTATACAAGGTAAATTTAAGGAGTTATTAAATGTGATCTATATAACACAAAATTGTATATAATGCACAACCTCGTGTTTTAAGATTTGCATTAGAAAGATCTTCTATTGTATATAAATTAATTAATAACGCTTATGAATATTATGAAAAATATCAAGCAGAAACAGTGACTTTTAATGTGACTGGTGCACATCAAGTCGGTCATGGCTGTGATGTCCTTCATGTTTTGATCCCAATTATACCTCTGGGGTCACTGAAGCATGGGATCATCTCTTCTATGGAGGATCAAAATTATGAGGGCATATCTTTAGACCACCCTTAGGAATGTGTTCAGACTATTGCCAATTGCCCATAGGGTAGCACTAGTGGGACTTAAAACTTACTCATTTCTTTCCCGTGTACTAGAAGGCGATATCTCATCTTCTGTAGCCTAAAAAGGCACTAAACTTGATTGTGTGCCAAAAAAACTGCTGACTACTTTTAGGTATATATCAGCTGATAGGTGGTGCTGCTATTTCTCATCTGCAATTTTCTGTATGGCACATCTCAGCATCTTTTAGTTAAAATTGCACTAAACTGCATATGTAAAATCTTTAATGTCAAATGTTGTGATTAAATATTTGTTTATGGTAAGTGGTAGGGGAAACTGTTTTTTGTAAACACAATGAATGATATAAAAAGAAAGTTTTATGATTTCCCTAATGTCAACATACTAATTTTATTAGCTGAGAATGGCTAGTTCATTCAACCTTGAAAGATAGAGAGAGAGAGAAAAAAAAAAAAAGTTTCCAAAAATAATTTGACGGTGAATCTACCCAACCATGGAGCAAAATCAAACATGTGCGTTCTAAAAACTAAAAAATAAAGATTTAAATATTTATTTTGTTATCACATTCTGCTGTCATATTCTTATTATAGGGAGAGGAGAAAAAAAAATTATTTCTCACACAAAGAATAACATTTTCCTATGAGTGCATAAGAGCAAGTTTGCATACATATTCCTTTTATATATTTAATTTGTTCCAACATTATTAGATGCCTATTAAATTAAAATAAATAATCTTTTAAATTAAAGTTTATTTAAACTTAATTCTCTCACTCAAGTTTTTTAATTTAATCTTAATAATGTTAAAAAATGTCATTTATAGTAATACTTAATTCATTCAATTAGATACAAATTCCTTTGACATATATTGGGAATTTATTAAAATCATAATTTGTTTATTTCCCTAGTGGGTGAAACTTTTCCGGGGCTACCTGAGAATTTGGGGGTTTTGAAATTTTTCCTGACTTTGAATTTCATGTTAATTTCTTTTTATAGAAATTTTTCATTTTAAGTGTATAATTTCTTATAATATATTAAGAATTCTCCAAATCTAATTTTTATATATATAAAAAAAATATTTTAACAATAGCCATGTGATATATCTGGAGGGATTTTGAATAGAATTGTGCACTGTATGGTTTTAAAAATCGCTGGTTAAAAATATATTGAATCATAAAGTCAGTTTAAAATGAATTTGAAGGACTCACCTTCCTTTCAATTGAATTAATAAGCATCATATTTAAGAAAGAATCAATAAAAGCTTGAATAAATACACATAATTGAATATAAACGTGAATTATTGACTTTATTTCAGCTCATACGTTAGAATAAATTTTTCCAGCTTACCATTAAAAATCACAACAAAAAGAACAAACTAGGATTAGATCAGCAGCAAATAACCAGTTCACAGCAACTTGAAAAAAGAAATTATTTAAAGTATAACTAACAATTAATTGAAAACATAAATAGAATAAATAATAATAAAAGAAAAAAAGAATTAATTTAGCATTTAAATACCTAAAATTTAATGAAAAAAGAATGAATTTAATTAATGTTTATATTCTAAAAATTCTCTCAAAACTGCATAGTGCTGCCATCTATTGTCAAATTTAAGAGATATTGGAATTCTGAATTAAGAGTTATTAGAATTCTGAACATTTTCCCCCACTGAGAGAAGAAGTGTCACTTTAGCAATAGGGCATTGAATTTCACCGCTCTGAGTCCAAATGCTGACTACACAAACTCTATTATCAGGTCCTGGACGGGTACGAATAATTCTATCCAGCTTCCACTGAAGAGGGATAGACTGTGGATCATGAATGACAACCAAGTCCCCAATTTCAAGATCAGTTCGTGAAGTGATCCATTTAGGTCGATTCTGCAGGTGATGTAGATAGTCTCGAGACCATCGCTTCCAGAAATCTTGCTTCATTCACTGGATTAGAGTCCAACGAGAAGATAAAGTAAGATTTGGTGAATTTCCATTTTCAGGAATTTCAAGGAGTGGAACTCCTATCAAGAAATGTCCGGGAGTGAGGGCTCTAACATCGGATGGATCTGAAGAAAGTAGCGTTAATAGTCTGGAATTTAAGCAGGCTTCTATTTGACATAAAAGAGTAGTAAGCTCTTCAAAATTTAGAATGGTAGCTTTACAAGCTTTAATTAGATGACTTTTCATCAGTTTAACAGCAGATTCGCACAGTCCACCGAAATGGGGGGGGGGGGAATATGGTGGGATAAAATGCCAATTGATGAAGTTTCTGGTAGCAAAATTTTGAACATTTTCAGAATGAATGATTTGAAATAGTTGCTTAAGATAGTTAGCAACTCCTCTGAAATTTTTTCCGTTGTCACTGAATATGTCTGATGGCAGTCCTCTTCTGGAAACAAATCGTTTTAGAGATGCTAAGAAAGCTGATGAAGATAAATCTGAAACAGCTTCTAGGTGCACCGCTTTTGTGCACATGCAGACAAAAACACAAATATATGACTTCAATTTAACTTTAGATCTAGGCACATTTGGTTTAGTGATGAGTGGGCCAGCAAAATCTAGTCCCACCTTTGAAAAAGGTCGAGTTGGAGTTATACGTTCGACTGGCAACTTACCCATAATTTGTTGGCAAGTTTGTTTCTTCAAACGTTTGCACAAAATACATTCATTCAGAATTCAACGATTGTAAGAGCGAGTATTTAGTATCCAATACTTTTGTCTAATTAGGGAAAGAATCATTTGTGCAACAGCATGAAAGTGTTTTTTATGATATTGCTCAACAATTAATTTTGCAATTAAGTAATTTCTCGAAAAATGTACTGGATATTTCTGATCTTGATTAAGTGACTGATGTCTGGACAACCGTCCACCAACTCTGATTAAACCTTGGTCATCTAGAAATATATTTAAGGATAAATATTTGTTGTTGGTTGGTAAAGGTTGATTTTTCCTGAGCAAATTCAATTCTACCGAAAACTCTTGTTCTTGAATCAATTTAAGGATATGTGTAATAGCACGTGAAACTTCAGGTGTACTGATAAGTCCAATACATCTAGAATTATGATTACAATGACGAATGTTATAAATGAATCTCAAACACAATGCAAGGATTCTGCAAAGTTTTGAAAAAGAAGAGAATTTGAGTAGAAAATCAGGAAAGGCTTTATGACTAGATGTTGCAACGTGACTTAAATTTTCTTCAGAAATTTCTTACTTAACATTTGAAGATTTGACTAGGAATAATGGTAACTTGACACTAGAACTAAGCCATTCAGGCCCAAGCCACCGCAATTTGTGATGCAAAAGACTCTTTGGTAGAATACCTCTTAAGGCACAGTCTGCCGGATTCGATGAACTCTCAACATAAGTCCACACTGCTTGCGGGACAAGTGATTGATTTTGTTTGCTCGATTTGTTACGAACTAGATTTCCTTTGGTTGGAGGAGATTCAATCCAATTTAAAGCAGTTTGTGAATTGGACCACAAATAAATTTTATTTACAATAAAGATTAAAGATTCTAATATTGTGGAACTTAATTGTGCAAGCAAGAATGCAGCACATAACTCAATTCTGGGAAGCGTGACATGTTTTAAAGGATTAACTCTAGTTTTTGCAGCGACAAAGTTAACTGAAATCTCATCTAGAGAAGATAGTGTCTGAAGGTATACCACTGCAGCGTAGGCCTTGCCAGATCCATCACAAAAACCATGGATCTCTATGTGGTTCTCTGGTGATGTTTCACAGTTCAGATATCTTGGTATGCCAGTGGACTTTAAGAGTTCAATTTGAGAATCAAATTCTTGCCAAGTTTTCAAGATGGAATCTGGGATTTGACCATCCTAAGCACACTTATCCTTCCAAAGCTCTTCCATCATGATTTTTAACATGATCGTGGTTGGAGCTAGAATCCCAAAAGGATCAAAGATTTGAGCTATCATCGATAGCAATTCTCGCTTGGTATGCACCGATTTAACAACATTCAAATGAATTTTCAATAAGTCTTCTGCCAAATTCCAAACTAGGCCTAAGATTTTTTGAGAGGAATCTTCAGAAAATTTTACATTTTGCCTAGTGGATTTAAGATCTTCTGGTAGATTTTCAATGACTGCGAGTACATTGGAAGCCCACTTTCTAAGTGTAAAGCCTCCTTGATTTAAATCGTGATTTAGTCTTTGACCAATTGTTTTGCTACATCAATTGAATGCGACCCACCAAGATAGCTATCCACATAAAAGTTCTCAAAAAAGTTCTTCATAAAAGTTGACTGCACAGCAATAGGAAATTCTGAACTATAATCTTTGGCTAGTTCGTGCAATGTCCTTATAGCCAGGAAGGGGGCACAGGCTGTGCCATATCTTACAGTCAACAATCTGAAACTCACAATAGATTCATGTGGCTGGAATTGCCAAAAGATTTCCTGAAAGTCAGCATGTTTGGGGTTTACCAATATCTGTCTGTACATTTTGGCAATGTCTCCAGTTAAATCTATTGAATATGTTCTGAACTTAAGAAGAAGTTTAAACAAATCTGGTTGTAACTTTGGACCTATTTCAAGAAAGTCATTTAAAGAGTGTCCTGATGTACCTTTAGTCGAGGCATCAAATACCACCCTCAATTTACTAGTTGTACTATCTTCTTTCAAAACCCCATGATGAGGCATGTAAAAACAATCTTTAGAATCAATTCCAGAATTCGGGATGGGTTCCATATGATGTAAGTCAACATATTCTTGCATAAAGGCATGGTATTGCTCCTTAAGCTCATGATTTTTATTAAGTTTGGATTCTAACAAATAAAACCATTTTAAAGCATTTGATTGTGAGTCACCTAAATTTGGAGCTTCTTTAAAGGGAAGATCCACCATGTACCGTCCCGACTGAATTCGTCTAACAGTTTTAGTGTATTTTTCTTCAGAACTGTGAATTGGTGTTGCATCAGGAAGGGATTCAATTTCCCTAAATTTCTGAAAATCATAAGTCAACTGAACTGTAGCATAGCAACTAAGGGCAGTTTTAGAATGCTGTAAATTGTTTGAATAGATGACTCTCGAGAGTAACCATCCCAATTTGGAATTTAACGCACATGGAGTACCTTTAGGACCCAGAATAGATTGCCCTAAAATTATCTATCTGACATTTTATACGAATAAGTTTCTTTGCCCATTTTATCTTCAATTTCTTTTTTTAGTTCATCTAAATCAGAAATAACTTCATTATTAATTCGTTCTAATTGAGTTTGTTTTGCAAATGAACTTTCAAAATTTTTATTTCTTGAATGTCTAAAGGATCCGCTTCCAAAGCTTTTATTGCTTTGTTCTCAAATTTAGTCACTGAAGACCGAATAATAGTTCTTTTTGCTTTTAGTTTTTCAATTTTCGAAGCCATGAGAACAATTTTTTTTTTCAAGTTTGTAAAAATATAAATTTTTACTAAAAGATTTAAATGATTTTATAATTTAATATATCTCCGGCTCGACGGACCAAAAATATGGAGGGATTTTGAATAGAATCGTGGACTGCATGGTTTTAAAAATCGCTGGTTTAAATATATTGAATCATAAAATCAGTTTAAAATGAATTTGAAGGACTCACCTTCCTTTCAATAGAATTAATAAACATCATATTTAAGAAAGAATGAATAAAAGCTTGAATAAATACACATAATTGAATATAAACGTGAATTATTGACTTTATTTCAGCTCATACGTTAGAATGAATTTTTCCAGCTTATCGTTAAAAATCACAATAAAAAGAACAAATTAGGATTAGATCAGCAGCCAATAACCGGTTCACAGCAACTTGAAAAAAGAAATTATTTAAAGTATAACTAACAATTAACTGAAAACATTAATAAAAGAAATAATAATAAAAGAAAAAAGAATTAATTTAGCGTTTAAACACCTAAAATACAATGAAAAAAGAATTAATTTAATGTTTATATTCTAAAAATTCTCTCAAAATTGCATAGTGCTGCCATCTATTGTCAAATTTAAGAGATATTGGAATTCTGAATTAAAAGTTATTAGAATTCTGAACAATATCATTAATAAGTCTGCCCCCATCATTCATTCTGCATGCATGTAGCAGTTTTGAGGGTTTTTGTATGCTAAGTATTTTCACCCTACTTTCCCTTCTAACATTTCAAAGGCAGATGTGAATATTAATCCATTAATTTTATGTGTTGCCTCATCTGCTTAAATATCATTCAGTTCTGTTATCAAAATTATTTCCATTTTATAATAATATTGTGATAGGGTTTTTCACAATGCCTAGCAGCTTTTTCTTGGCAAATCTGTTATGCCAAAATTTGGAATTGATATTCTCAACCATCACTGTATTTACAAAATTTTCTCATAAAATTAACATGCAATGGTGACTTGGTGCAAAGTATCATTGTCGCTACCAGATTTGACGTCCACTAATGACATCATATCTCGTGTCCTCCTGAAATCCTTCAAATACTGCACTTCTTACAGTACACATCTTAATAAGCTCTAGTTTGCTTTCCCTCATCTCTGATGCAGCACTACAATTTTTACAATGTTTATTGTTTATTATTAAACTTTGTTAAAAGAACTATATATAACATTTATGTTGAAAGATTTTTGAAATAAAACTTTGTTTTACTGCATGCAAATTATGAGTTAATTTACAAGTTGCAATTTTAAATTTAAACTTATGTTTATGCTCCGCTATAATCTTCATTTAAAATTCCTTCATCTACTAGACAGCCAACATAAACCTATTGTATGAAAAAATCTCCTCTCTAGTGAGTCAATAAATTTTTTTAAACATCTGGGTTTTCAACTATTTCAAACACAGATACTCTAAACTTTTTGTTGTTATTTATGTATTTGATTTTATCTTAATATATTTAAATTAGAAAATAAATAAATAAATTTTAAATAATTTACGCTTTTTCTATTTAAACTGTTTAAAATGATGTTGAAATTTTGTTAGAAAATCAGAATTTTTTAAAAGTTGTTTCTCTTACCCTTTATTTGATTTCTTAAATTCAGTTCTTTAGATCCGGAAGTAGAGAAGTTAAATATTGAAGATGACATATTTGAGGAACTTTCTCAAGAAATGAAACATATTTTATTTGTGTTGGATAAAAATGCTAAATTAGGTGTGTACTTTCTACTTTTTTTCCCCCTCTAAATATGTATTATTATTTTAATTATATATTTTATATTAAAATTTCATATAGATGTTTGATTTTTTTTTTTCTTTAATGCTTTATACATAAGGAGATATTGGATTCATAAAAATTTTCGACCACCCATTTTTTTTTTTTTTTTTTTTTTTTTAATGGATTTACATGTTTTGAGATGTTATGAACATCATTTGACCATTTTTTGAAAATAGCTATCTGTGTGTGCGTTACCAGATATTTATAGGGGCAGTATCTCAGGAACCAATGAATGAAATGCTACAGAAATATATTTAATTGGATATTGATGTAAATTGGTGCTGATTAGATTTTGGCATATATTGCCAAACTGTTGCTATGGATATAGTACAATTTCTGCATTTATTGGAATGCTGTAGCTCAGCTTCTGTAATGCAAAAGTTCACAAAATTTGATATATATAAAGGTCCTTATGCTAATTCCATTTGGGTGCATATCAGCTGATAAATGGTGCTGTTATACTGTAATTTATTTATTCTATTTTCTGCACTACTGATTTGCACTATTATTCATTTTATGCTGAAAAGTTTGGTTTAAGCAAATAATAATAATTTAAAAAAAAAATTCAAAGTTTTCCCTTTCACATTTAGTGCCAGCAAACACATGGAATAATTTGGATTATCATTCAGATAGAGTTTGAGTTTAGGGAGCACTTGTTAAAATATTGTAGTGAATTTCATGAAATATATGCTCTGTTGTTTTTCTTGTATCTATTTATGCTTTTTCTTCATATTATTTAGGTAAAGTGCCATGAATAAGCAAAGTTTGAAGCCATTCTTTTATTTGCTTAAAGAAAATTTTTCATCATTAAAAGCATTGTATAGTAGAACCTTGCTTATCCGAGGTAATGTGGACCGAGGGTACCTCGGATAATTTAAAACTTGGATAACACAGACTCTATCGTAAATTAAATGTAGTCAGTTAAAAATTCAATACGATACCTACATATATAAGCTATAAAATAAGTTATCGTATTGTAAAATTTGTCAAAGTTAAAAGATTATTTCTCAAAAAAAATAAATAAATAAATAAATAAAAATCTTTAAATATCTTCTGTTTAATAGAATTGTCTCGCTTCTTTGCTGGCATTTTACGCAATCGTCATAGCAGTAGAAGATCTGTTGAAGTTGTCTTTGACTGTTACTCAAAGCACTTGATAGCTTTTTCTATCACTTTGCATCCTTCATTGTGGCTGATTTTTATCATTCTTAATTGTCACTTTCACTTTTTTTAGCTCCTACATTCATTGCCTCTACAATCATCTCATCAGTCACTTCCACACAGCTACCAATCCTTCGAATTTTTTCGTACTACTATTTTTTTTTTAAGCTATCTTCATCTTATATAATCACAAAATTTTGTTTTTAATGAAAGCTATTTTTGTTTTTAAAAAATTATGGTGCTTTACAAATTTGGAGAGCTGGCAACTTTGAAGCTTCCAATTGTTTGTCTGCATTGATCCACTTGGCAACTTATTTTCAGTGATTGTTTCATCTGCCAGTCTTTGGACTAGTTGTGCAAGGCTGAAGTTGTCATCATTGTCTTATTCGGCTGTCAGGCAAAGTTTCTTGTAAGCAAAGCCTTTTTGAGACTACCTCGGTTAACCCGAAACTCAGTTAGTTGGTACTTGGATAACCAAGGCTCCACCAGGAGTGAAACTTTTCAGGGGTTACCCCTGAATTCAGTGTTTTTGAAAATTTTGCTGTCTCTTAATTTCTTGTTAAATCATTTTGTTTTTATAGAAATTTCTCATTTTGAATGTTTAATTTGCTTTAAAATGTATTATGAATTTTCCAGATATCACATATTATAAGTAGCTGTATCATAAACTATTAATAAGTCTCTCCTATATACATACAGGTAGCAATTTTTCAGAGTTTTTGCATGTTAGGTAGTTTCACCCCAATTCTACTGTACTACAAACCTCATTCTTGTACATCAATTACTTTATTTTAAATTAAAGTTTGAAAGGTGTCAGGGATTTTTAGCTCACCCTATATATTTTTTCAAAGTCTATTTTCAAATTTAGTTGTTTCACAATTTTTAAATAAGCCTTTGTATTTAAAAAAAAAATATTTCTTCCTATTTTTTTTTTTCTTCTTCTTCTTTTTCCATTTTGAAACTATAAAGTGTGAAAAAGAAAATCTGTGTACTTTTAACTACTTAGTCAGAAATTCTTCTCTGCCCTTGCAATATTGCAATTAATCCCTAGCAGTAATGTAGAAAAGGTAAACATAAACATTAATTGCAAAACAGAGTATAAAAGTATTTTTGACTTTTAATTAAAACCTAATATAATATTAGTTTAATATTTATTTCATAAGATTTCTCTCTTTATTTATTTATTTATTCATTTTTTATTAGGTTCAAGAAAATGTGAAGAAGATATTATTTTAGTAGTATGTAAACTGTATAACTTATTAAAAGAAAAAAAGGCTTTCCAAACAATGCACAGTTATAGAATTCCTCTTCTTAAAGCTCTCTTCAAATTATTAGATTCTAATTCACCTGTTCTTAGTTTGCACATAATTCAATTATTATTACAGGTAAAATTAATTTATTCTACATTTTAAAATTTTATAGATTATCTTGCAGTATTAACTTTCCATCATGTTTTTAGAAAATTTTAAACTTCTTACTATGTTTTGATTTCCCGTATACATTTTAAGATGTCCTGAACACAGTTTGATGATTTTTTTAAAAGTCTGTGTATGTGCTACCTACATTTTGGGGTTGCTTTGTCTCACAGTATAATGGATAGAATTCTCCTTAACTTTATATGTGGTTGGACCTCAATATAAATTGGTGTTGATTGGATTTTGGCATATATCACTTAACAATTGGCATTTCTATGCTACAATTTCTTCCATTTTGGGGAAAGAAATATCTCAGATTCTATTATGTAAAAGTACACCAACTTTGACATGTGGGATAATTCTTAGGAAATACTCTGCTGATTTAATTTGAATGTATACAATCGGCCAACCGGTCACATTGCTATATTGCAATTTTCCCCAACGGTAAGAAGGTTATATTTCAGTTTGCAATGCGTAACTGCACTCTTTAAAACCTCATTTGGGTCTTGGTTTTGCTTCTGATACGATATTTTTCCATGACAAACTTCTGACAACAGTAACAAAAAATTCTGTAGTCCAAGCATTTATCAAACAAATAGCTCTAGAAACTATCAACTGCATCTCTCATTTTTCTCTTGTGATTTATACTGGTGGTAGTAAGGATGATGGTAACTGGTAATAGTACATAGCAACTTCCTTTGGTGCAATTAATATTCTGTCCAAAAATTCTGATCACTGCTTGGTATTTAGGTCTGAGCTTATAGATATCAAAAAAGAATTTCATTTTATTGACAATGTTGAGTGACTGGTTTTTAATTATATTTGGATTTTAACCGATGGTCCTGCCTCTGTACAGCACCTTGCTATTCGGATGAATGTATTGGACAAGGCAAGTCTAAAAATTTTAGATCTCATCTCTTGGCTCATCTCTCAATCCATTTTTAATGAGTTCCATCCCTTGTCAGGATGTTTTTTAGATCTCATCTTTATTATTACCTTATCTTTATGTTAATTCTATATCTCGGCTCTCCTTGAAACAATCCATTTTCAAGGAATTCCCTCCCAAGTCAGGATTTTTGGAAATGAATTTGCTGATGTTTTTGCCAGGACTGCTTCTGCTGGGGATGTAATACCTAATGGGATTCTCACATACAGTGAAATAGCCTCCTTCTGAAAAATTGAAATAAATAAAATTTGTAGGGCTCCACCCACTAGAAGGACCCCTGGTGGATCTCTCCAATTCCATTTTGATAGAAAGCGTCAAATGAACTTAACACATTCTCTGAGTGGGCACATCAGAGCACCTACTTTCCAGCAGGACCATAATTTTTTCCCGAAGTGTCCGTGGTCTAAAGTTGATCAGACGTCATCCTCTCATATTCTTATTGCTTGGATTTTACAAAAGATGAGGTTTTCAAGGACCCACTACTGTTTTTTGGATTTTTTGGCTTCATGGAGATAGTCTAGCTTAGCTTATACTGGATCATCTAGAATTAGGGAAAAAAAAAAAAAAAAAACATGCTTCAGCTTGTAAGAGTTAATTCAGAATAAATTTAGTGCTACAAAGTTTTAGTTCACACGGTAAACTTTTAGCAAAGTAGCACCTTCATATAATCAAATTTCAGTGAAACGACATCTTCACAAAATAAGGATGGAGAAACCTTTTGATTGCTCTTAAAAAATAGGACCCTCAATTTGAATATATATTGGGGTAGCAGAAAATACTTTACCACTTGGGTATTTACCCTACCCATACTTTTAAATATTTTCCAGCTGTTCTATTTTTAGGTTTTAAAGTACTTCAAAATTGAACAAACTGCTTTATGCATTTCAGTTAATTGTTCAGAGATTTTTAATGTTCACAAATTTTCTTAAATTTTTCACGGATTATTTTTAAATTTCACAAGTGGGGTATTATTTTGAAAAATGTGGATTGACCTCTGATGAGGGTATCATATTTGATAATTGAGACACTCATTGTGAAAACTGTGTTGATTTAATTTAAATGTGTATGGGCCTACAGTTGGTGTTGCTTTTACTCATTTTCTGAGATTTTAAAGATGGCTTTGTATTAGCATCTATTGTATAAAATTGCACCAAACTTTATCTGAAAATTTTTATTATAAGAAACTATGTTGATTAAACTTTTTTTTTAACATTAATTGGTAAATTGTGATGTTATATTTAATGATATAGAAGATAGTTTTGTGATGTCCACAGCATACTAGTTTTCTATCTAATGATGAAGGGAATTCATGAAAAATCAACAGATGGAGATTTTTGATACAAGGGTACTCCACTATTTATGTGTTTGTATAAAATTACTATTATATAAATTATTATAATTTATATTTTAACATAATTTTTAATTTCATTTCTGGAACTGAAAAATTTCTTTGCTGAGCAAGTAATAAACTTATATTATGTAATGTTAATCTAGTGATATATATATTTTTTTTTTTAATAAAAATTACATATTTTAAGAGGTGTGTATGGTCATTTATCTCTTCTAAAATAAATTTTATATATATATTTAAAAACTTAAAAAAATCATCTATAATATTTTAATTTACTTTCAGATGAAAATAAAAGATAAAAATTTAGGCACAATATTTCGCCTTTTGTCCAGATTAATTACGAACAAGCATATTAACTTTGAACAATATCAAATAATTGGTAAGAAATAAATTTTAAAGCTTTGACTTTTAATGTTTTTTACTTATTTATTGAATAGAATAGATTTTTCACTTGTCTTATTACTTTTAGGGATTTTTTTTTTTTTTTTTTTTTTTCTATTGTTAAATGTGTACTTGTTTTTTTTTTAAATATGTTATTTGAAAAAAAAAAAAAAAAAATCATTTAAAATTATGATCAAAATTTATGCATAAATTTGTTTTAAGGTTTACAAAACTTCTTCATATGATATAAATTTTACTTAAAATTACATTAATAATCTATGCATAAAAATGTTTTACGGCTTTTCCTCTCTTAAAAAAATCACGGGAAAAATACTTTTAAAAATTATACTTTATTTTAAGTGTGGTTTACAGCTAAAAAGCAATTTCTTGCCAAGCGATGAACATGAGGCATTAGAGCTTCAATATTATTCTAACAGTATTTTAGAAGACAAAATTGGTTATGCTGCCCAAAGGCAACACACGGCATTTAAGGGTAAAGGTTTGCAAAACCTTTTTATAAGTGAATAAAAATTGAGAAATATCTATACTATTACAGAGCAAACCATCAAGATTTGCTCTGTAATAGTATAGATAGCATATAGACTCAATAGTATAGATAGTGTAGGCAATAGTATTGATATTTAATAAAGAAGCATCAATAAACTGGCGTTGTAAAAATATTACTTACAAACTTTGAATAAACACCATAAAATGCAAGGTGCGTTGCCGCTTTGACTGCAGCACTCGTGCTTACTTTATTCGCCTGATGAAGGGTCGTGTGTTTTTTCGACCCGAAACAATTGTTGCGAGTTATTGCATTTTATGGTGTTTATTCAAAGTTTGTAAGTAATATAATAGTATTGATAGACCTCTATAGCAGCGGTTCCCAACCTTTTTAGTTGTGCGGACCACAAATTTTGTAAAAAAAACTTTGAGGCCCACTACTTACTTAATATACAAGTAAAAAATATAATGGCAAATAGACACCTATATATGTATGAAGAATATATATATATTCGTCAATATTGCACGGCCCAGTACCCCACTGCCTGAGGCCCACTTGTGGGCCGCGGCCCATGGGTTGGGAACCGCTGCTCTATAGTATAGTAGGCAATAGTATAGATAGACCTCTGCAAGCTGTCAAGGTTTTCAACCAAGACAGCTAAGCTGTGTGGTGTGAAAAATGAAAGATGGGATAATTAAATGTTAATTACTGATATTGATGTTGGTTGTTGTGGTAAAGAGGCAATAACCCTTTTGTACACTTTTTAAACCCAATCTTTTTTTGTTTTTCTATTTTTGTTGCTTTTTGTGCTGTCTTGCAATATGGCTAATCCTACTTAAAACGTATGAATTAAATTTATTCATATTTTTTGAAATAGAATTTTTATCTCTATAATTACATTGTTTTATTGGTATTTTCTATTATGTTATTTTTATATTTTTCAGAACCCATAACTGAAGCTGTACAAGAAGTTACTTTCCAAAACAGCAAAGAAACAGTATTATATGGCATAAATGTTTTGAAATCACTTATATTTAGAGATATGATTGAACAACATCATTTACAAAAGTGTGCAGTTATTTTATTGCAACATCTTTGTCAATTCAATGATATGGTAAGTATTTTTATCTGATATATTGTATTTATATTGGTTATATATATTTATGTCATGTGTATTTATGTTTGATATTAATCTTCAAACTGTTGATATTTTAACCCTTTATCTAACGCATTATGAAACAGACAAAAAATGTTTTGGAAACATATTTTTTTAGTTTCTTAAGAGTATTATTTAAAGATAAATGCAATAAAAATTATGCATATCACCTCATCGTAGTCATTAATGAGGATTTAGTAAGGTGATAATTTAGTTTACCATTGGTACGATGGCAAAAAAAAAAGATCTTTACCAAAAAAAGTATTATTTTTTATATTCATTATATATTTTTTTAAGATTGATCCTAGATTCTTCAGGTAATATAGGAATTAATTGTAACACACATGAAGATCATAAAAAATGTCCAGCAAAAATAGTGAGAGCATTCTATGAAATCCTTTCTAGAATAAAAACATGTAGTGTCAAGTGTTATTTAGTGAGATTAAAGGGAGGTATATACGTCCTATTCTTAAATATAAATATCTTTGACATTTCTTCCATAAATTCAATTTGATACGCTTTTTAGTCTAATGGTACTTTAAAGTACCATCTGTCGATAAAAAGGATGAAAATTAGATTTATAGTCATTAATTTGTTATTTTATAGTTTATATTCACAATATATAAATATAGTAATTTTCTGCTTTATTGATTTCATAAATTTTGCTTGTGGTATGATCTGTTCTTGATTTTGATGAGTCAGGGTCCATAGGATAAAGCCAGACTTGAACCAACAATTTTATTTCAAGTAGGCATAGATCATCAACTTTTAAGAATCTAGAATCCCATTAATTAATTATTTATTTTTGGTAATAATGTCTGTGTGATTCTGTTCAATATATATAGTTATAAATAACTGATACTTCTTGAATATGTTATATAACAGTATTATTGATGTAACAGTAAAGACTAAATTATTATATTTATTCCCCTTATTTCAAGTTATGTTTTTCTCTTATTTCAAAGTATGTTTTTCTTGTATTTCAAGTGTTAGAAATTCGTCTTGCACAACAATTTCAAAATTGGTGTCTTGTAACTAATTGCATATTCATTCTTGATAGTACATACCTCAAGACTGTCCATGTCTAACTTTGATGAAATTGACCTAGAAATCCTCCTGTTGCCCATTAAATAGTTGCAGCATGAATCCAGTTTAAAGTATGCTGAGTTATATGAGAGAAATAATCAAGGAAATTTCTTGTAAGAACAATGAACAGTTCATTGAGGGATTTATTAAAGTCTGGCACCATGATTATAACTTATATTAACCCCTCAGTTTGCCAAGAAGTATATAGTTGATGCCATGACGCTAGAAGATCTTAATACAGGACTTTTGGTCCTACCAAATACTAAAATAGCTATATAACACAGGAATATTAATAAGATATGTTTTAAAATAATGAATATTTGTCTTTATATCATTAAATAATTCATTGCAAAAAGCTAAATTTCTATAATAATAATTTGACCAGTACTGTATATATAAATATATATTTCCTTTTTGATAGCATTATAATAAACTTCAATATTGAATTCCTAAAACTTATGTTCTTGCAACTGTAAAAGTTAGTGTGGAAACTGAATTTTCTTGCATTTTTGTTTTGCTATTGTTTGTATTTGCAATTTGTATTTCTCGTATTTCTACATGTATGTTTAAATGAAACTTTAATATAGTATAGTGCTTTCTAAATTTGTAATAGACATCTAATACTGTTGGATATATTTTTAGATACCATCTGCAGAAGAAAGATGTGATGATACATATATAGCTATAAATAAACAGGTAATTATACTGTCCATTATAATACAACTAATTAATTTAGAGGTTTTCATTAACGAACAATTAATTTATCCATACTCGGTATTTAGTTGGGCCTTATTACTGATTGCATTTGGAAATCAATTGCTTAAGTGGTGCCATGCAGTCATCTCTTTTTTTTTTGTAATACTTAATATTGCAATGTAGGACAGAATTTCATATACATATATATAATGAAATTGTTTTTAACTTGTCAATTAAAAATTAAAAACATTTTTGTTTTTGTTTATATTGGTGATTACTTCCCGCAGAATATGAATTTTGAGTATAGGTATATTTCAAAATAACTCATCAATACTTTTAAAACAAACCATTAAACCACAGAACTGTGATAAGTTAAATAAATCCATTGGTTTTAATAATAATAATAATAGGGTAAAAAATGGCATTATCTCTGATCTTTGCACAAAATTGACTTTCTTTTGGAACTTAGTATTATCTATTATACTGCTTTAAGATGTAAAATTGTCTGCATTCATCACAGAAAATAATTTTAATAAAAAATATGTACTGCCAAGGCCATAGCCAAACAATATTTTCAAAGGAAGTTCAAATTTATGTGCATAATGTTGAGAGTTAAGAATTGAGTTTAACTAAAAAGAAAAAAAAAAAATCAACAAATCTACAATTTGGGTGTGTTCAAACTCTCCCTCCCCCTCGTTATGGCCTTGTGTGCTGCATGAATATGTGTAAAAAAATACAGAAGAAAATTTTGTGTTACCACTACATATTAATTTGTGAGTTATCTTTAAAATATAAATCTATCATATGCCTATCGACTAAGCATTACAGGGAGAAAATTTGCTTCTAACAAACCAAGTCTCTTTAAGTTAACTGTTTAATAATGTTATATTTTAGCCATAAAACATTCATTTCCATTTTAATATTTCACTTGGTTTGAAGAAAAAACATTACTTTCTCTTGATTTCATTTATCAAATAAAAATACAAGGTTTTTTTACAGTATATACATATATATTTATAGAGAGAGAAAGAGGGAGACAGAAAAACTGTAATCTTCGTTTATTATTATTATTATAACCTACATATTTATAATGGAATGATATATATATATATATAAGAGCTCTAAATAAGTTATTCTATGCATTAAAAAAAAAAAAAAAAAGTTGCTGTGATATAAATATATTACAAGGGGGGAAAAAAAAAGAAAGAAAGAAAAAGAAACACACAATTGCATAAGGGAAAAAAAAATGCAAGGAAAGGTACCAGAAATATCAATGAGAAACTCTCACTTTCTCTCTCTCTCCCTCTCTCAAAAATAGAAAAAAGAGAACAAAAAAAAAAAAACTCTAAATTTAAATTAGATTATCAGTTCAATTTTGAGTTAAATAAAATAAATTATTTTGCATTTTTCCAGATATTCGCCACTTTGCATTATTTAACAGAAAATGAAGACGTTTGGAAAATTTTATCAAATCCACATTATTTATCTGAAATTTTAAAAGCACTTAGCCATTTTTACCAAAATTCTGATGTCATTTATATTATAGTTAGACTTATGAGGTAAGTTATTTTGTGTATTTTTTAATATAAATTGTTTTTAAAATATTATAACTACTTAATACTGAAGAAAATTTGTTTTTTATTTTGAAAATAATTATCACATGAAAAAGTTTATAATAATTGTGATACTTTTGTTTGTTGCTTTCTGGAACAATATTTCGTCAGAATTGGATTTTTTCCAAAAGCCAACAATTTATGGCCAATGTTATTAACTTATGATAAATACTAACTTAGTTACATAAACATTGTTAAACTTATAAACATTATGATAAATTTGTACACATCATGCTTCATTTTGTGCAATGGCATACAATTAGTATTTAATGACATGTCCTTAATATGAAACTATCATTAGTGGTGCACAACCTGAGGTCTGCAGCCTAAATGTGGTCTTTCAGAGGTTAACTTGATGATTTTTCGAAAATTTTAGAAATGTTAATTTAAATTTTAACTTCTTTTTTCACATAACAATTATTCAATTACATTTTTTGATTATTACTTATAAATGTAATTTTATAAATATTGGAGATAAGTTTTCATTCTGTAAATGGTAAATTTAATTATAGTTATTCAGATATACATAAATAGACATTACCAAAAGCTATATTGTGTAGCCTTATACACCCCAACCAGCTATATGAGTGATTCTAATATTAATATATATAATGACCATGTAAACAACTACACTTCCTTCAGTTTGTAGTTTAAGATGTGATCTTCAGTTAAATAAAAAAAAAAAGAAAAAGACAGAGAGAGAGAATCTGACAAATTTTACTTCATCAGGAAAATGAGATGCAGTTTTTGATGTTAGCCTTTTTATTGCTATCTGAACCACATAAGCTGTTTGCTAAGAAATTTCCAAAGAAAACATCAGAAATCACTTTGAACAAACAGATTTTCTCAAATTCAGGGAGTGTGAAGAAAATCCATTGAATGTTCTTCGTAAAGATTATTGAAAGTGGAAACGTAAAAGGGATATTAAATGTAGAGAATAATGAAAACATCTATTATATTCCAGAAATTAGTAGTCCTAACAGGTCGTTATGAGTGATTTTAATATTTTCATAAAACAACATTTTGCCTATATGAATTATTTTATTCATTCAGTTTTCATTGTAATGAATTATGTTTCAGCAAAATAATTGACAAGGAAGATGGTTGTCAAGCTTTAGCTGCATGTCCTGAAAATCTAATTATGGTTTTATCACGTATTTTGCAAACTCATAAATACAACATAGTAAGTTCATTTTAATTTTTTCAACATACATGTGTCTGTTAATTTTAAATGTAAATTAAAGTAATATATATATATATATATATATATTCAATAGCACATGTGATAGCAAAAATAGGCTTATGATTCTTTCTTTCATTATTTTTTAGGTATTTTTTTTCCCCCTAATGGCTTGATAAATACCCTACTTACTAAAAGTTGTGTCCTGAAGAGAAAAAAGAGACCAATAAAAAATTAAACAAAAAGCAAAATGTTTTGGATCACCCTGTAAAAATTAATGCTTTAAATGCATTTTGACTGTAGCATGTGATTATGAGGATTTTTCTCATTATCTGTATAAGTTTTTATTAGGCTACCACACATACTTCTAGAAATATAAGTTTTTTATAAAAAAAAAAAAAAAAAAAATTTTTTTTTGCTCTTTTTAAATTATAACACATAAGGTATTGGTATTAGACGCAGTACAAAGCCATTTTTAGGAAATTTGACATATTGCAATAGACACAGTATACTGCAATCAGAATGCAAAAATGTTAAATATCTTGCAAAATATGAACATTTTTACTAACTATTTTTTAATTATACATGTGCTAGCATTTAAAAAATTTCATTTATATAATTTAATAGCTAAATGCATTGAACAACTTGTATGAAAACCTGAAACAAATATGTAAATTCAAAAAGTTATATGAGAGATAGAACAAACAGAATTTCAGTTCCTCTCAAAATAAAAAATAAAAAAAAAGTATTTCATCTACTGATAATTTTTTTTTTTTTTTTTCATCTTTCTGAACTTCTCAAAGAAATTTTTAATCATATTGGTCATTGGTGTTTCAGTGATCTTGTATCTGTTGCTTGGCTTCTACTATGCTTAATAGATCATCTTTATTATATGCATGTATATATATATATATATATGTAATGTATCATGGGTCCGTAACCAGGGGCGGATCAAGGGGTGTGCGAAGTGTGCGGCCGCATTGGGCGCTCACTCGATACACAAACGAAAGGGCGCCAAATGACGAACATTTTCTCGGGCTATTTTATTTACAATTTTAAGAAACTTTTTTTTTTTTCAAAACAATACCAAATGTTTCCCTACAAATCTTAATGAGAGCCTTCTGTCTCATTTCCACCGCAAAGAGAACAGAAAACAGGAATATCTACTATACTGCCCACTCCAAATTCCTTATCTTCCCCTCTTTCTTCGAAACACACATGGATTTTCTCTTTGACAGTTATATGATCTCTTTGAAATATCTGAGATGACCACCATCAATTGGTGCATTTGCATTGGGAGGGCAGAGACCACAGTCTTTCTGTCCCTTCCACTGTCTTGCTGATTCTTCATAGAAGAGAATGCCGTACTGCAAAGCGCTCCCCCCCCCCCCACCCATCCATTAAACACCCCCTCTGAATTTCACATGAATTTAGCTTATTCTGAACAACCCTTCTGCTCAGCCTCGCAGGAAGCCAACAAAAGATTTATCCGAACAAGAGACAGTTTTTATGTTATTACAAATATGAAAATTGATTTGTTTTTTTATAAATCGAACACATGTCTCGAATTTTTCCATTTTTGGCGGTTAACCAAAAGTTAATTGTATTTATTTTTACAATATATATTTTTTAACAACTTTAACAATGTATATTTTTTATGCTAGTTAATTTTAGCAGGAAAATACATGCTATTTCTGTATTTTCGCCGATTTTTACCGCCTCAACAAATATATCCCGAGTTTCCATGAAGAATGTAGGGGTGCTTGAACAGTATTTTATGGTATTTTCTTAATTTTTGTACTAAAACATAATTTACAATCATTTTACAAACATGACAGATAAGAGGAAACCATCAGGTGCTTACTGGAGTAAAAGAAAAGTGCAAGAAAAATGTAAAACAAGCTGCGGCATTAAAAAAAAAAAAAAAAAAAAAAAAATCTAGCAGTGCAAGTCGCAAAGAACTGAACATTTCTGCAAATTGACGATGAAATTGAAAAAATCGTAGAAGTAAATACTAAATATTATTAACTATTTCTGTTCTAATTTTTAAATTAGAACTAGAATAAAAGTACAACGAAAAAAAAAAAAAGAGTGAAAATGAAAAGCAAACTGCTTTATTATTATTATTTTTTTTTTTTTTTCTAACAGTGCAAGTCACGAGAAAATGAACAGTACTGTAACTTTAAAGAATGGCGAAAATAAAATACTGAAGAAAGAAATTACGAAAAAAAAAAAAAAAAGAAAAGGAAGAAAGAAATTATTATTATTTTTTTTTTTCTTTCTAACAGTGCAAGTCGCGAGAAAATTAACAGCACTGTAACGTTAAAGAACGGCGAAAATAAAATACCGAAGTAATAAACTACGTTGATTTATACCAGTTCTTATTTTAATATTTTGCGATTCACAAACATGAAACATTAAAGAATTAATGGCTCTGACTGCAGTGGGGAGATTGCCGGTTCCGACTCCAGGTTGCGGATTGTGCTCGTCGGCCTAGTTTTTCGAAGTTTTGTTTTCTTCAAAACTCGAATGAATATGGGCTAGGGCACATCAGACCCCCCCCACACACACACACATCGAAGAGCATCCCTGTCAAACTTAGGTCCTAAGCATGACCTTAGTTTAAAACGCCAACATCAGCACTCACTGTGTGTTGGCTCGACACATGTACCCTTTCTTTCTTCTTCCCCATGTAATCCAATGAGATTTTTATTGCTTCGTATTATTAGGATATCTCTTTCCAAAATAATGTTTTTTGATTTCCACTCTTTGAACATTTCATCTTTTATCTTAGTAAGCAATTAAAAAAAAAAAAAAAAAACATAATAATAATTAATTAAATATCTCTTTTCGAAATTGAAAATTAGGCCCTTAAGTTTTCCTAATGAAATAAAATTTTTATTTATTTATTTTTTTTTTCCCACTAGGGGAAAAAAAAAGTGACATATTCGAAGAGTGGAATTTTAGAAAACAGAATTTCAAAAACTATTTTTAAACGAGATATTCTGATAATACAAAACAACAAAAATCCCTTTTTATTATAAGGGGAAGGAGAAAGGAAGAGTATCTGACTATGACTTCGGCCTGTCTGCTCTCTAACTCCCGTTAATATTAATGAAATTTCTCGAAACTAATATATGTTGTTCAAATCCCCTATTAGATGCTCCCTATTGAAAATGAAGTAATTACCATTATTGGTTTGTGTACAGGGAAACACGAAAGTATTTCAAAGCATTGCGTTCTCTGAGAGGTATTTCTATAAACAACATTTTAATATCATTACTTTGCATAAATCTTTATGAAATTAAAATATGTTATTCAAGTTCATTATCGAATGTTTCTAATTGAAAATGTATTAAATAATCACCGCTGATTTTGTACAGAGACAACCAAGAGCATTCCAAAGCATTGTATTCTGAGAGAGTTTTTTCTATAAACCATATTTTAATGGCTTTACTTTGCACAAATTATGATAAAATTGAAATATATTATTCATATGCACAAAAGAATGCTTTTTATAGTATACAGTACAATTAGCATTGAGATTTACAGAGCAGCCTAATATTATATATTGAGGGTTATATAAGGAAACCGAAGGAATCTCACCTTTATTTTTATTAAGCATTTTAACACTTTGTGACAATGTTTAAGAGTTAAAATGAACTGAATTAGTAAAGCTATCTGTCTTTACAGTCCTGATAGACAGTCGGTTTGTCTATCTGTCCAACTGCCTACCTCCAGCATCCATAAATATTTTCAAAATTTCTTCAAAATAATAAACGTTGTTAATGTTTACCATGAAATTCATAGTCTATGATATTCATGTGTCAGTATCCAAAATAATATTTAAAAAGTGGTTTGACATCTTTACGATGAAAATATCCCTCAAGATTGACGTTTATGTGAAATTTTGCTCTATTCTGCCATGTTAAGAAATTCGTAAGTTTCCAATAACTTACGAAATTTTTATATTGGAAAATTCATAGTCAATGATATTCATGCCAGTGTTCTATATAATATTTCAAAAGTGGTCTGACATCTTTACGATGAAAATATCCCTCAAAATTGATGTTTATGTGAAATTTTGCCCTATTCTGCCATGTTAAGAAATTCGAAAATTCCAAATAACTTGCGAAATTTTCAAAGCAGCACGTTTATAGTTAGTGATGTTCATTCTGAATTCAAAACTGATATTTTAAAACTGTCCTGAAATCTTTACAGTAAAAATTTTCTATTTAATGGACGTTTAAGTGAAATTTTGCCCTATTCTCCCATGTTAAGATAATCGTAAGTTTATAATAACTTGCGAAGTTTTTTAATTCGAATGTTGCAAATGAATAGAGTTCTTTCCAGTGTCGAAAGTAATATTTTAAAACTCTCTGCGACTATTTGTTCTTGAGATATCGTGTACACAGACTAACAAACTAACAGACACCCACCATACAGACGGACACCATACAAATTTTGTCATTTTCGGATTTCTCACACCTGAAAACGTGTAAAAAGGCATAAAACCGAGGTTGACAATTTTCACGATTACCTAAGTTCCCCATACCTATAGTATGATGGGGAACTAAAACATGGTATATAAAAATTTTTTTATCTTATAATTATTTTTTAAATAATTAAATTACATTCACTTCATTACTCAAATTCTGTTATTTAAAAAAAAAAAAAAAACCTAAATTTTACGTAACTTTTTAAATTACTGGCTATTTACCATGGCATTTGACCCCTGTATTTGATTTGGTGAATACGACTTGACAGGATAATATGCAAGCAGTAAATTTGGAAATTGGTTCATCTGGAAATATGGACCGCTAGGGAAAGGGTGAGGGGCGAAGGTCGAATAGTTTAATAGAAAGTGTTGAAAATAATATCTGAATATAAGATTTGAAATTTGATATCACCCGATTTTTTAGCAGCAACTTTAATTTTCTTATTTGTACACATAAGTTTTTTGTTGGTACTTTTACACATAAAGAATAAACGCGAATATATTTTTCAATTTACTATAAAATCAATAGTATTTTGAGAAAATATAACAAAATAGGCACTTTCAGCTGATTTATGCTGTTTTCAAAAATAAAACTTGAAATTTTTAAGATGCATTTCTTCAATAATTTTATTAGGTAAACATTAGAGACTGAAAAGTTGTCTTATTATAATCTGTAAAAATGAATAATGAGTTTTCTGTGAAAATACGAGAATTTCGATAAAAAAGTATAAATATATTCGCACAATTTGCGACAATTAAATTGCAGTTCTTTTTTTTTTTTTTTTTTTTATTTATTTATTTATTTATTTTATTTTTTTTGGGGGGGGGGATTTGACAAAACAAAACAAGCAATTGCTTGGGGGGGGGGGGGGGGCTTATATAGATACTCGCACGGGTGCCAAAATTCCCTTGGTCCGCCCCTGTCCGTAACATTAAGTGGGTTGGTATTCCCGTAATGTGAGCATCTTAGAAAGGATGAGGAGTCCATCAGATTCACTAATAATCCTTTATTAAATTCAAGATGCAGTCTTGGCCTGAAAGTTAGACATCCTGAGCGTCATACGTCCCGAAACCTTGCCGAAGGTTGGCACTTCTCCGTAGCAGTGCCCCTCCAGGCCCGCGGGTTTTGTTATCATATAAGAGTAATATTTAATGTAGATTTATTAGGCAAGTCAATATCGGAAAAAGCCACGATTTTTTGTGTTCCCGCTTAAATACTGTCTATTTCGGCGGGAATATTTAGTCCTCCCCTGCTTAATCATTGGCTATTAACTTTATGATTGACAGTTTAGCTGAGGTCCAGATCGCCGGGATTACTTAATATGCATCATCTAACCACAAGAAACTGCAAGTTGCGTTTGTTCAGCACTTTATTATCCTAAAATTCATTCACTTTTATTACTTTTGCGTTATGAAGTCTTCTGCTTTCAAACAAAGTTTAAAGGTGCACTTATGAATTGTTAGCAATTTCTAGATTTTAAAATGGGGTTTTAATTATTTAAATTTAACTATTTTTATCCCTTTCATATATATATATATTACCATTGGGCATTGATTGAATCAAAATATAAACGTGAGTAAAACACTTTACTGTTTAGCTTTTATTTTGAGAGAACTGAAATTCTGTTCACTCTATCTCTCATAACTTTTTGGATTTACACGATATTTGTTTGGGGTTTTCATGTGAGTTTCTTAATACTTTTGGCTATTATTATTATTTTTTTTTTAAGCTAGCATATGTGTAATTGAAAATTATTTAGTAATAATGCTCATATTTCATAAGATATTTAACATTTTTGCATTCTGATTGCTATATGCTGTGTTTAATGTAGTATGCTAACATTAACTTAACTTACACCTAACAAATTATCCTTTTAAAGTAGCACTTACTTTAAAATTTCAAATATATTTCGAGCGCACTCGCGCTCATCATCAGTGCTTTCTGGTGGTTTCATCTCTGTTTACATCGTTCTTCATCTCGGGATCTTCGGTTCGCTTCACTTCAGCAGTGGTGTTTCTTTTAATTGCCTGTTGCCAGATAGGAGGAATTATGCTGTGTTCGCGATCGTTAATGGAAGAGTGGTTAGTAATTATCTCTATTGCTTCTCTTTTAAGGGCATAGTAGTGGTTATTATATGGAGCTATTTTACGGGTTTTAGCAGTATTAAAATTAATGGGGTTAGTTTTATGGGTTATGGAGAGAGCAGTATTGGATCTATTGTATTTAATGTCGGCGAAGTGCTCTTTTTCGCGATCGTTGATGTATCTTTTAGTCATTCCAATGTAGCATCCTTTGTCTTCATTTTCAAATTTAAAATCAATTTTGTAAATGCCTGAGGAGTTTTTAGGGTTAATTAAATCTTTCTCATTACGGAGTCTTTGAAATATGTTTTTATTTGGTTTTATAGGAATATTGATGTTGAGTTTTTTAGCTTCGTTTTTTATATTTAACGCGGCACCGTTACAATATGGGATAGAGGTTGTATAATTAGGTTTTGAGTTTTGAGCATTGTTGATGGCATTTAGGGTTTTTTTGACGTTTTTTATAAAGTTTATCGATGAGGTTTCCACTATAACCGGCTTTTTTCGCGATGGTTTTAATAAATTTAATTTCTTCTTTTAAAAGGGTATTGTTAGAACAGACGAGAATGGCGCGGTTTATGTATGAACGAAGTGCGGCATGTTTATAAGAAAGGGGGGTTTTACATTTTGCATTAATAATTTCATTGCTAGCTGTAGGTTTTCTGTATATGGTAGTTTCGAAAGAGTTGTTTAAATTTTTAATAACGTTAACATCAAGGAAATTGAGGGTGTTATTGGTTTCCGTTTCTATAGTGAATTTTATTTTATTGTCTAGACTATTTAGATTTTCAAGAATTTGGTTGGGATTAGTGTCAGCGGAGATGACTGTAAATATATCATCTACGTAGCGGTTCCAGAATTTACATTTATTAATGATTTCTTCAGCTTTTAGTTCAAATAGTCTCATTTTTATTTCGGCGATTACTCCTGAAATTGGGGAGCCCATAGGCACTCCCTGAGTCTGTTTATAGATGTTTTGGTCAAATGAGAAATATGATTCACTAAGGAGGAAGTTGTTTGTGCGGATAAGAGTTTCGCTGGTTTTATTATTCCCATAAATGTCGGTAATTTTTTGGTTGATGTAGTTGGTGATTTCTGGAATGTCTATTGATGGGTAAAGATCCTTCACGTCAAAGCTAACTAAAGAGTCATGGTTATTGATACTCGTATTGCGGAGGTTTTTGATGAATATTTCATTAGAGTTTATAGAATTTTCGGAAGGGGGAAGGAGTGAGAGGTAAATATTTTTCATGTATTTTTCTAGACAATATGTTGGGCCTTCAGATTTATTAACGATTGGTCTGAGAGTCGGTGGGTTTTTGTGGTCTTTATATTTACCAAATAACCTGGGAATGATAGAAGCGTGATTATTGAAAATGGGGGGAGTATTATTTGGCCAAGTTCCTGTTTTAATAATATCTTTGGTTTTACTTATTAATTTTTTGAGGGGGGTGTGAGTAATTTTAACGGCATTTAATTTTTTAATTGTATTTAGCATCATTTCATTATATTGAGTTCTATTCATTAGGGTGATTTTGTTGGTTTTATCTGACATTAGGTAGGTGATATCGCGATTGTTTTTTAGGGTCTTTAAGCATCGGATGTCTTCGGAGTCGTGTTGATTTTTACGGTTTGAGAGAGATTTAAAAGCGGAATTACGTATGGTGTGTTGTTTTTGGGAGGGAACATATTCAAGGGCTGTTTCAATGTGGGCAATAGCATCCTTAAGGTCTGTTTTTTCATTTAGAATAAACTTCAGTCCTAATTTTAGAATTGAATCCTGGTGAGTGTTTGGTTTAAAGCTGGATAGATTGATATAGGGATAAGTGGTAGGTTGCTGTAGAATGTTTAAATTACTTTTTTCTCTTTTTAGCCAATAGCTTAATTTTTTGTTATGCTGTTTTTGTAAATGGTTCCGGTCAATTTCTACAAAGTGATTAATCTTACTAATAAAGTTATTGAATTCGTTGGTCTGTGTAATAGATTCGAGTTCTAATTTTAAAGAATTGAATTTCTGTTTAAGTTTATGTATTCAAGTAGATTTTTGCTTAATAATCTTTATAAATACTGAAGTTTCTAAGTTTTTAGCCAGATGTTTATAATGTTTGGTGATATATGGAGTTTTTATTTTTATGAATTTAGGTGTAATCTTAAAGTGTAGGCAATCCTCAAGAAAATCTTTATGGGAGGTTTCGCGATTTAATTTCTTTGCGGTATTTTTTAGATTTTTATAAGTGGTTTTAACGTCCATAATCCGAAGTGTAAAGAAACACAAATAAGGAGTATAATGCCAAAAACAATAAAATTATGGTGATTAAACGCTTAAATTTAAATTATATACACAAAACAGGCTTCCAAAAATGTTAAAAACAAAAGTGAATTAAGATAAAAACAAAGGTTAAAATTATAAAAAGATTATACAACATTCATTCAAATAAAGTTTTAAGACTATTAGTACATTGTGAATAGTGTTAGTATTATTTGTATTTACAATACCATTTATTCTTGAGGGCATAGCGTTGCTTAAAGGTATAATCCAATCTTGAAGTAAACAGAAGATTTTTTATCACCACAGTGAGCTCCGTTATGGAGAAAGAGTCCGGTATAGACTTTATTATACTTTAACTTAATTAGAAAAGGATATGAAAACATTAACTTAACTTACACCTAACAAATTATCCTTTTAAAGTAGCACTTACTTTAAAATTTCAAATATATTTCGAGCGCACTCGCGCTCATCATCAGTGCTTTCTGGTGGTTTCATCTCTGTTTACATCGTTCTTCATCTCGGGATCTTCGGTTCGCTTCACTTCAGCAGTGGTGTTTCTTTTAATTGCCTGTTGCCAGATAGGAGGAATTATGCTGTGTTCGCGATCGTTAATGGAAGAGTGGTTAGTAATTATCTCTATTGCTTCTCTTTTAAGGGCATAGTAGTGGTTATTATATGGAGCTATTTTACGGGTTTTAGCAGTATTAAAATTAATGGGGTTAGTTTTATGGGTAATGGAGAGAGCAGTATTGGATCTATTGTATTTAATGTCGGCGAAGTGCTCTTTTTCGCGATCGTTGATGTATCTTTTAGTCATTCCAATGTAGCATCCTTTGTCTTCATTTTCAAATTTAAAATCAATTTTGTAAATGCCTGAGGAGTTTTTAGGGTTAATATAATCTTTCTCATTACGGAGTCTTTGAAATATGTTTTTATTTGGTTTTATAGGAATATTGATGTTGAGTTTTTTAGCTTCGTTTTTTATATTTAACGCAGCACCGTTACAATATGGGATAGAGGTTGTATAATTAGGTTTTGAGTTTTGAGCATTGTTGATGGCATTTAGGGTTTTTTTGACGTTTTTTATAAAGTTTATCGATGAGGTTTCCACTATAACCGGCTTTTTTCGCGATGGTTTTAATAAATTTAATTTCTTCTTTTAAAAGGGTATTGTTAGAACAGACGAGAATGGCGCGGTTTATGTATGAACGAAGTGCGGCATGTTTATAAGAAAAGGGGGTTTTACATTTTGCATTAAAAATTTCATTGCTAGCTGTAGGTTTTCTGTATATGGTAGTTTCGAAAGAGTTGTTTAAATTTTTAATAACGTTAACATCAAGGAAATTGAGGGTGTTATTGGTTTCCGTTTCTATAGTGAATTTTATTTTATTGTCTAGACTATTTAGATTTTCAAGAATTTGGTTGGGATTAGTGTCAGCGGAGATGACTGTAAATATATCATCTACGTAGCGGTTCCAGAATTTACACTTATTAATGATTTCTTCAGCTTTTAGTTCAAATAGTCTCATTTTTATTTCGGCGATTACTCCTGAAATTGGGGAGCCCATAGGCACTCCCTGAGTCTGTTTATAGATGTTTTGGTCAAATGAGAAATATGATTCACTAAGGAGGAAGTTGTTTGTGCGGATAAGAGTTTCGCTGGTTTTATTATTCCCATAAATGTCGGTAATTTTTTGGTTGATGTAGTTGGTGATTTCTGGAATGTCTATTGATGGGTAAAGATCCTTCACGTCAAAGCTAACTAAAGAGTCATGGTTATTGATATTCATATTGCGGAGGTTTTTGATGAATATTTCATTAGAGTTTATAGAATTTTCAGAAGGGGGAAGGAGTGAGAGGTAAATATTTTTCATGTATTTTTCTAGACAATATGCTGGGCCTTCAGATTTATTAACGATTGGTCTGAGAGTCGGTGGGTTTTTGTGGTCTTTATATTTACCAAATAACCTGGGAATGATAGAAGCCTGATTATTGAAAATGGGGGGAGTATTATTTGGCCAAGTTCCTGTTTTAATAATATCTTTGGTTTTATTTATTAATTTTTTGAAGGGGGTGTGAGTAATTTTAACGGCATTTAATTTTTTAATTGTATTTAGCATCATTTCATTATATTGAGTTCTCAACTCAATATAATGAAAATGAGGATAACTCAATATAATGAAATGATGCTAAATACAATTAAAAAATTAAATGCCGTTAAAATTACTCACATCCCCCTCAAAAAATTAATAAGTAAAACCAAAGATATTATTAAAACAGGAATTTGGCCAAATAATACTCCCCCCATTTTCAATAATCACGCTTCTATCATTCCCAGGTTATTTGGTAAATATAAAGACCACAAAAACCCACCGACTCTCAGACCAATCGTTAATAAATCTGAAGGCCCAACATATTGTCTAGAAAAATACATGAAAAATATTTACCTCTCACTCCTTCCCCTTTCCGAAAATTCTATAAACTCTAATGAAATATTCATCAAAAACCTCCGCAATACGAATATCAATAACCATGACTCTTTAGTTAGCTTTGACGTGAAGGATCTTTACCCATCAATAGACATTCCAGAAATCACCAACTACATCAACCAAAAAATTACCGACATTTATGGGAATAATAAAACCAGCGAAACTCTTATCCGCACAAACAACTTCCTCCTTAGTGAATCATATTTCTCATTTGACCAAAACATCTATAAACAGACTCAGGGAGTGCCTATGTGCTCCCCAATTTCAGGAGTAATCGCCGAAATAAAAATGAGACTATTTGAACTAAAAGCTGAAGAAATCATTAATAAGTGTAAATTCTGGAACCGCTATGTAGATGATATATTTACAGTCATCTCCGCTGACACTAATCCCAACCAAATTCTTGAAAATCTAAATAGTCTAGACAATAAAATAAAATTCACTATAGAAACGGAAACCAATAACACCCTCAATTTCCTTGATGTTAACGTTATTAAAAATTTAAACAACTCTTTCGAAACTACCGTATATAGAAAACCTACAGCTAGCTATGAAATTATTAATGCAAAATGTAAAACCCCCCTTTCTTATAAACATGCCGCACTTCGTTCATACATAAACCGCGCCATTCTCGTCTGTTCTAACAATACCCTTTTAAAAGAAGAAATTAAATTTATTAAAACCATCGTGAAAAAAGCTGGTTATAGTGGAAACCTCATCGATAAACTTTATAAAAAACGTCAAAAAACCCTAAATGCCATCAACAATGCTCAAAACTCAAAACCTAATTATACAACCTCTATCCCATATTGTAACGGTGCCGCGTTAAATATAAAAAACGAAGCTAAAAAACTCAACATCAATATTCCTATAAAACCAAATAAAAACATATTTCAAAGACTCCGTAATGAGAAAGATTTAATTAACCCTAAAAACTCCTCAGGCATTTACAAAATTGATTTTAAATTTGAAAATGAAGACAAAGGATGCTACATTGGAATGACTAAAAGATACATCAACGATCGTGAAAAAGAGCACTTCGCCGACATTAAATACAATAGATCTAATACTGCCCTCTCCATAACCCATAAAACTAACCCCATTAATTTTAATACTGCTAAAACCCGTAAAATAGCTCCATATAATAACCACTACTATGCCCTTAAAAGAGAAGCAATAGAGATAATTACTAACCACTCTTCCATTAACGATCGCGAACACAGCATAATTCCTCCTATCTGGCAACAGGCAATTAAAAGAAACACCACTGCTGAAGTGAAGCGAACCGAAGATCCCGAGATGAAGAACGATGTAAACCGAGATGAAACCACCAGAAAGCACTGATGATGAGCGCGAGTGCGCTCGAAATATATTTGAAATTTTAAAGTAAGTGCTACTTTAAAAGGATAATTTGTTAGGTGTAAGTTAAGTTAATGTTATCATATCCTTTTCTAATTAAGTTAAAGTATAATAAAGTCTATACCGGACTCTTTCTCCATAACGGAGCTCACTGTGGTGATAAAAAATCTTCTGTTTACTTCAAGATTGGATTATACCTTTAAGCAACGCTATGCCCTCAAGAATAAATGGTATTGTAAATACAAATAATACTAACACTATTCACAATGTACTAATAGTCTTAAAACTTTATTTGAATGAATGTTGTATAATCTTTTTATAATTTTAACCTTTGTTTTTATCTTAATTCACTTTTGTTTTTAACATTTTTGGAAGCCTTTTTTGTGTATATAATTTAAATTTAAGCGTTTAATCACCATAATTTTATTGTTTTTGGCATTATACTCCTTATTTGTGTTTCTTTACACTTCGGATTATGGACGTTGAAACCACTTATAAAAATCTAAAAAATACCGCAAAGAAATTAAATCGCGAAACCTCCCATAAAGATTTTCTTGAGGATTGCCTACACTTTAAGATTACACCTAAATTCATAAAAATAAAAACTCCATATATCACCAAACATTATAAACATCTGGCTAAAAACTTAGAAACTTCAGTGCTTAAAAAGATTATTAAGCAAAAATCTACTTGGATACATAAACTTAAACAGAAATTCAATTCTTTAAAATTAGAACTCGAATCTATTACACAGACCAACGAATTCAATAACTTTATTAGTAAGATTAATCACTTTGTAGAAATTGACCGGAACCATTTACAAAAACAGCATAACAAAAAATTAAGCTATTGGCTAAAAAGAGAAAAAAGTAATTTAAACCTTCTACAGCAACCTACCACTTATCCCTATATCAATCTATCCAGCTTTAAACCAAACACTCACCAGGATTCAATTCTAAAATTAGGACCGAAGTTTATTCTAAATGAAAAAACAGACCTTAAGGATGCTATTGCCCACATTGAAACAGCCCTTGAATATGTTCCCTCCCAAAAACAACACACCATACGTAATTCCGCTTTTAAATCTCTCTCAAACCGTAAAAATCAACACGACTCCGAAGACATCCGATGCTTAAAGACCCTAAAAAACAATCGCGATATCACCTACCTAATGTCAGATAAAACCAACAAAATCACCCTAATGAATAGAACTCAATATAATGAAATGATGCTAAATACAATTAAAAAATTAAATGCCGTTAAAATTACTCACACCCCTCTCAAAAAATTAATAAGTAAAACCAAAGATATTATTAAAACAGGAACTTGGCCAAATAATACTCCCCCCATTTTCAATAATCACGCTTCTATCATTCCCAGGTTATTTGGTAAATATAAAGACCACAAAAACCCACCGACTCTCAGACCAATCGTTAATAAATCTGAAGGCCCAACATATTGTCTAGAAAAATACATGAAAAATATTTACCTCTCACTCCTTCCCCCTTCCGAAAATTCTATAAACTCTAATGAAATATTCATCAAAAACCTCCGCAATACGAATATCAATAACCATGACTCTTTAGTTAGCTTTGACGTGAAGGATCTTTACCCATCAATAGACATTCCAGAAATCACCAACTACATCAACCAAAAAATTACCGACATTTATGGGAATAATAAAACCAGCGAAACTCTTATCCGCACAAACAACTTCCTCCTTAGTGAATCATATTTCTCATTTGACCGAAACATCTATAAACAGACTCAGGGAGTGCCTATGGGCTCCCCAATTTCAGGAGTAATCGCCGAAATAAAAATGAGACTATTTGAACTAAAAGCTGAAGAAATCATTAATAAGTGTAAATTCTGGAACCGCTACGTAGATGATATATTTACAGTCATCCCCGCTGACACTAATCCCAACCAAATTCTTGAAAATCTAAATAGTCTAGACAATAAAATAAAATTCACTATAGAAACGGAAACCAATAACACCCTCAATTTCCTTGATGTTAACGTTATTAAAAATTTAAACAACTCTTTCGAAACTACCGTATATAGAAAACCTACAGCTAGCAATGAAATTATTAATGCAAAATGTAAAACCCCCCTTTCTTATAAACATGCCGCACTTCGTTCATACATAAACCGCGCCATTCTCGTCTGTTCTAACAATACCCTTTTAAAAGAAGAAATTAAATTTATTAAAACCATCGCGAAAAAAGCCGGTTATAGTGGAAACCTCATCGATAAACTTTATAAAAAACGTCAAAAAACCCTAAATGCCATCAACAATGCTCAAAACTCAAAACCTAATTATACAACCTCTATCCCATATTGTAACGGTGCCGCGTTAAATATAAAAAACGAAGCTAAAAAACTCAACATCAATATTCCTATAAAACCAAATAAAAACATATTTCAAAGACTCCGTAATGAGAAAGATTTAATTAACCCTAAAAACTCCTCAGGCATTTACAAAATTGATTTTAAATTTGAAAATGAAGACAAAGGATGCTACATTGGAATGACTAAAAGATACATCAACGATCGCGAAAAAGAGCACTTCGCCGACATTAAATACAATAGATCCAATACTGCCCTCTCCATAACCCATAAAACTAACCCCATTAATTTTAATACTGCTAAAACCCGTAAAATAGCTCCATATAATAACCACTACTATGCCCTTAAAAGAGAAGCAATAGAGATAATTACTAACCACTCTTCCATTAACGATCGCGAACACAGCATAATTCCTCCTATCTGGCAACAGGCAATTAAAAGAAACACCACTGCTGAAGTGAAGCGAACCGAAGATCCCGAGATGAAGAACGATGTAAACAGAGATGAAACCACCAGAAAGCACTGATGATGAGCGCGAGTGCGCTCGAAATATATTTGAAATTTTAAAGTAAGTGCTACTTTAAAAGGATAATTTGTTAGGTGTAAGTTAAGTTAATGTTATCATATCCTTTTCTAATTAAGTTAAAGTATAATAAAGTCTATACCGGACTCTTTCTCCATAACGGAGCTCACTGTGGTGATAAAAAATCTTCTGTTTACTTCAAGATTGGATTATACCTTTAAGCAACGCTATGCCCTCAAGAATAAATGGTATTGTAAATACAAATAATACTAACACTATTCACAATGTACTAATAGTCTTAAAACTTTATTTGAATGAATGTTGTATAATCTTTTTATAATTTTAACCTTTGTTTTTATCTTAATTCACTTTTGTTTTTAACATTTTTGGAAGCCTTTTTTGTGTATATAATTTAAATTTAAGCGTTTAATCACCATAATTTTATTGTTTTTGGCATTATACTCCTTATTTGTGTTTCTTTACACTTCGGATTATGGACGTTGAAACCACTTATAAAAATCTAAAAAATACCGCAAAGAAATTAAATCGCGAAACCTCCCATAAAGATTTTCTTGAGGATTGCCTACACTTTAAGATTACACCTAAATTCATAAAAATAAAAACTCCATATATCACCAAACATTATAAACATCTGGCTAAAAACTTAGAAACTTCAGTGCTTAAAAAGATTATTAAGCAAAAATCTACTTGGATACATAAACTTAAACAGAAATTCAATTCTTTAAAATTAGAACTCGAATCTATTACACAGACCAACGAATTCAATAACTTTATTAGTAAGATTAATCACTTTGTAGAAATTGACCGGAACCATTTACAAAAACAGCATAACAAAAAATTAAGCTATTGGCTAAAAAGAGAAAAAAGTAATTTAAACCTTCTACAGCAACCTACCACTTATCCCTATATCAATCTATCCAGCTTTAAACCAAACACTCACCAGGATTCAATTCTAAAATTAGGACCGAAGTTTATTCTAAATGAAAAAACAGACCTTAAGGATGCTATTGCCCACATTGAAACAGCCCTTGAATATGTTCCCTCCCAAAAACAACACACCATACGTAATTCCGCTTTTAAATCTCTCTCAAACCGTAAAAATCAACACGACTCCGAAGACATCCGATGCTTAAAGACCCTAAAAAACAATCGCGATATCACCTACCTAATGTCAGATAAAACCAACAAAATCACCCTAATGAATAGAACTCAATATAATGAAATGATGCTAAATACAATTAAAAAATTAAATGCCGTTAAAATTACTCACACCCCTCTCAAAAAATTAATAAGTAAAACCAAAGATATTATTAAAACAGGAACTTGGCCAAATAATACTCCCCCCATTTTCAATAATCACGCTTCTATCATTCCCAGGTTATTTGGTAAATATAAAGACCACAAAAACCCACCGACTCTCAGACCAATCGTTAATAAATCTGAAGGCCCAACATATTGTCTAGAAAAATACATGAAAAATATTTACCTCTCACTCCTTCCCCCTTCCGAAAATTCTATAAACTCTAATGAAATATTCATCAAAAACCTCCGCAATACGAATATCAATAACCATGACTCTTTAGTTAGCTTTGACGTGAAGGATCTTTACCCATCAATAGACATTCCAGAAATCACCAACTACATCAACCAAAAAATTACCGACATTTATGGGAATAATAAAACCAGCGAAACTCTTATCCGCACAAACAACTTCCTCCTTAGTGAATCATATTTCTCATTTGACCAAAACATCTATAAACAGACTCAGGGAGTGCCTATGGGCTCCCCAATTTCAGGAGTAATCGCCGAAATAAAAATGAGACTATTTGAACTAAAAGCTGAAGAAATCATTAATAAGTGTAAATTCTGGAACCGCTACGTAGATGATATATTTACAGTCATCCCCGCTGACACTAATCCCAACCAAATTCTTGAAAATCTAAATAGTCTAGACAATAAAATAAAATTCACTATAGAAACGGAAACCAATAACACCCTCAATTTCCTTGATGTTAACGTTATTAAAAATTTAAACAACTCTTTCGAAACTACCGAATATAGAAAACCTACAGCTAGCAATGAAATTATTAATGCAAAATGTAAAACCCCCCTTTCTTATAAACATGCCGCACTTCGTTCATACATAAACCGCGCCATTCTCGTCTGTTCTAACAATACCCTTTTAAAAGAAGAAATTAAATTTATTAAAACCATCGCGAAAAAAGCCGGTTATAGTGGAAACCTCATCGATAAACTTTATAAAAAACGTCAAAAAACCCTAAATGCCATCAACAATGCTCAAAACTCAAAACCTAATTATACAACCTCTATCCCATATTGTAACGGTGCCGCGTTAAATATAAAAAACGAAGCTAAAAAACTCAACATCAATATTCCTATAAAACCAAATAAAAACATATTTCAAAGACTCCGTAATGAGAAAGATTTAATTAACCCTAAAAACTCCTCAGGCATTTACAAAATTGATTTTAAATTTGAAAATGAAGACAAAGGATGCTACATTGGAATGACTAAAAGATACATCAACGATCGCGAAAAAGAGCACTTCGCCGACATTAAATACAATAGATCCAATACTGCCCTCTCCATAACCCATAAAATTAACCCCATTAATTTTAATACTGCTAAAACCCGTAAAATAGCTCCATATAATAACCACTACTATGCCCTTAAAAGAGAAGCAATAGAGATAATTACTAACCACTCTTCCATTAACGATCGCGAACACAGCATAATTCCTCCTATCTGGCAACAGGCAATTAAAAGAAACACCACTGCTGAAGTGAAGCGAACCGAAGATCCCGAGATGAAGAACGATGTAAACAGAGATGAAACCACCAGAAAGCACTGATGATGAGCGCGAGTGCGCTCGAAATATATTTGAAATTTTAAAGTAAGTGCTACTTTAAAAGGATAATTTGTTAGGTGTAAGTTAAGTTAATGTTATCATATCCTTTTCTAATTAAGTTAAAGTAGTATGCTAAGTTAAATTATCAGGCTTTGCACTGGGTCTATTACCTTACGTGTTATCTCTATATATTTTTAAAAAAGTAACTGTCGCTGGCGTCAATTTTTGTTGTCTGCGACAGCATCTCCTCGCGGAGGGCAAGATTCTCTGCATCATGAGAGGTATCAATGTGTTCCGAATTCTCCAAGGAAGGCATTTCAGGTAATTAGAAATTTGTATCATCTTAATTAACGAAGTTATTCATTAAAAACGTTTGGTTTATAAAGGTACTCTATTTGCCACAGTACAAAATGTTTCTATTATTATGTTTTTTTTCTTTGTCTCTGGCGTCACTTTCCTCAGGAAAATTAAAATGTGATCAATGGTGTAAATAAGAAAAATTTAAAAATTGGCATCTTTGAGATGCTCGAGCGAAGAAAAAAATTATTTAGAATAGCAAAACATTTGAAATTAACTGATATTTTTAAAATATTAAGTAAAAAGTTTATATAGATCAAGTGAAAATTAGTTTAGATTTTTATTTTAATTTATATTATCAGTTTATATTACCAGTTAAAAAAAAATAGATATTTTTTTTTCCTAATCTTTTTTCTAGTCTCATAAAAATTTATATAGATAATGAGAAAAATCTTCATAATCATATGCTACAGTCAAAATGCATAAAAAGCATTACTTTTTACAGGGTGATCCAAAACATTTTGAATTTTGTTTAATTCTTTATTGGTCCCTTTTTCCTCTTCAGGACACAATTTTTGCTAAAATATATACGATATAATATGTTCTTTACACTACCAAAATTTCAAAATGATTCCTGAAGAACTTTTTTAGATAGTTGATAAAACAGCTAAATTCAAAAGTGTCCAAATTCTTATTGCTAGATAGTGTATTGCATTTGATAATTATCAATTAATCCTGCTTAGTTATATATATATAACATGTTATTGCTATTATTATTATTTTAATTTTGATTATTTAATTAAGGATTTTTGTTTATAGTATAAATATATATAATTTAAATTGTGTGGACTTTTAAACCAAACATTAATACTAATCCTTTCATAATATATAGGTAATTTGCTTTCAGGCATTTAATTAATATATATTAAAATTATTATGTTTTGTGCAGTATGAGGATAATAAATAAAAATATGCTTTAAAGAAATACTTCTTAAAGTATACAAAATATAAAAATTTATTTGTGAATTAATATACAAACACAGTAGCACTATTTATTCTGTTTGCTTAAATATAGAAGAAATCTCACAAAAATCATATTTATAGCTTTATTTTTAAAGAAACACATTTAAAAAATTGTGTGTAGCCTTGTATATTGTCAGGGAAAATAAAATAAATAATTAAATAGAAAGGACTAAAAAAAATTGGAACAACAACAACAACAAGGTTTATAACATAAATAAAAATGCCTCATGAGAAATCTCCATTTTATTTTCATAATGTATCTGAGTAATTTTGTATGATACTGTAAACTAACAGTTAATGTTAATCATAACTAATTTACTCATACATATAGAGCATTTTAATGCAACACATGTTAATGCATAAAACAAGATTTTAAAAATCAGCTGTAACAAGCTTATTCATCTAAATATTTATTAATCTTCCTCTCCTCTCCTCTCCTCTCTTTCTTTCCTTCTTTCTTTTTTTTTTTTTTTTTTTTTTTTTTTTTTTTAATGCGTTTTTTTCCATTATTTGAAAATAGATCAATGTGATCTATAAAAATACATCACAATATAGTTTCTTTTTGTTATTATATATAGAATTCCTTTTTTTTTTTTTTTTTTTTAATTAATGTATTTTATTTTATTTTATATTCAGTAAAAGAAAGTAGAAAATTCATAAAGTTTTTTGATTTCCAATTTATGATGGATTTATTCAATTTGAGAGGGTCAGATCATGATTTGACCATTTTTAGAAAATGTTTGTCTGTCTAAGACAAATTTTTGGGACAGCTCTAGCCCAGGAACTAATGCATATAATTTTATATAAATTTATATCTAGTTGCACTTTGACATAAATTTGTGCGTGTCAACGTTTGGTGAAAATCAACCAACAAGTGGTGTCCTCTTGTTGGTTGATTCAACAAGAGGACATCAACTCTCTTGTTGAATCAACCAACAAAGAGGATATCAACTATCCTCCTTTTTTATTAGTTTTAATATGGCAGTACAGGACAATTTTATATAAATTTGCACAATGAATTTTTTTTGCTTTTTAAATAAATCATTGTGAATTTAAAAATAATTACTTGTGGATGTAAATTTGCTCATATACCATCTATAGGACACAAAATTGACTTTCTTTCAACAGTTAGCTATACTTTTCTGAGATGAAAATTGTCTACATTCATAATGGAAAATAATTTTAAGAAATAATTTGTATTGCACGAATTTATATAGAAAAATATAGAAGAAAGTCCTGTAATAACCACAACATACTAGATTTTTAATATGTACCAATGCATATATATTTTTTTAATAAATTTGTTTCTTTTCAAGAAAATTATTATACGTGTGTATCATTTTATTAACAAAATTTCTAAAAGTAGTTTCCTATCTATTTATACATATATATACATTTTAGGACATAACTCTTCAGACTACTTTTATCATTGGAAATGTAGTTTTAATGGATAAAGAATTAGCTGAAACATTCTTAAATCAGTTTAACTTGCATGATATTCTTACGCAAATTCTTGAAGATTATGTCAATGAGCACATTCAGGTATATTTTATGAAATTATTTTTTTAATTTTTATTGTATATACAAATCTATCTATCTATCTCTGTATATATATCATTTAAATTTCGGGTGTGATCCATAATAATACTTAATAATATTACTTAAATACTTTCATTTTGTCATTTTTACTTTCTTCTATATGTAATATAGAGAAAGTATTGGATTCGTGAAAATTTTTGACCTCCGTTTTTTGATGGATTTACACGTTTTGGGATGTCCAGAACACGAATTAATAGTTTTTAGAAAATGTCTGTCTGTCTGTATCACTTTTTTGTGGACGCTGTATTTCACGAACCAATGAATGAAATTTAACCAAACTTGGTATTTAGTTGCACCCTGACATGAACTGGTGCTGATTAGATTTGGGAATCAATATCTCAACAGGTGGCACTGTGATCGCATTTTATGCAAACTTTTAACATTTCAGTATAGGACAAAATTTCATATAAATGTGCATAATGAGAGTTATTTTAAACTTGTGATTGTAAAATTAATATGAATTATTGATAATAGTAGTAATTAACTAGGAAAAAAAATTTGTGCATGTAGGGGAATCTGTTCCCCCCCCCCCCCCCCCCCCCCGGGGTGTAAAGTTTCAAGATGGGTATCTTTCAAAAAGTCTCGTTAATACCTTTAAAACGAATGGTTGAACTATAAATCTGTGATAATTTAAAACAAAGTTATCGATTTTTAAAAATATTGTTACTGATTGAATATGTATAGGAAAATATAGAAAAAAGTCTTGTGGTGGCGACAACATACTATTTTTTTATAATATGTATCATTTTAAAGCCTTTTATTGACTGTGTCTGAACTTAGCATATCTAAAATTAGTAATGGCCATTTTCCCATGGTCTCTCTTATTTATAAATTTTAATATTTCTTATTAAATGAATCACAGAAAACAAAAATATTTGATTTATATAAAATTTGTAAAAAAATTTAGATTTATTTGTTTTCAATGGACTTAAGTCTTGAGACATCCTAAGCAAAATCTTACCATTTTTAGAAAATTTCTGCCTCTATGTCTGTGTGTAACAAAATTTTTTGAAGGCCGTAGCTCAAGAACTAATGCATGTAATTTTATAAAATTTTATATTGTCCAACAGGTGGTGCTACTATGCTGTGATTTCTCCCATTTACATAAAGCCTTTGCATTAGTTTCTAGTATGTATAATTGCACAAAACGTGATAGTTGAGAGAGAGAGATTATAAAACACTATGCTTCAATTTGAGTGTGTATTGGCACTCAGGTGGTAGTTCTTAGATGCATTTTCTCTTATTTACAGGAAGGCTATAAATCAGCCTCTGTAGCATATAAATGCGCCAAACTGGGCATTTGCGATAGTTTTTATGAAAAAGAATTCTTATTTAATTTGGGTTTATGTCAAACTACACATGGCACTGCTATTGCTCATCTTCTGTAATTGCCCATATGGGTGCATCTCAGCTATGGTTGGTTTAAATTGCATCAAACTGCATATGTAAAATCTTTATTGTGAATCGCTAAAATTAAGTATTTTTAAATGTTGGCCAGTATAAGTGCTGTTATAGAGAATGATATTGAAGAAAGTTTCGTGATGGGCATAACATATTAAAGCCTAAAGTTCTCATTAAAAACAAAAAGTAAAGCCGCATCAGTAATTTTGCTGTAAAAGACAATAAAACTTTTGTATTAAAAGATGAAGAATGCAAGCTTTGTAAAATAACACCATAAAATTATGAAAATATAGCATTTCCTTTGGATTAAAATAACTAATCATGACCCTTTTCACTTTTTTCTATAGATTTAAGAATAAAGTATTAAATTCGTGAAAACTTTTTATCTGTGGTTTCTGATGGATTTGCTTACTTTGAGATGTCCTGAACACAATTCGACCACTTTTAGAAAATGTGGTGTATTTCCAAAATTTTATGGATGCTATATCTCACAAACCAATGGATGGAATCCAATATAAGTTTATATTTGTTGGACCTTGACATAAACTGGAGCTGATTAGTTTTTGGTGCATATTTCTCAGCAGTTGGTGCTGTTGTACAATTTTTTTCAAGATTTTGTAGAAATGTATGCAATAGGGATTATTTTTAAGCAACCATTATGAATATATATTTATAATAGTAATAGTGAACTAGGGTAAAATATTTATATATCTAAGAGCATTGCTTTCCCTCCCCCCAGGGCATTGAAAAGTTTAAGATATGTTTTTAAAAAATCGATGCATTTAAAACGAATGGTTGAACCATACATGTGTAATAATTTGAAAGAAAAATATTGTTTTTTTTTTTTTGTTTTTTTTTTTTAACAAAAAAAAAGTCTGTTGTACAATATTTTTTAAGTCCTTGGTGTAGCATTCTACGTATTGTGAAGTTCTCTACTTTGGTTTGTCTTTTTTTCAAGGGAAATTATTCTGATTTGCTTTTTAAAAGTAAAAAAAAAAAAAAAAAAAATCATGTATATAGAATTATAGAATCATTATTATTATGTTTTTTCAAGATATAGAAAGGATCATTTGTCTACAGCATTAATTTTAAATCTAAAGTACAACTATTAATTTTAAAGGTATTGACAAATTCTTATAAAAATAGAAATGCTTATATTGAAATTTTTTACTACTCGGGAAGGGGGGAGGGGAGGAAATTGATGCTCTTACTTATACACAGATTTTATCCTGGTTAACTATTATTATTATAAATAGTTTTTTTTTTTTTTTTTTTAATACATTTATTCGTAATTTTGACCCATCCTGCTATATTAAGGGGGGAAAAAATGGTATAACACCACCTGTCAAGTGATATGCATCAGAAGGTAATCAGCACCAATTTAAGTCAAATCGAACCAATAGGAACTTATCTTGAATTCTGTCCATTGGTTCATGCGATACAGCATCTACAAAATTTTGCTCATTCACACAGACATGCTTAAAAATGACAGACACACACATTTTCTGTAAATGATCAAATCATATCTCCAAATTTGTAAATCCATTGAAGACAAAAGTCAAATTTTTTTTCATGAATCACTTTCTTCATATAGGTGTATCAAAGAAAGTAAAAAAAAAAAAACAAAAAAAAAAAAAACAGTTTTTTAATAATAATTAAAAGAACATTGAAAGCTAGTAAACACTTTAAAACACGCTTGTATTTATTAAAATCTAATTTACATACAAAGCTTTTCACCTTGAATTTTCATGGCGTCTTCAGGTCATACAATTGAAAAAATGATAGCAGACAATGTATATATACATATATATCATAGGACAGGTGGCAGTTACAAGTGCTAGTAGCTTGCCAGAAAGATTCGAATATCACAAGTAGCGAAGTCTTTGTAACTTTGTAGCTAAGAACTTGACAAGCACTGGAAAGAATGAATCTTGAAGCTAAATTAAGTTTTTTTCACCTTGAATTTGTAGACTTGGTTCGGTTGGGTAAAGTTGTAGTAGGTATACATTTGAAAAAATAGCAGTAGCAAGTTTCTTGTCATTTAAAGGCATACTGAAAAGATAAATTACTTAATAATTGGATTCCCAAATTAAATGCCAGATTTTGTGTAAAATTGCGGAATCTTTGTTATTAATTGTATTTTCACATTTTAAAATATTAATGGCTTCAGATAAAAGTAATTCTTGACTATAAAATGGTGCATTGATTATTAGAGCTTGAGACCATAAGGGAACAACTCCAGGATTATTATAGATGAACTCTACTAAAGCAGAACTTTTTCCTTCTTTTAAATTATGAATTTGTTCTTGTATTCTTTTCTTAAGAGTGTGTTTGGTTTGGAATATGTAGTAGAACAGATCATCGTTCAATTTTATTGGGATTTTATATACATCACCAGTCGGTCTGGTAAAATTATAATCATTAACAACTAACTATTTAATAGTAAGGGGGGAGGTGAAAGGAATTAAAATTTTAAATTTTCAAAGAATAAAATGTTTAAAATTTATAAATTCTTTACAAAATCAAAATGGTCAACTGTTAGCATATTTAATTTTAGTGATTAAGTTATTGTGGTTAATTTTATCATCATAGAGTTAATTTTATTAATGATTTTTAAGATATTGGTTTTAATATACCCTGCCTTAATTCCTAATTGAATGATTTTATTTACTCCTTTATTTTCATTAAACTGAAAAGAAGTATAGTTAATGGCACGAAAAATATATGAATGAAAAATTGCATTTTTGAATCTACATAATGCAAATAAATTGTAGGTTTAAGTATAGAGGAATTGAAAGCCCAATGAATTTAAATTCTTTTTTTTTTTTTTTTTTTTTTTAAAGAAATATCAAATTTTTGAATTTGACAAAATTATAAATTGGTTGTAAATATAGTGATTATGAGTGCATACTCCAAAAACCTTTATATTCATTTGAAAATTAATTATTATTATTTTTTTTTTTTTTTCAAGCCACTTTGTATTAATATTTTAAAATGTGTTAGCTGTCAATCTTTAAACTTCTGACTGATGTTAGATGATAAGTTATATGGTTTTGTATTAGAATAAAAAAAGCTTTTTGTTCAAATCACAAATTTTTAACTGATTTAGACAAAAATTAAAAATTGTCTTAAAATAGGAATTATGAGTTCACAAAAAAAAAAAAAAAGATACATAAATTTAGTTGAAAATTAAAAATTTTATAGAAAAATAATATTTAATTAAATACAAAGCTCTACATTGGCATTTTATAATATGCAAAGTAGCATTCTTCCAGTTGGAAAATTACAGATTTTGTACAAAAATAGTATGCAAGATTGGAAGTTTTATATAAATAGCTTTACTCTTATTTTAATAAATTTATTTATGTGGTTGCTTAAAATAATTTTGTTTCTTTTAGACAAAAAGGACTTTATCAGAAATGTTTGTCATAAGTCAACAGGAGGCTTCTGGTGATCCTGACTGGCGGCAAAATATATTTGAAGTCATATCAAAGGTAAATCTTATATATATATATTTATAGTACTTTTTATAATTTTTTCATAATTGTTGATGAACTACTGAAAAGTTCAGTGTAGCTTTTGCAAGAAATACAATAAAATCAGATTGTTGCAAAAATTGCTAGTAATATGTAAAATTGATTTTGTTATTGATTAAGCTTAAACCAAAAACATTTATATAACTTTACTGAGTTAGAAAATCAAAGCATATTACAGTTTTAAAATATTAATGGAAACCTTACTTTCTTCAGATGATAGCCATAGCTGCTTTCGGCAGGGATCCCCACCGTCCTTGGCAGCTTGCTCGGTGTTGAAAACTCCTGTGAGTGTTCTTCCTCTGTTTCTCCTATGTGATGGTGCCACATTCGATCCAAACCTGCTGCTGGCTTGTTGCCCATTACATAAATGAATTCCATCACATTTTATATTAGATAATTATAATTCATATAATGGCAACAAGCCAGCAGCATATTTCGATTGAATGTGGTGCCTTCACATAGGAGAAAGAGCCCAGCAGAGGAAGAATACCCACATATATAGAGTTGAATGAGAATTTTGAGCCTGTTCACAATTTAAAAAATACAAATAACTTTAGGAATTACTTAATATTAGCAGTATACTAATTAGCCAGCCATGGATTTAGACTTGTAAAAACTCAAGTATTATAATTGGTATTATAATTATATATTATATAAGTATTATAATTAGTATGCTAGCATAATTTTTTATGATGCTTACAAAGATTTAAAGTCTTCTGGTCAGCAGTGACTCTTGGAAATTATTACTTTTATATCTATCATATTTAATATATTTTATGATATCATGTCTTTTTTTTTTTTCCATATTTTTGTTAAAATGTCTTCTACAAATGTCTTTTTTTTTTTTTTTTTTTTTTTTTTTGACAAATAATATGCTTTCGCATATTAAGTCCTTATTACATAAGGACTCGACAATAGCATAGCGTGTTTTCAAGCAATACCATTAAAGTATTTGAAGGGTAAACATTTCTGCAAGTTGCTTGAACCAAGCTATTTTTCTCCCCTTAAGTGATGGTGTTGTCAGCAATCACCTCCATCAACCAATAAAATGCTACTTACTAATGCTGATGTGACTAGGGCATAATTCTTAACTTTTTATTTATTTGACCCTATAACCTGAGTAGGGATAGAGCTTTGAGTCTCCTGTCATCTTGAAATGCTGTATTGTGTTGCTTCATGTAATAATGGCTTTAATCCTAGATAACTAAACTTAAATCAGTATTAGTCTATAAATAAACATTTGATTCTTAGACCGTAGATGAAACTAGTTGGCATAGGTGGACTCTACCCAGTTACCTATCATATATTTGTTCTCATACAGGGTATACTATAGTCAAGTTAAGAGAAATGAATTTGCACAATATGCTGGCAGACTAAAATGCTTCGCTTAATAGACTACCCATCGTTCAGTTAGATATATTTACCTTTTCCTAATTTATTAATTGATTTTATATGGGCCAGTTTCATATTTTACTTTTCATGCAATTTGAATGCAATGATCTCCATAATGTAAGTTTAAATGAAATATTGCTCTATTTTGCCATTTTGAGAAAATCTAAAATTTTGATTAACTTTCAAAATTTTCAAATTAGAAAGTGATATTTTAAAGTTGTTTTGACATCTTTACTATAAAAATATTCCTTTTAATGTCTGTTTAAGCAGAATTTTGTCCTATTCTCCCATGTTAAAATAATTATAAATTTGAAATAACTTATGAAGTTTTTAAATTGGAATGCTGCAAATCAATGTGGTTCATGGCAGTGCCATAAGTGACATTTTAAAATAAGTGCAATCTCTTTATGACATTTTATTCTTAAGATCTCATGTACACAGACTAACAAAACTAACATACTAACAAACTAAAAAATACCCTACAGAACAGATGGATATTATATAAATTTTTTAATTCCTCAAGCCTCAAAACAAGCTTCATAACATGGCTTTTGGATGGTTGTCAGCGAAGTTAAGTATTGTCTATTCTTAAGGCACAGCATTTCTCCTTTAAAAAAATATCATAAATGGGACCAAGGACTACCTGGAGCCCTGGGGCAAGCCTAGTCTGGGGGGGCTCCCTTGCAGTGGCATAAGAGGTCTTTAGGCTGCAGAATTTCTGCATATGCCTGTAGGGGGCCACTTCCAGAAGTGGACCCAGGGCAGCTGCCCCGCATGCCCTGGTGTTAGTCAGGGCCTGAATGGGACCTATTAAACTTTGAAAACAAATATTTTAAAGTAGTATATTATTAAGTTTAAATTTCAAGTCAAAAATATATTAAGCCTATGAAACTTTATAATAATAATAATTTATATATTTCATTATTATTATTGACTACTGTAATATTATATAAAAAAAAAATGCTGCATTTTAAAGGATTCAGTAAATAATGTTTATATTTTTTAAGATGCCTTTTAAGTATTTACAGAAAATTTTTATAGCATTTATAAAATTTGACTATAAATTTGAAAAAAATAATTTAATTATTTTCACATATTTTAATTATTATTTCTCCAATGAAACAATTACTATATATTACTTAAAAATAATATTAAATATACTTAAAAATATATATACTTAAAAAAATAATGCTAAATAGTATTTAAAAAAAAGAAAAAAAATCTAAATTTTTATTTATGCACTGAATTAAATGTATGTTTTGTGTTTCCTTTAAAAATACAGAATACTATCAGTCAAAAAGGAAAATTAGCCAACATCACAACAATACAAAAGCACTTATGATTCTAAAGCAATAATACTTATAAAATGTATTTTTCTCTCTTAGGTGCTTTGTATATTGGCAAATATATGCCTTAGTCCTGAAGCTGGTTCTTTCCTAGCCCAAGAAAAGGATACAATTATGCATTTATTAAACATTATATGTAAGCTTTAGTGTTTTTCCCATGCAATATTTCATCTTATTAATCTATAATTACAGTTAAATATTAGTTCTTTGACTGCATTTTATGCTGCTATCTGAAAACAAATTTTATTTGCTTTTTATTTATAAAAATTTTTAATACTAATCACAAAACTTATAAAAGTTATTTTGGATAAAAATAATAGCATGGCCCTTTAGTGATAAATAACACATACCTTTGAGGCTGTACTTGTACCTGCTTTTTATTTCTTTATTTTATTTATTTATTTACTTGTTCAAAAGTAAGCAATTGTTGCAAACCTAAAGTAACTGCCATATGTTTTTTTTTTTTTTTTTTTTTTTTTTTTTTGTAATTTGTGGTGTTTGTTTATAAAGTTTTTTATCTAAAAAATAAGAAATTATTATTATGTATTTATTTATTAGAAACAATAACAATAATGAAGAGAATGATTTCTGCTGTAAGTAGATCATTATAATATTGTAATTTTATATAGAAAAATTATTTATGGTTAAAATTTTGAATATGTCTTAAGAAGGGTATATTAATTTTTTAAATGAATGAATATTAATTACAAAATTATGCTATTAAAATAAAATGAAGGCAATTAAAAATAATTAACAATTAAATTTGTACCATGATTGAAAATTAAAGAAAAGTATTTTTAAACCAAACATAATCTTAAAAGTTTTTTCATTTTAAGTTAAAAAGATTTTTCTAAATATTATTTCTGATTTAAGTGCTAAATTTATCAATTTTACTGTATAAATAGTCAGAATAATGTGTAAGCTTTAATCATTTAATATAAACGTTTCTAATAAATTATGTTATGTCATCTGATCTTATGCCTTTTTTTTAATAATAATTTAATACAGTAGAAGATCTTTATAACGTAAAACTAAAGACACAAGGTTGTGCATTATATAGAATTTTGTGTTATATAGATCATGTTTCATACCTGATTAAATTTACCTTGTATACATAAATCCGTATTTTGATATGTCTGAAGCATATCAAAATAGAGTAGAGTATCTTTAAGTTACTTTCCTTGGAACAGAAATTGAACAGATCAGCAATTTCATTGTTGAATTTACTTTATAAACATAGTCCAAATATGCCTGGACAAAATCATTCATTGTAATACTCATTTTCAAAATAATAATAATAATAACTCTTTTTTCATTATAAAACTTCGAATAAAGGGACAAAGAAAAACTAAAATATATCACATTTAGTCCTCTAGAGCAGCGGTTCCCAACCCATGGTCCGCGGCCCACAAGTGGGCCGCGGGCAGTGCGGTACTGGGCCGTGGAATATTGAGGTCAAATACCAGTTTTTCAGGACGATTCACTAGTGAGATGTGGTGTTACTCAAGATTTCCGTGGTCCGTAGTAGTCAATAAGGAAAACGCGTTGGCTGTTGTTCAGGGATTTCACCAGATGAAATCCAATTGATCAGAAATCCCTTTGAAGAAAATTACCTAAAAAAATTGAAATTATCTTAAAGAGTGGAAGACACATTGGTAGAACTATCATGTGACCAGATTCAAAAATCATTTTTTAAAGCAACCCCATTGGTCAGGTTTTGGATAAACGTTCGGCAAGATTATCCAGCTATTGCAAAAATTGCACTGAGACACTTGATGGGCTTTTCAACAACCTATCTACGTGAACGAGCTTTTTCAACTTTAGTTTTTTTTTAAATAAATATAGTAATAAACTGAATATTGAGAGGGATTTGAGGCTAAAACTATCCAGTTTCAATACAGATATTGACTCACTCGTGGAGGACAAACAACGTCAAAAATCTCATTAAGAGTTTTTTTTTTTTTTTTTTTTTGATCACTTGTTTTTGAAATTTATTACAGAGGTAATAGCTAATTAAATACAATAAATTTATTACTATTATTATTATTATTAATTCTTCTTGTACAGTATCTTTTACTAATTACTGATATATCTACCCAGTATATACATATATATATCTAACATATACAGATGTCTATTTGCCATTATATTTTTTACTTGTATATTAAGTAGTTAGTGGGCCTCAAAGTCTTTTTTATAAAATTTGTGGTCCGCACAACTAAAAAGGTTGGGAACCGCTGCTCTAGAGAATAACAAGTTTTTACACTGTGGAATGCAAGTGCTCCTTAACTGCAAATTCATTGTATATGTTTGAGAAGTTTTGTGCATATTATGGAGAATTGCATTATATAGAATTGTGCTATAAAGACCTTCTACTGTATCACATACTTGCCAACCATAGATATAGTAATAAGACATAGATTGATCAGCGAGAGGGAAAAAGTGATGCCTTTTTTTTTTTTTTTCGGAAAAAGTCACTCTAATGGCTGCCTTTCCCCAAGTAAATCACACACTGGAATACACACGGATAATTTAGTAAATAAAATTTATGAATAATTTAATGTTACGTTGCTATATTAAAGCAACAATGTAACTTAGTTTTCCCCCCTTTTGGAAAGAATCTCAAAATAGCAATTTCAAAAACAGCATTTAAGAAAAAACTTCTAATTTAAATTTCAATTAATTTCCAAAATTAAAAAGGCTAAATAAAATATCTGTAAAATAGAGCTGCACAGTTTAGCGTGGCTGCTATTGCATTTATATTTAATTTTACATATCCACAAAATATAAAAGTGATAATTGCTAGTGTAGGAGACATTGAACACAAAATTGAAGTCTATTTAAAACTAACGTTTATTAAAAAATATAAAAAAAACAAGATATTAAATTAACAGGAACAACTCTAAAATTTTGCCACATGGAGCAGAAACAGCTGGATAAGTTATTCTGGAAACATTAAACTATTTTAAAACTATATTTCTCATGATTAATACAGGTGATTGAAACTAAAAAAATATATCCTTAAGATTACTTTTAACAAAGTTCAATTATTGCAAGCAAGGCACAAACAAAATTAAAAAAACAAATTCAAAATTTCTAGTGAGTCAGAAAAAAGTAACATTAATTAATCAATTTCAAAAAGATAAATTAACTCGCGATAGTATACCGGTCTACAGGAGCAGAGAAAGGGAAGAATAAACATATAAAAAACCTCACCACCTCATGACAGCATTAAAACAAACTTTCTATAACTCTAATCCACACCTTTAAAGAAGTGCTATTCCAATAATATCGACTAACATAGCAGCATAGGTCAAAGAAAAGTGCACCCAGCTACTCCTGCAGACAGCTTTTATAAAAAAAATAAGAACTTATTTAAATTACTACAAACAGCGTGGTTGACAGAAAAAACACACACCCCTCAAGAGAACCAATCAAAATAATGATGTCTCGTCTGAGGGTTGAGTGGTTGAATAAAATATTACATGGATGACAGAGGCCACCTTACGGGAGAAACGCGAAGTACGTGCTGTGTGACAAGACTCTCTATAACAATATGATCTCTCTAGTCAATCGCATGTAAACAAAAACAGTAACGAACTGCTGAATGAAGTAAGTGTTGAAAACATAAAAAAACTATTTCAATTAGGAATTAAGGATATAAGCTAATACTTAGGAGTTATTTTAATGAAAATTTAGCTTCAATTTAAATTAATAAAAACAAACTTAATGAATGATAAATGTATTAAAGATTACATAACAATGGCATGTACGAACGAGCTAAAAACTATAAGAAAACTATTTTTTTCGCAACAATTTATTTACTCAAGGTGAATGAAAAACTCCAGGTACATTTTCAAATTCATTTTTCTTTTTATTTTTTTTTTTTCAATACTCTCTAATGGCTGATTTTAGAACTTTTTTTCGGCATCAAAATTCTTTGTTCGATAACATGGGGATGATAGATCTATATATATTACTATATCTATGTTGCCAACTCTCCCTTATTCTCATACATTTCCCCCTTGTTTTTGAACGTTTTAAAGTTATACCTATAATTTGTTTAAAACTCCAACAAATCTTCAATTTTTTAAGCAATATTTTTGCTTTTGCTGAAAAAATTCTCCTGCAACTCAATAGATGAAACTATTTTTAATAAAAAATTACTAGAATTTTACTTAATAATTAAATTTAACTTGCGCATATAGGATTTAGACAATTTTAGCCATAGACTGAACTATTAAATACTGGCATATGTCAAAAGCCCATTGATGTTATCTAGGCATGAAAATGCCACTTATAAAATTTCTGTTATTTTGAACTTTCCATGTTGGCAGGTATGGTATCGTCTGAAAAGTGGTGAATAATTTTTTATTTTTCAAGAAAATTCCATTTTAAAATAGTCAACTAAGGCACATATTGATATTTATATTTTTAATATATATATACATTTTCAATAATTCAGATTTAGCTTTTATTTATTTATTTATTTATTATTATTATTGTAATACTGTGTCCTTTTATTTATGTTCTAAAGTAAACAGGGTGAATGCCCATATGTGAAGGCCTGCACTGCTAGCAGGTGCTAAGTTTTGGAAGTGGTGTCAACTATTTTTTAAAGAAATTGTGTCACATGTGAGACACCTAAAAGTGTTGGAGTAATATATAAAAAAATGTTTTAACTTAAAAAAGAAGGTGAAACGACAACAACACAGTTAAATTATATGACATTTATTACACATACATATAAGAGAACAACACTGATTATAAATAATTAAATACTATCATCAGCTTGAGAGAACACTTTTCTATTGGCTTCTAATTATTGTCTGCAACTAGCAAGTAAATAAAATAACAGTAACCTTTATAATTAATGTACACAAACATCAAACTGTCTCAATTATATATATTAAAAGCAAAAATTGTTTTATTTATGAGACAAAAATTTAAGTTAAAATACATTTAAAAACAGAATATACATATAAAAACAATTAAAATCTAGACGTTTCGAAACCTGTTCGGGTTTCCTCATCGGTAAATACAACACAATATGCAAACATTACATGAACACTCAAGGAATTTAAAGGAGTACCGAATATTGAGGAGCCAGTGCGCATGCTTCATTGATAGTACTCAATTTTTTCTTTCTCCTTTTTGGCGGAGATACATAGATGACATTTTCTTATTAATTGAAGAAAAACATATAAATGAAGTTGTTACTTTTTCAAATTCGTTATGCCCAGAAATTCAATTTACTTTGGAAATAGAACAAAATAATAGTTTGCCTTTTCTTGATGTTCTTGTTGAACGCATTTCGAATTCACCTAGCATTTTTCAAACTTCTGTTTATTGTAAGGCCACTTTTACAGGTCAATATCTAAATTTTCATTCTGCTAATCCTAATTCTCATAAAATTGCAGTTTTCCGAACTTTGCTCAATAGAGCTCTTCAGTTATGCAGTAACGAGACACATTTTAAGTTGGAAATTAAAAGAATTTTTCAGGATTTAATAAATAACGATTACCCTCTTAATTGGTTAAAACGTATTTATCGTGAAAAAGTTATCTGCTTCCCCTCTCCTTCGTTTCCTCCTACAATTTCCCCCTCTACTCCAATGCAAATGAAAAATTCACTAATTAATAAGAACAATTATATTTCTATGCCATATTTTGGTTTTCCTTCAGAATTTATTTCTAAATTACTTAAACCACATAATATTTATACTGCTTTCCTGCCAATTAAACAATTAAAAAATGTCCTTTTTAACTTTAAACCCGTAACCCCTTCTCTGGATTTAACTGGAGTAATATATTTAATTCCCCCCCAAGTCCTGCAGGTTGCCTCATAGTGGCGGGGGGGGGGGGGGGGTGTTCCTGGGTGGAATGGGCGATGTACGTCTAGGGTGTATGCTCTGCACGCTGAGTGAATGCTCTGTGTGTGGAGTGTATGCTCGTGGCAGGGTCACCCATGGTTAGAAGGCCATTCCGACATGCCCAGCTAAGATCTGCAGATGAAAATCACATCATGGAAAGTTCTAATAAATCTTCTTGTACTGCATCGCCCATCATGCAGGATAAAAAGGGGCGCATTCAGGACTTAAAGGAGTACCGACAAAGGGTCCTGTTCGAAAAATTCTTTACAGTCTCTGGCATCTGGTTTACCTTCTGGTGTAACCAGAGCATATGCTGCTGTGGTAACTGGTTTACCTTTGGGTGTAACTGGTGACACAGCTTCAGCTTTGACTAAGTCAAAAGATCAAGGCTCTGGTTTGGTTGGGACCATTAATGTGGGTCCATCTTCTGGTGGAGAGGCTGGCTCTTGCCAGCAGCCCACGGAGGATGAACTATCTAGTGTTGGGGTTCTGACCAAAAGCCAGAAGAAGAACTTGAGGAAAAAGAAGAGGAGACAATTGTCTCAAGCTTCTTGTGCTGCTGCTGCTGCTGGTGGTGTTGGTGTTGGTACTAAAAGGTCTCGGCCGTTGGGTTCAACGCCATCCCCCACAGTGCAGGCTTTTCGGAAAAAGTTAAGGAAGGATGTCCAACCTTCTTCGAGTGCTCTGTCTGGGAAGGATGTCCAACCTCAGGGGAGGGACATCCGATCTGGGGAGAATGACCAACCTTGCTCTTATGCTCATGATGTTCAGTCATCGACCAGGGTAGCCATTGTTAAGAGGGATTTCTCTTCTGACAGGCTGTCTTTGGATGATTATGATTGTATTTAGCATGAGATTTTGAAGCTGATTGACTCTATTCCTATTGGAGACAGTCTGCCTGAAATTCTTGCCAATAACTTGGTTAAGGGGGTAAAGGGATTCTCCAGTGTAGTAATGCTGCTATGATGGAATGGATCAAGAGCAACTTTGGCAATAGAATATTGGGTGATTTAGTACTCAGAGTCTTGGATGCTGATGAATTGCCCAAGCCTGTTAAAGTCGCTTTTAGGACTAGAGACAAGTTCTCTGACTCTAGTATGTTTCTGAGACGTCTTCAGCGTTACAACCCTGAGTTGAAAGCTATGGAGTGGCGTGTCTTGCAGTGTTCTGCAGGATATAACTCTGCTAGATGGATTCTCGAGGTTGATTCTGGAGATGTTGAGGTGATGCACAGGTCTGGTTTCTCTGCTCTCACTGGTCTTGATCGTGGATTCTTTAAGATTCTACACGATCCCAACAAATGGGAACCTAAGGAGGTGGTATCTACTTCTGTGGATCCTTCTGTTTTGGATTCCTGAGAGTCTGCTGAGCCCCTGGCTTCCTTTGAGCCTCCTGTTTCTCAGGTGTCATCTGCTTTTGAGGTGGCTCCGTCCCCTTCGGCTTCTCAGGTAAGTACCTTTAGTGATGCTCTTGACTTATCTGATCTTGTACTGGACTCTGGGTCAGAGGGCACTTTGCTGGCTGGCTCGCCGCAGTCTTTGTGTGGGATTGATAAGGCTTTGGAGCTGTTGCAGAAGGACTCTTCGCCTGAGTCAGGCCATGATGAGTAATTTCCACCTGGCTGTTGCTTCTCTGTTTCTCTGTTATGGATGAGATTAGAGTTGGTCAGTTGAATCTCCATCATATTAAGGCTGCTTCGGCTCTTCTCTCCAAGAGGCTGGTTGATGGAGATTTTGACATTTTTCTTATTCAAGAGCCTTGGACCCGTGATGGTAAAATCATCGGCCTTAGCATTATAGGTTTCAATATTTTTTATGACACCTTTTGCGATACACCCAGAGCTTGCATTATTGCTAGGTCTGAACTTAATGCCTTTAATCTTGTCAACTTCCTGAATAAGGATATGGTTGCGGTTAAAGTCAAACTCAATGACAGAGCTGCAAATATTGATTTTGTCTTTGTCTCTGCCTATCTTCCTTATGAGGAGATAGAACCACTGTCTGACTTGGCTAAGTCTATTCTTAGCTATTGTCGTTCACGCTTTAGGCTCATCTTTGGCTGTGATGCAAATGCTCACCACACTTTGTGGGGAAGTAGTGATTGCAACAAGCGGGGAGATGTGCTGATGGATCATATTTTATTTTATAACTTGTGTATCCTTAACAGAGGCAATGAACCTACTTTTGTTACGGTTAATAGAAGAGAGGTTATTGACCTGACTCTGTGTAACTCTTTATGCTTAGAGTACATCTCTGATTGGAAGGTGTCTGATGCAGTAACAGATTCTGACCATCAACTGATCACTTTTTCTGTTAAAGGCCTTTACTATGTAAAGGTTGCTAGGAGGAACCCGAGATCTACTGACTGGGGTTCTTTTGAAAAGCTTCTCGGAAAAGGCCTTTCCACCTTTTCTGGTAAGTTCAATTCTACTGATGATATCGAGTTGACTGTTGACCAGTTGCAACAGATCATTCTCAATTCTTATCATAGTAGCTGTAAGCTTACAGTTACTAGCTCCCCAAGGCGTGTTCCTTGGTGGTCTTCTGAGCTTTGTTCTTTACGTAAGAAATGTAGGAAGCTCTTTAATAGAGCTAGGAAGTCTGGTGCATAGCAAGCCTATCGAGATGCCCTCACTACCTACAATAAGGCCATTAGAACTGCTAAGCGACGTTCTTGGCAGTCGTTCTGTGATGGTATTAATGGTATTTCTGCTACTGCTAAGGTAGCAAAAATTTTGACTAGAGATTATAGTTCTAGTTTGAATGCTATTCGTCTTCCTATTAGTAGATACAGTGAGTCGAGTGAAGAGACGCTAGCTGAGCTGCTGTGTGTTCATTTTCCCGGCTCTGGTACTACTGATTGTGATAGGCATAGCTCTGTCTCTTCACATACTTGCAGTAAGGACAGTTGGGAAGTTGCTAAAATGGTGGTTACCCATGACAAGGTCATCGGTCATTTGGGCTATTAAGTCTTTTGAACCCTTTAAGTCGCCGGGGATGGATGACATCATTTCTGTGCTTCTTATTAAGGGTCTTAATTTTCTTGCTCCTTTTCTTTGCAGAATTTTTTGGTCTTGCATTGCTTATGGGTATATACCTCAGTCTTGGAGGAATACTAGGATGGTTTTCATTCCTAAGCCTGGGAAGGATAACTACTTTGATGCCAAGTCCTTTAGGCCTATTAGCCTCTCTTCTTTTTTGTTGAAAGGAATGGAGAAGCTTATTGACAGATACCTTAGGGATTCTGTTATTGTTGATAGGCCACTGTATTCCTCACAGCATGAATATCAACCTGGAAGATCTACTAATACTGCATTGTATGAACTTTCCTTTCTCTTGGAAAAGTGCATTAATGATAAAGAAATTGCCCTTGTTACTTTTCTTGATATTGAAGGGGCGTTTGATAAGGTCTCATTTGACACTATCATTCGTGCTCTTGACTTGAGGGGTGCTAATCCTATTATTACCAGATGGATTGCTAATTTGCTATCCTCTAGGTATGTTTGTGCCTCTTTTATGGGTACTTGCATGAAGGTTCATGCTAGCTCTGGTTGTCCACAAGGGGGAGTGCTCTCTCCTATTCTGTGGTGCATTGTTGTTGACTCTTTGTTAGTCCATTTTGCCAACCTTGGTATTCCATGTGTTGGTTATGCTGATGATGTGGCTATTGTTATCAGGGGCAAGTTTGGTAACTCTGTCTCTGATGTTATGAATGGTGCTCTTCAGCATGTTGCACATTGGTGCTCTGATTCGGGCTTATCTATTAATCCTTCCAAGGTAAACCTTGTTTCTTTTTCTAGGAGAAGATATCTAAATCTTGGTGATGTCTACTTCCTGGGTAATAGGTTGTTGCCTTCGTGTGAGGTCAAGTTCTTGGGTGTATTTTTTGACACTAAGTTGAACTGGAGTAAGCATATTGAGTATTGCTTACGTAAGGCCACAAAGGTCTTTTGGGCATGCAAGAGTTCCATTGGAAGAACCTGGGGTTTATGTCCCAGGGCTGTCCACTGGATCTACTCAATAATTATCTGTCCTATCATCACCTATGGCTGTATTGTCTGGTGGTCTCGGCCTAGTTCATGGGCGTCGGCAGAATGGGGCAAGGGGGGGCACTTGCCCCCCCCTGGAAAATTTTAATAAGCATTTTTTTTCTTTAACTTTAAAACTATGCTATTAGAAAAAAATATTTTTTCAGGTTGTGCCCCCCCCTGAAATTTTTTCTGGCGACGCCACTGGGCCTAGACTGACTACTGTTAGAACTAGCTTTACTAGGTTGCAAAGGATGGTCTGTGTTGCTCTTTCAGGCTGCATTAGGACTACTCCAACTGCTGCCCTTGAGTGTTTGCTTGGGCTTCTTCCGCTTTATTTGTGTATTGAAGCTGAGGCTTTAACCTGTATGAAGCGTTTCATGTGTCTGGGCTTGTGGAAGGATTATTCTAGACATCTGTCTTGGGGTTCACTCATTTCATTTGTTGCTGATCTTCCTTCTTTCATCATGCCTAGTGACTACATGGTTATGAAATTTGCCTTTCATAAGCCTTTTAAGATCTTTTTCCCTTCTAGGGAGGATTGGCTTTTGTCTCCTAGTTGGCTTGATGACAACTGTTTGGTTTGGTATACTGATGACTCTAAGCTTGGTTCTCATTCTGGGGCAGGTGTTTACTGTTCTGGGGATGGAACTCGGCTTTCTTTTCCTCTTGGAAAGTTTGCCACAGTTTTCCAGGCTGAAATCTTTGCTATCATCTTATGCTGTAAGGTGTGCTTAGACAGGGGTTATCATAATTTAACCATCCGTATCTGTTCTGACAGTCAAGCGGCTCTCCTTTCACTGGAGAGGTGTAAGTTCACCTCTCTTCTCGTATGGGAGTGCTACAAGACACTTTGTGAGCTTTCTTCCTATAATAAGGTTAGTCTTTACTGGGTACCTGGTCATATGGGTATACCTGGTAATGAGTTGGCTAGATCTGGTTCCAGCACACTCTTTTGTGGCCTTGAGCCTGTTCTGGGTATTTCTCCCACTACTTTTAGGGCTTCTATCTTCAAGCTCTTTGGTAAGGAGCACTATAGGCTATGGCGTAATTCTGATGGTCAAAGGCAAGCAAAAGAGCTTAATCATGACTATCCTGGTCTTCGTCATAAGGAGCTTTTAAAGCTTAACAGGAATGGTTTGAGGAAGGTTATTGGCCTTCTTACTGGTCACTGTACCCTTAAGAGACATTTGAACATTATGGGTATCAGTTCTGATCCCATCTGTCGTGGTTGTTGTCTGGAAGAGGAGACTGCTCGGCACATTTTGTGTGACTGTGAGGCCTTTTCTGCTTACAGGTTTGAACATCTTGGTCAGCATCTTATTGAGTCTTGAGAGCTGCAGGATATTCCTGTCAGGTGTCTGCTGAGCTTTGCTTCAGCTACGAGGCTTTTCTCATAAGGATGTGTTTGGGTATGGGTACAATAGACCTCTGGTCGATGTGCCCTAGCTCTCAGTGTCCTGCTAAGGGCTGCCCTCCTCGTTAAGTCATAAGTCATAATATATTTAATTCCTTGTAAAAATTGCAAATATGTTTATATAGGTGAAACTGGCCGTACAGCAAAAATTAGACTACAGGAGCACAGACGATCTTTTAAAAATTGCAACCAAAATTCTAAAATTGTAATCCATTCAATAGAAATCAGTCATATTCCTGACTTCGATAATATAAAAATTCTAAATTCTGGTTTTGATAATTATAAATCGCGTATTTTCTTTGAGAGCTGGCACACTGCCAAGCATCTCCACACTATCAATGAAGCATGCGCACTTGCTCCTCAAAATTCGGTACTCCTTTAAATTCCTTGAGTATTCATGTAATGTTTGCATATTATGTTGTAATTACTGATGAGGAAACCCGGATGGGTTTCGAAACGTCTAGATTTTAATTGTTTTTATATGTACATTTTGTTTTTAAATGTATTTTAATTTAAATGTTTGTCTCATAAATAAAACAGTTTTTGCTTTTAGTAACCTTTATGTACTTTGACAGGTAAAATTCAGCATTAGTAATGACACCAGGTTACACGTTCATAAGCAGAAGCACATTGGATGAAATATATTGCTTCCCACTTATATAAATAAAAATAAAGAATTTTTTCCAAATTTTTTCTTTTTACTTAGAATTGGGGATTTGATTAAAAGCAGTAATGAACAAGCACATGTGACGGTAAATGTTGCATATGGAGGGTCAAATACAAGACTCTAAAAAAAGTAATCTAAATCCACTCTATTAAGTGATTTTAGACACTTCAAAAGAAAAATCATATTATTTACTATCAATTATTCCTTTTTTTTTTTTTAAATGGAAATAGATATACTGAACAAGCTCTAAATACAAATCCAGAATCCAATTTCATTGAAAGTGAATCTTTGGATAATAACAAAAGATTGTGTTTTGATGGTGTACAATTCACCAAAAATCTCTTAGCCAGTGCTTGCAAATTTATCATCTCACGTAGCTCAAAAATGGTTGATGTGCAGAAGTATTCTTCCATTTATTTTATTTTATTTGTCAAAGTGAAACAGACAACACATACATAAATCACTTTGCTAGATTTTTCTAATACCTGTAGAGTAGAAGTTAGTTATCTTCAGCTTATTTTAAAACTAAGCTAAGCATTTTTAGGCCTTAGAATGGAGAATATTGTTTAAAATTTCAGTAAACTACATAAGTGAATACCCATTATGTTTTCCATTGGGTTTAAATCAGGACTAATTGCTGACTCATTTAAAATTCATATCATTTTTAACCCCTGGCAAGAAAATAGAGATGTTATAAGTTTAAAGTCTTCAGTTTAGTCTTCAGTTCCAGGGGTCGTTTCTTGGATCGAAGTCCTGGTTCAGACATAGATGTTTGTAGTGCTTTGGAATCCACTTTAAAACATAATTCCTGGTCAAATGAACCTTAATATGCAGAAAATAATAGTAAAGCAAGAAACCACCCCCTTTCCATAGTATTTTTGAATAGTCCATAAAAATAAAAAAAATTAGCAACATAAAAAAAAAGAATTTTTTTTTTCATTACATTGTTGAATTTACATTACAATTAATATTTTTATATATTGCAGCTCTTTATTTGAAGCAAGATGTTCTGAGCGATACAAGTTTACCTGTATATTCTTTTCTTGTTGTAATTGGAAATATTTCTTATTATTTACCTGCTCATTCAGACAGTAGCCTTAATATTGCTAAAAGTAAGTTTCTGTCTTTATTTATGTTTCATATAAGACTGTTAATTAATTAGTTTTGATTGGTTTAGTCATTTCATGAATACAAAGGTTAGTTAGAATTTAAAACAAATTCTTAATCTCTATTAGGGTTCATGTCACTACGGCAACAAAGCAACAATTAATGCCCAGATACTAACAAATGTTGCCCAAATCACGCAAGAATCACAATATTGCTTAAAATATTTTTATAAACTTTTTTTTTTTTTTTTTTTTAATATAATTTAATATAAAATATTAGTTAAAAAAATTTAACAATCGAAATCGAAACATTTAAAACAAACTTCTAACTGTAATTTTCAATATTTGTTTGGTAGACATCATTAAAAGTTCAATAGTCAATATGAAGTTTTTAATTCTGGTACCAGATGTTATAAATTGTTGTTATTAAGTGTTACAATGTCATAAACATTAGAATATTACTGTTAAATTATATGTTGATGGCACCATAATCTTCATTCAATATATATAAAATACTTTAAAATTAAGACTATTTTAATGCTGTCATGAATGTTGTCATCGAGGTTATATACTGATGACATCTTTATATAATAATGAGAATGTGTAAGCTGGATTATTTTTCAGTTAGAATGTGGATTTCAAAAACTAAAGATTTGTAAAGAAATTAATGTACATATCGATCTAATAGATTTTTTTTTTTTAAGCCTTTTTGACTTTGATTATTTTGTTTTATTCAGACAGCATATTATGATGTAAATATCACTCTTCGTCTCCTGTCAGGCTGCTTTCTGGTCGGGCATCGTGAGTCCGACGTTTGTTTACATTCCTTCTCTTTTCACCATTTCTTGGCATTCAGTGGCATTGATGCAGGTGTAACATCAAGTCACTGGAAGGTGCTCAGTTACATGTCTACAGAATGAAGAATCGCCAACCTCCATGGCATTTTTTAATCTATGTTCATCAGTAACTCTTCTTAACTTGAAGAATGAAAATCAAGTTTGTCTGGTTTGAACTTCTTTTATTGAAAGGCTCGTGGCATGTAGCTCATGTTCCTATCATGATCTACCTATTTTAAGATTCAATCAAAATAATGATAAAATTAGCATATATTTTTAATATTATCCATCTGTCTATATAAATGGATTATTTATTTTGTATGTGTATCTTGTCAATACATCTTGATTGTGGTTATAGTAAAACTTTCTTCTGTATTTTCCTTTAAAAATTCTGATGGTACAACTTGTGTATTAGAAATATTCTCCATGATGAATGCAGATGATTTTTATGTCAGAGAAGCATAATTTTAAATGTGGAGAGAGAGTCAATTTTTTGTCCTATAAATATTATTATTATTATTATTGTTTTCTTTTTGTTAATTAAACATAATCAATAATTTTGTTTTATATTGTCACAGATGGATGGTTCAATCATTCATTTTAAAGGTACTGATGATTTCTTTTGAAAAATACTAATATTGGAAATTTACATCCTCCAAGAGGAGGGGGGGGGGTGGAGAGAGAGAAAGCAATGCATCTACATACACAACAAAACAAAATTTTTTCTTGATTGACTATTACTATTATGAATAGATAGCTATTTAATTTTAAATTATTGATTGGTTAAAAATAATTCTTATTGTGTACATGTATACAAAATTTTGTCCTCTGCTGCCATTTTAGAAATTATGATAAATAATGGAGCAGTGTCACCTGTTGAACAATTGATCTACAAGTGTAATTTGCACCAGTTTAAGTCAAAGTCCAACTAAATATCAAGTTTCGTTACATTTATTCTAATGGTTTGTGATATACAGCGCCAATAAAAATGTTGGTACTTACACACAGACATTTTCTAAAAATGGTTAAATTTCTAAAAATTGGTTAAATTGTGTACAGGACATCTCAAAATATGTAAATCCATTGAAAACTCGATGCGGAAAATTTTCACAGCAGAAAATTTCTTTCTCCTTTTGTATATAGTTGAAAGTAAAAAGTTTAAAAATTTGTTAAAAAGAAATCTGAAAATATGTATTGCTTATTAGTCTTTTTTTTTTTTTTTTTTTTTTTTTTTTTTCTGATTTCTCCCATTTGATTATGTTTTTATAACTAATTATAAGTTACTTGTACAGATTTATCTCAGTCTTTTCTTTTTGAATACTGGGCTTATTCTTACAGAATACATATTTAATATTTTGTAGGAGTCATTCCTCTTCTGGATGATAAGTTTTCTTTGGAAGTTAGACGAGAATCTGCAACTATTGTCCAGAATCTGACCCGCTTTCCAGAAGTTAGAAAGTACATTGAAGAATACTCATGTATGTTTCAGTAGGTTGCTTAAAATTTATTTCAATACTTCTATCATTAGTTTTTGTACTTTATTATGTAATTTTTTCTTTCTTTTAATCAGTATTACCTGCATTTATTAAATTACTGAGTGAAGATGATAAAGAATTTAATGACGCTGCCTATGGAATCATCCTGAATCTTTTATTGGATAAGCATAATCATCCCATTTTTTATAAAGAGCAAGGTATTACCAGGTAATCAGTTTTTCTCAAAATGATCCCTCAATAACAGGGTTCATACTCATCAGGTAAAACCTGGAAAAAAGGGAATACTCGGGGAATTTGGAATTTGTTAAAAAAAGTCAGGGAAAATTCAGGGAAAATAAAAATTTTCATTAAAAGTCAGGGAAAATTGGTTATAAAACCTCAAAAAACAAATATTTTCTTTCTCTCAAGTTATATTTTTCTTGTTTAGCTTCATATCAAAATTCAATTGATTAAGTATTGTGAAAATACACATGTAAACAATGATTTCTACCTGAATTTCTATTATGGTAGACAGTAATATGACACCATACAGTGGAAGTAGCTGTGTATTTTTACTGTCTAGAGGAGCGTTTCTTGTAATATGTCGCTAATATTATCTTGAAAATTGTCTGAGAACTCAGGGAATATTTTTCCTATATATGAGTATGAACCCTGAATAAGTAACTGAGAAAATATATGATCAAATTACTAATTTTTAGTGTGTAAATCTTTAAAATAAGTTGAGTTGTAAGTTTTAGTTTTTTACAATATCACAAAGAGAAGTTTTGCTTCTAAATAAACTATATTTATAGCATGCTTTCAAATTCAAATTTATTGTAAGATATAACAGCTAAATTTGCTTTGTATTTAAAATAAGTGAGGTTGTGAGATTTAGTTTTTTGGAATATCATGAAGAGAAATTTTACCTCTAAATAATAAACTACAGTAAACTCCCGATTATCCACAGTGAACGGGGAATAGACAACCGCAGATAATCAAATCAGCGGATAATCTGCAAAATGGTCAAAAAGGGGATATAAATCAACACATAAAGCCTTTTGAGCAATACTATTTAATTAACAGTTAAGCATGGCCTACATATACAATTAACATACTAATAAAAATTTCTACTTATGTTTTGCTCTATTTTTTAACAAAATGATCAGTCAAACATTTTTGTTTTTTTTGTACTAAAACACTTTTTCTTAATTTGAGATTGCAGTTTCTTTATCAGCATTTTGTCACAAAGTGATACATCGTCCTGTTCCTCGAGATATTTTATTAGTCCATCTGCATATGCTAGGGCTGCGTCGGGGCTCATCCTACGCTGAGTTTTATCTCCTTCTTCCTCTCCTTCTTCACTATCTTCTGAAACTGGGTCTAATTATTGGCCCACAATTTGTTCACCTGTAAAGTGTTCAATACCTGGATCATTGGCATCACAATTAATCTACTAATTAATTCAATGTTTCCTTCATTGACTTTTCTCCTCCAGTAACAGATTTAGCTAAATTTGCCAAATCATGAGCAGACATTTCTTCCTCTATAAACTCTACCGAAGTATTTTCCACATTTGGTAATTTTTTTCTCCAAGACCTTACCAATGTAGACTGCCTCCTAAGCAGTGTGTATGCTATAAATGCTGTCAAGAATCGTGTAATATCTCCAAAAGCCTTGAAGGTCATTACTCTCTTCGATCATTTTTTGTAATAAGTTTGTTCTGTATTTTTAAAGTCCCTTTTAAATTTAAGCCCTTGAGGACCGCGGATAATCCGACCGCCGATAATCGAGAGTCTACTGTATTTAAATCACTCTTTTAAATTCAAATTTATTCTAAGATATAGTAGCTAAATTGGCTTTGCATTTAAAATAACTAAGTGAAGTTATAAGTTTTAATATTTAGAATATCATGAAGAGAAATTTAACCTCTAAATAATAAGCTATATTTAAATCACACTTTAAAATTCAAATTTATTGTAAGACAGAGCAGCTAAATTTGCTTTGCATTTTAAAACTCATATATATACAGTGAAAAGCATTTAACACGAAACTGAGGGGACCGAAATATTTTTTTGTGTTAAAAGAATTTTGTGTAAAAAGATTTGTAAAAAAAGTACAAAACTGGCCAATGTTTTCCATGTCGTCAATTATTATTTCTGTTTCCTGTAAAACTACTACTAACTGGTATCCATTAGGATAAAAATCAAGTACAAATATTACTGTTTTTGGAGAAAAAAAAATCACGTATATTTTACTTCTTTTTCAGCACCATATTGTTCAAAAACTGATCGAGATCATACATTGTTTCATTCATCTCTGAATTTGAATGCGCATCTAAATAAATGCGGATACTCATTATTTTCTTCATTTATGAAGCATAAGGGACAGAAACTGCGTCGTTGATTCAGTTGTCAGATTCGTCATCAAAATTTACATAAGTGGAATTATTTTAATGATGAACGATTTCAAAAATCCCATTGTTGGTGCTGTAAAACACATGATCATTGATGGCAACATGTAGTAGCATAGTTACAAACGTTTTAACTTATTCTAGAGCACTTTTAGCCCCGCCTTCAATCCGTACCACTTTATTTATAGACTATTTTCCTTGAATATATAACTATGATAAAATAAGAAAAAATTACTCTTAAGAAAAAAGTGGTATGGAAATAAAGGTGGGTCTAAAAATGCTTCGGAATAAATTAAAATGTTGGCATCTCTGTTGTAGCAAACATGCCACTGAAGATCGAAAGCGAATTTTTTTCGTGTTAAACGATTTTTGTTTCCTGTTAAAAGAAAAAAAAAACGTATTAAATAGCATAATATACTGTCCGGACCACTGTATTATTTCGTGTTAACCGATTTTTCATGTTAAGCGTTTTTGTGTTAAACGTATTTCACTGTAACTCCTATTATGAGTTAAACTTCATATTGTAAACTAAAACTGATATTATAAGCATTTAGTTATTTAGCTCCTCAGAAAATCTGGTTTTTGTGTGGCATAAAGTTAATTTATTTGCAGTCATTTCAATAGGATGTTAACAGTTTTTGTACAAAAAAATGTAAATATACATGCTGAGTAAATTTATCATAATGCAAGTGTAATATAAAAAGTTAATCTGAAAATTAATCTACGTTATTTTAAATCTATGCAATATTGATGTTACATAAAATAAGTGAAAATTTTAGAGGTAATATAAGGCCATGATATCCCATTTTAAGAGTTTACACATTTATTTGCATTGGGCTATTTTCTCCATAATACTGGATACAGACACTCAGCCCGCTGATCGGCAGGTACAGCACCGACTGTATTAAAGTTGTTGAATAGATTTAAGTTAATAAACATTAATGAACAGGGGTTAAAACTGCAATTTGGTTAAGACTTTTATTATTTGAGATTCAAAATGTAATATATATTTAATTAACTTTAATTTTATTATTTATTTATTTATCTTTGCTTTTTATTTATTTATTTTTGGGGGCTTTTCTTTTGTGACTCAACTACTAAAAACAAAACAAAAAAAAATTGCCAGTGTAATAGGCTACATACAAATGCTTACGAGTATGTAAAATAGCTTTTAAATACTGGGCCATGTTTCCTAATTCTAAATAAAATTCAAATAGAGAGCGCTGTCTCCATTCTTTGTAAAATATCAGGTGATATTTTGCCAAGAATTGCAACAAAAGTTGAAAGAGTTATGATTCATAGTAAATAAGTTGTTAGCAGTTTGTTGGCTGAAGTACTGCTGCCTCATGTATCCCTAAAATTCTATGATATCTCTTAGTTTTACTGCACCCTGAAAATCCTAAAAGGTCTTGCAAATATTGTATATATAGAGTTTTCTTTTTATTTATGGATGTCATGTGGTGTTTTGTTAAAGGAATAATGTATAGTTCCAGAGTGTTCTATGTGTAGTATAGTTTCAGTTCAACTACTATATAATTGCGCCCAACTTAGAGCGAAACAATACTACAAGAAGAACACTCTGGGACTATACCAGTGAATTAACCCTACAAGGCACCCAGTTCCATATGTGGAACACCGACATTAATCGTTCTCATAGCTATAAAACTATTAGTAGCGACATCTCTTGACATCTTGATAGAAGCTACTGACATTTAGCAATGTGGTAATACGAATCTTTACCTAAAGATGTCGTTCATGTTTTTGTTATAGTGCACTCAGTGTGAAATTTGAATGAAAGGGATACATTAGTCGTTTGTCTGAATTCAAAAATAAAAAAAGAATAGTTATTGAACAGTTTTGACTTGAAAAAAAATACTGTGTGTTATAACGAAGTGTATATTTTGCAGAGGTGAGTTGTTTTTTTTTATATTACAATAGTAAACGTATTAGTAAATCCTATTTTTATGTATGTTCCACAAACGGTACGTTGAGCTAAAAAGTTGATTTTTCCGTAAAATAGGGTTTTATTTTTATAAGTTTTCCCTATCTTCTGATCACTAATTACAACCTATATATTTTTGTCGCACAATAAAAAAAAAATTGAGCTTTGTAGGGTTAAGTACAGTATAAACTAACTTCTGTATTTTTTTAAACTCAATTAGAAATTATTTCTTGAAAAAGTTTCCTTCTAAATTGAATTAAAAAAAAAAAATAACTCTAGATAGCTAAGTGAAATCACAACTATAGCAAATAAATAATATATCAGATTTTGATATGCTGATAGTAAAAAGATTAACAAAGAAAATTATTAAAATAATAATAATAAATAAATAAAGAATAATAATATAAATACAAATCTAAAGATATATACAAAAGTAAAGATTTTTGTGTGTTCAGTTAATGAATTGCATAAGCACTTTGTTTGTTTGTAAAATAAAAATATTAAAACTAAGTTCTTAACTCATACTGTTGTTTGCTAATTGCAATTTTAAATATGACATAACATTTCACATTTTAAAAGTATTTACTAATTTATTTGAAGCATTAATATACTAAACCCAAAATTAAATTGAAAACCTAACTATACAGCTTCATTTTGGACACTGGTGCTTCATAGCAGCTTTCGCGTGGAAGTCTTCCCCATCATTAACAAAGTCCTTAGTTTGGTCAGTGACTTGTGAACAAAGTGATGATCTTTCCTTCACGATTTCTCCTCCATAAGGTGGCACCACAATTTTAGGCTGGTTGTTAAGTCATTACCATTGCAGGTTGATTGTTCATTAAAATGACTAATTTCAATAGTTTTGTGATTGTAAGTGTAGTTAATGTTATTATAATTTGCTATTTTACCTGTTTTATTAAATTCTATTTTGATATTTTTATCTTGGTATGTTTTCGCCAAGGCCATAGTGATTTTACTTATTTAATGTCAATGAAATCAATGAGAACTACCATTTCGTAAGTTTCAACGTCACAAGCTTATACCTGTCTATTGATATTGATGAAATATACGAAATTATCAACAATACCATTAAAAATAGTTTTAACAATTAAATTACCCATGTATAAGGCCATGCCCTTATAGCTACAAATAATCTTATTCTTTGTGAAAGTTTTTTTCAAATTTAACAGTAAAATTTTCAAACAAAACAAACGTGTCCCTATGGGATCCCCATTCAGTTTTCATTGCTGAGTTGAAATAAAGACTGACTACTTGAGCAGTCAATTTTTGAAACCCTGCAGGATAAAATTCTTTTTTGGTTTAAGTATGTTGACAATGTTTTCATTATTATTACGAAATATTAGGACATTAATCAAATTTTAAGAACCTTTAATCTATTAGATAATAATAATATTAAATTTACTTGTGAAATCCAAAATAATATAATTAATTACCTTCATGTGAAAATTAAATGCACCAGAAATAAAATTTATACTACAGTTCATGGAAAACCACCAACAACCAGGAAAGTAGTAGTAACCATAGCAAAACCCCCTACAAATACAATATCATTGTATACATATATACAGGCTTATATTAAGCAAGCAATTTTGATATGTTCTGAACCCACTGATCTTAGAAATGAACTTAACCACATTAGAGAAATAACTAAAAAAACAGGATACCCTAAAAACATAGTTAATAAATTATACCAGAAGAGAATCCGCCTTTTGAACTATATCCCAAGGCATAAAAAAATCCCCGTAAAATTTGTCTACTCTATTCCTTTTGATTGTGGTGCCTCTATTAAAATAAAAAACGAAGGAGCAAAATACTATGTTTATATTTCCATTAAGCAAATCCCAAAATTTACCAATTAATACAAAATGATAAAGACTCCATTCCACCCTCTTGAAACAGCTGGTATTTACGAAATTCCCCTCACCAATAGTGCTAACAGTAAAGAATGCTATATTGGCATATCTAAAAGAACAATCAAAATTAGGATTAAAGAGCTTAATAATTGTATTAAATATAATAAAATCACTATGGTCTTGACAAAAACATACATAGATAAAAAAAAAATATATCAAAATAGAATTTAATAAAAAAGGTAAAATAGCAAATTATAATAACCCTAATCATGCTTACTATCATGAAATTCTTGAAATTATTAGCCATTTCAATTCCTGCAATGGCAACGAGCCCATGGTGGCCTAGACTGGTTGTGCCGCCACTTTCTAGAGGAGAAATCCTGAAGGAGAGATCATCAGTTTGTTTGCAAGTCACCAACCACTACGGACTTTGCTGATGATAGTTCGGACCCCTCACAAAAGCTGCTACAAAGTCCAAAATGAAGCTGTATGGTAAATTTTTAAATTTAGTAGTTTCAGTACTTTCTGTTTTTGATTAAGTTCTTGTAGCTGTGCTTAATACATATTCCTGCTTTTTAAATAATAAACAAAATCCATTGTATGTAATTTCCTGCATAAGTAGTTAAAATTATTTTTTACATATAGAAATATTATATTAAAATGAACACCCACACATTTAACGCCTTGCCGACCCAGGCCATACGATCGTGCAGGTTAGACATCCACTTACATTTTTGTATCTGGAACAGACGTATGTAATAAAATCAGAAAATGAACGATCGAGCTAATTAGCAGAAAGTGTAAAGTACAATTTTCAATCAACAAATGTCGGTTACAGGTTTTTCTTTCAGTTTACAAAAACAGAAGAATGTAATGTTTTAAGGTAAAAATGTTTCGGGTCGAAAAGGGTTAAATGAATAAATAAGTGCAGTCATTGGCTTAGCTTAAATAGTTCTTTAATCAGTTCAAGGGGTTTACACCGCATATTCAGAAGATCAGCCTTTTAAAAAACAAAACTAAACTACCTTAAACCATTCTTGTCGCTGCTAATTAAATCCAACCCCTTCCTCCAAACTGAACGTCTCTCTTTCCCTTGAATTAGCTGAGATCACATGATCGCAAGTGCTCTGATTGCCTTAGGGGGAGTCATATGATACACAGGAGGGAGGAGGCAGAATATTCTGCATTAAATTTACTTTTGCATTGCACCATATAATAAATAACGGTTTTGTTTCATCAAAAAATAAAATAAGTTTAAGAATTGAGAACAAGTTAATGAATTTGGAATTACTGAAATATTTAGAAAATAAATTAATGAAGAATTAATTAGGGTGCTATCAGTGGATTAGTGGGAGGTAGAATCATTTAAGTTTGAGAAATAAAGCTTTAATTTTAAGGGGGGCTTTTAATTATATTTCATATATATATATATATTCTCCCTTAAAAACTTGTTATTTATTTATCTATATTGTGTGAAAAATTTTGTAATTATTTATTCCAGCATTTTTTTTTTTTTTTTTTTTTTTTTAACTGCATTATTTTCAGAATTTTGCATAAGTTGCACCTTTGTACAGAAAGAGATTGGAAAACATCCTCCATGCTCTGCCAAATTCTTTGGAACTACTGTAAATGTCTAAATGAAGAAATTGTTCCTTTTTCAGAAATAGAAGCCCAACACTTAATAAAATATTTATCATATTCAACAAGTGAGTTTACTCTTCATTTTCTTATTAACCACTGACTTCCTTCCAAAAAAACAAAAAAAAAAAACAGAGGGGTGTTAGTTTTGAAGATTTTGTTTGTCTGTGTGCCTATGGCTCTGTTGCTCTCAGACACATGGATTGATTTCAATTTTCTTTTTTTATTGTCAGAGTACTATTTCTTTTAGGAAGTCAAATAACATTGTCACTATTTGCAACAGATCACTCTGCTTAGTTGCTAACTCTTCCATTCTTCTAGTACCACTTTTTTAGATTGCTGTATATTTCCAAATATAAGCCAAGAATGTGTTTTTTCTAAAGAGCTGTATCTTAAATTGAAAATCTGTATATAAGTCCAAGCCAAACCACATGATTTAGTTTCAGAAAATATTCCAAAATTTCTTGGTTTTCACAGTATCACACTTCTTATCCATCATCCCCAAAACTGCAATGTTGGAAAAACTGGCTTTTTTTCAAAATTTCAAGTGAAGTAAAAAAAAAAAAAAACATATCATTTCATGAATTTTTTAAATATGCCTGCTTCATGAAATCAACTTTCCTTGTATTAGTTCCCCATCATACTATAGGTATGGGGAACTTAGGTATTTGTGAAAATTTTTGACCTCGTTTTTTTTTTAAACTTTTTTACACATTTTCAGGCGTGAGGAATCCGGAAATATCAAAATGGGCATGGTATCCGTTTGTAGAGTGTCTGTTAGTTTGTTAGTCTGTGTACACGATATCTCCCGAACAAATGATCCCAGACAGGTCAGACCAGTTTTAAAATATTATTTATGACACTGGCAAGAATCCTGTTCATTTGCAATATTTTAATTGATAAACTTCAGAAATTATTTGTAATTTACGATTTTCTTAACAGGGGAGAATAAAGCAAAGTTTCATTTAAACTTGCATGAAAAGAAATATTTTTATCGTAAAGATGTAAGAACAGCTTTTAAATATCAGTTTGGATGCCAGGATGAACATCATTAACTATAAACATGCTACTTTGAAATTTTCACAAATTATTCGAAATTTACGAATTTCTTAGCATGGCAGAATATGGCAAAATTTTGTATAAACGTCAGTTTTGAGAGATATTTTCATCAAAGATGTCAGAATACTTTTGAAATATTATATAAGGTGCTGTCATAAACATCCTTGACTATGAATTTTCTAACTTAAAAATTTTGTAAGTCATTGGAAATTTACGATTTACTTAACATGGCACAATAGGGCAAAATTGAGCATAAACATGCATTTTGAGGATCATAATTATATCAGACAACTTCAAAGTAATATTTATGATACTTGTTTGAACATAATTAACTACATATATTCTAATTGGAAAATTTCGTAAGTTATTCAAAATTTAAGATTTTATCAACAAAGTAAAATTGGTCGATATTCCATATGATATAAATATGAATTTTGGGGATTGTTGCATTGGAAAGAGTAGCATGAAAGCTAAACTACGAAATTGACCAAAATAAAAAAAACTAATAGATTAGAATAAGATAAATATATCAAACTGAATGGTAGGTAGCCTATTAGGTGGGGATTGAATTTATCACAGTGTCAAGTGTTTGATCAAATTCATTTCTCGTAACATGAATTATATAATATGTCCTGCACTAAAAATTTATGAGAACATACATATGATGGGCGATGGGGAACTGAGTAGAGTCCACTTATGCTAAGTAGTTTTTTTTTTTTTTTTTTTTTTTTTTTAGCTTTTTCTGATTTTAGATCAAGAGAAAATACTTCAAGTCAATTTTTGCATGAATGTTTTGCATTCAAAACAGTCAAAAAGTAAATTAAAAGATTCACTTGCTTTTTCTTTTTTATTATTATTTTTATGTGTGAATTATTTACTGTAGTCTAGTGTATTTTGTAATACAAGTTTTAGATTTTTAAATCTTGGTCATGCTCAAATTTTGCTAAAAATCTGATTGTTTGTTTTGATAATAACACAACATGTCATCAATGATCAATGTAAACAATTTAAAAAATAAAACAACTCAATTTTTTAAAATAAATTTATCTTTTTTTTTTTCCCCATAAGTTAAAAGAATATAAAAAAAAATATATATATAAAATATACAATATTTGGCAATTCTTAGACTTGGCTAATGAAAGAGCATCTATTTTTAAATGATTAGCAGATCGATATATAAGCCGACCCCCATACCTCTAGCTTAAGAAAAGGTTTCCAAAATTCTTGGCTTATACATGGAAATATGCAGAAATTATTTTTGTTTCATTTAATTGCATATTTTTCATTTCTAAATAAAGAAAAAATATTTGTATTCGAATAGAGATGTTAAAAATTCACCAGAGTTTTCAGTTATGAACTTAATTTTAAATAATATGAAATAATCTATTACAAAAACTAATACTATCGAACCACGTTTATGTGAACATGTTTAACGTGAATTACTTTTTAACATGAACTGTTTTCAGAATTCCCGCCAAAAGGAAGCTTAGTTTCTGAGTTACTGATAACATGAACACACTTTTTATCCCCCTTGAGATTCATGTTAATGAGGTTTGACTGTAGTTTACATGTCTGTAAAAAGGTCTACATGTAAAAGCCTACTACGTCAAAAACAGAACTCAAGTCCTAAATTAAATTTTGTCTAAGAAAGAATTTTATATACCGTAATTTAGTGTATATAAGCCGCAGCTTATTAAAATGTTGCGAAAAAAAACAATGCTCTTAGGTAAACCGCACGGGAAGGTAAGCTGTGGCTTATGCAAGCATTGTTACGATGATGCGACAGATAAATAAGGAAAAAAGATATCAGTCTTCTGATATCTACTCAAGTCAATAAAATAATAAATTTTTAATTATAAATGAAAATAATAAATTATTTAAGAAGTAATTAGGTATAAAGAAAATAAAATCAAACTATACCAGTATGCAGATGTAATGCAACAAATATGAGAAGCACGTGAACAAGGTGGTGGAATCCAGGCATATATACAAAGTCATAAAAATAATTATAAATGAATGTAATAAATTATATTTAAATGCACTGTATAAAAAAAAAATATAATGAAACAAAACGAAGCCAGTATACAAATACGATGCAAAAAATCAAAAACAATGGAACAAGATGGCCAACTCCAGACGTATATGCAAATTAATCAAAATAAAAGATTATTAGTTAATAAATAAGAGATTATAAGCATGAATCAGTGCTCGAGAAAGTTTTCGGGGAAGATCGACTGTTCCAAGAAGTATGGACGACGGAATTTGGCATTATTAGATAGCCCGCACTGATAGGTAAGCCGCAGTCTCCAAAAATCAATGTTTTTTTAAAGATAGCCCGCGGCTTATCTTCACTAAATTACGGTATATTAAGGTGGTGAATTAATTGGGGTGGTTCTTATCCATACTTAATGAAAATCAGTTTGTTAGGTTTTTAAAATCAATTGAAATGTGGTTTATTTTCAGGCCATTTTGCATTGATATTTTTAAATTTGCGAGCTATTAATTTTCAAAACTTCTGGCTGATGTTGATTTTTTTTCCCTGGGAGGGGGTAGATTGGAATATAAAAATCATGAGTTTTTATCCAATTTTGACAAAAATTAAAAATTTGCTATAAATAGTGTTTATTAATATTGAGTTCACAGTGCAAAAATCACTAAATTCGGTTGAAAATTAGAGGTTTTAAAGATTAATACTTACCAGAAATGACTTTAACGAATTTCTTAAGGCTCTTCTCTCCCTCTTCCAATTTTCTGGTCTCTGATCACAAAATCACATGGAACTAACTGAATGTAGAAAATTTTTTATAAAATGGTTCATTGCCTAATATATTTTCTAAAATTCCGTCTTCACAGTTGCAAAATTAACAACAGTTAAATTAGTACTCTTTTTCTAAATATGGATTTTTTAAAATTTGTAACATTCTAATTTTGAGTTTAAAAATGTGAAAAATTAACTAAATTTGTGTATTTTTCTAATTTTTTTTAGCTGTAAGAAATAAAATATATATATACAATTAATTTTTGGAAAATCAATACTAATTTAATGGTTGTGAATTTTCCAGATGTGAAAGCAGAATTAAAAAAATTATGTTAGTGAATGAGTTACATGGGATTTGGTGACCAGAAACACGGAAGCAAAATTATTTTTAAAATTGTTGTCATTTAAGACCATTTGCATTATAAAGCCATGTACAGTCAGTCAAAAAAAAAAAACGGCACCCCCCCCCAAACCTAATTTCGCCATAAATTGTCGTAGAAACATTTGACTGGTACCGATCGATTTGTAATAACGTCTAGTTTATAACGGTATAGTTACATTTTGCCTAGGGGTCGTCTACATATTAAAACTGGCATTAACTTCATTTTCTTCAATGGCAACCCCTATTTTTGACTTCATTTTCAGATTTCTGAGATCAAGGCGGTTCGGAAAACGTACCTATTTATATACTTTAAATCAATTCTAAATAGAGTTACACGTGAAAATGTATTAGGGGTCCGTCTATACATTTAGAAAATATAAATCATGATCTACCACCCAGTATACGTTATTTATTAAATTTCACTTCGGAAATGTTAATTATAAAATAAAAAATGACCAATTCACAGAACTCTCTGAGTTAGTTTATGAATTAAAAGATTTTTATTGGTTTCAATTGATTAAACATCAAATAGTTCACTTCATACGAAGAAAATTAAATAGTTTGAATAGATATTAAAATATCTATTAAAAGAAAAAAAAAAGTAAATGGTTTTAAATTTGTTTGAAAATTCAAAATTATTTTAACTCAAGCTGCTGTATAATTGTCTGAAACGGTGGCACTCAACCGGGTTCCCACGGCCGTTTCACAGTGACAATGGGAGTTTGTTCTGATACTGCAGGATTTTCATTTTCTTTAATTTAATTGACTTTTTAAAAATATTAAAACAGATTTTTTTATTTTTATTTATTCATTTTTTTAATTAATTTATTTTTTCATGACATTATTAAAAACTTTTACATAAATCTCCACGATATTCTTTTGCTTTTATATTTTATAATGTGTAACAAATTAATATGCAAAATAATAAATCCTACTACTTAATGGGATATTCTAAAATTCAACTCTTAACACAGATAGCGAAGTGGACGGTGGGTGTAGAAAGGCTGACTACCCTTAATTTAAATCTTCAGTTGAAAAGATCAAAATGTTACATTACTCTGTTAAAAAAAAAAAAAGAAAAAAGAAAAAAGGGAAGAAAGAAAATAATTATAATAAAATAAAATAAATAAAATAAAAATAAATGAATAAAAGATCTGAACAATAAACTATGGGAACAGAAGCAGGGAAGCCATTGTCTCTGTGAACGATAAAAATTACAATGGCGTGTCTCCGGACCATCGTAGGGGTGCGTCCCAGACCATCGCCAATTACCCATAGAGCAGTACTAGTGCAACATTAAACCCAACCTACCTACCTACCAATATATTGTGGTGTGAACTGACGTATAAGTGACCAATTACGCATGTATTTCAGTGTGAAATGGCTTTCTTAGTAGGAAAAATCTGTTTGGATTTTCACAAATATATATGATTTTAAGTTTATTTAAAATTTGCTTTGGAAGAAGATGATGACTCTTCATTTAAATGCTAATGCTGAAGGTCACATGTGGATAGCGGTAAAAGTAAAAATCTATGTTAAAGTAAGATAAATTTCTCTTTAAAAAAAAAAAAAAAAAAAAAAAAAAAAGGAATAACAGTGGGCTAAAAATACCCCGGAATAAATTAAAATGCTGTTTATTCTGGTTTTAGTCAGGTGATATCACTTGTGCTAAATAGCTGGATCCGCCCTTTCTTAGCTCAGGTTCAGCTCATCATTAAAATATTGTTTTTAATATCTGCTGCACCAAAATGTTCAAAACACAAATGCCAATTTTCATATATTTTGATATCTTCCCGTTTTAACTTTAAAAGCATTTAGATTAATTTATTTTATTTTGAATTTTTAAATTTAGACAATTAAAGTCTTTTAAATGAAATTTCAGGATTCTGTAAGGTCAATATCTATATATTTGAAAGTAATAAGACTATTCCTTTGTTTTAAATTTTTATTCCATAATAACTGTGATTTTGATTTCGTGATTAGGAAATTGAAAATAAATACCATTGAGCTAAGTTCCAATAATAGATCTTATACACTTTAAAAAAAAAAAAAAAAAAAAAAAAAAGAGCAATTTTTCACTATTTGATTCTGTATTAAAAAACTTTTAATAGTGATTTGATATTTTATTATGTTACATTATGGAATAAATTTTAAATAACACAAAGCTTACAAACGGTACAGTAACCAAATGCAAATATGTCACAACAAAATTTAAACAGAAAATTCATTGTAAAAAATCTTTTTAAAATTATTAAATATTCATAATAATAATAATAAAATGATTGTCGAATGCATAATTGCTGTTTCATGCAATAGTTTCGCTGTACCGTGTTTTCTAAAACATGACAACTATTTAACTAGAGGTGTACGTACTCTTGAATATTGTAATGCGGAAAAAAGTGTAACAGGGTTAAAATAGAATTTTAGCAGCGAAAAACTAGAAAAAGATATTTAATACTTATGAAGGAAGACTTAACATATTAGGATCGGATATATTCCTCTCTTGTACCATAAGCCACGCCTTTTCACAAATTTTCTAAAACTTTATAACATAAAACAAAATAATTTTGCATATTTGTAATTAAATCATTTAAGTTTTGTCTTCAATAATCGATGTAGTAAATACCATTGTGATTTATGCATACCAGTGTCACATATAGAGTCAAATAGGAATATGTAAATTAGTCTTTTTTTTTTTTTAATAGTTTTTTAGCGAATCAGAGGCTTCTTTTCTTTTGAAATTCTTTCACAATCCCTCGCCTGCATTGTGATAACTTTACAAAAATATGCCAGTTTGTATAATAAACATCGAAATATTGCTTAGAAACAATAAAAATAACATAAAGGTAAATTAAAATAGTTTTCCGTCAAATTATATACAAACATTTTCTTATAGAGGATACAAATTGTAACAAGTGACGCCCCCCTAACAGCAGTAAAAAATGAAATATCACTGTAACTCAAAAAATAACGTTAGGAACAAGCTGTAAATTTGGAAACACATGTTTTTGATGATGCCCGTTCTATTCGTGCAAAAATTAACATAGGTCATAATTCATAATTTTTTCAAATATGAATTTATTAATAATTTTCATAATTCAAAAAATGTTTTTTTTAGCAAAAATTTGCATGGAATATGTTTGGGTCACTTCATTCTGACGAATAAAAAAAGCAGAATTTAAATATCATAACTATTTCGGAAGATATGATTTAATGTTTGTCACATTCATTTAACATTAGCATCCCCAAAATTTGACAGCTTATAACTCTATGAAAAATTGAGCAAAATATATAAACTATATCATTTTCCGTGATCATTTGATCCAAAGAATTCAAATAAATTATAAAAAAGGGGGGTTACTATTGAAAAAAATAAAGTTGATGTCAGTTTTAATATGTAGACGACCCCCTAAGTAAAATCTAACTATAACATTATAAACTAGACATTATTACAAACTGATCGGTACCAGTTGCATGTTTCTACGATAATTTACGGTGAAATTAGGTGGGGGGGGCGTTTTTTTTTGGCTGACTGTACAGTAAAACATAGTTATAGGAGCAATTTAAGGATTATTTTTAAGTTACAAATTTTTAATAGGATTTTTAATTGAATATTAATTATTTTTTATCTTTATATATATATATATATATATATATATATATATATGATATTATCATATTATATTATTTATTTATTTTTTAACAGATCTAAATAAAAATATTAATGCCGAAAACAGTGAATCTTATTTCACATGGAAAAATGAATTTTGCCCTGTTGCCAAGAAATTATTAACATTACTCCAATCAAAATCATCATCAACAGCATAGCCCAATGAACTTCCTACATTATCATCTGTATATTATGTATTTATTTATTCAGTAGAGATGTATAATGGTGCCATATTCCATATTCATTTTTTAGAAATGCATTTATTCAAATTTTTATAATACAGTTTGTAAATAATTTTAGATTTTTGATACAAGCAATAATGCGTAAATTATTTGTTATACTTCATATGAGAAATAAAAGTTGATAAATTTTTAAATGTGTCTTTATTTGGTGTATTTTGTACAGATTTCAGATGATACATTAATTTTTCATCTGTGTTAATATTACATTATATTTCTTTTTAAATATGCAACACCTGAAGATTCATAGATAAACTGAAATAATTCAGATGAAGGGCATATAAATAGAGAAAACATGAAGTAGAAGAAGATACCCAAATTTGATTTATACTTCTATGTAATAAAAAGATATTAAAAAAAAAAAAAAAAAAAAAAAAGACTCAGGATTAAGGGATCCTGGGATGATGCTTCATAGCTTGTTTCATATTCAGAGCTCATATGTTTAGCAATTTCAAGGTAAAAGAAATCCATTCAATCCAGCCAGAAACAAATGTGTGTGGGATTTTTTTTTTTTTTTTTTAACTTCCTTATACACAAAGTAAGTAAGTAAAAGAAATACAATGTAATTTTAACACAGACTTCCTTATACAAAGTATAAGGAAGTACTGTAATCCCAATTTGCAAAATGGACTTTGTATCTCGCATAGCTCAAAAACGAATGATCATAGAATGTTGCAAATTTATATGTGTGACTGTCATGATGCCTAGTTTTACACCTGCAAATTTGTTCTCATTACGAGCTCCTGTTTTAGAGATATTTATGATTTTACACGCTTTTTCGTGACATCTATATGTGTGTGTGTGTATCTCACATAACTTAAATACGGTTAGACATAGAACGTTGCAAATTGGTATATGGGTTTCTTATAATATCTAATTGTGCACCTTCCTTTTTAGTATTTCTGCGACTTTCCGTTTTGGAGATATTTACAACAATTTTATTCAGAATGACCAAAAATACAAAGGTTTTGGCCATTATATACTATGACCTACCATCATAGAGATTTCAAAAGAAGCTAATGATAGAGCACATAAGGATGTTGTTATAAAAGATGTCAACATTTTTGCATGTAGAAAGTAATTCTTAAAGATATGAACAGGTTCTAGTCAACAAATACACTTTATTTAATGAATATTTAGCGCATAGAACAACTCATAATGATATTGTTATGAAAGTTGTCAACATTTTTGCATGTAGAAAGTAATTCTTAAAGACATAAGCAGGTTTTAGTCAACAAATGCACTTTATTTAATGAATAGTCATCTCATAGTTAGAGCCTGTAATGATATTATGAAAGTTGTCGACATTTTTGCATATAGAAAGTAATTCTTAAAGACATAAGCAAATTTTAGTGAACGAATGCACGTTATTTAATAAATATTTAGCCCATAGAAGAGCTCATAATGGCATTGTTATGAAAGTTGTCAACATTTTTGCATATAGAAAGTAATTCTTAAAGATATAAGCAGGTTCTAGTCGACAAATGTATTTTATTTAATGAATATTCAGTCTGTAGATAGAGCCCATAATGATATTGTTATGAAAATTATTGACATTTCTGCATGTTGAAAGTAATTCTTAAAGACATAAGTAGGTTCTAGTCAATGAATGTGTTTTATTGAATAAATATTCAGTTCTTAGACACAGCCTGTAATGATATTGTTACGAAAGTTGTCAACATTTTTGCGTGTAGAAAGTAATTCTTAAAGATGTAAGCAGGTTCTAGATGACAAATGCACTTTATTTCATGAATATTCAGCCTGTAGATAGGATGTACTGTAATAATATTGTTATGAAAGTTATCAAAATTTTTGCATATAGAAAGTACTTCTTAAAGACATAAGCTGGTTCTAGTTGATGAATGCACATTATTTAATCTAGTAAAAATAGTTGAATAAAATCTATATATATAAAAATGAATGTTTGTCTGTATGTTATTTATAAAATCGTAAACGGCTTGACCGATTTCGATCATTCTTTTTTTGTTTTTTTCCTTATAGGTCAGGGATGGTTTAGGAAAAAAAAAAAATTGAAAAAATCTTTAAAATTAATTAAAATATGAAAATAATAAACTTATTGACTTATATTGACTTAATATAAGCCATTTAAATTTTTAATTGTTGCCAAAAAAAGTTTACGAGATATATTTATTTATTGTTTTCAGCATAAAATGAAATATGCGTTCATGCGAAAAATAAGAAATTACTAAATGTTAAATTGGTCGATGAGAAAATGACACATTATAATTTTAAAATAAAATAGTAATATTACAAATCTAACGTATTTCTTCTGAATTTTATTTCACAGCATTTTTTTTATATACCTCAACTTCAGATTTTTTTTTTTTTTTTTTTTTTTTTTTAGTATGGCGGATGAAACACGCTTGGCATAAACGCTAATTCAGCAATATATTAAAGGTATTTTCTTATTGATAATTCTTGACAATTTTTTATAATTTTGATGCTGAAGTAGATCGGATATTTTTCGCCAAGGAAAAGATAGAAAGAAATACGCAAGCGAAGTGATGACGTCACTGGCCGTTCGTGGATGCAAGAAAAATATTTCCTATGTTAAACGCCCATTGGATTTTTTGTAAAAAATTATTAAAAATCGAGGAAAAATATTTCCCGATTTTAATCCCCGTATTTAGGTATAGATATGTATTAGTTATCATGTCCATGCATTAGGTTTAGTTATTTTGGTTGTAAAATTGACAAAATTTGAATTTTTAATTTCAAAACTCTAGAAAAAAAAAATGCCAAACTTCCATATTCGATTGAAAACACAAACATTTCATTTCAAAGGATGATATTTACACAATATCCAACTAATATACTGATTAAAAGGGAAATGATAAATATTCTATCATAATTTGAAGTCAAATTTGTTTTCAAATGTCTAAATAAAGTATCTAATATAAGATACTAATATGCTGTAGCGGAATAGATTTGATATCGGTCATCCTTGGTAGAAAAATAAAATATCGCCAAATTATTTGGCGAACATAATTTAATTCCTTTCAAAAATCATGGTTATTTTAACAACTTATTTTAAGACAGTAATGAATATTATGAAACAATATTTCGTACAATGCATATTACGAAAATATACATCTGGCATGTATATTTTCGTATTACGTTTTTGATCACCAAATACAATAAGCGTCAAGAACGACAGAGTTTTGAAATTTAAAATTAAAATTTTGTCAATTTGACAGCAAAATAACTCAATCTAACACATGCACATGATAACTAATACATATATGTACCCAAATATGGGGATTAAAATCGGGAAATAATTTTCTTCGATTTTTAATCATTTTTTACAAAAAATCCAATGGGCGATTAACATAGGACGATTAACATTTTCTTGCATCCACGGATGTTCAGTGACGTCACACTTCGCTTGCGTATAGTAACAATAATCGCATAAATTATATTTTGGTCTAAAACGGCAACAAAAATTTAAAAGTCGCCAAGGACATTAAGGCTGTACCATGATCAAGTTTACATATTAATTTATTTATTTTTCTATATACCAATTACTATTAACTAAGCATGAAGTACATATAACCACAAAATAATAATAATTGTCTCATGCGATAGAAGTAGCCGATCATAGCATATTGTAATATTATATTTGGCTTGAAATTGCTGTCATTCTATGGTTGATCGATTAAATCAAATAAATATAGAGAATAACATGAAAGCAAATATTATGTACATCACGTATAATGTTGCTCATATATAACTAGGATTCAAATATAAAGGGCTACTTCAAAATTTTCAATACTGTCCGTATCGAAATTGTCATATATGATAAGCACCTAAATGGAAGCCCACGGTAAGTCATTGTCGCAGGCAATAGGGACAGATATCGCAGAATGCGAGGACGAGCAAGGCGCTGCCGAAGGTAGCGGGAACCCAAAGCGAACTTTTGAGCGATTTCAGTATTATTATTTTCTCTTTATTTCATAAAACTATATAGAAAAGAGTTTCCTTTAAATATAGTGACCAGCGAAGCGGGCAAAGCCTGCTAGTGTGCTATAAAAATCAATAATCAATAAATATTTTTGAAACAATGCAATGAAATGGTCATTCTTACCACAGAATTAAATAAACGTTAATAAATACACTACAGAGTAGAGATTCCGCTACTTCAAGAACAACCAAAAATTTCGATGTTTGAATGGAATTTGAATTCATCGAGAGTATTAACAGTGGTTTATAGAATTTTCGAGATAGTTCTGTGCTAGAAACTAATAAATCATTACAAAAAATTCCAGAACTCGACTTGTTATAGAAGTTAGAGTTTCCAAACATTGGAAATCCTGAACTACCAGTGTTCGCCACATTTGAATGCCTAATTTGACGCTAAATTAACGTCCACCTTCATGGAAATGAAAAATCTACTATCTGTTTCCACTTTTACTGTAATACCAAATAGAAAGTAGCTTGTAAAGATATAAATAAATTCTAGTCTACAATCATCAATAATCACTCTTCCTTTTACTTTCTGAACATACATATGTAATTAAAGTATTGTAATCATGTCAAAAATCCGAATTCGAGATTTTGGTGTTTCTATACGTTTTGAGGTCCCCTGAGTCCATTTTCACTATTTTTATGATGATGTGTGTATGTGTGTGAGTGAACACGCTAGCATCTAAACACTTTGCTCGAATGAGCTGTAAGTTGGTACGCATGTTGCATGTCACCGTAGCACGAACCCTATTGATTTTGGTGAATCTGGCACTTATAGTTTTTTTTACAGGGCACAAAGAAAAATTCTTTATCATTATGGCCTATGGGACCAAAATCTTAAAAGTCCGATAGCATCTAAACGCCTTATTCAATTGAGCAAAAAAATTATATATATATATATTGTAGGTCACAGTTACTCAATCTGTATAGATTTTGGAGAATCTAGCATGTATAGTTTTTTACAGAGACACAAAGAAAAATTCTTTATCATTATGGCCTATGGGACCAAATTTTAAAAAGTGCGATAGCGTCTAAACGCCTTATTCAATTGAACAAAAAAATTATTCACATATTATAGGCCACAGTTTCACGATCTGTATAGATTTTGGTGAATCTAGCACTTCTAGTTTTTTACAGGGACACAACAAATAATTGTGTATCATTATGGCCTATGGGGTGACATTATTTAAAGTGCGATAGCATCTAAATGCCTTATTCGTTTGAGTGGAAAATTTATATACGAGTTACAGTTCACCATCACACAAACTGTGTAGATTTTCATGACTCTAGCACTTAACGAGTTTTACAAGGATACAAATAAAAATTCTTTATCATTAAGACCTACAGGTTCAAATTATTTAAAGTTCGATAGCGACTAAACGCCTTATTCAAATGAACGGAAAATTTATTTACATGTTATACGTCACCATCACATGAACTTTAGAGAATCTAGCACTTATGGTTCTTTATACAGGGACAAAATACAAATATCTTTATCATTGTGGCATATGGGTTCAAACTTTAAAGTGTGATATTGTCTAAATGCCTTATCCAATGAAGCTGAAAATTTATAAAAATATTATAAGTCACTGTTTCACTAACTATAAGCATTTTGGTGAATCTAGCATTTGTAGGTTTTTACAGGGACACAACGAAATATTCTTTATCATTATGATCTACATGTTCGGTAAAATAGTGTTAAATTATACATCGTGTACTATATAAAGAAAAGTACTCAAACACCCTATTATAATTTTCTCTTTTGTTTATTTAAAAACTCCTCTTACTTTACTTTATCTACAAAACCGTTAATTATACTCAATGTTCGGAAAGTCGAGTGGAGTCACTCCAGATTTTTTATATTCTTGTTAGTCATTTATAAAACTTTTAAAGAATTTAACTCTGCACTATCAACCAATGAATATTATCGGAAAATTTCTGAACGCCGTTCTTATTGAAGTCAGTGCTTCCAAACTTTGGTAACCGTGTACTATAAATTTTCGCAAAATTTGGTCCCTGAGTCTCCAAGTTCGACGCGAAATCGCCAAAATCGATGCCAAAACCAAAGTCTGTATTGACTATAAACTTAGCTGTTTGGTGAGATAAGCGATCAAATTTGGCGGCAAGTATTGTTTCAGGATAGCCAGGACTCTTAAACCTTTTCTCAATTTTACTGAGTTAATTGTTTTGGTAATATATATTGTTTCTCACCACTAATTTTCGCCAAAGTGAACAAAAGTTAGCCATCTATACTCGAGTGATTTTCTTTGAACTCTAAGCTATGCATTTGCCAATGAGAGAATCTGTAATAAGCTGTGGAGTATTCCTGAGAAAACTACAATATTTGTCTCGGCGGTATATATGATCCTATTATCGTGTGTTTTGTGGTTAAAGTAGAATTTTTTCCCCCTTGCTTCTTTGCAGGAATATTCGTGGACTGGAACTTGCCTGTTTATTTACGAATCAGTTACCCCACGCAAAAATATCAGTGATTTGATAACAATATGTATATTCCAGTGGATGTATAAGAAAGTCATGTGCTGTTGCTGTCCACATCAGATTTTTTAGTGTTAATGCGTTTATATCTTCTACAATAACATATGTGAAATAAGCAGTTAAAAAATAGGTTACACTTGTAGAAAAATAATTCTCTTTAAACTTCTCAATTCTCTTGCTGTGTCGCCGATCAAGAAGAAACAAGAATCTTTGTGTTTTTCAGTTTTAGAGTTTTGCAACAGCCAAATAAAGTGTCAGTTTTAGATTTGATCCTTCAATACGTAAGGGAAGTGTGACGGGATGAAAAACCATATAGATGGGGTGAAAGACTTTCAGAACCACATATATGTTAAAATATATGCATTTGATAATTATTATTTTTTTTTAATGAATTTTTATTTTACACTCTCTCAATGTTCCAATAATTGACACTGCCAGTTTTTCATTTTACCAGTAATTGGCTCCCTTATGCTGCAGTGTTTTTGACACGGCTAGTTTTTCATTTTCCTAGTAATAGGCACCCTATGCTCCAGTGTTTGACATACAATCTTAAAATTCTGATGTGTAAATCATTCGCTTTTTATTTTTTCTTATTTATTAATTATTTCGTGGAAGATGTCAATTACTCGAGCATGTCAATCACTGGAGCACCTACCGTAGCTAATTTTAAAGGGCGACTACCAACTGCCCTCGTTGTCCCCCCCCCCTTTAAAAAGAAAGTACCAACTGCCCTCGGATATGCAAATGCCTTTTGCTACCTGAAACCCCTGTTATGAATTTGGATCCTTCCTCTTAACGTAATGAAATACAAATTAAAAGATGTATTGGGAAAAAAAAAAATTCCCCCTAAGTTCATTCTTGTGGGTACTTCCGTATTATCCAAATGCCGGTGAATTATCGCTGAAGATCGCCAAATTTAATATTAATATAATTGATACAGTAAATTTATATTTAATAATTGTTTATAATATACTTTTTTACTTACTGGTACATTATTAATCTACCAATGGCATTATACGATACCAGTACGATGGTAGTTATAAGCACCAATAAAATTAATGGTATTTGGCTGTGCATGAATCTCAAAATGCACAAAATTCGGTTCTGTAGCAATCCCTACCACGCATGTATGCCCGCTTCTCGCACATTAAAAAAAAAAAAAAAAAAAAATAGTGGATACTACAAACTTGTTGAGCATGAATATCAAAATGCACAAAACTCGGATCTGCAGCATTCACTATCACGCATGTATCACGCATGCACTGCGCACATAAAAAAAAAAAAAAAGTGGATGCTGCTATTTCGCTGTGATTGAATCTCAAAATTCACAAAACTCAGTTCCGCAGCGATCACTATCACGCATGTACATACTCTTCACGCACATGAAAAAAAAAAAAAAAAAAAAACATCAGTGGACGCCGCTATCTCACTGCGTGCATGAATCTCAAAACGCACAAAACTCGGTTCTGCAGCAATCACGCTTGTACTATATACGCGTTACACACATGAAACAATACAAAAATAAATAAAACACTGGATGCCGCTACCTTGCTTTCACGAATCTCCATACGCACAAAAAATCGGTTCTGCAGCAATCACGCTTGTACTATATACGCTTTGCACACATGAAACAATACAAAAATAAATAAAACACTGGATGCCGCTGCCTTGCTGTCATGAATCTCCAAACGCACAAAAAATCAGTTCTGCAGCAATCACGCATGTATATACGCTTTGCGCACATGAGAACAAAAGAAAAAAATCAGTTGTTGCCGCTATCTCGCTGTGCATGAATCTCAAAAGTGTATAAAATTGCGGTAATTATCCATAAATACAATTAATTTTAATTAATTATAAATCATTAATATAAATATAAAAAAAAATATTATAAACAATAATTATTGTAACTTTAGTGATCTTTGGTGATTATTCGCTGGCATCCTGATAATACGTAAGTACTTTTTTATTAATTAATTAATATAAGATGCACTTTCTTGATAAGAAAAAACTTCCAGCTACGGCAATTGGTATAATTCCAGCTACAAACTTTTGGGTTCTACCTATTCATAGCAAAAGAGGTGGTAAGATAGAAACTCGCAAAAAAGTTAATGAAAGGGAGAATTTAGACTAGCGAGTGCAGTTGGTCGAGGGCAGTTGGACAACACCCATTTTAAAGCTTTATAGAAGATATCTATATTATATAGAAGGTATAATATAGATAACGTTTCGCTTCCTCCCCCTCCTTTTAGGAACTGAATTTCTAAAATCCCAAGAATTGGTTTTTAGACATTTGTGTTAGCTATATTTATTTTAAAGCAAAAATTTTACGGATATCTGTTTTTTTCTTTGAGATATAAAGGTATTTGTGAAATCACATTTTACCCCCCGTCCCCCCTACAGGGGCCGAATTTCTAAAATTCCAGAAATTGGTTTTTAGGTTTATGTTAGCCAGTGGTGTATGCAAGGGGGGGGTTTAAACCCCCCCTCTTGACAAAATGTATGATAAGAAAAATTAGGCTGTTCCTTACATTTTTTTTTCACATTTCAGGCGGAAAAATGTATGGCAAGCGTAGAATATCTTTTTCTACGAAGTGGTTTAAAATCATGACTAACTTTTTTTTTCATTACTCTGCGATAAACACTCCTGAAAATGACTAAACCACTTCATTCGCACAGCGCGAAACATGTTTCCCCTGAAAACAATTCTCTGAAAGGATTTCACTTTTACGAGTTCATACTCAAGGACAAGAGGGGTTGACCATATGGGGAAGGGGTGACCATTGAAATAGTGACCTTGAAGGAGTGACCCAAACAATACCCCAACAGTAGAAGACATTTTAAATGAACTAGCGAAAACTTCTCGTCGATTAGACTTCGCTCTGTAAATAAGAAAATTCAATGAAATATTTTGCGTAACTGTGTATTGAATTTTATGTTTTGTATAGCAGTTTGTACAGGCTCTACGTTATTCGTCGCTAATTAAAGATTTTTTAGTTTGATCTTCTAATTGGTGAGTTTGTTTTACTATTTTTCATTTTCTTAGTCTTATTTTCGGCAAGTAATTATGACATTTTAAAAGATTGTTAAACTTAATTAAAAATAAACTTAATTAAACTTAATTAAAAATTCGGAAGGACACCCCCCCCCCTTGGAAAAATCCTGGATATGCCACTGATGTTAGCTATACTTTAAAGCAAAAATTTTACTGATATTTGTTGTTTTCTATGAGATATGAAGGTTTTTTGTGAAATCACTTTTTGCGCATGTGGAATCACATTTTGACATGCACACACGCTTGTGGACCGAATTTCCGAAATTCAGGAAATTGATTTTTAGGCATTTGTGTTAGCTATGTTTCAATGCAAAAATTTTACAGATATCTGTTTTTTTCTTTGAGATATGGAGGTTTTTGCGAAATCATGTTTTTCCCTCCTCCTCCCCTTGGGGGGCAAATTTTGTGAAATCGCTTCTTAGGAGGTGTTTACACAATAAGGTAATTCCGGGAGAGATGCCTCACTTAAGGAAAGGAAGCTATAAAATAAATTGGGTAGTAACAATGACAACGAAAATTTGTGGTAAATACATAATAGATATTGTTTATTACTACTAAGTAGTTTTAGTTCCCCATCATACTATAGGTATGGGGAACTTAGGTAATCGTGAAAAATTTCGACCTCGGTTTTTTGACTTTTCTACACGTTTTCAGGTGTGAGAAATCCGAAAATGACAAAATTTCTATGGTGTCTGTCTGTAGGGTGTCTGTTAGTCTGTTAGTGTGTTAGTCTGTTAGTGGGTCAGTCCGTTAGTTTGTTAGTCTGTGTACACGATATCTCAAGAACAAATTGTCGCAGAGAGGTCAGATCAGTTTTAAAATATTACTTTCGACACTGGCAAGAACCCTATTCATTTGCAACATTCGATTTTAAAAACTTCGTAAGTTATTCGAAATTTACGATTTTCTTAACATGGGAGAATAGGACAAAAAATCACTTAAACGTGCATTAAACGAAAACTTTTTATTGTAAAAATGTCAGACCAGTTTTAAAATATCAGTTTGGATGCCGGAATGAACATCAGTAACTATAAATATGCTACTTTGAAAATTTCGCAAGTTACTGGAAACTTACGAATTTCTTAACATGGCTGTATAAGGGAAAATTTCACATAAACGTCAATTTTGAGCGATATTTTCATCGTAAAGATGTCAGACTACTTTTGAAACATTAATTAGGACACTGGCATGAATATTAATGACTATGAATTTTCCAATATAAAGATTTCGTAAGTTATTGGAAATTTACGAATTTCTTAACATGGCTGAATAAGAGCAAAATTTCACATAAACGTCAATCTTGAGGGATATTTTCATCGTAAAGATGTCAAACCACTTTCGAAATAATATTTAGGATACTGGCATGGATATCATAGACTATGATTTTTCCAATTTAAAAAATTCGTAAGTTATTTGGAATTTACGATTTATTTAACATGTCAGAATAAAGCAAAATTGAGCATAAACTTCCATTTTGAGGATCCTAAATACGTTAGACAACTTCAAAATTACGTTTATGATATTTGTTTGAACATGATTGAATATAAATATTCTAATAGGAAAATTTCGTAAATTATTCGTAATTTACGATTTTATCAACATAGCGAAATTGTAAATTTTTCATATAAATATGAATTTGAGGATTATTGCATTGGAAATAGTAGCATGAAAACTAAGCAACGAAATTGACCCTGATAAAATAAATTAATAGATTAGAATAAGATAAATATATCGAAATGAACGGTGGATAGCCTATTAGGCGGGGATTTCATTCTGTCACTGTATGAAGCTTTGGTCAAATTGATTTCTTTTAACATTATTGCCGAAACGTCAGTGGAGGCCCTCTGTTGAGACTCAAAACGGTTTTGGGCTGTGTCTGTCTGTCTGTCTGTCACGCGATAGCGGCCGCCAAAAAAGCGCTATTTACTTGAAATTTGGTACACATGTTCATGAGCCCCACGAAATCAGCTGTATAGTTTTTGGTATGTATTCCATTTGTAGTTCGTATACAGGGACACGCCAAAGTTTTTCTTATCATTACGGCCTATGGGAGAAATTTATATGTATCACGATAGCGGCCACAAAAATCACGCTATTGACTTGCAATTTGGTACACGTGTTCATGTGCCCCGCGAAATCTGCTGTATAGTTTTGGGTGTGTATTCCATTTGTAATTTGTGTACAGGGACACGCCAAAGTTTTTCTTATCATTACGGCCTATGGGAGGAATTTGTATGTACCGCGATAGCGGCCACAAAAATCACGCTATTGACTTGCAATTTGGTACACGTGTTCATGAGCCCAACGGAATCAGCTGTATAGTTTTAGGTGTGTATTCCATTTGTAGTTCGTGTACAGGGACACGCCAAAGATTTTTTATGATTAGGGCCTATGGGAAGAATCTGTATGTACCGCGATAGCCACCGCAAAAATCAAGCTATTGACTTCCAATTTTTGCCGAAATGTGAACGGAGGCCCTCTGTTGAGACTCAAAAGGATTTTGGATTCAGTCTGTCTGTCTGTCTGCCATGCGATAGCGGCCGCAAAAAACACGCTATTGACTTGAAATTTTGTACACATGTTCATGATGCCCACGAAATTAGCTGTATAGTTTTCGGTATGCATTCCATTTGTAAGTTCGTGTACAGGGACACGCCAAAGTTTTTTTTACCATTATGGCCTATGGGAAGAATTTGTATGTACCGCGATAGCGGCCCCCAAAATAACGCTATTGACTTGCAATTTGGTACACATATTCATGAGCCCATTGAGCAAGCATTTGACGAAACTGATATAGATCTGAGACTGACCGCCTTGGCGAAAATAATGCTCCTTTTATACTTTTCTATCGAAAACAGACTGTTCTGGAAAATTCTCGTATCACATCAGCCAATGAGATTAGAGCTTCCATATTTGGTATATCCCTAATAAGGATTTTCTCGCCAAGATCGCCAAAAAATCGCCAAGGAGGGAAATAGTCGCCAAATTTGGCGCCAAATTTATTTCTTCCCTTATAGGAGCTTTTTAATGCGTTTTTAAAGGAAAATTTGGTTATTTTAACGCTAAAACGACTATAAAGGCACAAAATTAGCATTTTATCAACTTACTAAACCTCTTTGAAAGAATTTATACAAAAATAAATGCAATTATTTACAATTTCGTAACACTTTATATCATATACAAATAGGTATACAAAGAGAGATACAACGGGGGGTTGAGGGGGGCTGCCGCCCCCCTCAGGAATGTATTTGATTTTGGTAATAAGTCGATCGAATCAATATATACTATTATATAATAAGGAATAAATAAAAATGACCTATTGAATAATGTCTGATGCAAATAGGACGTTGAGGCTCCTGATCTGCAGATCCACTAGTAATATGTCTCGCACTAGAAATTTCTGAGAACATAAATATGATGGGGAACTGAGCAGAGTCCACCTATGCCAACTAGTTTTTGTACCATATTGTAAATTTTCTAAAAAGAAAAATAAAATTGCGGCAGCACTACATTTTGCCATCTCTCCCGAAGTTGCAGGTGAGATGCCCCACTCACATGGGAGAGATGCCCTACCTGTAAAAAACATAATAAAAGGTTTTAACATTGGTCAATAGTGATCAATAGTGGTCAATGGTCCCCAAAGAGCTTATTTTGGTATTATTATCTGTTTTTCTTCGACGACGAACTGTCCGAGAAGAAATTCCATAGTACCTAGCAGCTTCAATGACACCAATTTCCCCTGCTTCTAGTCTCAAGAGCCTCTTTTAAATGGTCCCGCCAGCTGTTCCAGTATTTTTTCTTTTGTACATACTGTAGTCATCTTTCTGTTTTATATACTCTTTTCTTTTTATATACTGTAGTCATCTTTCCTGAAACAAACAAGAAGCATTGCACAACTGCATTAACAAATACAATAATATACACTTACCGGCGCAATTAACCGCCTACCTACAGTTTCGTTAGCGCCCAAGATTGTTTACGTTATAGTTTAAATGTCAAAGGTCAGTCTGACATACCTGAGCGTTTTCTGCTTTCTGATCTGTATTCAATTTGCTTTTTTGTGATTTCGTTTTGAGTTGCCACTTCTAGAGATCACGCGAATTTGAATGTTATTTGATGAATTTTAATCTAAATTTATAATTTCAAGAAATATTTTTAAGTTAAAAATTTTAACGATTTACAAATATTACGCATTTTATAAAAACAATATTAGTTTAAAATTTAAACAATTAAATGACCTTTCTCCCTGTAAATGTATGTGGGGCATCTCACCCGAATATAATCTGGGGCATCTATCCTTTTGGTATGGGAGAGATGCCCCGGCAACTATCCAAAGTAAAAGACAGCAAAAATGGCGGCACAATGGCCGAAGTCGACTGATCAACTTCTTACTACAGATTTTTAAACTTATATTAAAAAAATCCATTTTTATTAACTAGTGCCAGCCTTACAATGCAACATCACTCTTATAACAGAGTAGAAAAAACATGGTTCTTATTTGAAATATTGTTGTGACAGCAGAACACAAAGAAATAAGTTCACGTAACTTCCACAGCACACCATTCAACATCTATCTGAAATAATAATCGGACTTGCAGAGCCATCTGTCATTGCGTTTCGAAATTATATTAAGTGGGGCATCTCTACCGGTGGGGCAACTCACCCGAAATTACCTTATGTTCTATAATCTGATCCAGTTTAGAGTCAGTGGCTCCAGTAGATTTTGCTATGCGTTGATGAGTCAGTCAGTCAGTCAGTGAGTGGAAGTACTCTTTTATCTATATAGATAATGTGAAAATAATAGAATTTTTGGCATAATTCCTGATGTCATTTTTATCACACTCTACAAATTTCAAGATTTGTAGCTAATGATATTACATTCGTCATTAAAATTAAAGGGTATTGAGAAAAATATAGTCACTGGCACACAAAACTGTACATCCATGCATACGTTAACGTTGGAAATATGTAAATTCGGTGATTGACAGTGTGGTGCACAATGGACGCATGTTGAAATTTCGGTCTGTAGTGTTGTTTAAAGTGAATATGGTTTCTGAAATTAATTTTCATTTAGTATGGCTCAAAGGCATCCTTTAAAAGTGAGGGTCAAAAGGGGCAAATAATTGGTAACATCGAAAGAGATCAAACGCAAATGGAATCAGTTGATAGACAGCCTGATCAAGGACAACCAAGAGCTACAACTGCATTCGAAGATCATTTTCTGCCATTGTCGGGTCGAAGAAACCGCGAAAGGATTACAAGAGATTTGGTTTTAGGCTTTCAAGCTACCCAGAAACCCTTTTTTTTGTCATGTAATAATTTTTTTGACAGTTTGAGATTTGGGATGTTGTACTCTTTTTTAATAAACTTTAAAGGAAAAAAAAATGAATAACATAGTTTATATATTGGTATTCTTTGTTACAGGAAGCGGACCTGTGTTACTCAATGTTATTTACAATATTCGCATGCGCGTACTCTTTCAGAGCGAACGTTTCATAGACTATATTTAATCTTTTACTATCATTATTTTATGATAGCATTTTGTTTTTTAAACTAAAAAAAAAAAAAAAAAAAAAAAATTACATTAAGTGAAGATTATTATTCGAAAGTGTTGTTATTCAAAAACATAAATCATATGCACTATGTACGACACATGTATACATGGCGCCGTGGTCGAAGCTCACATGCTTCAAGCTCACAGTAGGAGAATCGTGGCTGAAGTTCACATAGATTAGTATCTCGTGTCCCAAACTCACAAACATAGTTACCCCTTTCCCCCGACTTATCAACTTGACAGGTGGGATTAGATTAGACCGTGGCCGTAGCGCATGTAACTCGTATCTCAAATAGAGCAGGTGCACGTGACGTCACTGCGATAAACATTGACAGATGATTCTGCACGGGATTTAGAATGTAGACAAAAAGTGGGATAAAACACCATTGCTAACGTTACAAGCTTAGCTACATACTTCCATTTCTCCAATATTTAAAAAATGATTTACATTTCTGCTTAGATTAAATCATTGTTATTGCTTGTTTTATAAATAGATAAATATATATGGATGCTTTTAATTGAAAAATCTGTATTAAAATACTTTTAATACACAGGGATGAGATTTTTCAGCTTTTCAGCTGATTTAAGCTTTTTTGTACATTTAGCTTTTCAGCTTTTTTTTTTTTTTTTTTTTTTAGTTTTTTTCAGATTTTTTTATATTTCTGGTGTGTATTTGTTCTTTCTTTATACATTGAAGATTAAAATAGATATTTATTACTCTAATATAATGGATTTTGTCATTGAAATTCTACTTGTCTTGCCTTTGCGTACAGTTTCAGCTTTTTTATATTTCTGCAAATCTCATCCCTGAATATAAAAATATTTTTTTCGATGGGAGATTATAGAGAAAAAATAATTAAAGAGTTATTTAATATAAAAATATAATTAAAAAATGATTGCCTTTATTAAAAATCAAAATGTTTAATAATAAAATTAATTTGTTCAATAGAACTATTTGAGCTTTTAATTGAAATATCTATTTCTAAATATTTTAATTAAAGATTAAAAAAACAATGAAAAATAAAAATAAGAAATCTGGAATCCTAATTTAACTAATATTTTTGAGATTGTTTAGTATTATTGTTTCGGCTTTTAATAAAAAAATCTTTACTAAAAATTTTTTTATATTATTAAATATTTTATTTTCTATGAACGATAATAATAATAATAATAATAATAAAAGTTAGTTAAAAAAATCATCCAATAAAAAATTCTAATTAAAAAATAACAATTTATTTATTAAAAATATAATATTTTACAATTAATTGAAATTACTTAATACTATTTTTTGGACTTTTAATTAAAAGGCCTATTTCAGTAGCCGAGCGGTTCTGCTCTCCAAGCTGATAGATTGGTGTTAGTGTTGATGTCTGGGAATAGGGCCGATTGTCTACCCTAGGGTCCTAGGCCCGAGGGGGAGTGCCTTCCATGGCGGACTTTCTAAGGGGTCCTAGCCCATATTTACGCAAGTTTCTGAGAAAACCACGGAAAACTCCGAACGACTAAGCCGACGAGCACGGACCTGGGATCGAACCCGGCATTTTAGGTCTACCAGCTTTGAGCACAGAACCGCTCGGCTTCTCGTGGGCCTTGATAAATTGGAATTGCCGGGTTCGATCTCAGGTCCCGCTTGTCAACCTAGAAATTCGGAATTTTCCATGGTTTTCTCTGAAAATCGCGTATATACAGGACAGGGATTCTTAGAAAGAACTCTCATGAAAGGCATTTCAGCCAGGCTTAGGACCTGCATGTTGTCAATGGGTTTTAATGCTTAAACCACAGCCACCAAAATATTTTTAATTCAAAAACGTCTTTTTTTTTTCTTTTTTTTTTTTAACATATAAATGGTTGTATACAAAAAATAATATTAATTAAAAAATCGTTTAAGATTACATTCTAATTAAACATAATTTAATTATTAAGAATATAAATTTAAAATAATTAAATTAATTGAGATTGCTGAATACTGTTGGCTTTAAAAGGAAAAACCTAATTCAAAATGCTGAACATAAATATATTTTTTTCTATAATTGATTATAGAAAGTAAGTAACTAAAATTATTTTACTTAAAAAAACTTAAAAAAAAAAGAGTAAATTAATTATCTTATAGCTAAATGAATTATCAAAAATATTAATTTTAACAATTATATTAGCTATGATTCCTCAGTACAATTTTTTCTGCTTTCAAAAGAAAAAATATCTCAAAACACTTTTAATATTAAAAGATTTTATTTTCTGTGAATAATTATGAAAAAAGAAAGAAAAAAGATAGTTAAGGAACTAATTAAAATTATTTTATTTAAAATATTCTAATAGAAAGACTAAATTAATTAATTAATTATCTAAAAACTAAACGTATTATAAATAATAATAATAATCAAATTAGCTTAGATTGCTTAATACAATTTTTTCTGCTTTCAATAGAAAAATTTATTTTAAAATACTTTTAATATTAAAATATTATAATTAAGTTAGTTGAAATCGCTGAATAAAATTATTTGAACTTTTAATTAATAAGCCAAAATGTTCTGTTCTCCAAACTGGTAGACAGGAAGTGTCGGGTTCAATTCGAGGTCATGGTTGTCGACCCTCATGTTCTCAGTCGGCTTTAACACCTAAACTACCATCACCAAATTATTATTAATATAAAAAGTTATTTTAATTAATGATTACATAAAAAAATAATTATTAATATATCACAACTAAAAACTAATTTAATTATGAAAAATATCTTTTTTATAATTAATTTAGATTACTCATTATCATTTTTTGGGCTTTTAATAGAAAAACTATTTCAATATGCTTTGTAATATAAAAAGATATCTTTTGTCATGATTACAGAACAAAGAAATAATTAAAATTATATTATTTAAATAATCTGAAATAAAATTTTACATTAAAATATACACAATTTTACTAATTAAATTAGCCGAGCTTTCTCAAAACTATCTTTTAGTCTATTATTCGAAAAATGTATTTCAAAAGACATTTACTTAAAAAATATTTTTTTTTCTATTAATTATTGAAAATATTAAAAAATATGTAATCAAAAATTAATTTAATTATGAAAAACAGAATTTTTTAATAATTAAGATCAGTTGAGTTTTCTTTTTCAATATTCTTTAATTTTTTTTAGCTGTTATTCATTTTCTCTTTGAATTATTATGTATAAAAAAAAGTATTTAAAAAAGTTTCTTTTTTCTTCTTCTTTTTATTTATTTATTTATTTTTTAAGCTTAGTTAAAAAAGGTAATTTAATTTTTTAAAATACATATTTTTAATAATTAAATAGGAAAGATCCCTTGATACTATTATTTAGACTTTTAATAACAACAACAATAATAATAAAACTGTATTTTGTACTAGTTTCTATTTAAAAAAACAAAAAACAAAAAATCATATTACAAGTCTAATTAATTAATCATATTACAAAATTTAATTAATCATATTACAAAATCATATTTTAAAAAATACTTACAACAATTAACTTTGATAACAAAGACATTCCACTAATTATGTGTAGTCTTATATATAATCTGTGAATTCTATATAAAACATATAAAAGATTACTTAAGATTTATACTTAAGATTGACTTATTAAATAAAACTGCGTTAAATAAATACACGAACAAACATTTTGGGCCATTGTTCCTGATATATATTTTTTATCCACCCCCGAAAGTATTTTTGTTAAATTTATGTAAATAAGCAGAAAAAATTTTTATTTAATAATTTTATTCCTAGTTCCTGCCTTAGTTCAAAAAATAACTCATCAACTGAATTGGCGCTTCATAAAACCACCTTCCTCGCCCTCCCCCTCTCCCCCCTCTGCTCTTCGGAAAAAGGGATTAGTCTCTTCCCACCTGTCAAGTTGATGCATTAGGGAAAGGGGTGAATATATTTGTGCGCTTGGAACACAAGATACTGGTGTATGTGAGCTTCAGCCACGATTCCTCTAGTGTGAGCTTTAGATACGTGAGCTTGGAGCACGACACCTAATTATTTTCTCCAATCACAGAGAGTTTCTTGCAGCTGGTAATAGTTCTTTTTTTACAGTGTATGAAACGAATTAACCTAGTACTGAAATGTAACTGTTTATCCCATCTCTAGTTAGAACAGGTCAATGTCTGAAGTCAAGAGTCGTACGCTCCGCCTTTTTTTCTGTACACTTTCTGGCATTAGAAATTTCCGTCTTCATCGCTACCACTGTTTTTATACAATAATCTTAAACCCATTTAATCACATCACATCACTATGAAAATACCACAAATATTTCTGCATATAATTAGTGGTGGCAAAAAAAGCGTAAATTTCTCACCTCTGAGAGTGTCCTGAGAAAAGGGCGGAGAGTACAACCTCTGCTAAAGTTAGCAGTTTTAGTTAACATTAAAAATATTAATTTATATCTTTCCAAAAATTCATCCTATTGCTTTTTTTTTTTTTTTTTTTAAATATCAAGCGAGGTACAAAGACTAGCCGCAAACATCAGTGTTGCCAGATCTGGCAGATGTTTTATTCAAGAATCAACAATAACTTTAATTGCAACGTTTGCCTAATCACTTCGAAGATTGATGGTCTATTATATAATATCAAATATCACTTCTCAAAATTATTGGTGATTATTGAATAAAATCTACCAGATCTGGGAGCACTTGTCAAACATATTTCAATTAATGTTGTGTTTAAAAAATACATATAACTAAAAGATGACCTACTTAAATTTTTACATAAAATTGGGATCATAAGCAACACGAGTGTACAAGTTAACACACTGCCGTAAAGGTATTTTTCTTTTTTGAACAGTAAACCCCGCAATTTAGCTTTTTCTTAAACACTACATTATTCATGCCTGCCAATATCCTAATTAATATTCCATCATACTGATAGCAGCCACCTTCTTTTTCACACCAGTCTTTTTTAAAAGTATTTTTCTTATTTAATTGTAATCACATTTAGGAAGAATTACTCTAAAACTAAAGTGGTGTATAAAACAAGTCCTTCCGGATCATTCGGAAGGGTAGGTTGATTTCTTTTTAATTATCAAGTAGCCGGCTACAAATTATTAATGCACTTGGTAGAAATATTGATTTAGTCTATGCACATATGGTTTTACATACTATGTACAGTTTTAACCAAATCGGTTTATAAATACCTTTTTATGGGAATTTAAAATTTTCCTTGTGGCCGGCACTTGGAAACAAAATGGCAGGCCGAGTTGGCAAACAAATATATCAAATGCACTTGTGAGATAAGTCTACTGTACAAATTTAGTTCGAATTAATTCAGAATCTCAAAAGTCATCGTGTTGAAAAATTAAGTGGCCGTCCCTTGGATCAAAATGGCGGAGGAAATTGAAAATTTCCTAGTTCCATTTTTCACCACCAAGGGGCACACTACATTGTATACAAACATCCCCAATCAACATGAAATTTCAAGACCTTTATCACCAATCGCCTTGAATTTCCAAGACCTTTTAAATAAGGTGTCACATGGTGGTGTCAATTGCAAAATCCTTTAATTGCACTTTCCACCGCCAGAGAGTACAGTGTGTTCTGTACGAACATCATCAACGGTCAGGAAATACCAAGACCTTTAAAATAAGGTGTAACATGATAGGCCTACTACAAAATCACCTAGTTCCATTTTTCACCACCAGGGACCGCACTATATTGTATATAAACATCCCCAATCAACATTAAATTTCAAGACCTTTAAAATGAGGTGCTACATGCAGGCCCTGACTAACGGCAGGGCATACGGGGCAAATGCCCTGGGGCCCCCTTCTGGAAGGGCCCCCCTACAGGTGTATGCAGAAATTCTGCAACCTAAAGAGCTCTTATCCCACTGCAAGGGGGCCCCCAGAACAGGCTTGCCCCGGGGCTCCAGGTAGTCTAAGTCGGGCCCTGGCTACATGTGTGGGTCTAGAACGGATTTCCCTTTCAAACTAATTCCCCCCCCCCTTTCCCCCTTTAAAATCAAAAATTCCAAAATCGCAGAAATTGATTTTTTAGTATTCGAGTCTAGTCCCCCATGTACAATTTCTTCACCGTGAAGTAATTTGGAGCTGAGTTAAGCTCGCAAACGTGTTTTTAACCCCTGTCCCCCCAGGAGAGGAACCGTTCGACTTTTTTTATTTTTCTCTTTTGATGACACATCTACATGACAAGACCTTTTTTTAGACACCTCAAACAAATTTTTACATCTAGCCGTTCTCTCAATTTAGTGGATACAGACAAAGCACGTTTCAAATTAATATGTAGATGTATTTATTATTTTTCAACTGGGGCTTGATAGGGACAGACCTCCCCCCACCCCCCCCTATACACACACACACACACAGAATTATCTTAGCATACATTCTTGTTATTTTGCTTCTCAATCTGCAATTATAATATTGAAATATAGTGTAAAAGTAAGTCGTGTGAATGTCACATCAGATTATTATTTTTATTTTTATTTTTATTTAATGAAAAAAGGAAAAAAAAAAAAATCGATAATTTTGTCTCAAATGATCGTAGATTCTCTGTTCAATCATTCGTTTTAAAAGTATTGTCGAGTTTTTTTGTTTTTTTTTCCCTTGAAAAAATGCTCATAACAAAAATATACACGATCAGAGAAAAAACGATGAACAAAAAATTATTCTTTTATTGTAATACACTAGCAGGCTTTGCCCGCTTCGCTGGACACAATATTGAAATGAGTTGTCAAAACCCATGTCATTATTAATTAACCTGAATTAAAGTTCAAACTGTGCTCGGTAGAGAATTTTCTCGTTCGCAACGTGAGGTGTCCGTGTTCCTATTGCCTTCGGCAGCAACTTACCCGATTCTTACTCCCCATTCCCCAGTGGTTAAGTTCGAAGTTTTGCGTAATCTCGACAAAGTACATAATCTGTACACCTAATCAACATCCACACACCAAAGTTCGCCAATCTAAGATAATTTAAGGCCGAATTCAAACGGGAAAACGTGTTTTTACACGTGTTAATAGCCCTCTCGACACCAAGGGGGGGGGGAATTTCATCCCGTTACAACAAGGGTCGGATACATATAAACAATTTACGCACCAAATTTCGTGACCGCATATCCCATAGATTTCTCAGGACAAATTTAGTGCTGAAAGGTGTGTCTTGAGTTTGCCCCCTCATAAACCCCCCCCCCCCAAAGAAAAAAAAACGCAAACCCCCCCCCCAAAAAATGTGTGTTTGGAAATATCCTAAGGAAGTCTCATAGCCTTTTTTCAATATATTTGCTCCATTTTTGGTAGAGGTTTACTCAAAAATCAGGAATTTTTAATATTTAACCCCCTCCCTTCCCTTAATAATCGAAAATTCCTAAATACAGATAATTATTTGTACTCATGTCTAGTCTCCCCATGTGCAATTTCTTTACTGTGAAGTAATTAGGAGCCGAGTTATGCTTACAAACGTGTTTTTGTCTTTTGCCACCCCCAGGGGTGAAAGTAGAGTAATTTTGGAAAAGTTGATAGATATAATTTTAAGTTCAGTAAAGACCTAAATTCCAGCGAAGCGCCGTTGAAGTCTGTCCAGTCGTTCTCAAGTGATACCCGGACAAACATGTTTTTGTCTTTTGCCCCCAGGGGGGAACGTGGGGGAATTTCTGAAAAAATTATACATATAATTTTATGTTAGGTAACGATCTAAGTCTCTGCCAAGCGCCGTTGAATTCTGTAAAGCCGTTCTCAAGTGATGCCCGGACAAAAAAAGCGACATACAGACACGATGACACACAGGCAAAATTTTCTGAAGTCATTTTCGGTTTTCATGGTGTGTGAAACGTGAAGATATCGCAAAATTTTTCGATTCTGACAAATTTACAGACAAAAGTCTGATTTTATTAATATAGATGTACAGTGGGTTGCCAAATTAATGTGGACACTTGATTTTTTTTTTTTTTTTACATTTTCGCGTTTTTATACCACTAATAATTCCTAAAAATGGCTCTTATGTTACTGGAACGCATTTTTATTAAATTGTATTGTGTTACACATTATTTTAAGTGATTCAAACAAAACACACTGAGTTTAGCAACATTTTTGTGACAGTCACTTCAATTTATGTTGCAGAGTACTTTCAACGTGTAATATTAAGGTTCATTTTTTATCTTTAAAACTAAGATTTAGTGTGCATTCTGACGCATCTTTAATAACAAAAGAAAAATTTGATTTTTGAATTAAAATTAAATTCATTTTAACTACATTTTTATAACTTAATTAATTTTTTTTAAATTTCAGTATGGTCAGAGGAAGGGACATTTTTCGGAGAAAAAAATCCGAAATAAAATATCTTTTCCAGCACACACAGCATTCCTAGAGGATATTACTGGGGTTTCTAAATCTGTTGTTAATAAAATAAAAGAGAATTTAGTCAAAACCTGTCGTTTTCACCTAAGAGAACAGGGAAGAGTGATAGAAAACTTATAATTACGCCCAGAACAGACAGAAAAATTAGGAATATTTGCTTACAAAACTGAAAAAAAAAAGTGCTGCTACACTGGCTCAGATTGTTCAGGATTATTGCCGTTTCGAAAAGAACTGTGTAGCGAAGATTGGCAGAAGAGGGCCTGGCAGGCCATCGTCCAGTCTTCAAGCTTAAGCTTATAGAGGCTATGAAAAAGAAACGACTCACCTGGGCTCGAGACCATCGATACATGACTTTAGAAGATTGGAATAAAGCAATACACGATATTTATTAATAGTTTCAATGATTTATAAGTCCTTTTTTGCAATTAAACCATAAATTATTTCAATTTCAGGCGTGTCTCTCAGACAAGTTAACTTTTGAAATTTTAGCTGATAAAAGAAATTTCATCCGTCGGTGCCCTGGAGAGCAGTTTTACCCTGACTGCATAATAGAAAAGGTTAAATATCTACCAGAGGTTTTGGTTAGCTGTATTATAAATACCAAGGGTGCAAGACGTTTATACATTGTTCAAAGAAACTATGAAACAGGACCAAAATAAGGAAGTTCTACGAAATGACCTTCTTACACAGCTGGAAGAATGGTTCCTGGAAGGTGAACAGGATGTTTTTATGCACAATTCTGCCCCTTGCCATAAAATCAAAAGTGTTACCGAATTTACACGGGCCAAGAATATCGAAATATTATCGTGGCCTGGAAATTTGTCCAATATGATTCCGTAGAAAACTTATGAGAAATTACAAAAAGGGAAATTGCCAAGAAAATGATAACAACCAAGAGGAAACTGACCGAAAAACTTAAAAATGTCTGGCATCACAATTCTTTAATTAAAGAAAGTGCAAAATCCTGCATAGAAAGCATGCCGCAACGCACTAAAGCACTAATATCATCTCAATGAAGTATCACGGCCTTACAAAATATTACTTTTTTTTTGTTTCTATTATATATTTTTTATTATATAGCTATGAAATATATATATAAATAAATATATTAGCATCAAATAAAGTAATAAATACTAATTGTAGCATATAATATATTTTAATTTAGAAGAAAAACCATGATAACTTGATTTTTACGAGTGTCCACATTAATTTGGTAACCCACTGTACTATATATATATTACACACACTCATTAATTTCCCAATGTTTTTTTTTTTTTTTTTAATAATCATCATTGAGTATTTTTAAATGAAATTTTATCTTATGCTGCTACATTAAAAATTATCATAAAATAAAAAGACAGCGACCTGTTGAACGATTTACGCTAAAAATTAATAGCCAGCAATTTATACCAGGTTGATCTCTAATGTGAGACAATCGTTGGAAAAGCGAATTTTGGCTTAATTTTAGTGGTATATCGTTGACAGGTGGAGGTGACTCACCTTCTGTGATATTCCCTACGACTACACGGACTTTGTTGATCAAAATTGCACACCAAACTCTATACATAAAATAGTATTTATTGTGTAGAGGTATGATTAAACTTTTGTGCATGTTAAACAGTAAATCGCGCTGTTATATAGAATGATATAGAAGAAAGTTTTGTGGTGGGCACAATATACTAGTTTAATTCTATTTTTGAAGTATAACGCACATCCATAATTTCGCCAAAATTTCTCGTCTCCGAGCAATACTTTTCAAGCAATGATCTCTTTTATTATTTGTTTCATATTAATCAAGAGTGTTATATTTAGCATTTAATTGTCTCTTTTCCGCTAGTTACCTATCTTTATCTATTTACGCACATTATTCCCAGCAGAGTGTTGTTGCAATTTCGTGATAGTTTGTTCACCCCACGCACGCATTCGCGAAATGACGTCATTTGGGAAACAAACTAAGCCATTTGCTGTCTCTTGGAACATAATGAATATTACTTTTGAAAGCTGTACTTTAGAATGTTTTTATTTAACGTACTTTCTCTTCTTGTAATTAAGCTTGACTTGTTTACAGATTTTCCCTGAATTGATTTACTGCTTCTATTCAAATATTTTTTGCACATATTTTATTGTTTTTCCCTTATTCTAAAACGATTTGACTGCCTTTAGTAAATGTCTCTCTGTTTCTCTCTTTATCTTGTTTGTGTGCATCGAAAATTTTGTGGATGCTGTATCTCACAAACTAATGAAAGAAATTTAACCAAACTTCGTATTTAGTTAGAGTTTGACCTAACCCGGTGCTGATTACATTTGAGGATGAATTGCTCAACAGATAGCCATACTTGTAAACATTCTAATTAATTTTCCGTAGCACTGATAGTACCCGCTTTTTTTTCAAACGCCATTTTATTTTTAGAGTAATTTTCTACAAATTTAATTATGATTAAATAAGCAAAAAAATTGCTCTAAAAGAAAAAAAAAAAAGAAAAAGAAAAAAAGAACTTTTACAGACATTTAAGGAAATGCTTAATGTTGTTTTCGATGTTTAATAGAAATTTCTTAAAAGAATTGGGGATATGAATTTGAACTTTATTTATTAATTTTTAAGAAAAAAAAATTTAAATTGGCATGTCTGTGTAAAAATTTGCACAAAAAAAAAAGCGTAATTTTTGCTATTATGTTCTTATTAACACGCTTTCTTGTTTGTTTGTTTGTTTGTCCAGTACAAATCTTGCAATCGACTTTTAACTAACTTCCCGACTAGTTAGACATTTGAAACTTTTAGAATAGCTCAGAACACGATCACAACGCAATATCTCGAAGCCCGATTTTCGAATTTTTGATTAGTTTTCTTTTAATTAATTAAAATATGAAAATAATAACCTCCTAATAGCTTTAAAATTAGCCATTTAAATTTTAGCTATAATTTAATTGTTGCCAAAAAAAAAAAAAATAAATAAAATAAATAAATAAATAAATAAATAAATAAAAATTACGAGTTCATTTTTATTTCGACATAAAAATAAATACATTTAATTAAATGTGAACAATAAAAAATTATAAAAAGTTGAATTAGGCATCTCACAAAAATTGATGTCATTATCAATTTAAAAATTCTCGGCACATTCATAAAGTGCTAATATAAATTTAAAAACATGGTATATAAAAAGTTTTTTTTTTTTTTTTTTTTTTTTTAAATCTTATAATTATTTTTAATATTTTTTCTTTTAAAGTTATTACAAAATCCATCACTAGTTCTTTTGCGAAGTTTCTTATCAAACAAAGAAATGTTATGTCTTTTCATTAGAAGTTTTAGCCTTTCAAAGAACATGAATTCGTGAAAAAATTGCTAACAGAGAAAATGCAATTTAAAGATTTCAACTTTGTTAAAATCATATCAAAACCCCCTAAGAATTACTAAGAATTATTGTTTGAAATATATATTTTTTTAGAACAATTCTAATGTAGTCTAATTTATAAATATTAAATGGAAATATAAGATTTTAGATGAAACCTTCAGTGGTGACAAGTCAAAGGTTGCAAGTCCTTTTAAGGAAACTATAAAATAAAATAGTATTCATCTTATTCTGAGTAAATTTTAATAGGTGATTTATTAAATTACAATTTCAATTAATTTAATGGTTTTTTAGTTATTTTTTTCTTTTGATTTGTGGTTCGCAAATGGTTTGGGCTTGGGAGTAAAAAAAAGAAATTTATCTTGTGCTCTCTTTGTCACAGAAAACTATCTACTTTGCATGCTTTGTTTTCCTACCAAGCCCTTGATAAAGTTAGGAAACTAGTATGCTTTCATTTATTTCTAAGTATTTAGTTTACATCAATTTTTAATCAGATTTATTGTAGCATTGGGATTGATCATACTAATTGTTTAATTTGAAAAGTCTCTAAAGTCCCCCCCCCCCAAGTTTTGCTTGGATAATCCCTGATTTATACTGTGTAAAAAAAATGTAGAAGGACACTAGATATTTTTAGGAAAGAAATAGGAATATTTTATTTTTAATGAAATTATTTTTATGTGTAACATTTTGAAGGTCGTTTAAACAAGAATAATTACGAAGTAAAAATAATTTTTATATACCAAGTTTTTAAATTTTTTGTTGAATCATATAAACGCTACCGAAGGCAGCGGGAACCCGGAGCAATTGGATAAAAGTATTTAAAAAATTCATTGCTATCGTGTTTTGAGCTATTATAAAAGTTCCAAATGGCTATCTAGCCGGGAAGTTAGTTAAAAATTGATTGCAAGCCTCGTACTGGTAACACTACCGAAAGCAACAGGGTCCCGAAGCAATTGGTTAAAAAATATTTTTAAAATGCACTTTCACGGTATTCTGAACTATTTTGATAGTTTCAAATGTCTAGCAAGTCGGGAAGTTGGTTAAATAAATTTTCTATTGAATCATATAAACGCTGCCGAATACAGTAAGTATACGGACCTGAAACAGTTGACTAAAAGTATTAAAAAATATGTATTGTCACCGTGTTCTGAGCTATCCGGAAAGTTTCAAATGTCTAGCAAGTCGGGAAGTTAGTGAAAAATCGATTGCAAGCTTTGTACTGGTAATGCTGCCGAAGGCAGCAGGGTTCCGAAGCAGTTGGTTAAAAATATTTAAAAAATGCATTTTCACCGTATTCTGAACTATTCTGCAAGTTTCAAATGTCTAGCTTGTCGGGAAGTTAGTTAAATAATTTACTGTTGAATCATATAAACGCTGCCGAAGGTAGTAGGGACCTGAAACAGTTGACTAAAAGTATTAAAAAAATGTATTGTCGCCGAGTTTTGAGCTATCCTGAAAGTTTCAAATGTCTAGATAGTCGGGAAGTTAGTGAAAAATCGATTGCAAGCTTTGTACTGGTAACGCGGCCGAAGGCAGCAGGAACCCGAAACAGTTGGCTAAAAGTATTAAAAAAATGCACTTTCACCGTATTCTGAACTATTCTGCAAGTTTCAAATGTCTAGCTTGTTGGGAAGTTAGTTAAATAATTTTCTGTTGAATCATATAAACGCTGCCGAAGGCAGTAGGGACCTGAAACAGTTGACTAAGAGTATTAAAAAAAGTATTGTCACCGTATTCTGAGCTATCCCGAAAGTTTCAAATTTCTAGCTAGTCGGGAAGTTAGTGAAAAATCGATTGCAAGCTTTTGTACTGGTAACGCTGTCGAGGGCAGCAGGAACCCGAAACAGTTGGCTAAAACTATTTTAAAAAATGCATTTCCCCCGTGTTCTGAACTATTCTGAAAGTTTCAAATGTCTAGCTAGCCGGGAAGTTAGTTAAATAAAATTTTTGTCGAATCATGTAAACGCTGCCGAAGGCAGCGGGACCTGAATCAGTTGACTAAAAGTATTAAAAAAATGTATTGTCACCGTGTTCTGAGCTGTCCTGAAAGTTTCAGATATCTAGCTAGTCGGGAAGTTAGTTAAAATTCGATTGCAAGATTTGTACTGGACAAACAAACAAACAAACAAACAAACATACAAACAAACAAAGAAGAATCGAAGTTAATAAAAACATGGTAAAATAGGAGTATCATTACCATGATTTTCAAAAATAAATTATTAATGACAACAAAAATAGACTGTATCTCTTTAAACTCTGTAAAAAAAGAAGCAGAAAAACAGTAACACAAAATATAAAATACAAGCGATATTAATGAGGAATACTCTTCTCCTTAGCTTTTATGACTTCGAATATTCTATCTAGCAGTGAATCCTACAGAGATTGGATATGTGTTTGGCATAAATTATCCCATGAGCTTCTCGAAGCTCAGTAAGGTATACAAACTTTTTTACACGAACGTGTGTTCGTGTAAAAAAGTTTGTTATATTAAAAAAGTTGTCGTATTAAAAAAGTGTGTCGTTTGTAAAAAAGTTGTTCGTGTAAAAAAGTTTGTCGTAAAACTCGAGGAACAAACATTGCCCAGATGTTTTCCACTGTGTTAAGATCCGGGATTTTAGGTGGCTTTGGTAAAACCTGCACATTATTTTCAGCTAACCAATTTTTAACTCCATTGGTGGTTTCATCTTGTTGAACGGAGGCTCTATCTTGTTGAAATACATCCACTTCTCACCTCCTAATTCAGAGCCACAAGGAAGAAGCTCAGAATTTAGCACTTGAATATAGTCTGTATGTTGCTGTCTTCCACTGAAAGATATCAGACTTGTTCCTCTTCAATATCAAATTGCTTACCAGACCATCAACCCCCCCCCTTCCTTTTTATTGAGTTGAATAAAATTCTTCTGCGTTCTTCAGATAATGTCAGTTATGTATTGGTAACCATCTGGATCGTCTAAAGTTAAACTTCTTCCCGCCTGAAAATATTACAGAAGTCTCATCAGTGATCCGTGATATGTGTTCCTTAGCCTATGATAAATGGAAAAAAATATGTGTTTTTTTCCACTCTGAATGATGCTTCCGCTTTTTAAAAATGAATTATTTGTTATACAGTTGTTAACTGTTTGCCTTGATATATAAGTCAATTTTTAGGCCTACCCGTCTTCTTTCTTCTCCCATTTCTGTCTAGCTTTCTGATAAAGTTAGAAACTGTATTGGGGATGACGTGCAGTATATGAACAATCTGTCTAACACCTTTACCACCGTTTTTATAGGCAACAATTTGGCCCTTTTGGAAATAATTTAAAAGTATTCCTCTAGGCAGTCTGAAAAGAAAATAGCAATGCAATTTTTAACAAATATCGTTTTTCTCAACAAAAGCAGTTAGAGAAAATTCTATCTTTAATCTTTTACTCATGGACACAATCCACGAAATAACAGTTGTTGGCAGGTGGCCTTCTACTGTTTTACGCTCTCGAAATCATGAATACTAGTTTTTATACAATACACTAATTATCATTTGTGGTAAACATTTCATTTTTATGTGAGATTAAAGAAAACTTTGTTAAACAAAACCTGCATAGGAATCTGAAGGTCATGATAAAAGTACAGAAAATAATTTACAAAAATTGACTGTCCTACTTTTTTTACGCAGTGTAGCACCCTGTATATGTAGTAATAAATACCTGGAAAAGAGCCCCCCTCCCCCCTCTGCTCTTCGGAAAAAGGGATTAGTCTCTTCCCACCTGTCAAGTTGATGCATTAGGGAAAGGGGTGAATATATTTGTGCGCTTGGAACACAAGATACTGGTGTATGTGAGCTTCAGCCACGATTCCTCTAGTGTGAGCTTTAGATACGTGAGCTTGGAGCACGACACCTAATTATTTTCTCCAATCACAGAGAGTTTCTTGCAGCTGGTAATAGTTCTTTTTTTACAGTGTATGAAACGAATTAACCTAGTACTGAAATGTAACTGTTTATCCCATCTCTAGTTAGAACAGGTCAATGTCTGAAGTCAAGAGTCGTACGCTCCGCCTTTTTTTCTGTACACTTTCTGGCATTAGAAATTTCCGTCTTCATCGCTACCACTGTTTTTATACAATAATCTTAAACCCATTTAATCACATCACATCACTATGAAAATACCACAAATATTTCTGCATATAATTAGTGGTGGCAAAAAAAGCGTAAATTTCTCACCTCTGAGAGTGTCCTGAGAAAAGGGCGGAGAGTACAACCTCTGCTAAAGTTAGCAGTTTTAGTTAACATTAAAAATATTAATTTATATCTTTCCAAAAATTCATCCTATTGCTTTTTTTTTTTTTTTTTTTTTAAATATCAAGCGAGGTACAAAGACTAGCCGCAAACATCAGTGTTGCCAGATCTGGCAGATGTTTTATTCAAGAATCACCAATAACTTTAATTGCAACGTTTGCCTAATCACTTCGAAGATTGATGGTCTATTATATAATATCAAATATCACTTCTCAAAATTATTGGTGATTATTGAATAAAATCTGCCAGATCTGGGAGCACTTGTCAAACATATTTCAATTAATGTTGTGTTTAAAAAATACATATAACTAAAAGATGACCTACTTAAATTTTTACATAAAATTGGGATCATAAGCAACACGAGTGTACAAGTTAACACACTGCCGTAAAGGTATTTTTCTTTTTTGAACAGTAAACCCCGCAATTTAGCTTTTTCTTAAACACTACATTATTCATGCCTGCCAATATCCTAATTAATATTCCATCATACTGATAGCAGCCACCTTCTTTTTCACACCAGTCTTTTTTAAAAGTATTTTTCTTATTTAATTGTAATCACATTTAGGAAGAATTACTCTAAAACTAAAGTGGTGTATAAAACAAGTCCTTCCGGATCATTCGGAAGGGTAGGTTGATTTCTTTTTAATTATCAAGTAGCCGGCTACAAATTATTAATGCACTTGGTAGAAATATTGATTTAGTCTATGCACATATGGTTTTACATACTATGTACAGTTTTAACCAAATCGGTTTATAAATACCTTTTTATGGGAATTTAAAATTTTCCTTGTGGCCGGCACTTGGAAACAAAATGGCAGGCCGAGTTGGCAAACAAATATATCAAATGCACTTGTGAGATAAGTCTACTGTACAAATTTAGTTCGAATTAATTCAGAATCTCAAAAGTCATCGTGTTGAAAAATTAAGTGGCCGTCCCTTGGATCAAAATGGCGGAGGAAATTGAAAATTTCCTAGTTCCATTTTTCACCACCAAGGGGCACACTACATTGTATACAAACATCCCCAATCAACATGAAATTTCAAGACCTTTATCACCAATCGCCTTGAATTTCCAAGACCTTTTAAATAAGGTGTCACATGGTGGTGTCAATTGCAAAATCCTTTAATTGCACTTTCCACCGCCAGAGAGTACAGTGTGTTCTGTACGAACATCATCAACGGTCAGGAAATACCAAGACCTTTAAAATAAGGTGTAACATGATAGGCCTACTACAAAATCACCTAGTTCCATTTTTCACCACCAGGGACCGCACTATATTGTATATAAACATCCCCAATCAACATTAAATTTCAAGACCTTTAAAATGAGGTGCTACATGCAGGCCCTGACTAACGGCAGGGCATACGGGGCAAATGCCCTGGGGCCCCCTTCTGGAAGGGCCCCCCTACAGGTGTATGCAGAAATTCTGCAACCTAAAGAGCTCTTATCCCACTGCAAGGGGGCCCCCAGAACAGGCTTGCCCCGGGGCTCCAGGTAGTCTAAGTCGGGCCCTGGCTACATGTGTGGGTCTAGAACGGATTTCCCTTTCAAACTAATTCCCCCCCCCCTTTCCCCCTTTAAAATCAAAAATTCCAAAATCGCAGAAATTGATTTTTTAGTATTCGAGTCTAGTCCCCCATGTACAATTTCTTCACCGTGAAGTAATTTGGAGCTGAGTTAAGCTCGCAAACGTGTTTTTAACCCCTGTCCCCCCAGGAGAGGAACCGTTCGACTTTTTTTATTTTTCTCTTTTGATGACACATCTACATGACAAGACCTTTTTTTAGACACCTCAAACAAATTTTTACATCTAGCCGTTCTCTCAATTTAGTGGATACAGACAAAGCACGTTTCAAATTAATATGTAGATGTATTTATTATTTTTCAACTGGGGCTTGATAGGGACAGACCTCCCCCCACCCCCCCCTATACACACACACACACACAGAATTATCTTAGCATACATTCTTGTTATTTTGCTTCTCAATCTGCAATTATAATATTGAAATATAGTGTAAAAGTAAGTCGTGTGAATGTCACATCAGATTATTATTTTTATTTTTATTTTTATTTAATGAAAAAAGGAAAAAAAAAAAAATCGATAATTTTGTCTCAAATGATCGTAGATTCTCTGTTCAATCATTCGTTTTAAAAGTATTGTCGAGTTTTTTTGTTTTTTTTTCCCTTGAAAAAATGCTCATAACAAAAATATACACGATCAGAGAAAAAACGATGAACAAAAAATTATTCTTTTATTGTAATACACTAGCAGGCTTTGCCCGCTTCGCTGGACACAATATTGAAATGAGTTGTCAAAACCCATGTCATTATTAATTAACCTGAATTAAAGTTCAAACTGTGCTCGGTAGAGAATTTTCTCGTTCGCAACGTGAGGTGTCCGTGTTCCTATTGCCTTCGGCAGCAACTTACCCGATTCTTACTCCCCATTCCCCAGTGGTTAAGTTCGAAGTTTTGCGTAATCTCGACAAAGTACATAATCTGTACACCTAATCAACATCCACACACCAAAGTTCGCCAATCTAAGATAATTTAAGGCCGAATTCAAACGGGAAAACGTGTTTTTACACGTGTTAATAGCCCTCTCGACACCAAGGGGGGGGGGGGGAATTTCATCCCGTTACAACAAGGGTCGGATACATATAAACAATTTACGCACCAAATTTCGTGACCGCATATCCCATAGATTTCTCAGGACAAATTTAGTGCTGAAAGGTGTGTCTTGAGTTTGCCCCCTCATAAACCCCCCCCCAAAGAAAAAAAAACGCAAACCCCCCCCCCAAAAAAATGTGTGTTTGGAAATATCCTAAGGAAGTCTCATAGCCTTTTTTCAATATATTTGCTCCATTTTTGGTAGAGGTTTACTCAAAAATCAGGAATTTTTAATATTTAACCCCCTCCCTTCCCTTAATAATCGTAAATTCCTAAATACAGATAATTATTTGTACTCATGTCTAGTCTCCCCATGTGCAATTTCTTTACTGTGAAGTAATTAGGAGCCGAGTTATGCTTACAAACGTGTTTTTGTCTTTTGCCACCCCCAGGGGTGAAAGTAGAGTAATTTTGGAAAAGTTGATAGATATAATTTTAAGTTCAGTAAAGACCTAAATTCCAGCGAAGCGCCGTTGAAGTCTGTCCAGTCGTTCTCAAGTGATACCCGGACAAACATGTTTTTGTCTTTTGCCCCCAGGGGGGAACGTGGGGGAATTTCTGAAAAAATTATACATATAATTTTATGTTAGGTAACGATCTAAGTCTCTGCCAAGCGCCGTTGAATTCTGTAAAGCCGTTCTCAAGTGATGCCCGGACAAAAAAAGCGACATACAGACACGATGACACACAGGCAAAATTTTCTGAAGTCATTTTCGGTTTTCATGGTGTGTGAAACGTGAAGATATCGCAAAATTTTTCGATTCTGACAAATTTACAGACAAAAGTCTGATTTTATTAATATAGATGTACAGTGGGTTGCCAAATTAATGTGGACACTTGATTTTTTTTTTTTTTTTACATTTTCGCGTTTTTATACCACTAATAATTCCTAAAAATGGCTCTTATGTTACTGGAACGCATTTTTATTAAATTGTATTGTGTTACACATTATTTTAAGTGATTCAAACAAAACACACTGAGTTTAGCAACATTTTTGTGACAGTCACTTCAATTTATGTTGCAGAGTACTTTCAACGTGTAATATTAAGGTTCATTTTTTATCTTTAAAACTAAGATTTAGTGTGCATTCTGACGCATCTTTAATAACAAAAGAAAAATTTGATTTTTGAATTAAAATTAAATTCATTTTAACTACATTTTTATAACTTAATTAATTTTTTTTAAATTTCAGTATGGTCAGAGGAAGGGACATTTTTCGGAGAAAAAAATCCGAAATAAAATATCTTTTCCAGCACACACAGCATTCCTAGAGGATATTACTGGGGTTTCTAAATCTGTTGTTAATAAAATAAAAGAGAATTTAGTCAAAACCTGTCGTTTTCACCTAAGAGAACAGGGAAGAGTGATAGAAAACTTATAATTACGCCCAGAACAGACAGAAAAATTAGGAATATTTGCTTACAAAACTGAAAAAAAAAAGTGCTGCTACACTGGCTCAGATTGTTCAGGATTATTGCCGTTTCGAAAAGAACTGTGTAGCGAAGATTGGCAGAAGAGGGCCTGGCAGGCCATCGTCCAGTCTTCAAGCTTAAGCTTATAGAGGCTATGAAAAAGAAACGACTCACCTGGGCTCGAGACCATCGATACATGACTTTAGAAGATTGGAATAAAGCAATACACGATATTTATTAATAGTTTCAATGATTTATAAGTCCTTTTTTGCAATTAAACCATAAATTATTTCAATTTCAGGCGTGTCTCTCAGACAAGTTAACTTTTGAAATTTTAGCTGATAAAAGAAATTTCATCCGTCGGTGCCCTGGAGAGCAGTTTTACCCTGACTGCATAATAGAAAAGGTTAAATATCTACCAGAGGTTTTGGTTAGCTGTATTATAAATACCAAGGGTGCAAGACGTTTATACATTGTTCAAAGAAACTATGAAACAGGACCAAAATAAGGAAGTTCTACGAAATGACCTTCTTCCACAGCTGGAAGAATGGTTCCTGGAAGGTGAACAGGATGTTTTTATGCACAATTCTGCCCCTTGCCATAAAATCAAAAGTGTTACCGAATTTACGGGCCAAGAATATCGAAATATTATCGTGGCATGGAAATTTGACCAATATGATTCCGTAGAAAACTTATGAAAAATGGAAATTGCCAAGAAAATGATAACAACCAAGAGGAAACTGATCGAAAAACTTAAAAATGTCTGGCATCACAATCCTTTAATTAAAGAAAGTGCAAAATCCTGCATAGAAAGCATGCCGCAACGCACTAAAGCACTAATATCATCTGAAGGAAGTATCACGAAATATCAAGGCCTTACAAAATATTACTTTTTTTTCGTTTCTATTATATATTTTTTTATTATATAGCTATGAAATATATATATATATTAACATCAAATAAAGTAATAAATACTAATTGTAGCATATAATATATTTTAATTTAGAAGAAAAACCATGATAACTTGATTTTTAAGAGTGTCCACAATTTGGCAACCCACTGTACTATATATATACACACACTCATTAATTTCCCAATGTTTTTCTTTTTTTTTTTTAAATAATCATCATCGAGTATTTTTAAATGAAATTTTGTCCTATGCTGCTACATTAAAAATTATCATAAAATAAAAAGACAGCGACCTGTTGAACGATTTGCGCTGAAAATTAATAGCCAGCAATTTATACCAGGTTGATCTCTAATGTGAGACAATCGTTGAAAAAGCGAATGTTGGCTTAATTTTAGTGTATATCGTTGACAGGTGGAGGTGACTCACCTTCCGTGATATTCCCTACGACTACACGGACTTTGTTGATCAAAATTGCACACCAAACTCTATACATAAAATAGTATTTATTGTGTAGAGGTATGATTAATCTTTTGTGCATGTTAAACAGTAAATCGCGCTGTTATATAGAATGATATAGAAGAAAGTTTTGTGGTGGGCACAATATACTAGTTTAATTCTATTTTTGAAGTATAACGCACATCCATAATTTCGCCAAAATTTCTCGTCTCCGAGCAATACTTTTCAAGCAATGATCTCTTTTATTATTTGTTTCATATTAATCAAGAGTGTTATATTTAGCATTTAATTGTCTCTTTTCCGCTAGTTACCTATCTTTATCTATTTACGCACATTATTCCCAGCAGAGTGTTGTTGCAATTTCGTGATAGTTTGTTCACCCCACGCACGCATTCGCGAAATGACGTCATTTGGGAAACAAACTAAGCCATTTGCTGTCTCTTGGAACATAATGAATATTACTTTTGAAAGCTGTACTTTAGAATGTTTTTATTTAACGTACTTTCTCTTCTTGTAATTAAGCTTGACTTGTTTACAGATTTTCCCTGAATTGATTTACTGCTTCTATTCAAATATTTTTTGCACATATTTTATTGTTTTTCCCTTATTCTAAAACGATTTGACTGCCTTTAGTAAATGTCTCTCTGTTTCTCTCTTTATCTTGTTTGTGTGCATCGAAAATTTTGTGGATGCTGTATCTCACAAACTAATGAAAGAAATTTAACCAAACTTCGTATTTAGTTAGAGTTTGACCTAACCCGGTGCTGAATACATTTGAGGATGAATTGCTCAACAGGTAGCCATACTTGTAAACATTCTAATTAATATTCCGTAGCACTGATAGTACCCGCTTTTTTTTTTTTTTTTTCAAACGCCATTTTATTTTTAGAGTAATTTTCTACAAATTTAATTATGATTAAATAAGCAAAAAAATTGCTCTAAAAGAAAAAAAAAAAAAAAGAAAAGAAGAACTTTTACAGATATTTAAGGAAATGCTTAATGTTGTTTTCGATGTTTAATAGAAATTTCTTAAAAGAATTGGGGATATGAATTTGAACTTTATTTATTAATTTTTAAGAAAAAAAAATTTAAATTGGCATGTCTGTGTAAAAATTTGCACAAAAAAAAAAAAAAAAAAAAGCGTGATTTTTGCTATTATGTTCTTATTAGCACGCTTTCTTGTTTGTTTGTTTGTTTGTCCAGTACAAATCTTGCAATCGACTTTTAACTAACTTCCCGACTAGTTAGACATTTGAAACTTTTAGAATAGCTCAGAACACGATCACAACGCAATATCTCGAAGCCCGATTTTCGAATTTTTGATTAGTTTTCTTTTAATTAATTAAAATATGTAAATAATAACCTCCTAATAGCTTTAAAATTAGCCATTTACATTTTAGCTATAATTTAATTGTTGCCAAAAAAAAAAAAAAAAAAAAAAAAAAATACGAGTTCATTTTTATTTCGACATAAAAATAAATACATTTAATTAAATGTGAACAATAAAAAATTATAAAAAGTTGAATTAGGCATCTCACAAAAATTGATGTCATTATCAATTTAAAAATTCTCTGCACATTCATAAAGTGCTAATATAAATTTAAAAACATGGTATACAAAAAGTTTTTTTTTTTTTTTAAATCTTATAATTATTTTTAATATTTTTTCTTTTAAAGTTATTACAAAATCCATCACTAGTTCTTTTGCGAAGTTTCTTATCAAACAAAGAAATGTTATGTCTTTTCATTAGAAGTTTTAGCCTTTCAAAGAACATGAATTCGTGAAAAAATTGCTAACAGAGAAAATGCAATTTAAAGATTTCAACTTTGTTAAAATCATATCAAACCCCCCTAAGAATTACTAAGAATTATTGTTTGAAATATATATTTTTTTTTAGAACAATTCTAATGTAGTCTAATTTATAAATATTAAATGGAAATATAAGATTTTAGATGAAACCTTCAGTGGTGACAAGTCAAAGGTTCCAAGTCCTTTTAAGGAAACTATAAAATAAAATAGTATTCATCTTATTCTGAGTAAATTTTAATAGGTGATTTATTAAATTGCAATTTCAATTAATTTAATGGTTTTTTAGTTATTTTTTTCTTTTGATTTGTGGTTCGCAAATGGTTTGGGCTTGGGAGTAAAAAAAAGGAAATTTATCTTGTGCTCTCTTTGTCACAGAAAACTATCTACTTTGCATGCTTTGTTTTCCTACCAAGCCCTTGATAAAGTTAGGAAACTAGTATGCTTTCATTTATTTCTAAGTATTTAGTTTACATCAATTTTTAATCAGATTTATTGTAGCATTGGGATTGATCATACTAATTGTTTAATTTGAAAAGTCTCTAAAGTCTCCCCCCCCCCCAAGTTTTGCTTGGATAATCCCTGATTTATACTGTGTAAAAAAATGTAGAAGGACACTAGATATTTTTAGGAAAGAAATAGGAATATTTTATTTTTAATGAAATTATTTTTATGTGTAACATTTTGAAGGTCGTTTAAACAAGAATAATTACGAAGTAAAAATAATTTTTATATACCAAGTTTTTAAATTTTTTGTTGAATCATATAAACGCTACCGAAGGCAGCGGGAACCCGGAGCAATTGGATAAAATTATTTAAAAAATTCATTGCTATCGTGTTTTGAGCTATTATAAAAGTTCCAAATGGCTATCTAGCCGGGAAGTTAGTTAAAAATTGATTGCAAGCCTCGTACTGGTAACACTACCGAAAGCAACAGGGTCCCGAAGCAATTGGTTAAAAAATATTTTTAAAATGCACTTTCACGGTATTCTGAACTATTTTGATAGTTTCAAATGTCTAGCAAGTCGGGAAGTTGGTTAAATAAATTTTCTATTGAATCATATAAACGCTGCCGAATACAGTAAGTATACGGACCTGAAACAGTTGACTAAAAGTATTAAAAAAATGTATTGTCGCCGAGTTTTGAGCTATCCTGAAAGTTTCAAATGTCTAGATAGTCGGGAAGTTAGTGAAAAATCGATTGCAAGCTTTGTACTGGTAACGCGGCCGAAGGCAGCAGGAACCCGAAACAGTTGGCTAAAAGTATTAAAAAAATGCACTTTCACCGTATTCTGAACTATTCTGCAAGTTTCAAATGTCTAGCTTGTTGGGAAGTTAGTTAAATAATTTTCTGTTGAATCATATAAACGCTGCCGAAGGCAGTAGGGACCTGAAACAGTTGACTAAGAGTATTAAAAAAAGTATTGTCACCGTATTCTGAGCTATCCCGAAAGTTTCAAATTTCTAGCTAGTCGGGAAGTTAGTGAAAAATCGATTGCAAGCTTTTGTACTGGTAACGCTGTCGAGGGCAGCAGGAACCCGAAACAGTTGGCTAAAAGTATTTTAAAAAATGCATTTCCCCCGTGTTCTGAACTATTCTGAAAGTTTCAAATGTCTAGCTAGTCGGGAAGTTAGTTAAATAAAATTTTTGTCGAATCATGTAAACGCTGCCGAAGGCAGCGGGACCTGAATCAGTTGACTAAAAGTATTAAAAAAATGTATTGTCACCGTGTTCTGAGCTGTCCTGAAAGTTTCAGATATCTAGCTAGTCGGGAAGTTAGTTAAAATTCGATTGCAAGATTTGTACTGGACAAACAAACAAACAAACAAACAAACAAACATACAAACAAACAAAGAAGAATCGAAGTTAATAAAAACATGGTAAAATAGGAGTATCATTACCATGATTTTCAAAAATAAATTATTAATGACAACAAAAATAGACTGTATCTCTTTAAACTCTGTAAAAAAAGAAGCAGAAAAACAGTAACACAAAATATAAAATACAAGCGATATTAATGAGGAATACTCTTCTCCTTAGCTTTTATGACTTCGAATATTCTATCTAGCAGTGAATCCTACAGAGATTGGATATGTGTTTGGCATAAATTATCCCATGAGCTTCTCGAAGCTCAGTAAGGTATACAAACTTTTTTACACGAACGTGTGTTCGTGTAAAAAAGTTTGTTATATTAAAAAAGTTGTCGTATTAAAAAAGTGTGTCGTTTGTAAAAAAGTTGTTCGTGTAAAAAAGTTTGTCGTAAAACTCGAGGAACAAACATTGCCTAGATGTTTTCCACTGTGTTAAGATCCGGGATTTTAGGTGGCTTTGGTAAAACCTGCACATTATTTTCAGCTAACCAATTTTTAACTCCATTGGTGGTTTCATCTTGTTGAACGGAGGCTCTATCTTGTTGAAATACATCCACTTCTCACCTCCTAATTCAGAGCCACAAGGAAGAAGCTCAGAATTTAGCACTTGAATATAGTCTGTATGTTGCTGTCTTCCACTGAAAGATATCAGACTTGTTCCTCTTCAATATCAAATTGCTTACCAGACCATCAAACCCCCCCCCCCTTCCTTTTTATTGAGTTGAATAAAATTCTTCTGCGTTCTTCAGATAATGTCAGTTATGTATTGGTAACCATCTGGATCGTCTAAAGTTAAACTTCTTCCCGCCTGAAAATATTACAGAAATCTCATCAGTGATCCGTGATATGTGTTCCTTAGCCTATGATAAATGGAAAAAAATGTGTGTTTTTTTCCACTCTGAATGATGCTTCCGCTTTTTAAAAATGAATTATTTGTTATACAGTTGTTAACTGTTTGCCTTGATATATAAGTCAATTTTTAGGCCTACCCGTCTTCTTTCTTCTCCCATTTCTGTCTAGCTTTCTGATAAAGTTAGAAACTGTATTGGGGCTGACGTGCAGTATATGAACAATCTGTCTAACACCTTTACCACCGTTTTTATAGGCAACAATTTGGCCCTTTTGGAAATAATTTAAAAGTATTCCTCTAGGCAGTCTGAAAAGAAAATAGCAATGCAATTTTTAACAAATATCGTTTTTCTCAACAAAAGCAGTTAGAGAAAATTCTATCTTTAATCTTTTACTCATGGACACAATCCACGAAATAACAGTTGTTGGCAGGTGGCCTTCTACTGTTTTACGCTCTCGAAATCATGAATACTAGTTTTTATACAATACACTAATTATCATTTGTGGTAAACATTTCATTTTTATGTGAGATTAAAGAAAACTTTGTTAAACAAAACCTGCATAGGAATCTGAAGGTCATGATAAAAGTACAGAAAATAATTTACAAAAATTGACTGTCCTACTTTTTTTACGCAGTGTAGCACCCTGTATATGTAGTAATAAATACCTGGAAAAGAGCATGATTGCATTAAATTATTGGTTAAACCGGAACTTTTGATATTTATATCGCTTTTATTTAAACTGAATGATTAAATTAAAAAGCTTTAAAGCTCGTAGATTTAAGGTTCCAGGTTCGTAACGATAAGAGATAGTTTCTATGACGATATGAAAATAATAATAATAATAATAATAATACTAGTAGTAATAGTAATAATAATAAAATAACCCTTTTAGGAGCAATTTTACGTGCATTTGATATCAAAAGCCATTAGAATCCACGAGTAACATTAGAAGAAAATATATAAGTGATTTTTTTCCCAATAAGTTAAAAAAATAAAATTCTGCTGAAAAATTACGGGATGAATTCTTGCAGTTGGGAATTAAAATTAGGTGGAAATAATATATTTCATCGCACATGAAAGGGTTAAGTATTTATTTTGAAAGTAAACTTACGTATTTTTTAAGTAAAGTATTTTTATAAGTAAAATATTTAATGATATGTAAAGTATTTTATTAAAGTTAAATTTTCAGAGTCTGTTTTTTGTATAATGACGCGTTTTGATGTTTCCTCAATACTGAAGTCAAATTTTTAACAGCTGATCTTTCTGTATGTGCGTGTTATCAGTGAAACTTAAAAATAATAATTGCAGGTAATTCAAATGTTGTATTTTAAAGTTCATATGAGGTTGGCACTTGAACAGATCAAGATTGATAATTATGAAGTGCGGATGCAAGTTGCCTGAATAATTTGGAATAAACTTTTAAATCTGATAACAGACTTAAATTCTTTGTAAATGTACGTATTATGTTACAGGGGGTTTGAGGGGATGATAGTCTCCCTCACACAGTATTTGTCAAATAAAACTGTACCTAAACCTAAGACTACTATATAGTAGTCTTACCTAAACCTAGTTTGATTTTTTGAAGTGAAAACTTCTTTAGGCGCATTGAGCATTTTTGAGATGGGAAAAAACCATTGAACTCGCGACACTGTTACCGTAACCGACACCTCTGTATATAAGTATCTACATATACTGACCCCGTTTACACGAGAGTTGAGTTTGGGTTGAAATACATTGATAATATAACTATATATAATATAAACATATATTGTGTCTATACGTACAACATAGATATATATACATGTCGGAACTTTTCGAATCGAAAAAAAACAAAAAAATTTCCTGTTATAATCAAAAATTTTTTAATTCCGCGCCTTTTTGTATGCTATCTAATGCACCCATGCAATGTATTTCTACCTTACCGACGACGAACAATCTAACACACTTTCGATTGCGAGAATCGCATAACAGTTCAGTATACAATTCAACGCACGTTTCTGTTAATTCAACATAGATATTATAATTGTGACAATTCTTGAAATTCATTAAAATATTTTTTTTCTTCTTTGATTTAGTTAGCTACAAATAATGTATCATACAATTAACTTACTAATGTGAAGTGTTAATATATATACTGTATATTGTTTAAATAAGAAATGTTGTACTGCAGTGCTTTTGAGTTTGAATTTGTAAGCAGCAGTTCTATTAATTTATCAGCAATGATAAATTAATAGAACTGCTGCTCATCATCACGTAAGTAAACAATTATTTAAATAAATAAATTTTAATTACAAATGAAAAAAAAGCTAACACGTGGATAAAAATGTGTATCATATATGCAATGTGTATCATATGTGTATCATATAATAATATATGTGTATCATATAATAATATGCATTATTTTTCATGTACAAAAGTGCATTAAATTAAAAATTGTAATATAATTTTTGTAGTAGTAGTTTATATTAATGAATAAAAAAAAAAAAAAAAAAAAACACTTCATTTAAAAGTATTTCCTGCACAATAAAATATTTCCTGACGATTCAACAAATACACACATAATTGTTCAAGTTTTCACTTCTGTCGGCACTCCCGGAGTGCAACCTTTTTTTTTTTTTTTTAACGTGGGTTTATCTCAGTCTTTCTTTATTAGAGTAAAAATACAAGGTAAGTGAAAGTCCTGTAAGTGCCATACCAGATCTTTTATTTCTTTTTTTAGAAGCTTTTTATATGAAATTGACTTCGTCATCGCGTCTTCGTGTCACGCTAATAAACAAGGCGCCTTCATCTATTTGAAAATAAATATAAGATATTTCGTTTGTAGCTCCTTGGTTTAGTTGGTTAGAGCATCACATTAACCTTTGACATGCCGAATTCAGATCCGGGTGTAATTTAAATTTGTTTTTTACATATTTTACCTTCTAATGCTTTGGTTTAAAGAACTCTATCATTAAATTAAGTTAAAAAAAAAGTATATATATATATATAATTTAGTATTATTATATTCAATATTATTATATTTAATATTATTAGTTTAATATTATTATTTTAATTTAATTTAATTTAATTTAATTATGTAAGCTATTTTTAAAATGTCAGTCTATTTTTAGAAGCATTTGCTTATTTTTCCAAATTATGTGAATTTTTAAACAGTGGGGTAAAAGGGAAAATGGTAAAATAGGTCATTTTTATAATTTTCTGTACATTTCCCCTTTTATGATTGAACTGTAATTTCTATTTCAAAAAAATCAAGTAATCTTCCTATTATATCTGATATTTTTTTCAAGTCAGTGTTCATGATTTTTAATTTTTAAATGAATTTTTAATTCCATATTCCGTTTATGGAACATTGGCGTGTAAAAGGTTAATAACACTGTGGTCGAGAGTTCGTTTCCCGAGGGTCCGGCATGTTAATTTTTACAGATAATTAGTAGAAAATGTATCAATTGATAAAAGAAAAATTTTCGTTGATTACACAGTATCCTAAGAATTTTTGAAGAGTTTTTTTTAAGAAGCTTTTTTTTTTTTTTTTTTTTTTTTTAGATATTAAAAAATACAAAATATTTTAGATATTAAAAAGCCCAAAATAAAAAGTTTAAGTAAAAAATACATAAATAAATATTTTTTTTAGATGTTTTTTTTATTGAAATTGGATTTTGTCATCGTGTTTTTGTGTTACACTGAAAAACAAAATGTCCTCACTTTAACGTAAATATTAGCACTTTTCTTCAGCACTTGTTAGCTCTAGGGTGCCTCGATAAGATAAGAGTGGCGACAGATCTGTGACAGATTCTCATTGGACGAGACTGACCATCAGCCGACCGGGGCGATTGTTGGATGATGCTCCATAGGTTTTACATTGAGAGTTTCGCATATCTCGAAAAAAGCATTTTTATCTCTTGATATTAATTAAATTTGATTTTTTTAAGCTATTGTATAGCTTTTATCGCGGGCTTTGAGCGCGGCGACCGAATCGAAAAATTTCGTAACGAAAAAAAAACCTAACACAGTTCGGTAGACTTCGGCTGTACGAAGCTCGCACAGATCGAGACGAGCTGCACCGAAATCGGACGAATACATAAGCAGCTGTTTGCGAGAAAGTATATAGGTGTATAGGTATCTATCATCTATGTACAACAGTGAATAGCTGTACGCGTAAAATTTGTGTATAAAGTAGATCAGATAAAACTTGAATATCTCCATTCGACTTACAGGCCTTTAAAACCTATTAAATACCTTTTCTCTATTAAAATTTGTTTTCTTATCATTATTGTTATCTTATTCATTAATATCAAAGAAAAACCTTGAATATCCCCATTCAACTTGCAGGCCTTTAAAACCTATTAAATACCTTTTCTCTATTAAAATTTGTTTTATATCGGTCACCACGCTCAAAAAGTGTAACTTGAATTAATATCAAAGAAAAAACTTGAATATCCCCATTCGACTTGCAGGCCTTTAAAACCTATTAAAATACCTTTTCTCTATTAAAATTTCTTTTCTTATCATTATTGTTATCTTATCATTATTGTTATCCTATTCATTAATATCAAAGAAAAAACTTGAATATCCCCATTCGACTTGCAGGCCTTTAAAACCTATTAAATACCTTTTCTCTATTAAAATTCGTTTTCTTATCGGTCACCACGCTCAAAAAGTGTAACTTGAAATTATATCAAAGAAAAAACTTAAATATCCCCATTCGACTTGCAGGCCTTTAAAAACCTATTAAAATACCTTTTTTCAAAAAATAGAGTTAGATCATTGAAATTTGGTACATCGAGGTTTTCGATACCTACAAATCGATTGCGGATATTTTTGATATATTCTCATTGCGGATATATTCTCATTTATTCAATAAAAGAAAAAAAATTGTTTTCTTATCGGTCACCACGCTCAAAAAGTGTAACTTGAATTAATATCAAAGAAAAAACTTGAATATCCCCATTCGACTTGCAGGCCTTTAAAACCTATTAAATACCTTTTCTCTATTAAAATTTGTTTTCTTATCGGTCACCACGCTCAAAAAGTGTAACTTGAAATTATATCAAAGAAAAAACTTGAATATCCCCATTCGACTTGCAGGCCTTTAAAAACCTATTAAAATAGCTTTTCTCAAAAAATAGAGTTAGATCATTCAAATTTGGTACATCGAGGTTTTCGATACCTACAAATCGATTGAGGATAATTTTGATATATTCTCATTGCGGATATATTCTCATTTATTCAATAAAAGAAAAAAATTTGTTTTCTTATCGGTCACCACTCTCAAAAAGTGTAACTTGAATTAATATCAAAGAAAAAACTTGAATATCCCCATTCGACTTGCAGGCCTTTAAAACCTATTGAATACCTTTTCTCTATTAAAATTTGTTTTCTTATCGGTCACCACGCTCAAAAAGTGTAACTTGAATTGAAGAGTTTGTTTCCAAAAGGCGTTAAATCAAAAATTTCAAAAATTGACTTTTCGATGCAAAAGGTCGCAGCACACGTCTAACAATATATTTTCAATAAGTAGAAGTTCCAAACGAAGTTTAGTCATAATGAAAACAGAAAGTGAAATCTGTGTTTTTTTCCAAAAAGAATTAAGTCACAAGTAAGTTTTGTGCCAAAAGAGATTAAGTCAAATTTAACCAATTGTAGCGTGCCTTGGTATCACGTGTTTTGTCTGGCCTTGGGTGTAAACTCAAAAGTAAAGGGGAAAATGTTGTTGTAGATTGTCACAATAAGATAGTTTTTTTTTTTTTTTTTTTTTTAACCTATAGAAAAATATAAAGAGGAATGTACTTATAACCTTTTTCATGATTTGTTTGTAAAAGATTTTAATCTTGGGTTTGGAACCCCGAAAAAAAAGCATTTGTTTCTTCTGTATTAGGAAAAAAATACAAATGAATTCAGAAAAATGTACAGAAAAAAGAAAAGACCCTGTTAACCGAACTTTTGATTCATAAACACCGCAGCAAAAAATTTTATTCACTTTTAGGGGAAAAGTTTATAGGAGAAGATGAAATTGCAATACGTTTTGAACTGATGCAAAATCAGGAATTACCACACAAATAAAAATTATACCTTGATAGGAATGCTTTCAGCAGTGGGTGCTCAAAAGGAAATCACCTTCACATACTATTTACCAGTGCGTGGTCATTCTTACTTACCAGCAGATAGAATATTCGGCCGAGTGGAGACTAGTTTTTAAAGAAAGAGGATACAATTTTACTCTCTAATGAAAATTTTGAACATTTCTCTAAGGTTCGAAATCTTTTCAAGTATAAGAAGCAGTGGAATATTTTAGATTGAGAAATTTTTGCGCATAGTCGTCTGAAAAGCAAACAATGTTTCTTGATTTCAGAGGCAAAAGTACTGGAAATTACGAAGCGAGATGTGGGAATCAAGACAACGTACTGTGGTTCGTTTTGCCGTCAAAAGATCCTGAAACGAGGGGGAAAAAATTCTCCCATGCACCCCTTCTGAAATAAAAACAAAAAACAACATGAAACAAGCAAAGAAAAACAGATGTTTTAAAATTACTTAACGCTTTGGGAATTAACAAATTGCACGAATTTTTTATTTTTATGAATAATCTTGCAACGATACTGCTAACGCTAACATAAGTGAAAATAATGATAAAGATGGAGAAATAGAATTGGAAATGAAGATTTGTAGTAACTAACTACATTCCGAAATTGTATAGCTAAAATTTATGCTGTATTTACATGAAAAAAAAAATACTTGGATTACTTTCAAATGGGCGTGAGTCATTTCATTTCGTTATTTGTTTGTGCCAAAAGGGCGTAAGTCATAGTTTTGTTCCAAAAGGGGTTAAGTCATTTTTTTCTTTTTTTATTTCTAAATAACTATACTGTCAGGATTTTTTTAAACATGTAATTTAGTGTTATTATCATCCATAGATTACTGGAAAAAAATATCTTTTCATTAAATTCAATAATAAATCTTATATAACAAAATCACGTTTTTTGAAGAACTGAAAAAAATGACTTAACGCCATTTGGAAACAAGCTCTTCAATTAATATCAAAGAAAAAACTTGAATATCCCCATTCGACTTGCAGGCCTTTAAAACCTATTAAAATACCTTTTCTCTATTAAAATTTGTTTTCTTATCATTATTGTTATCTTATTCATTAATATCAAAGGAAAAACTTGAATATCCCCATTCGACTTGCAGGCCTTTAAAACCTATTAAATACCTTTTCTCTATTAAAATTTGTTTTCTTATCGGTCACCACGCTCAAAAAGTGTAACTTGAATTAATATCAAAGAAAAAACTTGAATATCCCCATTCGACTTGCAGGCCTTTAAAACCTATTAAATACCTTTTCTCTATTAAAATTTGTTTTCTTATCGGTCACCACGCTCAAAAAGTGTAACTTGAAATTATATCAAAGAAAAAACTTGAATATCCCCATTCGACTTGCAGGCCTTTAAAAACCTATTAAAATAGCTTTTCTCAAAAAATAGAGTTAGATCATTCAAATTTGGTACATCGAGGTTTTCGATACCTACAAATCGATTGCGGATAATTTTGATATATTCTCATTGCGGATATATTCTCATTTATTCAATAAAAGAAAAAAATTTGTTTTCTTATCGGTCACCACGCTCAAAAAGTGTAACTTGAATTAATATCAAAGAAAAAACTTGAATTAATATCAAAGAAAAAAAAATACTGCATAAATAAAATAAATAAATAATTATAATTGCATAAGTTGATAAAAAATGCCATGCAATAGCTTTACCGCGGCAGTCCTCGAGTGCCACACGTATTTTTTTTTCTTTCAGAAATACATTAAGAAAGATTATTTGTAAAATATCAAAACATATTTTACTGAATAATGTTAATTATTAATCTGTTTTATTAACTTTATTGATGGACAAGTTAGGCAGATTCTTTTACTAGCCTGTTTCACAGCTTATAAATTGATATAAATAGAAAAAATACTGTATGATTGTTGTCATAACTGATCTGTAATCATCTTATTTATTAAATATATTACTTTTGTCCTATTTTTGTGCTATTTAAATTTAAAAAAATAATGATTTCATTGATAAAGCAAAGTAGAAACATTTGGCGATATTTAACATGGTACTTGGCGAAAGATTCTCAGCCAGTGTTTTGACATCTTTTCTCAGAGAAAGCTAAAAGCTTTATAAGTGTGTGTCTCTGTGTGTATTTTGTGTAAGAGTATGTACTAAGGAATATATAAATTGTTTCGTATTTATTACGTCTGACTAATTACGAATTAATGTTTAATTTTCTTCAATAAAATTGATAGTTATTTACTATTTTGAAAATAAAGATAAAAATAAAATAACTAAAAATTAATTCATTAGTTTCTTTTTTGTTTTTTTAATAGTGAGTTTTCAAAGCATTAAAATTTATAAATATATTTAAATACTATTTTACTAACGTTGTTTCTTTTTAATTGTTTGTTAAAACATTTATGTTGTGGGAGGCATATTATTTCGCCCCTAGAAATGTTTACACAGGGTGTGAATTAAATCTGGTGATACCTTTAATTAGAAAAAGAATGATACGATTTTAGATTAAATTATATGGTGTGTCACTCACACGACTTTTTCTTACACTGCATTTCAATGTTATAAAGACAGATCGCATATTAAGTTCAGTAAGGTAAAATAATATACTTCAATGTACTCTAAAATTAATCTAAAAAAGGTGTAGGTCATTGTTTCATTTGGCATAAAATTCTATGCGAGGGGAGCATCCGCCCTCCTAACCCTCCCCACCCCGTTTAATTATAGTGCTTACAATTTAAAAATAAATAAATAAAGTCTAATTTTAAAAACCTCTCTTTCTTTCTCTGTTACAAAAATTTTGTGGTAGCTCGAGATCAAGATTCTAATGCACAATATTTTACGAAAGTTTTTATTTTGTCACACTTTAGCATAAACTGGAGTCTTTCAACTTTTGGTGCATATTAGTTGACAAATGGTGCTACACTGTTAAAAAAATGCAGAAAAAATACAGAAATTCTCTGTGATTTCAGAAAAAAAAAGGCGTAAATTACGGAAAAATTACGCATACAAAACGTATTTTACGACTTTTTTTCTGAAATTACAGAGAATTTCTGTATTTTTTCTGCATTTTTTTAACAGTGTACTATGCTGAAATTCCTGATTTTTTAGGAAAGCTAGATCTCAACTTCTATAGTGTATAAATGTATCAAACATGATAGTTAAGATAGTGAATATGTAAAGTAGGTGAATGATTGCTTAAATATATTTAAATCTAAAAAAAAAAAAAAAAGACAAAAGAAAAGAAAGAATTGCAGTTTTTGACCAGTGTCCGTCTACTTAAAAAAAAAAAAAAAAAAATATTGTGCAAATGGATATCTTTTCTCTTTTCTGCATTTCCCAACATTAAAATTATAAATAATTGAATATTTTTATTTGTCTGTCAAAAATATGAAGAATAAGTATAAACATGTTAAATAATCTTAATTGACATTTCCTATTAAACAAAGACGGGGTTTTAAAAAATTGTAAAGAAGTGTCCGTCTACTTCTTTTATGCAGTGTATTTACATATTTTTACTGCATATGTCAATATTTTCACAACGAAACTATGCGCATACTTTACTTTTAAAATATTCTAAATACAAAATGTATATATATTTATTTTTAGTAACACTAATTCCCACAAATGTAAGAAAAAACAAATAAATAAATAAAATAAAACATAATTAGTTAATTTAAAATAAATTAATTAATTAATTTAAACAAATAATTCAAAAACCATAAATTATGAAAGCCTGCAATAATTTTTTTGGGTAGAAACAATTTGAGCTCATATATTTATCAATAAGGCACAAATGTAGTGTGAAAGCAACGATGCACTGTAGCTTCCTAAAAGTACCACTTTTTCAGAACCTTGAAGATAGGAAAATATTTTCTCCTCCTCCCCATCCCTGTTAAATCGTGAACATAATATCAAAATAAAAAATCTGTAAAGAATTAGAAATGACCAATTTATTTTTATATTCTTATTATTTCAGAAATTAAACTTATTAAGGAAAAAATATTAAAGTTTACTTAAAAGAAATTTTTTGCAACAAAATGAAAAAAAAAAAAAAAAAAAAAAAATAATGAAATTAAATCGGGATGCATTATGAATTCTATGAAAAGTTTCCCTTAGTTCACTATAAACAAAAAAATTCTTTAGTTCAGTATGTTTTTGGTTTTTAAAAATCTAAGTTAAAAATAATAGTTTAATAATAATAATAAATCGAAAATTAACACACAGAAAAAAATAAAAATAATCCGTGTTTGTAATGATCGATAGATGGCGCTTTTTCAGCTTTTGTTGTTTGTAAATATAATAGCCACGTGTATTTATTATTGTTCTTTTTGTTATTCTACTTAATATTCGTACTATAATTTCTCCGCCATTATATCATGGAAAATTGATTGCTTTTGAAAAAAAAGATTTCAGCTTATTCAAAGTTCGATCGGAAGTAGATTTTTAACTGAAGTTGAGTTAACTTGAGTTAACTGAGTTAACTTAGTTTCAAATCATCTGATTAATTCTTTACTTCCATTAGCCGAAGCAACTGAAATTTTTAATTTGTCATTTGGAAATAAATGGAAGCTTAATTCTGGATTTCTTGATCCTTTGGAGTTACACTGTAGTACACAACAGTATGTGTTATCTTTTTTACCGGATTTATTCATTTTTATTCAATAAATATATGTGAAACTAAACATCGGCAAGCAATGGCGGCTAGATGAAAGCCGAATTAAAGTATGTTAATTGTAATTTCACCTTAGCCCACCAGAGGGCGAGCATTTCATTACAATCGCGGATTATTAAATAAAATTGTTAAAAGTCGTAAATTTGTGTTTTCCTTCTTTTTTTTTTTTTTTTCTTTTTATATAAATTTGGCAATTTAAGTCTATCGATAACTTGTTATTTGACAAAACTAAAAATAATTTAGTGAAAAGAAAATGCTTAATCTCAATACAATTTAAACGAATTATGAATAAATTAAGTCTTTTTTACTTCTAAGAAAATTAAATATCCCGCCAGAAAAGTAAATGTTCACCAGAAGCATTTTCTCGCCAACGTAAGATAAAGGTCACATCTAGAAAGGATCAACCCCACTCGTAGCTCACGCAAGCAACCCAAGATTTCATCCATAGCGGTTGCGCACTGAGAACTGTCGTCACTCTAGTAATATAGGCACCCTAGTTAGCTCAATTGGATAGAGCACCATGTTGATAACGCGATGGTTGTAAGTTCGAACACCGATGTGTTACTTTATTGCATATGATTAATAGAAAAGATGTCAAATGATAAAATAAAGATCCTTCGTTGTCTACACATTAACCTAAAAACGTTTGATTATTTTTTAAAGAAGCTTCTTTTAGTTACAAAAACGCACAAGAATGAAAATGTAATAAAAAAAAAAAAAAAAAAAAAAAAAACTAAGTTTTTATTGTGTAGCCCTAAAAAAACATTAAAAAATATTCTTCTTGCAAGAAAATGCTATAAAAAATAAATAAAAAATTGTTGAAACACAAAAACATAAATATTTAAAGAAAAATATAAATATTTCACTTTGCAAGAGATAAAAATTTTTAAATATTCAAAATATTTTTAAAAGCATTCGAGAACAATATTATTTTTGTAAAAGTATTTTATAGAATCCTTTTGTAATTAAATTGTAAAAATTTGCATAGAATCCTTTAGCATGTTCTACGACTTTTCTTTACTGTTTTTTGATTTTTGACCAGAGCGTGTCGTGGGTTCGATTCTCCAAGGGCCGATGTGTTAATTTGCTGATAATTAATAGAAAAGGTGTCAATTGATAAAAGAATATCTTTCAAATTCTTCATAGTAGCCTAAGAATTTTTGATTCTTTTTTTTTTTTTTTTTTTTTTTTTTTATAACTAAAAAGGAGAAAATAAAAATTTAAGTAAAAAAAAAAAAAAAAACATTTTTTAAAAGTTGAAGCTTTTAATTGTGGAGCCCTGAAAAGCATAAATAAAAATTTATTCTTGCAAAGACATGCTATAAATAAATAAAAGTTTCAACACTAAGAAAATTTTAGAGAAAAATATAGATGTTTCACTTTTGCAAGAGATGAAAATTTTTAAATATTCAAAATATTTTAAAAAGCTTTCGAGACCTTTGAAGTTTATTGTTTAAGAATTACTTATGTCGAAACTAATGACTATGAATATTGGTCTCGATAGCTTTTTAAAATATTTTGAATATTTAAAAAATTTCATCTCTTGCAAAAGTGAAATATCTATATTTTTCTCTAAAATTTTCTTAGTGTTGAAACTTTTATTTATTTATAGCATGTCTTTGCAAGAATAAATTTTTATTTTATGCTTTTCAGGGCTCCACAATAAAAAGCTTCTACAGTTGAAAAATGTTTTTTTTACTTAAATTTTTATTTTAACACTAGTATATAACCCCGTCAAAAATGACGGAATGTGAACGATAAATCTTGAAAACAATGTTTAGATCATTAAGATTACCACGTGATCATTTAAATGTATTTTGTTTATAAATCAAATGTGTTTCGATATTTTATAATTTTCGTTCTGAAATTAAAAAAATTCTACCCGATCAATAAATATGAATGACAATATAAAATATACAGACACGACATTATTTCATTATTAAAAACATGAAAATCTGACATTGACAGATTTTAATTTAGTGACAAAGGCCTACTGCTAAACTTGTTAATATCGACAAATTCTTCTTTAATTAATTCGCGTCGTGACGATCTAAATTCCATGATAAAGTTTTCATTAAATCAAACCAATGTGTTTCAGCTGCAGATACTGTAACAAATAACGTTGGAAGTCCAAACTGTCTTATAGCCGCAAAACACCGTTTTTTCTCTTTTTCCCAATGAGGGGGAGGTGTGCCTTAGGGGGGACTCATGTCAAAGGTGTGACTTGGGGGGGGACTCATGTCAAAGTTCTACCTTGGAGGGGACTCATGTCAAAGTTGGGCCTTGGGGGGGACTCATGTCAAAGTTGGGCCTGGGGGGGGACTCATGTCAAAGTTGTACCTTGGGGGACTCATGTCAAAGTTGGGCCTGGGGGGGGGTCATGTCAAAGTTGGGCCTTGGGGGGACTCATGTCAAAGTTGGGCCTGGGGGGGGACTCATGTCAAAGTTGGGCCTTGGGGGGACTCATGTCAAAGTTGAGCCTGGAGAGGGACTCATGTCAAAGTTGGGCCTTGGGGGGGGGACTCATGTCAAAGTTGTGCCTTGGGGGGGACTTCATTCAATAAATCCCCATTCAATAAACCGACTGAAATAGGCCCTTAGCACTATTAAGAGTGACGTATAAAAATTTGACAACGCTGTACCGACTGAAATAGGCCTCTAGCACTAAAAAAAAAACTGCTCGCTGACAAAAGATATAGGCCCGACAACACAACAGCAACAACACATCCCAGTGTTCCGTTAAGTGCTCTATTTAAAGTCCTCATAATAAGAATAATCTGGTGTGTCACTCACACGACTTTCTCTTACCCTGAAATTTAATACTATAAGTACAGGTTGGAGATTAAGAGGTAAGATACCGAGTACTGTTATGTAAACCTATGTTGAACAATTCAAATTAGGCTTCGGAAGAGTTTTATATGATAATTAGTTCTGACCCCCCTCAACCCCCCGTTTCATTAATGCACCTACATTTATACAGAATTTAATTCGGTTATTAAAAATAATTCTGTTTTTAATAAATTATTTATTAAAATTATTATTTAAAAAAGTTATCTTGTATGATAATACAGACGATTTCCATATTAGAGAAGTAGTATAACACTAAATATCCAAAAAAAAAGTTGAATTTATTCTCAATATTAAAGTAAAAAAAAAAAAAAAAAAAATTTTTTTTTTTTTTTTTTTTTTTTTGTTAAAAATAAAAAAAAATCGATAACTTTATTTTAAATTATCGCAGATCGATGGTTCAACCATTCGTTTTAAACGTATTGTCGAGCTCTTTTGAAAGATACCCATCATGAAATTTTTCTCCCCTCGAGGGGGGGCGGCGAGGCTCCTACATACACAAAAAAAATTTCCCAGTTGACTATCTCTATTACAAAAAAATATATATATTCGTTTTATTTGGTTTAGTGCAGTCTATAGATGTTAAATTCTACTTACCTGCGATTTCCCCCGTAGACGTAATGTATTTAAATACTTTTGAATGTCCCTGTACACGAACCTCTGGCTTCATCTTAACGAAAAGCTTACTGTAGCATCCCTATATGATACACATTTAGAATACCGAGTTTGGAATTTCTGCTACTATTTGTTCTTCAGATATGCTGATAACAGACACACAGACATCCAGACAGACACACACACACACAGAGAGAGACCATTCGCTAAAAATATGGTTTTCGTATTCAGGGGACCTCAGAACATGTAAGTATAACAAAAACCCACGTTCGAAAATTTGACCCTAAAACAATACTTTCTCGACCCTATGGGTAAGAGAAAGTAAAAAACTATTCACTTCATTTTACCAAAATACTTTTTTTTTTTAAGACTATCGAAGATCGTGTTTTCAAATACGCAAGCGAAGTGTGACGTCACTGACCTTCCGTGGATGCAAGAAAAAGATTCCCTATGTTAATCGTCCATTGGATTTTTTGTAAAAAATTACTAAAAATCGAGGAAAATTATTTCCCGATTTTAATACCTTTATTTGTGTATAGATATGCTATCGTATCCATGTGTTAGATTGAGTTATTTTGCTGTCAAATTGACAAAATTTTAAATTTCAAAACTGTGTCATCTTTGTCGTTTTTTTGTATTTGGCGATTAAAAACATAATACGAAAATATACATGACAGATGTTTATTTTCGTAATATGTATTGTACGAAATATTGTTTCATATAATTCATCGCTCTCTTAATATAAGTTGTTAAAATAACCATGATTTTTGAAAGGAATTAAATATGTTCGCCAAAATAATTTGGCGATATTTTTTTTTTCCGCCAAGGATGACAGATATATTAAATCTATTCCGCTGCAACATATGAGTATCTTATATCAGACACTTTATTTAGACATTTGAAAACAAATTTGACTTCAAATTATGATAGAACATTTATAATTTTCCTTTTAATTAGTATATTAGTTGGATATTTATTGTGTAAATATCATCCTTTGAAATGAAATGTTTATGTTTTGAATCGATTATGGAAGTTTGCCATTTTTTTTTCTAGAGTTTTGAAATTTAAAATTTAAATTTTATCAATTTTACAGCAAAAACAACTTAATCTAACACATGCAGACGATAACTAATACATATCTATACCGAAATATGGGGATTAAAATCGGGAAATAATTTCCCTCAATTTTTAATAATTTTTTACAAAAAATCCAATGGGCGATTAACATAGGAAATCTTTTTCTTGCATCCACTGACGGCCAGTGACGTCATCACTTTGCTTGCGTACTTTCTAACTAACTATCCAATAATTACAGACACTCCATTCTAACCCAAATTCAACTCTACTCGATTCTTCCAACCAGCTATCTCACCCGCAACATCGCCAAAATATTTGGGATCCAGCTAGGGTCTTTCTCATTCTCAACCGAACATTTTATCTTGACTCGACATTATCATCTTAGACTACTCTACTTTCAATACTCATTTCAACTGGTGACCTTTACTTGCCCAACCAAACATTCTATCCCAACTATAAATTTACACTAATTTCAAAACTAAAATCAACTGGCGACATTTACGCACTGAATTCAACGCCAATCATACCTTACAATGTAAACAAACAATGAAGCTTGATAAAAATATTTAAAGACTTGATAAAAGGCTTGATAAAAATATTTATGCTTTTACAAATATTTTAAGAGTTTTAAGGCTTTAATATGTTTTGGAAATACTTTACGCGTTTTTTTTTTTTTTTTTTTTTAAGAAACAGTCAAAGAGTCGTTCATTCGGAATCCATTTGGAATTTGTATTTTCTGAATGGCAACAGTTTTAGTTTGTTTTTATTTGGTATTCCGTTGCTTACAATCATGAAGTTACATTATTCTAATTATAGGTTCATGTTTATAATAGCCAGTGATCCATTATATTTAATTCAGACCTTTAAACATTACAACTGAATAGTTTTTTAAGGTTTTAAGGAAAATAAATAAGAATACGTGCGATACAAAACATATTATATGTATGTTTCTTGAAGTTGAACCACCTCAGTGAATTGAACAAACGGAAAAAAAAAAAAAAAATGGCTGCCAAAAGTTTTTGTTTTGAAGCGGTACTAACCGGATTCGTTCATGACAGATGAGGATCATTATATATATTATATATTTGAACCAATCGCATATTCGTTGGTAAATTACGTGTTAAAACATACCATATAATTCAACCTTATTAAGTTGAAATCTATTAAACTAAAGTTTAATACTTGGCAAATGTTCATGTTTAACCCTTTAACGTTCACTACTTAATTTATTTTAAAAATTACTAAACTAATTTTAAAAATGGCTTTTAGACACATAGCTGATCATAAATATTTGAAAAATAAAAAAACAGCATTGTTCCTTTTCGAGAAACTTTCGGTTTGAAACATCTGTAAGTAAACCTTATTAAATTCAAATAATATTTAATTTAATAAATAAGTCACTTTATAAGTAAACATTATCGACAACAAAAACTCGTAAAAGTTGCACAGATCCCAACATTTCAATTTATTCCGGAGTATTTTAACCGTTTGCGGCGCAAAGTAATTCGGATCTTTTAAATTACACTGCCACCGGAATTTACGAACATAATTAAAATAGAAGAAAATTTAAATTTTCACGTTAAAAAAGGGCCTTTTCTGCTATGTTATAAATGTAAATTTTTGCTAAAAAATTTCCGGGATGAGTTTTTGCACTTGAGAATTAAAATTAGGTGTTCCATCAGCGGGAACACTGCGACTGAAAGGGTTAAAGTAAAGTAAAATAAGTGTCATTTATATGAGAATTACTGGTTAATAAAGCCAGTCGTTTTATGAATTTACATTTTGAGAAAGAAAGCTGAATTCATATATATATATATATTTATATATATATATAATATATATATTTTCTGGTTATTACATACCAATACCATATAATTGAATACATGCTATCACATAATTGAATTAAAATCTGTTCTACGAACGTATCGCATTAGACAGAAACCGTGTTCCTTGAATCCCTTGTTAACCGACGGTTAAGTATTATTAGCCTGTAATAAAAGTCAGAAAATTTAAATATGAATTCAATTCAATAAATTGACATTTATTATATTTACCATTTAATGGAATCCACGTCTTTCGTATAAAATAATTGAGGGAAGAGGAAATGTAAAGCTTTTTACTTTCTTCTATATATATATATATATATATATATATATATATAAAGTATTGGATTCGTGAAAATTTTCGAACTCCAGTTTTCGATGTATTTACACATTTTGGGATGTCCTGAACATGATTTGACTGTCTTTAGAAGATGTCTGTCAGTCTATGTGTCTGTGTGTGTATCACATATTTTGTGGACGCTGTAACTCACGAATCAATGAACGAAATTTAACCAAACTTGATATTTAGTTGAACCCTGACGTAAACTGATGCTGATTAGATTTGTGGAACAATTGCTCAACAGGTGGCGCTGTCATCGCATTTTTTCTAAATTTTTAACATGGCAGTATAGGACAAAATTTCGTATAAATATATACTACTGGCCATTAAAATTGCTACACTAAGAAGGAATGATAATAACGGAATGAAATTTGTTGGACACATACATTATAGTAGGAAGAACAATTGATTAAAATTTCAGGAAATTTGAAGTAATATGTACTGAGAAAACAGAACATAAAGCAGCGACCTCTGTGAGCAATAACAGCACATATCTGCTTAGGCATTGAATCGAACAGCGATTGGACGACATGTACGGATAGAGCACTTCATGGAGTTTTAACACGATGCCACAATTCATCGATCGAAGTTACTGGTGAGTGGTGGGGGGCCAGTCGCTTTTCAACGATTAAACAGTCATTTTCATTGGTGCGAGATCAGAAGAACGCGCTGGCCAGAGCAACAGTCAAACACATTCTGTATGAAAGAAGGTCCGGACAATACAAACAACTTGCAGTCGTGCATTATCTTGCTTAAATTTTGTGCTAAGGAGGCCTCGAATACAGGGCAGAGGGGCGGGCCTTAACTCATCAGAAATTTTAATGGCCGCTGTTCAGAGTGCCAGGAATACGAACATGAAGTAATCGAGACGTGTATCCAATGGGAACCCATAACATCATTGCAAATGATGGACAGTATGATGATGTCGAATCCCAGCTAGCAATGTGCATTATTCATAATGCCGTTAAATACGGATAAGGCAATCTTGATGCTGTAAACAGGGTTGTGATTTGTCTGAAATGTGACTTCACGCCATTCCTGCGTCCAGGTTCGTCGTCGATCACACATTAATGGCGCCCATATCAGTGATGCAGTTTTGAGGGTAATCAGAATTTTGGTAGCCGCATACTGAGTCACCACCTGGATTGATGGTATGTGGTATCATTGGACACACGTCCCGGTCACCTCTTGTTTCCATTCCCGCCACTCTGAATATCAGCCATTACATTTCTGACGAATTAAGGCCCATCGCTCTGCCCTATGTTCAAGGTCTCCGAAGCGCAACATTTAAGCAGGACAATGCATGACCGTAAGATGTCCATATTGTCTGGACCTTCATTGATGCCGAATGTGTTTGACTGTTGCTCTGGCGAGCGCGTTCTCCTGATCTCGCACCAATGAAAATGACTGTTTAATCGTTGAAAAGTGACTGGCCCTCCACCACTCAACTCACCAGTAACTTCGATCGATGGATTGTGGCATCGTGTTAAAACTTCATGAAGTGCTCTACCCGTACATGTCATCCAATCGCTGTTCGATTCAATGCCTAGGCAGATATGAACTGTTATTGCTCACAGAGGTCGCTGCTTTATGTACTGTTTTCTCAGTACATATTTCTCCAAATTTCCTGAAATTTTAATCAATTCTTCTTCCTACTATAATGTATGTGTCCAACAAATTTCATTCCGTTATTATCATTCCTTCTTGGTGTAGCAATTTTAATGGCCAGTAGTGTACATCACGCGAGTTATTTTAAACGTGTGATTGTAAAATTAATATGAATTATGTATAATTAGTTAACAACGAAAAAAATGTTGTACATGAGGGAGCATCGCTCTCCCCCCCCCCTCCGGGGGAAGTAAATTTTCAATATGGGTGTCTTTCGAAAAATCTCGTCAATACCTTTAAAATGAATGGTTGAACTATAGATCTGTGATAATTTAAAACAAAGTTATAGATTTTTTTTTTATCTTTTAACTTAAAAAAAAAAAAAAAAAAAAAAAATCGTATTTCTTTTGATATTGGCAAAAAAATTTACTTTCTTACGACATTTACTGTTATAATTATGTCAAATAAAAATCATCTGCATTTATAATGGAAAATAATTTAATAAATAATTTGTATTCAATGAATTTTGTGTAAAATTATATAGAAGAAAATCATGTGGTGGCCTGCATACTAGTTTTTTACTTTCTGCTATATTCAATAGAAGAAAGTATTGGATTCGTAAAAATTTTCGACCTCGGGTTTTTGTTGAATTTACACGTTTTGAGAGATGTAGAACAGGATTTGACCATTTTTAGAAAATGTCTGTCTGTCTGTCTGTCTCTCTGTGTGTGTGTGTGAGACAACATTTTGTGGCAACTGTATCTCAGGAACTACTGTACAGAATTTCATAGAAGTTGGTATGTAGTTGCACCTTGACATAAATTAGTGCCTATCAACTTTTGGTAAAAATTGTCTTACAGGTTGCGTTGCCATCCCGCTTTTTCTAAATTTTTAACATGGTGATATGAGACAAAATTTTGTATAAATGTGCATAAAGAGAATTCTTTTTTAGTAATCCTTATGAAATTTAAAAGAATTGTTTATAATAGAGATAGTCAACTGGGAAAAAAAATTGGTATGTGTAGGAGCCTCGCCTACCCCCCTGGGGGGGAAGTCCCCCCCTCGAGGGGAGTAAATTTTCAAGATGGGTATCTTTCGAAAGGTCTCGTCAATACCTTTAAAACGAATGGTTGAACTATAAATCTGTGATAATTTAAAACAAAGTTATCGATTTCTTTTACTTTTAACAAAAAAAAAAAAAAAAAACTTAGAACGAAATTTAACCAAACTTGGTATTTAGTTGGTCCCTGACATAAACTGGTGCTGATTAGATTTGGTGATCAATCGCTCAACAGGTGGTGCTGTGATCGTATTTGTTCTAAATTTTTAACATGGCAGTATAGGAAAAAATTTCGTATAAATGTACATAATGAGAGTTATTCTTAACCTGTGATTGTAAAATTAATATGAATTATTGATAATAGTAGTAGTTAATTAGTAAAAAAAAATTGTGCATGTGGGGGCATCGCTTCCTCTCCTGGGGGGAAGTAGGGGGGATAAATTTTCAAGATGGGTATCTTTCGAAAGGTCTCCTCAATACCTTTAAAACGAATGTTTGAACTATAAATATGTGATAATTTAAATCAAAGTTATCGACTTTTTTTCACTTTTAACAAAAAAAAAAAAAAAAAAAAAACTTGAGAAAAAAATCGATTTTTTTTTTTTTTTTTTTTTTTATTGAGTTAATTTGTATAGGAAAATATAGAAGAAAGTCTTGTGGTGGCCACAACATACTAGTTTATATATGCATTGAGGATAGTGTAATGGAACCAATCGCATAATTAAATGAAAATATCTTAAGCAATTATGATGTTCCTTAAGGGAACAAGTGAGTTGAAATTAATTATTGCTTTCTTCTATATTCAATAGAAAAAAGTATTGGATTCGCAAAAATTTTCGACCTCGGGTTTTTGATGGATTTACACGTTTTCAGAGCTGTAGAACACGATTTGACCATTTTTAGAAAATGTCTGTCTGTCTCTGCGTGTGTGTGTGACAAAATTTTGTGACAACTGTATCTCAGGAACTACTGCACAGAATTTCACACAAATTGGTATGTAGTTGCAGCTTGATATATATTAGTGCCTATCAACTTTTGGTAAAAATTGTTTTACAGGTTGCGTTGCCATCCCGCTTTTTCTAAATTTTTAACATGATGGTATAAGACGAAATTTTGTATAAATGTGCACAAAGAGAATTATTTTTTAAAATCATTATGAAATTTATCAGAATTATTTATAATAGAGATAGTCAACTGGGGAAAAAATTTTGTATGTGTAGGAGCCTCGCCTCCCCCCCCCCCCCCTTCGAGAGCAGTAAATTTTCATGATGGGTATCTTTCAAAAGAGCTCGCCAGTACCTTGAAAACGACTTTTTTTGGATATTTAGTGTTATACTATACTACTTCTCTGATATGGAAATCGTCTGCATTATCATGGAAGATAATTTTTTTAAATAATAATTTTAATAAATTATTTTTACTGAGTAAATTTCTATAGGAAAATATAGAAGAAAGTCATGTGGTGGCCACAACATACTAGTTTTTGTTTTAAATTACATTACTTCTTAAATCAAGTGCTGTCGTAAAATCTACCGTTTTCATGCATGTAGCGTGTTTTAAATGATAAATAATAATAACAATAATTTTTGCCTTGAGCAAATTTAATATTCTGTAAGGTTACTTTAAAATCATTAAATTTTATATTTGTGCCAACACTGCCGGTAAAATCCATTTCACTTTGTAATAATGCGTTCATAGTAATACTAAAAGAAATTAATGCAAAACCGAAATGCCCGAGAATCATGCTAGCGATAGATACTTTTAAGGAATTTCTAAAGTAATCAGTTGTAACTAAAAGATATTAATTAGCGTCAACAATGGTATTATGAAAAGCGTTGCAGAAAACGTTAAAAAATACGCCCCTGATGCTTTTGTAATAGTTACTACTAACCCGTTACATGTTATGGTTTATGTGATGTTAAAAGAAAGTGGTCTACCTCACAATAAAGTGGTCGGTATGGCAGGCATACTTGATTCATCAAGATTTAATCTCTTCCTTGATGAAGAGTTCAAAGTCTCGACTAAATAGCGTTAGTAGTATAGTTCTTGGCGGTCACAGCGATGCTATGGTGCCGCTTGCTAGATATTCAACTGTCAAAGGTATACCTATACCCGACTTGATAAAAATGGGGTTATCTGCTAACGACAATTATATCGCTGTCTATATTACTTAATACTGCATAAAGGTCATATAATATATCTTAAAAATTATATAGCCAGATGGTTAGAGAGATAGAATTACAATCTGTGTGTCAGGGCTTAAGATCTTTCCCTCGCTATCATTTATTTCACTATATATACTTATTTAACAAGTGTCAGAGTGTCTCCATATATGTCATTTTTAATAAAAAGTTGTTTAAAATGAAACAATCTGTTGTCCATCATCTTAATAGTCTGAAATGTCAGAGTGTGTCCACAATTCCATACATGTGTAATTTTTTCATAAATGAAATATCTTCTATAATAATAATTTATTAATTCAACTTTTTTTTTCTATATTTTCAGACACAAATGTGCTAAAAAAGATGGCTTTTGTACAAAATTTTTTAACCACGCCAAAATTTAAACCAATCACCTTTCTTTTAAGTTTTTTAAATCACAACTGTGAATGGTTTATTTTTTGCCAGTGCTAAGCCTGGATGAAGTGGGAAGGGAAATTTTTGTATATACCCGGTAAATCACTCCCTTCAGTCAAAGGCTAAAAAAAATTCAATTTTATTCAATTTTTTACTGTCACACACGATACTTAGTATACTATCTTAACACCACAGAACAAACTTTCAGTTTAAATTTCATTAATTTCGGTCCATAAAATTATTTTTTAAATTTTCTTTTCTTAAGAATAAAAACTTAACTTGAGAAAAAATATGTGCGAGCAGCGCACGTATACCTTCTTACGTGCGCACGCATGGGTCTGCGCTGCCGAAGGCAGTGGGGACCCGGTGTCAGTTTTTACCTAATCAGAATTTTTTTTTTTTTTAGGGGGGGGGCAATGAAGGAATACGCGTGCATCCTTTTACTTGTGCGCGCGCACGGGATTTCGCTGCCGAAGGCAGTGGGGACACGGTCCATCTTTGTACCCGATGAGAAATGATTTTTTAAATTTTGTTTTCTTAAGAATATAAATTTGCTTTGAGAAGGAATATGGGCGCGCAGCGCATGTATACCTTCACACGTGCGCGCGACTTTTTACCCAATCAGAAATTATTATTTTTTTTTCAATTTCTTTTCTTAAGACTAAAAGTTACTCTTAGTGATTCATTTGAAAATACTGACCCGCTAGCGGGCAAAGCTCGCTAGTAATAATAATAATTTTTGAGATGAAAAAACTTCTTTTATGGCAACATTAATAAACAATAATGCCCAATTGCAAAATACTCCATGGTAGTTCCAATTTATTTTAAATCCGTAATTTTTACTTTCTTCTATATTCAGCAGAAGAAAGTATTTGATTCGTAAAAATTTTCGACTTCCGGTTTTTGAGAAATTTACATGTTCTGAGAGTTCTAGAATATGATTTGACTGGGGTGGCACCCTAGATTTGACCATTTTAGTTCCCCATCATACTATAGGTATGGGGAACTTAGGTAATCGTAAAAATTTTCAACCTCCGTTTTTTGACTTTTTTTACATGTTTTCAGGTGTGAGGAATCCGAAAATGAAAAAAATTGTATGGTGTACGTCTGTAGGGTGTCTGTTAGTTTGTTAGTTCGTTAGTGAGTTTGTTAGTCTGTGTACACGATATCTCAAGAAAAAATAGTCGCAGAGAAGTCAGATCAGTTTTAAAATATTACTTTCGACACTGGCAAGAACCCTATTTATTTATAACATTCGAATTAAAAAAATTCGTAAGTTATTATAAATTTACGATTGTCTTCACATGAGAGAAAATTTCAGATCATGGGCAAAATTTCACTTAAACGTCCATTAAGCAGAAAATCTTTAGTGTAAAGATGTCAGGACAGTTTTAAAATATCGTTTTTGAATTTGGAATGAACATAAATAATTATAAATAAGCTACTTTGGAATTTTCGCAAGTTATTTGGAATTTACGAATTTCTTAATCTTAATATGGCAGAATAGGACAAAATTTCACATAAACGTCAATCTTGAGGGATATTTTCATCGTAAAGATGTCAAACTACTTTTGAAATATCATTCAGTATACTGGTATGAATATCATAGACTATGATTTTTCCAATTTAAAAAATTCGTAAGTTATTTGGAATTTACGATATACTTAACATGGCAGAATAGAGCAAAATTGAGCATAAACATCCATTTTAAGGATCATAATTATATCAGACAACTCAAAATAACATTTATGATACTTGTTTGAAGATGATTGACTACAAATATTCTAATAGAAAAATTTCGTAAGTTATTCGTAATTTAAGATTTTATCAACGTAGTGAAATTGAAAAATTTTTCATATAAATAGGAATTTTGAGGATCATTGCATTGGAAATAGTAGCATGAAAACTAAACAACGGAATTGACCCTGATAAAATAAATTAACAGATTAGAATATGATAAATATATCGAAGTGAGAGGTGGATAGCCTATTAGGCGGGGATTTCATTCTGTCACTCTGTCAAGCTTTGGACAAATTCATTTCTTTTAACATGATTATAATATGTCTCGCACTAGAAATTTATGAGAACATAAATATGATGGGGAACTGAGCAGAGTCCACCTATGCCAACTAGTTTAGAAAACGTATGTCTATCCGTCTGTCTGTCTTTGTGTGTGTGTGACAAAAATTTTGTGGTGACTGTATCTCCAGAACTACTGCTCAGAATTGTATATAAATTTATATGTAGATGCACCTTCACCTAAATTATTACCTATCAACTTTTGGTGTTAACCGCTCAACAGGTGGCGCTTCTATACAGCGATTTCCGTAATTTAATGGGAGGCTATATCTCAGGCTCTATTGCGTATAATCACTCAAAACTTGATATGTGAAAAGACTATTATGAAACATTATGCTGATTTAATTTGAATATTTAACGGTAGACAGGTAGCGCTGCTACGCAGCGATTTCCGCAACTTAAGGGAAAGTTATATCTTTGTTCTATTGCGTATAATCACTCAAAACTTGATATGCTAGAAGGCTATTATGAAACATTATGCTGATTCAATTTGAATGATTATTGGCTAATAGATGGCGCTGCTATACTACAAATTTCCTCGATAACTGGAAGGCTATATCTCAACTTCTGTGGAATATAACTGTACGAAGCTTGATATGTAAGATAACCATTACAAAAATTCACATTTTAAGATGTGATTTATAGACAATTAAGCTGGGATATTTAGGGTTAATTTTCTCTAAGATGAAAATCATTTGCACTCATCCTGTCAGATAATTTTAATAAATAATAGTTTTAATAAATCATTTGCACCCAGTGAATTTGTATAGGAAAATATAGAAGAAAGTCTTGTGGTGCACAACATAATAGTTTTTACTGTGTCTTTTGCATTTTACTGAATACATCTTGCAGTAAATTTTTGATATCTCTATTAAAGCATCAGTTACAATCAAAAGAAGTTTAAAACTTGAAATCTCCATGAATTTTCCTCATGAGTACGACTGTACTTGAGAGTTCGTAATAAAAGGAATAATTTCTTGACTCCAGTTTTGAGATTAACGTCCTCACACATTATTAAGAGGATTGGATGAAAACAAATTTGCAAGGAGCATTATATAAGCAGAGCCTGATTAACCCATTAACCACCAAAACTAGAAATAATGATTTTTTTTTTTTTTTTTTCTAAATACAAACAGTAATACTTATTATTTTGATCATATATAACAATAGTTTAAAATAAAATTATTAAAATTAGTCTTTACTTACTAAATACAGGGTGTTGTATTTGTACAACTTCAGTGGAATAAGAGTATAGAATGAAGACAAATAAATGTTTACGGAAATTTCCTTGCCGGAGTATAAAACAGCAAACACTACAGATGACTTCAAATGTAATTATTTTATTGTGGAACATTTTTTTTCTACAAGTTATGTAAACTTATTCAAATATGATGATTTTCAAAAGTTTTGGATTGATTAGTGCTTCAAGTTTGAAATTTATTTTTAAATATAGAATTATTTTTCAGATCAAAATTTTTTGTAATAAAATAAACATCTATCCTTTCCTTATTTAAAAACAATACTTAATATAAAATATCTTTTTTAGTTTACTGTTAAACGCAATTACTTCTGGTGTTGCGTTCTTTTAAGTTAGGGAAAGCTCAGTATCATTTCGGGAAATCTTGTTTCCCTGTTACACATTGTAATATAAAAATACTATACACCAAAAATCAGTGTGTGTTTATATATAATATATTTCATATGTTTGGCCAGTTTCTACCCACAGCATTAAAATTGTATAGCTTTATTGATCAAGAACATTCAGATTTTTGTGATTAAATAATACAATTCTCTTGAAATGAAGAGTATTTTATCTATATTTAGACACCCCTCTTAAATTTTAGAGGGGAAGCTTGTGCTTCCTGAGCCTTCTCATTATTCAGGTCCAGATTATAAGTAACTCATTATTCCTGAAATTTGGAGCCCCTGTAGAATAAAATTAAAGTTGATAATTTTGTAAAAAGTTTCTTAATTAATGCTTAAGAGCTGTAGAATGATATTATTTTAAAAGTATTCATAACTTAGTTATAGTCTATAATAACTATTTAGTATTTAGATATTTTCAGTTGTATCGATTTTGATAATTTTCATTATTCCTTGTTCCCTTAATCTTCATTGTCCTTATTTTTATTATCATTTGCTGATAATTTCTCTTCATCTAAAGAGAAAATAAAACAGCAATTCATTTCCACAAATGTTCTTTTTGCTTTTATGGATATAAAAAATATCCTTTTCTTCAATATTTTGTCCATTCTCTTACTTACTACCTACGGTGTTCACCTGCATTAATAAATGATTCACTGAATCAGGGTGGAGCCAAACTCATCCGCCAATCATCAGTTCTCATCTCCGCACCCCCGCTGTTCGTGAAAGAATGCTGGACAATACATCAGATGAAGGGGTACCCTTACAAGAGTCCGCTCCGCTTCGCATTTACATATGTCCTGCTATGAGAAACAATGTTTCATGAATTCGAATACAAAATTTAGCCGTTCCAAAGCAGAGAACATTCAGGTAAGTAATTATACAAATTGTTCACATGCATGGATTTGTTACTAATAATATATTGATTTTTGGTATTTTAAAGCATAGTCCAGTTTATCTGCATTAGAAAATTTCTAAATATCTTTCTGTTTATACTATATTATGTTATAAATTACATAAAGTTTTGCTTAACTGATTCATATTTAAGCAAAATATTTTTATATAATTAAATATGTTATAGTATTTTAAAACTTAATCGAATTTGCCTAGAGTGGAATTGTGTTATTGTCCGACAACTAAAAATTTGCTAGTGGTAATTTTAGTAGTATAAAGTACCTTTTAACGGGATTTAATATCAACATTTCATTTCCGGAGGACTAATATATATATATATATATATATATATATTGCTAAAAAAAAATAAAAAAAAAGCAGCAGAAGTAGGAATTTTCCTGAAACATGACTGTTCTACCTGAAATTAAGATATTTATTTTTGTAAATTTTACTAATGTTATTGGCCATTTTTTTAGGGAATGAACCATTGTCACTGTTGAGTTCCAAGTATGTACATATTTCAAAAAATATGTATGACGTACAAAAAAAAAATTGACGTACATATTTCAAAAGATATGGATGTAAAATCATTGGCGAAGCTTATTAAAAATGCATTGTAAATCCTAAGCTTCATTTTTAACAGCCTATATTAATATTTCTCTAACGAGGCCCAGTTACGATTAAATTTTGTCGAAATGATACAATAGTGACGTAATATGTGAGGATAAAAAGTAATATTTATTCATGGGCAATATGTAAGCACGCGGATCAAATTCAATGATCTGATTACAAAAAAAAAAAAAAAAAAAAAAAAAAAACACGACATTTGTCTGATGAGATCCATTTTATAGAAAAATTTATTTTTAAAAATTGTATCTTTAGAACCTTTGCAAGCGTCATTTAAAACCTAGCAATATTTTAAAGACGTAAACAGAGTACGAATTGTCATAAATTGTCTAAAAAACACAATGATAAATAATATAATGAAAATAGGGACTAGCTTTTGTTTATTTATTTATTTATTTATTTTTACAAAATGTATGCCAAAATAAATCTATATATATATAAATGAATGTTTGTCTGTATGTCCTTTATAAAATCGTAAACGTCTTGACCGATTTCGATCATTCTTTTTTTGTTTTTTTCCTTATAGGTCAGGGATGGTTTAGGAAAAAAAAAATGAAAAAATTCGCCCCCCAAGGTTGGGGGGGAGGGGGGGGGAAAACGTGAATTCAAAAAATCCTTCATATCTCAAACAAAAAAACAGATATCCGTAAAATTTTTGCTTTAAAATATAGTTAATATAAATGTCTAAAAACCAATTTCTGGAATTTTCGAAATTCGGTCCCCAAGGGGGGGCGGGGGGGGGGCAAAACGGGATTTCACATGCGTAAAACGCGATTTCGCATAATCCTATATATCTCAAAAAAAAAAAAAAAAAAAAAAAAAAAAAAAAACAGATGTACGTGAAATTTTTGCTATAAAATATAGCTAATACAAATATCTAAAAACCAATTTCTGGAATTTTAAAAATTCAGCCCCCAGGTGGGGCAGCAGGGGCAAAAACAATTAGAAATACAGTTAGGCTTTTCAAAATTGATACAGATAGGTTTCAATAGCCTACAAGTCGAATGGGCATATTTTCGAAAGAATAAAGTTATTAGGAGGGAAAAGAAAGGGTAGGGGAGAGGGGGGGGGGCAAAAAAAAATAAAAATAGAGTTAGATCGTTCAAATTTGGTATATAGAGGTTTTCAATACTTACAAATCGATTGCGGATATTTTCGAATTTGTAAAATTATTAGGAGGTGCGGGAAGGGAGTGGAGCGGGAAGGGGGGGCTATAGGCAAAAAGAAATAGAAATACAGTTAGGGCATTCAAAATTGGTACAGATAGGTTTTACAGGCCTGCAAGTCGAATGGGGATATCTTCGAAAGTGTAAAGTTATTAGGAGGGGCGAGAAGGGGGGGAGGGAATGGGGGGGGAATAAAAATAGAGTTAGATCGTTCAAAATTGATACACAAATGGTTTTCGATACTTAAAATCGAATGCGGATATTTTTGAATTTGTAAAATTATTAGGAGGGGCGGTAAGGGGGGCTATGGGCAAGAACAAATAGAAATGCAGTTAGGCCGTTCAAAATTGGTACAGATTGGTTTTAGAGGCCTGCAAGTCGAATGGGGATATTTTCCAATGTGTAACGTTATTAGGAGGGACGGGAGAGGGAGGGGGGCGGAGGGGCAAAAAAAAAAAAAAAAAAAAAAAAAAAAAAAAAAATAGAGTTAGATCATTTAAAATTGGTACATAGAGGTTTTCGATACTTACAAATCGACATTTTTCCTAATCAGATTTTGTTCCGTTTTTTTTTTTTTTTTTTTTTTTTTCACGTGATAAAAGTTAATGCAATTTTGAGAATTCAGTAATTATAGTGATTCATTTAAAAATAGGGTCCAGCGAAGTGGGCGAAGCCTGCTAGAAAATAAATAAAAAGACATTGTCAACATGGCGACAAAAATTTAAAAGTCGACATGGGAATCCTATGTACTAAGATTGCCTGGGAAAGTAGGAAAACTGTGTAGTCAAACATGAATTTTATTTAGAAACCTTTCTTTGAATGATTTTAGTTTTATTATTGCACACTATTAATTTTGTTCTAACAATAATTTGTCTTCTGGTGAATTAAAATTGAAATTGGGTGGTGAAATTGGTATAATATTTATGAGTTTCAAATTTTAAAGTTAAATAAGAAAAAGAAATGAAGTGCGAAAATTTCGCACGGGCTTGCTAGTAATAACTAGTAATAATAATAATAATAATATATATTCTTCAATTCATATTCCTTATTTCCATTTTAAAACATTTCGTCTATTTTCATCCAAAATATTTACTTTTGTAATGTTTTACATACACAAAATGTTAAAAATTAGATTTAGAGGAAACGGTAAATATAAAATTTATGAAAAATATTGATATGTTGTACTGTTGGAAAGTCTGTAATTTAATTCTATATAAGACAGAAACAAAATCCAAACATATTTGGAAAGGTAAAGAATTTAGGTTTCATGTTACATACATTGCAATTGAAAAATAATTTTTTTTCTCCCCAAAAATTGGTTTTGAAATTGTTCAGGTACCTTAAGGAACATCATTATTGTTTAACATATTTTCATTCAAGTATACAGTTCATTCCATTACAATACCCTCATTACTATAAAGCTTTACATTTTCCTTCTCCCTCAGTTGATTAATAAACTAGTATGTTGTGGCCACCACAAGGCTTTCTTCTATATTTTCTATACAAATTCACTCAGTAACAAAAAAAAAAAAAAAAAAAAAAAAAAAAAATGTTAACTTTGTTTTAAATTATCACAGATTTATAGTTCAACCATTTGTTTTAAAGACGAGACCTTCTTTTTTTTTTACGAGACCTTTCGAAAGATGCCCATCTTGAAAATTTACTTTCCTTGATGGGAGACTTCCCCCCTCCCCGGAGGGGGGTGGCGAGGCTCCTACACATACAAAAAATTTTTACCAGTTGACTGTCTCTATTATAAATAATTCTTGTAAATTTCATAATGATGACTAAAAAAGTAATTCTCTTTATACCCATTTATACAAAATTTTGTCCTATAACACCATGTTAAAAATTTAGAAAAAGCGGGATGGCAACGCAACCTGTGAGACAGTTTTTACCAAAATTTGATAGGCACTAATTTATGTCATGGTGCATTTACATACCAATTTGTATGAAATTCTGTGCAGTAGTTCCTGAGATACAGTTGTCACAAAATTTTGTCATACACACAGACAGACGGATAGACACATTTTCTAAAAATGTTAAAATCGTGTTCTACAGCTCTCAAAACGTGTAAATCCATCAAAAACCCGAGGTCGAAAATTTTTACGAATCCAATACTTTCTTCTATTGAATATAGAAGAAAGTAAAAAAGTCGATTCCATTAACTAGTAAATGTAATAAGTGAAATTTATTAAATTAAATTCATATTTAAGTTTTCTGACATTTATCACTGGTTAACGATCGCTTAACAAGGAATTCAAGTAACACGGTTTCTTCATAACAGTTTTTGATTCAAATATGTGGTTGATCCCAATGTACACCCAAAATAATGTGAATTCAGATTTCTTTCTAAAAAAATTAATTCATTAATACGGCTGGTTTGATTAAGAAGTAATTCTCACATAAATGACGCCTATTTTAGATTAATTTAAACTTGAATATTTGCCAACTACATAAACTTTAGTTTACTCCAAATACATAAACTTTAGTTTAGTAGCGATTGTAGTTATGCCTGATTTCAACTTAACACGGTTAAATTATATTGTATGTTTTAACATATAATTTCCCAGCAAATATTCGGTTAGTTCAAACGTAAAAAAAAAAAAAAAAAAAAAAAAAAAAAAATTGTGTGGTACCCGCACGGCTTTTTCTTACCCTGCATTTCAATTCTATAAAGGGAGATTTTGATGGGTAAGAAAGTGCTGTATAAGTGCTGGGTAAGAAAGTGATGGGTAAGAAAGTGATGGGTAAGAAAGTGCTGTAAGAAAGTGTTTTATATAAGTGCTGTATATAAATCTACGTTAAAAAGAATTCAAATTAGGTTTAGGTACAATTTTATTTGACAAATATTTCTCAATGAGGAGGGCTACTGCCCCCTCAACTTCCTACTTCCTACAAGTACCTACATTTATATAGGATTCAGTCCTGTTATTAAATTTAAAAGCTCACTCCAAATTATTCAGACAACTCGCACCCGCACCATTCTGTGAAACTTATCAATTTTGATCAAACTTGTCAAGTATCAACCTCCTATTAACTTCAAAATACAACATTTGAGTTGGCTGCAGTTATTTATCTTTAAGGTACACTGATAACAGACATACACAAAAATCAATTGTTAAAACTTGACTTTAGTATTCAGACGACCTCGAAATGCACAATTATACACAAAAGGCAGAGCTGAAAATTTAACTTAAAAAAAAAAAAAAAAAAAAAAAAACTTTATTTACCATATGGGTATGAGGAATTAATTTTAATTTCTGAACAGTTTTCCTGGACATGATTAAGTATAATAAAGCAATTACATTCAATAATAATAATAATAGTAATAATAAAATACCTTCCCTTAATTATTGGTAGCTTTGTATGTCTTATATATACATATTGTGTATTTAAATATAGGTATGTATTAATAACACACAACACAACCGGACATGCAAATTTTAGCAATTTCTAAGTATAGTCCTATGGTATACTCTAGTTCTTTTGAGTAGCCCTGTAAACGAATGGTGAATGATTTTACCATAATCTATACGAAACATACATTTTTGCATATAAAAAATATATATTCTTTTCATTTTGCTCAATACAGCCTATTAGATACTAAACTGTTCCTATCGTATATTTCGACCTTACACTGTTAAAAATTTCTGTAAATTTAATGTAAATATTTATCCAGAGTCTCTGTAAATTTACAGTAATTCTTAATTAAAAGCGAATAATCGAGATTCTCAATCTTTATTCTGTATTTTTACGTAATTTTATTATTTAATTTTTTAATTAAAATTTAAAAAGACTGTTTCTACTTTAGAAAAAGCATTCTAAGTCTTAAATACATTCTCAACAATAATTAATTAAATTAATATTAGTTATTAAAATGAATGTATAAAATAAGTTTTTAACATCTCCGTTTATTTTTCTCTGTAATTTTACGTAAGACTTAAGATAATAGATTACACAGAGTTTTCTGTTGAAATTTTTAACAGTGTAGACGCAGTGGGATTGAATTCTTTTGGATGTCCCTGTACATGAACCGTTTACGTGATCTCAACGAAAAGTTTACTGTCGCATCTCTATGTGATACACATTTAGAATGCCGAGTTTAGACTTTCAGTTATTATTTTTCTTGAGATATGCTGAAAACACACACACACACACAAAGAGAAACAGATACAGAGACCAACCACTAAAAACATGATTTTCGAATTCAAAACGTACAAGTATAACAAAAACTCTATTCCGAAAATTTGACCTCAAAACAATACTTTCGCTACCATGTATAGTATATAGGTAAGAGAAAGTAAAAAAGTAGGTTTTCTTTGTAAATATTTTATTTAACAAAATTCTGGATTTTATGAAATGCTACTTCATTTGAAAGGCACCTATTGCAGGGTTGCCACAGCCAACATTTTTGTATACTAATATTTAGTAAGAATAATTTTTTTGTATTATTTAATTTTAGACTAATATTAATAAAGATTTCTTTTATGGAAATGATGGTACTCGAAATATTGTATGCGACAGTCTGGCTATTGACAGCCATTTTTATTTAAAACTTCCTGATGTAGAATGAATTATAAAATGAATTTATTTTGTTTTTAAATACTTAAACTTCGATTTACTAGAAATTCTAGCTTCATGATTTCAATTAAATACTATTAAATAACCTGAAACTTTATAAGATTCTGATTCAATTTTCCGGTTGCATGTCAAAAATAAAATTACGTTTTGCATTTTATTCTCAGTTGGTTGGTTGGTTGTAGCGTTTAAGGCTGATTGATTACGCTAAGGTCCTAGGCCTGTAGGTGGAATGCCTTCCATGGAGGGTCTTTCTAAGGGGGGTCCTGGCACGTATTCACAGCGAATTTTTGAGAAAACCACGGAAAACTCAGAAAGGCTATTTCAATGAGCGCGACCTGGGATCGAACCTAGCACCACCCATCTAATAGCTTTAAGCGCAGAACCACTCGGCCGCGGGTGGGCTGCTTTTTTATTCTCAGATTTGGTTCATCGAAACAACTGACTCTAATATTTTTTTAGTTTTGGTAATAAAATTGTTTATAAGGATATTTTTTTTTTTTTTTTTTTTTTTTTTTTTTTTTACTACCATTACCCGACTACCGTAGGTAATGAGAGTATTGTATTCAGTAAAAAATTCGGTATGGAATTTTTACCTGATTTATATGTTTTAAGGTCTCCTGAGTCCAAAAATGCGGTTTTCGGAAATTGGTCAGTGTGTATGTTTGTGTGTAATTTCTAACTATTGCGTCATCTAAACTAAAATTATAAGATAAAAAACTTTTTATAAACCATGTTTTTAAATTTTCTGTTGAAACATAGCTATAGAACTAACTACATTAGCACTTTATCAATGCGTATTGTTACGAAATTGTAAGTAATTGTATTTATTTTTGTATAAATTCTTTCAAAGAGGTTTAGTAAGTTGATAAAATGTCAATTTTCTGTATTTCCAGCTCTTTTTCGCGTTAAAATAGCTTAATTTTCCCTTTAAAACGCATTGAAAAGCTCCAATAGCCAGGTAATGGATTTGGCGACTTTTTTGGCGATTTTGGCGAGAAAATCCTTATTATCGATATTCCAAAGATAATCGATTTGCTAAAGTGATTGGTTAAAGAGTTTCGGGAAATTTGAATTAAAAAAAAGTGTGTTTTAAAAATAAAATATTAATCCTTTTAGAACAACATATATTTGCATCATGAACTACATTAGCATTTTATCAATGTGTAGAAAATCTTTAAAGTGATAATGACGTCGATTTTTGCCAGATGCATAATTTAACTTTTTACAATTTTTTAACGCTCACGTTTAATTAAGTGTATTTATTTTTATGTCGGAAGGAAATGAACTCGTATTTTTATTTATTTATTTATTTTATTTTATTTTTTATTTTATTTTTTTTGGGGGGGGGGAAACAATTAAATTATAGCTAATATTTTAATGACTATTTTTATTGCTATTAGGAAGTTATTATTTTCATATTTTAATTAATTAAAAGAAAACTATTCGAAAATCTGACTTCGAAGTATTATTGTGTTGTCACCGGGTTCTGAGCTACTGTGAAAGTTTCAAATGTCTAGCTAATAGGAAAGTTAGTTAAAAATAGATTGCAAGATTTGTACCGGACAAACAAACACACAATCAAACAAGAATAGAAGTTAATAAGAACATGGTAATAAAGATAGAGGGAGCTCCAGACGTTGTTTATTATTCCTAAGTTTAGTTAATAGGCTCATTTACAAACGTTGATAGACACCAATTTATGTTATGGTGTATTTAAATAGAAATTTATATAAAATTTTGTGCATTAATTTTTGAACTAGACCTATGCCACAAAAATTTGTCACGTACAGACAGCCATACAGTTTTTAAAATGATGAAATCGTGTTCAGCCTGTTTCAAAACGTGTTAATCCGTCGAAAGCTGGAAGAATTATAATGTTCACCATTCCTTAAGTAATGTAGAATTGTTCCAGAATGCTGTACTGTTATCCAATTAACAGAGCGTTCGTGTAAATGGCGAAACTGTTACGAGGGAAAAACAAAATAAAATTATTGATGAGCCGTACACCCACAATGATGCCTCATAATAACAAAGCGTGATTATTAATCCTCAAACTTCGGTGACATATGCAAAATTCATCGTGCCTAAAAGGTTCAATGCCATTGCCGTTTTCCCATATCTGTTTACTTTCCTAAATTAAGGTTAGGGTGGCATACAACTATACAAGGTAATTCGAAAAGCAAACGGTTCATAGGAAATTTTTACGCAAAAACAAGGGACATTTTTTTTTTTTTTAAGCTTTTCTCTTCGGTTTTCTTTCTTAATACTTTCCAACAAAGTTGAAAGGTGTTTGATTTAGGGTTGTCTATCTGCCATTCCGCTTACTACTGAGGGGAAAAAAACTAGTTGGCATAGGTGGACTCTGCTCAGTTCCCCATCATATGTATGTTCTCATAAATTTCTAATGCAGGGCATATTATATTAATGATAAGAGAAATGAATTTGTTCGAACGCTTGACACAGTGATAGAATGAAATCCTCACCCAATAGGCTACCCATCATTCAGTTCGATATATTTATCTTATTCTAATCTATTAATTTATTTTATTGGGTTCAATAAAATAACATACTAACGGACTAACAAACTAACAGCACCCTACAGACGGACACCATACAAATTTTGTCATTTTCGGATTCCTCCCACCTGAAAACGTGTAAAAAAGTCAAAAAACCGAGGTCGAAAATTTTCATGATTACCTAAGTTCCCCATACCTATAGTATGATGGGGAACTAATATATACATATATATATATATATATATATACCGCCTTCATCTAACGAGAAAATGTCGTCATTTTCAGAGTCCCTAACCTAGAAATATAGATTTTCGATCTATGCGTATAAGGTAAACAAATAACTTGGACAGACGAAATGATCGAGAATTTCTAGTCTACACTTTTCTAGATACTATTGAAAAAATATTCTGAATATTCTGACTTTTTTGTATTGCGAGAAATTCTTGCTTGATTTCGTAGAATTGGGTTATAAACCAAAATTATAGTTACGAAAACTCTCCTCTTATGTCCGCATTTATTTTCAGAGATTTTTAAATGAGATTGACCACTGTAATATAGAAAAACGCTTAGAATTCTAATAGGGGTTTTTAGAACTCACTGGCAAAGGGAACTAAAATTTATAAAGATGACGTGTAACTAGTGCTGACTCTAGGCTAATTTGACAGGGTGCTTCACCCTGCTGCCCTTTCAAACCCATTTTAGCACCCTGCTGCCCTTTTAAAACATTTTGGCACCAAGTAGCTTTTTCTAACATTTTAAATGAACAGAGGCCTTTAGATACTTTTCTTTCTGATTTTTCAACTTTCTAGAAATAGTTTTACAGCATTCCTGGAAGAGCAAATGCATATAGCCTATATATATATATATATATATATATATATATATATACACGTAAAATTAGTATTTTACTTTTGTCATGTACAAAAATCACAACATAGAAGACCGCAAATAATGCCCTTTTTGAAAATAGGTTGCCCTTATTACTGAATTCCCCCTGGCGGACCTTTTATTCTAGAGTCAGCACTACGCGTAACTATTTTTACTAGAGCCACAATTTAGTTTCTAGATGTCAGACGCAGAAATTTTTTTCAGTGTGTCTGTTTGACCGTAGGGGAGACCCGTGTACCTAGGGCCATCATGTACCTAGTGCCATCCCATTTTATTTGAATAATATTTAATTTTAAGTTTTGATACTCAATTGGGCGAATAACAACACCAATTGTTACTTTTACAACTACTTTGGAACTTTTGAGGCGAAATTTTTGACAAGTTACATGTAGAAAACGAATTTACATGGTTTGAAGTAAAATTTTGCAGCTCATCTCTTTTGCTATTTTACAAAGGCGAGTCAAATATTTTTCTTTCATTTCTAGTGTATAATTTTGCTTGTTATATTGAGTAATAAATGAGATATTTAATTAGTCTTCCCTGCTTGTGGATTTTTTAGTGGAAGGCATTTTGAATGAAGTTTTGAATGATGTTATATTTTTTAGAAACAAATAACATACAAATTGCAAAAGAAACGCCCACTTGTGGAGTTTCATGTTTTCAAATGACGTGAATCTACGTCAGCGGTCGCGAAAGTGTTAAGAAACACAGTACAGCCTATAGTAATTGGAAGCTGGCAAACCCTGGTAAACCAATCACTATATATGACGTTGCTGAAAATGTTGGCAAGTCCTATCCGTCGGCCTTTACTCCTATAAACATTCTTCCAGGCTTTCGTGTATCCGGCATATGGCCAATAAATCAAAACACATCCACTAAGGATGAATATCTAAGTTCGAATGTGACTCAAAGACAAGATCCCTCCATAAATAAAAAAAAAAGATTTCCAGGAAGAAAGTGAATTGACAGTGATAGAACTGGATGTCTCTGTTTCGTGTCCTGTTGAAATATTGAAACTTTCAACATCTAACATCTTTTCGTGTGTCATGCTTTGACAGGTACGAACCTAAGTAAAACCTTTACCTAAAGCAAAACCTCCGACACCGAAGAAAAGATGTGACCGAAATCCAGAGAGATCTAGAAATCCCAGAGACACTCCAGAAAAAAAAAGAAATTGAAGAAACAAAAACATTCTGTTAGAATATCCCAAAGAAAAAAAAAAAAAAAAAGTGGAAAATTTCGTGTTTCAAATGATAGTTATTATATGATTATTATCTGATATTTTTATCTGATATTTTTATCTGATATACAGTAAAAAGTTTCCATTTAATGCACGTTTAAGTGAATTTTTGTCCTATTCTCCCATGTTAAGAAAATCGTAAATTTCTACTAACTTACGAAGTTTTTAAATTCGAATGTTGCAAATGAATAGGGTTCTTACCAGTGTCGAAAGTAATATTTTAAAACTGATCTGACCTCTCTGCGACAATTTGTTCTTGAGATATCGTGTACACAGACTAACAAACTAACGGACAAACAGACTAACAGACACCCTACAGACAGACACCATACAAATTTTGTCATTTTCGGATTCCTCACACCTGAAAACGTGTTAAAAAGTTAAAAAACCGAGGTCGAAAATTTTCACTATTACCTGAGTTCCCCATACCTATAGTGTGATGGGGAACTAAAAGTTGTTACAATCGAACAATGTTGAAAATTGTCTCCCACACTTAAACAAGATTCAAACAATTACACTTCAATGTTAGAATAGTTGCCACATCCGTTAGATTTAAAGGTAATAAGAAAAATCAATGGGTACTCTTTTAAAATGATCACCCTGTATGTGTATATATATATATATATATGTGTGTGTGTGTGTGTGTGTGTGTGTGTGTGTATTATGGTGTCCCGTAAATGGAGGATTTTTTTTTTCTTTTTTTGAAATCCGATATATGCATACCCACTAATTTTTAGTTCCCCATCATACTATAGGTATGGGGAACTTAGGTAATCGTGAAAATTTTCGACTTTGGTTTTTTCACTTTTTTACACGTTTTCAGATGTGAGGAGTCCGAAAATGACAAAATTTGTATGGTGTCCGTCTGTAGGGTGTCTGTTAGTTTGTTAGTCCGCTAGTTCGTAAGTCCGTTAGTTAGTTTGTTAGTCTGTGTACATGATATCTCACGAGCAAATGATCTCAGAGAGGTAAGACCAGTTTTAAAGTATTAGTTATGACACTGGCAAGAACCCTACTTATTCGCAACATTCTAATTAAAAACTTCAGTAGTTATTCAAAATTACGATTTTCTTAATATTGCGGAATAGGGGAAAATTTCCCTAAAACGTGCATGAAAAGAAATATTTTTATCGTAAAGATGTAAAAACAGCTTTTAAGTATTAGTTTTGATGCCGGGATGAACATCATTAATCAGAAATATGCTACTTTGAAAATTTCGTAAATTATTCGAAATTTACGAATTTCTTAACATGGCAGAATACAGTAAAATTTCGCATAAATGTCCCTTTTGAGGGATATTTTTTATCGTTAAGATGTCAGATTACTTTTAAAATATTATATAAGATGCTAGTATAAAGTCTTTGACTATGAATTTTCCAATTTAAAAATTTCATGAGTCACTGGAAATTTAAGATTTACTTAACATGGTGGTATAGGGCAAAAGTTCGCATAAACGTCCACTTTGAGGGATATTTCCATCGTAAAGATGCCAGAATACTTTTAAAATATGATTTAAGATACTGGCATGAACATACCCGACTATAAACTTTTTTATTTAAAAATTTCGTAAGTTATTTGGAATTTATGTTTTACTTAACATCCCAGAATAGGGCAAAATTGAGCATAAACGCCCATTTTGAGGACCATAAATATATCAGACGACTTCAAAATAACATTTATGATACTTGTTTAAACAGGATTGACTACAAATATTCTAATAGGGAAATTTCGTAAGTTATGCGAAATTTAAGATTTTATCAGTATAGAAAAATGAGACGATATTCCATATAAATTTGCATTTTGGGGATTGTTGCATTGGAAATAGTACCCCAATAAAATAAATCAATAGATTAGAATAAGAAAAATATATCGAAATGTGGGTAGCCTATTATGCGGGGATTTCTGTTCCTGTGTCAAGCGTTTGGTCAAATTAATTTCTCTGAACTTGAATATAACATGTTCTGTACTAGAACTTTATGAGAGCATACATATGATGGGGAACTGAGAAGAGTCCACCTATGCCAACTAGTTTTTTTTTTCTATTTAACCTTAAACACTTTTTAGCAAAATATCAGCTCTCTGAGATAATGTTAACAGGTGCCGAATTGATGGGAAAATCAATCCTAATATCTATATTAGGAGTTTCCCGTCAATTCGGCACGTGTTCACCTTATCTCAAAGAAATGATATTTTGCTAAAAAGTGTTTAGAGTCAAACAGAAAAAAATATTGGGTATGCGTATCGGATTTCAAAAAAAGAAAAGAAAAAACAAAAAGATTTCCTCCATTCAAGGGCACCTAATATATATAAATATATATTCTTATATGTATGTATAAAGTGAGAGAGGTAGAGAGATAGGTAGGTAAATTAATAGATAAACTAAATGATTCTAATCGGTCGATTTTTAAAGAAATCAACCTAATAACTAGGTGGGAATTAAAAGCAAAACAGATAACAACGGTAAAAAAATCAGAAAAATATAGGCAGCTTTACATTAAGTACTTTTTCTAGTATCTCTTACAAAAACTATAAATTTCTGCCATGATTTATTTTTCTCTGATCAATAGCACGAAAATGAGCTATTTGCAGGGAATCCTCTCATACAGACACCAAAAACTTTTTGAATCTCAGTAGAAAATGTCTTGCTACCGATTCGGCAATTATATCGTTCGAATTTTGAAAGAAAAATATTTGATTTTATTCGTTTAACAAATTGATCGAAAAAAAAAACAGGATTTCCACCAAGTTATTCATCAAGATTTCTGCGATTGTTTGATATCAATGGTTTTCAATCAAGATAAGTTTGCCTGTGAATGTCGTTTCCTTGCAAAGGGACTATTCATGTAGAAAAACTAATTACGCTCGTCTAAAATTTTGATTTGATAATTTTGGCTGATCATTGTTTTTTGGTGTGCTAAAACCAAAAATGAAAGCAGTTTTTCTCTATTCCGTTCAGATTTTTGTCAATACAGGATGTCTAATAATACAATTTCTTCCGTGGCTCTTCCCCCAATGTAATTATATGGTAACTTTTATAGTATGTTTCCATGATTAAATGAAATTAATCACGGAAACATATTTCAAACTACCAAAAATGAAGAAATTGTGTTGGTAGATACCCTGCAACGATAAAAATCTATTACGTGATAAAGAAAATCTAGCTTCTTTTTCGGTTTCAGCACACCAGAGAACATAGGTATCAGCTAAAATTATCAAATGAAATTTTGCTAACATTATTTTTGTAGGCCTGTGTTATTTCTCCATATTGTTTGCGTTACTTTTAGGATAATAAAGATAATGTTTACAAATTATTAACATTCTGTTTAAACAATTTTCCTCTGAAAATTTCTTTGAAAAGTACCTGTTCATTTTTACTTTATTCATTATTATTATTATTATTACTTTCTTCTATCTAGATCCTAAACGTGATTTGACTATTTTTTAAAAATGACTGTGAGTGTGTATGTTTCAAAATTTCGTGAGCACTGTAGCTCACAAACAAATGGGTGCAATTCAATAAAAATTTATGCTTGGCTGGAGCTTGACTTCAGCTATTACTGATTAGTTTTATTTCTTCATGTCACTCAACAGGTGGCGCTGTCATACAGTTAGAAGACTGGACATTGACTCGCCATTTGATCCGCCATGTTTGTTCAGGTTATTACATATGATACCATTACGCTAGGAAAATGGCTTGAATGACTCTCTGAATGGTTGTCTTAAGATAAACAAAACCATTTTCAGGTAATTTTAATTAATAGAAAATTGTCAGACTCTGGTAAAAGCATTTTATGTTCTACGGCGATCGAGTGGTTATTGAACGAAAGTCCACCATTTTTGTTCAATGTCCAGTCTCTCGTTAGAACTAGCGAAAGGTTTCTAGTTAGAAGATATATTGTGTAATGTTTGTATCTTGAATTTCTATTTTTATAAATTTTGTTGCCGCACGTACCGGGTTCGAATCCTGGGTCTGGCATGGATGTTTGAGGTGCCCTTCATGTACGAAATTGTGAAACTATGTAATATGGATCAATCGAGGCAAAACTCATTGTAACTATTGGTCTCAAAGCTATGAAATAAATACCAAATAAGTTTTGTTTATTTAAGGGGACTTGACACCTTTGACTTAGTGAAACTAAGGGCTTCAATCTTCATATAAAAGTTTATATTTCCATTTAATATTTATAAATTGAACTCGATTAGGATTTTTCGGTAAAATATATATTCAGGAAACAATTCTCATAGATTTTGATGGATTTTTTTTTTTTTCTTTCTTTTACATATTTAAAATTTAAAATTGAGTTTTCTAAGTTTGCATTTTTTTATGAATTCATAATTTTCAAAATTCTAAAACTTCTGCAGGTATTTAAGAAAATACTATATATATATATATATATATATCTATACTGATAACTATAAAGAATTTAAGTCCAAAAATGTCGATTTTGAGTTAAGTACATAGTCAGACTCAGAAAAAAAAATCTCTATCGATTGGTATAAAGGATTTAAGTCTATGTCATTTAGTCTTTGAGAAAATCCATTGGTAAAAAAAGACTCAAATCAGAAATTTAGCATTAATCTTTGGTATAAAATATTTAATTCATTTTTTTCCCCCTTTATTAAATGAAGGTTGACAATCACTGAATGGTATAAAGTGTATAAATCAACATAATCCCTTTTTCCTAATCGATTCTTCTGATTTGTTTTTAGTCAGTTTAACTTTATTTTTCGTCTCCTGAAAAATCAAGAATATGGACTTAAATCCTTTATACTTATCAGTACAGATATATGTATGTATGTATATATATATAATGGATGTTTAATAGAACCTACTTAAAAGAATTAGGGACAGATTTTGTGATATCTTTAAAAGAAAAAATATTAATAATAAAAATATAACAAAAAAAATGTTTTTTTTTTCCCCCAAATTTTTACATAGACATGCACTTTTATTTTTTATTTTATTTTATTTTATTTTATTTTATTTTTTTTTTTCTTTTGCCCCAAAACAATTAATATATTTCAAAATCCATCCCTAATTCTTTTAAGTAGGTTCTATTAAGCATCCAAAAAGTATTAAGCCTTTTCTTAATTATCTGTAGAAGATTTAGAATTTTGAAGAACATGAATTCATGAAAAAAATGCAAGCTGATAAAACGCAATTTAAAGATTTCAACTCTGTAAAAAATTTAGCAAAAACCCTAATCATTGTTGCATAGAAATATATTTTATTGGACAGGCGTAATATAGTTAAATTTATAACTATTTAATGGAGTTATAAACTTTTATATGAAACCTTCAGGGGTGCCAAGTCCCCTTAAGCTAAAATTATTTAAGCTAAAAACGTTTAATGCATTATCATTGTTTATTAGTTTAAAATTAAATTTTATGATTTTTACTTTCTCTTACCCGGCTCCCACCATTTGGCGAGCAGTTCTGCGCCCAAAGATGGTAGATGTAAAGTTCGATCCCGAGTTTTCCGTAGTTTTCTCCGGAACTCGTTTGAATACGAGCTAGGACCCATTAGAAAGTTTCTTACGGAGGGCATTTTACCTGTAGACCTAGGACCCTAGTGCAGTCAATCGGCCTTAAGCCCAACAACAACAGCAACAATAATTTTCTGTTACCCATATAATAAATATAATGTTTTTGGATAAAATTTTTTAAATTGAGTTTTTTTTTTTTTTTACATTTTGAGGTCCTTGAATTAAAAAATTAAGTTTTTAGCGGCTGGTCTATGTGTCTGTGTTTCTGTTAGCAATTTATATCAAGAGTAGAAAGTCTAAACTCGGTACTCTAAATCTGTATCAAATAGGGATGCTACGCTAAACTTTTCATTCAGGTCAAACAAATGGTTCGTGTACAGGGACATCCAAGAGTATTCGAATACATTATATCTATGTGTGATATTTCTGGCAGGTACAGTTTGATCCTTTAGACTGCCGTAAACTAAATGAAATTAATATACATATTTTTATATGCATACAAGCAGGTTTAATATAGGGTATGATATGACCATTCGTTTACAGGGACACACAAAAGAAATTCAGATACATTAATGTATACTTGGAAATTACTGAAATTGTATTGCAAGGTGAGTTATGCGTTTTTCATGTTGTGTTAAATTTAAGTACTTTTATGTAGTATGTTATTTTACATTATTTTTATTAATTTATAGACAATATAGAGGGTTACACAAACTTGCGAGAATACATTCTTCTCTACTCAATGGAATTAATGGAAGTGTTTTATTAAATTTGACTAACACCAGAAACACTACTGCGAAATCATAATTACTTTCTCACACGAAATAGTAAACAAAGAATTAGTTTGGATTCCAATTTTTAATGCTGAGTTTTTTGCTATAAATACGCGTTTTAAAGTCCCTTGAATATGAATAATAAAGTTTTTAGCAATTTATCTGTGATTATGTCAGTTATCAGCATAATGTAAACACAAACATTCACATAAAATTCAAATTGGGTATTTTAATTATCATATGAGGTTATCACTTGGAAATTTCGACCAAGATTGGTAAATTTTAATGACTGATGTGTTTTAAATTTGCCTGGATAATTTAGAATAAAAATTTTAAATTTTTATGCAATGCTCAATCGGGAGTTGAGTTCCCCTCTGTCCGTCCTCACACAAAAATGTATAACCGTCTAATAAAACCGTTTCTAAAAGCATTTTCAGCTGTTTTTAAAGTACATTATGTACAGCACGAGCACTTGTTATCATACCCTTTAATAATATGTGTATTTATAGTATCAAATGCAAGGTAAGAGAAAGCCGTGTGAGTGACGCACCAGATTACTACTTTCTCTTAACAGTTGAAAGTATGATAGTTCGAATTTACGGAACTTCAAAATGCAAATACAGTAACCGCCGCTTAATAAAATCACTGGTTAATAAAATCAGCCGCTTAATCTGATCAAATCGCCAGGATCGGAATCAAATCAATATAAACTACTTTTAAAGCAGCCGGTTAATAAACTCAAAAATGTCTTCTCAGCAGCCAAAAATATCATTTATGCACACTAATTTTTTTTTTTATTTACATTGTGATTTCTTTTCTATGGAAAAAGAAATTAAACCACTACAAACCCTCCGTTATCGCTCATTGTTCAAGATTTTATACTCGCAGCTTGCAGCACAGTTACAAATTAAACGCCTCGCAACTTGTCTCCGTACCAATTTCAAGGAACATATTTTTCTAAACGCAGTAATAAATACAAATTTGATTTCAAATGATTTTTTTCTTCTAATTATTAGAAGGCAATTTCTAGTTCTTATTTTGAAATTACTATAATTTATGAGGTTTAAACGGAAATATTTTAAATTTATAAGAACAGCGTGAACTTTTGGTAAAGTAATGATAATTTTCCTCTAACGAAAGTGCACGGGAATTTACAATGCATTTAATTTATTTATATATCGATGAAACAATTAGTTAATTATCTGCCAAAAATTAATTAATATTATTTACTAAGTATATTATTCGTTACCTTTTGAAGTTTCTTTCGAAATTCAGGGAAGTAATACCTTTTCCTTAAGGGCCCGCTTCACTCACCGTCGCCGGAAGCTGAAGCTAATGTTATTCTATGGGAAATTTTTCTTTACAAATAACTTATTCACTAATACATATTTTTAAATTCTGTTTTCACATTCTGAAAATTCCCAGCTGTTAAATGGACGGACTTTTTTTAAAAAATTATTTTTTAAATTTTTTATATTTTATTTTGAAGCTGCAAAATACGAATTTTCAATATGTGAGATTTTTTCATTTTGCAATTTCAAAATAAAATATTAAAAATTAAAAAAGTACATCTTTGAAAAAGGTTTGTCAATTTAACAATTGGGAATTTTCTGAATGTGAAAACAGAATTTTAAAATATGTATTAGTTAATAAGTTATTTGTAAAGAAAATTTCCCTATAGAATAACATTGGCTCGGGCTTCCGGCGACGGTAAGTGAAGAGAGCCGTTAAGGGCAGGAACATTCGCCGGATATAAAAATCAGACGCTTACTAAAATCACTTTGGCTCAGAACGAATGTGATTTTAATAAGCGGCGGGAACTGTACATCAAAAACTCGATTTGAAACTTTGTCCCCAAAATAACATTCGGAAAGGGAAAGTAAAAGAAGAAATTACATTAACAATCGATCATTAACTACTGGACATCGTTGTTTCATTGTCATCGTGGTATATTAAAGAGATTTTAATTTATTTTGGGCGTGTTGAAGAACCATTACTAAATAAACGGCTGTCCAAGAGATGCGGCAGATAATAGTTTTAGACTATCTTCTTTACAAAAATTAATATCGTAAGTGATAGTAACTGATAAATATTAACTTTGTAATATTCAGGATCGTATCTATTTAATAACTTTAATGGATATTGCACAATGGAAAATTAATTCTTTTATAATTAGTAAATGTTGTCAGTAAATGAAAAGCGGAATAGATATTAAGATAAAAGAAAATTAGTATTTGTTTTGAGGATATGACGTCAGGAAGTGCGCAAAATCACTATGAATAAAACCGATCATAAATATAGTAATAAAGTAATAAGACATAGATTGATCATTGAGAGGGGAAAAGTGATACCTTTTTTACTCGGGAAAAGACGGCCATTTTACTCTCTTATAGTTGTATTTCCACAAGCGAATATTCACGGGAATACACACAGGTAATTTAGCAAATAAAATTTATGCACTAAAAGAGAATGAAAAACTCCAGATACCCCTTTTTCTTTCTTACTTTTTTTTTTTACTATACTCTAGTATACTCATGTTTGCACAAAACTGTCTTTCTTTCGGCATTTATTATTATTATACTTCTTTGAGATAATAATCGTCTGCATTCATCATGAAAAATAATTTTAATAAATTATAATTTAATAAATTTATTTGTATTGCGTAAATTTGTATAGGATTATATATGGAAGAAAGTCTTGTGGTGGCCACAATATACTAGTTATATATTAAAACTTCCGTGGCTACTAACTACATTTAAAATAATTTTGAGAATTCCATATTATTTACTAATATAAGATCTTAAAAAATATTAAAATTTTAAAAATGTATTCCATTAAACATGAACACAGTAATTATTTCATAATAATAACAACAAAGCAACTGATTATAATAATTACATTTTTCATAAATTACTTGAATATAACTTATTTATGGAAACTTATCCCATTTCTTTTCATATATTTATTAGAACACTTAAATGCCGCGCAATATTTAGGCATTTTCAAAATTCATTTTAACATTCTATTCTATTACTATTTTCGAGTTTTAACTCTCTAATGGCGGATGCCAAAAAACTTTTTCGGCATCAAAAATCTTTGCTCATTAACATGGGGATGATAGATCTATATAAGTTACTATATGTATGAAACCGATGGCATTTCCAATTATCAAATGTTGAAGAAAATCGTTAGAGCCGTTTTAAAGATGGTCCCACTTTTGGATTTCCAATTTCCACCAAAAAGTTGGCGAACTCGGACACCGTATTTATTTTAATTATGAAGTTTGTTGATCTACCTTTTACCGTTTCGGAGGTATGATAGTCCGAAGATTCCTCGTATACAATAACCAATTTTCAAAAAACTCAAAAGATTCTAAAATATATAAATCAGCTGAAAATTCGATATCAACTACTATTTTTACTGAATATGGAAAATTAAAAAAAAAAAAAAAAAAAAATTAAGGCTCCTGCCCTGCCTACTGTCGGAGGTAATTTTTTTTTTTAGCTTAAAATTTAGTCTTATGCTAAAATTACATAAAATTTAATTAGTAATATGATAACGATCAGGCTATACAAATTTTATGTTCATATGTTTATTTGTTTAAGGCTCCTGCCTTCTATCGGAGGTATTTTTTTTTTTTTAAATAATTGAAAAATTGCCTATTTATGTGCATTACATAATAGAATGTAGTTAAAAACAGTGAATAACATGAAAAAATATGCAAATTTTAAAATATTTTGATATTTAGGCTCAAAATATACATGAAATTTGCTAAAAAAAAGCACTTTTTTAAAACATCATAAGTCAAATTTAAATAAAGGTATTTTTATTCTGTAAATTCTATTTAGATTATTGAAAGGTCCTTAAGGGAGTGAACTACTCTCAAAACTATAACCATGTTATTCAATATTTTAGCGAAGATAACATTTTACATGCTGAAAAAATCATGAATATACATGACAGTTCATAACTTCTATCGACAAAAAAAAAAAAAAAAAAAAAAAAAAAACTAGATTCATTGTAGTAGTTCAATCCCTAAAATATTTTGTCAATGTTTTATAAGGTTTCAATTATAACTTTTAGAGTTATGATGTTTTACGATAAAGCAAAATGTTAAAAATCTCATTTTGAGAAAAAGCAGAAAACATAATTAAAAACCAGATTTTACCTATTAAATAAAAAATAATCCTGACTTATTTCAAAATTGTTTATTTTTTTTTTATTTATTTTTTTTTTTTTTAATTCATTTTATATGCAGTAACAAATTTTGATGGTTATAATGAGTAAAATATTTATGTGAACAAACATTTCCGCTTTCCAAAACTTGCGAGTGACTAATATTAAAATGCCTGTAACTCAAGTTCTAAGCAAAATAGAAACAAAATTACAACTGATTTAGAAAGCTAAAATCTCAGGCTTTAATATTAAACCAAAAATGGAAATTCAGAGTTTTGACCGAAAATTGCATTTTAAAAGTAGACATGCAACAAAAATTTAAGATAATAACATAATTTTGAAATTTATGCTTACAATTAAAAACAGCGTAGTAGTACATATTTCTCATCATAAGGTATATGATGTTTTTGTTTTCATCAATCATTAATTCTCAAATGCCAAATATGCTACAGCAAAAGGCAGACGATAAAATGCTTTCTACACAAAATTAGCATAAATAACGAAAAAATTCTGAAAATTTTAATAACAGTAAAAATATCGAATTTCTAACTCAATGGCCTACTTGAAATTTTTTGTCGAAGCAGGTATTTTTTAGTGCTCTATAAGCAAGGTTGGCAGGTTTTTGACACATGACAGTTTTTGACGGTTTAAACCACAGTTTAAACTGTCACGTCAAAAACCCTGTGTCAAAAACTTATGTCAAAAACCTCCAATTTTACACTTCTTAGTATATTTTAACAATGAAGTAGTCATATTTCGAGAAATAAAATAATCTAATCTTTAAAAAAGTGGTTAGTTTGTAGGATTCCTATGGTTAAAAGTAATTTTTCCTATGAATGCCAATGATGTCTGTTTTAAGTACTAAAAATCATTTATTACCTTTACAAAATACAAAAATTCAAATATAGAAATTTGTGTGTTCTAAGGTGAACTACTTATTGCACTTTAAGTTAACAGTACATCTCTCTTTTGTGAATTAATGTCTTAAAGGTATGAAAATTTGCATTTATATGCATTAAAATGTAATACTAAATAATACATCAAAATGCAATATTAAATAACACATTAAAATTTCTCAAACTGTATTTAAATAAATAAATTTTCCTTTACTTTTTAAAAATGCTCGTGTCAAATTATTTTTTAATTTTATATCTTGACTAGCTGACCCGTCCGGCTTCGCACTGATGAACAAATTTTAGTTAAAGATGGATTGATATGTAAAAAATCAAGAAATATATCAGTTTATATGTTATAGTCAGGCAATATTATTAACTGGAAAGTCAAAATATAATTTTACAATTATTTTTTTTAATTAGTTGTTAAATGTTGGCAATTTTTACTTAATGCTATTTATTTATTTATTTATTTATTTCATAAAAAGAAACATTTCTTTACTCATGAATAAAAAATATTGAAAAATAAATCTATGACATGAAAATGTTTTTGATAAAATTGACGTCATAATAGCTTTAATTATTATTTATTTTTTCATTTCGCAAATATATTTAATTTTTTCCATAATTGATTATTATTTTAATAATGTATATTAAAGGAGAAATCAATAATATGAAACAATATTCGTACAATATATACTATTACAGAATCTGGTGTGAAACAACCACACGACTTCCATTACACACTATTACACGTAATATATACAATTTTTTGGAGATATTACTTGCATTTTTTTGAGATTTTCGAGTAAGAGAAACTTGATACACGTATAAAGACACATACAACAGAGTTTGCATAGCGAGTTAAAAAATAAGGGGAAAAAAATAGATAGTTATTTTTTTAAACACGAATTTCCGAGATCTAAAACTGAACTACCTAATCAGGATGACAGTTAATATTCCTGTAATAAGCACGTAATACTTGAGAAAGGTTATCTAAATTGGATTAAAGAAAAAATTTTCAAGAATACGTTAGAGCCGTTTTTGAAATACCAACTTTTACCAAAACTTAACATACTCAATTATTGACCTAAAAACAATAATTACATACAAAAGGATATTTAATAGGAAGTTAACATGGCGAGTTTGAAAAAAATCCGTACAGGCGTTTTTAAAGGAACGCACTTGCGAAGTCTGAAATTGAGCTGTTTATAGAGGACGCCTATCAATTTTCCTGAACTAAGCAACTTTTCAATCGAAAGGGCATCTAATATATTATTTATATAGCAACTTTGAAGAAAATCATTAGAGGTGTTTTTGAATATGGGCTTAGGGTCCCATTTCTGGTTTTCGATGACCCAATTCCGGTTTTTCAATTTTCACGAAAATTTAGAAAATTTATCTGTACACCAGACCTGAATCACTTGTGAAGTTTAGTAGCTCTATTTTTATTAGTTTTGGAGATATGACAGCCAGAAGATTACACACACACGTGCACATATACACACACACTGACCAATTGCCAAAACCTATACAATACTTCCACTACCTACGGTAGTAGGGTAATTGAAGTAAACACATACATCTCGTATTTACTACGATAATATACAGATTTTCGTATTACGTTTTCGATCGCCAAATACAAAAATCGCCAATGACGATAGATATCAAATCTATGCTTTGTTTTCAATTAAAATATTGAAAATTTTAATTAAAAATTTATTTTACCAAAATTTATTATAGCTTCTAGCACTTAGAGAGAGACAGTGTAACTTTTGATTATTGAAAGAAAAAAAAAAAAAAAAGCAATCGGCTTTTTAGTTCTAGCGATCGTTCTCTACATATGCATATAAACCTTTCTTTTTTTTATATTAGTATAGCTATAGAGCATAGGTATATTAAATAGGTTTCCAGTCAACATAATGTAACTCAAATAATTAAATGCTATTTACATTTCAGTAATGGCTGTATGCGCTATGTATATTGAGCTACTTGCCATAACTGTTAGTTGCTAAAAATAGTCGCCAAATAAATTTAAACATCTCAATACGCAAGCGAAGTATGACATCACTGACCGCCCGTGGATGCAAGAAAAAGATTTTCCATGTTAATCGCTCATTGGATTTTTTTTTTTTTTTTTTAATTAAAATTCTAGAAGAATTATTTCCCGATTTTAATCCTCATATTTGGGTATAGATATGTATTAGTTATTGTATGCATGCGTTAGATTGAGTTATTTTGCTGTCAAATTGACAAAATTTTAATTTTAAATTTCAAAACTGTCACCCTTGGCGTTTTTTGTATTTGGCGATCAAAAACGTAATACAAAAATATACATGCCAGATGTATATTTTCGTAATATGTATTGTACGAAATATTGTTTCATATTATTCGTTACACTCTTAATGTAAGTTTTTAAAATAACCATGATTTTTGAAAGGAATTAAATTATATTCGCCAGATAATTTGGCGATATTTTTTTTTTCTGCCAAGGATGACGGATATCAAATCTATTCCGCTGCAACATATTAGTATATTATATCAGATACTTTATTTAGACATTTGAAAACAAATTTGACTTCAAATTATGATAGAATATTTATCCTTTCCCTTTTAATTAGTTTATTAGTTGGATGTTTATTGTGTAAATATCATCCTTTGAAATGAAATGTTTATGTTTTCAATCGGATATGGAAATTTGCCATTTTTTTTTCTAGAGTTTTGAAATTTAAAATTCCAATTTTATCAATTTTACAACAAAAACAATTTAATCTAACGGATGCACATGATAACTAATACATATCTATATCCAAATATGGGGATTAAAATGGGGAAATAATTTTCCTCGATCTTTATTATTTTTTTACAAAAAATCCAGTTCACTTTTTATATTATTGTTCGCGTGAAAATATATTTTATTATATGTCTAAAAAATAAATTAATTCGTAAATCTTTTTGGCAACAATTATAAATTAAAATAAATAATATTATAAAATAGAATTTTTTATTTTATTTTATTTTATTTATTTATTTATTTTTAAATTCCAATTTCGTTTACACACATCAGTTTAAACCACGGAGTAATAAAGACTCCGTGGTTTAAACATTGATGCTTAGATATTATATCATATCATATCAAATTAAATTATTAGAAAAATAAACACTTTTAATTCTATAATGACGTCAGATTTAACGTGTAAGTTTAACAATTAAAAAAGCTTTATATGAATTTCAATTTAATGCACGTGCAAATATATTTCTTTTCTTTTCACGTCAAGATATTTTAAAAACGAAATGAATATGTAAATGTTTCTTTTATGTTGGCAGCAGCTAATTTTTTTAATATTTCATTATTTCCATTTCTATTACGGCTTCTATGGGGATTTTAATTAAAATGCTCAGATTTTAAACTAAAATTTATTTTATCAAAATTAAATATAGCCTATAACAATATGACATACTGTAGCTTTCGGTCAGTGAAAGAAGTTTTTAAATCGGTTCAGTAGTTTCAGAGATTACCCTCCACAAACAAACAATTTTTTGCGCTTTATATAATGATATAGAATATAGATTATACATAAGTTTAACTATATATTCTAAAATATCTGGATATTTCTTTGTGGATTCATTGCTCTGATTTAATTTTTTTAAATAATATTACATTTGAATGCTAACAATTTTCATTGAAATTTCAACATTCAATATAATTTTAAAAATTAACCTATCATTGAATTCACAAACTAAGTAATAACCTAATATGTTTAGTTTGTATTTTTAAATCATAATGTTATAAAGTGAGGAGGGGAAAAAAATTAACAGAAAACATTTAGAAATCTTTTAAAAATGTAAAAGTTTTAGCTATTTATTTTTTGAAATTTAGTTAGTTGTAAAGAATTTTTAATATGCTCAATTGTATTACTATAATTTACCAACTGTATATGCAATTTTTCGTAGCTCTAGGAAAATTTACAAAAGAGATTTTATATACATTCACTCTCCCCTTAAGATGATTGTTACGTTTCCTAATATAAACATTTCTTTCTTTTTCTGAATGTATATATAGAGAGAGAGAACTAATGTTAACTTATAAACTTCGTACATTGCAACTAAAAATATGTATAAAATTATTTTACATTATTTTCCAATTTTTACATATGGTTTTGGACAGTTTTTGACGGTTTAAACCAGTTTTTGACAGTTTAAACCAGTTTTTGAAACCTGTGATGTCAAAAACCAGTTTTTGACGTCAAAAACCTAACCATGTCTATAAGTCTATAACAAATGATAAAATAACATTAGCTCCAGTATAGTTATGGATGATAAAATATTCTAAAGCTGATGTTAGAAAAACATAAATTCTGTACAGTTAGCGGATGGATGAAAAAAAAAAAAAATATTTTTGCTGTTAAGTTTCAATAGATTTATGGGCAATAAAATATACTAAAACTCACAGGTTTAGCAATAAAATCCTCGTACAGTAGTAGAAGAGTTAATAGCGTTTGCATTCTATATCTTTTACTTTTAGGCAATAATTTCGCAAGTGTTTTGATACAAATAGTTAAACATATTTTTTACTTTCTCTTACACATAAAGTAGAGAAAGCATTGTTTTGGGGTCAAATTTTCAAAATCGAGTTTTTGTTATATTTACACGTTTTGAGGTCCCCTGAATCTAAAAATCATGTTTTTAGCGGTTGGTCTGTGTGTGTGTCTGTCTGTTATCAGCATATCTGAAAAACAAATTATAGCAAAAAGTCCAAACTTGGTATTCTAAATGTGTATTATATAGGGATGCTAAACTAAGCTTTTCGTTGAGATCAATTAAATGGTTCGTGTACAGGGACACCCAAGAGAATTCAAATACACTATGTCTATGGGGAAAATTGCAGGTAAGTAGAGTTTAACATCTATATACTGCACTAAACCAAATGAAACGAATATATATTTTTTACATACGTAAAAACATGTTTCATGTGGAATATGGTATAGATATCATTCACTGTTCGTTTGCAGGAACAGGACTACACAAAATAACTAGATTATAGTGCGACAATACTTGAAAATTGATGGAGTGTACTTCAGCTTGTGTCGTGTGTTATTAATATAGGATTATATTTATGTCTACCCTATGATGTGTACATAACTTTTAAAATATATACAAAGCTGCCAATATTTATGCCATAACATTTATTATTATTATTATTATTATTAGTGGAAGTGCTTTACTGTAATATTTTACCATGTCCAGGAAAGATGCTCAGGAATTGAAATTAATTCCTCATAGCCATATGGTAAATAATGTATTTTTGTAAGCTAAATATTCACAGCTTATATATATATACTAGCAGACCAGGCCACGCGTTGCTGTGACTAAGTTATACGTTGAATTATACGGCTGTAAACTATTTAGTACAGTCAAATTATTATTTACGAACAAAGACGAAAACGTTGTAGCCGATGTAAAAACCCACAGGGTTGAGATTTGAAACTTAGGTCAAAATTTGGAAGCGATTGATAAAAATTTTCGTAGTGTTGATATTAAGCACAAATTAATTTTATTGTAGGGTCCTATAAATTTTAATGGAGAAGTTATATATATTATTTCTAATGCTTCTTTGGATAAAATTGCTAAAATGACTAATATATAAATTAAATTCTATTAAAATTCTATTAAAATAAAAGTATAAAAGAAACAGACGATTTTAAAATCAATTTTTATGGAGGAGTGAAATATAATATATGCTATAATGGATAATTTTACTATAAAATGACCTCATCATTTTAAATATTTTAAAGAGGGCAACAGCTGTAGTTATAAAAAGGAAAACAATAAGGCTAAACCAGAAAAATAAGTAAATTTGATAAATATTTTAAAACTTTAGAATTGGAAATCTTATGAAATATTGGACATTTAAAGTAAATACATGTATCATTTTAAATAGAAAAAGATTTTGGAAAAGTTTAGTGTATTTTAACGAAGTGATGAGAAGTTTTTGAGTATGTTAAAAGTTTAATAGTAAATTCAAGTTAATAAAGATGGGAAACATTGAGTATTAAGATAAGAATAATTATAAGATTAAAAAAAAAAAAAAAAAAAAAAAAAAAAAACTTTTTATATACCATACTTTTAAATTTTAATATACTAATAATATACTAATTAAAAGGAAAATGATAAATATTCTATCATAGTTTGAAGTCAAATTTGTTTTCAAATGTCTAAATAAAATATCTGATGTAAGATACTAATATTTTGCAGCGGAATAGATTTCATTTCTGTCATCCTTGGCGAAAAAAAAAAAGAATATCGCTAAATTATCTGGCGAAAATATTTAATTCCTTTCAAAAATCATGGTTATTTTAACAGCTTATATTAAAAGAGTAATGAATAATATGAAACAATATTTCGTACAATACATATTACATGTCATACATACGTACAATGAATAATACATATTACATTTCGTACAATGCATACATCTGGCATGTATATTTTCGTGTTACGCTTTTGATCGCCAAATAATAATAATAATAATAAAAAAAGCCAAGGGCGACAGAGTTTTGAAATTTAAAATTAAAATTTTGTCAATTTGACAGCAAAATAATTCAATCTAACACCCGCGATAACTAATACATATTTATACCCAAATATAAGGATTAAAATTGGGAAATAAATTTCCTCGATTTTTAATAATTTCTTACAAAAAATCCAGTGGGCAATTAACATAGGAAATCTTTTTCTTGGCTGCACAGACGGTCAGTGAGTCACACTTCGCTTGCGTATAGAACTCATAGATATAGTATAGCATATATAGAATAGAGTGATCATTGGGGAGAAAAAAGTTATTCCTTTTCATTTGGGAAAAGACGACGTTTTTACCAAAATATGGCCGTCTTTCCCCGAGTGAATACACACGGGAATACATACTAATATTTTAGTAAATAAAATTTATGAATAATTTATTTGCTAAAGGGGAATGGAAGACTCCAGATACAGTTTCAAATTCACATTTCTTTCTTTCTTTTTTTTTTTTTTTTTTTCAATACCACTTAATGGCTGTTTCCAAAGCTTTTTTTTTTTTTTTACGGCATCAAAAATCTTTGTACGATAACATGGGGATGAGAGATCTATATATATTACTATATCTATGATAGAACTACATTAGCACTTTATCAATGTGTATAAAATCTTTAAATTGATTATGACGTCAATTTTCGTGAGATGCATAATTTAACTTTTTATAATTTTTTAACGTTCACGTTTGATTAAATGTATTTATTTTTATGTCGAAAGAAAATGAACTCGTATTTTTTTTTTTTTTTTTTTTTTTTGGCAACAATTAAATTAATGGAACTCACAGATATTTTGGAGCAACTTTAATAAAGGTCTATAATTAACAAATAATTGGAATAAAACAATATTGTGACAATAAATTGAGATAAAAACTATCTTATCTCTCAAGTTGGACCAAACTGCACACAGTGTGCAAAATTTCATTAAAATCGGTTCCTTAGTTTAGCAGTTTACCCCGGACAAACATCGTGACACGTAATTTATATATATATACAGATATATTTAGACGTTTTCAGGCTTCCTGAATGCCGCAGTCAAGTTTTTAACGTTTGATCTTCATCTGATTCTGTTAGTGTAAATTAAAAACAAGTAATTTCAGGCAATCCAAATGTTGTATTTTGAAGTTAATGTGTTTGTTACTAGAAAAGTTTGATCAAGATTGATAAGTATCAAGGAATGTTGTTGTGAAAGTTGTGTGAATAATTTTAGATGAACTTTTGAATTTAATAACAAATTTAAATTCTATGTAGATACAGTAATGAAACGGGGGTTGAGGAGGGCGGTAGTCCCCTCACACAGACTTACTTGTCAAAAAAAGCTGTTCCGAAGCCTAATTTGAATTGTTTTAACATATTTTTGCATGACAGAACTCGTTATCTTACTCCTTAATCTCCAATCTGTATTTATAGTATTAAATTTTAGGGTAAGAGAAAGTCGAGTGAGTGATACGCCAGATTATTTTTATTTAAATCCCCGATGAAAAGAAAGGGGGGTTATAATAAGCTTAATAATGTGTAAAATGTGTCTGTTTGTGGCATTGTAGCGCCCAAACAAATAGAACAGTTTTTTTTTTTTTTTTTTTTTTTTTTTTTTTTTTTGAGGGAGTGAAGAGGGAAACGGGATTTAATCAGAATGGTTTATAGCTAAGAATGTTTTTCTATTTTATTAGGTCATTGCACTGAGAAAAAGAAATATGCCGCTTTCATCTAGAACGAATAAATAGTCATTTTCTGAATCCCTAAACTAGAAATATACTGGGTGGCCATAATTAAACTAACAGTGTGTACAGTCTTCTGTAGAGTAATCTATTTGCGCGAATGGCGCCAAATTTTGTGGGAGGATTTAACAAGACGGGGGACGAAGGATTGCACTAAAAAAATATATTTGTTCCAAAAGTCACCGCTAGGGGAATATGTGGCGCTATGTAAACGAAATGAGAGTTCTAAAAAACGCAGAATCAATTCTGAAATAAAATTACCTTTTATTTAGCACATTGAAATCAGGTCCAATAAGTTCACCGTTTTTGTGGACCAAATATTACATTCTGTGCACAGTAACAGTATTCACAACAGCAGAAAGCAACATTTCTGCAGGAATTTTCCGTACAATCCGAAAAGCGTTTTAGGTTGTCCTATTGGTAGATTCTGTCCAGTAAAGTCTCTTAATCGGTCAACAGATCAAACTTCCCAAAGCTCGAATTTGCCGATCTATTTGAGGCGGCGACTGAACAAGTCCTCAGTAAGTGAAACAGCAGATAAAGAAACTTTATCACTGTTCATGTAATTTTTAAGCTTTTTAGTGCTCTAGAGGCCTATTTCAGTCGGTACAGTTGTCGAATTTTTATAATACACTCTTAATTAGTGCTAGAGGCCTATTTCAGTCGGTTTATTGAATGGGGATTTATTGAATGAAGTCCCCCCAAGGCACTACTTTGACATGAGTACCCCCCCAGGCACAACTTTGATATGAGTCCCCCCAAGGTTCCCCTATTTCAGTCGGTACAGCGTTGTCGAATTTTTATATGTCACTGTTAATTAGTGCTAAGGGCCTATTTCATTCGGTTTATTGAATGGGGATTTATTGAATGAAGTCCCCCCAGGCCCAAATTTGACATGAGTCCCCCCCCCCCCAAGGTACCCCTATTTCAGTCGGTACAGCGTTGTCGAATTTTTATAATACACTCTTAATTAGTGCTAAGGGCCTATTTCAGTCGATTTATTGAATGGGGATTTATTGAATGAAGTCCCCCCAAGGCACAACTTTGGAGTCCCCCCGAAGGTACCCCTATTTCAGTCGGTACAGCGTTGTCGAATTTTTATACGTCACTCTTAATTAGTGCTAAGCGCCTATTTCAGTCGGTTTATTGAATGGGGATTTATTGAATGAAGTCCCCCCAAGGCACAACTTTGACATGAGTCCCCCCCCAAGGCACACCTTTGACATGAGTCCCCCCCAAGGCACACCTCCCCCTCATTGGGAAAAAGAGAAAAAACGTTGTTTTGCGGCTATAAGACAGTTTGGACTTCCAACGTTATTTGTTACAATATCTGCAGCTGAAACACATTGGTTTGATTTAATGAAAACTTTATCATGGAATTTAGATCGTCACGAATTAACTAAAGAAGAATTTGTCGATATTAACAAGTTTAGCAGTAGGCCTCTGGCACTAAATTAAAATCTGTCAATGTCAGATTTTCATGTTTTAAATAATGAAATAATGCCGTGTCTGTATATATATATATTATTTAATACATTCATTTGAAGGCGATTTTTTTTTTTTTTTTTTTTTTTTTTTACTTTCTTCTATATGTAATATAGAGAAAGTATTGGATTCATAAAAATTTTGACCTCGGGTTTTTGATGAATTTACACGTTTTGAGAGCTGTAGAACACGATTTGACCATTTTTAGAAAATGTCTGTCTGTCTGTCTGTCTGTCTGTCTGTCTGTCTGTCTCTGTGTGTGTGTGTGTGTGTGTGTGTGTGTGTGACAAAATTTTGTGGCAACTGTATCTCAAGAACTACTGCACAGAATTTCATACAAATTGGTATGTAGTTGTACCTTGACATAAATTAGTGCCTATCAACTTTTGGTAAAAATTGTCTTACAGGTTGCGTTGCCATCCCGCTTTTTCTAAATTTTTAACATGGTGATATGAGACAAAATTTTGTATAAATGTGCATAAAGAGAATTATTTTTTAGTAATCATTATGAAATTTACAAGAATTATTTAAAATAGAGATAGTCAACTGGGAAAAAAATTTTGTATGCGTAGGAGCATCGCCACCCCCCGTGGGGGGGAAGTCCCCCCTCGAGGGGAGTAAATTTTCAAGATGGGTATCTTTCGAAAGGTCTCGTCAATACCTTTAAAACGAATGGTTGAACTATAAATCTGTGATAATTTAAAACAAAGTTATCGATTTTTTTTACTTTTAACGAAAAAAAAAATTAGAAAAAAATCTTTTTTTTTTTTTTTTTTTTGTTTGAACGAAATTTAACCAGACTTGGTATTTAGTTAGCCCCTGACATAAGCTGAGGCTGATTAGATTTGGGGATCAGTCGCTCAACAGGTGGCGCTGTGATCGTATTTTTTCTAAATTTTTAACATGGCAGTATAGGAAAAAATTTCGTATAAATGTACATAATAAGAGTTATTCTTAACCTGTGATTGTGAAATTAATATGAATTATTGATAATAGTAGTAGTTAATTAGGGAAAAAATTTGGGGCATCGCTTCCCCCCCCGGGGGTATAAGAAAGTTATCGATTTTTTTTACTTTTAACGAAAAAAAAAAATGAAAAAAATCGTTTTTTTTTTTTTTTTTAAATATTGTTACTTCGTGAATTTGTATAGGAAAATATAGAAGAAAGTCTTGTGGTGGCCACAACAGACTAGTTTTTTTAAATTGTTACCACTCTGAACTTGAATTAAATCGTTAAATGTACTAAATAAAAGGTAATTTTATTTCAATATGGGTTCTGCGTTTTTTAGAACTCTCATTTCTTTTACACAACGCCACATATTCCCCCTAGCAATGACTTTTGGAACTAATATATTTCTTTTTAGTTCAATCCTGCATTCCCCGTCTTGTTAAATCATCCTACAAAATTTGGTGCCATTCGCGCAATTAAATCACTACAGAGCACTGTAAACACTTAATTATGGTCACCCTGTACATTTCCGAGCTATGCGTTTAAGGTAAACAAATGAACTGAAATAGACGAAATGATTGAGAATTTCTAGTCTATACTTTTCAAGATGGTGAAACTGTACATTATATTACGAATCCTTTGTGTCGTGAGAAATTCTCGCTTTGATTTTTAGAATTGATTCTTAAACTCGAATTACTAAAACTCGCCTCTGTTCATATTTATTTTTAGAGATTTTTTTAAAAAATAAGCTTAGCTACGACAATATTGGAAAACGCTTTGGAAATCTAACGAGGTTTCTAGAAATCGCTAGTAAAAGGAACTATGGTTTATAAGGATGGCATGGAACTATTTTTACTAGAGATGCAATTTATTTTCTAGATTTATAACCTGCGGCTTATTTCTGTCGAGCTACCTACATGATAGACCAGATGTTTCTGCCTAAAGGTTGTCCGAGTGAGTAATGCCGACCAGTTGTCGGCCTGGATAGCTCAATTGGTAGAGCCTTGACCTTGTAAGTCAAAGATCCGGTGTTCGACTCCTGGTCCAGGCATTAATTTCACTCAGTCGGAAAAATAAAATTTCAATAAATATGATTTTCTTCCAATCAGTTGATTGGGTGATTTTAATTAAAAAGAAAAAAAAAATATTTTCTAGATATTAGTCGCAGAATTTTTTTTCAGTGAGATTTAACACTAATGTTTTAAATTTTTCAAGCTGTCAATCTGCTAATTTCAAACACATCTTAGATGATATGTGATGAGATTTTTGGATTATATACAGGGTGATCAGTTTAAAAGAGTACCCGTGTGTTTTCCTTATAACTCTTAAATCTGACGGATGTGGTAACTATTCTAACATTGAAGTATGATTGTTTGAACCTTGTTTAAGTTTGTGAGACAATTTCTAACACTGTTGGACTGTTACAACTTTATTTGTGAGGTAAAACAGAAATTTAGACGCACAATTTTTTTAATCCTGTAATAATATTTTTTGTGAAAAACATAATTTAATTCAATTTTTTTACATTATCGTTCCTCACACAAAATGTTGAAAATGTTCGCCACCATTTTGAATTCAAACATGAACACGTCGAACCAGGTTTTTGACACCCTTCCCAGCATTGTTGGTGTTATTGGCGAGATTTCTTCAGTTATGATCTGTTTTAATTCATCGATGCTTGCAGGACTTTTATGCAAAACCCTATGAAATGATAATGTAAAAATGATAATGATAATGTAAATGTAATGTAGGAATGACAATGTAAAAAAAATTAATTAAATTTTGTTCTTCATAAATAAAATTATTACAGGATTAAAAAAAAAATGTGCGTCTCCATTTCTGTTTTACCTCAAAAATAAAGTTGTAACAGTCCAACAGTGTTGGAAATTGTCTCCCGCACTTAAACAAGGTTCAAACAATTATAGTTCAGAGTTAGAATAGTTGCCACATCCGTCATATTTAAGGATAATAAGAAAAACACCGGGTACTCTTTTAAATTGATCACCCTGTATATATATATATATATATATATATATATATATATATATATAAGCTTTTTTAAAATCGCAAATTTTTGAACGATTTTAACAAAAAATAAAAATTCTTTATAAGTCGTGATTATAAATTCAATATCTAAATTACTCTAAATTCGGTTGGAAATTGCAGATATTATAGAAAATTAATATTTAATTAAATTCAAGTTCGAGATTTTTTTTTTTATAAAGTTAGCTTTACATATTCTTAAATGAGTTAAATACTGAGATATTTTGACGCATTATTCGTATATTTGTTTTATTTTATCTTTGCATCATCATTGAGAAAAGATGAAGTAAAATTAAATTTTTAAAGTTTCATCCGGCATATACCAGGATCACTAGCAGAAAAACATAGTAGCAATTCATATTATTAGATATTTTTTAATTGAACTTTTTTTTCTTCTGTTTGTTTGTTCATTTGTTTGTTTGTTTTTTAAGTACTGGACGAAATGGTCTTAAACTTCAGACATACAAAGAAAATTCTTAAGCTCACACTTTCCAGTTACGATTTAGTCACGGGTGTAATTAGGGAACCAACCACAAACTGAAGAGAAACACAAATACTTTGGATTACATTGTATCATAAAAAGCTATAAATGGCTTGTAACTTTAACACGTGATTTCACTCACTATTAACAGTATTTGTATGTTTTTGAAGGAATATAGAAATAGCAAGAAATTAAAACTTCTTCACACACCATAAATTTTAAATCATCACAACCGGTTTCAAAAGGACGTAGCCTTTCTTCATCAGGTGCAAACACGTGCAACTGCCTTGGAGGCAAAAGCAAGACAGTCAGTCAGACAATCAGTCTTGCTTTTGCCTCCAAGGCAGTTGCACGTGTTTGCACCTGATGAAGAAAGGCTACGTCCTTTTGAAACCGGTTGTGATGATTTAAAATTTATGGTGTGTGAAGAAGTTTTAATTTCTTGCTATTGTCTGTACGCCAGTTTTTGAATTTATTTTTGGGAATATAGGAATGTTTAGTTATATAAAAATTTATTATTATTATTAGTATTTTTAATTTCGTGTGAATAATAATAAAAATTAGAAAAAAAAAAATCTCAAATACGCTACGAAAATACTTTTTTTTTTAAATCAGGAATTCGCGTGTAAATAAATATTTTCATAGAGATATTTGGTATTAGCTTAAAATTTGTATATAATTCAATAGTACTTTTCTTTTCTATAGTAAAATAAAATGTTTCGTTTTTATTGATACTTTTTGTGTAACTTATGAGGTTCTTTTATGATCTCACCTTAAATTTAAATAATTATAATTTGGATTTTATTACGATTTTTTTTTTTTTTTTTTTTTTTTTTTTTTTTTTGGGGGGGGGGGAGGGTTAGGGTATGGAGCAACTCTAGTATTTGACCCCTTTATCAAAATTTGAAATTTAGCACCAAAGTAGCTCGGACGTTTTTCGCCAAGGTTTTTAGTTATCAAAATTGAGATGGCATGTCTCTGGATCACCTCTAGGGGTGAGTCCCGGACCGTCACCAATTGCCCATTGCGCAGCTCTAGTGCGACGTAAAAATCTAACCAAACAACCAACCAACTTTGAATTTCAGGTTGAAAAATTCTGTTTATTTTTATAAGTTTATTAATTTTAATATTGAATTAATATTTTGTAGTTATAGTTATATCATTCTAAAGATTATATATATAAACAATATCTTTTAGTAAACATAATGATTTTTAAATATTCCCTTCCCCGCTCGCCTCCCTTTTTTTTTTCGAAAAAATGCAAAGTGTGTCTTTACTTGTATCCATGACTGTTCGTCGTTTCAAAATTAAAATATTGATAAAACCCCTTAGTATTTTGCATCTTTTCGAAAGTACTTGAAAATCAAATTTTCTATCGACGATATCTTTCTGAGTTTTAACGTTATTTTCTTATGGATTTTTCACAGTTAGTTTATATAGCGCAGCACTAGTGCGAGTAAAACCCTACCAACCAATCACAGTTAGATTATGCATTTGGCCATTTGGCTAATAAATTATGGGGGGGGGGATTCGCTAATGCCTGCGCACGCGCAGTTAAAAATTTTTTTGTAAAAATGCTCATATTTCGTCAGATATTTGATATTTTTAAATTCTGATTACACTATGTTTGCCTCATGTAATATGTCAAGTTTTCTAAAAGTGAAGTAGCTTTGATTTTAAAATCACTCATGTTATAAACAGAAAATATTCGAAAAATTGTCGACGTAACTAAAAAAAACTTTTATATCTCCTTTAATATAAGTGCAATTATCGTATAAATTTACATCTATAATTTAATGAAGGCTCATAATCATATGCTGTAGCTAATACAACACATTTCAAGCATTATTTTTTACAGGGTGATCCCAAAGATTATATTTTTTGGTTAATTTGTGACTAATCCCCTTTTATCTATCGGGACAAAATTTTCGCTGGAATATATGTGACACAACATCTTCTTTTTACCTCTTAAGTTTCAAGAGAATTCATGAAATATTTCTTTAGATATTTGACAAAAACCTCTAAATTTGGAATTATGCCTTCACTTATGTCAGTGACTATACATTCAGATCATCCGCTAAAAATTTGACTTTCGTATTCAGGGAACCTCAAAACGTGATATTATACATATATATTGGGGAGTGTCGAGAGGAATGGGACATTGGGTGGGAGGGGACACCTAAAATTATTCTTAAAATAAACATTGTTTTAAATTTCTGACACTTCCACCAGGGGAAATAACTACAGCCCCATATTTATTGCTATGTATCATGTTAGTTGGAGCATTCTGTTTGTTTATGTAACAAAAACAAATATTTTATAACACCAAAAGTAAACAATTGCTTAATTTTCAAGGCAAGTTTTCAGCGTCATTCACTGATGTTAGCATAATTACTTTTCATATTTTATATACCTAATAATATAACTTTTATGAATTAGTAGCTAAATTAAGCCTAAAAGTAGCATGTGTCTAATAATATATACATATATATTTTAAATAATGAAAAGGGAGGGATGGGACAGAGCAGTTCAGGGAAGGATGGGACATGTAAGAAAAAGAATAAGAATGAAGATTCTGATACTCCTTAAACAGAGAATATCAAGAGGCAAATGAATGAATAGATGGAAGAGAAAATGCACGGAACAAATTCAAAATCATGGAAAATAATTGATGTGGCACTCACACGAGTTTTGTTTACCCTTTTAACATTTAAAAATACTTTATTTACCATATATGTATGAGGAATTAATTTTCGTTCTAGAGCAGTTTTCCTGGACATGGTAAAATATACGAAAGAAATTACATTCACCAATTACACTTAGGATTTCTTGGTAATATTTGTTTTTGAGATATGCTGATAACATACACAGGCTAGCCACTGAAAACCTTATTAATATTCAGGGAATTACGAAACATATAAATATAACAAAAACTTAATTTTGAATATTTGAACTAAAAAACAATACTTTCTCTGCTAGAAGTAAAAAAAAGAAAAGAAAAAAAGAACTAATCGAGCATTTGAAAATTTTTATTTCAGTGGTACATTATGTTCTAATGTTGGATAAAATAGATATTATTAGTAATTAATTACCTTACATACATAGTGACCACCTGTTTTTGTCATTTTTCATAGTATGTCTGTATATTATGTACTTATTTTAACTTTATAAACATGTCCCATCCCTCCCTCATATAAGGGAGGGATGGGACATTTTTATGACTATGTTAATTTGCTTATAAAATTAATTAATTATAATAATGGCCATCTTCTGTCAGGAACGATTCCGATTTAGACCGCTTCAAAACAGAGACTTTTGGTTGCCATTTTTTCCCCATTAGAAATGCTATGTATTTTTATTTTTATTTATTTATTTATTTATTAATCTGCATAAATGTTACATCATTAGAAAGATCTTTCAAAACTGAACATTTTTTGTGCTTGCACTTTTCCCTTAATCTCAATATGTAAAAAGATTTCAACGAAAGTTTATAACTACCATTGCGATTCTAAAATCCCCATGAAGGATAAAGTTAAAATGTAATATAAAATTCAATCATAAAAATTATGGGCTAATAGTTATCACATCATTTTCTTGCAATCATGATAATGTACTTATCTGATATAAACAAACAGTTGATTGTGACGTCATATTTATCAAATTAGTTGAAATAAATAAGGTTACAAATAAGGTACCCAAGGTTACTTCGTTACAAATATGGTACCTTTCATTTGGTACCTTATTTGTAACGAAGTTTTGATTAGATATTTTAGAATTAATTAAAGTAGGAAAATAATTTCAAAATTGGACATTTAAATTTATGATTGTTGCCAAAGAAAATGTGCCAGTTATTGTTATATATATATATATATATATATATATATATATATATCTTTTTTTTTTTTTTTTTTTTTTTTTTTGAGGGGGGGGGGGCATAAGATGAACTAATGTTTTCACGCGGAAAATTAAAAAATATTAAACTTGCCCATGCATATAAAAAATACTTATTAAAACGAGTCGAAGAAGGAAGCGAAGCAAGTACTGAGTTATATTACGATAAATATGATATATAATATGATACATTATATTAGACCTATCGTCCTGGGTTAGTAGGTTTTTTTTTTTTTTCAAGAAATAGTTTGTTCGTTCGGTGCAACTTGCACATTAGTCCCGTCAGGTACAACTTGCATATTAGTCCCGTCAGGTGCAACTTGCACATTAGTCCCCTTTAAATATAGTGTCCAGCGAAGCAGGCAAAGCATTCGTTGATTCACTACCTTAATTGATTTCACATTCCATCATTTTTGTTGGGGTTATATACCAGTATTTTAATAATTACACCATCAAATTTATATTTTTAAAATGTTTTAATTTGTTTCTCTGAAACTTACAGTGTTGTACCTTGCAAAAGTAAATTTGTAAAAAATATTTTTGTCAAAACTGTCCCATCCCTCCCTACTCTCTCCTACATATAAGACAGAGTGAAAATCAAACTTAAAAAAAAAAAGCTTTGTTTACAGTGGGAGTATGAGAAAATAATTTTCCTGCAAGAACACTATTCGTCGACACCATAAAATGTAGCAAAACACTTTCATTAATTACATTCAGTGGAAGAGAATTTTTAGCTTAATTTGAGGGTATAGCCTTTTATATTATCCATAAATTATATATATCACATTGTATATCTAAATTTAGTCTTATATGAAAAATACATAACGCAGAATGAAATACACTTTTAGCAATTTCCACGCATAGCCCTAATATATACAAATATTTTGATTGGCCCTGTAACGAATGAAGAGATGTTTCTATACAACAATATACAGAGAACATGCTTTTATACATTAGAAAAAAAATGTTCATTCCAGTTTTTTTAGGGAAGCCTGTAGATATTGCATTGTACTTTCAGGAATTTCGCCCATAGACGTAATGTATTTGAATTATCTTGGATGTCCCTGTATACGAACCATTTGCATGATCTCAATAAATTTTTAGTGTAGCATTTCTATGTGATATAGATGTAGAATACCACGTTTGGTTTTCCTGCTATTATTTGTTCTTAAGACATGCTGATAACAGACACACACACACACAAACCAACCGCTAAAAATATGATTTTCGGATTCAGGGGATCTCAAAACATGTAAATATAACAAAAATTCAATTTCGAAAATTTGACCTAAAAACAATGCTTTCTCTACCATATATATGAGTAAGAGAAAGTAAAAATATTTTGTACTGCAAAAAATAATTATGATATAACTTATGTTTTGAAAATTGTATACAGCTATATTTAAATTTATTTTCATTTGATAAAACAGAAGTAAACATATTTTTTTTTTTAATTTTAAATCAAAAAGCTTTATAGTTACGATTTATTAAGCCATATCTTATTACTTTCCGAACACTATGAGGAAAGTATTGTGATCATGTCAAAAATCCGAATTTGAGATTTTGATGTTTCTATACGTTTCGAGGTCCTTTGAGTCCGTTTTCACTATGTTTACGATAATGTATGTATGTGTGTGTTGTGTGTATGTGTGTGAGTGAACACGCTAGCGTCTAAACGCTTTGCTCGAATGAGCTGTAAGTTGGTACGCATCTTGCAAGTCACCGTAGCACGAATCCTATTGATTTTGATGAATCTAGCACTTATAGTTTTTTTACAGGGACACAAAGAAAAATTCTTTATCATTATGGCCTATGGGACCAAAATCTTAAAAGTACGATAGCATCTAAACGCCTTATTCAATTGAGCAAAAAATTTATACACATATTATAGGTCACAGCTACTCAATCTGCATAGATTTTGGAGAATCTAGTACTTATAGTTTTTTTACAGGGACACAAAAAAAAAATTCTTTATCATTATGGCATATAGGACCAAATTTTTAAAAGTGTGATAGCGTCTAAACGCCTTATTAATCTGAGCAAAAAATTTGTACACATGTTATAGGTCATAGTTGCACCAACTGTATACATTTTGCTGAATTTAGCACTTACAGCTTTCTTTACAGGGACACAAAGAAAAATTCTTTATCATTATGGCCTATGGGACTAAATTTTAAAAAGTGCGATAACATCTAAATGCCTTATTCAATTGAGCTGAAAATTTATATGAATATTATAAATCACTGTTGCACTAACTATAAGCATTTTGGTGAATCTTACGTTTATAGGTTTTTACAGGGACACAACGAAAAATTCTTTATCATTATGATCTTATGGGCTCAAAATTCAGTAGCGTTCAATAAAACATCGTGTAATATATGGAGAAAAATTCTCAAACACTCTATTATGGTTTTCTCTCTTTTGCTAGTTTAACAACTCCTCTTTCTTTACTTTATCTACAAAACTGTTAATTACTCAATGTTCGGAAAGTCGGGTGGAGTCACTCCAGATTTTTTTTAAATTTCGAATTACATTGATTTACATACTTTAAGACTTAAAGGAAGGACGAAGGATAATATCTGCGAATTGGGATATTATCATATTGATGTTCACTCTTTAAGACTAATGATATTTTAAAATCAATTCTAACTCTACTGATATCGCTTGAATGACTATGTGCAGCATAATAAATACTGGATATTAACATTTTTTCTGTTTTTACGGTATTGCACATTATAAATTTGCACTTGAACAATTATCATTAATACTTTTATATCTTTAATGTATTTTCATGTACATGTATTTTAAGGTTTATCAAGCAAGATGGTTGATCCGAAAGAGAAAGCATCAGGTCAGTGATTATTCTATTTCGTATATGCATAGAACGCTTTAGTGGCCTTATTAGTCTAGTTTATTAGTCTACTTGGCTGTCGTATAGATAATACTTTTATCGTTGAGGATGGCTGAAAAATAAAAATATTAATTAAACTTAATTTTTAAAAATGAATTAAAAGGTCTTGGCTCGTAATAACACAGAGACATATTTTGTTCCCTTGCGAGTTTCTTTAATAAACAGGAATATTTTCCACGGAACGTGACCACAGTTCATCAAAAATTTAATAAATGTTAACGATGACAAGATGGAGTGGAAGAATAGTATGGGACACAGTTCCCTAAACCTTCGGGAGATACCACATGATGGTGACTAGAGAATCCAAAGCTGGAGTGAAAAATGAAATTACCTTTGGCGTTTACGTTTACATTCGCCAAATTCAAAGTTCCAGATAGAGCAAGGTTGCAGTATTCGTTACGAATAAACTTATGTAACTTATTGAAAAGGCGACCAGTAATTCATTGGCATTTGTTACAAAATATTGGCATGATTTTGCCAAGTTTTTAATTCCTGGGAAATCACTAGCTAAGCACATATTTTGACTGGGGGATGATGGAAATTAGGTGACAAGAGGGCATCCGAGTTATATTTCGATATGAGATTTAAAGAAGCCGAATTAATTACCATGTGTTCACAAAACAAAAGGAAGGAAATGAGTCAAAAGTTATCCTTTCCATAGTGAAAAGAATTTTCATCACGTTAGAATTGTTAAGTGAATACTGGGAATAATCAAAGATTTGTTTTAATTGCTTTGAAAAAAAAAAAAAAAATTGAAGGTTACCTATAAAAATTAGAAAAATTATTTTGAAAAGTCACTATTTATAGGTCAAAAGTAGTTAGATCGTATTTAAAATAGTTATTTAAGATTAAATAATTTAATTTATAATTTTACTTATTTAGAGAATTTACCTATCTTTTAAAGAGAAAACAAATTTTATAATATGTAATAATCTACATCACATAGTTCAGTAGCATAAATTTCGCAAAAAATCCTCCATATTAATTCGATATATAGTGGGTGATATATTATTAGTTTTTTTTTTTTTTTTTTTTTTTTTTTTCCTGTTTTCTCGGGAAATTGTGAACGAAATGGCGTTGAACTTCAGACAGGAAAAGAAAATTCTAAGACTTATATTACCAGTAACGATTTAATCACATGTGCAATTAGGAAAGCAATCACAAATTGAACAAAAATAGTACTTTGGATAATCTTGTATTATAAAAAGCTACAAATAAACTTTATATGATTTCGCTTACTACTGAGAATGTTTGCAAACTTATGTAAAAAGCTCATTTGAACAGAATAAATATTAAAAATTTATCGTCAAATGTATGAGCTAGATTTTAAGTATTTTCTAAGCCCATAAGGCCATTTTTATTCAATTCAAATGAATTTTTGACATAAGTTGCCTCGTCTATTCAAATTTCAACCTATGTGATGAGTGCTACAGTGCGTTTAAAAACTTTAATTCCAGTATAAGTTATCGGGAATATTCAAAATAGAAAAAACATTTGCTGAAAATTTGAATACTAATGCTTAGTATGCAACATAAGAAAGACATTAAGCAAAAAAAAAATTGTTATTTGCAAATATTTTATTGCAAAATTTCAATAGAATTATAAATGTACTCATAACGGTCTGTGTAAAAACTTTAAGGCCACGAAACAAAAACGCATTTAAACAATACAAAAAACTAATCTTAAAACTTTGTTGAGCCGCCATTATTCCAAATCAGCTGGAATATTCTTTTTTTTTTTTTTTTTTCATAGATAGAATAAGACTCTGGCACAATAATGGATCAGTTTTATACCATTCACCTTCAATTACTGATCTTAATTCAATGGACGAACAATACTGCCTTCCACAGCTATATACGCGTCGAGCAAGATCACCCCCAGAGATTCTCAATAGGGTTGAGATCAGGACTTCTAGATGGCCAATCTAAAACTTGAATATTTTTGATTTTAAACCAGGTTTTCACCAGTTGACTATTGGGAAAATAGGGGCATTATCTTGCTGGAAAACCCATTTTTCTCGGACCAAATCAACTGCATTTGGTAACAAGTGATCTTCAAGAACTTCTTTATATGCCACTAAGTTCATTTTTCCTGAAATAAAGGCCAGAGATCCAACTCCATTAAAAGAAAAGCATCCCCATGTCATAATAGTTGTCCCACCGAATTAACGTTTGGAAAAAAATTCTTTTTCTTTTCTCAAATTGTGCCAGTAATATTTCCAAACATCAGGGCCATCTAAGTTCCACTTCTTTTTCATCGGAGAAAACTACCTGGAGCCATTGGTCGTCCCAAGTCATTGTCTCTTGAGCGAATGATAAACGCTGCATTTTATGAATGGGTAATAATGGGGGTTTTACAAGATTTGCTGCGTTTTTTTTTTTTTTTTTTTTTTTTTTTTAAAACAAACATTGAAGCCTGTTTGCTTAATAATTCCCGTGCTTGAATATTTTCCTGTCGAAGCAAGTCGCAAAACTGTCCTTTCATCTCTGGATGATAAAGCTTTAGGCCTGCCTCCCGAATTTTTTTTTTTTTTTTGCTATAATTATCTTTCAAACTTAAGAAATTATTTACAAGAGTTTTAGACCTTCTAATCTTCTCAGCTATGGCCCAGCTACTCAGTCCTGATGATGAAAGAGCAACAATTTGTCCTTTTTCAAATTCTGTTAACCTTTTTGCTCTTGGCATTACTCTAAACACACAAAAACAAGCAATATTTACCTATCCAAATATTCTTATGCTTGTATTCTAAAGCACGAAATCAGTTCGAGAGCACTAAATTTAATTTATGTAAAAATAGTGCAAAATTTTTACTGGTGGCCTTAAAGTTTTTACACGGTAAAATTAATCTGTTTTTAATTTTTCTCTTAATTTTAAATGTAATAATTATTTATTAAAAATTTTGTCTGTCTCATTAGTCTTCTAAAGTTACCAATAAACTTACAAATTCTAAATTGAAGCAAATATTTTATTATATTTTAAAAAGTTGAGAAAACATTACCTGGCCTTAAAGTTTTTACACGCACTGTATCTTTTGCTCATGCATATGCTTATTAAAAAAAAAAAAAAAAAAAAAGAAATTACAAGTATTCATAACTCAAGGAAAATTGAATGTTTAAATTTTATATCTCATAATAAAGTTTTTTATTGTTTATTAATTTTTCTGAAAAAGTTTGTATAATTTTATTAAAACCTATTCTTGTTACAATCAAAAAGACTTTCCGAATTTTTTTTAATTTTAGAATATATATATATATGAAATAATGTGTCAAAATTACAAATAATATGTAGCATTTGCTGATACAGGGTAATCCAAAGTTTTTTTTTTTTTTTTCAATTTGTGGTTGCTCCCCTAACTGTCCTCGTGACTAAATCATTACTGAAAAGTGTGAGCCTAAGAATGTTCTTTGCATGTTTGGAATTTAAGGCCACTTCGTCCAGTTCAAGGTTATTTCATTCATTATTTCCTTAGTAGAAAAAATTTCAAAAACGTTTTTAATAATACAATCACCCACTGTATATTTTAGCAATTACACATATGCATAAACAGTATTGATTTTATTTTAGTTGAATTAAAAAGAAGAAATAAGGATTAATAAAATATGAAGTTAATCTAAATAATTATAAGATTAAAAAAAAAAAAAAATTATAAACCATGTTTTTAAATTTTCTGTTGAATCATATAAACGCTACTGAAGGCAGCCGGAACTCCAGCAATTAGATAAAAGTATTAAAAAAATTCCTTGCTATCGTCTTTTGAGCTATTGTAAAAGTTTCAAATGGCTATCTAGCCGGGAAGTTGGTTAAAAGTTGATTGCAAGCTTTGTACTGGAAACGATGCCGAAGGCAGCAGGATCTCGAAGCAATATGATAAAAATATTTTTAAAAAGCATTTTTACCGTATTCTGGACTATTCCGAAAGTTTCAAATGTCTAGCTACTCGGGAAGTTAGTTAAATAAATTTTCTGTTGAATCATATGAACGCTGCCGAATACAGTAGGGACCTGAAACAGTTGACTAAAAGTATTTAAAAAAATGTATTGCCCCCGTGTTCTGAGCTATCCTGAAAGTTTCAAATATCTAGCTAGTCGGGAAGTTAGTGAAAAATCGATTGCAAGCTTTGTACTGGTAACGCTGCCGAAGGCAGCAGGAACCCGAAACAGTTGGCTAAAAGTATTAAAAAAATGCATTTTCACCGTGTTCTGAACTATTGTGAAAGTTTTAAATGTCTAGCTAGTTAGGAAGTTAGTTAAATAAAATTTCTGTTGAATCATATAAACGCTGCCGAAGGCAGTAGAGACCTGAAGCAGTTGACTAAAAGTTTTTAAAAAAGTATTGTCACCGTGTTATGAGCTAGCCTGAAAGTTTCAAATGTCTAGCTAGTCGGAAAGTTAGTGAAAAATCGATTGCAAGCTTTGTACTGATAACGCTGCCGAAGGCAGCAGGAACCCGAAACAGTTGGCTAAAGGTATTTAAAAAATGTATTTTCACCGTGTTCTGAACTATCCTGAAAGTTTCAAATGTCTAACTAGTCGGGAAGTTAGTGAAAAATCGATTGCAAGCTTTGTACTGATAACGCTGCCGAAGACAGCAGGAACCCGAAACAGTTGGCTAAAGGTATTAAAAAAATGTATTTTCACCGTGTTCTGAACTATCCTGAAAGTTTCAAATGTCTAGCTAGTCGGGAAATTAGTGAAAAATCGATGCAAGCTTTGTACTGGTAACGCTGTCGAAGGCAGCAGGAACCCGAAGCAGTTGGTTAAGAATATTTAAAAATTGCATTTTCGCCGTGTTCTGAACTATTCTGAAAGTTTCAAATGTCTAGCTAGTCGGGAAGTTAGTTAAATAAATGTTCTGTCGAATTATATAAGCGCTGCCGAAGACAGCGGGACCTGAAATAGTTGACTAAAATTATTAGAAAAATGTATTGTCACTGTGTTGTGAGCTGTCCTGAAAGTTTCAAATGTCTAGCTAGTCGGAAAGTTAGTGAAAAATCGATTGCAAGCTTTGTACTGATAACGCTGCCGAAGGCAGCAGGAACCCGAAACAGTTGGCTAAAGGTATTAAGAAAATGCATTTTTTCCGTATTCTGAACTATTCTGAAAGTTTCAAATGTCTAGCTAGTCGGGAAGTTGGTTAAATAAATTTTTTGTCGAATCATATAAGTGCTGCCGAAGGCAGCGGGACTTGAAATAGTTGACTAAAATTATTAGAAAAATGTATTGTCACCGTGTTGTGAGCTGTCCTGAAAATTTCAAATATCTAGCTAGTCGGGAAGTTGGTTAAAAATCGATTGCAAGATTTGTCCCTGACAAACACACAAACAAACAAACAAACCCACAAACAAGAATCGAAGTTAATAAAAACATGGTAAAATATTACTGAACAAAAGGTAACAAAATAAGTAGTAAAATATTCCACAGAAATGTGTCACATGTTTGTGATCTGAAAAAATCTCTAGCAAAAAATGTTAAAGACCATAAAAAAAATTAGAAATCATATATTATTGTGTTTTGTGCTTCTTTTTAACACGCTTTTATTAGCTTCACCTGTATGTATGTTTGTATGTTTGTAACCGCTCTGGGAGCAAACAAAAAATCTATATTGTAAAAAAAAAAACTTTCCCTACGTGAACACCGTGGCTGCGAGGTAAAGCTCCGCGCTACGAACCTAAAGGTCTAGCGTTCGATCCCAGTCAGGGGAGATTTTTAAAAAATGTTTTTTGTTTATTTCTAAGTTACTTTAATTAAAGATTTAAATATATGTAAATATTATGGAACAACAATTTTCTCTTACCCTGCATTTTAATACTAAGATAGATATTTTGTGCTTTTTAGTTCATATTTCTATAAAAGCGTGTTCTTTAATTTTTTAAAACTATAATATTATTTGTTATCTTTTTAAGATTGGTATCGTTTGATTAGCTTCGTAACTCATTAATAATTCCCATTCTATAATACAACTGCAATCAAACTAAATTAATGTTGCATGCAATAATACTCTATGCAGCTTAAGTACTATTACTTTAAGTTGAAAACTGCTATTAATCATTAATACTGTGGTTTTTTTTATATAATGTTTATTCTGTTTTTATTATAAAATCTCATTGCTTGTTTTTTATAGTTATTTTAAAGGTAGAAAAGTAATCATTTTATGAAATGACAAGAAAGGATTAGTTATAAATTTATTCCTTAGATAAAATAAGATTCTGAACTCTTTCAGAAATATCACATAGTTTAAGAAAATAACTAGGTAAATTAATTTAATAAGATGCCCTATATAACGTATAACAGACGGGATTTAACAAGTCCCTATCGACAATTCCAGAGCCAGGAGTTTTCTGTGTCTTTACTCTTAATTTTTTTTTTTTTTGTGTGTGTGTGTGTGTGCGTGTGTGTGAGTGCATTCCACACTTGTATAGGTGCAAGTCTATTTCTTTCCTTTTCACATTTCTAATTTTTTTTTTTTTTTTTTTTTTTTTAAATAAGGGGGGGTGGGATGGCACTTAACACCTGTATATATATAAATTGATTTTTTCCCCCATACTTTTATTTATTTTTTTCGTATGTGTGTGTGTGTGTGTCTGTGCATTTCACAGCAGCACAGATGCTTTTTCCATTTCCCACCTATACAAGTGTGAGATGATTTTTTTTTTATCCCACACTTCTGATTGTGTTTTTTTTTTTTTTCTTTCTTTCTTTGTTTTATGCAAAACTGCTGTGGTGGCCCCCATCCTAACCCTAGTATATCTATATTATACATACTAGACAGGAGTTAACTAGCACTGTCGATGTTTTCAGCGCCTATATCCTAACACTAAGTCCTAACATATAACACTAAGTCCTAAATATAACACTAAATGCCGAACGAAAGTCACGGGCGGCTCTACGGGCTTATGCAACTTTTATACATACATCTTAGAAAATGCATTTTTTGCATGAACGGTTTAGGCAATATACAGGACAATATAAAAGAAATATTTCTAGTGCTTTCTTTTTAAAAATTAAGCAATAAAGACAAGTTTCTTTCAAGTTAAAGAAAAGCAGGATGTTGCCAGTAAAAAGAAAAAAAAAAAAAAAGCACTTTCGGACTCTTAAAAAGGCAGATTTAACATTTAAAATCCAGATACTTCTTTCGAGATTATGTTATAAGTATGCGTACCAGGGCTTATTTTTCACGGGAACTCAGTTCCCATACTTCTTTTATTTTAGTGAATATTTAGTGAGTATAGTACCCCAGACAGCACATCGCTTCCCCAGGATATCTTCAAGATGTCTTTTGGATGAAAAGACATCCCAGAAACGTCCTTAAGATGTACTGTGGATAAGTTAAGCCTAACTGTGCTGTTAGGGACGTATTAGATGGAACGCATGGGAACACATTAATAGTGCATCCTTCCTAAGATTCAAATATTTTTTTTTCTCCTCTTATTTTTTTATTATAAATACAGGGTGTTTATAAAGTCCCGGACCCATTTTGATGTTTAATAACTCATAAAATAATGAAGATATAAACAAACTTATGGCATTTATTGATAGAATAACTCATATATTTTCTTTTCAGGTTTGAATATCTTTACTTTTGTAAATATCGTCTGCGCGTGGGGTTAATTTCAGATAATTTCATTTTCCAGTCTAAATATCTGTACTTTTCTAAATATCGTCTGCTTATTAATTGCATTTTTCTCTCTTTTGCGCAATAATGTGCGCATATGGGGATCTGAAAACTCCCATGAATACCGTGAGGCACAAAGGGATTCCCCAAAGGTTAATGTGTGGTGTGGACTAATGCACGACCGAGTCATTGGGCCTTTCTTTTTTACAGAAAAGACGGTCTCGTCAGTCGTATACTTAGACGTGTTGGAAAACTTCGTATTTCTTGCAACAAATTCGTATTTCTTGCTTGTCTTTTTTGCAACAAGATGGTGTACCACCTCATTGGGGTACCATCGTTCGTAGTTCTTTGAATGACCATTTTCCAGGAAGATGGATTGGGCGAGGAGGTCCAATTTCTTGGCCACCCAGATCACCTGATATAACGCCGCTGGACTTTTTCCTTTGGGGATTTGTAAAGGACAATGTTTACAGGAGGAGAGTGTCGAACATTGATGACCTAAAAGTCAGATTTACAACCGCAATTAGCCTCTGTGGATGCCGACATGCTTGCCGCTACCTGGCGTGAAATTGACTATCGATCGACTTGATATTCACCGTGCGACGAAGGGGGCACACGTGGAAGTTCATTGACAAAGGTCATGAAACTTTTTGAGTCTATCTAACCATTTATGTTATTAATTTTAATCTATCTTTATTATTTTATGAGTTATTAAACATCAAAATGGGTCCGGGACTTTATAAACACCCTGTACATTGACATTTGTAATGTAATTTGCTACACGTCTTCTATGCAACTTTACTAGCAAGAGACTGGTGGTTTTTCAGTCTGTTATTTTTCACACAGCGGTTAGAAATAGTTATAATTAGCTACATAAGAATACAGTTTGTATTTTTTAAATTTACTGAGCAAATTGAACCACAATTTCATCAAAACATCACGAGCAGAAAAGTGAACAGCAATTTGTTTCCAAAGAAGTAAATAATCAATTTAAATGGAAATATCAAATAAAAAATTAAAAAATGTCTTGCTGGTGTTTTTTAAGATTGATTTACGCTTGGAAAACTGGAGTATACACTGGGGGAAAAAATATACCGCCTTCATCTAGAATGAATAAGTGGCCATATTATGATTATTCTGATCTTTTGTATGGCGAGAAATTCTCGCTTGACTTCTCTAGAATTGGGAAGTAAACCAAGATTATAGTTGCTGAAACCCGCCTCTTGTATTCTCATTTATTTGCAGAGATTTTTAAATAACTTTGTCCTCGATAATATAGGTAAACGCTCTAGAATTCTAATAGGGGTACTAGAACTCGTTACCAAAGGGGACTATTTTTTCTAGAGCCACAATGCAGATTCTAAATGTCAGTTACAGAATTTTTTCTCACGGTAACTTCACAAAATTCGTCGATGGAGTTGAAAATGAGACGCATACGAACATAAGTTGTGAAGATTAGTGTTACCATGCTTCTTTTGTTAGAAATTAAGCCCTGATGCGTACAATAAATACTTTTTGATTTTACCTCTCTTTATTTTTGCTTGTTACTGATGTATAAATGAATGTTGATCATCATACAATAGTCTTAATCATTATATATATCATTTATCTTCAGTTTGTCAATTATTTCTTGAACTTCATGTAAATATGAGTTTGATCTCTTAGAAAAAATTTGCACAGAGAGAAATACTTTTTTGATCCATATCCCTCGAATAAGTAATTGATCATAACAAGCATTTTTAAAAATCTTTTTAATAGTTGTTTAGTAAGTAGATGCTAAGATTTCTAGGAAGATTGGTTTGATAATTAATATAGTGATAGGCAGATTTCTCGTTATAATATGAAATATGAACGAAAAGTGCTTGCCTATAAAGAATTTTAAACAGAAGAATACAGGGTGTCCATAATTAAACTGACAGTGCTTACAGTGTTCTCTAGGGCGATCTAATTGCAAGAATAGCCCCAAACTTTGTAGGAAGATTAAACAAGACGGGGGACGAAGAACGAAAATAAATAAATTCATTCCAAAATTTACCGCTAGGGGTATATGCGGCGATTTTTCTAAGTGAAAGATTTGTTGCGGACAAATTGACGGGGTGTCTCCAGTTTCAGAATAACAAATGGGTAAAAGCAGTGCTTTAAAAAAAGTGCGCAATCATCAGTTTTAAATTATAAATGGCGACAAAAGCCTTACTTGGAGAAACAACGTTACGTATTCCCCAACCGGTAAATTTTGGAACCTCTTTTTTTTTTTTTTTTTTTTTTTTTTTTTTTTATGAATAAAACCGATAACTTTGTTTTAAAGATCTATTATTAAACCGAGTTAAAAATAATCCTTAATGTATATATGTTCTATAACACATTAAATTTTTTGGAAAATCTGGACGACGGTGTCATTTGTTGAGCGATATGCACTAAAAGCTAATTAAATCAAGAATCAACTAAATATAAGCTTTATATTGAATTCCATCCATTTTTCCGAGATACAGCGTCCACAAAATTTTAGCAACACAGACATTTTCTATAAAAGGTCAAATCATGTTCAGGACATTTGAAAACATGCGAATTCATTGAATACTATGAGGTCGAAAATTGCCAAATTCAATATTTTCTTCACTTATCTTAAGCCGTTCTGGTTTCTGCCTTTTCTTCTTGTTTTAGTTATTATTATTTTCTGTTATACTTTGTCCTTATGTGCTATGTATGATCTCAACCATCAATTTTTCAGAGACAAGTCGTATTAACTTTTTCAATATCTTTGGCTTGTGTAAAGCTTCATTTCCATATATGGTTGTTTATTGATTAATTCAAGTATTTTTTCCTGGTGTTGTAATGATGAATTATTATATATATATATGGCATAGATAATACATTTATCGGACACATTGCTAATATTTATTTGCTTTCAGTATTTTTATAACTACATTTTAACAATATCCCTTAATAATTATCTAAAATAGAGTTAATTAAAATTTTATCTTTTCCTTGATATTTTTTCCGACCATAAATATGCGACATATTCCAGATAACATTCAAATAAGCATTCCAGAGAAAAAGCGTTCCGAAGCTATTTAATCTAAAGTAATTGCATGTGAATGCGATAAAATAAGCAGTATAAGGACACGATATATGTTATTTATACACTTACTCTCATATACTTCATCTTGTTTGAGTATTTTAGTTTACCATTTCAAAACTATAAATGGTCATTAGAACATATTTAAAGAGTCTTGATTATTGCTCATAAAAATTAACTGGCCAATTCACTGACCATTCGTCTTGAGTCATGTATAAAGTACATAATTTGGTCCCAGTCAACGAGCTGGAAAAGTTTTTAGTGACGTTATTCTTATATATTGCAAATACAGTTACTGTTCTTTAGTGGGATTTTAGTAATTAATTACTGTTTTTAGTGAAATTTTAGTAATTAATTACTGTTTTTTTTTTATTTTTTTATTTTTTATTTTTTTTTTACTTTCTCTTACCCATAAGGCAGTCGAAAGCGAGTTTTTGTTATATTTACATGTTTTGAGGTCCCCTGTATCCGAAAAGCATGTTTTTAGCGGTTGGTCTGTGTGTCTGTCTGTTATCAGCATATCTCAAGAACAATGTTATCAGCATATCTCAAGAACAAATGGTAGCAAAAATTCCAAACTTGGTATTCTAAATGTGTATGATATAGGGATATTACACTAAGCTTTTCGTTGAGATGAAACAAATGGTTTGTGTACAGGGACGCCCAAGAGAATTCAAATACATTACGTCTATGGGGGAAATTGCAGGTAAGTAGAGTTTAATAGCTGTAGACTGCACTAAAACAAATGAAATGAATATATGCGTAAAAAGTAAAAACATGTCTCATGTAGAATATGGTTGGGAAATCATTCACTGTTCGTTTACAGGGCTACACAAAACGACTAGATTATAATGCGACAATAGCTGAAAATTGATGGAAGTGTATTTCAGGTTGTGTCGTATGTTATTACTGTAGGATCATATTTAGGTGCACCATGTGGTCTGTACATAACCTTCGAAAGATATATATGGCTGCAAATATTTAAGCTATAATATTTTTTTTTATTGTTAGTGGAAGTGATTTACTATTTTATCATGTCCAGGAAAGCTGCTCAGGAATTAAAATGAATTCCTCATAAACATATGGTGAATAATATATGTTTTAATAATAATAATAAATATCGAAAGAAAGACAGTTTTGTGCAGACATGAGTATACTAGAGTATATAGTAAAAAAAAAAAAAAAAAAAAATGAAAAATAAAAAGAAGGGAAAACGCAAAGAAAGAAAAAGGGGTATCTGGAGTTTTTCATTCTCTTTTAGTGCATAAATTTTATTTGCTAAATTACCTATGTGTATTCCCGTGTATATTCACTCGGGGAAATACATCCATAAGAGAGTAAAACGATGGCCGTCTTTTCCCGATTAAAAAAGGTATCACTTTTCGCCTCTCAATGATCAATCTATGTCTTATTACTATATCTATGGACGCAACAGTCGCACAGGTATTACACCCTTAATTTTTAATATTTTTTTACAAAAAATCCAAAGAATAATTAACATAGAAAATCTTTTACTTGGCCCCACGAACGGACAGTGGCGTCATCACTTCGCTTGCGTATAGCTGTGATACAACAGAAAATTTAAAAAGATGGTATATAAAAAGTTTTTTTTTTTTAAATCTTATTTTTGAATATTTTTCACTTAATCTGAATCGAAAAACAGGACATTACTTTGAAGAACAAAACCTGTGGCAGATCTGTATTATCATTATCTATATATTAATAGGCAAGCATAAAATTTGTTGTCCCTTTTTAACATATTAATTATAGGAGTAGAGGGTTGAAAATGGTATCATTCGAAAGGTATGGTTAGCCGGAAGGTGCGAATACAAATATTATTTTCTTACGATGTCAAGAAGGTACTTAAAAATACATTTATTTTTTATGCATTTTCCCCCATTTTTCCCTTTTATACACGTATTCCTTCACATTAAAAAGTACCTAAAAGTAGAAAGTTGTTAAATCTGGCAATTTCATAAAGCTCAAATAAAACCATAGACACAGTAATTTGTATAATGTAGCATCACTATACGCAAGCGAAGTGATGACGTCACTGTCTGTCCATGGAGCCATGTAAAAGATTTTCTATGCTAATTGTCCATTGAGTTTTTGTAAAAAATTATTAAAAAAAATAACGGAAATTATCTGTCGATTTTAATTCCGATATTTGGGTATCCGCGTTTGTAATGATCGATAGATGGCGCTCTCTGAACACTGCAGTTGTTAGTAAATATAACAGCCACGTGTAATTATTATTCTTTCTCCGCCATTTCAACATGGAAAGTCGATTGCATAATATGAGGATATGCAGTGGTGTGATAATTTCACCTTAGCCCACCAGAGGGCGAGCATTTCATTACAATCGCGGATAGTTATATATAAGTTACTGTCTATACATGTGTTTGATTGAGTTATTTTTTCTGTAAAATTGATAAAATTTTAATTAAAAATCACAAAAATCCAGAAAAAAAAATGGCAAACTTCCAGTTTCGAATGTAAACATAAACATTTCATTTCAAAGGGTGATATTTAAACAATAAATATTGAACTAATATACTAAATAAAAGGAAAATGGATTTGTTACTAACTGCTGCATGTATAAGTAGACGATACGGAAAAAATTCCGATTTCCGTTTTTTGCTGAATTTACATGTTTTGAGCTTTCTTTACGTTTCAATTAACTGAAATTGACTACTTATTTTTTAAAAAAGTGTCTTTATTGCTAGCTTTTGTGGGTAGAAGAAGCAAGTAGAAGATTCATAAAAACTTTTGATTTTCGGTTTTCGATGAATTTACACGTTTTGAGATTTCCTTGCATTTTAATTAAGTGAAATTAGTGAAATTGACTACTTATTTTTTTTTTTTTTTTAAAGTGGATTTATTATTATTTCCTCTGCATATATAAGTAGAAAATATAAGATTCAGAAATGTTTTAGATTTTCGGTTTTCGATAAAGTTACACGTTTTGAAATTTCCCGAACTCAATTCGACCATTTTTAAAAAATATCTTTTTTTTTTTTTTTTGTTCAAACACTGTACTTTATGAACCAATCGAATTAATTTAACAGAATTTGATACTTTGTTGGACCTTGGTCTCACATGGTACCTATTAGCATCTGGGCTGTATCACACAACAAGGGGGGTTTTCACGTTGCGATTTTCTCTCATTTCAGGAAAGGCTAACATCTATAGAGAGAAATAGTTATATTAAGTAAAACTCTGCTGATTCAGTTAGAGTGAATATCGGCAAACAATTGCCGCAGCTGTGTTGCAATTACATTCCGTTTAGGACAAGGCAATATCTTTGCTTTGCCTCGCTTTGCAAAAAAAAAATGGTCGAGTTTCGACCACTGGGCGATACTAGTTATTATTATTACTCGCAAATACTATTTAATTCGATTTATCGAAAAGTACTAAGTGATTTGTATATAAAATGACGAAAGCTCATTTTTTAATACTTCTGTACTAATTCATATTTAAGTGTAAAATAACATTTCTGATTTCTGGATATTTTATACATTTTTATTTGACACAGAAGACCCCTAAGTTTATCATCGGCAACACCATTAATCTATACCATTAATCAATTTTCCGTTAAAGTTATTAATTATATCTATATTGATAGATAATTTAACAAAAATTTAACATTATATAATGCACTATGCAACAGATCGATTTATAAAGAAACTATACTTTTAAAAAAGATGCGAAAAAAAGATAACAAAATAGAAATTTATTTTGCTTTAATTTCTCTTATTTGATCTTTTGCGCTTAAATAAAACCTATTGGCAAGCATTTTATCCGATTAAAGTTTTAATGGATGAAAAGTTATATATAAGCTTAAAATATTTATATGAATTATGTAAGAAATATGCTAGTTGTTTGAAAGGTCTTTATTCCTGTATAATAGAACACTTATACTGGTGGACTGTTTTCTCTTTTTCTTCTTTTGCACATAATTTGTAAATAAATGAACATACGAACATAAAATTTGGATGACCTGTTCGTTATCATATTATTAATCGAATTTTATATAACTTTAGCATAAGAATAATTTTTAAGCTAATAAATATTCATTTTTCTCTCAAAAGTAAGCTTTGAAAAAAAAAAAAAAAAAAAGAAAAATTTCAATAATTTTAGGAAAGAACACTTAATGAAAAGTGGTGTTAAGGATGCATTAGAGATAGATGAAGATGCACACGCATCCATATGTTAGATTACAACCAAATCTTTCTACCTGTATTCACTTTTCTGTTTATTATTTTTTCTTTTTTTTTTTTTTTCCCCGTGCGAATAGCTTTTTAAATAATATACATACAAACATGAAAATTGTATAAGATGTTCATTATAAAACTATTTATCGACATTTTTATTATTCTAGTGATGCTTATAGTTTACAAATTAATAATTATATATATATATATATATATATATTTAAAGTCCATTATAAAACTAAAAGAAAAGTTAATACAGAAAGAAAAATCGAGATTTAGTTTAACATTTCAAGGCATGTGCGTCTTTACCTATCTCTAATGCATCCATAACACCGCTTTCCATTAAGTGTTCTTTCCTAAAATTATTGAAATTCTTCATTTTTTCCAAAGCTGACTTTTGAGAGAAAAATGAATATATTTATTAGTTTAAAAATTATTCTAATGCTAAAGTTACATAAAATCCAGTTAATAATATGATAACGGACAGGCCATCCAAATTGTTCATATGTTTGTTTGTTTAAAAATTATGTGCAAAAGAATAGAACGAGAAAATAGGTTGTTACTTTGATTTTGTCTACCAATGTAAATGTTTCATGGGTAAAACTGTGCGTGTGCGCTAGCAGACAAATGGAGGGAAAAAAAAAATCTATTGAATAACATTTTCCTCAGCTAAATTTATAATTAGGTGAAACCTGATAAATTGAATTTTATTTCGCTCCTAAAAAAAAGTTTTGTTGAGCATAAAAAAAAAAAAAAAAAACGTTTACATCATAGATATAGTAATTTATACAGATCTACCATCCCATTGTTATCATGCAAAAATTTTGATGCCGAAAAATTTTTTTGGCATCAGCCATATAGTGGTATGAAACCATTGAAACTCGGCAATTGTAATAGAATAGAATAGAATGTTGATGAATTTTCAAAATATCGAAATATTGCATCTTTTAATTCTTCTAATAAATTTATGAAAAGAAATGGATAAGTTATCATAAAAGTTAAATTATTTTTAACTTAATTATGAAGAATATAATTTTTATAATTAGTTACTTTGTTATTATTGTAAAATACAAACTGGTTTGTTTTTTAATGGAAAACGTTTTTTAAAGTTTGATATTTTTTAAGATTTTATATTAGTAAGCAATGTAGAATTTTCAAAATTCTTTTAAATATAGTTAGCAGCGGCGTAGGTAAAGAACGTTAGTTTTAGTATATAAAAAGAACTTAACTTTAAATATTAACTAAATTAATAACTATATAAAAGAAAAAAAGAAAGAAAGAAAAAGAAAAATGAACTTGAAATTGTATCCGCAGTTTTTCATTCACCTTTAGTACATAAATTATTCATAAATTTTTATTTTCTAAATTATCTATGTGTATTCACTCGGAGAAAGACGGCCATATTGTGGACGAGTAAAAAGGAATCATTTTTTTTCCCCAATGATAAATCTATGTCTTATTACTATATCTATGGTTTACATACATGAAGAAAAACTTGTGAAAAATAAATTATAACAAGTTAAGTTATACACAGTAAGTATGTTAAAGATGCATAGATTAAATATCGAAGGAAAACAATAAAAAGTTCTGCGAAATGTAATTGATTTTTCCGTAAAAATCGATGATTAAGATTCTAACACTGCTATTTTTTTATATTTTCAAAAAAGTTAAAAAAGTGTTAAAGAACTTAGCTCGTCTATGTCCGCCTTGTTGTCCGTCTCTAATTTTAGTAATTATTATTAGAATATGTTTTGAAACTGGTATAAGTTATTTTGGTTCTCTATATCATATTTGGTTCATTTCATTTTTGGCATCAGACTGCTTTCTTGTCCAATTCTAAATACTAAGTACTAAACACGGAGTAATATTTAATAGGAGAAGAAGGTAACGCTGAAATTTTGTGATGTTGTTTTATAATGTTTACAGATGGCGCCAGCGTACAATACTTCCTTCTCTCCAGCTTCCGCAATGTTATTCAATGGGGAAATGTCTCGTTTTAATTATTTTTTAAAAAATTATATCAAGCTGGAAAAAGTTCGATTGCAAGCAAATTTCATTAAATAGAGTATTCTAACCAACATGTTTTTTTAAGAGCCATTTTATACTAATTTTACTTTGAAAGAGAGCTTTTAAAAAATGGCGATCCTTATAAACCGAAGCTAGCTAAAACAGACAATTGGGAAGAAGGCGAATGGATGAAATTTTGTAAAGAAAAAAAAAAATAAACTTACTTTAGGTACAGAAAACACGAACTCGGACATTATTTCTCTCCTGGGGCTTTTTTTTTTTTTTTTTTCTTACCACTATCATAGCCTGTATTACAACTAGGAATGAAGCATTTATTTGAAACATCTGAATTATGCTGTTTTAAGAACTTACAAACAAATTAAATTGCTTAAAATAAAAAATTTAAAATGTATTCCAGCAAAATTCTATTGAAAACAACACTATATCAGCTCCGAGGTAAGGAGAAATGACAAGTGGCGCCCTCAATATTTACCAAAAATTTATATCACAGTTTCAAAGCTTTCTCCCATCGGACCTTCTTCTCCTATTAAATATTACTCCGTGGTACTAAATATTAATTTATTCTGCATAGATATAGTAACTTATATAGATCTATCATCCCCATAATAACGAGCAAAGATTTTTGATACCGAAAAAGTTTTTTGGCATCAGCCATTAGAGAGTTAAAACTCGAAAACAGTAATAGAATAGAATTTTAATGAATTTTGAAAATGCCGAAATATTGTGCGGCTTTAAGTGTTCTAATAAATATATGAAAAGAAATGGAGTAGGTTCCATAAATAAGTTATGTTCAAGTAATTTATAAAAAAATACAATTTTTATAATCAGTTGCTTTGTTATTATCATGAGATAATTACTGTTTTCATATTTAATGGAATACTTTTTTTAAATTTTAATATTTTTTAATATTTTATATTAGTAAGTAATATGGAATTCTCAAAATTCTTTTAAATGTAGCTAGCAGCCGCGAAAGTTTTAATATATAACTAGTATGTTCTGGCCACCACAAGACTTTTTTCCTTATATAATCCTATACAAATTTACGCAATACAAATAATTTATTAAATTATAAATTATTAAAATTATTTTTCATGATCAATGCAGACGATTTTTATCTCAAAGAAGTATAATCCGCGTTTGTAATGATCGATAGATGGCGCTCTCTCAACACTGCAGTTGTTAGTAAATATAACAGCCACGTGTAATTATTATTCTTTCTCCGCCATTTCATCATGGAAAGTCGATTGCATAATATGAGGATATGCAGTGGTGTGATAATTTCACCTTAACCCACCAGAGGGCGAGCATTTCATTACAATCGCGGATAATAATAAATGCCGAAAGAAAGACAGTTTTCTTAAGACATGAGTATACTAGAGTATAGTAAAAAAAAAAATAAAAGGAAAATAAAAGGAAAGGAAAACGAAAAGAAAGAAAAAGGGGTATCTGGAGTTTTTCATTCTCTTTTAGTGCATAAATTTTATTTGCTAAATTACCTATGTGTATTTCCGTGTATATACACTCGGGGAAATACATTCATAAGAGAATAAAATGGCCGTCTTTTTCCGATTAAAAAAGGTATCACTTTTCACCTCTCAATGATCAATCTATGTCTTATTACTATATCTATGTTATTCTCGTGTATTTTGGTGTGCCGATATATCGATATGTCTTGCTTATAAATAATACAAAATTTTTAGGTTAAGAAAATTAATTTGCATTTAATAAGATAAAAATGTAGTGTGACAGACATAACAAAAACAGACATGATTTCAGGGACTCATCTTTCAACGTGAGGAGAAAACCGCGGAAAAGGTGGAAAGACAAGCTTATGAGGGACATGACAGAGAATGGAATGGATGAGGAAGATGCTCAGGACCAACGAGATATATAAAGTAGAGTGATAAATGGTAACCCTTGAGAAGGCCCAAGATGAGTCATGTGACATGCTCTCCTTGCACCTGCGTATTCGGTGGTTCCCTTGGTAACAGATTATTTTCAGTAAATTTCTATGGCAACGGTTTGGAGATTGTTCTTCCCAGCCAATGTTTTTGTTTACTTACGTAGTTTAATATTCTTTTGTTCTAAATCTTTTTGATTTTACTTCTTTTTTATTTCGTGTAGTTGAACTTTAACCGACAAAATGCTTAAAAATAGTCGAAAAATTATTATTTGTTGTTAAATTTAGCTCCTTAAAAGTTTAAATTTTCTTTTATAAACACTTTTAAACTTTGTTGGGAAACGATGAAAAAAAAAGGTATTTTATTAGTTATTAAAATGTGAAATATGTGTAAAATTATTTTAAAAACAATTTATTTCGGTCATAGGACTGTCATGTAACCTAATAATAATGATAATTTGTCGAACTGATATTTTAAATGCCAAAATAGCGATAAAGGGCCAGACACAGCAACCTATTGGAGCATGTCACATGATTCATCTTGAACCACGGAAAGTTAATCCTTCATTCATTGAATCAGCACTCTAATTTATATATCTCGTTGCTCAGGATAGAGAAAGATGGAGACAAAAACTAAAGGCGGTTTTTGATTGAAAGGAAACCTCAGCATTGAAGAAATTCCCTAAATAAAAAAAAAAAAAATAAAAAAATCTTTATCACTCAGTTCTTTAAATTGAGACACATTTGAGTTTCAGATATTTTTATTTATAGAAAAAACATTTTCGTCTGATATCTAATTTTAAAAGGGTTTTAAAATTTCAATAAGTAAACATATAAAAAATTCTTTAGTTGCATGACAGACATGACAAAAGTTTACGAATAAAAATCTTTCCTTAATTCTTTTCAAATTTAAATTTTGTAAAAATTTACTATTTCTGTATGAAAAATTGTTCTTGCTGTTTTCTGAAGGTTTCATATATTTTCTACCAAGAAAAATTAAAAATGAATTAGTGTAATATTAATACATGGTCACTTTGTTCTCTTTTGCAGGAAATTAATTATTTCTTATTGAAAATGATATCGATAACTTTGCAAGTTTTATATGGGGGACTCAAAAAAAAAAAAAAAAAAAAAAAAAAAAACTAGAATGTTGTGGCCACCACATGACTTTCTTCTATATTTTCCTATGCAAATTCACTTAGTAAAAATAATTTATTAAAATCATTATTTAATAAAATTATCTTCCATGATAATGCAGTACGATTTCCATACTAGAGAAGTAGTATAACACTATATCCAAAAAAAGTTCATTTTATTATCAATTAATTTTTTTTGGGGGGGGGGCAGGGGGGGGTCAAAAATGAAAGAAAGCTATAACTTTATTTTAAATTATCGCAGATCTATGGTTCAACCATTAATTTTAAAGGTATTGGCGAGGCAAGCTCTTTTAAAAGATACCCATGATGACATTTTTTTGTCCACCACCCCCCTAGGGGGGGAGGCGGTGCTCCTACATATACAAAATTTTTATCCCAGTTGACTATATCTATTACAAATAATTCCTTTAAATTTCATAATGATTTTTAAAAAATAATTCGCTTTATGCATATTTATACAAAACTTCGTCCTATACCCCCATGTTAAAAATTTAGAAAAGCGGAATGGCAACGCAACCTGTTAGACAATTTTTACCAAAAGTTGATAGGCACTAATTTAAGATAATTTATGTCTTATTCTTCTATTGAATATAGAAGAAAGTAAAAAAAAAAAAAAACTGTATGAAAAATAAGCCTTTAAAGCCTTTTTAATATCTTTATCAATACACTGTTAAAAATTTCTGTAAATTTAATGTAAATACTTATCCAGAATCTCTGTAAATTTACAGTAATTCTTAGTTAAAATTGAATAATCGAGATTCTCAATCTTTATTCTGTATTTTTACTTAATTTAATTATTTAATTAAAATTAAAAATTACTGTTTCTACGTTAGAAAAAGCATTCTAAGTCCGAATTATATTCTCACCAATAATTAATTATATTAATATTTGTCATTAAAATGAGCGTATAAAATAAGTTTTTTAACATCTCCGTTTACTTTACTGTAATTTTACGGAAGTCTTAAGATAATACATTACACAGAGTTTTCTGTTGAAATTTTTAACAGTGTACTGAGTAAAATACACCGAAATTATACAACATATAGATGAATAAGAACATGATTCTTGTAGAATATATCCTGATTAGCAGTACTGAGTAGTTTACAGGTTATACAAAATTATTTATGTACTTATAATGATAATATATAAGTGAAAATACTCGATGTGGGATTAATTTCCGTAATGTGAAAATTAATTTTGAAGGCGTTTTATAATCTGCACGAACTACATGATTTATTTTTCTTGTTGTTCGAATGAATAACTAATTAAGACTATTAATTTTTCATTAATAGGAATTTTAACAGGGATCGGAAATTAACTTAAGGAGTAACAAGAACGAAAAATCATGCGGTGCGCATTGGTTATTAACACTTTCCAACTGTATGAACTTGATGTATCGTATAACTTTTAACGTTCTTTGCCTACTTTACCACAAAACGGACAGACAGAACGGCTGAAAGGCATACAGATAGGCTAATTGATTTCATAATCACTATTAAACATCGCTGGAAATTTTTAAAAATGGTTAACGCAAAAGAATATGCAGTCCTTAGATTCTAATTGTAGCCCTTAATGTATCTGAATATTTTAGTGTAACCCTGTAAATTTGAAGGTTAACTATATCTTATTCTATACAAAACATTATTTTAGCATATTAATTATAAAAGTCAATTTTAATGATTTTTGCTGTAGAGTCTGTCCTAGAACGCAATGCATTGATATTTTTTGAATGTCCCTGTAGACAAACCAGTTTTACAGAACCTATTAATGTCATTTTAAACAGGAAACATTCCATAGTGAACTTGAATAACATATATCATAATTTAAAAAATCCTGAAAATATTTATGGATGCTGGAGGCGGGCAGACGGACAGATAGATAGATGGGCAGTCGAGCAGACAGATATACATAAATTGAAATTATATTCACACATAAAACTTGTTAGAAAGTGTTAAAAATGCTTAATGTAAACGAAAATACAATTCCAGCAAATTTCCAATGATATCTCTTTCTTAATGTTACTGAATATTTTTGTGTGGCCCTGTAAATCTTAAGGCTGATCATATTGTATTCCATAGAAAGCATTCTTTTGTGCATATGAATAACATATTTTAATTTCATTCAGATTTGTGCAAAGTAAAGTTATTAAAAATTGATTTTAGAAATACCTCTCATAGAACGCAATACTTTGGAATACTTTCGTGTGTCCCTGTACTCAAACCAGTGGTGGTATTTACTCCATTGTCCATAGAAAACATTAGATAGTAAACTTGAATATCATATTTCGATTTCATTAAGATTTGCGAAAAGTAAAAGTATGGAAATATGGTTTATAGAAACACCTCTCATAGAACTCAATGCTTTAAAAAACATCCGTGTATCCCTGGTAGACAAACCACTAGAGTATTCAATCCGTTTTCAATAGGGAATATCCGATAGTGAACTTGAATAACATGTATCAGTCTCGAGAAATTCCATGAATATTTTCGGGAGTTAGAGCACGGACAGACAGACGTACAGAAGGACACACCGAAGTCATTAACACTTTTCAACCTTGTTGGAAAGCGTTTAAAATGATAAAAATGAAAGCATAAGTGCCAAATTATTATGAATTAGCAAACCCGTGCGAAATATTCGCATTTTACTTCTTTTCTTATTTACCTTTAAAATTTGAAACTCATAAATATTATACCAATTTCAACACCTAATTAAAATTTCAATTTAACAGAAGCCAAATTAGTATTAATAAAACCAAATTAATATTGTTCAATAGTGAATAACCAAAATAATTCAAAGAAAGGTTTCCAAATAAAATTCATGGTTCACGACCCAATTTTGATACAGAACTCCCACGAGGCCTTTTAAATTTTTGTCGTCATGCTGACGATGACTTTTTATTAATTTTGGTGTATTTTTATTATTTATAATTATTTTTTACTTTCTTCTATATGTAATATAGAGAAAGTATTGGATTCGCGAAAATTTTCGACCTCCGTTTTTTGACGGATCTACACGTTTTGGGGTGTCCTGAACACGAATTGATAGTTTTTAAAAAATGTCTGTCTGTCTGTCTGTCTGTCTGTCTGTCTGTCTGTCTGTCTGTGGTTTAGTGTTTTCACCGTATCTCACGAACCAATGAATGAAATTCAACCAAACTTGATATATAGTTGGACCCTGGCGGGGCATTGTGCTGATTAGATTTTGGGATCAATAGCCCATCAGGTGGCGCTGTGATCGCATTTTATGTAAATTTTTAACATGGCAGTATAGGACAAATTTTCGTATTTTTCACCGTATCTCACGAACTAATGAATGAAATTCAACCAAACTTGGTATATAGTTGGAACCTGACGGGGCATGGTGCTGATTAGATTTGGGGATCAATCGTCCAGCAGGTGGCGCTGTGATCGCAAAATTTCGTATGTCACACCGTATCTCACGAACCGATGAATGAAATTGAACCAAACTTGGTGTATAGTTGGACCCTGACATAAACTGGTGCTGATTAGATTTTGGGATCAATCGCTCAATAGGTGGCGTTGTGATCGCCTTTTATGCAAATTTTTAACATGGCAGCATAGGACAAATTTCCGTATAAATGGGCATAAAGAGAGTTATTTTACACTTGCGATTGTAAAATTAATATGAGTTATTGATAATAGTAGTAGTTAGCTAGGAAAAAAATTTTGTGCATGGGGGGGCATCGGTTCCCCCCCCCACCGGGGGGGGAAGTTCCCACCCGGGGGGGCAAAATTTCAAGATGGGTATCTTTCGAAAGATCTCGTCAATACCTTTAAAACGAATGGTTGAACGATAAATCTGTGATAATTTAAACCAAAGTTATCGATTTTTTTTACTTTTAACAAAAAAAAACTTAGAAAAATATCGCAATTTTTTTTTTTTTTAACGAAATTTAAACAAACTTGGTATTTAGTCGGTCCCCGACATAAACTGGTGCTGATTATGTTTGGGGATCAATAGCTCAACAGGTGGCGCTGTGATAGCATTTTATCTAAATTTTTAACATGGCAGCATAGGACAAAAATTCGTACAAATGTGCATAATTAGAGTTGTTTTTAACTTGTGATTGTAAAATTAATATGAATTATTGATAATAGTAGTATGTAACTAGGAAAAAAAAATTCTTCATGGGGGGCCATCGCTTCCCCCCCTGGGGGGGAAGTACCCCCCCGGGGGGGATAAATTTTCAAGATGGGTATCTTTCGAAAGGTCTCGTCAATACCTTTAAAACGAATGGTTGAACTATAAATCTGTGATAATTTAAAACAAAGTTATTGATTTTTTTCACTTTTAACAAAAAAAAAAAAAAAAAAAAAAACTTAGAAAAAAAAAAATCGTACTTTTTTTTTTTTTTTTTTTTTTTTTTTTTTTTTTTATTGTTACTGATTGAATATGTATAGGTAAATATAGAAGAAAGTCTTGTGGTGGCCACAACATACTAGTTTTTAATAAATAAATAAATAAAATAAAATAAAATAATTCCTATTTTGATTATATTTTTTATGTTTGTGTATTTTAGTCAATTTATGACACAAAAGTTCATATTCGGTATATATCTTTGAAATATTGCTAGGTTTAAAATAACTTGCAAAGATTTTAAAGAAACAACTGTTAAAAATACATTTTTTTCGTAAAATAATCTCATCAGACAAATTTCGTCATTTTTACTTTCTTCTATATGTAATATAGAGAAAGTATTGGATTCGTGAAAATTTTCGACCTCCGTATTTTGATGGATTTACACGTTTTGGGATGTCCTGAACATGAATTGGTAGTTTTTAGAAAATCTCTGTCTGTGTGTATCTCGATTTTCGTGGACACTGTATCTCACGAACCAATGAATGAAATTTAACCAAACTTGGTATTTAGTTGCGCTCTGACATAAACTGGTGCTAATTAGATTTGGGGATAAATCACTCAACAGGTGGCGCTGTGATCGCATTTTTTGTAAACTTTTAACATAGCAGTATAGGACAAAATTTCGTATAAATCTGCATAATGAGAGTTATTTTAAACTTGTGATTGTAAAATTAAAATGAATTATTGATAATAGTAGTAGTTAAGTAGGAAAAATTTTTTGTGCATGTGGGGGCATCGGTTCCCCCCCCCCCCTCTGGGGGGAAGTACCCCCGGGGGGGGGGTGTTTATTTTCAAGATGGGTAACTTTCGAAAGGTCTCGTCAATATCTTTAAAACGAATGGTTGAACTATAAATATGTGATAAAACAAAGTTATCGATTTTTTTTTTTTTTCTTTTAACGAAAAAAAAAGTTCAGAAAAAAAATCTTTTTTTTTTTTTTAAATATTGTTACTGAGTGAATTTGTATAGGAAAATATAAAAGAAAGTTTTGTTGTGGCCACACCATACTAGTTTCTTATTAGTCCATTGAGCTAAGTCCGCGTGCTTAAATATTGTTCAAGCATAAATATTATTTTTTTTATCCTCGCGTATCGTATCGTTTCGACAAAAAATAATTGAAACTGGTTCACGTTAGAGAAATATTATATAGATTGTTAATATATATATATATATTTCACTATTTGCAAACAGTAATCTTTCTCTAACTTAATTACAGAAAATTATGTATAAAAATTGCTATTAAAAAATAGCGTTAAAAGGATTACGGGCAATTCGTAATGACTTGACATCTATGTAAATGTAACGCTAACACATTATCAAATAATGAGAATATGAAACACAAGTTTCGATATATACACTTTCTTTCTTGAGTCGATATAATAAAAGGGGAAAAAAATAAGGAAAAGAGGGGGGAAAAAAAGATCTGGCAAGAATTTCGAATTTCTGGAAGAATCCTGGAATGATCCTTTATCTATGGCCACACCCAAATATCTGTTAGTTCTGGCAGATTGTGAATAATGAATATACACTGTTTCTTCCATCCTTACTTCTTGCAAGCAGACGAATAAATTTTGATTACAGAGAATAGCGTGTTGTCATTCCCGAAAATTGTTTAATGAAACAGAAAAACACGATTTCGGGGAATAAAAAAAAAATAATAATAAAAGAGAAAAAGGAAAAAAATCGCCAGAAGTGATTTAAAATTTCACCTGCGTTTGTATTTATGGATGATTTTGCTTTTAATGAAAATGCGTTATTCCGAAAACTTATATAACACTACACCAATTATAGAATTGCTTTTGATTAAAATGGTTATGCAAACTGCAGACGTGTGGAAATTACTAGAGTTATTTATTTATTTATTTTTCATTATTTCATTTTTTTTTTAATGCGTGCTATTAAAAAAAAAAAACTCTTAAAATTTTAATTTTTTTTTTTTCGTTCTTCAAAAACAATTTGTCTCATATTTTCGATACTTTCAAAATAAATAAATAAATAAATTGTTTATCATTTCAGTTTGCATATCTCCCTTGTTGCGTTTACATTCCCATATATATATATATACGTTAGAACGTATTAATAGGATATTTTCAGGTTGTATACCACAGAATTTTAATCAAAAGTCGTACAAATAGCTTTGTCTGCTAAGGAATATCTGTTCTACTATTCTCTTGTTCTACTATTGAATGTAGCAGAGAAAAAATACATTCCTGCTCAAAAGTTTAGCAAGATTTGCAAACGATCAGTTTTTTTTTTTTTTTTCAATTTAAAAACTTATCTTTCAATGAAATGTTTTCAAACATTGGGTGTTTGAAGAACTGGGTCTTCCTCCAGGGCTGGAGAATATGTATTCTATAGCCCTGGTCTTCCTCGTGTTTTTCCGTGAAGATTGGTTTAAGAGAAGACAACATTTAGGGGTCCGGTAACAAATTGAGCAAAATCAGTAATGTTTGTGATCACCCTGTATCGTCAATTGAACGAAATGAGCTGTAACTTTAGGATATGTTAATATAGACCCAGATCAATTTGTGAATGAATTTGTGTGACGATAGAATAGTAAATAACGGAGATATAAGGATTCATTTTAAAACTAAAAAAAAAAAAAATAAATAAATAAATAAATAGCATCTTTTTACCTCTATTACCCTACTGCCGTAAATAATGGAAGTATTGTATTCAGTTTATGAATTATGAGAAATGACAGTGGAAGTAACAACAAAATTATTTAACAAAGTTAATAAATAAGACAAAAAATTTTAATTTGTCAACATTTTTTTCAAGCCAAAAATTCAATAAATTTAGTTTCATCCTCAACAGCAAGTGGGAATACCTGAAATTAAAAAAATCATGTAATCCTAACGGGTTTCAAAAGATATATCAAGCTAGTAATACTACAGAATGTATTCAAGAAACAATTTGAAATTACTTGTAAATCGATTGACAGTAAAATAATTATAATTGTAATTCAATTACTTTTTAATCAATTATGCCCAACACTGATATTAACACACTAACTAATTCACTAACAAACTGCCTAACATACGGACGGGCACCATACGAATTTTATGATTTTTGAATTCCTCCTACCTGAAAACGTGTACAAAAGAGGAAACGAAAAAAAAAAAAAAAAAAAAAAAATGAAGTCTAAAATTAACACGATTAGCTAGCTATGCTTCCCATATTTATAGTATGACGAGGAACTAAAAAGCACTTAATTATTATTCCTCTTTAAATTGTTAAAATAATAATAATAATGCAAAAAGTAATGTTTTTCTTTCCCTTTGCAGATATGGATGGCGGGGGCTGCCATTCTCCGCCCATCGTGCTGCCAAAGGATGATTGGATGGAGATGCAAGTTATCATGGGCTTCAGAGTTTGGCAACTCATGTTCCTGGCACTCGCTGGACTCATCACAGTTGGTACGGCTTTCATTAAAAAAAAAATACGTATTACTTTGAAAAAACTAGTATATATTTTGGCCAATACAAAACTTTCTTTTGTATCATTCTATGTAACGCCACGAATTACCATTAACATGCACAAAAGTTTAATCATACCTTCTTTAAGAGAGATACTGCAGAGAATCTTGGTGACTTCTTTCTGAGAATAGATAATTCTAGGTTCTGGTGTAAACGAGCTGCTTCCATCTATAATCATTTGAACGAATGTTTTACTTTTATTACTTATCAATTTTAGGCTCTTGATTTGTTTGGATTGTAAATGGTGTCTTGCTGTTGCTTATTTGTAATTGTTATGTAGTTTTATCGCTTGTTCCTGTATCTTAATATATTTTAGGTTCTTGTTTTTAACTGTTGTATTTTACTTTTAGTGTTTTATTCTAATGTTTTGGTATTTGCTTTTGCTATGCATTGTTTTAACTTTTAAACTGTTGTTTTAACCTTTTTAACCTTGTAGTTTGTTAACTTGGGTTATTTTAGCTGTATTTATATTTTTGTATTTTAAACTTTGTGCTTATTGCTATTTTTAATACTGTTTTTGTATTTTGGCTATATGGTCTTTGGTACTTTATGGGAATTTATGTTGCTGTTTTGCGTGTTCCTGTATATTTGTATTCACGCTGCTTGACATTTTGTTCAGTACGATTGTTTTTGTTCTACTGTTTTATGCTTTTGTATTATTGGCTTTGTATGTAACACTTCAATGTGACTCTGTATTTTTGATTTTTCCATTTTTTTTTTTTTTTTTTTTTTTTTTTTCTGCTGGTTTTCTGGGTTTGTTCTCCTGGCTGAGTTTTGGTTAGATGGTGGATGCTTCTTTTTCCGACCGTCCTTGGGCCTTCGGGCCGGCCATAAACCCCTTCGGGTATCGGGTTGGTCGGCGGTTTCGGGGTTTCGGGGGTAATAAAGATTCTACATATGGTGTTTAGTGCAATTTTAATGAACAAATGCTAAGATATAACCACGTGAAAAAACACAGATGAGTAATAGCAGCACCACGTGTCGGACGATATACATCGAAATTAAGTTAGGATTTGTAATTATTATCTCGCATATTAAGTTTAATGCACTTATATGCCATAGAAGTTGAGATTTGGCTTTCCTAGTCACGGGGTAAATTGCACATAGCACCGCCATCTGTCAGCCGATAAGCACCTAAGTTGAATCAGCATAGTGTTTCACATTGGTCCTTTCATATACCAAGTTTTGTACAATTACACGCAATAGAATCTAAGATATAGCCTTCCCGTTCTCGGGAAAATTTGCAGTATAGCAACACCAAGTATCGGCCAATATGCACATAAAGTAAATCAGCATATTTATTGAAATTTTATTTTTCCGACTGAGTGAAAATAATGCCTGGACCGGGAGTAGAACCCCGGATCTTTGACTTACAAGGTCAAGGCTCTAACAATTGAGCTATCCAGGCCGTCAACCGGTCGGCATTACTCACTCAGACAACCTTTAGGCAGAATCAAAATAAAATTTCAATAAATTTGATTTTCTTAAGTCAAAGATCCGGGGTTCGACTCCCGGTCCAGGCATTATTTTCACTCAGTCGGAAAAATAAAATTTCAATAAATTTGATTTTCTTCCAATCAGTTGATTGTGTGATTTTAATAAAAATTAAATCAGCATATTTCACAATGGGCCTCTCACGTATCAAGTTTTGTTTGATTACACTTTGCACAGATCTACATTTAAAATTTTGATTTTATAATTTTGGATGATCTTTATGTATTTTAGTGCGCTGAAACCGAAAATGAAGCCAGTTTTTCTCTATCACGTGTAGATTTTTGTCAAATAGGATGATTACCGACACAATTTCTTCCATGACTCTTCAACCAATAGAATTTTATATGGATTATTTTATAATATGTTTCCAAGATTAATTATAATTAATCATGGAATCATACTAGAAACTACCGAAAATGAAGAAGTTGTCGATCTATTCTAGACATCTCAAAATGTGTGAATCCAACGAAAGCCGCAATTCGAAAATGTTTACGAAACTAGAGCCCCTAAATAAAATAATAGGCCGGCGCATCATCGCCATTTTTTTGCCTCCGAAGAGGACCGCATTACCGCTTGGCGTCCTTATCGCTTCCGTAATGATTTTAAGAAATCTTGATCTGAAGTTAATCCGGTCAAAATAAGAGCAATAAGCAACAATAATATTCCTAAAAACACCTTTTTTTTCACAGTACATTCTCAGGATGTCATTTTATTCTGAGGATATCCCATGGATGTACGGTAAAGTGTGTTGTTAGGGCGGTTTCTGTTACAAAATGTCGCCAAAACTCACATACACAGTAATAGAAGGTCTGTGAACACTTTGTATTCACTTCTTGAATGATTATAGCAGTTTATCGTTAAACAAACTTCCATATCATAGTTTACTTAGCTAAAATTATGAAATATAATAAAACAAGTTACTCTAAAGTGACGTAAGACGATAAAAAAAAACGTTTGTCGTTTGTTTATCAGGGAAACGCGCTGGGTACATGTAGCAACCCTAAGGCAACAAAATGCCTGATGCGCCAGCTCGTATATATAGGAGCCTTATACGAAACCAATCCTTTCTTCTGTTGAATATAGAAGCAGTGAAAGCCTGATGTGGACAACCACATCACTTACTATTACGCTGTGCATATATTTTTCAATAACTAAAATAATAAATATAAATTTCTAATTTTAAACTAGTTGGCATAGGTGGACTCTGCTCAGTTCCCCATCATATGTATGTTCTCCTAAATTTCTTGTACAGGACATATTATATTCATGTTAAGAGAAATGAATTTGAACAATTGCTCGACACGGTGACAGAACGAAATCCTCGCCTACTAGGCAACCCACCTTTTCAGTTAGATATATTTATCTTATTCCAATCTATTAATTTATTTTATTGGGATCAATTTCGTAGTTTATTTTCATGCTACTATTTCCAATGCAACTTTCCCAAAAATGCATATTTATATGAAATATCGCCTCATTTTGCTATGTTGATAAAATCTTAAATTTCGAATAACTTACGAAATTTTCCTATTGGAATATTTGTAGTCAATCATATTCATACAAGTATCATAAATGTTATTTTGAAATTGTCTGATATATTTATAATCCTCAAAATGGACGTTTATGCTCGAATTTGCCCTATTCTGCCATTTTAAGTAAATCGTAAATTCCAAATAACTTACGAATTTTTTAAATTGGAAAATTCATACTCTATGGTATTCATGTCGCATGTCAGTATCCTTAATAAAATTTCAAAAGTGGTCTGACACCTTTACGATGAAAATATCCGTCAAGATTGACGCTTGTGTGAAATTTTGCCCTATTCTGCCATATTAAGAAATTCGTAAATTTCTAATAACTTACGAAATTTTTATACTGGAAAATTCCTAGTCAGTGATATTCATGCCAGTATCCTAAATAATGCTTCAAAAGTAGTCTGACATCTTTACGATGAAAATATCTCTCAAAATTGACGTTTATGTGAAATTTTGCCCTATGCTGCCATGTTAAGAAATTCGTAAATTTCCAATAACTTACGAAATTTTCAAAGTAGCATTTTAATAGTTACTGATGTTCATTCCGGCATGAAAACTGATATTTTAAAACTGGTCTGACATTTTTACAGTAAAAAGTTTCCATTTAATGCACGTTTAATTGAAATTTTGTCCCATTCTCCCATGTTATGGAAATCGTAAATTTCTAATAACTTACGGAGTTTTGTAATTCGAATGTTGCAAATGAATAGGGTTCTTGCCAGTATCGAAAGTAATATTTTAAAACTGATCTGACCTCTCTGCGATCATTTGTTCGTGAGATATCGTGTAAACAGACTAACAAACTAACGGACTAACAGACTAACACACTAACGGACTAACACACTGACAGACACCATACAAATTTTGTCACTTTCGGATTCCTCACACCTGAAAACGTGTAAAAAAGTCAAAAAACCGAGGTCGAAAATTTTCACGATTACCTAAGTTCCCCATACCTATAGTACGATGGGGAACTAAAAAATTTTCACGATTATCTAAGTTCCCCATACCTATAGTATGATGGGGAACTAAAAAGTTGTTACAATCGAACAATGTTGAAAATTGTCTCCCACACTTAAACATCGTGTACACAGACTAACAAACTAACCCACTAACCCACTAACAAACACCCTACAGACAGACACCATACAAATTTTGTCATTTTCGGATTCCTCACACCTGAAAACGTGTAAAAAAGTAAAAAAACCTAGGTCGAAAATTTTCATGATTACCTAAGTTCCCCATACCTACAATATGATGGGGAACTAAACTAGTTGGCATAGGTGGACTCTGCTCAGTTCCCCATCATATTTACGTTCTCATAAATTTCTAGTGCGAGATATAATATAATCATGTTAAAAGAAATGAATTTGACCAAAGCTTGATACAGTAACAGAATGAAATCCCCGCCTAATAGGCTATCCACCGTTCACTTCGATATATTTATCTTATCCTAATCGATTAATTTATTTTATCAGGGTCAATTCCGTTGTTTAGTTTTCATGCTGCCCTTTCCCGGAACAGGACAATTCCGCCGAGATTTTAATCCCCTATTCCCCACATAGGACAATTCCGCCGAGAACTTTAACCCCCCTTTTCCCGCATAGGACAACTCCGCCGCGCCATTTTTCTGAGACGAGAAGAGGGGGGTCCGCTGCAGTATTTCCATTTTTGGCGACGCATTAAACTTTGGCGGCACATCGAGCATTATAAGATAAGAGCCCTTCCCCATCGCTTTGGAAAGTTAAGTAAAAGTAAAGTAGATTATAACACAAATATGAATTAAAAATTGTACTCATAAACATGCACTTAATTTTATTTTTCATCATTATTATATGTTCTTTTATTTAATAATTATTTAATTGTAATAATAAATTTATATTTAATTATCGTGTAACTCAATTAGCTTAAGAAAAATTTTTCATCTTAGTTAAATTGTTCCAATTACATTTACAAAATTATTAAAGGATAAATAAGAATTTAAATTTTCTTTACTTAACGTAATATTCAAATATATATTACTTAAATTATATTAACTTACATTAAATTTTCTTTACTTGTTTTCTTTAATTTTTTATTCAGCAGTGATAAATAACAGTAATAACAACAGTAATAATTCTTTGCGATGAAAATCATCTCCATCTGCATATATCGTGGCAAATAGTTTTAACAAATAATAATTTTATTAAATAATTTGTAATACGTGAATTTGTATAGAAAAAGTATAGAAGAAAGTTTCATGGTGGTTACAACATACTAGTTGATATTGGAGGAACATTCAGAAGATAGTTTTTAGTAACATAGCTGATTTTGTTGGGAGACTAAAAAATAAAAAAAAAAATCACTCTGGGAAGAAAAAAGATTACCATGAAAAAATTTTTCCCAGAAAACGAGCCCACGTATTAATGTATAAAGATTTTTATAATGGTATTCTGGATCGATTGAAAATAAAAATTATGGAACAGAAATGTCCGAAAATAACTCTTTTAAATGGACGACTTTTCATAATATAAATGATAAATTGATTATTATAAAATGTTACTCAAATTTAATATTTGGTAATACCTGTAACTAAAATTGATGTTCATTAACCTTAGAGATATAATGCTCAACAGGTGTCTCGGTCATGTAGCAGTTTTTTCCATTCTAAGGAAAGTTATATCTCAGCTTCTACAGTGTAAAAGTGCACCAATACTGTGCATGTGAGATGCATATCATGTAAAATTCTGCTGATTTTAATTTAATTGCATATCAGTCGACAAGTACCGCTGCTATACTGAAATTTCATCCTATTTACATGAACACTATATCCCAGATTCTATGTTGTTATAAAGGCACTTCAAACTTGGTTTAAGATGTGCAAATTCTAAAAAAAATATTCTGATTGAGATTTACAGACACACTGTACAAAAAAAGTGGCGCTGCTATTTTTTTTTTTTTTTTTTTTTTTTTTTTAGTACGAACAATTTATACATGAAATTTGATGCAGTATTTAACAAGAGATGCTGAGGCATACCCATTTGAAAAATCGTAGAAAGTAATAGTAGTACCACTTATCGGTCGATATACACCCGAATAAAATCAGCATAATCTTTCAGGATACATATTTTATATCAGCATAATCTTTCAGGATGCGTATTTTATATAACAAGTATGTTGCCAGTATATAACCTAAAAACTGAGATGATCTTTCCGTAAATGTAGTTAAATTGCAGCATAGCAGTGTTATTTTTCGTGCAATATGCACTCAAAATGAATAGCATATAAGTAATAAATACACTTTTTAAAAATAAGTCATCAAGTTTCAGTTAATTGGAATGCATTATGTTTTATATATATATATTATTTTTTAATATATTTTCAAATTATAATTGACGCAAATCACAATAATAATAATTACATCATAAACAAATTAGAAAAAATAATTAGAATTTTCATAAATCAAATCTATTTATTTATTTATTTATTATTATTATTATTATTATTTTAATTTGTTTCTATATTCAATAGTATTAAATTACGACTTTTCATTCGTTCAGTCAATAAGCATTTCTAACACTAAAAGTTGTTGCCTTTTAAAATGAAAAATCTGTAGTTGAGAAATATAGGGAATCTACATCCAAACAAATTACTGTGTCTATGGGTTTTACTGAATTTTAAGAAATTGACAAATTAATCAAACTTTCTTCTATAAAAATTTTTAGTACAAAAGATTACATGTATAAGATGAAAAAGTGCATAAAAATAAAGATATTCTTGAATGCCTTTTTGACATTCTAATAAGAGATTTTCTTTTACCTTAAATTCTCATTAACCATAACTTTCTAAAAATACTACTTTCAATCCTCTATCCCTATAATTAATAGGAGAAAAATGTACGTCAAATTTCATGTTTGCATATTAATATATAGAGTATTACATTCTTTTGTATATTTATTTTTAGCAAAATTTGAATGCCTGATGTTTTAGCATGGAAAATGTCGCCAACTTTTACTTCGCCAAAGGTAATGTCTTCCCCCCTCGTTCGGCGGAATTGTCCTATCGAGAGAAAACGGTGGAAAGGAATGCGGCGGAGTTGTCCCATTGGGGGAAACAGCTGATAAATTTTTCGGCGGAGTTGTCCTATGCTTCGGCGGAATCACGTCGTGCCCCTCTTTCCAATGCAATAATCCTCAAAATTCCTATTTATATGAAAAATTTACAATTTCGCTATGTTCATAAAATCGTAAATTACGAATCATTTACGAAATTTTCCTATTAGAATATTTGTATTCAATCATGTTCAAACAAATATCATAAATGTAATTTTGAAGTTGTCTAATGTATTCATGATCCTCAAAATGGAAGTTTATGCTCATTTTTGCCTTATTCTGACATGTTAAGTAAGTCGTAAATTCCAAATAACTTACGAATTTTTTAAATTGGAAAAATCATAGTCTATGATATCCATGCCAGTATCCAAAATAATATTTAAAAAGTGGTCTGACATCTTTACGATGAAAATATCTCTCAAAATTGACGTTTGTGTGAAATTTTGCCTTATGTTGCCATGTTAAGAAATTCGTAAATTTCCAATAACTTGCGAAATTCAGAACAAATAATAGCAGAAAGTCCAAACTTGGTATTCTAAATGTGCAGCATATATAGGGATGCTACACTAAACTTTTCGTTGAGATCAAACAAATGGTTCGTGTACAGCGACATCAAGAGAATTCAAATACACTACGTCTATAGGGGAAATGGCAGGTAAGTAGAGTTTAAAAATCTATAGACTGCAGTAAACCAAACGAAACGAATATATATTTTTTATAGACATAAAAACATGTTTCCTGTAGGATATGACATAAAAACATGTTTCCTGTAGGATATGGTATAAAAATTGTTCACTGTTCGTTTACAGGGCTACACAAAAGAACTAGATTACAGGGCGACAATACTTGAAAATTGATGGAACTGTATGTCAAGTTGCACCGTGTATTATTAATATAGGATTATATTTATTTGCACCATGTGGTGTGTACATAATCATCAGAAGATATACAGGGCTGTCAATATTTAAGCCATAACATTATTTTTTTATTGTTAGTGGAAGTGCTTTACTATAATATTTTACCATGTCCAGGAAAGCTGTTTAGAAATTGAAGTTAATTCCTCATAGCCATATGGTAAATAATGTATTTTTTAAAGCTAAATATTCATAGCTTGTTTATTTTTTGAATAGTGACACGTTTTGAGGTTTCCTGAATACCGAAGTCAAATTTTTAACGTTTGATCTTTTTCTTTGTCTCTTAGATTAAATTAAAAACAAATAATTTCAGGCGATCCACATGTTGTATTTTGAAGTTAATACTTTTGTCACTAGAAAAGTTTGTTCAAGATTGATAAGTTTCAAGGAATGTTGCGTGTGAAAGTTAGCCCCCCCTCACATAGAATTATTTGTCAAATAAAAGCTGTTCCGAAGCCTAGTTTGAATTGTTTTGACACATTTTTATATAACAGTACTCTTTATCTTACCCCTTAATCTCCAATCTGTATTTATAGTATTAAATTTCAGGGTAAGAGAGTCGTGTGAGTGACACACCAGATTATTTTCTCTTGATTTTATTGTCTGTAATCTAATGTAATGTGAATGTATTGTAGTTTATTTTGAATTAACCGTGTTTCTAATCAACACAATGAAACTCAAATAAATAAATGTATTTTACACTTCATTAATGGTGTATATCACAGTATTTCGCCATGTTTTTAATTTTATGAAAACAGTCACCAGTAGAAATATATTTATTTAAACGTTTCCATTACTGTTTTTTTTTTTTTTTTTTAATTGCTTAAGATATAGGGACCAGTAAAGAAGGTAAAGCCTGCTAGTTAAGAATAAAATACGTAGATATATAATTAAGAATGCAACAGTATGATTATGAACTTTTGTACGGTTTGTCTCATCAACATATTAAAAAACACCTTTAAAATGTCCTAAAATGAACTAATTTTTGCAAAACGCATTTCATAAATTTAAATCTGTGAAACTGCTTATATAAATTGACAATAAGACTTCTTCACACACCATAAATTTAAAGCCAGAAGTCTTGCTTTTGCCTCCAAGGCAGTAGCACGTGTTTTTTGCACCTGATGAAGGAAGGCTACGTCCTTTCGAAACCGGTTGTGCTGGCTTTAAGTTTATGGTGTGTGAAGAAGTCTTATTGTCAATTTATCGTTTGTACACCAGTTTTGCATTTAGTTTTACTGCTTATATAATTAATAATTTATATAATTTATGACAAATTTTTTTACTCTACAGTGGTACTATTGTGCTGCTTCATGAAGTGCCGCGTTCCCAGAACGAAGCAAGAAATCGAAGCCGATTTCAAGCGCAAAGAAATTACGCGAAGATTCAGGTTCCTATTAGATAGAGTACAAGTAGAAGACACTAGTTTAAGAACAGGTATGGTATTTTCTTTTCCTCCCTTCTTTCTTTTTTGTTTCATAAATAGGCAATGAGACCTTTTAAAAGAACCTCATTAGCCATTTATTGCACCGTTTTACACATATGCAGAGCTACATATCCATGCTACATCTCTCAGTCCTGATCAGTGTTACCAGAAAATCAATTACTGCAAAAAATTCTGAAATTTTTCCAAATCAAGGGTTTTTTTTTTTCCCGCAAAAATCCTCATTCCAATTTATACTAAAAATACATTATTATTATTATTATTATTATTATTATTTAAGTTAAGAGTATTTAATAGATATAAGCTCACATTTCCCCTCAAATAAGATCCTTTATGGGAAAAAAAATTCAACTTACAAAAATAACTATCAACCACTGAGCTGAAGAACAACTGGAGCAAATGCTTCCAATGGACGATTAGAACGAGGCGAAGTTTCCCTTTGTTTGTGGGGAAAAGCTGCGCTACGATAGGCTATAGTCCTTTATTTGTGGGGTAAATTAAGACTCCTATAGGTTAAATTTCCATCATGACGTCGAATGACGACAGAAAGTCAAGTCGTCAATACCTTTACACATAAGACTACTATATAACAGGCTGAATCATTCGCCGCCATTTGTCCGTCAAGTCCGTCCTTGCTAAAACTAAGTAAGACTATTGTACATGATTATTAAATGAGATTATATAAGACTATTATATAGTAGTCTTAGGTTTGGCAGTGACGAACTACCATATAAGACTATTATATAGTAATCTTAAGTTTAGCAATGACGGACTTGACGTACAAATGGCGACGAATGATTCAGCCTGTTATATAGTAGTCTTATTTACACAGTGTTCGTGCGTGCCAGTTTTTCTGCAGTCATTTGCCGTACAGAGTCAAACCTTGCACGGCAGGCAACATTTGTCGGGTCGTCTATTACTATTATACTCTTTAAAGAATTAAAATTTAAAATTGTAATATCATGTTTAGCATATGGTTGTTCGAACAGACAACCTTTACACAATTATACTATGAAATATAAAGATATCAAATGCTTTCTGCCGTGCAACGCTCCGAAGACAAACCTTCCAAAAACGGCACGCAAAAACCGGTCTAGCATTTCCTCGAGTTGTTCTTCAGCTCAGTGCTATCAACACACTAATTTTGGAGAAATTTTAAATTGGCGTTTCTTTTTGAGTCCAGAATCTTCACCTCTAATCATTTGCTCTTAGAATAAATCCCATATGTGTATAAAAATAGTTTTTGTGGACTATAAAATGCAAGAAAAACAAGATACCCAAATAACTTAAAGATCTTGCATCAAACTAATTTGATATTTCATGCCTGCAAGATTAGTTTAAGCTAAGATCAAGCATCCAAGTTTCCACTGGACCAGCTTATTTCAAGCTTGATTATCAAAATTCTACTCTCGAATCTTGAAATAATTGTCTTAAGCTAATATTTAAGGAATTCGTCAGAAGACTAGAAAGGTTTCCTAAGATAACATTGCAAAATGATCCTAGCAAACGAAAACTCTCGAAATTGAAGTTGTAGTTTTTAGTTTTGTAGAAAAACGCAGACCATAGCCTTAGAGCTGTATTGTTTTAGCCGTCTTAGAGCCTGTGTTTGCAACATTATTCCCATAAATTTCTGTAGTATTACGCTAGTGTTGACAATCGGCCTTAAACTCAACACCATACCACACCTAGTATTACGTTGATTGCATATTGTTGTTTTGATATTGTTTTATTGATATTGTATTGATACATATCGTACATATACAGTCGGTAACAAAAGTGTCCGAACACTAGCAAAAATTCCTATGTAAAAAAAGTACGCTTAATACTGTTTCGCTAAATAAATCCTTGTCGAATCCTGTTCTTAGTCAGTTTAAGAACGTGATTCGACAAGAATTTATTTAACAAAACAGTATTGAGTGTACTTTTTTTTTATATAGGAATTTTTGCTAGTGTTCGGACACTTTTTGTTACCGACTGTACTGATATTGTTATGTTGCGTAATAGGGATTTAGCCTTTTATATGTTACTGTATCTTCTAGAATTCCCTGGAATAAATATTGAGACTATGTTAATAGACTCTTGGATTAGATGAACCCAGAATTTGAAACGATATTTTTCTGTACCATTACAAGTACATTAAATGTTGTCTAACAATATGTGATAAATATTGTTAAACAACCATATGAATAAATAATATTTTTAAATGAGCAATTTTATTCTAAATAAGAAATAGCATTTTTTTTTTTTTTTTTAACTGTTATAATCTTTACATTTAACTTTAAAATTTTTAGATCCCAATGCTGACTGTGATCTCCTTAAATCAATTTTAGATTATTTTTAACATGTTTTGAAAATCAAGTTGCAGAAATCAATATTTAGATCGAACGCGATAAAACTACGGGCTTGTACTAGGAAAGTCAAATTTTCAACGAAAACAAATAGTATATTGTTTGGTGCAGATAGGACAACAAATTTCTTTCACAAATAAACAACATCATAAACAAGCAACAACTGATAAAAATATTTTGTCGACTTTAGAACTGCATTCTGGTTTTCCCCTCATTACTGTAACCTAGACAGTCCTGAAAAATTTTATTCGCCACTGACCACAGAGTGACTACATAAGTAAGATTGGTGAATTCATATAAATTAAACGACTCGCCACTTTTTTCCATGAGTTCGCATACATTGGCAATAAATGTAAATTAAGTCAAAAGATGGCAAAATGGTTCCATTTTTCGGAAAATAGCTGCAATAATATAGTCTGTTTTGAACATTAGATTTCTATCCCTGCCTCCCCCGCCCCTACCAAAAAAAGGAACTTTGTTGATTTGTTATGTATCAAAATAAGTACGTATTTTTGCAATCAAATTTGAAAAAATCTGTGATGAAACAACCACACGACTTCCATTAGCCACTATTACACGTATTCTATGCATTTTTTTTTTTTTTTAATTTTTGAGGTATTCTATGCATTTTTTGGAATTTTCCAGTAAGAGAAACTTGATATACGTAACAGATATATAAAACAGAGTTTACATAGCAAGTTAAAAAAATAAGAGAAAAAAAACATATATATATAGTTATTTTTTTAAACACCAGTTTCCGAGATCTAGAACGGAACTACTTAATCAGGATGGCCGATAATATTCCTGTAATAACCAAGTAATACATGAGAAAGGATATCTAAAATGGATTAAAGAAACAATTTTCAAGAAAATCGTTAGAGCCTTTTTTGAGATACCAACTTTTACCAAAGTATACTCAATTATTGACAGGAAAACAATAATTACATACAAAAGGGTATTTAAAAGAGAGTTAATATGGCGAGTTTGAAACAAATCCGTACTGCCGTTTTTAAAGGGACGCACTTGCGAGACCTGAAAGTGAGCGATTTATACAGGACGCCTGTCAGTGTCAATTTACCTGAACTAACCCACTATATCATTCGAAAGGGCATCGAATAGATGTTTATGTAGCAACTTTGAAGAAAATCGTTAGAGCCGTTTTTTAGATACGGACTTAAAGGTCCCATTACCGGTGACCCACTTCCGGTTTTCTAAATTTCACCAAAATTTGGAAAATTCATCTGTACATCAGACTTGTATCAAATGTGAAGTTTCGTAGTTCTATCTTTATTAGTTTCGAAGATATGATAGCCAGAAGATTCCATGCATACACACATACATACACACTGGCTAATTGCAAATAATAACTGCTAATATACATACACACACACACTGGCCAGTTGCTGAAAACTACTTTTTTGGACTTAGGAGGCCTTAAAACGTGTAAATCAGGTGAAAACTCGACATCGAATTTTTGGACCGAATACAATACTTAGGGTAATGGAAGTAAAAATGTGAATTTTGCCAATTAGTGGTAAAATAATTTCATATTTTAGCAATGGGTGGTCAAATAAAATATGTATTTCAACAGTTAGCTGCGAATAAACCTTTTTTTTTTTTTTTTTTTTTTTTTTTAACAATCGGCAACAAAACAGTTTTCCATAACCGCCGAAAAAAATCTTGATTTCTTAATCAATCAGCTCAAAAGAAATTAAAAAAAAAAAAGCATATTTTTTTTTACCAATTTAACTATAGAAAAGTGACATTCCTAAGGATCTACCAAAGAAAAACTTGTCCCAATGTGGAACTTCCAGAAAAAAAATCAATCTTAAAAAGGACTCTTAACAAAAATCAGTAAATATTAAACGAACCCATTACAAAAGTCGAGCTTAAAGGATCTGCGGGCCTCTGGTAAGTAGCTTAAAATTTTAGTTTTTAGGTGTAGGTGTAGGTGTAGGTATCCGGTTGATTACATGAGGGTCTTACGTCTGGGTGTAGTGTCCTCCGTGGGGATCTTTCTAAGAGGTGTTAGCCTGTATTCACGCAAGCTTCGGGCAAAACCACGGAAAAATCCGAATGGTTAGGCATACGAGCGTCCCGTCTACCAGCTTCGAGAGCAGAACCTCATGGCGACTGGTGGGATCATTCAATTTTCAGGTCTTTAGGGTAAAATTTTAATTTTTAGTTGATTTATTTTCACATAAAGATTTTATTTCAAATATTATTTTCCTAAAATTCAATATTTGAAGCTTGTTTCGCCGTGGCCCTAAAAGCAACAAATAAAATAAACTGATCTGCAGTAAAACATAAAATAAAAAAAAAATTGAATAAATTTACATCATTGAATAAATGAAATCAGAATGACATGAAACATGAAGTGTTCAAGTTAAGAATCATATGTATGAGGTCTTTTAGTAGAATGTGCCAATGCTTTAAATTGCTGAGCTATCCCGAAAGATCCGAGATCATATCAGACCGGCAAGTTAAGCCGAAAGGTTCCATATTCGATTTCTGGACTGAACATTTTTTTCTCAGCGTAAAATTTAACTGCAGTCAATATGGTTGAAAAAAAATATGATAAAAAAAAATATGATTACCCCATTAGAAATTAATTTGAGTTCAGTTTTCGAAAATCACATTATTGTAAATAACCTTTTGTTAAAATTAAATCATTTAACCATTATTTTTACATGTTTTTAATTTTAGGTTTTCTTTTTCTTTTCCAGCAATAGAGAAAGTAAATGAACTCTATAATAACCGTGAAAAAATGAAGCGCCGCAAAAAGAAAAAACCTGATGAAGAGGAAGAAATAGTTTCAATAGACAGTAGTTATCTTTTTGAAGATGAAAAATTAACATTAATCCAAAAGGTAAAAAAAATTCTGGGCTTATTAAAAGAAGAGGATTCCGATTCCGAAGAAGATTCCCAGAAAGATAAATCGGAAAAAAGCGAAGATATTATAAAACGAGCTTCAGATGATGATCAATCGTCCCCACCTCACAAAGAGTCCTTACCCAACAAAACACGTCAGCATTCAGAAGAATCTAAAGAATCTACTGATTCTCCTAAACTAGTAGATTCTTACTCCAAATTATCACTGATACAAGATTCTCCAACAAAAACTCACGACACTTTGTCCAGACTATCTTTCCTGCAAGATTCTCCACCAAACAATGGACTATCACTTTTGCAAGACACTCCACCAGAGATGAGGCAGTTGAGCAAAGGTGAAAGTGGAACAACTGATTCGCATGATTCGAAACAGAAAACTAATTCTCAAGAATCGCATGATTCAGAATCCTCTACCAAGAAACAAGACTCTCAAGAATCAGATAAAAGCCCGCAACCAAAACTAAGCTCAATAAAATTCTCCAAAGGAAAACTTATGAAAGTGTCGTCAGATTCTCAAGAATCCGAAGATAGTCATCTCACCAAACAAAAATCAGACTCCCAGGACTCTAATGATTCGGAGACGTCGTCCAAGAACAAAAGGAATTTCGAGCCCCGAGATTCTAAACTAGTCCGACGTGAATCTATGGGTGGAAGAAATGCGCAAGATTTCATCCACAAATGGCAACAAAAACGTTCACCTTTAATGAAATCCAAAGTATCAAGAAAAGAATCTAAATCTTTAGATGTTAATCCAACAACCTATTGAATTTCAATGCTCTAAGTTACAAAAATTCACTTATTTTACTTCTTACGACGATATGGATATAAGTAAAGGCAACTATATCTTGAGGTACTTTTGCATTATTAGAGGTTAAGCTGTCGCCAGTAATGAATTTTGGCGGAAATTTCGTAATCATATTATTTTTTTTATAAAAGAAATCGTTATCGGTTCTAAAAGAAAAAAATGTTTCTGAGAACTTCCAATAATGAAGAACTATTTTCTAATAACCTTAAATTGAAAAGTAAATGAAGTACAAATCTAAATCTAAACAGGTTGGTTGGTTGGAAGGTTTTTACGCCGTACTAGTGCTGCACTACAAAATCTAAACAAAATACGTCAAATTCTAAAAGTCACGTAAGAATTTTGAAAACACATTTTTTAAATATAATCGTGATCTGTGAATTCGAACAATTCTGGTGCACTAACACACATTTTGGTGACAATGTCAAACGATTCTTTTTTAAAGGAAAAGTGCCTATTTTTATTTATTTATTAACATTCAGATGTGGCACGAAAGTTAGAAATATGCTTGGTGATTTAGAATTTCTCTTTAAAATTTTAAAAAATGATAGAATATTACATCAGAAAGAATTGGGACACAATTCCCATTCTGCTCGGTAGAATATAATTTTAAATTAAACTTTCAACTGTTTTCTGCAATAACTGAATACTAAAATACTGTTAACAGCGTAAGAATAGTGCTACACCACCAAGTATTGTTATTAGAAACCTCAAGCGAATTTTCACACAACGTAGCACAGTTGTCATTAATAATAATAAAAAAAAAAAACTCTAAGAGCAAATACAATAAATTGCAAAAAACTCGTAATTATTTCAGATCGAAATAATAGCATGACCTTCCAACAGTTGATAAAAGTAGGCACGAATGCAGAATCAAAGCTGCAATGTACAAAACTGAAAACAGGGATGAATAAAACTGAAATTAATAAGAAATTCAGGGGTGAAAAAAATAAATAAATAAAAAGGAGTAAAAATGTCTACATACACAATAAATAAATAAAAATAGTGGAAATAGAAAAGATATAAGAAATAAAAAGCAATGAGTGAGCGAAAGTTACTTGAGTAATTTCCAAGCACCAGACATGAAAGATGTTGAAGAAAAATCATTTACAAAATTTTCCGAATTTATAAAAATGTAAAAAGTTTTATGGGAATACAAATAGGAAGAAGAAACAGGAGAAAACTAACAGTGACCTTAAGACCTTCAATGAGAGGCATTAATAAACGATTTAGAGATTTCTTCATTAAGAACATTTCGACGTTGACCATTTATTCTGTATTTCAAACGCCTCCTAATTTTGCCAATATAACCTAAGTTGTACGAAGAATAAGGGATAAAATGAAAGCCAGATCGATTCACAATAGGAATGGGATCTTTAAGAGAAGAACTACTGAAAACCGGTCTTGTGTTAGAAAAATTCACGCTCACAGTTAAACCTTTAAAGGCCAATTGCAACGTATGGCATGGCAGAAATTGGGTTTACACGGAAATGGAGAAAGTGATTTTGATGAAAGTTTGGAGTTAGTGATTTTTGATGAGAAAAAACGATTGGATCTCATTTTCAGACAAATTCGCGTCCACAGTTAACCCTTTACCAGCTAATTGCAACCCAACATAGCAGAAATTGGGTTTACTCGGAAATGGATATGTTATTTTGATGAAAGTTTGGGATTAAATGTTTTCGGGAAGGTGTTAAAACGATTGGACTTACCCTCATTTTCAGAAAAATTCGCGTTCTGAGTTAACCCTTTATCGACCAATTGCAACATATGGCAGCAGAAATTGAGTTTGCTCGAAAAAACGATATAGAGATTTTGATGAAAGCTTAGAGGTACATAAATGATTGGAAATATTTTCATCTTCAGAAAATTTCGCGTTCGCTGTTAAACCTTTAAAGGCCAATTGCGATGTATGGCAGAAATACGGTTTACACGAAATTGGACATAACGATTTTGATGAAAGTTTGGAGTTAGAGATTTTTTGGAATTAAGCGTGGAAGCATATACGTGATGGGGAACTGCGCAGAGTCTACCTATGCCAACTAGTTTAAAATCTTGCTCTTTGTGCAACTTGGGATAACAGTCAGACTAAGAGACGTTTGAAATATAAAATAAATAAGCATCATAGAAATCTTCCTAATGAAGCAACTTCTAAATTGTATATTGCTTCCTAGTCTTGATCACTGGGACTATTACTTCTTCTCCTATGTATACTTCCATGAAGTTTTTTACATTTCTTTAAATTCCAAAAATTTTTTAAAGTATCTTTCTTTAACACCTCACAAGTCTGATGCTTGGAAATTACTCAGATACCATCCTCTCGCTTATTGCTTTTTATTTTACCATGTTTTTATTAACTCGCTTTCTTATTTGTCCAGTACAAATCTTGCAATCGATTTCTAGACATTTTAAACTTTTAGAATAGCTCAGAACACGATGACAATGCATTCTTTTATTCAATTAATAAACGTTTGAAATTTTTTAATAATTGCTCTCTTGATTACGCATTTGATAATTTTCTTTCAAATTGATGGGATAATTCATCATTTTTTTTTTTTTTTTTTTTTTTTAAGTATTTATTAATACATAGAATTGTCAAGTTTATATGATTCAACAGAAAATTTAAAAACGTGGCACATAAAAAGTTCTCTTTGTCCTGTAATTATTTTATTTACAGTATCTTTTCCATCATTATCACTTTTATTTATTTACTGTAATTGTCGTTTTACATTTTAGCAAATTTTTTTCTGTATTTGTTTTTTGCAATTCACGTCACATGAATATTTATTATAAACCTCAGACATGTTTATTTAATCTTACCACTGTTTTTATATTTATACATTGATGTTACATTTGTGCCTACTACTATCGTCCGACGAAGAGTCGGGTTGGTATTTCGACGCGAAATAATTATTGCGGCTTTTTTCAATTTATGGCAGTATATGCTTACAAAATTTTTTGTTTAACCCCTTGGGTACATTTGACGTCTGAGACACGTCATTCACTTTTTTTGTTTTTTATTACTTCCTTATACAAAGTATAAGGAAGTATAGTAATCCCGATTTGCGAAATGGATTTTGTATTTCACATTGCTCGAAAACGAATGATCGCTGAATGTTGCCAATTTATACGTGTAACAGTCATGATGTCTAGTTGCACACCTGCAAGTTTCGTCTTAACACGAGCTCTCGTTTTAGAGATATAAGCGACTTTACACGATTTTTCGTGACGTCTGTATGTATGTCTGTCTGTGTGGGTGTATGTCGCATAACTCAAAAACGGTTGGACGTAGAAAGTTGCGAATTGGTACATAGGTTTGTTATAACATCTAGTTGTGCACCTCCCTTTTTGGACTTTATATGATTTTCCGTTTTGGAGATATTTAGGAAAATTAGGTTCATAATGGGCAAAATGTATCAAAAAACGGTAATAGCTCAAAAACGGTTTGGACAAATCTTGAAATTTAACTGACTTCTCGACTAGCTAGACATTTGAAACTTTCAGAAAAGTTCAGAACACGTTGACATGAGTCCCCCCCCAAGGTACAACTTTGACATGACTCCCCCCCAAGGCACAACTTTGACATGAGTCCCCCCAAGGCACAACTTTGACATGAGTCCCCCCCAAGGCACAACTTTGACATGAGTCCCCCCAAGGCACAACTTTGACATGAGTCCCCCCCAATGCACAACTTTGACATGAGTCCCCCCCAAGGCACAACTTTGACATGAGTCCCCCCAAGGCACAACTTTGACATGAGTCCCCCCCAATGCACAACTTTGACATGAGTCCCCCCCTAAGACAGAACTTTGACATGAGTCCCCCCCAAGGCACAACTTTGACATGAGTTCCCCCCAAGGCACAACTTTGACATGAGTCCCCTCCCCAAGGCACGACTTTGACATGAGTCCCCTCCCCAAGGCACAACTTTGACATGAGTCCCCTCCCCAAGGCACGACTTTGACATGAGTCCCCTCCCCAAGGCACGACTTTGACATGAGTCCCCGTCAAGGTACAACTTTGACATGAGTCCCCCCAAGGCACAGCTTTGACATGAGTCCCCTCCAAGGCACAACTTTGACATGAGTCCCCTCCCCAAGGTACAACTTTGACATGAGTTCCCCCCAAAGGTACAGCTTTGACATGAGTCCCCCCCAAGGTACAACTTTGACATGAGTCCCCCCAAGGCACATGAGTCCCCCCCAAGGCACATGAGTCCCCCCAAGGCACAACTTTGACATGAGTCCCCCCCCAAGGTACAACTTTGACATGAGTCCCCCCAAGGCACAACTTTGACATGAGTCCCCCCCCCCAAGGCACAACTTTGACATGAGTCCCCCCCCAAGGCACAACTTTGACATGAGTCCTCTCAAGGCACAATTTTATTTCTTATTTTTTTTTACGTATGCATGCATTTTTTTAAAATATTTTTACCCAAATGTTTCGGCTCCAGTGACAATGTTTTTTAACATTATGTATATTTCTAAAAGTGTATAAGGAAGTCATGTGGTGCCCACATCAGATTTTTTTTGTTTTGCAATTCTAATTACTTGAAGACATCTTAATACTACATATGTCACCAATATTTTAGAAATAAATAAATTTTTACGTAAAATGTACTGCTTTTACATACTACTCCAAGCAACCAAAAATTATATCCGTTCCACATGCAAATATTTTCTCAAATAAATCCGTACCCAAGGGGTTAATACTTTTTAAACACTAGTCTTTCGGCACATTTTTTACTTCTAAAGTTGCCATTACTTATGCCTCACTTTCGCCTGTCAAATGAAAGACTTAATGAACTAAAAAGCGCAGTTTTAAACCAGTGATGCCAGATGGTCGAAAATTATTTCCCCAAACAAGTCTTCAAATTTCCCCAAATCAGGGTTTTTTTTTTTTTTGAAAAATACCCAACTTAATTTCTACTAAAATGGGAAAATAAAAATTTTTTCAAAAAAAAAATATATATATATATATATATCAAGCAGATTTTTCTATGATTTAAGCTCAGATTTTCCCCCAAATGAAGGCAATATTTGAAAAAAATCCCCAAATAAGTAATAAAGCTATTGAAAGTCTCTAATCGTAGGGATAAATCATTACGTTGCCAACATTGACAGAAATTTGAAGAAAACTCCCTAGATTTGTCCCCAAAAGTTTAGAATTCCCCAAAAAAGTCCCCACAAACATTTAGCCCCCCAAAATTGTCCCCAGAAGCCTCAAAAATCCCCAATCTGGCATCACTGTTTTAAACACTGCTCCTCCAAATTTTTATCTAACAAAAAACGTCATTTTCAAGGATTATTTGAATTATTACATCATATCCAGTTGAGCAAGAGAGATAAATTATCAGGATCATCGATCGCAATCCAATTAATTGTGGATGTGCCGTAAGTGGAAGTAAAATAGATTAGTTTCGTAAAGCGTCGGATTTTTTTTTTTTTTTTCTCTATATGTAAGAACGTACTGGATTCGTGAAAATTTTCGACCTTCAGTTTTCGATGAATTTACGCGTTCTGAGATTCCCTGAACACGATTTCATCATTTTTAAAAAAAGGTCTGTCTGTGTGCCTATCACAAATTTTGTGAACTCTGTATCTCAAGAATCAATGAATGAGATTTGACCAAACTTAGTAATTAGTTGGACTTTGACTTAAACTGGTGCTGATTACATTTGTGGATCAATCGCTCATTAGGTGGCGCTGTCATCCTATTTTTTCGTAATTTTTAATATATCAGTATAGGACAAAATTTCCTATGAACGTACATAATTAGAATTATTTTTAACATTTCAATGTGAATTTGAAATTATTTAATAATAGTCAACTAGTAAAAAATGTTTCTATATGTAGTGGCATCACCTTCATAATACCGCCTTCGGGGAAGGGAAGTATTAGGAAGATATAAATTTTCAATATAGATCTCTTTCAAAAGAACTTGTCAGTATCTTTTAAACGAATAGCTAAACCCTAGATTTGTGATTTAAAACAAATTTATCGATTTTTTTTTTTTTTTTTTTTTTTTTTTTTTTCCCATTTTTAACATTAAAAAAAAAAAAAAATACTTTAGATGCTACAACGTTAACTTTTTTGAACATTTAAGTGCTAAATTTCTCAGACGAAAATCGTCTGCATTATCATGCAAAATAATTTTAATCAATAATTTGTAGTGTGTGAATTTGCATGGGAACACATGGAAGAAAATCTTGTAGTAGCTAAAACATAGAAGTTTTTTTTTTTTTCCTAAATCAAGATTGAGTTGAAGTTTTTCAGTGAAATATATGAAGAAATATATTTTCATTTTATGTTAAGTTAAAATATCGGATAAATAAATGTTCTCTGATATGTAATTAACCGAGAATAAAATTTCTAAAACTTTTTGAGCACAACTCTTCAGAAGATAATAATAATAATAATAAACTTTATTAAGGTAAAAAATAATTAGACTTCATTAAAGATAAAGCAGTTTAAATCTCATTTCACTCTAGTATTCATTTTTTGGACTTTTGATGGGGGGGGGGGGGGGTGGATCTTATTCTCAAGAGGTCACTGTTATTTAAAATTCTGTCCTAAACATAATTTAATTTTGGATGAGAGGCTTATTTTTTAATTGTATGTTGCATGATTTCCTTTCCATTCGAGGTTGTCTATCACAAAATGGTAACAAAGCATTTTTGGTGTCTGAAAGAAGGTGTTTGGTGTCTCTTATCCTGATAAATCTGTCTGTTACAGATTTTAATGTAGTGCCAAAGGACTATTATATTCATAAAAATGCTTTGAAAGTTTAACAAAAATCAGACAAAAACTCAAAAAATATTAGTAGATATTTAATTTAATTTCATATGACTACAAAATTAGTATTCATCCAGTGTTTAAGTTTTTGCAAGATTTTGTTAAATAACATAATTTTCACTACGTTAATTACACTGGGCTGCAAAAAAAAAAAAAAAAAAAAAAAAAAAGACCCCTGATACCATTCTTGCTAATTCTTATGTAAAATGACCTCCTGAATTCGAATATGACCCCCCGTTTAGCCCAATCACCCACCGTTTTCTCCGGACGCCACCCCCTCCCCCAATTTTTATCACTGTTTGATAATTTTATGGTCAGGAATTTCATTTGGAAAATGGAAAAGAATTATTTTAACACTTTAAAACAAAAAATATAATGTACGATAAATAATAATAGATTAATAAAACATAATAAATGTAATTCATAATTTCAGCGTCGAACCCCCCCCCCCCCCCCTTAAAATTTCCCCTTGCTGCAAATGTTCATGTTTTAGAATTTTTTTAAGTTTGTAGCTCCCCAGAAGATATTTAATTTATCAGTTAATTATTTCCCCCTCTACAAATCAAATTTATAGCCATAAAATTACCGAAAAGTGATAAAAATAGGGGCGGGGGAGGGGTTCCCCAAAAAACGGTGGGTGACAGAACAAAATGAGTGTCATATTCGGATTCAGGAGGTCAATTTACGTAAGAATTAAAAAAAATGGTGTTGGGACCATAGATATAGTAATAAGACATAAATTGATCAATGGGGGGGGGGGGGGGGATGATTCCTTTTTACTGGGAGAAAAGTCCACAATATGGCCGTCTTTCTCCGAGTGAATACACACAGATAATTTAGAAAATAAAATTTATGAATAATTTATGTACTAAAGGTGAATGAAAAACTGCAGATACAATTTTAAAGTCATTTTTCTTTTTCATTCTTTCTTTTATATATTTATTAATTTAGTTAATATTTAAAGTTAAACTCTTTTTATATACTAAAACTAACGTTCTTTACCTACGCCGCTGCTAAATATATTTAAAAGAATTATGAAAATTCTATATTACTTACTAATACAAAATCTTAAAAAAAAAAGTACAAACTTTAAAAAACGTATTCCATTAAAAAATCAAACCATTTTTTATTTCATAGTAATAACAAAGCAACTGATTATAAAAATTATATTTTTCATAATTTAGGTCAAATATAATTTACTTTTATGATAACTTATCCCATTTCTTTTCATAAATTTATTAGAAGAATTAAAACACGCAATATTTCGACATTTTGAAAATTCATCTACAATTGCCGAGTTTCAATACAACTATATGGCTGATGCCAAAAAAAATTTTCATGATAACAATGGGATGATAAATAAATTACTATATCTATATAAATTACTATATCTATGGTTGGGACCGATTTTCATGCAGAGCAGTGTTAGTTGATTCCAATATATCAAACATTCATCTTATAACTTTTACACTTCTTTCCTTGATTGCATGTATCAATGGCGGTGATAAGGGGCACATGATCCTCAGACTTCAGGGGCTCCCGGTAGGGCAAAAAAAAAAAAATTCTCATCAGAAAATAATTTTTTATGAGCAATTATGTGACCAAAATATTACTGAAGCATTTTACTTTGATATATTGTGTTGCTAGTAGGCAGAGAATTCAAAATATATGTGTCCAATAAATAATCTGTATACACTATTGACCAATAAATATTTGGACATTTTCGAATTTAAACTTTTTTTTTTTAAATATCTGGAAAAATTCTTTACAAATTATCTTGAAACTTTGAACGTATAAAGAACATGTTATACTTCATTTCACCTAATATTTTGTCCCAAAGAAGAAAATGGAACCTGTAAAAAGTTAAACAATTGTAAAAATGTTTTGAATCACACTGTAAAAAATCAATGCATGAAATTCGTTTTGGTGGTAGCATATAATTATAAGGCTTCTTCTAATTATCTGTATAAATTTTTATGAGGCTACTACATATATTCATGGAGATATAATGATTTCTTTAAAAAATTGTGAAAATATTACTACTTTTTAAATTGTAACATGCAGGTGCAGGGTATTAGACGCAATGCAAAGCCATTTTTGGAAAACTTGACATGCGACATTAGACACAGCATACAATAATCAGAAAGCAAAATTGTTAAATATCTTGAGCATTTTTACTAAATAACTTTAACTACACATGTGCAAGATTTAATGAAATTTCGTTTGCATAATTTAATAGAAAACGGTATTGAGCTGCTTAAAAACCCTCAATCAAATATCATGAAATTGAAAAAGTTGTCAGTGATAGAATGAACAAAATTTCAGTTCCTTTCAAGGGGGGGGGGAGGGGAGGAAGATGATAGGGGGTTTAATCCATTTTTAATCGGCGAATAAAGCATTATCATTGATTGAAACAAAATAAACTAGTATGTTGTGGCCACCACTTCTATATTTTCCTATACAAATTCACTCAGTAACAACATTGAAAAAAAATTACGATTTTTTTTTTCAAAGTTTTTTTTCGTTAAAAGTAAAAAAAAAAAAAAAAAAAAAACTTTGTTTTAAATTATCACATATTTATAGTTCAACCATTCGTTTTAAAGGTATGACGAGACCTTTCGAAAGATACCCATCTTGAAAATTTATTCCCCTCGAAGGGGGTGGCGAGGCTCCCACACATACAAAAAAAATTTCCCAGTTGACTATCTCTATTATAAATAATTCTTGCAAATTTCATAATGATTACTAAAAAATAATTCTCTTTATGCACATTTATACAAAATTTTGCCCTATATCATCATGTTAAAAATTTAGAAAAAGCTGGATGGCAACACAACCTGTAAAACAATTTTTACCAAAAGTTGATAGGCACTAATTTATGTCAAGGTGCAACTACATACCAATTTGTATGAAATTCTGTGCCGTAGTTCCTGAGATACAGTTGCCACAAAATTTTGTCACACACACACAGACAGACATTTTCTAAAAATTGTCAAATCGTGTTCTACAGCTCTCAAAACGTGTAAATCCATCAAAAACCCGAGTTCAAAAATTTTTACAAATCCAATACTTTCTTCTATTGAATATAGAAGAAAGTAAAAAGTGAATAAAACCTTCTATAAATTTGCTTTTACTTTGAGAAGAACTGGATATCAGTTCATTCTATTATTGACAATTTTTTTAATTTACACAATATTTGTTTGGGGTTTTTATATAAGTAGCTCGATAGTTTTGTTTTGGCTATTAAATTACGCAAATGAAATTTATTTAAAGCTTGTACATGCATAGTTAAAAATTATTTAATAGAAAAGCTCATATTTCATAAGATATTTAACATTTTTGCATTTTGATTGCTGTATGCTGTGTCTAATGTAGATGTCAAGTTTTCTAAAAATGACTTTGCATTGGGTCTAATACCTTGCATATTATAATTTTTAAAAAATGGCAGTTTTTTAAAGAAACCATTATACATTCATGAATACATACGTGGTAGCCTCATAAAAATATTATACAGATAACTAGAAGCTTCATAATCACATGCTACAGCCAAAACACATTTCATGCATTACATTTTGATTTTTGATTAATATTTTACTGGTCTCCTTTTCTCTTCAGGGCAAAATGTTTGCTGAGATATATGAGGTATTGGTATAACATGATCTTTATACTCCCAAGTTTAAAGATAATTCCTAAAGAATTTTTTTAACAATTTGACAAAACGTCTAAATTTGAAAATGTCCAAATACTAATACTTATTGGTAGATAATGTATTATCGTCAATTTCCAGCATTTTTTATTTGAATTTAATGAATAATAACTTACTTAATATAATTATGGTAATTTTTCTTAACTGATAAATCTATAATTTGATATATTATAAATAGATGTAAAAAAATGATTAAAATACATGTTTTTTTTTTTTTTTTTTTTTTTTTTTTTAAGGAAAAGGGATTTTTTCAAGAGATTAGGATATAATATATATATATATATATTTTTTTTTTTTTTTTTTTTTTTTTCAATTGTTAGTACTGCTACTATAAACACTCTTCAGTAAATTTCAGAAAGTTGATTATCAAATTGTGTGGTTAACTCCCTTCTCCGAGTAAAAGTCTAGCACCCATATTTGTAACAAATTGCTGTAGAATCAACTGTTTAATAAAAGGTCACTTTCTTTTATTACAGAAAAATACCATGACAATTTTACGGACATAACTTTATTTTTATAGTCAATGACTGGAAGCAATTTTTGCCACTCACTGATCATAATCTAGTGATAAAATTTCATAAAATGTACAATCATCAACGTATATCTAACATAGCTGTAATTGGATGATTGCATAAATTTGTACTCTTACTTTATTGATGATTTTATCTGAGATTGAATTAATTATACTCCATGAATTATCACTGGGAAAATTAGAGAGATATTCAATATTGATAATTCTATTGTTTTTTATGATTTAATAGGCTTGGATGCACTAAACCTGATATTGCTGCAATACCACTAGACATACTTTCATTACCTGCAACTCAATGGATATATTTGCCCTAAATTCTGATTTTCCATTTCTCTTTTTTTTTCCCCTGTTGTTATGCCAAACACATATTTCATGCCCATGTATGATTTGATTCCAGGAATATTTATTTCGTTGACTGACAGGGACAGAAACATTAGAAATATAGTTCAGTTTTTTCTTCGTTCCGTCAAAATGTCTGGAATCCATATATCAGGTTTGAAAGTATATCCATTTTTTAAATAGCACACAATAGAATTATCAATATTTAGTCTTAGTAATCCGATTAGTGATAATCCATAAAAACTTAAATCCCAGATGAAATCATCTATGAAATTAGGCAACCTCATATGAAATTTTGGAATCTTATATTACATTCCAAAAATTGGTTGAAAATGATCCTAAAATTCTTGATGAGTGTTTTTTTTTTTTTTTTTTTTTTTTTAAGTAGTAAGAAAGAAAAAAATATTTGATTCAATGGAATTATTAATTAAAAAAATAAAGTATAATTTTGATATAAGAACAATTTTAACTACAATAAGTGCCCACTTGTCTTTTTAGTTCGTCCCTTGTTAGTTACAACCAATAAGCTCATAAAATTTAAGCTGTAAACAAACTATAAATAACGCTGTATTAAAATACAATCTTCCGGAATGTTTAACAATATGAAAAATAATTTGAATTCAAATTGTTTAAAGCAAATTTTCACTATGGCACTGATATATAAAGTCTGTCCATAAAATGTTATACATTTTATTCTGAAGCAAACGTGAATTGCAGTGCCTTCTATCTATCAGAAGGATAATGATATAAGTCATTTACCATGAGAGTGCTTGCTAAATTGTCTTCAGCTCTCGGTTGTGAAGGACAGACAATTTTGTAAACCTCTGTTTTGCCTCTTGTACAAATCAGATTGTGTGCTTTGTGTGAAGTTTTTCAAGTCTGGAATGGAAAATTTTCCAATGATTTAACAGATTTTTGAGGATGACTGTTTACTATGAAACCCATGCTGGAAGCTACAGCAGCTTGGCAAAGTTGTAACTATTTCAAAGATTTTTAACACATTTATCATTCTTATTATGCAGAAGATTTTTTTTTTTTTTTTTTTTTTTTTTATAAATACTTGTAGACTTGTTGATATTACTTTCTGGACAAACCTTGTATACAAAAAGTTTTTCATTTCAAGCTTTAGTGTGGATAATTTACACTCCACAGAAAAGATCCTTTTATTCTTAAAAAAAAAAAAAAAAAAAAAAAAAATCAATGTTTTATGTGTTTTTTCTTAGTGAATTCCTAATGGCACATCCACAAATAACACCTAATCCTAAATTTTGACTCTCAATAGAATTTAGAAAACTTTATTTTAAACTTTTATTATCCTAACACTGATATTTAGTCTTTGTAGGACCATAGACATGAAACTGATATTTTAATCTGTTTCTACATTTCCCGTAAATTTATTCAAGTGACTGTCTATAATAAGAAATTGTAAATATTTTTGTTACTAAATCATGGAATAAATTATTCAAACAACTTACATGTCTGTTTCATTTTTTTTACTTTTAAAAACACCTTTTTTCTCCTCTCTTACAAGATTTCAAATTTACCCTTTATTTAGCATGGCTGCTCTGAAGTAACATGTGTTTTCATTGGATCTTATGGGATATCTACAACTCCAAATGACTATTATTTGATATTTTTTGCTATACTTTAGCATAAAGCAGCCAACAGATGATGTCTTATTTTGATTGATTGCCGCTAGATAGCAATACATGTGTAGACCTTCCAGACAACTGTTTATTACTTGGCAACTAAAAAGGTTAAAGAAAGAGGAAAACCATGAGAGATCTGCAACTTTAAAAGTTTTAAGAATCTAAGCATTCCATCTTATTTTCAAAATAAGCCATAAAAATGATTTGTTTCAACTCTTGAACATGGTTTGACTTTGAACCTGGGACCTCCAGCAGAAAGGGAGAAAGTTGACTCCAAGCAAAAGGTTCATCACTATTCTCATATAAAATTGCAGGGTTAGACCATAGACCTATTATAAGAGTGGACAGGACAATGACAACCTTTTTTAGTGGCAAAGATAACTCATAAAAAGGTCATGTGAATGTTGATCTAGAGGAAGCCAAACTGGCCAATATTGAAATTTACTCGCCATGCTCTAAACTCTGCTTTTTATTAAGCAGACAATATTTTTCCCTTTCCTTTGAAAGTTTTTTTTTTTTCTTTTTTCGCTTTAAAAATTAGATTGTTTTGAATTAAAAAATAATTTTATAGCAAGAAATAGTAATTAGATGTACTTTAAAAACCCCAGAAGTTATGTAAAATAAGGATTTTATATCACAGATAGGATTATTTTTAATATTTTATTATTTTGTTCTTTTTAAGTAATTATTTTTAATAAAATGCTTATAATTGCTACACTTTTTCTCTAAATTGAATTAGTTTAACTAAGCAAGTATAAAAATAAAAAATGAAGCTAAAAAACACAATATAAACATTCCAATTAAACCTAACCGAAATATTTTTCAGCATATTAGAAACGATAAAGACAAAATTGACAATAGATCCACTTCCGGAATTTACAAAATAGATTTCAACTACAATAATAACTCTAGTGCTTGCTATATAGGTGTCACTAAACGGAAAATACAAGACCGCGAAAAAGAACATAAATCCGACCTAATACACAACCGTCAATCTACCGCGCTTGCTTCCGCTCACCTCAATAACCCAATTAATATTAACAGCATACATACTAATAAAATCGCCCACTACAATAACCACAATTACGCCTTCAAAAGAGAAGCTTTAGAGATCCTTACTAACCCCAAGGCAGTCAACGATCGCGAACACGCAAGAATCCCAAAGGAATGGAGCCAATTAATCAAAAGATCCACCAATACGAAGAGAAGTGAAGAAACGAAGCCGATGTTTCCCGATGACAACAGTAAAGAGAAGTGTCACATTTCACCTGATGACGGGTGCGCTAGCGCCTGAAATGCATTGTGAAAATAACTAGGACTTATGTAAGGTAAATTAGTTTGTTTTTAATGTGAATTATCGTCCTATAACAAAAGTAATTAGAAGTTTAACTATATTATATCTTTTATTATTTCAAAAATGTCCATAATTATTTATGAGAGTTAAAACGAGTATAGACAAACCAAAGTTGTAAAACTTTTGAACTTTGTTAGATGTTAATAACAATGTAAAAATAAATTTCAGCAGCTGTAATATTTTACACTAGTTTTGCTTGTTGTATCTTTTAATAATAAAAATAATAATATATATATTTATATTCAAAACAAAAAATTGCCAATAACGCGATAAATGCCAAAAAAGGTAACCTTTTTCAACATTCACATGGTTTCATCTTTGCACCTTTTCTTATATTCCCTTAATAATGGAATGCTCCGTCCACTCTTATAATAGGTCTATGGGTTAGACTTATTTTTTTGAGCCGCTTCTGGAATATAAAATTGTCTTTACTAATCAAAAAACCTATCAATAACCAAATAAAGTAAAAGAGATTTATAGCAAATTTGAAAGAAATCATTAGAGCCATTTTTGAGTTACCGACTTTTGTCTCATTTTGAGCTTTATTTTCACCAAAACTTGTCAACTCATCTACACACCAGACGACCACCATATCTGCCATATTTATAAAAATTAGTTGAATCTTTTTTTTATTTTGGACATATGATTGTTAGAAGATTCTCTCATCTCCAAAACATATGCAGATACACCCATTGACAAAACTACAAAACACACTTTTTAGGATACAAAAGACTTTAAAACATGTAAATCAGTTCAAAACTTGATATAAAAAATTTGACTGATTACAATATTTATATAATCTATAGTACTTGCGTAATGGAAGTAAAAATATATCTCTGAAAAATTCTTTCTTAAAAGATACACAGTCAATATTTGTCCGACTTGAATACTAATTTTATCAAAGTACTCAAACTGAATGATTTTAAACTAGTTTTTAAGTAGAGAGAGGAAACTATCTTGCTTTCATAAAGACTTTTTCAATTATTAAATGTAACTGAAAAAAGTCTCTAACTGCATGCATAATATGAGATATATTTGTATATGTATAAATGTACATATATTTACAACAACTAAAATAAATAAACTAATATACAGGGTGAAAGCAAAGCCATGATTAGGCCTTTATCTTCACAACCATTGGTTGCAGACATGTGTACTTCAATTAAAAATGTTTTTTTTTTTTTTTTTTTTTTTTTTTTAATTAAGCATTTATGGTATGGCATGTTTAATTTAAAAAATAAATTTTTTGAAAATTACAAAGACTATCTTTTTATACAATTTCCATGTATCTACAGTCATATTTAGTGAAAGTTGGCACTCATCCTAAGAAATATTTCCTTCTGTGCATACAAAATTGACTGTGGTATTTAGTTTCAAAGTTTGGGATTTTCCCACATTTTTTCGGCCTTTATTAAGAGGTCAGTTAAAAAATCCATAATAACTTTTTGTGTTATACTTGTTAAGATTAGTGTCAACTTTTACTGCATATGACAATAGGAACCTGGGGATTGTATAAAAAGTTCCTGTAATTTAAAAAAAAAATAATAATAACTTTTTTAATTTAAACACGTCATGCCATAAATGTTTACATTTTTAAAAACTATTTTGTAACTGGAAGCACTATGTCAATCATTATCTGTCACCAATGATTGCGGAGATAATGGCCTCCTCGTGACTTGGCTTTGCATGCTTGAATATATGCAGTGCATTCAAAGAAAAAATAAATTTGGCTTTAATATTGATAAATATTATTAATTGGTAAATATTATAAATTGCACAATTACTTTTAAAAAGATACAAACCTTTATAAAATCAATTAAAAATATTAGGAGATTGAATTTCAAGAATTACAAAATTTAAATTTTATATCTATTCCCTCATGAAATAATTAAATCTATTAGTGTGTTAGACAGTAATGAAAAGAAAAAACAAAAAAATTTTAATTGATTGTAAAAAATCTGTGAGATAAGACAAGAAAACAAACAAATAATAATAATAAAAGAAAAATTAGTTTCATCCTTACTTTTATTTTTAACACCAGTCCTCTGATGCATTTTTAATTACAACTTTCTACGATCTCATCATAACTTCTTGGACTGAAAAACTATCATGTTTCAGGAATCATATTCGAATTGTAAGTGAAAACAGTGACCATGCAAATAAATATACATATCAGCATTTTTATTTATGACTAATCTATAAAATTTTTAAAACTTATGACTTTTTATGATACAATTTTTAAATTTTTTACATCAACGAATTAGGTTATGAAATGCTTTTAATTCACTTTTTTTTTTTTTTTTTTTTGGTATGGGGCCATACAAAAATTAAAATTTTATAATTATTGAAATTTTGATCATTTTTACTAAATTTTGCTAAAATTTTTCAAAATAGTGAACAATACATGCAGTGAATACAAATATTTTTTAAAAGCAATTTTGGGCATTTAATGAGTGCAGATTTTAATACTTTTGGGGGCCATTATTTTGATTTAATTACTTTTTGTAGATTTTAATCTTTTGGGGACTTTGATGACAAATAGCCACTCTGCTGTAGTAACCCATTAAAAATCTTCAGATAACTTTATGGAAAAAGAAGTTTAATTAAAAAATTTCCCAAGTTTATTTCATTTAAATAAAAGTAGATGTAGATATACGCATAAAGCCTTTAAGTTGCTGATTTATCCATAACTGAGGCCTCATAATTTTTATTTAAAAAGTTTTTACAAAATAATAACTCTTATGGCTAAGTAATATTTTAGGTACAAAAAATAATAAATAAAAAAAAAATATATTGCAATATTTTATCAAAACAAACAAAAAATATTATACAGAAAATTTTGGAGTGGAAGGCTGATTTTTTATACCAACTATGTGAAAAATACCAGAGCCTTCCGCTTTATGTGCAGATGCTCAGACTATTGAGCTACCCTGCCTGACTACCAGCTAGGTATTTCTCACATAACATTCGTTGGCAAAGTCATCGAGTCTGTAAACACAGCTATATCAAGTGACATTAATATTCATGACACAACTCCAATAGACCACGAAATTTTAATTTAGAAATTTATTTATCAACCTTGAAAGTTCATACAGAAACTTTTGGAGTGGAAGGCTGATTTTTTATTCCAACTATGTGAAAAATACCAGAGCCGGGAATCGAACTCGGGCCTTCTGCTTTCCGAAAGTGGAAGGCCCAGGTTCGAAAAAATATACAAATAAATAAATAAAACATGACCATTTTGTTTAACAAAACAATATTTTATTTATAAATTAAATCTATGTACAATATCACATTTAGTTATGTACAAAGGCAAATTTTTTAAAAACCCATAAAAAGAAAATTTCAAATAAGATACAAAAACTGAAAAAAATAAAATGTATTAAAAATAAAATTTAGATAAAAATATGTATTTCAAACAATAGTAAAACAATGTGATAGTCCAAATTATGCAGTAAATTAATACCAAATATTTTGAAAATATAATTTAAGTACATAATGTCAATAAACTAAGGGGTAATATTCAGTTATTAACATGATTTGATATTTAAAAATATAACTGAACATCCCTGTATAATTTATGTAAGATTTAATATGCAAATGAAATAATGCCACTTCATTAAAAATTTCACATAAAATACTCAAATGAAAAAATACACAGGCATAGCATTCAGAAATAAATTTACGAAATTGCAAGTATGCAATTACATTTGCTTTAAACCTGCATCCCTTCTTTCTAACAATTCTCTCTCACTAAAAAATAAATAAATAAATAAATAAAATAAATAAACTTGATTAAAATGTTACAGATATTAATATATATATATATATATATATATATATTATATACAAGGTGGCCATAATTAAACTGACAGACAGTGCTCATGGGCAATCTAATTGCAAGTGCCAAACTTTGTAGGAAGATTAAAGAAGACGGGAGATGAAGGATTACACACACACAAAAAAAAAAAAAAAAAAAAAGAAAAAAAGAAAGTTTCAAAAGTATGTGAATGACATTGTGTAATAGAAAAGAGAATTAAAAAGTAGAAAGTGGAGGCAAATTAGTAGGGTGTCTCCAATTTCAAAATAATAAATGGGGGCAAAAGCAGTACTTTAAAAAAGTGCACAATCATCGATTTTTAATTATACATTTTGACAAAAGTTTTACTTAGAAAAACAGTGCCACATATTCCCCTAGCAGTGACATTTGGAAACTTTTTTTTCTTTTTTGGAACCCTTTGTCTCTAATCTGGTTTAATCTTCCTATAAAGCTTGGGGGTATTTTTTACAACATGATCATGGTACATAACACTACGAGCACAGTCAGTTTAATTATGGCCGCCTCGTACTTAATGTATATATCCTACCTCCACAAAAGCGGATTTATGTCTGAATTCTGCTTTAATACTATTTTTTTTTTTTTTTTTAAATGCATCTGATAAAGAAAGTTATAGCCTTTTAAAATATATTGTGTTCCTCATAATATCTGCTTCTTTTTTTTTTTTTCATTTTCTTCAATAATATAATATGGAATGATGAAGAAATAAATCTTTTTATTATTATTTTTCGCATAGTATTATAAAGATTTCAGAACTTTTATGAATACCATAAGCTTGTGATTGAATAATCAAATACAGCCTTATAAGAATATTTTAATTTTGATTTTTATAAAGTTATTTCATTGACATTTTTATTGCATTTTCAAATTCCAACAGTTGAAAAACACTGCTCTAAAAAAATAGTGTTGCTATTTAAATATGGGGGGGGGGGGATTTCCTGCATTTTCCCAGTAGGTATGTGTGTCATTCTCACATAAATGTGATATACCCAAGCATGATCCTTTTTTTTTTTTTTTTTTTTTTTTTTAAGTGGTGGAAATCCTTTTTAACAAAAAATTAGTTAATAACAAAAAAATACAAACTATTATGACTTTTTTTTTTTTTTTTTTTTTTAAATCTGTAAATAGTTAAATAAATAAATAAATAAAAATCCTTCAAAATTTTTAGTATTTTGCTAAAATAAATTTACTAGTCAATGAAGTTACAAATATAATTACTTTGAAATTGGCTTAAGCCAATTTTTCACAAATACATAATATTTAGTTCAAAATTTATACTACATAATTGCTCTGCTTCATTTTTATATGAGTGGCAATACTGTTAATGATATAAAAATTCAACGATATGATGAATCTATTGCCTTATATTACTCCAATACATCATGATTATTTTCAAAAACTTTTTCATAATGATAAAAATTTAAAAATGGAACATATTAATATAAAATTGTAATTAAAATGGCATTACCTGAAGAAATATTAAAATAAAGCCTATTTGTTTATTCTATTTTTTGACATATTTACATAAAAATTTCATAAAAAATTGGTTTGAGTCAGCTGAAATTCTGCATTTAATATTTCATAAATGTAAATGCATGATTTCCATATTTTGTTGTTCATTAAAAGTTTTTGCTCCCCAAGTGCATTTGAAGGCATCAAAAGTATAAATTTCTTTTAATGAATACTTTACAAACGATCACATTATAAACTTAAATTATTTTTTTTTTAATAAAAAAAATAAATAAATAAATACAGGTTGATTCAAAATTAGTGTGACCAATTTTAAAAGACTGTAATTATTTATGGTATATTTTAATCGCTTTACCAGCAGTTTTATTTTAAAAGTGAGACGTTTAAAATACCAGTCTAGCTATTTTTATTAGTGGGAGTAAATTATGGTTCCAAAATTATATCCTCAAACCCAAAACGAAATTTTAAAGCTTCTGAAGGATGATTGCTCAAATTCTGTTATAAATAAAGCATTTAAAAATCAGAAAAGACATTTTTCTAATGGATTAATCTAAACTTCGAAAATAAATAAAATTTGGTTGGAAATCAAAAGCTCCAGGGAAAAAATGTGGATGAAAGGAAGTACTTGGTAAAAAAGAAAAAAAAGAAACTGAAAAGACTTATCACTGTAGAAAATCCTCTGCCGCAAAGAACTTTAGCAAAGAAACTACAGGTATCGCAATCTACAATTTGTCATCAGATAAAGAAAAATTGGCTATAAAAAAGTGAATAAACCAGTCTGTCATCAAATGTCTGCAAATACCGTAGAAAAACAACGAAAACGTTCTTGGCCTCTGTATTTAATGTTACGCAAAGGTAGATACAAAACATGGATAGCATCGGATGAAGCATTGTTTTATCTGTCATCAACAAATGGCAAAATGAAGATACAATAAATTTCCCCCGAAAAGCGTCGCAAAGACGCAACTGTTTTGCAAAAGGCAAGTTGGCCGTCAGGTGTTATGATACGGATGGGAATGTCCTCCCAAGGCTTAACAAAACCATTTTTTGTAGAACCAAAGGCTAAAATTGATGCTAAATACTATCAGAATAAAGTTTTGAAGCATATGATCAAAGAAAGTAAACGTCTTTACCCACAAGGAACCTTTGTTTTTCACCAAGATTTTGCACCAAGTCATACTGCAAAATCAACTATAAAATGGCTAAAAGATAAAAAAATAAAATTTCTTCCACCTGAGAAATGGCTACCATCATCCTCTGACTGTGCTCCTTGCAATTATTTTTTATGGGGATACTTAAAAAAACAATTAAGTAGACGTAAAGTAAAAACACTTCAAGGGCTTCAAAAAGCAATCAAAGAGGAAGCTGGGAAAATACCCCTAAAAATGGTCGAAAAAGCTCTTTTGGCTTGGCCTAAAGATTTACGTAAAATGTACTATGCTAAAGGTAACTATACTGAAAATTTCATGTAAATAACTTAATTCAATAAAAATTTCTGATGCTCTGAAATTGGTCACACTAATTTTGAATCAAGCTGTAAAATGAGCATATTAACATATAATAATATTTTTCAAACCATTCAAATAGAAACCCTTAAATATCTTCATATAATATAATACAATGGACTTGCACCACTCTCAAAGAAAGCGGCTCATATACATATAACACTTGCATAACAATATTCAGTAGATTTTATCCCTGGTATGAGAACAAAGAAAGGAATCAAGATTTAAATAAAATTACTATTCTATAGATTTGATAGTAAAAAAAATATAAAAGGAAGTAAAAAATTCTTTCTTGTTGAGATGCTTAAAAGAGAAAAAAAAAAGTACAACAAGTTTATCCACTTAAGTTTAAATTAATACAGAAGAAAACAAGTAAACAAAAGAAAATTTCAATTTTTGGTATTAATATAATTTATTCCTAAAATTTATTGAATTAAATGAATAAAATTTTCTTTAAAAGATTTTTTTTTTCTGTCTTACACAGATTAAAGAATATTTCTGTACTGATAAGTATAAAGGATTTAAGTCCATATTCTTGATTTTTCAGGAAATGAAAAATAAAGTTAAACTAATTAAAAACTAATGAGCAGAATCGATTAGGAAAAAGGGATTATGTTAGTTTATACGCTTTATATCATTCAGTGATTGTCAATCTTCATTTAATAAATTGAAAAAATGAATTAAATATTTTATACTAAAGATTAATGCTAAATTTATGACTTGAATCTTTTTTTACCAATGGATTTTCTCAAAGACTGAATGACACGGATTTAAATCTTTTATACCAATCAATAGAGAATTTTTTTCTGAGTCTGACTATGTATTTAACTCAAAATCGACATTTTTGGACTTAAATCCTTTATACTTATCAGTACAGATTTCTTCAACAGAAAAAGCCAAGAAATTAAAAAATCCTTATATTTTCCAGGTTTCAATTTCTCTGACTTTTACTAGATTTTTAGAATTTCCTGTATTTTCCAGAACCTTATAAAACTCGATTATATTGGTGCTGATTCTAGAACAAAAAAGTTACTAAATTTGGTTTAGGTTGTTGCTCTATTGTCATTTTCATAATTTTTTTCCTTCAGAATATCTTTATTATATATACAGTAACTGCCACTTAATAAATTCACTGATTAATAAAATCAGCTGCTTATTCTGATCAAATTGTGGGGAGTGGAATCAAATCAATACAAACTCCTCTTAAAACCACCGCTTAATAAAATCAGCATAGCTGGTTAATAAATTCAAAGAAATATTTCAGCAGCCAAAAATGTCATTTATACACGCTAAACAATTTTCATATATCTGTTGCTTGGCTTCTACTATGCTTAAATAGATCATCATTATTACTTTCCGAACACTATAGTGAGGAAAGTATTGTAATCATGTCAAAAATCCGAATTCGAGATTTTGATGTTTCTATACGTTTCGAGGTCCCCTGAGTCCGTTTTCACTATTCTTACGATGATGTGTGTATGTGTGTATGTATGTGTGTATGTCTGTGAGTGAACACGCTAGCGTCTAAACGCTTTGTTCGATTAACCTGAAAGTTGGTACGCATATTGTAAGTCACCATAGTACGAACCCTATAGATTTTGGTGAATCTAGCACTTATAGTTTTTTTACAGGGACACAAAGAAAAATTCTTTATCATTATGGCCTATGGGAGCAAAATCTTAAAAGTGCGATAGCATCTAAACGCCTTATTCAATTGAGCAAAAAATGTATACACATATTATAGGTCACAAATACTCAATCTGTATAGATTTTGGAGAATCTAGCACTTATAGTTTTTTTACAGGGACACAAAGAAAAATTCTTTATCATTATGCCTATGGGGCCAAATTTTTAAAAGTGTGATAGCGTCTAAACGCCTTATTAATCTGAGCAAAAAATTTGTACACATGTTATAGATCACAGTTGAACTAACTGTATAGATTTTGGTGAATCTAGCACATACAGTTTTTTTACAGGGACACAAAGAAAAATTCTTTATCATTATGGCCTATGGGACTAAATTTTTAAAAGTACGATAGCATCTAAACGCCTTATTGAATTGAGCTGAAAATTTATATGAGTATTATAAATCACTGTTGCACTAACTATAAGCATTTTGGTGAATCTAGCATTTATAGGTTTTTACAGGGACACAACGAAAAATTCTTTATCATTATGATCTATGGGCTCAAAGTTCAGTAGCGTTAAATAAAACATCGTGTAATAGATGGAGAAAAATACTCAAACACTCTATTATGGTTTTCTCTCTTTTGTTTGTTTAACAACTCCTCTTTCTTTACTTTATCTACAAAACTGTTAATTACTCAATGTTCGGAAAGTCGAGTGGAGTCACTCCAGATTTATATATATATATATATATATATTTATGAAAAAGAAAATAAAACAGCAATCCCTGCGTTATCTCTCTTTGTCAAAAATGTTACCCTTGCAGTATAGTTAAAAATTAAGTTCGCCTCATCTCTCGTCTCAGTAGCAATTTTAAGGAACATATTCTTCAAAGCTCGATAATAAGTTACAAATTTGATTTGATTTGTAAGTGATTTTTTTTTTTTTTTAATTATTAAAAATATATATATTTCTAATTCTTATTTTGAAATAATCAAGAAGCAAGAGGTTTAAATGAAAATATTTTAAATTTGGAAGAAAAAGCGGGAACTTTCGGCAAAGTAATGATGACTTTCCTAAAAGAAAAGTGCATTGAAACTTGGAATGTGTTTAATTTACTTATTTTGAAGGAACAATTAATAAATTATCTTTCAAAAATTTATATATTTTTTATAATTCCATTATTCGTTACCGTTTGAAATTTTGTCCCAAATTCAGGAAAGTAATATTTTTTCTTGAGTACAAGGACGTTCGCTGGATATAAAAATCAGCTGCTTAATAAAATCACTTAGGCTTACAGCGAATATGATTTTAATAAGCAATGAGTACCGTATATGTATTTTTCAAATTGTATTAATTTTTACAAAACTTCAACACTGAATTTATTGTTATATCTTTTTATTTTATGAAGAATTTATATTTGTTAATTCAAAATATTTATGTTCACTGTCAAAATATAGCATACATAATGAAAATACTGATCGGCACTGCATTTATCTATTTCTGACAAAATGAATTAATTACACTGTGGAGAAAAAAAAAAATCACTTTAATGAATAATTAAAATTTTGGTCATCAATAAAAAATATGATTCAATGTAAATATTAAAATATGAACTATGATTGTTACATTCCTTCAAAAAACTTTATTTAAATAATATGCATAATTCAGAAACTCAAAAGAAAGTATTAAAAATAATCCAACTTGTCTATGCTTTCGTTTGTTAATCTCTATCAAATATGATATCACTCTCAATAAGCTTTCTGAAAGATTAGAATAAATATCATTTTCCCGAACTATTTAAAAAAAGAAAAATTCACTATTGTAAAACACAACAAAATCGAAAAAATTCAAAATAATATACTGTAATTTCGTGTATATAACCCGCGGGTAATAAAAACCGGACTTTGTATGTCCTGCGGGTTGTCATCTGGTGCGAGGTATCTATCACGAACAACGAGAAAATCAACACCAGTCTCATTTTTGTTTCGGAAGTCTCGATTATTAACGCATAATAGCGATGAAATTGAGGACAGTGAAAAGGATCTTGATGAGGAGGATAATACGGATGATGAAGATGATCCTGTCCCAAACAATATTGCAACATTTTAATTCTGATACGGATGAATCCGATTTCGATGGATTTGAATGAATTTTGTAAATAAATTTAAGTTCATAGTAATTTATGTAGAGAGAAAGATCAATATTATGTTATGATTATTTGCTTTTCCATTATAGGTAAGTAAATTTATTTGTTTATTATTTATATTTATTTGTATATTTGTTTATTATTTGTATCGTTTCCTACTTATTATTAAAATAATAGCAATTAGTATTGAAATTATAAATAGCAATTGCCGACCATGTGATTTTAAAAGTGTGCGATATCTTTCGGTTACAATTATTTATAAATGAATTTTTTATGCTGCGGGCTACCTTTCGCCGTGGGTTATATACGCGAAATTGCGGTAATTAATTTTTGTTATATTTAAAATTTATCAATAAATTATCAAACAAAATACAAAAAGATTTAGAAATATAAGATGATCTCTTGAATAATAATTATTTTACGAACATGTAAATCACTATACATGACTATTACACTCTCAACAATTTTAAATTTAAATGTGAATCACTTCGTACTTTGACATTTAAATAAGTCATAACATACTTTTGATATAATCAATATATAATTGCTCCAAAATTTCCAAGTGGTTTTTGAATAATATAAACCATTTTTTAGAGTTTATTAAAATGCATAAAATATTTAGCATTAGTCTAGCCAAGACCATGAAAGAACTTGAAATTATAAAATTCTCTTAATATAAAAATATATATAAAGCATATTCATATATTCCTTTTGTAATAATTTAAAAATAATTATAATACTCTAAATGTTAAGAATATTCACATATATGGCCACAGCCAGTGGGGCATTGTCGATTTTCTTTAAACCAATCTTTCAAATGCATAAGATGTCCTCCGTGAGCGCAGCCTTGGCACCATACAAAAACACCTCTAACTATCTGATGACTAAAAATAAATAAATAAATGAAATATATTTATTAGCAAAAAAATGATATGATTAACAAAATATTTTAACTTTTTAATATTTATTGATTTTGCACTAGAGCTAAAAATGTTATTATTATTATTATTACTATATATATATATATATATATATATATATATATTTTCTTTTTAATTCAACCATTTTTTAATTATTATTTTTTTTTCTGGGGCTTTGTTTTAATCAGTTTTTAAATTATTGGTCACCTTTTATTTTCCAAACATTATGTATAAAAATAGTATTGTAATCATGATTTGTGGAATTGATTTTGTATCTCGTATAGCTCAAAAAAAAAAAAAAAAATGGTTATAGAACATTCTAAATTTATATTTGTGACAGTTATGATGTCTAGAAGTACATCTCCAACTTTGGTCTTGATACAAGATCCCCTTATGGAGATATCAATGATATTTTTTTTTAGTACAACAGGACTATTTCTTTCAGACAGCGATTTTGCTTTGTCACATTTCTAGTATGCCAGGATGCCCAATATCCAATTCTATCATTTAATTTCATAAATTATGTTAAAATAGTTTGAAATTCTATTGGCAAACTCATGAACCATGAAAATTTCGTTTAAGTAGTTTGGACTATAAGAGTGATTTTTTTTTATACCATGTGAAATATACTAGAGCCAGGAATTGAACCCAGGCCCTCCACTTCATATGTGGATGCTTTTCCACTGAGCCACCCTGGCAGATAACCAACTTGATATTTCTCACAAAATAATCGTTGCATCTGCATTTGCAGATAGGGTGACCTTGCCAACAATTATTTTGTGAGAAATACCGAGCTCGTTATTTGCCAGGGTGACTAATAAATTATTATTATTGTTATCTTTTTTTTTTTTTTTTTTTTTTTTTAGCTACAAGATTGCAATATATAAATTAGTCCTGTTGTAGTAAATTAAATTCTGTCAAAGACAGTTTTTTTTTTTTTTTTTTTTTTTTGGTGATGTATGTGTGTATGTATTTGTGTGAGTGAACATGATAGCATCTAAAGGGTTTGTTCAAATGAGCTGAAAAGTTAGTATGTATGTTATAGATCACCATAGTACAAACTATATAGATTCTGGTGAATCTATCACTTAAAAGTTTTTTTTTTTTTTTACAGGGGCACAAAATCAAATCTTTAATCATTGCAACCTATGGATTCATATTATTTGAAGTGTTAAACGCATTAAACGCCTTATTTGATTGAAATGATTGATTTCAGACTTCCCTTGCTTTGATTTATTTAAACAATCGTCATTTAATTAATGTTGGAAAAGTCGAGTGAAGTCAATCCAGATTTTTAATTTTGGCAGCACTACACCAAAATTTAACAAATGATAATCAGAGGAAGTTTAGTAATTTTGAAAATAAAGTATGTAGTGAACGTTAAAGAGTTAAGACATATATTTTAACCTAATGCTAACAGGACACATATCAACAACTGAATATTAATTTAAAAAAAAAAAAAACTGCACTACTGGTTAACAAGATTGAATTATTATTATTATTTTTTGAGAAGTCTAAAAAATATTTATTTTTTTTTTTTAATTAAATTGATCTTTTCAATGTCAGTATGTTAAATTAGTTTAATGACAAGAATAGTTATATATTTTTATAAAAAGGAGCATACAGAAAAATGTACATTCAATATAAATCCGGCTTAAGGAGGAATTAAAAGTAAAACATTAATTTATCCATTTTTTTCATTTTTTTTTAAGTTTACAAGTTTTTTCCATGAAGGCCTTATCTAATTATTCATATGTTGTTTTTGTTTATAATATGCAAAATTTTCACAAACCAATGCAATGTAATTTTTTTAAAACTTCACGTACCATATTTTCCTGCATATAGTCAGCAGCAGTATATAGTCTGCAAGTGCTAATTTTTTTTTAAAGCCCTGACAAAAAAAATTTTTATCAGATAATCCGAACGGGTCTACGTCAAAACATCCCCGGGAATAACGTCGCCCGTCAATTCATCGCCGTCAAAACATCGCTTGTCAAAACGTCGCCTAGTCAATAACATCGCCTCGACAATAACATAGCCGATAGAAAGCAAAGCTTTTTTTTTTTTTTTTGTCAATAACAATTTAATAGAGTAAACATTAGAAGGAAAATCTTTTTTTTTTTTTTGTTTGTTTGTTTGTTCAACTACAATTTAAAGATTAAATATAAATATCAGCTTGATTTTTTATGGCATGACGACACTATTTTTAACATCTTTCCTTTTTATTACATGCTTCTGTAAACATAAAAAAGTTTTAATTTCAGCTATATAATATATATGTAAATATATATATTTAAAGAAAGTATAGGAATAATGAAAACTTTCGATGACAAGTTTTCAATGGATCTACACGTTTTGAGATATCTTGAATATTTTTTAAAAGTCACTTTTAGAAAATGTCTGTGTACTTCTAAAATTTTGTTGACGCAGTATCGATTGAAGTAATTGGTAAAATTTAACCAAACTTGATACATGGTAGACCTTGACTTAAATTTAATTTTGGGTAGCTATTGGGGTGCCAACAGATGGCACTGCTATACTGTAATTTTCCCTCTTTTAATGAAAATTTATATCTCAGCTTCTATAGGGCTATAAATGCACTAAACTTGGCATGTTGAATGGATTTTATGTAAAATAATGCTGATTCGATTTAAATGCAAATGGGCCGATAGCTGGCGCTACTATGGTGCAATTTAATCCCATTTAGGGGATGGCAATATCTCAACGTCTGTGATATATAACTGGACTAAACTTAATGTCACATATTTATGTAAAATTGTTTTGTTCACTTTGGGTGTGTAGGGGGTCGATGAGGTACTGTTATGCTGCTATCATATTTTCTATTCACAGGCAGGCTATATTTAAGTTTCTATGTTATATAAAAGGACCAAACTTCCTATGAGAGCTACATATTATAAAAAATTACGCTAATTCGATTTGAATGTATATCGATCCACAGATGGTGCTGCTATCATTTTTTGCGTATTTTCAGATAGCCATGTCACCATCTAGTAGTTAAAACTGCACCGACATGCAATGCAAAATATGAATTGTGAGAAGTTACGCTGAGTACATTTTTGTGCATATCAACTGATGAGATACTCCGTTATAAACAATGACATAGAACATTTTTTGTGATGACCACAACATAGGTTTTTTTATTACTTTCTTCATATTCATTCGAAAAAAGTTTTGATTTCGTAAACATTTTAGACTTCCTTTTTTCGATGGATTTACACGTTTTAAGAGGTCCAGAACACGATTAAATCTGTTTTAGAAAATCTTTGTCTGTCCGTCTGCCAGTACATGTGACAAAATTTGTGGCAACTATATCTCAGAAACTGCAAAGCAAAATTTAATATATATTTATATGTAGTTGCACCTTACATAAATTATTGCCTATCAACTTTTGGTGCAAATCGCTCAACAGATGGCGCTGCTATACTGCGATTTTTCTCAATTTAGGGAAGGCTATATCTGAAGTTTTGTAGTGAGTAATCAAACAAAACTTGGTAATATGGTCATTATAACACATTATAGTGATTCAATTTGGGTGCATATCGACTAATAGGTAGCGCTGCTATTCAAACTTTTTTTTTTCAAGGAGAGGCTATATTTCAGATTTTACTGCGTATAAATGCGCAAAACATAGTATGTAAGAAATGAAGATTATGAAACCCTTTATTTGTTCAATTTGGGTGCATATCACCCGACAGGTAACGCTTATGTGCTGCAATTTATCTTAAAAATAGGAAGGTTAAATCTCAATTTTTAAGACATATACATGCATCAAACTTAATCTATGTGATAACCATTATGAAAACGTAAGCCAAATTAATTTGGGTGTATATCGGTAGACAAGTGATATAAAACGAAGCTTACATAAAGCAAGGTAAATAATAAAAGAAAATAATCTGGTGTGTCTAACGTCCCCCTCAACTCCACGTTTCATTATTGTAACTACATTTATAGAGAATTCAAATCTGTTATTAAGTTCAAAAGTTCATTTAAAATTATTTAGACAACTTTCACACGCATCATTCCTTAAAACTTACCAATCTTAAACAAACTTTTCTAGTAACAAACGCATCCACTTCAAAATACATCATTTGGATCGCCTGAAATTATTATTATTTTTTTTTTAATCTACTCTAACAGACACAGGCAAAGATCAAACTATAAAACTTGACTTCGGTATTCAGGAAGCCTCAAAAGTGTAAATATAGAAGAAAACAATCGAGGAATATTTAGCTTAAAAAATACATTATTTAGCATATAACTTTCAATTAATTAATTACCATATAACCATTAATTCATATTTACCATATAACTTTCATTTCATTAATTTCAATTCTTGAGCAGCTTTGGTAGAGATGGTAAAACATTATATGTTATAGTATATTATAGTAAAGCACTTCCACTTACAAATAAAGAAGAATGTTATGGCTTAAATATTGGCAGCCCTGTATATCTTCTGAAAGTTATGTACGCATCACATGGTGCGCATAAATATAATCCTACTAGCAGACCCGGCCACGCGTTGCTGTGACTAAGTTATACGTTGAATTATACGGCTGTAAACTATTTAGTACAGTCAAATTATTATTTACGAACAAAGACGAAAACGTTGTAGCCGATGTAAAAACCCACAGGGTTGAGATTAGAAACTTAGGTCAAAATTTGGAAGCGATTGATAAAAATTTTCGTAGTGTTGATATTAAGCACAAATTAATTTTATTGTAGGGTCCTATAAATTTTAATGGAGAAGTGATATATATTATTTCTAATGCTACTTTGGAGAAAATTGCTAAAATGACTAATATATAAATTAAATTCTATTTAAATAAAAGTATAAAAGAAACAGACGATTTTAAAATCAATTTTTATGGAGGAGTGAAATATAATATATGCTATAATGGATAACTTTACTATAAAATGACCTCATCATTTTAAATATTTTAAAGAGGGCAACAGGGCTGTAGTTATAAAAAAGAAAACAATAAGGCTAAACCAGAAAAATAAGTAAATTTGATAAATATTTTAAAACTTTAAAATTGGAAATCTTATGAAATATTGGACATTTAAAGTAAATACATGTATCATTTTAAATAGAAAAAGATTTTGGAAAAGTTTAGTGTATTTTAACGAAGTGATGAGAAGTTTTTGAGTATGTTAAAATTTTAATAGTAAATTCAAGTTAATAAAGATGGGAAACATTGAGGATTAAGATAAGAATAATTATAAGATTAAAAAAAAAAAAAAAACTTTTTATATACCCTGCTTTTAAATTTTAATATACTAATAATATACTAATTAAAAGGAAAATGAAAAATATTCTATCATAGTTTGAAGTCAAATTTGTTTTCAAATGTCTAAATAAAATATCTGATGTAAGATACTAATATTTTGCAGCGGAATAGATTTCATTTCTGTCATCCTTGGCGAAAAAAAAAAAAGAATATCGCCAAATTATCTGGCGAAAATATTTAATTCCTTTCAAAAATCATGGTTATTTTAACAACTTATATTAAAAGAGTAATGAATAATATGAAACAATATTTCGTACAAGACATATTACATGTCATACATACGTACAATGAATAATACATATTACATTTCGTACAATGCATACATCTGGCATGTATATTTTCGTGTTACGCTTTTGATCGCCAAATAATAATAATAATAATAAAAAAAGCCAAGGGCGACAGAGTTTTGAAATTTAAAATTAAAATTTTGTCAATTTGACAGCAAAATAATTCAATCTAACACCCGCGATAACTAATACATATCTATACCCAAACATAAGGATTAAAATCGGGAAATAAATTTCCTCGATTTTTAATAATTTCTTACAAAAAATCCAGTGGGCAATTAACATAGGAAATCTTTTTCTTGGCTGCACAGACGGTCAGTGAGTCACACTTCGCTTGCGTATAGAACTCATAGATATAGTATAGCACATATAGAATAGAGTGATCATTGGGGAGAAAAAAGTTATTCCTTTTCATTTGGGAAAAGACGACGTTTTTACCAAAATATGGCCGTCTTTCCCCGAGTGCATACACACGGGAATACATACTAATATTTTAGCAAATAAAATTTATGAATAATTTATTTGCTAAAGGGGAATGGAAGACTCCAGATACAGTTTCAAATTCATATTTCTTTCTTTCTTTTCTTTTCTTTTTTTTTTTTTTTTTCAATACCACTTAATGGCTGTTTCCAAAGCTTTTATTTATTATTTTTTTCGGCATCAAAAATCTTTGTACGATAACATGGGAATGAGAGATCTATATATATTACTATATCTATGATAGAACTACATTAGTACTTTATCAATGTGTATAAAATCTTTAAATTGATTATGACGTCAATTTTCGTGAGATGCATAATTTAACTTTTTATAATTTTTTAACGTTCACGTTTGATTAAATGTATTTATTTTTATGTCGAAAGAAAATGAACTCGTATTTTTTTTTTTTTTTTTTTTTTGGCAACAATTAAATTAATGGAACTCACAGATATTTTGGAGAAACTTTAATAAAGGTCTATAATTAACAAATAATTGCAATAAAACAATATTGTGACAATAAATTGAGATAAAAACTATCCTATCTCTCAAGTTGGACCAAACTGCACACAGTGTGCAAAATTTCATTAAAATCGGTTCCTTAGTTTAGGAGTTTACCCCGGACAAACATCGTGACACGTAATTTATATATATATACAGACTAGCAGACCCGGCCACGCGTTGCTGCGGCTAAGTAATACGTTGATAATTTGATAAGGTATATAGTATTTCCCCACAACTGGATTTGGCGATTTTTTTTTTTTTTGGCGCCTTTTTGAACGATAACGAAGTCGTTCTGGATTATTTGCAATGAAATATGTTAACCTGCATGCTTTTATTTTAGATTTATGATTTAACCATAATCGCCAAATCCAGTTGTGGGGTAATACTATAGTTGTTACCCACAACTATAACTTATAATATAACTTCAGTAATTATATTCGGATAATTATAACTTCAGTATATCCCCACAGCTGAATTTGGCGATTTTTCTTTGGCGCCGTTTTGAACGATAACGATGTCGCTCTGGACTGTTTGTGATATAATATGGCAGCCTATATGTTGTTTATTTTGAATTTATTATTTTATGTTTTTGATTTATGATTTAGATTATCATTTATGATTTATAGATTTATGATTTAGCCATAATAGCCAACAAAAAATCGCCAAATATCGTTGTGGGGATATACTGATTAATATATTACTGAAAAGATTAATATATTTTTACGAAGTGGTGAGAAGATTCTGAGTATGTTAAAATTTTAATAGTAAATTCAAGTTAATCTAGAAGGAAAGCATTGAGGATTAAGATAAGAAAATTGCAAGATTTTACGATCGCCTTTTCAGCAATAAATATGAGTCAAAATTTAATGCAAAATACATATATAAATCACAAATTTAATCAGGAACGTTAAATTGGTAAGTTATTAAAGAAAAAGTAAAGAAAAATAAGAGAAATAATTAACTAAAGTTTCGAACATCGATCATATAGATTAGCGTTACAAAACAAATAAACAGACTTAAACTCTTCCAGACTTTTAAATAAGTTTTAAATTAACTTTTAAAATTTAATGTTAAATAAAACAGACTTTTAAATAAGTTTTAAAATATTGAAATAATTACTTTTTATTTAGAACGTTATGTATAGATCACAAATTTCTTAAAGAAAACGAAGTGATACAGATTAGAATAATGCAACAAAAATTGAAAAAGCAAGGTTATGTCGTAAATAAATTTTTAACACACGTGTCACGTGAAATAAATTGTAGCATATACATAATGTAACTGACATAAGATATTAACATGTTGCAGTGGAATAAATTTCATATCTATCATCCTTGGCGGAAAAAAAAATAATATCGCCAAATTATCTGGCGCACACATTTAATTCCTTTCAAAAATCATGGTTATTTTAACAACTTATATTAAGAGAGTAATGAATAATATGAAACAATATTTCGCACAATACATATTACGAAAATATACATCTAGCTTGTATATTTTCGTGTTACGTTTTTGATCGCCAAATACGAAAAACTCCAAGGACGACAGAGCTTTGAAATTTAAAATTAAAATTTTGTCAATTTGACAGCAAAATAACTCAATCTAACGTATGCACATGATAAATAATACATATCTATACAAAAATATGGGGATTAAAATCCGGAAATAATTTTCCTCGTTTTTTAATAATTTTTTATAAAAAATACAATGGGTGATTAACATAAGAAATCTTTTTCTTGATTTCACAGGCGGTCAGTGACGTCACACTTCGCTTGTGTATAACTACATACTTTATCAATGCGAATAAAATCTTTAAATTGATTATGACGTCAATTTTTGTGAGATGAATAATTTAACTTTTTATAATTTTTTAACGTTCACGTTTGATTAAATGCATTTACTTTTATGTCGAAAGAAAATGAACTCGTATTACTTTCCGAACACTATAGTGAGGAAAGTATTGTAATCATGTCAAAAATCCGAATTCGAGATTTTGATGTTTCTATACGTTTTGAGGTCCCCTGAGTCCGTTTTCACTATTTTTACGATGATGTATGTATGTGTGTGTGTATGTGTGTATGTGTGTATGTCTGTGAGTGAACACGCTAGCGTCTAAACGCTTTGTTCAATTAACCTGAAAGTTGGTACGCATATTGTAAGTCACCATAGTACGAACCCTATAGATTTTGGTGAATCTAGCACTTATAGTTTTTTTACAGGGACACAAAGAAAAATTCTTTATCATTATGGCCTATGGGAGCAAAATCTTAAAAGTGCGATAGCATCTAAACGCCTTATTCAATTGAGCAAAAAAATTATACACATATTATAGGTCACAAATACTCAATCTGTATAGATTTTGGAGAATCTAGCACTTATAGTTTTTTTACAGGGACACAAAGAAAAATTCTTTATCATTATGCCTATGGGGCCAAATTTTTAAAAGTGTGATAGCGCCAACGCCTTATTAATCTGAGCAAAAAATTTGTACACATGTTATAGATCACAGTTGAACTAACTGTATAGACTTTGGTGAATCTAGCACTTACAGTTTTTTACAGGGACACAAAGAAAAATTCTTTATCATTATGGCCTGTGGGACTAAATTTTTAAAAGTACGATAGCATCTAAACGCCTTATTGAACTGAGCTGAAAATTTATATGAGTATTATAAATCACTGTTGCACTAACTATAAGCATTTTGGTGAATTTAGCATTTATAGGTTTTTACAGGGACACAACGAAATATTCTTTATCATTATGATCTATGGGCTCAAAGTTCAGTAGCGTTAAATAAAACATCGTGTAATAAATAGATGGAGAAAAATACTCAAACACTCTATTATGGTTTTCTCTCTTTTGTTTGTTTAACAACTCCTCTTTCTTTACTTTATCTACAAAACTGTTAATTACTCAATGTTCGGAAAGTCGAGTGGAGTCACTCCAGATTTTTTTTTTCTTTTTGGCAACAATTAAACTTATGGAACTCACAGATATTTTGGAGCAACTTTAACAAAGGTCTATAATTAACAAATAATTGCAATAAAATAATATTGTGACAATAAACTGAGATAAAAACTATCCTATCTCTCAAGTTGGACCAAACTGCACACAGTGTGCAAAATTTCATTAAAATCGGTTCCTTAGTTTAGGAGTTTACCCCGGACAAACATCGTGACACGTAATTTATATATATATACAGATATTAATAACACGCGACACAACCTGAAATATATTTCCATCAATTTTCATGATTGTCGCATTATAATCTAGTTTTTTTGTGTAGTCCTGTAAACGAAGAGTAAATGATTTCTATACCATATTCTACACGAGGCATGGTTTTATGCATATAAAATATATATATATATTCATTTCATTTGGTTTAGTGCAGTCTGTAGGAGTTAAACTCTATTTAACTGCAATTTCCCCCATAGACGTAATGTATTTCAGCACTCTCAAGTATCCCTGTACACGAACGATTCAGTTCATCTCAAAGAAAAACTTAGTGTAGCATCTCTATATGATACACATTTAGAATAACAAGTTTGGGAATCTCTGCTTCTATTTGTTCTTGAGATATGCTGATAACAAACAGACACACACAGAGACCAACCGCTAAAAACACGATTTTCGTATTCAGGGGGCCTCAAAACGTGTAAATATAACAAAAACTAACGTTCGAAAATTTGACCCTAAAACAATACTTTCTCTACCTTATGGGTAAGAGAAAATAATAATAATAATAATAATAATTAATAAATAAATAAAAATATGGCAAAGTATTCTTAAAAATCCATTGAATTATTGTAAAATGTGCAATTTTTAACTGAAAATATTTATTTTAATAGCATTTGCTAGAATCATAGAATTATCTGTAATTCAGAAAAAAAAAAAAAAAAAGAACAAGAACAAGAGAGATATAGGGGGAAAAAAATGAAATATAATTTCCGGAAGAGATCTAGATTCACAGATAATCTATTTTAATAGCCGCCAGTTTGAGATATGCTGATAACAAACAGACACACACACACTGATCCAACCGCTAAAAACACGATTTTCGTATTCAGGGGGCCTCAAAACGTGTAAATATAACAAAAAGTAACGTTCGAAAGTTTGACCCTAAAACAATACTTTCTCTACCTTATGGGTAAGAGAAAATAATAATAATAAATAAATAAATAAAAATATAGCAAAGTATTCTTAAAAATCCATTGAATTATTGTAAAATGTGCAATTTTTAACTGAAAATGCATTTGCTAGAATCAGAATTATCTGTAATTCAGAAAAAAAAAAAAAAAAAAAAAACTATTATTTTAGATTAATGCATTAAAAAAAAAAAAAAAAGGAACAAGAACAAGAGAGATAGGGAAAAAAAAAAGAAATATAATTTCCGGAAGACATCTAGATTCACAGATAATCTATTTTAATAGCCGCCAGTTTGGCTGCAAGTCTGACTCCGCTGCTTAGAAAACCAGACATCCTATCCTAATCCTAAATAATAACTTATCATTCGGCTATGTTTTTGTCATCGATGATTTTAACACAGCGATGTTTTTGCGGCGATGTTTTGTCGTCTATGTTTTGACGTGCGATGTTTTTTCCGGCGATGTTATGACGCGATACCAATCCGAACTGCTGTGTAATCCACGAATACAAAGTATAATCAACATGAAACGGAACCATGCTAATAAAATACCATGGTCTTTAATCAGCTTAGCAGACTATTTAAAAGATAATTATAATATAAATATGAAAGTAATTATAAATTATAATAATTACAACTTATAATAATAAAATTGCTATTTTTTAGTTGAAAAGAAATATAATAATAACCCTCCATGCAAAAAACAATAAAGTGTTAATAACAAATAAATAAACATGCATGTTACCATAAGCAAGGTTCATATTAGAGGGTGGGATTGTGAGAGTCCCACTATATTTAAAAAAATCCTACTAAAAAATACAGCACAAAAAGGATTTTTCTCCCAATTTTTCACATTGGGAGAAATTTTTCACATTGGGTCATCCATTTTTTAGTTGCATTGAGAAATATATATTAATTGCTTTAAAGCTTGTGATCTCCAGTTTTTAACTACTCTAGAAATTCTTGATTTTTTCTTTTTTGTTGAATTCCGTAATCTTTTTAAAACATTTCTTAATTCTAAAAATTTTTTAACAGAATGCATGAAGTAGTGTATATTTTATTAAAAAATAGTTACAAAGTGTAGAAACTAAAAATTGCAGGTATATGAAATAATTTTGGTTATTCCAGTTGCAGCATTTCTGTCAAGTGCTCTTTGAGTACTCAAAATCAAATTAAAAATATAAATTTTGAAACAGTTTAATGATAACAATTTGAGCAATTCCTTCTGCATTTCTAATAAAAATATAAATATTGAAGCAACCACAAAAGGGAAAAGAAAAATAAAGTTATTAACATCCATTTTTAACATTTATTTGATTTTTTTACAATTGTTTAATTTGTATATTTGCAATTCTTGGGGGGGGGGGGGGGAAGAGGGGGGAATGTATACCGTGCAATTTCTCACTAAAATTTCAAAAATCATACTTAATATTTTTGTTAGAGTGGGAAAATCCCACTCAATATTTTTGTCTAGTGTAAACCCTGATAAGGTTAGAAAAGTGTAACATGAAAACAGAGGTTACTCCTACTATCATGGACGCATCATACATAAATCAATAACTAGCAACTCTGTGGTTGGCAGAGGAGAAACATGATCTGGAGGTAGTTGTTTACAATTAGTCAACGTAAAATTCTAATATATACCAATGAGTTAGCCACTTAAAAAAATAAAAAAATAAAAAAAAGGGGGGGGGGGAAGAGGCAATCCACATTTAAAATTTTTGAGGTTTTTTAATAGATAATCTGCAGATTATATACAGGAAAAATATTGTACTATATTAGACACAACATAGTACAATCATGATATAAAAATACAAAATATCTGATGAAACTTTTCTACTAAATATTTACCTGTGCATGTGCAAATGTGGACAAAATTTCATTTACATAATTTATTAGCCAAATGTATAGTTACTATAAGTAAAGCCCAATCAAATACTGTTAAAAATTCAGAAAGATGTGTGTAATAGAATGAATTGAAATTCAGCTGCTCATAGAAAGAAGTAAATCCTTAATTTAGGAGTTGAATCTAAATTTTTATTTTGGATCAACATACATTACATTAACTGAATCAAAATACAAATTTGGATAAAACTCCTTAAGGATTTACTTCTTTTTGAGAACAACAATAGTAAAAATTTTAGAAAAAACATCATTATTCACTTTTTTTTTTTCAAACTTGAAATTATAGTATCTTTAATTACCATATACTGCAAACAGATATATGCTTGCATCCATGACAAAACCAACCCACTCCATTCATTTGCTTGTTACATTTTCCACATAATGAGTGAACGGTGGTCGACTGTTGGTTCAAAGAATTCACATTTGGAAGACAACTTAATGCAATTACTTCATTAGATATGTTCCACAGTTGATAGCGACTAAGAAGATCTGCAAATATATTAAACTTATTAAATTGTATTTATAAAAACTGGTTAGCATAATTATAAAAATTAAAGTAACTAGTTATTCAAAAGGATTAAATTTATGTTACTTATAAAATTATACCTTAGATATATCATCCTTTTTAAAAGTATGTAGTGATTATTTTGATTGTTTCTCTTTTGAGAGCATAATGGTACACACAATCTATCTATTAATGTTCGTGAGCATAGCATAATACCAACCGCATGGCAACACCTGATGATGAAAAAGTTTCACGAAGTGAAGAGAGTCAACGATCAAGAGGATGAAAAAATAATCCAGAGCGAAAGACAGTGTCACGTTGATGCACCAAGGATGGATGCGAGGCGCATCCGAAATACATTTGCTGCAAGTGTATACTTTTATACAGGATGATATATCTAAGGCATAATTTTATAAGTAACGTAGTTATTCATACTTATTTTAAAATTTTTGATGACACAATTATCATTGATAAAAAAGAAAGTTATTGAATAAATGAAAAAGTACCGTGTATTTCCGAATATAAGCCGATCCGCATATAAGCCGAGAGTACATTTTTCCCTGCTGAAATTTGCCTAAAATTGCAAACCCGTATATAAGCCGAATTGAAAAAATACTCTTTTTAAAGTTCGAGTAGATCGCCAAAATGGAGAAAATATTGCCAATCTATACAACCTTCAGGATAATCTGTCAAATGAAATTGCGCGAAATGCGTGCTTATCCAATAGAATTCCTTACCTTGCTTAGCTACGACGTAAAACGTTGGCAGTGTGTTCGGCAACGGCAATAGTTTTAACTCTGGCAACCCTATCAGAAGGGAGGCAAACACAGACGTGGACGCAAGTCCCGGCAGCTGAAAACGATGGTTACCGTAATACCGGGCCGGCGCGGCGCCGGAGACCTAACCCTAACGTGGATGATGCAATGTCGGCGCTGGATGTTTACATAAATAAGCCGTTTAAAGACCGATTGCATCGATTTTTTTGATGACGTATCTAAATTATTTTGTATATTTCTACTTTTCAGTATTTTTATCAGTGCTTCAAGGCAATCTTCAAAAAAAAAAAAAAAAATATTTCTATAAAAAAAAAAAAAAACGAAGCTTTGCCGCTTTTGCTAGTGTAAGCCTAGAAACATTTTAAACAGAGATGATTTAAATTTAATTGTATAAATTAAAAATATGATCGGGAGTCCAGTTTTTTAAAGTTTCTCTTATACTATTTCTGAATCAGACAGAGAATTTACTCCGTTCGTGCACTCTGCCGATGACTTCAGTTACCGGAGGTCAAAAAGAAATGTAAACACACGTGACTACATCGAGCGTTTTGTAAAATAAATTTTTAATTGCTAATTTAAGAGTTTTATATGTGATAATTATTTAAAAATAATGTTTAATATCACTATTTTACTTTATATATACATTTTTAAACTTAAAATATATGTATTCAATCATTGTTTCTTAAGTACGTTTTTTGCTAGAAATGTAGATCCGTATATAAGCCGACCAATATAATTCAGCTTCCGAAAAATTTCTAAAAATTCTCGGCTTATACACGGAAATATACGGTATATAAAATTTTGTGTTGTGTTGCTCCAAACAATATTCTAATCAACTTTGCCTTTACGCATTGTGTTCCCTGTTCAGATGTAGACAAATTTCAACGTACAGTTACTCAACTCAACAGTTTATACTAAATACACAAATAATAATAATAACAAAATTCAACCAAGCTTTTGTCTCAAAATATTTTTAACACTCCAATCCAGCATATGTCAATAACATGCATATATGTGAAACTTCAGTTCTTTATCAAAAGAATTAAGAAAACAAAAAGTTAAAATCCCAGAGCTTGCCAACCAAGCACGGGCTAGAAAGGCACGTTATTATTGTGTAAAGTGTTGCAGGTATAAACATAATACTCAAAGTGATGCAGTTAAAGTGGGGACCAATGGAAACAGAACCATTTCAAAGGAGGAGGTAGAAGGGGAAAAATACAACCCTCATACTTTTCCACTTACACCCCTCCTTTGAAATGGTTTCTGCACCATGCTTTCCATTGGTCCCTACTTCAACTACACCTTTTAAGTATTGTATTTACACCTGAGACACTTTACACAAATTGCCTTTTGGGTCTAAGTCTGGACCCATGCTTACTTGGAGAGTCCCAGGGGTTTTAACTTTTGTTTTCTTAATTCTTTTATTTTTTTCTCATGTTTTAAATTCATTTTCTATTAGTACTGAGGAAAGCACTTAGGAAGTTCTGAAATGGCAGTATACCAGTTAATATTTTTTCCTTTTGTGCTCTTTTTTTAGCATTGTTTTACTTTTTTTTTTTAAACATTCCAGGTCAAAGTGTCTCCACTTTTCTACAGATAAGTTTATACCTTAAATTGAAATCAGTACTGAAAAATTCAATGCATATGAAATGTTTGAACCATTTCTTTGGAGAATTTTGTATATATTGGTTCCAATATGTCATGTATTTATGATATGAATAAGAACTCAATAAGCAGAATAAATGTATATTATCTCAATAAATATTGATAAGAAGAAAACAGAAGGAATAATAAAGTTTTATTTAATTTTTACTTATCTAGAGAATACCATACACAGAAAAAACTTCATTTTCATTTAGTTATTATTATTACTGATATAATGACAATAATGTATTCGAAGCAGTTAATCACCCTCTTTTTTTTTTTCAATTGCATAAAAACAGAGCATTTTAAAGATAAAAATCTACAACACATTAATTTCAGTTTTGGATGATTTTGGTATTATATGCATATTCTTGTGGAATTTAAAATAAACTCAATCAATATTTAACCATAAAAATTTGCAAAATAATGCTGTGCAATTACTTTGCCAGAATAAATTAGTTTTCACAATTGCCTGCAAAACATTAAATAAAAATAACAAACTATGGACAAGCTCTTAAAATCTTATTTTAACAAAGTTCTTTTTTTCTGTAATAAAAATTTATTTAGAAATAATACTTTTACCTAAATATGAATGAAACCAATTTTCTTGCACTGTTTCATCCACATTGCAACGAATTTTTTCACCCAGAACTAACAAAACAGACACAGACATTTGGACATCTCCCTAGGAAAAATTAAGTCATTCTTGTAAATCAATTATGTTTGTAATATTTAAATTTAAAACTCTTTTCTTCAAATAACAAATAAATAAATAAATAAAATATTAATAATAAAACAACAAGAACAGACAGACTTTAATAAAGGATGTATTATACATCTCTGTTTCTATTTAAGACTATTAACTCTTAAATGCCTGATTTTTTAAAAATCAATTTTAAAATGTTTTTCGGCTTTTATTTCTTAAACAAATCATGGGAAAAATACTTTAAAAAATCCTATTTTGTTTTAAGTATGGTTTATGCCTAAAATGGCATTTGTTGCCAATCGGCAATATTGGGCTTTAATACATACCTTACTTTTTCATGTAATAATTTATACTTCATCACTGCATAATAAAACAGGGTATTCGCAAGTTTCCAAACAAATCAAAAAGCACATGTAGCAAAAATTAAAAAAATAAATCTATCTTTATTCTTAAACAGCACTAGTGTTGCCATTTACATGCAGAAAATTTATTTAAAAATACTGCCAGTATATAATTTACTGGCAATGTTAGGCATTGGAGCTTCAATATTATTCTAATAGTATTTAAAAGACAAAATTGGATGTGTTGTCAAAAGGCAACACACGCATTTAAGGGTTAAATCATGAATTCAAAAGAAAAGCTATCTTGGTATTTTCAAAGCCAAAAATTATACTATAACAGAATTCAACCCACGGGGTAAGTGCACAAACCCCCAAATCAGCTGTCTTAAAAGCCTTTTACATGTATACAAAATTCACTTTGTGCTTTTTTTTTTTTTTTTAAATAAAAGTGGGCCCCAATTCTGTAAGTCAGTCCCTGCTCTTCACACATATAGCAACACATATTCTCTTGTCTTTTATGCACTGATGAGGGTATGTTCAATGCTACCAAAACAGCTGCCTGCATTTTCACTTTTGATTTTTGGCGTGCTTTACAAATTGAATTATTTTACATTTGGTTTATTTGTTAAGCATAGTCTTCTTTTATTATTTCCGACAAAATTTTTATTATCTTAATTTAATAGAGACAAATTTTTTTCTTATCCTGCATAATCAGGGATCAATGCAGTATTTTTATTTATTTATTTGGTGAAAAGGGACAAAAAAAGATTTATTTTTGTTAATATATATATATATATATATATTATAACACAAGATCAACTCCAATTACTTTAATTCCAACTAATAATACTATAAATTACAGAATAAGAAGTATATTTGATCTAGCTACAGTGGTTGCTGTGTTTGTTAGAGAAACACAGTAGAATCACACTGGCAAAGACAAACAAAGGTTAAATAGCAAATGATATTTCAAATCTTTACTCAATCCCTGTATTTTAAGTTCAGTGCAACATTTTTGCATAAGAAAACAATAACATTTCTAAAATAAATAAAAAGAAAAAATATTTGAATTTTAATCTTGCAAGTAACATAATATGCCCTTAGAATTATTCTGTAACTTTACTATTTCTACTTTCTTCTATATTCAATAGAAGAAAGGTATTGGTTTCATAAAAAAATTTTACCTAAGGTTTACACGTTCTGAGAGGTCTAGAACACAATTTGACCATTTTTAGAAAATGTCTGTCTGTGTGTGTGAGTAACAAAATTTTGTGGCAACTGTATCTCTGCACAGAAAACTACTGCACAGAATTTCATACAAATTGATCTGTAGTTGCACCTTGACATAAATTAGTGCCTATCAACTTTTGGCAAAAATCATCCAACAGGTTGCGTTGACATTCTACTTTTTCTAAACTTGTAATATGGGGGTACAAGACAAAATTTCGTATAAATGAGCATAAACAGAATTATTTTTTTTATGAATCATTGTGAAATTAAAAAGAAATTTTTACAATAATGATAATCAACTGGGAAAAATAATTGTATATGTAGGGGGCGCTCCTCCCCTCCCGAGGGGGGCAAATTTTCATTATGGGTATCTTTCAAAAGAGTTTGTCAGTACCTTTAAAATGAATGGTTGAACCACCGATCTGTGATGATTTAAAATAAAGTTATCATTTTTTTTTTCATTTTTAATAATTAAAAAAAAAAAAAAAATTAAGATGTTATATTGAGAATAAAAATGACTTTCTTTTGATATTTAGTGTCATACTTCTCTGGAATAAAAATCATCTGCATTCATTATGGACGATAATTTTAATAAATTACTGGTACTGAATAAAATATAGAAGGAAGTCACAACACACTAGTGGTGGTCACAAAATACTAATTTTTATAAGTAGCTAAACTTTTCAGTTCAAAAAGTTTAGCTGTAGTCAGCTAAACTTTTAGAATTCTCTGCATTTTTGATTTTAAGTTTATTATCTAAGTTAACAGAAAATTATTAAATCATTCCAGATCTAAAATTATCTAAATTTAAAAGAAAAAAATAAATAAAGCTACCTGTTCAGCATAGTAACGAAGCATATCAACAACAATGGGTGTAATATTCCACGGTGGAAATCTTGGAGCATTATATAAAGCTAACATAATATTTTGTTCTTCCTCTTCATTTACATATTCATTGTCTGAAATCTCTTCAGCAGCACACAAAGGCGAGCTAGGCATGTTGGCAATTTCTGGTGGTGGTGATCCGTCACCTAGGCGATGGCGCACATTGAAAGCTTCTCTAGGTAAAGTCCAGTCTTCATCTGCAGGTAATGAAGATAACTGAGAATAGTCTAACATACGAAATAATTCGGCTTCTCCATCACCGAAAAAAAAGTCACTCTGTGCAAATTCACTAGCAAAATATGTGATAGTGTTTTCATGCTCAGTATTTCCAGAATCAGAATCTTCTTCCATCTGCCCGACATGGTCTCCACCTCCTCTTTCACCAGCAATGTGACTTCCTCCACTTACATGACGACTGCCAGACTTACTGCTATTGTTAAGGTTTCTATAATTGGTACCATTGTTTAATCTAAGACCATGTTTAAAAGAATTTTCTGAAGAGCTCTCCAAAGCTGAAAGATAAGAAAAATTTAGTATACAAACCAATGCAAAAACACTTTTTTTTTAAATACATGATTCCAGCAAGCCAGTAAGTGATGCAGATTATTTTAAACTCTGCAGATAACTTTAACAGCCTAGAGAGAAATGGCAGGGTTAAATATACACATAGAATTTGAATTATGTCTCTAATTTATTACATTTGTAGCATATTCTTAATTTATTATCTTTATAGATTCACATTTTATATATTTTGCGATTTACTTTTTTTTTTTTTTTTTTTTTTTTCTGACACCATATTTGGTCTAGCATTCCTGGATCATATATAAATTTTGTTTTGCAGCAGATAGATGATACAAAAAATTCTGCTAGGGATATATGATTACTGTTTCAGAACATAAAATAATAAATTTTTAATATCTCAAATATTAAAATCAACATGCAATTAAAAAAATACATATTTCACTTACTGAGAAACTCAAAGCATTCAAAAGCACAAATTCAACTTCTGTGTTATCAGAAACTAACAGATATCTAGGTTTTATATTTCTTTTTTCATTAAAAGATTTAATTTACAAATCAAGGCTGAGACTGTCAAAAAGACAAAAAATCTGGAACTATATGCAAAGGCAAGATACTGAAATAAAATACTAGAATTTTGCTGACAAAAATCATTCAGAATGGCTAGCATTAGAATAAAATTGTTAAAAAAAGAATTTTTTTAAAATATTAAAAATTGGCTCAAGCATAGAATAAAAATATAAAATGCACAGGCTATATTTATTTAGATTGATGCACATATTAACTCACTTTTTTAAAACATATATAAAGCGATTTGCACTATAAAAAATAGTAATAAAGAAAATCGTTAAAGAAAAAGAAATTTTCGCCATATAATTCCGGATGAAAAAACTAATGGCAATGTAATAGACCTGCAGCGCCATCTATTTGCAAAATGAAACATGAAACAATTACTATTAAAGTCTATTTTTAGCCTAGGCACAAAAAAAGCAGGATCCATTGAAAATAAGAGAACTAAACTTAGGCACACTATTTCCACATGACTCGTAGTAGGAGACAGATTTTGTATCCTGTGGAAATTATGAGAGCCATCTGCAGAGGGTTAAAATGAAATTTATTTTAGTTTCATTATTCCTACATTCTCTTTTAATTTTAACCCTTTAAGTGCTAGCAAGTTTTCAACATACTGGCTTAATCAGTGCCGCACCCAGAATTTCCATCTGGAGGGGGCTGAAGAATAATTGGGCCCTGTGGTATAGTAATAGGTTTATGGGCATGGGCATATACACGCACATACAGTCAGCAGCAAAAGTATCTGAGTGCTAGTGATAATCCTGTCTAAAAAAAGTACACTTAATTACAGCTTTGTTAACCCGTTAGTAGTCGCTACTTGGTCGATTTGCTGCCCATCCCTTATGGTGGCTGTTTATTCAACAGCCACCAAAAAGTTTTAGAAGTGGCATTGAATATACATAATTGACGATTATTAAAGTTGATTCACCTTTTATGTATATCCAATGCCACTTCTAAAAATGTTTGGTGGCTGTTGAATAAACACTGAAGGGATGGGCGTCGAATAGACCAACTAGCGACTACTAACGGGTTAAATAAATCCTTGTCGTGTCATGTTCTTAGTCTAAAAACATGATTCAACAAGGATTTATTTAACAAAACAGTATTAAGTGTACTTTTTTGATATCGGAATTATTGGCTAGTGCTCAGATACTTTTGTTGCCGACTGTAGATATAGTAAAGAATCTGCTTTAAATATTTCTTTTGAAATAAATAAACGAATGAATGAAGCTGAATTTAAGTTGAATAGCGCAACTGAGGAATTTATATCAGTATATAAACTTGCTAAGTTACAATAGTTTGGTTAGTTGCGGTTGACATTAAGCTTGCAAATATAAAGTTGTAGGTTCATCTATGATAAAAAAAAATGTGTACAATATGACTAGCTGGTGAATATAAAATTCGCCCGAATGAAAAGTTTGAATAATGTTTTTTTCATGCATGTCTAAAATCTTTTACCATGTCAGCTAGTTCTGGAGGGGGCTTGAGCCCCCACTGGGCTTAGTGATTCATTTGCGCCACTGGGCTTAATGATTCATAAAATTAATACTATGCACAGTAGAGCATACATGAGCATTTAAATCTGTATACTACGTTTATTGATTAATCTTAATCTCCAAAAAAAAAGGCAATATTTCAAAATTTAATTACACCATCTATTTTTGACTATGCAAATCAGAAAGAGATAATCATAGCACATTTAAAGCATTAATAATAGACTAAATATTGCACTTTATATAAACAATACATTAGATAATTGGTGTATCCTGAATACCAACTGGACAGTATTTTTCATAACGAAAAATAGATAAAATAAATGTAAAAATATTCAACATTTTATTTTACACATTTAATAACAATAGCATAAAATACTGCAAAAGTGTCCCCCCCCCCTCTTCTTTTCACCTGAGTTTTGTTTAATCTGAAAATAATAAATAAGTGTTGCCTTACATTCAGTAGGAGACTATCCAAAAAAGGAGACAGATTTTTTTGTTATTTATTTCTTTATTAAGCCTTTATACATTAGCCTTTATAAGACTTCCTTTTATATGAACATTGATCTGTTTTGTAGTAAATCGGACACTGTGATTATTTGTAAATAAAAATCGCAAACTTCCTAAAATAGAAGCAAAATTTTTAAAACAATTTATTGGAAGTGAGAAAAAATGGGTTTCTCAATTTTTTTTGGTTAGTTGAATGCCAGTTAACCAAGAGTTAACTTTTCTTTTCTTTTTTTTTTTTTTTTTTTTTTATCACTAAAACTTAAAATATATATATATGTTTTGTTGTAAAATCTTTTTTATGCAACTTAATTTTAGCAAGAAAATACATGTCAATTTCTATATTTTTGCTGATTTCTATCATTTATCTGTTCTCTTCCCCAACTATATCCTGATTTTACTTGAATATTACAGGAGTGTTTGAACAGTATTTTACGGTTACATAAAATAATTATTTGTAAATACCAATAATCTAAATTGAAATGGAGTCCAGAGAAAGATCATGCATTTCCCCCCCCAAAAAATCTCTTCTGTTAAAACAGAAAACAGCATCAGAGCAATTCTATTTCACATTTGTTAGGGAGAAGTTGTTTTTAAAATTCGTCTGTAGTAATCTCGCAACACTTATAAATTGTCTATCCTTTTATAAATTTGGTGTAAGACACCATCTGTCTTACCTCTACATGAGTTATGATGAAGAACATAATAATAATAATAATAATATTTTATTTAATTTCAGTGCTTCTAGCAAAGTCTTTTTACTTTCCGAACACTATAGTGAGGAAAGTATTGCAATCATGTCAAAAATCTGAATTTGAGATTTTGATGTTTCTATACATTTCAAGGACCCCTGAGTCCATTTCCACTATCTTTACGATGATGCAGGGGTGCAGAAAATGTTCAAACATCGGAAATTTCCCCCAAACACAATATAAATTTCCCTCAATAATGTAAAAATCTACTTTGCTATACAAAGTCATTTGTTCTATGTAATAAATCTTTAAGAGAATAAGTATACAGTGTAACATAAAAATATCGCTGTTAGTGTATAAGCACTTGAAAGTAGCAAATTGTTATTTTTGATTTATATTTTTATTTTCTCTTAAAAAAATATTCAAAATTTCCCCAGTCAGTTTAAATTTCCCCCGAACCTCGTTCGGGCGTTCGGACACATTCTGCACCCCTGCGATGATGTATGTATGTGTGTATGTCTGTGAGGGAACACGCTAGCGTCTAAACGCTTTGTTCGATTAAGCTGAAAGTAGGTACGCATATTGTAAGTCACCATAGTACGAACCCTATAGATTTTGGTGAATCTAGCACTTATAGTTTTTTTACAGGGACACCAGGAAAAATTCTTTATCATTATGGCCTATGGGGCCAAATTTTTAAAAGTGTGATAGTGTCTAAACGCTTTATTAATCTGAGCAAAAAATTTGTAAACATGTTATAGGTCACAGTTGCTCAAACTGTATAGATTTTGGTGAATTTAGCACTTACAGTTTTTTTACAGGGACACAAAGAAAAATTCTTTATCATTATGGCCTATGGGACCAAATTTTTAAAAGTGCGATAGCGTCTAAACGCCTTATTCAATTGAGCTTAAAATTTATATGAATATTATAAATGACTGTTGCACTAACTATAAGCATTTTAGTGAATCTAGCATTTACAGGTTTTTACAAGGACACAACAAAAAATTCTTTATCATTATGATCTTATGGGCTCAAAGTTCAGTAGCGTTAAAAAAAAACATTGTGTAATATATGGAGAAAAATACTCAAACACTCTATTATGGTTTTCTCTCTTTTGTTTGTTTAACAACTCCTCTTTCTTTACTTTATCTACAAAACTGTTAATTACTCAATGTTCGGAAAGTCAAGTGGAGTCACTCCAGATTTTTTTTTTTTTTAAAGTCTGAGTTTTCTTAAAAATTGTATTTAAAAAAATTATTACTATCATTTTTTTTTATGTAAATGCAAAAAAATATGCATAGTGGAAATGTTTGAGTAGAAATGAAATTAATTAACTACAATATCTGCTTCAGTTGAGCAACATAAACTGTTAAAACTTTTTTTTTTCAGCCTTATAATTTTGTAAACAAGATAAGATCAGATGATATACTTTTAAACTAATTTATAATAAAAGTTAAATTTTAAATTTAACATTTTTTATAATAATATACTAGTTGAAGTACTTGGTATTTTTCTGGGCTTATCTGAAAAGAAAAGAGACAAGAAATTTTTCAACATAAAATAATTTGAAAATTAATTATTCAAAATTAATGATGCCATTAGTTAGATTTTGTACTGATTAAATGATTATTAGATTTTATCCTAGTTGTCAGAAAGCAAGAATAGGCTTCCTGGGTTAAAATATAATAGTCAGAAATTAGTAAAATGGCTTTAATTAAATGTTCCGTAAAGTTCGACTTAAATAGAAAGTTCTTTAATACATTCAGAATTCGGTTGTGAAACCAGGTTCTTTTAAAAAAAAACATCGCTATGAGACGTGCAGCACGATGTAAAAATAATAAATCAAAGACCTTACCATGAAGGATGGATGTAAAACAAAGAGAGACCAGGGAATCCAATTCAAGCTGTTTATTAAGATAATTTTGCAGGACTGGGATCAGGATCCATGTGTCAGCGTCTCCGATAGCTTCCAAGTTGCTCCACATGGTTAGGCACAAGGGGTAAGTCCAATCTGAATGCATCCTTGCGATAATTGTATTAAATTATACACTAGTCTCATTAAATGATTAATCGCAAGCTGTTGTTTCGAAATATAGGATTAATTTATTACAATTTCATCTATTTTAAAATAATAATGGGTTTATTTGGTAGTTGAATATTTCCATGCAACAACGTCGCGAAAACGGCACGTGGCGCGCGCAAAGCGCGACCACCGGAGATATCCCACCTCACTAGGCCATAGCCAGTCCTCTTCTGTGAGTTAGAACTTCCCGGTAGACGCTAACCAGCTACCCAAAAAACGTCATGATGCTGCTCAGCCAATAGGAGCGAGCGATCGCGAAAGGGGAGCGCTGGAACATCTACATTACCGGGATGACAGGAGGGTCCGGTGAGGAAGAACCAAAAGGGAAAGTTTCGATCGTTGCTGTGAGGCAAACGTGCAGGGGTAAACGAAATGACCTGAATTAAAGGAAATTTAGCCTGAATATTGAATAATAACTTGATTTTGCTAAATTTAATGAAAGCGTGATTAGAATTAATTAAACACGATGTCGTGTTTCACGACACTCTCCCCAAAAACGGGATTTGAAAAAAAAATTTTTCACAGGGTGAGACGCAAAAAAAAAAACAGGAGCAACCGAGGAGGCGGATCAGCCGGTCACGAATGAGCCCATACAAAGGGTTACAAAGAGACACACAGTGTGTCTAAAAAAATTGACATAAGTAGAAGTTACAGAAGGGCTGTTACGTGACAGCATATGGGCAAGTATATCTTTTTACTAACCTTTGATACAATAAAATTATTTTTCTTACAAATTTTGTCTTGTGTTATTGCTGTTACAAAAACATTTACATACAAGTAACCTTTTGGGTATTCACTTCTATACAAAACACAGATTGTAGTTAAAAATTTTAAAGTTCACTAATATGTACTACAATCTTACTGAGGATTCACAGAAATTGAAAAAAATTTATATCTATGTGATCAAAAACGTTGACCTGTAAAGGTAAGTATGTTATTGCATATTTTGAATCATAAATTGCACACAAAAAATTTAAAAGCTTCATCTGTGATTTTCAAATGTCATGTTAAGCTGGAAAAAAAAATATAAACACAAAAAAAATATACAAATAATATGGGAAGACATCTCTTCAATTCGGGAATGGGGTCTAGAATATTCCCAGATTGGAGAGTGTGCAAGAAGACGGCGAACATCAGGACTACATCCCTGCAGAAGATGCAATCCCGATACAACCGCAAGAGGGGATTAAAGGTAATTACAACTATTGCTATTTTTTTTTTTTTTTATAAACGTATATTAGTTGTACAAAATAAGGCAATGAAAACACATACAACCTGAAAAGTGAATAGATACCAAAAAGCATAAATAAATAAACACATGATTATATGTAAATAAACACAAGATTATACCACATTACGAGCTTTTTATAGCTCCATGACTTTTCATCACTTCTGTAACTGTCAAATAATTTAAAAAAATAAACACAAACATAAGGGCAGTGCCCTGTTTGCAATAATTCTGCCATTAAAAAATATTACTAAAAATCTTATAATATAAGCAATCAGCCACTGATGCCTTGGCAGTCCAATAAGTATTTAATTTTTGATGTACATATCAATAACCCTTGTATTAACTAAAAGTCTCTTGAGCAGGGCTCCCGACATATTTTAGCTACCGAAAAGGGTAAAAGAGGACCATTTACAGTTCAAAAGAGGACTTAGGAGGACCATTTTTAATTTAAAAAAAAGAGGACTTCAGAGGGACTTTTTTTATCCAAAAATTATAACAAATGTAAACATTTTACACTATCATCGTTTAAACACCTCGTTAAACAATCTTTTAATCATAAAACATATTGAATATAACATAACAATAGTTAATACCAACGAGGAAAAAATATCCAATAATTTTTATTTACCATTTATAAAGGCATCTATACTGCTGCATTGGAAACTTCTTAAATTTATGGGGGGGGGGAAACCATAGTAGTAGTAGTTATTTGAAGAAAAAGTAAGGCAGTTTAATTCCTGAGGAAGTTTTCCAAACTTATTTAATTATTAAAGATTTATTCTTACTAGTATCGCCCAGTGGTCGAAACTCAACCATTTTTCTGCAAAGCGAGGCAAAGCAAAGTTATTGTCTTGTCCTAAACGGAATGCAATTGAAACACAGCTGCGGCAATTGTTTGCCGATATTCACTCTAACTGAATCAGCAGAGTTTTACTTAATATAACTGTTTCTCTCTGTAGATGTTAGCCTTTCCTGAAATGAGAGAAAATCGCAATGTGAAAACACCCCTTGTTGTGTGATACAGCCCAGAAGCTAATAGGTACCATGACAAACCAAGGCCCAACCAAGTATCAAATTCTATTAAATTCAATTGGTTCATAAAGTACAGTATTTGTACAAAAAAAAAAAGATATTTTTCAAAAATGATCGAACTGAGTTCGGGAAATTTCAAAACATGTAACTTTATCGAAAACCGAAAATCTAAAACTTTTATGAATCTTATATTTTCTACTTATATATGCAGAGGAAAGAATAATAAATCCACTTTTTAAAAAATAAAAATAAGTAGTCAATTTCACTTAATTAAAATGCAAGGAAATCTCAAAACGTGTAAATTCATCGAAAACCGGAAATCAAAAGTTTTTATGTATCTTCTACTTGCTTCTTCTACCCACAAAAGCTAGCAATAAAGACACTTTTTTAAAAAATAAGTAGCCAATTTCAATTAATTGAAACGTAAAGAAAGCTCAAAACATGTAAATTCAGCAAAAAACGGAAATCGGAATTTTTTCCGTATCGTCTACTTATACATGCAGCAGTTAGTAACAAATCCATTTTCCTTTTATTTAGTATATTAGTTGAATATTTATTGTTTAAATATCACCCTTTGAAATGAAATGTTTATGTCTACATTCAAAACTGGAAGTTTGCCATTTTTTTTTTTTTTCTGGAGTTTTGTGATTTTAAATTAAAATTTTATCAATTTTACAGAAAAAAATAACTCAATCAAACACATGTAGACAGTAACTTATATATAACTATACCCAAATATCGGAATTAAAATCGGCAGATAATTTCCGTTATTTTTTAATAATTTTTTACAAAAAATCCAATGGACGATTAACATAGAAAATCTTTTTCATCGCTCCATGGACACAGTGACGTCATCACTTCGCTTGCGTATAGTGATGCTACATTATACAAATTACTGTGTCTATGGTTTTATTTGAGCTTTATGAAATTGCCAGATTTAATAACTTTCTACTTTTAGGTATTTTTTAATGTAAAGGAATACGTGTATAAAAGGGAAAAATGGGGGAAAATGCATAAAAAATAAATGGATTTTTAAATACCTTCTTGACATCGTAAGAAAATATTTGTATTCGCACCTTCCGGCTAACCATACCTTTCGAATGATACCATTTTCAACCCTCTACTCCCATAATTAATATGTTAAAAAGGGACTACAAATTTTATGCTTGCCTATAAATATATAGATAATTCTACAATGATACACTGGGAGAAAAAACAAAAAACGAAAATTACGCAGCAGATTGTGAGATTATTTGGAAATTACACAGATTATGAAATAGCACATTTGATTTTCTAAATGATATAATAAAATTCGAAAAAGAAAAAAAATATATATATACAAGATTATTTGGAAGTTACACAGATTATGAAATAACACTTTTACTAAATGATATAAATAAATAAGATGGAAGATTGTGAGATTATTTGGAAATAATTTAAAATAATAGACCACGAAATTTCAATTTAGAAATATTTATTCATAAATTCATAAACTGTGAATATTCATTTTATTCACTCCAATTTACTTAAAATAATTTAAAATATTTGTAGTCCCTGAAAAAAATCTTTTCTTATAGGTTCTGGGGTTATAATAAACTAAATTTCAAAGTAGCATTTTCATTGTGGGTGGAGAAAAATTATTCTACACTCATCATCATCATCAAAATTAACTTTTCAGAGTTCCTAGAAATGGCGTTCCTTCACCTCTAATAGTAGTAGTATGTAGAATAAATAATATAGTAGAATATATGGCCAGGTAGATCTTTCTAGAATCAGGCATGAGAGTGCAGAAAATTAAAAAAGTAAGCTAGCAATCAACATTTAGTCATTGGCTGGTGGTGGAGTAGTTCATGAGAGAAATATTAAGCACAATTCTACTTCTTTATGGGTTCTAGAATATCATAAAGTAAGTTTAAAATTAATATTGTGGATGGATAAATATTCAAAAATAAAAGGCTTCCCGCAGAATGTTTGATCGGCAATGGTTAGAGATGGAAAAAAAAAAGGGGGGGGGGAGGACCAAAAAAAAAATTACTTGAGTGAGAAATATTGAATAATTCTGTTCTTTTATACGTTATAGAATCTGACACAGCATGTTTAAAATGATTATTGACATTTATATTTTGGATGGAAAAAGATTGAGAATCTAAAGTTTTTCATGGAGCGTTTGAACACTGATCGTTATTGGAGTTAAGCATTTTTAAAAACTTATTTTTAAGTCATTAAAAAGAGGACAAAACGGACCAAAACATTAAAAAGAGGACAAAAACGGACCTCACTATGAAAAACGAACTTTGGAGGGAAAAGAGGACCATTTGGGAGCCCTGCTTGAGAACAAAATAAGAGTCCAAACATATTTGACCATTCAATTTTTACATAAAAAAAATATATATATATGGCGATCAAAGTTCCTGCTGTGGTCTATGAGGAGTATATAATTAAATAAGTAATAAACACAGAATAATACTTTAATTATTTCCGAATAATATATATATGAAGTATATCAGAATAAATGAAATTACACATAAAGAAAATAAGGTGTACATATGTATAACGTAGTAATGTGTAGACAGAACACACTTGTATTTGATTATTGATGAACATAAACATAAATTCATTTTCATAATGTGTGAAAGTAATTGAGAACTTAAAGATAAAAATTTTGAAGAAATTGATCTGTGTATTGATACTAATAGTGTGAAATAATGGTAAAATAGAACCATATCTTAAGTAAGGTGTAAGCATCTAAATATAATGCACACCTGAATGACTTGGAAATGAAAAATGAAAAAAAAAAAACATAGTGTCACATTTTTTTTTTTTTTTTAAACTATTGGTTATAATTTGGGTTACATCTTGTGACGTGTAACTACCCTAAGGTAAAATAAAATGTGTAAGTGTAACTAGAAAATTGTGTACCCATAGTATACTATTGAATATATCATAAGAGTCGAAAAGTGAACTGAATAAAAATATCAAGCACAACAACAAATAAAATGTGTTTACGTCAGTGAATTGTAAAAAAAAAAAAAAAAAATATTGAGAATTTAAGTCTGTTAAAAAAATAAGTAAGGTAACATGTGAATAGTTGTAATTAAAGTGAATAAAAAAAATTTGTCACATAACATGAATAAATCTATTACGTATGAGTAAATGACATAGTATAAGAATGTGTGAAGTGTAAATAGATTGAATATTATCACAAAAATAAAATTGGAAAGTGTGGATGTGTAAATGTGAAAGTCATGTAAAAGTTGGCATAGTATATAAAAACTATGAGAAAAATACAAAAAGAATTAACCAAGTTGACTCAACTGTGGAAGTACACATGAACAAAAATGTAGAGTAAGTATAACTATTGAAGAGTGTAACCAGTAATGAAAATATGTGAATAAAACAAACAAAACAAACTGAACATTGCACACCACATATGAATCAAACAAGAGAAAATTTAACTGCATATAGCACAAAATAAATCAACTATTGAATGTGTGAATATGAATGTGTAAGTAAAAAGGAAAATAAATCCCCTATAACATAAATGTAAATAAAAGCACACTAAAGGCCATAAAAAAAAAACTATTGAATTGTATGAAATTGGATGTGTATGTAATAAATGATGAAAAATAATTCACCTATTGAATATAGACAAAAGCAAATCAAGAGCTATGAAAGAAAAGAAAAATCAACCTGTAACAATCTATGAAATCTCACCACCAAATGCCAAGCACTGAAACAATTGGTGAATGTGAGTGAAAAAGTGTGTACAATGTGTAAAATGTGAAAGGTAAAAGGTACAGACGTTTACACCGCCAAAATAAACACTGTCCAAAAATGTGTGTAAAATAAACTATTGAACATAGTTGAACAAGTTGAAGTCTAAAATCTAACACAGAACAAGAAAAACTAAAGTCTAAAAGTGTGTAAATTAATGAAAACATAAATAAAGTTAAATGAATGTAAATAGTTGTGAATCGAAAATGTATATTGATGACTCCTAACCCAATGCATAGAATGTGCAGGTTATATGGAGATTTTGAAAAATTAAATGAAGTTTTGAAAAATGAAAACAAAAAATTTGAAGTTATGTGACACTAAACACAATTCTTAAAAGAACTTATGCGAAAAAAAACAAAATTTATGAAAACACATGTGTAAAAAAAAGAACGAATCTATTGGGTTATGATATAAAATTCTAAATGAAAGTGAGTGACATAAAACTAAAAAAATCAAGTGAATGTGTTATGCATATCGATTTGATATACATACAAGACAAAAAAAAACTTTAAATGAATGTACAAAAAATAACAGTTCAATATGTCATACCGAGACATTCTATTAATGTGAATATAAATATAAACAGTGAGAAAGACCTATTTGTGTAATTGGATATAATTTGTAAATGAAGGGAAAAGTAAGCAAAATTGTATTTGGCCTAACATAAAATTTATGTATAAAATTACCTATCCCTACCTACTACTATCTCATTAGAGGTAAAGTTAAGCTCTTCACATAAGTACATAAATATGATAAATGAAAAAAAACATCTGTACTAATACTCATACAAGGTGAATTATTAAAGGTGAAACAAAAAATGAAAATTAGGAAATTAAAAAAAACTAAATGTATATATATTCATTGGTACATGTGATACTAATAACTGCACAGTACCTCTGTAAATAATGCAGAATAAATAAACACAATAAAAAAAAACATATAAATAACACATATTAGGTATGAAAAATTAAGAAATAAACAATTCTATACATGTGAAATTCAAACTCTATATGAGTCACTATGAGTAATTAAGGTCCATTCGCATTGAGCTGAATCCAAAAAAAATATTTCGCAACTCATGAATCATCAAGTAATGACTAATAGTAACTAGGCTAATAATGACAATAAATAAAAAGAAATAGATAAACATGTATATATATCATATAAAAAAAATTAGTTGGCCTAACATCCTTCTATGGATAAAAAAACACAATAAGTATAAATTGTAAGAGATGAGAAATATATAGCAGTTCACAACTCGTGAACTGTTAAAAAAATAAGAATAAAGTATATAAACCATAGAAATTAGAAAATTCAAATAGAAAATGTAAGTGTAAATTTTATATCTTTGCACTGCGTAATAAAATAAAACATTGATAAAAGGTGTAAAATGCATAACTCCATATTTGTTAAATAAAAGAATACCATCATAGCTTGTGCCAGATAAACTGATAAAATAATAAAAATAAAAATAATAAGAGCATAATAATGTGGTTAATACGGTGAAAAATAAATAAAATATATATATAAAGTGGTGGGAAAAAAATTGACAAACATTAAAAAAAAACAAAAGATCCACTTCATAATTGCATGAAAATTTTGTATAGGTATGCATTACATATAACACATTAAAAAAAATAGAACATTTTAAGTTAAAATCAATATATAACCTATATAAAATGAGAAATAACTCTTGAGAAAGGCATATTTATGTAAGATGTGTCCAATAATACAATTATTTTTCATTATTCAAGAAGTCCGTACGCTGTATAAGTATTGAATTTAGTTCTTAATTTTGAAGTCTCTAAAATAGAAATATTGGATGATTGTTAAAAAAATAAAAAGGATACATGAGGATTATATTTTAACAGGATCGGTATCAGCAGGCGACCATCTGGGGTTAACAGCTTCCTACATGCTGACTCTCTGACCGGCAGTGTAAGGATGGTAGAAAGAGCTCCAAGGCTGTATAATCGCGTCCAATTATCTTCCTTGAAAGCAATGGTCGTCGGCGGAATTTTTAAAACTTTTACTTTAAATTTAACTTCTGGAGATCCTGATTGTGGTGGTACTTTTTATTTTATTTAATAATGGATAGAGGTTGCCTTTAATTTAAAACAAAATATGTTAACAAATTGTGATCGTATGAAATAATGATGAATTACCCTAGGCTTCGATCTGATCATACATGGGTACATACCAAGTATAAGATAAATTCAATCTTTACTTTTTTAAGATATTTTAAAGTTTAGAATAAAACATACCCGGTCTTGAAAAAAAGGAAAGGCAGTCTTCAATTCCAATTTAAAAGTATTTATTAAGATTAATTTGCTTTCCCACCTCAAGAACGCAGAAATCCGGACAACTGTTATAAATCTCAAATCTCTAATACATAGCCATGCTTCTTTAAAATAAATTCAAGATACTTATAACAAAATATTTATATAAAAAAAAATCAGCTCCGGTCACTGTCACAATTTCGTTTCAAGTCATAATAACCGTGTGGGACCACATATATAAAAATAACGGTAAAATACAACGTACGGACGCAAGTGCCCGGCCATTCTTCTCTGTACACAGGTGGAACACCAACTGACTGATTTTTAAATTTTTAAAAATCGCTCCTAAAGAAAAAACAGGTCCGCACACCTAAAATCACGGATACGCGATTTTGATTCGTTAATCGGACCGCAAAAGTAACCAATTAAACAGTTCGCGCATGCAAGAGAAACAATCGCCGATTCTCCCGTTGACAAGTGTCACGGGAAGCAAACTTTACAGGGTGCATTGAGCCAGGAACGAACGGCTGCGATGAGATGCCTGCAAAACGATGTATTTTGGCATAGGAATTAAACAAGAGGTGATGTATATCCTGATATCATGTTGAATCCGGTTAGAATCACTATATTAACTTCTTAGAGATTGGTAAACTATCGTTAATTGATTTAATGACATATCGGTTAATTATCGGCATGCAGTTCAATATACAGCATTAACGGCACTTATCAGTTTGAAAATGACCAAAAGAAACTACCCCTTAAACATATTATCTTCATGCATTCACTTCATCCGGTAGATAGTTCTAGGTCTATGAAATACGTTCAATAGCTTTAATATGAATTTCTTATAGACATCGTTGCATGCAGTGCCTCGTGCGAAATCGACATCGGCACCACTTGTCAGAAAGCAAGAATAGGCTTTCTGAGTTAAAATATCATAGTCAGAAATTAGTAAAATGGCTTTAATTAAATGCACCGTAAAGTTCGACTTAAATAGAAAGTTCTTTAATACATTCAGAATTCGGTTGTGAAACCAGGTTCTTTTAAAAAAAACATCGCTATGAGACGTGCAGCACGATGTAAAAATAATAAATCAAAGACCTTATCATGAAGGATGGATGTAAAACAAAGAGAGACCAGGGAATCCAAGTCAAGCTGTTTATTAAGATAATTTTGCAGGACTGGGATCAGGATCCGTGTGTCGGCGTCTCCGATAGCTTCCAAGTTGCTCCACATGGTTAGGCACAAGGGGTAAGTCCAATCTGAATGCATCCTCGCGATAATTGTATTAAATTATACACTAGTCTCATTAAATGATTAATCGCAAGCTGTTGTTTCGAAATATAGGATTAATTTATTACAATTTCATCTATTTTAAAATAATAATGGGTTTATTTGGTAGTCGAATATTTCCATGTGACAACGTCGCGAAAACGGCACGTGGCGCGCACAAAGCGCGACCACCGGAGATATCCCACCTCACTAGGCCATAGCCAGTCCTCTTCTGTGAGTTAGAACTTCCCGGTAGACGCTAACCAGCTACCTAAAAAACGTCACGATGCTGCTCAGCCAATAGGAGCGAGCGATCGCGAAAGGGGAGCGCTGGAACATCTACATTACCGGGATGACAGGAGGGTCCGGTGAGGAAGAACCAAAAGGGAAAGTTTCGATCGTTGCTGTGAGGCAAACGTGCAGGGGTAAACGGAATGACCTGAATTAAAGGAAATTTGGCCTAAATATTGAATAATAACTTGATTTTGCTAAATTTAATGAAAGCGTGATTAGAATTAATTAAACACGATGTCGTGTTTCACGACACTAGTATAATTAACAATTTCAAAGTTGTAATGATATCAATTTTATCAGACATATGGGCGAATTTAATTTTTGATAAAGTTTTATTTCAGTTTTATTATTCATATATAAATAAATATATTTCTTTTTATGTTAAAAAAATGGGGGTGGGGAGAGAAAAAAGAAAAATAAATACAGTGTAGACCTTTTTTTAACCCCAGAGGGATAGGAGCCTCAGCTCAGTAGCAATAGGTTCAACAGTGTATAATACTACGTTTCACCTTAACTTGGCAGCATTAAGAAAAACATTCCTTGTGATATCATGCCTTCAGAAATAGTTATCATTATTTTGGAATTAAAAATAGTTAAAAAGCAAAAAAAATAAATAAATAAATTCCAAAAAATAAGGAAATATTGTTTATGCAACATATATTTAAAATTGTTAAGTATTTCTTTGTTCATTTAAATTTTGTTATTCATGTGTGAATAAGCATATTTCTTTTCATGTCAAAAATAAATAAAATAGGGTAGATTATTATTTTTTTCTCCCCTATGTGAGTGTATCAGCTCAGTATTTATATTTAATTTAATAACTTTAAAGCTATTATGATATAAAATTAATTAAAGAATTAAAGTAAAAACACATGGCATTCATTAGATTTTTGTCCTGATTAAAATGTGTACTAATTCATGTGGCAATAGGTTGAGCAGTGAACAGCACTGCATTGAAAACAAAGGAATTCAGCCAGATTCACATATTCACACACACAGTTTTATACATATAGATTTAAAATACATTCAGCATAATATTTTTACGCATACATTTTTTTCAAAATAAATTTAAATACCTTTCTCTTCTAAGACTTTGTCTTGAATACCTATATGTGAGTATTCATTCATAAGCATAGATCCAGAGGTGAATAACAACTTTAGTATTAGCCAAGTTTGTGAAATATGTGGACGGTTTAATTGAGCAGCTACATTGGCATTATGTTCACAAAGATCGGGCAGAGGCTTTCCATGCAACTGATATCTTTTGGCAGTTTCTACAAACCAGTTCATTGATAAAAGCTGAAAGAGCAAAAACATATACTTATAATATTTATAAATAATATAAATATTGAATAATTTAATGACATTTCAAAAGAAAATAAAGTAAAAAATTAAAATTACTATTAAAGTGTGAATCAGAGTATAATTTGTTAAATATGACATTTAAAAAAAAAGTATATTATTGCCATTACAAAACATTCTTCTATATCATTCTATATAACAGTGCCACCTATCGGTTAACACTACAAAAATATAGTCAACCTACCATTCCACAAATAATGTTTTATGAAAGGAATTTGGTGCAAGTTTCACCAACAGTTGTTGAAATACAGCCATTTGAGAAATTGAAAAAAATAACAGCAGCACAACCTGATGGATGATATACACCAAATAGAATCAACATATTTTCCATAATAATATATATCTCATATACCAAGTGCATTTATAATATAGCAGTTTCACTTGTCTTGTCACCTGATATGTACTCAAACTAAATCAGCAGTTTTATACAGTATCCATCTAACATGCAGTGTCCACGAAATTTTCCTAATTTTTTTTTGATATTGCTCAAAATATCACAAAAAAAAAAAAAAAAAAAAAAAAAAATATGGATTTTTTAAAATATTAATTGTGCATAAAATGAGCTTTTTTTTTTTTTTTTTTTTTTTTTGGACATTTAATATATTAATATATTTTTGTGAGAGAAAAATGAACTGCATTCATTATGGAAAATTATTTTAATAAATTATTTGTATAGGAAAATATAAAAGTTCTGCGATGACCACAACATGCTAATTTAATTCCATTTTTGCATTAAGAAAATTCTCAATTATGATATTTGCACTCGTTTTTCGAAAAGTTTATTTTTCAAATTTTTATTATTTCATTTTACAGCTTAAAAAAGAAAAGCAAAATACACACTCAGTTCAGCATATTTTATTATTGAATTCAAAATGTGAATACATTTTAAATTTAATAATAAAATATGAAAAATTTTAAAAATAAATTTTTTGGAAAACAAACACACATTTCACAGTTGTGGATTTCCTGAATGTGAAGAAGGAATTAAAAAATAAATACATAAAATAAAAATATGATAGGTAGTGGATAATTCTATGAACAAATTTCTCCATAAAATAACATGGACTTTGGCTGTCAACGAAGATAGGTATTGTATGCTCTTAATACATATAGTAATGAATTAATGAGATATACTGACTGAATAATGAATTAATGAGATATAATAACAATGTACAGAAAAATTTTCTTGCATTAGAAATTAGTTTGTTAAGAACAGCCCTTTTCTTACTTTTCTTTTTTCATTGAATAATGAATTAATGAGATATAAATGTGATATTTGACAATGTACAATTCAGTAAAATTATCTTGTATTAGAAATTAGTTTATTGTTAAGCACAGAACTTTTCTTACTTTTTAATTTAAAAAAAAAAAGAAAAACTTGGTTTGAACCTTACTACTGTGATGATTCGAAGAATATAGATCATGAAGAGGCGATCCTTTTTTCGAGAAAATTATTTATTTTCTCATTTACAAACACAACACATCACACATAACATAATAAAGAACGTAAATAAATTATGTAAACCTTATTATTTTTAAATGGACATAAATTTCCAGTCCACCAAATAAAAATACGAGCGGTCCTCAAACCAGGCGTTTACACCTTTATTGCATCATCCACTCTCTAAAAAACAAACTCAAAGTCTCTCTTCAAATCGAAAGTCTCTTCTGCACCGGACAAATAGTGCCCTCTAGTAAGTTTTTAAGTCATTATTAGTCTGAAGTCACTACACTACATTTGCATTTTATTAATGGAGGTTTTTAGACTGTCATAAATTGCTCACTGTGTATCTGTAGTACAAGGTACTTCACATTGAATGGGACAAAAAGAAAACATAGTTGTGAATACTGTAAGTACATGATTTTGATTAATTAAATGTACAATGAAACTACAGATATCCAAGTTTTAATAGATGCTCTATGTGTTCCTTTCCTGTGACACGGCAAATATCCATGTGGTATGCCCATTCCTGCCACAGGTGTAATAGAATAATTTTATTGATTTGAGCACATGAGTTATCTGATGCATCAGTTCCTGTAAGTCTTGGAAAAATAGAGGCTCAACCATTTTGTTTTTAACACAACCCCCATAGGAAAAATTTACAAGGGATGAGATTGGGGGATCTCGGTAACTAACAAAGCAATGGCATATTGTTTGAGCCAGCACAGATAATCCATCTATTTCTATGCATTTGGTGGCATCATTTTGATTAAGAGTGCCTCTAGAGGCAATTTCATAACCAGATGATATTTTGCTGTTGCCAGATAAAACTTCTAGAGTTGTAGTTTCAGAATAAAATTGTTTCGGCTTAATAAATCACATATAGAATTTGTGGTATTGTATTATTTTTGTCCCATTCAATATGAAACCCCCTGTACAACATTAAATCTACTCAACTATTAAATTTTCAGTTTTTATAGGTTCGAATTAATCTCCTTTATCATTTAGAAACCCAAAACCACCGAATAAAATCACATATAAGATTCATATAAGTGCAGTTTCAGAATAAGTTTGTTCTGGCTAAATAAATTACGTACAGAATTTGTACTATGCTATTCTTTTTGTCCCGTTCAATATGGAACGCCTATACAACATTAAATCTACTCAATTATTATCTTCAATTTTTTGTAGGTTTGAATTAATTTCTCCTATTATTTGGAAACCCAAAACCATTCAATAAAATCATATATTTTTCCAAATTTGTTATGTTTCAAAACAAAACACCAAGTGCCCACAAGGCATGGCAGAAAGTAAGAGTAGCTCTTAAAGCAAAACCGGTTGAATACCACTTAAAGAATCTGTAAAACATGCACACTATTTACTGTTTGAACAAGGATATACTAACCTCATGACCATTTTTTAGGATACTTAAGGCACTAAGTTCAACTTGAGATTTTTCTTGGCTGCTTGTTTGCTTCTTGAAAAATACTGGCAGTTTAGGAGCTGAAAAATTAGTTGTTTTCAAACCAGGCAAGGCAACTTCTCTTGCCACAACTGGAGGGTCTTTGCTGTCATCCTTTTTTTTAAATGCAAAACCCATATCACCATAAGGATTTATATCAAGACCAATAGGATTAGCTCGTTCAGCTGGACGGGATGCACTCTTATAGTAATGATAAATGAGAGAACAATCTTTACTGGTACTAAGTAGACTGTCAGTAGAACACCAAGAAAATCCTAATAAATTACAAATTTATAAAGGATATTTTATTTTTATGAATAAAAAATTTAAATGTGTAATTATCAAAACACCTATAAATAGAGAAAATATATTGAGAAAGCAATTAATGCATAAAATCTGAACAGGAAAAATACAGAAATTTCCATATAACAAGACACACAGATTAATGCAAAAAAGTATCACAAAAAATTATGTCAATACACTAGCCTTATTTATTTATTTTTTTTTTTTTTAATAACATCATAAAGTTTAGAATTAGAACGTTAACAATTATTTAAACTAAAAATATTCCACTCTCATATCAAACAGCAAAAATACATAATGACAGTTCACACAAGAAAGAAGTAACTTTATCATCTAAAATGTTGATACATATTTTTGCCAGCATTACAGAGATCTTCAACAATGATTTAACAATAACACAAAACAAACAGAATCAATTCAAAACATACACCTCCATAATAAGAATAGTCTTAACTTTGCAATGAACACAGTCCCAGAATAAACCACTCATCTTAAGACTTCAATGTCATAACTAAAACAATGTATTGAGATAAAGAAAACAAATATTATCTGTGGTTTGGAATGAATAAAATAGTTTAAAAATAATAATTTATTAGGCAAAATTTGAAATCACAGCTGTGACAATGTATTAAGAAAAAACAAAATTTTACCCATGATTTGTTGGTTGTAGGGTGATTGGGTAAGCTAGGATCCTAGCCCCATAGGTGGAATGCTCTTCATGGGAGGGGGGGGGGTCTTTCTAAGGTGTCATAGCCTGTATTTATGCAAGTTTCAGAGAAAACCATGGAAAACTCTGAAGGGCTAAGTTGATGAGTGTGACCTGGGATCAAACCCAGCATTTCCCATCTATTAGCTTTGAGTGCAGAACCGCTCGGCCGCTGGTGGGCCTTACCCATGATTTGAAGCAAATGAAATAGAAAGAAAAGGTAATTCAAAAGGAAAATAAGATTATAAGTTATCATTTTTGTCTTGCTTAAAATTTAACAAATATCACATGAAATAAGAAAAAACTTTTCTAGTCCAGTCAAAATAGGAAAAATAGAAGAAAAAAATCATGTAGTTTTGAAATTTTGCATACACATAGCCGAGGGGGTCCTGAACAACATACTAAAAGTCCCCGCCCGTGGGGGGTGAGCAGGGGGCATTTAAGGGGGGCAATTTTCAGTTTTCATTAAATATCTTAAAAACTATCGTATTAAGAGAAAACATGTCAATTACAAAATTAATCTACGTAAAATTTCCTACAAAAATGTATATTACATTTTGTTTGTACGATCATTAGTTTAGAAGATATAGGGAGATGAAATAACACATTTTCTTGAAAAATTCTTTTTTGCAATAGTAAAATCAACTAAAGTGTGCAATTAAAAGGGTTCTTGTCAAAGATTTTCTAATGTAAAAAACAAATATATACATAGGGAATATGCAAGGATAAAACAGCACGTTTTGTAAGTTTTAAATAATTTTAAGGCTAGTAGGCGCAAGTGGCGGTTTGAGTAAAAATCTGGATAAGTCCAGTCAAAATAGAAAAAATAGAAAAAAAAAATCGTGTAGTTTTGAAGTTTTGCACACTCATAGCCGAGAGCGTCCTGAACAACATACTAAAAGTCCCCGCCCGTGGGGGTGAGCGGGGGGCAGGGGGGCATTTAAGGGGGGCAATTTTCAGTTTTTATTACATATCTTAAAAACTATCGCATTTACAGATAAAATGTCAATTACAAAATTAATCTACGCAAAATTTCCTACAAAAATGTATATTACATTTTGTTTGTACGATCATTAGTTTAGAAGAAGATATAGGAAGATGAAATAACACATTTTCTTGAAAAATTCTTTTTTGCAATAGTAAAATCAACTAAAGTGTGCAAATAAAAGGGTTCTTGTCAAATATTTTCTAATGTAAAAAACAAATATATACATAGGGAATATGCAAGGATAATACAGCATGTTTTGTAAATTTTAAATAATTTTAAGGCTAGCAGGCGCAAGTGGCGGTTTGAGTAAAAATCTAGATAACGAAAACCCAAAACCGATCAACATTTAAAAAAAAAATCGTGTAGCTTAGAAATTGAGCACAGTTATAAAGTTAAGTGCCCTGAATAGCATACTAAAAGTCCCTAACTATGGGGGGGGGGGGCATTTAAAGGGTGCACATTTCAGTTTTTATTAAGTATCTTGAAAACTATCGCATTTAGAGAAAAAAAATCTCAATTGCAAAATATCTACGTGAAATTTCCTAAAAAAATTGTATATTCTATTTTGTTTGTATGATCAATAGTTTAGAAGATATAGGGGAACGAAATAACACATTTTCTTGAAAAATTCTTTTTTTTTTTTTTTTTTTTTTTTTTGCAATAGTAAAATCAACTAAATTGTGGAATTAAATGGGTTCTGATAAAATATTTTCTAATGTACAAAACAAATATATGCATAGGGAATATGTAAGGTTAATACAGCATGTTTTGTACGTTTTAAATAATTTTAAGGTTAGTATGCGCAAGTGGTGTTTAGGTAAAAATCCAGATAGCGAAGACCCAAAACCGATCAACATTAAAAATTTTTTTATAGCTTTGAGATTTTTTTTCTCTAAATGCGATAGTTTTCAAGATACTTAATAAAAACTGAAATGTGCCCCCTTTAAATGCCCCCCCCCCATGGTTAGGGACTTTTAGTATGTTGTTCAGAATCCTCTCGGCTATGAGTGTGCAAAACTTCAAAACTACACGATTTTTTTTTCTATTTTTCCTATTTTGACTGGACTTATCCAGATTTTTACTCAAACCGCCACTTGCGCCTACTAGCCTTAAAATTATTTAAAACTTACAAAACATGCTGTATTATCCTTGCATATTCCCTATGTATATATTTGTTTTTTACATTAGAAAATCTTTGACAAGAACCCTTTTAATTGCACACTTTAGTTGATTTTACTATTGCAAAAAAGAATTTTTCAAGAAAATGTGTTATATTTCATCTCCCTATATCTTCTAAACTAATGATCGTACAAACAAAATGTAATATACATTTTTGTAGGAAATTTTACGTAGATTAATTTTGTAATTAACATGTTTTCTCTAAATGCGATAGTTTTTAAGATATTTAATAAAAACTGAAAATTGCCCCCCTTAAATGCCCCCCCTGCCCCCCGCGGGCAGGGACTTTTAGTATGTTGTTCAGGACCCTCTCGGCTATGAGTATGTAAAATTTCAAAACTACACAATTTTTTTCCTCTATTCGTGAAATTTTGGCCTTCGTTGCCTGGACTATTCATTTTGAAAAATAATAACTTTTATAACTCTGTTCGTCTATCATATCATTATCTCCTCATGCACATTCATGTCATCCACCTACCCAGAAAATAGCTGCATTTTATACTTTTGTCAATCGTAACCTTAACATTTGTTTGGATCCTGAATCTCTCCACTTTGAAATCAAATATCTTAAAGCAGCTGCTATTGACAGAGGTTACAACCTTTCCATTATTGATAAAGCTCTTTTTAAATTACAAAATCCACATATTTCTCATACTTCTAAATCTAAGACCTCTCCCAAGATCAATATTGTTTTGCCTTTTTTCACTAAATCTAGTTTTGCCATAGCTAAAGTTCTTAAACAATATAACTTTAAAATAATTTTCTCACCAATTAGCCCTTTCTAGATTAAAAGACCCTATTGACACACATAACTCTTGGGATATATATAGTATTCCTTGTCAGTGAGGATAATCATATATTGGTCAAACAAAACATAAACTCAAATTTCGCCTTAAAGAACACATGAGTTATATATTCAGAAGCAAACTATAAAATTGGCCATTGCTAAGCATTGTTGAGAGAAAAACCATAATTTCAACTTCAATTCTGCTAAAATAATTTGTCAGTCTAAATACTTACATGAACTCAACTTTCTTGAAGCTTTCCATATCTATAAAAATCATAAAAGTATCATTAATTGCGATTTTGCTGTATTCCTTCTCTCGGATTGTTGGCAAAATTACATCAATTCAATGTATTCTTCATTTTTACATCCTAAATTCTTATTGGCTTACAGGTCCTGTTTCTTAATTCCTATTGGTTGCTATTTTGACTTTATAATCTGCTTCCCTACCTATATATATGAGCAATAATCCACTTTGTCATTCTGCACTTATGACGGTACGCTTTACGCTACCAAAACTGCAGTCTGCACTTAACATTTTTTTTCTACACTAACATCTTTAACGTTGTAACTATTGATATTTTTTATAAATAACTTTGTTAACAATTTAATACATTCGTTTGTTCTTTCACTACTTTTATATTAAGTGGGCACAATTCCTTAAATACATAAATGGTAACAGTCTCAAAATATACTTAACCAGTTATGATATAATATATAGATAATTTAAAGAATTATGTTTTTTTTTTGTAACTTTTTGGAACTTTATGAAATTTCAAAATATTATGATGTAGAGATTATGATACAAAAGATGATATCATCATTTTTCAAATATCATATAAACTGATTTTAAATGATATAAGCTGCTATGAGAGCTAAAAAGGCAAGGAATAACAAATTTGGAAATATGCTCATTTACAAATATTGATTGCCAAGTGGGCATAGGCTAGTTAGTTGCACAATGGGCTCTTCCCAGAGTCGTCTGCTCAATCACGTGATAGAGGAAAACGAATAATCGGATTCTGAGAATCGAATTCAATTAAATATTGTTCTTAAGAACAAAAATTTTAATATTTAATATAAAATAAAATAAAAGTAATATTGTGCATTTGCAAACAGTAGAATAATTGTATTTGTAAATTTAATAATTTTTAAAAAACATTTAATGAGTTTATTTATTTTTACCTATAAGAATCGATTTTTGTATATTGTAGTGTAACTGTAACATTAACTGATCTAGCAATAAATAATAGCTTCTTGTAGAATGTTTATGGATTATAATTTGAAATTTTAAAATGTTTTCATTTAATTTAATTGCATAAAGGTGTTACAACAAGTTAATTAACTTAGTTACTGGTCTAAATGGATTTACGCAGTACGATATTGCACTGTCACTGATTTAAGTACCAAAAATCAGAGTGTTAAAGATGTTCTTCATGAACATCAATAACAAACATAAACTAAATGATGATTGCAAATGTATACAGCAAACAAAAGATGATGAATAATGATATAAAATAGATTAAAAATGATGATTTATAAAAAATAACACAGATTAAATACGATTGATCAAAAATAAGAATAGAAAATATGTTATTTCAGCAATCGCTCTAGATAAACAATACTTTGTCTGCTATTTGTTTTTCCTCTATCATGTGACCTCTGACGTCAGGTGGGAAGAGCCCATTAATTTGTGATTCTGTGCTAAGCACACGGAATTTTGCTGGTAGTTGATGTGATGACAAATAGTTTGAATGGGATTACACTTCTATACATCAAAAAGCAAAAGAAATGAAGTTGTTAGTTCCAATGGTTAGGTCAAAGAACATATGACCAGACAGCGATCACAATTTTGGACAATTTCAATGAATGAACAACAACAATAAATTATAACCAGATTTGCGAGACATGAAGTAAGAAACTTAAAATATTAAATGTGAGACTGTTCTAGGATAAAAAAAGATGCAAAACTTTAAAAAGATCATCCAATTAAAACTTTATGGAGAATTGGACAAACAAGCCCACTTATAAAATATAAGTGAAAAGTTTAAAAAGTTAAAACTTTTTATGAAAAGAAGGAACAAGCCTGAATGAATCACAAAAAAGCTAGTTCTGGTCAGAGAGACAAAAAGTACAAAATATTGTAAAAATTATTCTTTTTTTTTTTTTTTTTTTTTTTTTTTTAAAAAAAACAAAGACTAGAAACAAAGTTCAACAAATATCATGATGTGCCCAGCATTAGTGATTGAGAATTTATAAGTTGATACCATTTAGAAAATCACAGCACTGTATCCTGAAAGATCTTATATTCCTGGCAATAAACACCCTTTTCAACAGTCGACATGATGCATTTCCTCTCCTCCCACAAAATAGCATAAGAAAGTTTTCTTAATATATTGATTCAGAATTTAAAAAGATTTTTTTATTTATTTGCTTTTATTTTATTTTTTTTAATTTTTTTTTTTTCAAATATTAAATCATATAATGAAAATGCAAGATTGTTATGGGCAATGTCTGGTCATAACTTCTTCTATAAACTTTATCATTTGAAATATTTTATGTACAGGGAGGCTATGAAAATTCAGAAATAAAGTTTCCTGGTTAATTTTGACAGATTTCTATGATTTCTGTTATGTATTACATCAGGCATGTCCAATCTGAAAAACTTGGCAGGCCGCACTGGAAATTTATTTTATTCAGGCGGGCTGAACTATATATACGTATGCATGTGTCTATCATAGATATAGTAATATATATATAGATCTATCATCCCCATGTTATCAAGCAAAAAATTTTGAGGCCGAAAAAAAGTTCTAAAATCAGCCATTAGAGAGTATTGAAAAAAAGAATAAAAGGAAAAAGTGAATTTGAAACTGTATCTGGAGTTTTTCATTCACCTTTAGTAAATAAATTATTCATAAATTTTATTTACTAAATTATCCATGTGTATTCCTGTGTGTGATTTACTCGGGGAAAGGCAGCCATTAGAGTGACTTATCCCGAAAAAAAAAAAAAAAGGTATCACTTTTTCCCCTCTCGCTGATCAATATATGTCTTATTACTACTATATCTGTGGTGTTTATATATGTTTGTGAGTGTATGAATCATGCATGTATGTACTTTTTTCGAGAGAAGAGAGGGTAAAGATTTAGAGCAAAATACATTGATATTAAATTTTCCCTTATAAATTAACAATAGAACCATTAAAAATTTATGATTGTATATTAATAACCATAATAAAAAAAGAATGAATAATAGATTTAATATTATTTTTACTTAAGTGTGCTGTTTCTTTATTTAGCAACCGTTTAAAGGTATTTTTACTTCAAAAATTCAGAAAGGATTTATTAATTTAAGCAAAGTTCTCAAACTATAAATATCGTTAATTTACTCGTGGGCCGCAAAATACTACACGGTGGGCTGCGGGTTGGCCACCCCTGTGTTACATTATACACATTCCATAATTTTCTGCATATTGCGCCTTTGTATAATATAAAATGCTCATCAGACCACAACAATTTAAAAACCTATACAGATAGGCAAAAATATCTCAATATTTTTTTCTTTGTTAACATACACAAAAAGAAAAAAAAAAAAAAAAAAAAAAAAAAAATCAAAATTTGAGAGAAATGAACAAAACATAAAAATTTCACCGTTCACCGTAAACAAAATTGTAGTACAGAAATCATTAATTGCAATAGTAAAACACCTTACCAATATAAGATAAACACTATCCAATCATACATCAATCGTGACATCACCGTTTGTTCTAATAAAAATTTACTCAATAAAGAACTTAATATTATCAGAAAAATTACAATTAAGGCAGGTTATAAAAAAGATTTAATCGACAAACTATACCGCAAAAGAATTAAAAAACTTAATATTATTGAAAATTTTCAAAATCCTAAACAAAAATTCACTCCAGCCATCATGTATGACCGCGGAATCTCACAGAAAATTAAAAATTCCGCCAACAAAATAAATATAAAAATCCCCATAAAACCAAATAAAAATATTTATCAAACTATTAGGAATGAAAAAGACAAAATCGATCCCCTTGAAACCTCCGGTATTTATCGTATTCCATTCTCCAAAGAAAACAAAGACACTGGCTACTACATAGGTATGACAAAGTGCAAAATTAAAAATTGCATTAAAGAACACTCTGCTGATATTAAATTTGGGAAAATAACCACCGCACTCACCAAGGTAAACGCTAACGAACCTATCAATATCAATTTTAACGATACTCGCAAACTTGCCGATTACAATAACGCAATTTATGCCGCAAATCGCGAAACAGTCGAAATCTTATTCAATCCTCTTACCTGTAATGGCAACGACTCAGCACAAGAAATTAACCGTAACTGGTGCAGAATCGTGAAGACTGCAAGAGAACAAGTCATCACAACAAAGCAAGCCGCCACAGTGCTGCTTCTGACGATGGGCCCCTTCCCGCAAGTACTAAGGCTTATTTCCAAGAAGTATGTAAGGTTTCTTTAATTTTTAAGTTATAAAAATTTCAATTTTATTGATTGCACAACATATTAACATCAGAACCAGAATGTAAAATTATTCCTTAAAGTTGTTTGATTAAGAATATTTACAAAAAAAAAAAAAAAAAAAAAAATCAGAGTTTTTTTTTTTTTTTTTTTTTTCCCCTTTAATGTTAACTTTAATTCAACCAGAAAATAGCCAATACTGTATAATCTTGGCTAAATATCATCTGTTTGGAGATCTTTCAGTCCCGTTTGTAAAACAAAAATGAAAATTTCCATAATTTTGGGGTATTTTTAGGAATTTCCCCAATTTCCCTGTTTTCCCTGATTGTTGACACTCCCTGTTGTATATTTTTCATCATAATGCATAATAAACAGATAGATTATATACAGGTTTTATTTAAGCAGTGATATGCAAATATGTAAAATATTATTATGTCTTGGTGGTTAATTAAAATATGTGTAAGGTGCCACAGCAATTGTTAGTTTATAATATACTGCTTCTAGTTAAAAAAAAAAAAAAAAAAACCTAATATTGTAGTGGATTAATGTCTAAGATCAATAACTCATCAACATGTTTTCTAACAATTATTTTCTTTTAATTTGAATGTTTTTCTGGTGTACTGTATTCAAATAAACTACTGATGGAGCCCTTATAAGACAAAAGTATAAATGTTCAAGTTCAAAACCATACTAAATTAAGAGAGATGATAGATCACAGCTTAAAAGTCAAGTAGAATGTAAGTACTCTACAGACAAGACTAGAGACAAGTGAGTTCACAAACTCAATATCCTCTAAAATTATTAAATAAAAAATAAAATTATTGCAAGGAAATAATTATCCCATTAAAAAATGTAATACAAAAAACAAGTTTTCATATAGCACAAGGGTGCAGAATATGTCAGAACACTTGAACGAAGTTCGGAGGAAATTTTAGCTGCCTGGAGAAATTTTGAATAAATATTTTCTTAACGGAAAATAAAAATGTAAGTCTAAATAACAATCTGCTATAAAAAACAAACTTTATAATACTTAAAATATAAACTGCTGTATATTTATGTTACAGTGTATACTTATTCTCTTAAAAACACTTATTACATAGAAGATATGGCTTTGTATAACAAAATGGATTCTTGCAATATTGAGGGAAATTCTGAATGTGTTTGAGGGAAATTTCACAGGTCTGAATATTTTCTGCACGCCTGATGTAGCACACATCTAGAGGCAATTTATACAATATGGTGCAAGGGCAGCATATTTTTTACAATAATATCACTGCAAACATTTCTTTTAACAAAGTTTTAGAATGAATAAATTTACCTGTTACAACATCTTTGTGCTTAATAAAAGATGCATTTGGCACATACGGTCTTCTGTAATCCCATACATTTAAAGTAAAATCAACAACAAGCGAACTACTTGCAACATGATATTTCTGACTTGGACGCCATTTAACTTTAGAAACTGAAGCAATGGTTTGAATGCAATAATCCATGCTGTCTCTTTGTGTGATATCCCATACCTAAAAAAAAAAAAAAGTCATATTTCATGCATTTTGCATTCAATTTTAACAATATCTCATTAAAATATTCATAGAACGTCATTAAAAATTTATACAACTTTATGTTTTAAGTAAGGGTAGAAAATGTGTGGTGTAAAAACTTAAAGTAACTCAGTTTGTCAGGCACAAATATCATAATTTTTATCAATGAATGACTATTAATCATTTATTTATTTATTTTTAGATAATTATTACATAATTTTCTTTTTATAGAATTTTAGATAACTTATATCATCATTTCACAAATATGATAATTTTTATCAATGAATGACTGTTAATCATTTATTTATTTATTTATTTTTAGATAATTATTACATAATTTTCTTATTCTTTTTTTTTTTTTCAATGAAAATATGCATTCAAATCTCATATAAATAGAATATATACACTGAAGTTATTTCAGAGTTAATCATTACTTCTATTTCTATTGTTACTTTATACCAAAAAAAAAACAAAAAAAAAACATCTGCAGATAAAACTTTACAGAAAATATTGCACATAGAAGAAAGCATTAGACATGTAATGCATTCACAATTTTGAGAAGTCCTGGACATGATTTGCCCATATTTAGAACTATGTCCTTTTGTCTGCAAATGTAAGTGATCGAACATTTTGTAGCAGCTATAGATCAAGAACCAATACAGAGAATTTCATAAAACTTTATGTTCAGTTGCACAGTAACATAAATTGGTGCCTATTAACTTTTGCTGTATACTGCCAACAGGTGGCGCTGCTATACTGCAATTTCCTCCATTTACAAGATGGCTATATCTCAGCATACATAATGTATAATTAACACAAAGGTAAGTGAGTGGGTCATTATAAAAACTATGCAGATTGAATTTGGGTGCATATCAGTTGGCAGGTCGTGCTGTGCTTGTAAATGCCTGCTTCTTCAACTTTAACAAATTTCATTAATTTTTATAGAAATATTAAATTTGTAAACTTTTACTGATTTTCTCACTGCACTGTTTTAAACATTTTTTTTTTTTTTCATGTGTGACTGACAATTGTGAATTGACTTGTAATGTAATCAATCAATCATGTCGTAGAAACAAATCTTTTAAAAGTTAGACATCAAAATCACTACTAAGTGTAATTTCATAGTTGCAAACTTTAAATTTCTAGGTGCAAAATGTGATAATGAGTGAAATTTCAAACCCTGATATAAAATCAATAGTAATAACTATATTATTAATAAATTTAGTATTAATTTATGAATATTATCATACAGCATCAGAAATATATTATTTAATACATACTTGCAACCTAACCCGGAAGATTGTTAGTTCCCGCCCCTTTTTGTACACCACTTAATTTTTAGAGTAATGCTCTTCAAATATATTTAGGATTAAATAAGAAGAAAAAGTACTCTAAAAAAAGACTGGTGTGAAAAATAGGCTACTAACATTCTTTCAGGTTAGGTAGGCAAGTATGTTTATACAACAACCTTACCATTTTTTTTTTACAAAATTCCTCTTTTTTAAATTTTAAGAGTAAAAAATATTAGTTTTTAACTAGAAATTTTTTAAAATAGTTTTATATGTAAGATTTCATCTGAAAGATCACTCTATTAAATTGAAAATGTATACACAAAATTTACTTTTATAGTTTTATCTCGACCAGCTGTTGCTATAAGATTCCTGTCTTCAGGATGCCAATCACATGAGAAAACAGGTCCACTGTGAGCAGCAAATTGTCTTTCAAATCGGTCAGTCCTCCTCAAATCCCAAAACTGAACATAACCATTTTCTTGAACTGCAGCAAATGAAAAAGACTGGTGAGGGCAAAACTGGACATCACGAACGCTCTCTGACAAACTATAAAAACAGTCAAAGAAGATAATTTTTTTTTTCTATTTAGAGAAATGAAATCTGTTTAAAAAATTAAAAAAGATAAGAAATAAAAAAAATAAAAAAACTTTTTTTCAGCTTGCACAAAAACAAAAATACAAATTATTTATTATTGATAATTACTGCAAACTTTAGCATACACTATCTACCAATAAGTATTTGGTCATTTTCGAATTTAGACGTTTTATCAAATATCTAGAAAAATTCTTTAGAAATCATCTTGAAACATTGGGAGTATAAAAAAACATGTTATACTTCATATATTTCAGCAAAAGTTGTGTCCTGGAGAGAAAAACAGGACCAGTAAAGAATTAAACAAAGTCAAAATGTTTTGGATCACCCTGTAAAAAGTAATGTTTTAAATGTGTTTTCACTCTAGCATGTGATTATGAGGATTTTTCTCATTACGTGTATAAATTTCTATGGGGCTACCACATATATTCAAAGAGATATATACTTTTTTTTTTTTATTGCAAAAGAATAATAAAATTATACTTTTAAAAAATTAAAGAACATGCTTTTATTGAAATGTGAACTAAAAAGCACAAAATATCTATCTTTATAGTATTAAAATGCAGGGTAAGAAAAAAATCGTGTAAGTGACACGTACCATAATATTTACATCTTTAATAAAAAAAAAAAAAATTAATTGGTTAATTCCCTAACAGAAACGTAACAATCATATAACATTGAAACATTATATACATTTCTGAAATGTTTAAAAACGTTCAGATTGCTTTCAAAAACGTAGAAATGTCCGCGATCGTAACAAAAAATCAGATACGCAACAGAAACGTTACAATCACTTAACAGATAGAAAATCGAAAAGGGCGAATGTTTCAGAAAGATATCAGAGAGCATAGTAAAACGTGTTACGTTTTTGAAAGATTGTAAGCTTTTTGCAACATAACTGAAACATCTGTGCTGTATGGGTTGTTGCCACTCAACTTTATACAAATACGGTCAAATCATATGCGCCATACGCTAGAGTTTTATATATAGAGATTTTTTTTTTGTGTTTGCCCCTAGAACCTGCCCCTGATAGGATAGGAGCCTGGAAATACTTCTATGTAGTATTGTCATCGACTATGAAGTCGTGTGCAAAATTTCAGGTCAATTGAACGAACAGAAGTGGTTGAAAATTGAATTGCAAGATTCCATTACATACATTAATAGTTACATCATGTCAAGTTAATAAAAGCATGTTAAATAATAAGATAATATTATAGTTTTAAAAAATTAAAGAGCACGCTTTTATAGAAATGTGAACTAAAAAACACAAAATATCTTAGTATTAAAATGCAGGGTAAGAGAAAATCATGTGAGTGACACACCATAATATTTACATACATTTAAATCTTTTAAAATAATTTAGAATTAAACAAAAACCATTCTTAAAAAATCTCCCCTGACTCTCCCCTGAGTTTATGAGTGCTACAGTTTTTGAAATACTCAACCCTCGCTCAAAAGACAATAATCCTTCTTTTTTAAGTCTTTCAGAAAATACAATGTTTAAAGTTGTTGAATACATTACAGAAAAGAAGGCTGTTAATGAATTTAATTTTCTGAGTTAATGAAGTAGTGCAATTAATTTGAGGAAATAAAAGTTTATTTTTTATTTAATTTTATTGATAATTTTAATTACAGTTCTGCCGCAAAATTATTGAAGCACACATCCAGATTCTTCATTTTTTTTTTTTTTTTTTTTTAGCTTGATTCGCTACATTTTATCATCAGCTTACTTTTTTATAAATAGCATGAAGACAGTATTTGGTGCACATTTTTAAAAAACAAATATTGCTAGCACTTCAATAATATTGCTGCCGATTGCATAATACTAGTTTTATTGTAACTTTCATCAATACCAATTTGGGTAATTTTATTTAATTGTCCGTTTTCACTAAATTGAAAAGAAGTATAATTAAGTCTTTTTTATTTATTTATTTTTTTTTTTGTGTGTGTGTGATATTACCAAATACAGTAGAACCTCGATTATCCGAAGCAATTGGGAGCGAACTTACTTCGGATAATCGAAATTTTCGGATAATCGAGAATTCATCAATAATCATCTAAAATATTTATCAGCACTCGTAGTTTGGAAAGGATGGCTTGCATACAAAAGGAATGTGGAAAAAAAAAAAAAAACTTTAAAAATACATGTTTGTTAAGAGAAAATTTTGGATGATAGTAGAAAGTGAAAAAAAAAAGTGAAGAAGAAACCGACTTCGGTTAACGGAGAGTTTCGGTTAATCAAGGTGAGTTTCGGTTAATCGAGGTTCGGATAATCAAGGTTCTACTGTACCACAAATATTACCAAATTCTAAAACACTTTATATAACAAGTAAATCTACTGATGACATATGTTTACTTTATTAGACAATTAGTGCTGAGGTTAGAAGTTGTCAGTGCCATTGAGCTTAGTATGATAAAATTATCTGAAATAAATATAAACACATATGCGAAAGAAGAAAGAAAAAAATGTTTGAAGATAGTAATTTCAGGGTTGCACCTCAAACAGGAGATTGAAATTCCCTGACTTTTCCTGGTGTGTTCTAAGAAAATTCCAGTCTAACCTTACATATAGCATTAGATGTGTTGAGGGAAAAATAATTACGGTACTACTTGAAAACACAAAAAATACATATGACAAAAGTTGCATACAGTGATAGCATCTGTTGCTTATAAGCAAGATAAGAAATTTCTTTCGTGAGCTGAAAGGAAAGCTGGGGATATTTTAAAAAAATGGCAGAAAATTTGTTTTTTCGTTAGCAATCATATAAAATTTCCTGACTTTTCCAGATTCTGGCTAAAATATTCAAATTCCCTGACTTTTATGGCCAGTTTTTTGAATTCCCTGACTATTCCAGGTTTTCCAGGGCATCTATTCTCCGATCTGACCGCCATAGCGACCGTCCTTAAACAACGACAGTTGTCAAATCAAAAGTCGGAATGTGACATCACGTGATCAAAATAATGACTGTCACAGACGGAATTGAGGTATAGTCTGGTCGGAGAATAGATGCTCTGGTTCACCAGGTAGCATGGCAACCCTATTTTATATTTCTTGTATTGTATGATATAATTAAAATACTTAACAACTTGTAACTTTTAAAGCTTATTATTAAAAATCATAAAATAAAAATACCTATAAAATGTATTGGCTACTTCTTTTTTTCTCAAATCAAACAATTTCATAGTACCATCCTGTGAACCACTCAAAAGGTAATGAGCCTCACTTGTATGAAAGCAGACTTTGTTCACAGTTCTCTTATGATCTTGAAATTTCAAATCTATATGGAAATAATAAAAATGAATAAAACAATAAATGTTTGTCATTACATGTTGTACTAGACATACTGTTTACTTGATATATAGGTTAAGATCGCTAAATAACACCAGGAACAATAAACTTTAGGCCGTGAGGAAATAAGAATCAATAATTTTGCAGCAATCATCTTTATTTAATCAGCATGAAAATCACGAAAGTCTATAATAAAAAGTATTTCCAAATGTCTATTATAAAGTTTAACAGACATACAGAGGGTTAGATGAGAGAGAGAGGGCTTCGCGAATTCGTTGTTTTTACACCAGTAGTTAACGAGAGAATCTGCAGTTGACTGACTTGCAATCCTGACCAGACTGCTGAATTACGCCAAGATTATTAAAATATTGCCAAACTTTCCAGCCAAAGCTAATCCATTGTTTCTAGATCAAATTAATATAAATATTTTGAATTTAGCACGTCCGTTAGAGAATCAACGCCAATTATCTATGCCAATTTTATCGCCAGACCACCGTTGAGTAAGCGAGACGAAAAGTCTGCAAATTATTGCACAACGTGTCATAAAAAAAAATCTAAATTACCCTTTAATGATACTACAACGGAAATTATAGCCTAATTTATTTATAGTGGACTTGCACAATTTTAGAAGAATGAAAATGTAATTATGTCTACAACGGTTGATAAATGAAAATAATATTTTTTATATTTTATTTATTAAATGATTTAGGAAAGATTATTACTCTGAGAGATATCATTTAAAAAGAATATGTTTTTGTTCTCAGAAGATTTATTAATAGCATAAGGGATAAAGTATTATTAGAATTAAGATATCTATTATAGACAAAAGCAATAAATATAAAAGTAATTTAGAATTTCGTTATCTATTTTTATTAGCTATCTAATTTATTGAAAATATAGTAATTAATCATTGCCTTTATCCAAAGCTGTAATTAAAATCATATATGTGAAGGAACGACTTCACACATGTTTATAACAATACAACTGTAATTAAATGCAATATTATTTAATCTTGTTTCCGTTTAATTTATGACATTCAGGTATGTAAAAAACAAAATTTATTTTAATCAAATAAGAATAATTTATTTGTGAAATATACAAAATACTTCTTGAAAAACAAGGGATCCCCCTCCCCCTCACAGTGAAAAAAAAAAAAAAGGAAAAAAATTGTCCCAGACAAAACACCATTTTATCCACTTTTTTCTATTACCAGTTATTTGTGAGTTAAAAATTAACTTGACATCTTCTTTTCATATGTATAAAACAATTCTTTATTAATATGTCTCTGTGTATATATATAATCAATTTAAACATTGGAAAATAAATATAGAATCAACAACAAAGTTTTACCAAGGTTTAAAAAAGGGCAAGATGCTGCTAGTAAAAAAGGGCACATTTTAGATTTTTGAATTCGAGAGTGCCTTTAACAATTAAAATCACACTTAAGTTTCAAAATTCAATTTTAAGCATGGATATTAGAAAAAAATTAAATTTTTAACTTTCTTTACACTTTTAATTTTGCTTATCACTAACATATGAGCAAATACTGATTGTCATATGAATGTTGCTTGTCAACTTTCTTGCAAGCCGTGTGCTGGTTATTGGCTGAATTTTTTTTTTCTTGTGGGTCATTGCTTATTTAATTTTTTTTTTTTATGTGAGTTTGGGTAGGATTTAGTTTTTAACAAATCAGACCAAACTGGAAAGTATATTTTAAGAAATTTACAATAATAAGCAGAAATTTCTTAGCTACATAACTGATATAAATGTATCAAATATGCCCAAATATGTACATAAACGCATATCCAAATTATTACAGCTAAAGCTGTACATTGGTCAGATTTCCTGTTTCTTTCTATGTTATCCAATGGGATTTTTGCTGCTTCAATTTATAAGAATATCTCCTTCAAAAATGAAATTTTTCAAATTCTGTTTTTTCATTATTTCTCTTTGAATATATCGCTTTTTAGCTTAGTGAGCAAATTTTCGAAAAAATAAATTTATATATTTTGTTTAGAGATCCAAACTTGGAGTCTTAAATTTACTTAATGAGATAAAATATTTAATTTTTTAAAAAAATTGCTCACTGAGCTAAAAGGCAACATATTAAAAGAGTAATATTCAAAAAACAGAATTTGAAAAAAACGTCACTTTTAAACAAGATATCCATATAAAATAAAGCAACAAAAATCCGATAGGATAACATGGAAAGGGAGAAAGGGAGCTATCTGACTGATGCACGGCCTTAAGTAAGCTTTTATACTGGCTATGTCAAATACCAGAGATCTATTTAATGAACACTTTTTCTATCTTTAGTGTATATCGTTTGGAATTATCAATCTTATTTTTTATTTTTTTAGGTTTCAGTGCAGGTTTGGGTCTGATTCAGGACGTTGAAAATCTCATTTGCAGGTTGGGGGTTTTAACCCTACAAGGCTCATTTTTTTTTAGTGCGCGACAAAAATATATAGGTTGTAATGAGTGATCAGAAGATAGGGAAAACTTATAAAAATAAAAATAAAACCATATTTTATGGAAAAATCAACTTTTTAGCTCAACGTACCGTATATGGAACATACATAAAAATATTATTTACTATTACGTTTACTATTGTAATATAAAAAAAAAAAAACTTACCTGTGCAAAATATACACTTTGTTATAACACACAGTATTTTTTTCCGAGTCAAAACAGTTCAATAACTATTCTTTTTTTATTTTTGAATTCAGACAAACGATTAACGTATCCCTTTCATTCAAATTTCACACTGAGTGCACTATAACAAAAACATGAACGACATCTTTAGGTAAAGATTTGTATTACTACATTGCTAAAAGTCAGCAGCTTCTATCAAGATGTCAACAGATGTCGCTACTCATAGTTTTATAGCTATAGGAACGATTAAAGTCGGTGTTCCACATATGGAACTGGGTGCCTTGTAGGGTTAATAAATAAATAGATTATCTATTGGGTTTCAAGTTGGCTTCATATTAATTTCTTGAGTTCACCTGTACAGGACTGCTCTGTAAGTTCAACATGGACATTTTAATTTTTTACCAAAAAATAAAAAAACTATTACTATTTCCTATAACTATACTGCAGTTGTTAAATTTTTTAAATAAAATTAACTCAAAAACATATCGGAAATCTGTACAATTTTGGCACATGCATAGTGGGAGGTGAACCTCCAAACCCCCTTTGCTTACAGTCTGGATAGCACTGTATGCTGTAATCACAATATAGAATCCCTATAAACTGTGCTCCGATGCCCAGAGAGAACAGTCCAAGCACTGAAACATGAAAGGAGGTTAATAAAGCAAAGAAAATTTTTTACTTTCTTCTATATGTAATATAGAGAAAGTATTGGATTCGCGAAAATTTTCGACCTCCGTTTTTTGACGGATCTACACGTTTTGGGATGTCCTGAACACGAATTGATAGTTTTTAAAAAATGTCTGTCTGTCTGTGGTTTAGTGTTTTCACCGTATCTCACGAACCAATGAATGAAATTCAACCAAACTTGGTATATAGTTGGACCCTGGCGGGGCATTGTGCTGATTAGGTTTGGGGATCAATAGCCCATCAGGTGGCGCTGTGATCGCACTTTATGTAAATTTTTAACATGGCAGTATAGGACAAATTTTCGTATTTTTCACCGTATCTCACGAACCAATGAATGAAATTCAACCAAACTTGGTATATCATTGGAACCTGACGGGGCATGGAGCTGATTAGATTTGGGGATCAATCGTCCAGCAGGTGGCGCTGTGATCGCAAAATTTCGTATGTTTCACCGTATCTCACGAACCGATGAATGAAATTGAACCAAACTTGGTGTATAGTTGGACCCTGACATGGAAAAGGTCTGATTACATTTTGGGATCAATCGCCCAGCAGATGGCGCTGTGATCGCATTTTATGTAAACTTTTAACATGGCAGCGTAGGACAAAATTTCGTATAAATGTACATAATGAGCGTTATTTTAAACTTGTGATTGTAAAATTAATATGAATTTTTGATAATTGTAGTAGTTAACTACGAAAAAAATTTTGTGCATGTGGGGGCACCGGTTCCCCCCCTGGGGGGGAAGTACCCCCGGGGGGGTGGGGGTGGGGGGGGTTAACGAAACTTAACCAAACTTGGTATTTAGTTGGTCCCCGACAAACTGGTGCTGATTACATTTGGGGATCAATAGCTCAACAGGTGGCGCTGTGATCGCATTTTTTCTAAATTTTTAACATGGCAGTATAGGACAAAATTTTGTATAAATGTACATAATGAGAGTTATTTTTAACTTGTGATTGTAAAATTAATATGAGTTATTGATAATAGTAATAGTTAACTAGGGAAAAATTTCTGTGCATGTGGGGGCATCGCTTCTCCCCCTGGGGGGGAAGTACCCTCTGGGGGGGGGGGTAAATTTTCAAGATGGGTATCTTTCGAAAGATCTCGTCAATACCTTTAAAACGAATGGTTGAACTATAAATCTGTGATAATTTAAAACAAAGTTATCGATTTTTTTTTACTTTTAACAAAAAAAAAAAAAAAAAAAAAAAAAAAATTTTTTTTTTTTTTTTTTTTTAAATATTGTTACCAATTGAATATGTATTACTTTTAACAAAAAAAAACTTAGAAAAAAATCGTTTTTTTTTTTTTTTTTTTTTTAAATATTGTTACTGATTGAATATGTATATAGGAAAATATAGAAGAAAGTCTTGTGGTGGCCACAACATACAAGTTTAATCATGTATTCCACTAAATGTTTATTAATTTCTAGAACTCTGTATAGTATACAGTTAATTTCTAGAAAACTTTTGTTACTAATTTCGTAACTTCTGTGTATAATTTTTACAATAAACATACCACTTATTCCAAGCTTCTATTGATTTTCATTTTTATGATATTTTTTATTTTAAAATCAGGGTATCCTTTGTCAAATACCCAGTAATTTCTCTATAAAAAGGATTTTCTACAGGAGTACAATGAATATTCATGCCTGGTTCTTTTTTTTTTTTTAACATGAATTATTTAAAATAATAATAAATAATATTATTTAAAATAATAATACCTTGCTTATGGGAGGAATTAAGATTCCAGGTAACAACTGATCCATTAGTTGCAGCTGTTGCAAGCAGAGCATCTAAAGAGTAAAAAAAAAAAAACATAATATTACATTAAAACTACTGACAGTTTTATTTTAAACACATAAATCTATCTACACATTAAACTTTTTTGTTAAAAATAAAAGAAATAATAATAATAATAATAAAAGGATTTTTAATAAAATTACACAAGGAATTGATTATCCTTTCCTTGCTATCTCACATATGCATAATACTTCATAAATTTTTCAAATAAAACATATTCATAATTAGAGATTTAAATAAATGCACCGTAAAGTTTTTTTTTTTTTTTGGTCATAATTTTTACATGCAATGTATCATATTATGTATAAAAAATAAATTTCTAATTATAAAACTGAATATTAGCAAATCAGAACTTTTGAAAAAGATCTTGAATGTAGATTAATTGCCTTTTATAATTACAAATAATAATAACATGAAAGACTGCTAGAACCAAGTTACTGATAATGAAATTAGTGACACTATATTAAATTCATCAAAATAAAATTATGATAATGATATCAATGAGGAATACAATGACAAACTAATTTTTAGAACAATAAATTTGTGTTATTGAGCAAGAATTGATAAATACTTACAATAGGAAAAAAAAATCTCAATGACATATGTATGCATGTTCAAGTGTAGTTAGTTATTTTATCTAAATTTAACAAATAATTTTTCATTTTTATTTATTGTTTTCCTTATACAATCAAACTTTTTTAATGTGAATTTCAAGGGGGATAAAAAAATTTTCATGTTATCAGTAGTTCATGCTATCAATAACTAATCCTCATATAACTGAAGCAATCTTCACTTTGATGGGGATTGTGGAAACAGATCATGTTAAAAGTAATTTATGTTAACAGTGTTCACATTAACGAGGTTCGACTGTATATATTTTTAATGTTCAGTATTATAATTATTCTTATGTACCTAATAATTTAATATTAAAACTAAATTAGGTAATTCACTAATATGTGTCCAGTTTGAATAATATTCTGCTTTTATTATTCAAAGTTAAAATTATTCTTTATGAGCCCCAAAATCCACACAACCTCTGGTCCCGAACTGTGCAGATTTTTGACTCTCTAATGTACATATGAACCGCTAATTGCAGAAAGGAGACATGTCCAACATTTAGCGAAAATGAGTTAATGCCACCAGTGGATTGGATTTTTTAAAAAAAAAATATTAAAAATCGAGGAAAATTATTTCCCAATTTTAATCCCCGTGTTTGGGTATAGATATGTATTAGTTATTGTATGCATGTGTCAGATTGAGTTATTTTGCTGTCAAATTAGCAAAATTTTAATTTAAATTTTGAAACTCTGTCATCCTTGGTGTTTCATCGGCTACAACGTTTTCGTCTTTATTTGCAAATAATAATTTAACTGTATTGAATAGTTTGCTACAATATAATTCAACGTTTGACTTAGCCACAGCAACGTGTGGCCGGGTCTGCTAGTTATATATATAAATTTATCATACATGATGCATGTAAAATATATAATACATCTTTAGAATTATTAAATTATAATACTCAAATATTATCTATCAATATAATTACTCACTTACCATCGACGGGACTCCAAACAACATCTGCACAGCTATAACTAAGATCTACATTTTTTCCAATGCGCAGATTTAGCTTTTCCACAAATCGTGTTGGCTCAACATTGAATATTTTGAAAACTGAAAAATTATGAAAAACATACTTTATGTAAACTAACAGTTAATAATTATGAAACAAATAAAAAAGGACAATAAAATATAAAATATTCCAGTTGCTTCATACCTCTTTTTAAGCCAAAATTTATACAAGATTTCAATTTCTTATTATTGCTATTCTGTTTTCATTGTCAGGGTTTTTAGTGAGAAAGGTAACAGTAGAAATTCACATAACCAGGCCTAGTATTAGGGCTTCTCAAAATTTTAGGAATTTTTTTCAAAATTTTAGGGGAAAACCGATGATACTGTAAAACTTCTAAATCCATAATGGGTGATAATTGACGTGTTAAAATTGGAAATGTGTGTTGTTTTATATATTCAGTTTGAGCCAGACAAATTAAGAGCCCTTACTCCATCAAAATTTAAATAATCCGTAAAACAGATGGCCCTTTTATATAAAAAAAAAATTATTTTATGTAAATCATGCTTTCTGCATTTTCAGTACTTGGTTCGATGAAACCCTTTACTTGATATCTCTAGTGGCTTAAAATTTTTATGCTTTCTGTGACATGTCTTGTATGTATAACTCTTTTGGGATGAGCATGTTATATATGATACAGCCTTTAAATTATTTCTCTGGACGAGCATACCATATTTAAATAGAACGTTTGGTATGATATGCCTGCCCACAGAAAGAATTGGGAAGGAACATTTGCAGCCATTTCATATGATACACCCGTCCCGAAACAGTTAAACCTTCTCTGCAAGACGATTCAATTTTTCTCTAATTTCCACACATGTACAATTAATTAGAAAGGTATAAGATTATTATGCTGCAGAAGAATTCTGATTTATTAATGTAAGACATGAGTTTCTGTTTACCACAGACTCAATTCTATGAAAAAAAAAAAAAAAAATTCTGCGACAATGTTGCGTAATTCTGTTACTTGGCTAGTAGCAGAATTTTTTGTATCTATCAGCAGCAAAAAAAAAAAAAAAATAAATAAATAAATAAAATAAAATAAATAAATAAAAATTCTGTCTGTAATTCATGTAAAGAAGACTAAATTTGGTATTGCAAAAAGTATTAGTCAATTCATAAAAATATGTAAAAATTATAAAGAAAAATAAATTATACAGTAATCTGGAGACAGCATAAATTAAATTGATTGAAGTCAAATTGATGTGTAGAGCTAACAACAATTTATCAACAATTTATCTGCAGCATTCACTGCTATGTTGCACTGTTTATGCTATTGGGAACATTATATGCAATTGTGGAGCAACTACAGGGGTCTATCCAGGTTTTAATTTTCAAGTCTTTTATTGCAAAATTTTTATTTTTGTGAAATAAAATATTGTGTAAGACCTAGCAGATTAACAGTTATTCAATATCAAGTTAATAGACTTGTTGAAAAATTAATTAAAAATACTGAAAATGTGGTAGCATTTTATAAATTTGAATAAGGGTCCTTTTAAAGATATATATAGGATATAATATAGAATTTTGTGAAGGAGCAGAATAGATTGGTCACTGAACTAATAAAATAAAAAGTTTTCCTCAATAATTTTTTCACAAAAAAAAAAAAAAAAAATTCAAACAATTTGTCAATAGCATATAGAAACATATAAATATATCGTATAAATAGCATATAAATATATTGAACAACATATAAGCATACAGTCTTAGAAGCAATGAAAACTGTTTTGCATAACTTTAATAAATAATTTTTTATATATGAATAAAATGTCAGTATCAGTATAATAAAAATTTAAAAACAAAAGATATTTTTTTTTTTTTTTTTTTTTTTTTTTTTTGTCTTTTTAATCTATTAAAAATATATAATCTATAATATAAAAATAATTTATGGAAGGATTAGAGTATTTCATTTTTGTTTAAATCTTTTTGTAAAATTAGAACCAATAACTAGTTTTATTTTACAAAAAGATTTAAAAATGAAGATTAAATTTTAAATTGTGATAATATATAAATACGATGAAATGAAAGTTCATGCTTTTCCTTAATTCAGCTTAGACCAAACTGAATAGATAAAGATTACTTATTTTTTAACTATTATTTTATAATAAAAGTTTTCTTTCCTTACTGGCTAAAAAATAGTATCCCTAAATAATATAAAACTATTTTGTATCCCTAAATTATATAAAACTATTTTTTTTTTTTTACATTTTAGACAACTGAAAATTTACCAATTCTTAATATCAAAATAAGTTACATCATACATTTGTATAAAACAAACGTTAAAAATAGACTAACATACCTCTATGAGTTATTGGATGTGTTTTTTTAGGATTCATGGAAGAAATGTAGGAGAATTTTAGGAATGATTAAAATATTTAGGAATTTTAGGGGGAATGCGAGCCCTGCATAACAGAATTGTTGTGAATGATGTAGTTATTTTCTGAAAATTTAATTTTACGCATTTTTTTTTTCCTGAAGGTGCAGCACTTGGGATTAAGTATTGGCCAAAGGGTCACTTTGGAACAATTTTAATCAATAGATGCTGAGATATATGTCTATGAAAAAAATCACAGAATTCAAGTAATAGCAGTACTGTCTGTTGCTCAATAATATACCTAAATTAAATCAGCTTTCTTTTTCACAAAATATGGACACTTGAAATATCAAGTTTGCTACATTTATATGCTATACAATCTACGATATAACCTTCCCATACATAGGGAAAATTGCAGCAAAACAATGCAATCTGTCAGTCAATATGCATCTAAATTGAAACACCATATTTTTTCATAATGGACGACTCATTCCTGTATGAAGTTTTGAGAAATTATATACTATAGAAACTAAGATATAGCTTTCCTATAAATAGAAGAAATCATTGTATAGCAGCGAGACCTGTTGGGGGATATACATCAAAAGTTTATAGTTATCAATCTATGTCGGGGGGAAAAAAACTAAATATATTTTTTTATAAAATTTTGTGCATTAGTTCTTGATATAGAGCTGTTACAAAATTATATGTTACACACAGATTTATGGACATTTCCTAAAAGTGTTTAAATTGTGCTCAGGACATTAGAACATCTCAAAATGTGCAAATTCATCAACAACTGAAAGTTTAAATTTTTTTATGAATCTAATAGTTTTTCTCTATGAATACAGAATAAAGTAAAAATATGTCATGCATGCTATTTTTTTTTTCTATCATTAACAACAAATGGAAATGCATCAAAAAACTAAATAAGAACTTCAATTAAATTACATTTAAATAAAAAAATTAAATGTAATTTGATTTTTTAACACCATACTTGAAGTAGAAGACACTTTCTAGTCGGGGCCATCAGAGATGGATATAAAATAAAAAACATTCTGCAAACACAAAATTAAAAAAAAAAAATAAAAAAAAAAAAAAATCTGCAAAAAACACACTTAAAGTAAAAAAAAAGATAAATAAAACTATAAAATAACAAATATAAATAAAGCATAAAATAACTTAAAAGAAAGCATTCAATTTATTTTTATATCCATAAAAGGAAGGGAGGAGCTTTGAGTTATGTTTTTGATAGAGAAATTTTTGGAGACATTATTTGAGTGACAACTGTTTAAAATCAAAGAGGTTTTTTTTTTTTTTTTTTCTGCAAAAAATAAAAATTTTCCACGAATGGCATTCGCATATATTATCCACCTCTTGGCAACACAACCATCCATAAGGCTTGGCTAATCCTCTTTTGACCTGGAATTTATATCTTCCTCCATTGTTGACTTCGAATGGAGAAGGCAACGCATCTCACATCCAAATTTTAGTTGGGTTTGATACAGTTACATCAACGTTCGTTGGCTAGAATTTCAGTTGTTTCTCTGTTTGTAGTGTAGTGTGAGTGTAATTCTTGTAATTAACGAGTTTTTTAGTGTTTTTAAATTTTTACATTGAAATTTTATAGTCAACAAACATTGTTGTAACTGTGCCGAATCTAACCAATATATGGACATGAGATGGTGCTGCCTTCTCCATACAAAGTCAACAATGCAGGAAGATATAATATCCAAGCTACAAAAGAATCATCAGAGCCAAGTTTGAAAAGCTTGAGATACTTCAAGTATGGTGTTTATATATATTTTTTAAATTTAAATAGAAATGCATTTCTACAGATAACAAGTAAATTATAGAAAAGATGAAAAAAATTTTAATGCATACCATTTCTACCAGCAACGACGACTTGAGACGCATCTCTACTAACAGCAAGTGCATTTGCTGCGGCTTCAAGAATGACATAATGTGTACCTTCATCCGAATCGCTGGATTGCATAGAAGTAGTAGTATGCTGTTGCAATTCTCTACATTGAAATAGTAAAAAATGCTGATCAATATACTCAGATAAGAAAAAACATTACAATTTTCAAAAATATAAACAACTGTTTCAAGTCGTCAGAATAATTAAGCATGAAAGCATGCTACACTTAGGTCTACATTTTATATAACCTTTTAGATACATATTAATGTATATAATTATTTTCTTGACCAAAACTTATTGAAATACAGAAATATGTAGAAAGAGGTCAGCGTATTTGATAGTAGTTAATCTTATATTTACTGCATTATGAAATAAACAAAAACATGTATTTCAAATAATACTTTTTAGCTACTTGACAACAATTTCTAAAGATATAAACAAAAAATGCATGTAATCTCATTATCATAGTAATTAATAAGGATTTAATAACTAAGGAGGTACTTTAAAGTGCCTCGATATACAAAGGTTGAAAGATATCAGGCCGTCTTAAATTACATGAAATTTGATAACACAGTAGAAGATCTTAGTAATGTATTTCTCTACATAATGCCCAATTTCTCAGCGAGTGTTGGTGAGTGTTTTTTAAGACATACAAGGTATAATATTTATTGACTACTTGGAAAAAAGAAGAAAACCCCATCAATAGTTAATAATACATAGTGTTACTGAACTGATAGAAGGTCAAAATCAAGAAAAATCAACCTTATATGGCAAAGAAAAAAATGTTTTTTCAGCAAGACTATGTAGCATGTCACAAGTCAATGGTTACAATGGCAAAACTGCATGAATTGGGCTTCTAAGGATTTCCCCACCCACCATACTCTCCAGATTTGGCCCCTAGCGATTTTTACCTGTTTGCAAATCTCAAATGAATGCTCCAGGAGAAGAGGTTATTTTGGAAGAAGTTATTTTGGAAACAGAAACTTTTTTAAAGGTTTGACAAACTGTTTTACATAAATGACAATGAAATGGTAGAAAACCGTTAGAATGAACGTATCACTTTTGAGACTATGCCGATAAATAAAATAAAATTTTGTAAAAAAAAAAAAAAAAAAAAAAAAAGTTGTTTTTTGATCTTTAGTCCCGGGACTTTTTGACCAATGTGTTATATACAAATTTGATGTATGTTATGAATGTTTAATACTCACAGGCATAGAAAAGTGGGGGGCTAGAGAGAGCAGTTTCTTTGAGGATTTCATGATCAGCAAAGTTTTTTGGAAATTTGGTGTTTGAAGATATGCATATTCATTCTCTAGTGATAGTATTTAAACAAAGACAAATTTAAAATAACAGGAAATGGGGGAACCAATGTCGCTACGACCTCCTACTTTCATATGTCTGTTAATGCTTGAGTATGTACTGTTATCAAAATTATACGTGTATACACAATTTCAGCTGAAATGGAAGAGAAGAACTAGGTTAAAATTCACTTGAAAGATTTGAACCTAACAGAGCAAAGATGCCCCATATCCTAGTGCTTCCAGACCAAGTCTTTTACTGCTTGAGCATAAAGGGCAAAATTAATGGTTGCCACCAGCCACGTGGTGATTAAGTAAAAGAAGATTGCAATTAAAAAATTATGCATTGATCGCCACTATAGTCACCACTTTCTGTGATCATTAAAAATTTAAAAAAATCGAGTGATGGATTGCTGATTGCGATTTCTAATCTTCCTCCATCCACGGCATTTCAATATTCATTTTAAACTTGCTGTATTATAGTCTGCAGCCTATAAAGAAGTCAAATTGTTTAATATTTCTCTCACTGATATAATTTTTTAGCCCCCCTAATGATCATTGATCACATACCTTACAGAAGCTTTATAATTTCCAATCTTTCTCTATCTGCAGCATAAATGTAAATATTCATTTTAAACTTGCTTTATTAGATTCTAGAATCTATAAAGAAGTAGAATTGTTTAATATCTCTCACTCATAATTTTTTGTGACCCCCCCCCCCCCACCATACACACAGAAGCCTTGTAATTTCAAATCTTTTTCCATCCACAACATAAATGTAAATATTCAATTTAAACTTGCTTTACTGAATTCTAGAGCCTATGAAAGGATAGTATTGTTCAATATCTATCATTCATGTACAGTCGGGGGAAAAAAAAATGCAACACTCAACGTAACTTCGTTGCTAATCGATGTAGAAAAATGTAATAAGTATCATTCGACGGGGAATCGTGAGTAGTTTCAGAAAATGAACTGAAATTTTGAATTAGGGGTCGTCTACATATTAAAATGCGCACCAACTTTGATTTTTTCAATGGTAATGCCCCATTTTTATTTTATATTTGAATTCCTGGGATCGCGACAACGCGAAAAAGTATATTGGTTGTATATTTTACTTATTTTTTCACAGAGTTATAAGCGTTCAAAGTTTGACGGTGCTAATGTTAAATTCATATTTCAAACTTTTATTAATATCTTCACAAAAAATAACTTGATCGATATAATTTTTTTTTTACGAGATACAGTGAAGAAACCCAAACATAATCCATCATTACTTTTGATTCTGAAAAATATTTTTAATTCTGAAAAATATTAATAAATTCATATTCATAAAAATTATGAATTATGACCTATATTAATTTTTACATAAAATGAATCCTAATGCTGAAAAATATGGGTGTGCAAATTTGCAGATCATTCCAGTTATTAGTTTTCGAGATATAAATAAATCTTTCTTTTGGAGCGGTTTAGGGGGCCGTCTCTTATAAAGTTTTCCATGAGATAACGAATCAAATCTTTAAAAATAACAAAGAAAATTAAACAAAATATTTTTATTTTTTATTTACGGGTCAAATTATATAACAACAACATCAAACGCAAAGAAATGAAACAAAAATGATGATTTTTAGACATTAGTGTTAGCATCAAGAATTCCTGTTTTCTAAAGAAGACCAGCCCTTCCTTCATCTATCTTCAAAACAAAACAATACAGAAAAAAAAAAGTAAATGTGACATTGAGTATTCGTGTTAAACACCTTATTTTATGTTGACAAAAATATGCACAAGTGGTAGTATTTACTTCATCCATTAATTGGTGATAAATTTTGAATCTTTTAAACGAACACTAGAAGAAAAAAAAAATAACTAAATAGGCGGGGTTTACTGTTTTAAATAGAAAAATAGGTTTAATGTGAAATTGTCAAATATAAATAACGAATAGAATTGGAATGCTAGACAGACTTGTAAACTCGTTTCTTAACTACCGTCATAATTAAAAAAAGCTTAATCGTTTGCTTCATATATTGCTTTATTTTATTTTATTTATTTACTTATTTATTTATTTTATAGGTGGGAGGAATATTATTTTAAGAACACTTTAGTCTTTAAAATTTTATTAATATATTTTAACTTTATACATTTTTAAAAACATACTTTAACTTTTATAAATATATTTTAACACTTTTTGCGACCGCAGGATTTTGTCTTTTTGACAGTAAGACCCGCCTATGGGCATTATACTCTCAAAATATAATATTTTAGAACAAATTTTCTGTATTCACGATTATATTACAAATGGATATACATTATAATTATATTTTTTCTAATCAATGTATTTCTACCCGTAGTATATTTTATTGCAAAAATATGAACACTGGGTGCACACTTAAGAAATATGTAGCACACAAATTACGAAAGAAACGCCCACTGACAGAGTTACAGATTTTCAAATGGCGTGAATCTACGTCAGCAGTCGCGAAAGGCTTAATTAAGAAAATATATTTTCATAGAAATTATAAAACGAATCGTACAGTTCCAAAGAGTTCAAGTGACCAAAAACTGGTAAGTGCGATTAAAATTGTTAATATTTACTTCATGAACCCTTACAATAATTTATCCGAAAAGGTTTAGTTTATGCGTTGTTGTATATATATATATATATATTATTTCATTTCGTCTATTATGTTACCTACGAAAGAAAATTTAAGCTTTATTGGTGATCAATACAGCTATAATAGACACTTTTACTTGAAAAATATTGCACTTTTTTCAAAGAGTACTGTATGGACTAATCGCAAGTATAATGTATTTAAATAGACCTAAAATTATCTAAAGAAGTACTGAAGTATATACAAATCTAAAAACAAAATTCAGGATAATTAAGGAACTGGAAAAAAATCCAACGTTTTATTAATTTTTATAATTATTTTTTTCCTTAAAGATTTCCGGTGTGAAACTTTAATATTTTGTCTATTTCTTATAGGATCTTAATTTTATTTTTCTACATTTACAGATAACCCCCTAACACATTTTTGATTATAACTCTATAAATACTACAGATAAAGTATACAAACAGTATACTTTTCCGCACTGCCAGACTCTCAGAAATTCAAAAATGAAGTCAAAATTGGGTGTTGCTATTGAAAAAATCAAAGTTGGCACTCATTTCAATATGTAGATTATCCCTAATTCAAAATTTGACGGCATATTCAGAAAGTGCTTTTAATTATGTCTATTAGATGTTCCTGCGTCAATTAATAATGAAATTACAGCGAGTGTTGCATTTTTTTTTTCCCCGACTGTACATTTTTAACACTCCCCTCCCTACACACACACTCCATTTATAACTAGTGGTCAATGATCAAATGTCCTGCCAAAAAAAAAATGTTTTTCCATTATTATTTTCTCCATAGTATTTAGTATATATTTCACCTATTGCAGCAATTTGGCAAATGTGTGCATCAAAACTTGATTTGGCTTAAATGTGTATTTTTTTTTTTTCTATTTGCTTTTTTTGAGGTAGAAGTCTTTTTTCCTTCCCATTTTCATGAAGAAATCTCCCTATTTTTAAAGCTGCAAAGTTGGTCATTTAAAGTTTCCATATCTACACATTTACGAGGAAATACTTTAATACTATTGAAATAAAATCATTTTATAAAAGTATCTTTAGAAATAAGAAAAAATTATAAAATTACTAACAGTATTTACACATGACCATGTAAAAGTTACTGATAATGCCGAACTAATTCATTTACTAGAAAATATCTATGTGAATCGTGAATAACAGCTTATTTCATTTAAATGAATAAAAAAAGTACTGCATAACCGAATTAACAAAAAGGAAAAACCATTATTATTACAATCCTAAATAAATTGTAATTTAGAATATGTGTAATTTAGGATTTTTAAAATATGTATGATAACAAATTACAATTTCATTGTCCATGTGTTAATTTTCTTATGTGTATTTCTTATTTTATTAATTTTCTTGCGGCGGTGTATACCACTTTGCTGTCTGAAAGAAATAGACTCATCATGTAAAAAGTGGCTACTAATGAATTTTCCCAGTTTTGCCCTTTACTTGAGTATGTATTTCCATTGGAGTTACACATGCATGCAAACTTTCCGCTCAATTGGATGAAAGGCAGTACATTAAAATTTGCTTAAATGATTTGAACATAACAGACAGCAAAGAAAAAGGCTCACGTCTCAGACCCCGTCTTCTAAGTCCTTTATTGTTTCAGCATGTATTGTCATCGGTGTTATATATGTGTATACCCAATTTCAGCTAAATTGGATGAGAGCAGAGTGGGAAGATTTAAAATGAAATTGTTAGGTATTAAAATGTATTATGCTAAACCATGAATCGTATAATAAAAGAAATAAATTAATTCGTACACCAGGCTCTTAATAAAAAAACAGTTTTTCACCCTTATGCAATATTTATTAGATTAAATTTTTACTTCCAGACATCGAATAAAGAATATAAATTAGCATTCACAAAGATTCCATAGTGTATCACTATTTAATTATATTATTTAGAAATTATATATAACCTTCATTATTCAAAGTAGTACACAAAGAAAAAGTACGTACCATACAGTAGTATTAGCGTTTGAGCATGTATTATTATTGGATCGACTTATGTATGAACAATTTCAGTTCCACTGGATGACAGGAAGCGAGTTAAAATTCATAGGCAAGATTTGACCCTGACAAACAACAATCAAAGGATGGCAATTTTATTTTGAGGGAGAAAAAACTTTTTTTTACTGATGGCATGAAAATAATTTTCTAATTTGGTAATAGGCTTTAAAGGTACTGTGACCATGGCCCCCCTAGAATTTTTTTCTAGCTATGCTCATGTTAATACTGCTTGCAATACCAGACTTCGTCGAGCATTCCTGTATTACAAAAAAAAAAAAAAAAAATGTGTTACAAATAGATACAGAAAATTGTAATGTCACACATCAATATGAAAACATTTAAATCTGGGCTAACTGCAGTTTCATATCCATCTGGCACATTGCATTTTCAAAATGGCTATTAAGGATATTACTATGTATTTGATTAAATGTTCAATTACATAATTGTGAGTGCAATGAAAAATATTTTATTATTTCGCTTGTGTTATAAAAGATGACTTGGGAACAATTTCAGGGGATTCATGGAAAAAATCAGAGTAAATGAAATTACTTTTTTTTTCTTCTCATTTTTGTATTATTGTTTTTCATGTATTTTATGATTCATATATACAACAGCATTGTATCTAGCCTTATATCGTTTTTATTTTTGGGCAAGAGGGAGGTTTTTTGTGAGTGAAACTCACAACATGCTTACACTGGTTTCTCATTTCTGTATTGATGATTTTCATGTGTTTTGTGATTTATGTATTTCAAAACAGCAGTTCATGATTTTTTGCTTAATATGCGTCCACTGATTACTATTATTATATCTATGTGTCATGATAATATATAACTACTCTTATATGACAGTATAAATTTGTGAAAAGCCAAAACAAATGTTCATCTTTTGATCTCTAACAAATATTATCTAGCACAAAAAATAAGTAAAACAGAACAGAAAATAATTAAGTATTTAAAATAAATAAATTATAAAACTGTAAACCTACCAGAAACTAAGTATGGTTGAATGTAAATGGAAATTAAAAAACTTTTAGACTGAAACTTCTTTGATGATTTATCTAAACATTTCTGTATTCAAATTATCCCCTTATAAACATTAAGTAAGCAAAATTAATATTTCAGTATTGTAACACAGATGAAATCCCACAATTGACTAGAACTGGTAACAATGCGGGATATGGTTTGGTACGTTATTTTATAAAAGAAAAAATACTACTTCAGTTCAATTTTTTAAAAATTCTTGGAATTAAGCGAATTAACAAAAGGAAGAAAGAAAATTAATTTTTAAAAAGCCCTTTTGTTTTTTAAGAGATAAGTTAAATTTAAACAATGAATCTTTTTTCATATGAATTAATGGACTTAGCAAACACAAGTACTGAAGTTATTTATCGCTTTCCACCGACCAATTTCAACAAAATGTAAATAAACAAATACAGATTGGTAGGTGACAGAAGCGCCCTCTGCGTTTACTCGAGATTTCTGTTAAAAACTTCACTCCAGTTATCACTCTAGGGGGCTTACTTTATTCGCATCGAGATCATCTGCGATTTATGAAACACTCCTAGCTACGACCATTTGAGGTGTGGTTTGATGACGTCACTACCGAAGGAGGAGTTTATGTTGAATGAATCACGATTCACGAACTATGGATCGGCACTTCGATAGAAAAGGTATTTTCACTTATTTTTCCTGGTAAGCTTATTTTTAAACATTAAATTTCTTAATCTACTCGTTTTATATACATAGAACGATAGAACATCGAAAACAAGCGCGAACGTCCATCTTAATTTAATGGAGACTTGCAATCGACGAATCTATTGTGTAATGTAAATGCAAAACTAAGGTAAACAATAGAAATTACTTACTGCATTCGAGATTTATAGATATGAATTAGTTATACAATTAGATATCAATGTCATTACCTGCTGAAAAACATTGCTAATATAAATGACATGTTCGAAATTTGTTTGCCACGTTTATAAAATTAACGTTGATGTAAATATACATTTGTTTTGTTACGAATATATTCATGTTTTAAAAATAATTTAGCGTTATTTCAGATTTAAAGATTCTGAATAGATAAATTGGGATAAAAAATATCCATTTTTCTTTGCAATAAGAGATAAAATTTGCTTTTGTGTTATCAAAATTTTAATGTAATGTAATTAGTTGCTGCATATAAAGTTTTTATTTGTGCTGCTGTTAGTGGCTGTTAATGTTTGAAAGTGTTAGTTATGCAGGCTGTCTGTTTAAATTTTTATAGTTTATTACTTTTATTTCCTTTCTATGTGTGTACAATTATTTATCATTACATATATCTATGCTTAGCTAAGAAAATAAACTTCATTTTTTATTTCACAGAATCCAAACATTTATTTCAACTGAATTAATATTGCCTTATGTATGTGATTATTAAAAATGTACGTACAAAGGTATTATCGATTCGGTTATTAACAACTTGAAGACTTCATGTAATGAAAGTATCCACTTGCATCTTACGAGGGAAATTCCAGCCACTAAGGGAAAAAAATAGATGCTAACCATAACCTTCAATGGTGAGTTAAAGAGATTCATTAATTTAATTATTATTGAATTAGTATATATTTTTATTATTGAAGAAATAGTCTGTTTCTTATCAACTTTATCTCTTAATTATATATGACGTTAATATATAAATCTTGATTTTCATTATGTATTTTATTTGGATATTTGTAAAAAGTAAATAAAATATTTTGAGAACAATCATTTCACATAAATTGATTTGATTTATATTTTTACTGAAATGTGAATTTTGAGGTAAATAACAGAAATATAATGAAAATTTGAATTATTTAGATATTTGTTTGTGTTATTGTGGAATTTTCTAGTAGTAATTTGAAAAGTCATAATAACTGCAAACATGGAATATTTTAGAGGTAATTTCTTTATATAAATTTTAATTCCTATTTAATAATATTATTCTATTCAGTGAATTAAAATTAATGTTTAAATAAATATTGTGTAAATAACAGATATTTTGCATTTTAAAGATGTGTGTGTTTGGAACAAGAGTATTTTGAAAGGGGAAGATTATATACAAATGTAAATTAATATTGAAATTATCTGCTGCTTTAAATTATCATACATTATTGTACATGTATTTTGTATTTAAAAGGTGATTTTTTTACATCTGTATAATCTGTCTTTTTTAGTAATGGGCGCTTTGATTTTCATGTGCACAAAGCACTAATACATATGTTACAGTAATTACTGCAGTATGTTATTTGATGCATTTTATGAACATCTCATGCAGAGTGAGGTAGCAGTAACCAATGTTATTTTTTCTTTTTAATGTACATGGAGCGTAGATACATGCATAATAACAACTGCTGCATACTGGGATTTTGTGCATTTATATTGTTCAATCATATATATTTAATGATTTAAATTTTTTATTTAATTGTAGTTGGTTTGGTTATAATTTTGTTATTTTTACTTTCTTCTATATTCAATAGAAGAAAGTATTGGATTCGTAAAAATTTTCGACCTCTGGTTTTTGATGGATTTACACGTTTTTAGAGCTGTAGAACATGATTTGACCATTTTTAGAAAATGTCTGTGTGTGTGTGACAAAATTTAGTGGCAACTGTATCTCAGGAACTACTGCACAGAATTTCATACTAATTGGTATGTAGTTGCACCGTGACATAAATTAGTGCCTATCAACTTTTGGTAAAAATTGCCTTACAGGTTGAGTTGCCATCCCGCTTTTTCTAAATTTTTAACATGGTGATATAGGACAAAATTTTGTATAAATGTGCATAAAGAGAATTATTTTTTAGTAATCATTATGAAATTTACAAGAATTATTTATAATAGAGATAGTCAACTGGGAAAAAAATTTTGTATGTGTAGGAGCCTCGCCTCCCCCCCCCCATCCTGGGGGGGGGGGGGGGAGTCTCCCCTCGAGGGCAGTAAAATTTCAAGATGGGTATCTTTCGAAAGGACTCGTCAATACCTTTAAAAGGAATGGTTGAACTATGAATCTGTGATACTTCAAAACAAAGTTATTGAATTTTTTTATTTTAACTAAAAAAAAAAAGGGATTTTTTTTTTTTTTATATTGTTACTGAGTGAATTTGTATAGGAAAATATAGAAGAAAGTCTTGTGGTGGCCACAACATACTAGTTAAATGAAAATTTCAGTATTTATGTATTAACCGCCTGCCAGAGATTAACTGCTGGCATGTGGTTAATACAAAATATATATTACATATGTATTTCAATATTTATATATATATGTTACCGCTAAAGTGCAGAAATCAGTTAATCTGCAGATTAGCTAGGTAATCTGCACATTAACTAGAGCGATCCGTTAAAGTAAGGAAAATTGTTTCATTTTTCAAATTACCTAGGTAATCTGCGAATTACCTAGATAATCTGCACATTACCTACTAGGCACTCGTTAAAGTGAAAATAAGATCTCTGTTGTTGTAGTTTTACAGCACGCTGTATTGTATTTATTTTTTTCATTTGGGGGGGAAAAAATAGTTTTCTTTCTTTCTTTCTTTACTTATTTTAATCTGTATGTCTTTTTAATATGAAATATAACTTTAATAGCTTTCAATAAATTATATTTTATAAATGAATGTTAGAACAGTAATGATTTCTTTTCAAAATAAAAATATTTAACCATTTAAATAAATATTTAAAAAAAGTTTTATTAACAACTTATATTGCTATTACTATTTTTTTTTTTTAAAGTTATGCGCCAATTTTTAATTCGATAAAGAAATATTAAATTAGACAAATCAGAAGCATTATTTAAGAAGTACTTCAAATAATTAAAACTGCTTTAATAATTTTTAGAACGCATGAAAATTAAAATGACTGTTTTCCAATGCTTTATTAAACTATATTTTGCAGCATACATATATCTGTACAAGTTTAGCAAATATATTAATTTTACAAAAAAAAAAAAAAAAACTTTATTAACGTATTTTATATGTGATAAACTACAACGAAATTATCTGAAAAAGCGAACAAAATAAAAATAAAAATGTAATCATGATATATAAAATATATAAAGGAAACTTGAAATTGAAAACAACAACAAAATGTAATGAAATGCTAAAAAATGCATAAAAATTTCATAATAAGTATTTATTAAAGAAAGCCATAATATTGAATGTCATATTTTTCAGAGTTAAAAATTAATGCTTTTTTTTTTTCAGTAAGTAATAGTAATTTAAATCAATTTTTAAATAAATTAGTTTTAAAAAGTTGTTTTAATAGTTTTATTTCGGGAGGAAATAATTACTGTGTTGTAAATTTTAATATTCATAATTGAAAATGAAGTTTCAGGAGATACAGCGTTTAATTAAGATTAGATTTCAATAATAAAATAGTGCAGACCCTTATCAAACTTATATTGACAGAATTAAAAAAGAGAAGAAATAAAATCAAAGTTAAAACAATTATAACTTACTTGTTACTTTAAGCTTTGTGTTGGTCATAATGAGAAACCTATAATAATCATGTCTTCGATGCTCCACATTTTACGTTTACCAATTGTCATAGCGGAAGCGGAGCGGAAAGGATGAAAGTTTTGGTTTGTGTTTGAAGGTCATTCGTGTATCTGTATCACACGACTGTTTGATGTCATAATGAATGAAAAAAAACTAAGGCTCGAAACAAACATTTGAACTTTAAAGACACAGAAGCCGCTAATCTGCAGATTACCTAGTTAAAATGCGGAAAACTCTTGATTCCACACTTTAACGGGTCATTTTAGTTAATCTGCACATTAACGGATTTCGAGCTTTAACAGTAACATATATATTTACATATAATTATCATAGAAGTAATCCTATAAAATATATTGTACTTTCTTACATATTTGTATTTATGCATATGAATAGCCTGCCAATGATATGCAGTTAACACGTAAATACCAAATTTTCTTTAAAAACTGCTTTGTGGTGATTTGTAGGGGCAAAAAAAAAAAAAAAAAAAAAAAAAGAATTACAGCGTTTTAAATTGGTATTGTTAGTTTTTAAGGCAAGATAAATCGATTGCGGATATTTTCAAGTGTAAAATTATTAGAAGGGACGGGAAGGGGCAAAAATGTAGAAAAGGAGCGGTTGTTTCGGAGAAAATGGCGGAAAACCCAGAACGCCTTTATTCTTTTATATTTTGCAGAGATTCGAATTCTGATACTCCATTCACATTTCATACTATGGATTTTTAATAGTATTTAGCCCGGAATTATGCAAGTTTCGGAGAAAACCACGAAAAAGTCAGACATTATGAAACATCAATTTTTTCACAAAACATTTCATAACTCAAAATCTTTTAAGAGAGAAATCCTTTTTTTTTTTTTTTTTTTTTTTCTTCTTTGCATATAGATTTTAAATTTTAATTATGACTAAATTATTTTTAATACATCATAAAGAAGATACTTATACTTTGAAGTACTTTTATATTATCGAAAGTGGAATTCGAGATTTCACCTGTTTTAAGGTGTCCTGATAAGGTTTTATTTTGTATCTCAGATACTAATTAAAATAACTGCACACGGGTCTACGCTGCCGATAGCAGTGGGGAACCAGAGCGACATTTTTCCTGATCAGATTTTTTTTTTTTCACATGATAAAAATTAGTGCAATTTTGAGAATACATTAATTATAGTGATTCATTCAAAAAATAGTGACCGGCGAAGCCTGCTAGTATTAAATATAAAGAGTATATCAAATATTTATATAAAATAATGAAAAAAATAAAATAATGAACATAAATACTAGATTTTAGTTTTGTATTATTTCAAACTCTAAAATTCATTCATTTAACTCTTAACATAACTGAATTAAGCTACTTTGGCAACTACCCCAGCTACTATTTACATGGTGGTCCAGTTTTAAAAAATGTGCAATAGATGAAACTTTCACAAATCTTGTTTGTTACTTGATGGCAATGCCTGTTAGATCTGCTGGAATTGAGAGAATCTTCTCAAATTTCTCATTTGTGCATCACAAATTGAAAAATCGTTTAGGTTTAGAAACCGCATCAAAACTTGTCTTTTTGTTATAGAAGACTGAATAGTGTAAACAATGTAAACTTTGATTTTCAATGGCGATAACATTGTAAATGAATTTTTTTTGGTTAACATTTAATTGATTTTCCTATGCATTATCTATTGTATGTTTATTTGTAATTATTTTTATGTCATTTTCTGAGAAGACCCGTGCGCGATGCGCACGCATGAATGCATATATATGAGCGCTGCGCACGCGTATTCCTTCACCACCCTTATGATTTCTCAAAATTCCATGTTATTACTCATAAACTTTTATTCTTAAGAAAAGGAATTAAAAAAAAAAAAAACATTTCTAATCGGGTAAAAAGTCACACCGGGTCCCCTCTGCTTTCGTCAGCGTAGACCCGTGTGTGCGCAGTGCTCACGAATTCATATATATGCTCGCTGTGCGCACGTATTCCTTCACCACCCTTTCTGTCCCTCCTTAATTTTACACTTTCGAAAATATCCTCATTCGACTCGTAGGCACTCAAAACCTATATATTCCAATTTCGAACGGTCTAACTCAATAATTTTTTGGCCCCCTTGAGTATATCTTAAAACATATAAATCAGGTGAAATCTTGAATTTCGATTAGTGCCCTCTATTGGATAAATTTAATGTAGGTTATTCGATAATATAAAAGTACTTTAAAATAACTTTTGAATGAAGTATTTAAAAAAAATTAATAATATTTAGAATTCAAAATATTGAAATTTTAAAATATTGCAGCGCCATCTGGCGGTAGAAATTTCTGTAATCTACTGTTTAATTTTAAATCAACAAAGCTTTAAAATGATGTATTACTTATGAAATTATTTTAATTAGTAGCTGAGATACAAAAGAAAACCTATAATCAGGTCACCTTAAAACGTGGAAATAACGTGAAATCTCGAATTCCATTACTTACAGTAGTTGGTTAACGGAAGGTGACAGAAATTTGTGGCGTCTACTCTTGAAATTAAACTCAAATAAGTTTCAAAATGACATATTACTTTTGAAATTATGCTAATTAGAAGCTGAGATACAAAAATGATATAAACACCATTATAAAACGACTTATGTCTGACTTTTTCGCAGTTTTCTCCGAAACTTGCGTAATTCCGGGTTAAATACTGTTAAAAATCAATAGTATGAAATGTGAATGGGGTATCAGAATTCTAAACTCTGCAAAATATAAAAGAATAAAGGCATTCTCGGTTTTCCGTTGTTTTCTCCAAAACAACCGTTCTTTTTCTACGTTTTTGCCCCTTCTCCCCCCTTTCTGTCCCTCTTAATAATTTTACACTTGAAAATATCCGCAATTGATTTATCTTTCCTTAAAACCTAATAATACCAATTTCAAACGCTGTAACTTTTTTTCCCTTCGCCCCCCCCTCCCCCTCAAGCCCTTCCTAATAATTCTACACTTTCAAAAATATTCAGAATCGAATTATCGGGCATTAAAACCAAATATTGCAAAATTTCAACGGCATATCTCAATTTAAAATATGTACTGCAAAATATAAAACAATTTAATCTAATTTTTTTGTTTGTCCACATATTTTCATGGAAATTGAACACTAGGTTTATAATATGCTGTCTAGCCCGAATATTAATTCAAATGTAACATGAATGAAAATTTGAAAAAGTTTGAAAATTGCAATTTTCCCCTCCACTGTAAATCATGTGACATCTTGATCTGTTACAATCATTTCCTTTTTCATGGCAGACGGTCGTCTGGCATTTGAAATGATGTTGCCACAAAAAATTCATACTTTAGTTAATTTTTAAAAATTTAATTGTTGTACCGATAAGCCGCTTGTACACTTAGATTCAGAAAAAATTCCCCTTTCATTTGGTACCGAAATTGTAACGATCGAACAAATATTTCTAATTTTTTTTTTTTTTTTTCTGCTTTTAACTCCGTTAAAATATCTTTTTTTATGCAATGGCGGTGAATTCTCATTCATTGAGATCGCTTTGAGATTAGACATGATTCGACATTTTAATTAATATCTCCACAACTAGTTAAAAATTTTAAATTCTGTTTTCAGGAGGCCCTCGGAAAGGCTCCATAGCATCAGTATGTCAATTCTTGTACTTCTGCGTTCAGTAGGGGCTGAACGTATAAAAGAACAGACAGACTGACAGGCAGACAAACCTTTCCATTTATTATTATACATATGTCGTTTATTGTATCTTGTTATTTAAAAACATATTTTAAATTACCTTGGATATACTCCGGATAATATATTTTGGGATAAAAACATTTTAGTCAAACTCATATGAAGCATCTTTTAATATCCTAATGATAATTTTTTAACTTTACAGAGTTAGATATTCTTTTTTTTTTTTAACAAGGACTACAAATATGAAATCTGTTCCTCGAGTATCCTTCGTTATTTTGAGAAATAAGCAGGAAAGAATTGAAAATTGAAGCTGTGGGGCATTTTTGCAACTTAAAATGAAAATAATGAAATTATTTCCTAACTGTATATTAGAAATATACATATAGAGTGTTATATATTGCCCTAAATTAACTAAAAAATTCAATAGTGAAAGTTATAAGCATTAGAAAAAGTATGTACTAGATTTTTTATAAAAAAAAATTATCAAAAAAGTCGTCGTCAAATAGTGAAAAAAATTTTAATGTCGCCAAAGGGAATCATACTAAATCTGTAGCACAAAGTGGTCTAGATATAACAAATTTTCTTCTATTCTTAAAAAATAAGTTACTGATTTTTAACACATTTTATTTTGTCGTATTATTTTTTAAATGCTATTAAATGTTATGTTGTTCTATCCAGCATTGGATATGGGGATTTCTATAATATTTTTCTGCTTTTGTCTTATGAAATGCACTATTTATATTCATATTTATTGCATGGAAAAGCAGCAAAGAGGTAGGAAGAACCCCGCAGGTGTTAATAAAGCAAAGTGAGTCAAGGATTGGTGAGTGGAGTGAGGAGGCAGGAACCCCCCCCCCCCCCAGTTATGTTTAAAAAAAATAATAAACACATTTGATACTAGGTTTTTTATGCAGTTAATCATCCCCCCCCCTCAAAAACAAAAGTGTGGACAAATCTAAAATCCTGGTTGAAAGTGCTTGAAAATTTCCTGGGAAGTGGTTTAAAAGTACTTCATAACTCCTTGAATTTTTTTTACTCCTAAGTGTATGAACCACGGAATAGTTACTATTTATTTAAATCAAATTGGAGTGTAAAGGTTGATATTTTTATTTATTATGAACTATGCGAAAAATACCAGAGCTGGGAATCGAACCTGGGCACCTCCGTTTAACGCAATGATGCTCTACCACTGAGCTACCATGGCTGACCTGATATATCCGCGTTTGCAGACTCGGTGACTTTCCCAACGAATATTAAGCGAGAAGTGCCTAGCTGGTTGTCAGCCAGGGTAGCTCAGTTGTAGAGCATCCATGCGTTAAGTGAAGGTGCCCGGGTTCGATTCCCGGCTTTGGTATTTTTTGCATAGTTGCTAATAAATAAAAATATCAACCTTTACACTCCAATTTGATTTAAATAAATATTCACGGTTGATGAATTCACGAATAAAAATTTCTAAATAGTTACTATTTAGTTTAAAGGATATTTGGTATTCAGCTGAAGTTAGTATTTCGTTGGCCGAATATTCGGTATTTGGCCAAAACTGATATTTGGTGCATCCCTAATATGCACTTTGGTGGGATTTTATTATTACTAACTTATCCAACTGGGAAGCAGGGAGTAAAAAGTGCATAAGTCGTTGCCAAAGGCATAGCTGCCAACCTTTGAGAATCAAAATTAGAGAGATTTTGTATGCGACATAATTTATGCCATAAATAGAATTTTAATAGTATAGTAATTGTTGGAAATAGAAGGAGCAAATAAAAGGGAAATTTTACAGTATCTAGAGACTTTCTTCTTATTGCAAATACATATGAATAAAATAATAATAATAAATAAATAAAACATACTAAATTTAAAATACTGCTAGATTATACTAAATTCTAACCATACTGAAACAATTTTTTTACATGCATACATTGATTTGGCGAAATGTTTCTGACCTGAAAAACCTATTAATTTTTTCCACATCCTATAGATATGACAAGTAAATATTTAATTTAATTGTGGAAAAATAAATAGATTGATTAAGATCAGCAATAAAGTCTAAAAATAATTACATATGTGAGTAATATTCACTTTTATTGCTTTATAGATTTTAGAGTTGCTCACTTTCCAGAGATTGGAAAAGGAGGAGGGATAGAAAAATAATTACAGAGTAAGAAATATTAAACTCTTTCAATTCTACTTCTAGAATTTAATAAAACAACTTTTAAATTAATATTATCATTTATGTTACAGATACATAAAGATTGGGAAATAAAAGACTTCTGCTGAACACTTGATTGCCGATCGTTAGTTGGAGATAAATTTGAAGGTGGGGGGAGGAAATAATTAAATGAGCAAGAAATATTTAATAATACTATTTCTTTACAGGTTCTAGAATCTCATAAAATATGTTTCAAACGAATATTGACATTTATAAATAATAGCAGGAGACTTGGCGTTGGAATATTAAAACAGGAATAAACTACTACATCAGAAACGCCAAAGAAAAATTATTGAGATGCATACAGCTTATTTATTTTTTTTTTGCACTGATGACGGTACGCTTTAGGCTACCGATACAGCTGTATGCACCTCAATAATTTTTCTTTGGCGTTTCTGACGTAGTAGTTTATTCCTGTTTTAATTGACATTTATGTTGTAGATGGTACAAGACTGGAAATTGGGAGCTTTCGTAGAACATTTGATCACCGATCGTTCTATTTTTAAAATGAACGATATCCGTGACTTTTTTAAAGATTGAAGAAATAAATTCACGGAATTCTGCAAATTAGACAAAAATAAATAAATAATAAATAAAATAAAATAATAATGAAAAAAAAAAATAATGAGCATAACTGAGTTTTTTTTTTTTTTTCTAGCAAATACAGTGCAGCATTACAAAATGAGTTTGGAATTTCATTGCTTGATTTGGGTTGTTAAAATAACAATAAGTAGCACAACATCTACAAAATTTTAGGAATTTAAGACAACTTATAATTAGGGTCTTTTAGGACATTTTTTAATTTTTTCAGGAATTTCAAAAAGTCACAAGTAACATGCAATACACTATGTTTCATAAAAATAAAATCATCATAATTTTATGAAAAATAAATATTTACTAATGAAATTGAGATAGAACTTTCAATATGAAATTCAGTGTACATATTTTTCCACAAGATACCAGGTAAGATTTTTTTTTACCTTTTAGTTATACAAACACATGGCAAGATTAAATATTTTAATGCACATTAAAAAAAAGAGGAGGCTAAGGCTGGCTTTTTTAACGTTATCATAAAAAGCATGAAAGTATTTTTATGACAATCTTTTTTAATCTGGATATTAATGAATCATTTTATTTATGTAAGTGACTAAATAAATGTAAATAAATAAGTAAGCCAACCAAAATACAGGATTAATAAAATATGGTATATTTATGTTTAATGGAAAATACCGCTTCAACTAATATATGTGATAATTACAGTGCAATAATTACTACATATTTCAAAAATTTAATACAGTTAATCTGAACAACTTTGTGCTGTAGAAATAAGAATTTTTAAGAAATTCAATAAAACCGCTGTACTCAAATTAAAGTTTTATTTTGTATTTTTAAGTGTTAGCGATAGTCTACGAAGACGGAGCCACAGATTAGCCATGTTTGTGTTGATTTGATAGATTCATGAAAAGAACGATTCATTGAATTGTCAGCTTTGGCTCCTCCTTCAGTAATTACGTCTGACCAATCGCTGCCTTGTATTTGCTTAATCTTCGTCGCTGAAATTGTTTCATAAATCGCAGATCTCGAGATCGAGAGTGACGTCACAATGACGTACCAAAACGAAACCTGAATACCGTTTTCTCAGTTTGCTACTTTATTCCACATTTTTCGAGGGGCCGTATTCTCCCCTCCTTCGGAACCGGAATTTCGTGCGGAATGGAGAGATTTCGAAAGGGAATCCGAAGAAGAGTTATTCTCCCAGCAAAAACCGGAATCCAGGCTTTTCGAATATACGGAATATGCGTCTATCTTGTTCCGACAGCTCAGAGCAGCCGGAATAGCATTCGGGTGCGGAATGTGTGTGGAATGGAAAGATAAAATGGCGGACAGTTTGTTGTTATTAGAAGTGTATGACTGAATTGTTGTGGTGGATCGAACAATTGCATTCGGCATTTCAGAAATTATGTGAATTGAACATTTTAGATTATCGAAAAAAGCACCTTTCTTTTTAATTGAGAGTTTGCCGGGATTTTTGCAACCGAAGTCTTATATAAAATCTTTGTCTCCTAAATGAAGGTAATATTTAATGAAATTTTTTCTTTATATTTTCTGTTAAGTTGTTTATAGTCAATGGTTTTCACAAGTACAATAATGCGACTTATATCCCATGTTTTATATGGTGGAATATTTAAGTAATAATTTTTGTGTTTTTGATTTCATAAGTGCTTTATACATTCGTTAAAATTTCGTTCATTTTTTACCTGGTATTCCATAACTTTTGAGACATAACTTACTCCATGTGATGCACTGTATTCATATTACCTTTTTCTGTTGCATTCATTATGTTAATCTGGGCACTTTTCTCCATTAAAATGACATAATTCATTTTAAAGTCATGCTTTATTATATTTGAAAGCTTAAATAATTTAAGGAACTTTCCACTTGCTTATAAGGTAATATGTATGTATTCCGTAGTTATTACTTATTCTAAATGTTGAAGATTTTTAAACTGATAATTGCAAACTTTTGTACTTTAAAAAGTAATGCAAACTTTGCAGAAGTTGATTGAAACATCCAGCACTTTTAAGTACAAACAACTTTTTCTTAATTTGTTGAAAAATATGTATTAAATTAAATTACAGGCTTTGGAAATGCTTTTTTTTAAATATAACTTTGATTTTTTAGTTGTGTACTATATTTCTGCTCTACACAATGTAAATTTATTTAATATATTTATTTTTACATGCCAGATGAATTATGCCTTCAACAACTCACTTATTACATTTAATGAAATAATAAGTTGTAGTTGAAAATTCAATTATCCTATTGAGTAGTTCATTATTTTAAATGTTTTGCACCCTTTTCTAAGTGTAGAAAATAAAATATTGTGTTAATTACAGTGATAAAAGTAACATGTAATGAATGATTTTTTCTTTAATCAGAAAAAGTAAATTATTAATAATAAATTATGCACAAGAACTAGCAAGTACCATATTTATGGAGTAATTAGTGTTAAAAATATTTCTTGCAATAAAAGAAAAGGATGAAGAAAAGTTGCATAGTAAAAATGTGTCATTTCTGTGTTGATGGTTAATGTATGGGGAAATTCTTAAAGATTTCTGACAAAAAATTAAGTAAAATTATTTAACATAGTATGTGTATATACATATATATATATATATATATATATATATTCATATTTTTAAGACAATCCAAATTCATTTATTATAAAATCAGATCAGTAGTGGCAAACCTATTCAAGAATTTGTAGATTATTATTATTATTTTATAATAGTTCATAGGTAACTTAAGTGATCAAAGAAAATGTTGTACTTTTCCATTAGCCGGGTGCAAATGATTTGTTGCTGACTCTTAGTTAACAAAGCACCACATAATGAAAACACATTTAATAGTAAGACTTAGCAGTAAAAATAAAAGTATTATAATTAATTTCCAATGATTTCTCACAATATTTTACCAAAGCTGACCTGCGGTGACCTGCAATTGACCCAATCTTATTTCCTCACAACTTTTCTATTTATTATTATTATGAATTTCCTCCTGTTTTCTTATTTATATTTAATATTTACTCATTTTTCAATGTGTACTAGATCTCTTAATTCTTTTGTGTACTAGATCTCTTAATTCTTTAATGTTCATTACTTTCATACAAAAGAGCGAAAGAAAAGATTTCTCTCTTGGAACTTAACTCATTAAGACAACGCTGAGAGCTGAAAGCCCTCCTACAGAAGAACTCTGACAGTCCACCCTTTAAGGCACCTCTCCTGAAGAGGACAATGTAAATTTTGTAGAAGAAATTGAAAAGTGATTGTAACTAAAGCCTGGTGAGTGTCTAAATTGTGCAGTGTTTATTAAAAAGCTGCACGATTGAGGCACATCTCCCTGGTAATGTTTGGAAACAAGTCGACATCACATCTAAGTATGAATTGCTATACAGGTAATAATTTTATATTTTCTTTTTATCTTAAGTTTAAATTGATTTTTTTTTTTTATTTACTGATATTAGTTTTTACTTTATGTCCTTGCTTTAAATTACTTCTATTAATAAAATAACATATTTTTATGATGATTAAAATTTAACTTTTTTTGTCTTTTGGATGTGAATTTGTTCAATCGGTAAATCAAATAAAACTTAATTGAATACTAAAGCATAAAATAATTTCTTTTTTTATAAATTGAAGATTATAAAATATATTTATTGCTAAAACTATTTTGTCATAAAAATTCTAATATTTAATTTTGATGTCTTGTCTTTACATATAATACTTTCATCTTTATCTTTTTGCTAATCGCATCCCTAATTAAAAGATAGTTTTGTTATAACTCGCAAAGTTCAATTATGATGATTATATTACAACAGTACAGAGACACACCAAAGTAAAAGCAATCTTTTTGTTTTTTCCATTACTATTTGAATACAACTGTACTTGTAATTAGATAATTTGACTGTTAATAAATTGTATTCAAACAGTAGTGAAAAAAAAAAAAAAGTCTTAGATTCTCAATTTATGTTAATTATAAATTAAAAAAACAGTTCAATGTATGAATATTTACATAATGTTAAAAATGTCAATGTAAAAAATATTAAGAGCAAACTGCATTTTTTTTTTTTTTTTTTTGTACCGTATAGCATATTGCACTACATACATTGGCATTTGTTAAATTTATATTTCTGTTCAAGTCTGGTTACATATTCTAACAGTTCAATATGCTAAAGATCTGTCGTTCAAATTCAATAAATAAACTTTGTCAGCAAATGCCATTTATGTCTACTTTTTTGCCTGATGAAATGTTGTACTATTATTTTTATCCGAAACAACTGTAATTTTTTTTTCTCCAGAATTATTTTACATTTTACAAGAGCTGCACCAAGAATTAAGTATGTACTCTGTGAATACCGAGTAGGTATAAGAATTTCATTTTTAAGCCTTCTGAAAATAGATGTTAACTAGTAACTAAAAAGCTTCAAAAACTAGCAAGTAAAAAGTTTCTAGAACGGTGTCAGGTACAACCACTCCAAAAAAAATTTCTAGACCGCGATTTTATTTTGATAAATTGTATGTTGTGTTACATCAGATTTTAATTTGTTTTACAAAATAAACTGTTCCACCGATCGCAACAAAAATTGGTACATTTATAAATTTCAAATTTATAAATCTAACTAGCGCTGTAACTTTTGATTCAATAGGATAATTTGTTCAAAATATGTTACATAAAAACCCCATAACAATGTTGTCCCCCCCCCTCCCCCCCCCCCTTTGATAAAAAAAAATAATAACAAATTTATTTTTATGTAAATCTGTATCATAAAAAAATATCTGATAAAACTGACATAATAATGCATTTTATTATTATTATTATTTTTTTTAATATTAATTTCAAATAATCAATTTTTTCGACCTTGATTTTGTTATTCACAAAAGTAATGTTGAGTCTATAACCACTCTGGTGACTTTTATTATTATTTTTACTTTCTTCTATATGTAATATAGAGAAAGTATTGGATTCGTAAAAATTTTCAACCTCGGGTTTTTGATGAATTTACACGTTTTGAGAGCTGTAGAACACGATTTGACCATTTTTAGAAAATGTCTGTCTGTCTGTGTGTGTGTGTGACAAAATTTTGTGGCAACTGTATCTCAAGAACTACTGCACAGAATTTCATATAAATTGGTATGTAGTTGTACCTTGACATAAATTAGTGCCTATCAACTTTTGGTAAAAATTGTCTTACAGGTTGCGTTGCCATCTCGCTTTTTCTAAATTTTTAACATGGTGATATACGACAAAATTTTGTATAAATGTGCATAAAGAGAATTATTTTTTAGTAATCATTATGAAATTTACAAGAATTATTTAAAATAGAGATAGTCAACTGGGAAAAAAATTTTGTACGCGTAGGAGCCTCGCCACCCCCCGTGGGGGGGAAGTCCCCCCTCGAGGGGAGTAAATTTTCAAGATGGGTATCTTTCGAAACGTCTCGTCAATACCTTTAAAACGAATGGTTGAACTATAAATCTGTGATAATTTAAAACAAAGTTATCGATTTTTTTTACTTTTAACAAAAAAAAACTTAGAAAAAAATCTTTTTTTTTTTTTTTTTTTTAAACGAAATTTAACCAGACTTGGTATTTAGTTGGCCCCTGACATAAACTGGGGCTGATTAGATTTGGGGATCAATCGCTCAACAGGTGGCGCTGTGATCGTATTTTTTCTAAATTTTTAACATGGCAGTATAGGAAAAAATTTCGTATAAATGTACATAATGAGAGTTATTCTTAACCTGTAATTGTGAAATTAATATGAATTATTGATAATAGTAGTAGTTAATTAGGGAAAAAATTTGGGGCATCGCTTCCCCCCCTTAGGGGGAAGTAACCTCCCCCAAAGGGGTGTAAATTTTCAAGATCGGTATCTTTCGAAAGGTCTCGCCAATACCTTTAAAACGATTGGTTGAACTATAAATCTGTGATAATTGAAAACAAAGTTATCGATTTTTTTTACTTTTAACGAAAAAAAAACTTAGAAAAAAATCGTTTTTTTTTTTTTTTTATATTGTTACTGCGTGAATTTGTATAGGAAAATATAGAAGAAAGTCTTGTGGTGGCCACAACATACTAGTTTTGCTATGTGATGATTGATGTCATGGTCTTTACTTATGCAATTGCAATAACCATTTGAGTTTACTGCTAAAATTACAAACAAAATGTTTGAAACTACCAAGCGTGTTAAAGCTGTGCTGAAAATAGTCACCAATAATCATTAACGTTTATTTAAATTCATTCAAAACATTAAAGCGAGAAGCATACTATTACAAATAATTAAAGTAAACCTTACTTCTACTTTTCGTGTGTTACACCTGAGTACTTGCGGGAGCCCCCCCTTCCCTTTTGTCAGTGACAAAAGGGGGGGGGAGGCTCCCACAAGTAATCAGGCGTAACACATGAGGAGTAGAAGTAAGGTTTACTTTAATTATTTATTTAAATGTTTAAATTATTTAATAAAAAATATACATATATATTTTAAACTGACATCATATTTTATTTTAATTATTTATTTATTTTTGAAATATTGATTTCAATCAATCAAGTTGGCTTATATGTTCTTTCTTTTCATTTTTCCCGTGAGGCAGGGAAAGCCTGCTTTTATACTATTAAAAGAAGATATTTGTATCTTTGCCTGTGTGCGATGTAGATTAAAAATATATATATATGTGGCACATTCTTTTTTTTCCCTTCTAGATAGAGGATTGAATTTGGGAATAAGGCCGAATGACTGCTGCAGGTCCTGGGCCTGAGGGGGGATACCCTCCGTTGGGGTTTTTCTAAGGGGCCTTCTAAGGCCCATATTTACACAAGTTTTGGAGAAAACCACGGAAAACTCTGAACGGGTTTTTTAAGGCCCATATTTACACAAGTTTTGGAGAAAACCACGGAAAACTCTGAACGGCTAAGCCAATGAGCACGACCTGGGATCGAACCCGGCACCTTGTGTCTACCAGCTTTTTAGTGTAGAATCGCTTGGCTGCTGGTGGGCCCTCTAGATAGAGGAATATGTGCAGATTCACAATGCACTTTAAATTTTCAATATTTTTAAAAATATGATTTTTTGTGTTTTTCCCCAACATTCTTCTTTGAGCTGTAATTTCAAACACAGACCAACAATATAACATGTTTACAACTTTTTATTTCATTATATATATATATAAATGAAACACTTCTTTACACATGAATATTAAATTTAAAAATTATTCCTGTTTAAACAAAAATAGCTGATAAAATTGATGTCATAATAGATAATTTAAAATTTTATTTAGATTTATTTATTTTTTAAATGTTCATTTAAATTAATCGAATTGTCTTATAGGTTTTTTCCCCTTGATTTTATCATCCACAAACTAAAATGGGTGCAGTTTTAGTATAGAATCCCCTTCGCGACTTTTATTATTTTTTGCCACTTTGGTGATGAATTAAAATGACTATTGCAATTGCATAATAAAAGACTTCCGAAAATCACTCGAGCTACTTAGGAGCCAGTTTTCAAACTTCATCAAGAGATCTTATACTAAAGCTGTTTCTTAATGTCAATGCACTTTTAGTTTATTTTGAAATAACCGTGTTTCTAATCAACATAATGAACTTCAAATAATTGAATATCATTTATATTTTCTTAATAGCTGTATATGATAGCAGTTAACCATGGCTTTAATTTGCTGAAAATAGAGCACAGCTTTAGTATGGGAAACCCTTGGCCAAATTTGTGATTTTTTTTTTTTTTTTTTTTTATTGCTTTAGTAATGACAACAGTTTACAGTGTTACTTTTCAGAAAATTGGACGTTTGGTTTATTAGGAAATTAGGATTATTAATTAAAAAAAAAAAAAAAGGCTTTTAAAAGATTAGCTTAATATCAAGTAGCTGCTTATAAAAATATATATAAATAAAAAAAGCTTTTAAAAAAATAGCTTATTATGAAGTAGCTGCTTATAAAGGAAAAAAAAAAAAATCACACTTATGTTGTTGCAGGTTGTGAATTTTTCATTACATTTTACTTTAACAGATACTTACATATTACAAAGAGCCAAAAATGAATCTTACAGTGAGGAATATGGCATTTGAGATTGTTTTTTAATAATATGTTGGTTAATTTTTGTTTTTCATTCATGATCTATTATAACTTGGGAGTGATTCATAATTTGATCTATCGTAGTTAATAATTTTGAATCTATTAAATGTGGGGTTCAAACTCAGCACTAGCATTTCAGCCTAGCAGTTCAGAGATTTTTCTGAAACTTGCATGAATTTGAGCCAGGACTCTTTAGAAAGAGACCCACAGGAGGAACGCCACCCAGGCGTAGGGTCCTCGCATAGTCAGTTTACCTTAAACAGCACAACACCCTCCATTATATGTGATGTTGTGTGTGTGGGGGGGGGGAGGGGTGTGATCTTTTGAGAAGAATTTTCTTAAATGAAATCGATTGTACAAATACAGGTAATTCAGAAAATTGTGATGTTTAAATTGATATGATCAATCAGTGTAATATCCAATAACGGTAAAGGGCAAAACTGGATTGTGTTGTGTGGTTTGGAACTGATTGACTATGCAAGGGTTCTAAGCCATATTTATGCAAGTTTCAGAGAAAACCATGTAAAACTCCAAACTGCTCAGATAAATTTGACCTAGGATTGAACCCAGCACCTTCTTTCTTATGAACATATCAAGTGAGAGACATTTAATTCAGCTTTTTTACTGAACACACAGCATGATCAATTTTTACAAAATATTGCTTTTTTTTTTTTTTTTTTTTTAAGTTAAAAATACAAGACAATTTAAAAATACAAGACAATTTTTTTTCTGGCAATCCTAACAGCATAAATTTTATAGGTAGTCTAAATAAATGTTATTTTGTAACATATTAGCGGTGAATTAATAGTAAATTGAGGTAGAGTGTATATATGGTGGGGGGGGGGGTATATTTTTTTTCTTCTCACAGATACGAAGCTTCAGCAGACGTCTAACACACAGCCAGCCAATTTCTGAATGTTCAAATCACGTGTGAAACATCTTTAAACATGTAAAATCCATCAAAGACTAGAAGTTAAAAATTTTTACGAATTTAATACTTTCTTTTATGAATATTGCAGAATGTAAAAATATGTTTTAAAAGAATATCTCTTATAGACTTTCATATATTTTTATAGGTTCTTGTAAAAATTGCTAGAAAATTTTTAAATTTAGGATGTATAAGGTTTGACTTGCGACTGGAAAAATTACAATTAAAAATAAAAAATATTTTTCCACAAATCATGACATACTATAGCAATAACTCAGTTTCCTATAAATAATTAAGACATTGAAAAAATTCAGCTTATATGTTTTAAAAAATTCTTTCAAATTTCTTCATGACAAATTAACTAAAACCTCTGATGAAGAAATTACTCGAATATAAAATTATATAACAAGTAAGCTAACTGTTATGTTAATAATTTAACCAGTCACCATATTTAAATGAGTATAAATTTCAAATTATTCAACAAATTAACTAAATGATTAAAAAAAGAAAAGAACTCCATTAAATCAATAAACAATAATTTTAAAATTATAAAAATTTCCTGTTAATTTTAAGGTAAATATTTGGTAAACGTCACAAATTAAGTACACAATAAAAATGAAATAACCATTAATAAATGAATAATTCAACAATAGAAAAAATTAGATAAAGTATTGTTAGGTGTGATAAAACCTCGTATGCAAAATGTAATGCTATACAGCAAATACTGTATTCGGATGATATTCATGTTTTAGTTATAAAGCAATCGAATCCTTAAGTATTAGGAATAAATTATGTGATGTCATGAATAAATTTTATGAAAATTTTACTACATTAATCATACGATTTATGGAACGGTGATTTTTTGACCGATCACTTTTTTAATTTTTAGATGTATCTTTCTTTTCAAACACACTCTGAAATATCTGTTTAAGCAGAACTAAGTATGAGCGATTTTAAATTTATATGAGAAAATACAACCATCATCCAGCGATTGTTTGTTTACAAACAAGCGTGATTTTTCTCTAACTGCTGATTGGTTTGAGCGTCTCAAAAACGTCACTTCCTCTCGAATGCTTCGGAATGATTTCGCATACGGAATTCAGTGAAGGGAGAATAGAAGTTTCCATACGGATCGGGATTTAGACTAGATTCCGGCTAGTGTCCATTCCGATTACGTTCCATTTTCCGGTTTAGGGAGAATACGGCTCACGGTCTCGAAAGTAAACATTCGTTATCAAAACGAAGCCTACTGTGTTTGCGAGACGTTGTCGAAAGCGAATTGTAGAAGCATTTTTCAATATGGCGTCTACGTAATTTCTATGGATGTCGAGCAAAATAGAGGAATTCCGAGAAATTATTTAAGAAATTGATCTTCCAGATGTGAGATTCACCAAACTATTCAGTCTGGATAAAGAAATTGTGATATTTCTCTGCGACGAAATAAAACCGTCCCAAATCATAACTACATACTATCATAAATAATTACTTCATCCTCTCAGTTCTTTTCCTTATTACATTGATATTTTATGCTTTTTTTCCTCTCTCTCTGTCTGAATAGTTATGAAAATTCCGATGGTTTCAAATTGTTTTTGAATTGTTATATGCTTTGTAATCGTCATTGTATTTTTATCAGGACAAGTTTGTTTTCGATTTTAACATTTTTCTAATAGACACTAGATAATCTTTATTTACTTTAACATAAATTTCAAATTAATTCAGATGCATTAATAGTAATAATAATAAGTACTTGGTATATCTTTAAGTGACAAACTTTTTCATCATCTACCATTTATATCTATTTCATCAATATTAAATACCACATTCTATAAAAATATAAATATGGCATAAAATTGTTACTTATAACAATATATTTCCTTCATTTTAACTTCGGAAAATTTTTAATCACTCATACTCACACAACAGTTGTTAGCAATTAAATTATTTTCGAATGACTAATATAATTTCTCTTTACTGACAACAATTTCATATTACAGTCGTCAGCAAATAAATACTGCACTTAATACTGTTTTGTTAAATAAGTCATTTTGAATCATGTTCTTAGACAAGGATTTATTTTCAAAAAAAAATATACCATGAAGCACTTATTATAAACATATTTAAAATATACAACCTTTTATTAACCATCTCTCACAGACATTATTAACTTATAAAATATACAACATTTTATTAACTTCATGTCTCAAAGACATGAAGTTAATAAAAGGTTGTATATTTTAAATATGTTTATAAGGATTTATTTAATAGAACAGTATTAAGCATGAAAAATCATGTATAATAGAATTAGATTTTTTTGTGTTTGTGTGCATGAAGTGTATATACATGTATGATACAGGGTTCCCATGGGTCAGGGAATTTGAAATTACTGAGAAAAGTCAGGGAAAACTGTAAATATTGCTCAAAAACCTGGAAAATGATGATATAAACCTGGAAAATGCTTTTTGAACATTCAATTTATATCACAAGTCACGTTACTATATCGTCTTTTATGTTGCAAGCTATGTTTTGTTTTATACTGTGAGCTATTTTTTATGTCACGAACCAAATTTTGTGACTGGAATTTTCTAAAAATAGACCTGGAAAAGTAAGGGAATTTTATTTTTGAAATTGAGTGGGAACCCTGATGATAGTGATTGCTACGAAACAGATTTTTGTGCATTTTGAGATTGATACACAGCAAGGTAACAGAACCCAGTGATTTTTTTTTTATGTGTGTGAAGTGAAGTGAAGTGTGCATATGTGCACAGTGGTGAATGTTGTAATATGGATTTTCCTGCATATTTTAGATTCATGCACTGCAAGGTAGCGGCAAACAGTGAAGGCTGTTTTTTTTTTTTTTTTTTTTTTTTTTTTTTTCGTGTGCAAAAGAGTACATATGTGCATGACAGTAATTGTTACAGAACCGAGTTTTGTAATTCATACACAATAAGGTAGCAATCCCAGTGGCAGAAAATTTTGAAGTTGTCTGTGACAGGCTTTTAAAATTTCATAATCTGTCTGCAAAATTTGCATGTAATCAGGGGTGAAACTGAAAATGGCTTACACTCAAAAAGACTGAAAGCTGATAGGGGGGGGGGGGGGGGTTAACATCAGTGGTGGTCTTGTGCAACAATACACAAATACAATTTTACTACAAAACGATATAGTATAAACAATTGTATTCATTCAATTCATCTCATTCTATTAAATATTTTATAGCAATGTTTGATACAACACAATATAAATAATACAAGTTTTAGTTTTGATACAGCAATTTTTATAAGTGAATTGTTATCCGAAAGTTGCAGACAAATTTTTTTCTCAGTGCAGACAAAAACTGTCCGCAAGCCGTTTTTCTGTGTCCGCGACTATGTCGCCGTGTTTCTGCCACTGGGGTAGCAATACAAGTGATATATATATTTTTTAATTTTCTCGTGCATGTAGCTTACAAACATGCTTGAAAGTGATTGCTACAATAAAGATTTTCTCACACTTTTTAGATTTATAGAAAATATGGTAGCAGCACACAATATTTTTTTTTTTTTTTTTAGTACAACAGGACTATTTCTTTCAATCTGGTATTTTGTATCGTTACCAATTTATAGTGTTCCACTTCGAAAATGCCTTTGAACTTCCTCCATAGTTTATCTTTTTTTTTGTTTATTTATTTTATTTTTTTCATATGCGTGAAGCTTACATATATACACTCATGATAATAATTGCTACGGAATCGAATATTGTAAATTTGAGATTTATACTCAGTCAAATACAATTAAATTTATTAGTACATTTAAGTACTATTGTAACTGGTGTTGTACAGTACCGTAGATACATGTAATAATGTATCAGTACAAAAAAAATAAATTACAAACAGTTATCTATATATATATATATATAAGAGTAAACTTACTAATCACCGACTCAACAGTCGTGGCGATTCTATGGAAGATAAGAGTCGCCAATTTTGATAACCACGTTGGTTTTAGGACACTGACGCCCACTAAGACAGGATTTTGTGAAATATCTTTTCATTCCCCCCCCCTGGGGGGGCAGAAGGCAAAAACCCCTTTATAAGCATAACTCAACTCCAAATTGCTTCACTGTGAACAAATTGCAGAGGGAGAGACTAGACTTGAGTACAAAAAAAGTATTTTCTGCGATTTGGGATTTTTAAGAGGGGGGGGGGGGAGGGGTAAAAACAATTTTCGGAGGCAAATTTAGAAAAATATGGATTTTCGAGTAAAACTCTACCAATAATAGCACAAAGATATAGAAAACCGCCAAGAACCTTCAGGATATTTCCAAAAATTCATTTTTTTTTTTTTTTTTCGATTTTGGGGGGGAGTTACGAGGGGACAAATTCGAGCCACATTGTAGCGCTGAATTTGTCCGGGGAAATCTATAGGAGCTGAGGTCACGAGTTTTAGTGTGTGGCTTATTTTCGTGTTTCCAACACCCATTATAATGAAATTTTGCATAAGGGGCAATACACTCGTTTCCAAGTATAACTTTGCTTCAAATTATCTCAGCAAAATTGAATTTTATGCGTGGGTTGTTTATGCTTCCACAACACAAACAGTAAAGGGATTTTATGAAATTTCTCCCCCCCCCCCTCCCTTTTAAAGGAGGGGGAAGGCAAAACACGAATATAAGAGTAATTTTGCTCCAAATTACCTGAGGATAACGATTTTTTGATATGTCGATTGATTATGCGTAATCAAGACGCACACTATAAAGGGATTTTGTAAAATTCCACCTTATTCGCCTTGGGGGTGGGTTTAGGGAATCATGTTTCCATGCGAAACTCTGCTCCAAACTATCTTAGGCGATTTTTTATGTGCTGGCTGGTTATATGTTCCCAACATGCACTATACAGGGATTTTGTGAAAATTCTCCTGCCCCCCCCCCTTCCAGGATGAGGGGTGGGACAAAAAACATGTTTTAAACGTCAACGTGAGTGCTTCGGAGTACCTGCATTTGGTCGCAACCAATGCTTACCTCCAACGAAACATGAGGAAAACATAAAAATAATCTTCCATAAAATAATTAAAAGCCAAAAGGATGAATTTAGAATTTTGATCTCTGAATAAATCTCCGCGTGAGCAGAGACCAATCAGAGTGAAGCACTAGGAGGTAGCGAGAACTTTAACTTGGATTTTGACTGATTTCAATGATTTTTATTATTAATGATATGGTATTTTGAGAATTAATTTCAATATAATGACCAGCGAAGCGGGCAAAGCCTGCTAGTTAATTATAAATTTACCATATTATTTATATTTAAAAATTGGCGATTACTTAGTGGCATGAGGATAATATGCAAGCACCTCAAAAAATACATTTGAAAAAAAAAATATTCATATTAGGGATGCACCGGATAGCAGTTTTGGCTGAATATTCAGCCAACCGAATATCGAATATTTTTCAAACCTAATAGTAACTATTCGGCCGAATACCGAGTATTCGGCTGGCTGATTTACTTATATTCAAGTGTCAATCAGCTAATTTTTTGTGAACTTTTTCAGTAATATCATTTACATTTAGTAATATTTCATTTTTTTAACACGTTAATCGCCACGATAATATCAGAAAAATTTTCACATGGGCCATGGTAACTTTATTAGACAATTTAGTTAAAAATGCGTCAGGCGCATATGACTGACATGGCTATTAACGTGTTAATAATTACTCGGCGTATATCATATTCCTTTTAGGGTTATTTCCTAGTTAAAAATGCGTCAGACACATATGACTGACATGGCGATTAACGTGTTAATTATGAAAAAAATATTACAAAAAACTACTATTCAGAAACTATGGTTTATATAAATGTAGAAAAATATTAGAAAATATTACCAAACATAAGTAGTGGTGTAATGCTGAATTCACAGTCAAAGAAAATTATTAACTGTCTGGCTTCTTAATAAACTTACAAACTTTCTTAAGTAACAATATCTTGTTGCACCCACTCCAAAAAGAATAATTTGGTGTGTCACTCACACGACTTTCTCTTACCCTAAAATTTAATACTATAAATACAGGTTGGAGATTAAGAAGTAAGATAACAAGTACTGTTATGTAAACCTATGTTAAAAAATTCGAATTAGGCTTCGGAAGAGTTTTATTATGATAATTAGCCCCCCCTCAACCCCCTGTTTCATTAATGCACCTACATTTATATAGAATTTAATTCAGTTATTAAGAAATAATTCTGTTTTAAAAAATAATTTATTAAAATTATTATTTAAACAAATTATCTTTTATGATAATGCAGACGGTTTCTATATTAGAGAAGTAGTATCATACTAAATATTTTTAAAAAAAGTTTAATTTATTCTCAATTTTTTTTTTTTGGTTAAAAATGAAAAGAGTCGATAACTTTATTTTAAATTATCACAGATCGATGGTTCAACAATTCGTTTTAAAGGTATTGGCAAGCTGTTTTGAAAGTTATCCGTCATAAAAATTTACTCCCATCGAGCGGGGGACTTCCCCCCCCCCTCCAGGGTGGGAGGCGAGGCTCCTACATACACAAAATTCTTTTCCCAGTTGACTATCTCTATTACAAAAAATATCTATTTGTTTCATTTTGTTTAGTGCAGTCTATAGATGTTAAACTCTACTTACCTGCAATTCCCCCCATACACGTAATGTATTTGAATACTTTCGAGTGTCCCTGTACACGAACCATTTGCTTCATCTCAACGAAAAGCTTACTGTAGCATCCCTATATGATACCCATTTAGAATACCGACTTTGGAATTTCTGCTATTATTTGTTCTTGAAATATGCTGGTAACAGACAGGCACACAGACCATTCACTAAAAACATGATTTTCGTATTCAGGGGACCTCAGAACATGTAAATATAACAAAAACTCACATTCAAAAATTTGACCCTAAAACAATACTTTCTCGACCCTATGGGTAAGAGAAAGTGAAAAACAGAAATGCAGCATTTGAGAAAAATCAATTTAAAAGTGACAACGTACTGGATAACCTATATCAAAACTGTTGTAAATGTCTCTGACTCTCATGTGAATAAATTGTGAGATAGAGATGCGATACTGTTCGTGCATGTTGGGGCACTTCATATACATTTTTTAGTAACAAGTTAAAAACTGCTAATATATGACTTGTGTCATTTTTCTTGCCAGATTTGGATCCGACCTTTTTTTTATCTCTTGAAGTTTCCTAGATTGTAACTTGAATTGTAATCATGTGAATTATGTACGTTCTTTCTTAACTCAACTTAGAAAAGTATCGTTATACTGTTATTGATAAAGACAACTTTTGTTAGATATTATTAATTGTTATGATTAATGTAACTAATAATTTTCTTTAATGTTACTTGAAATTAGATGAAATAATTGTTTTCCTTTAAATATAAACTATTTCTTAATTATAATAATAAAGCACCACAGAACTGGTGTTTTAAAGTAATCACTACAGAACTTTGGATAAACACCATAAAATTCAAAACTCGCAACAATTGTTTTGGGTCGAAATAACACACAACCCTTCGTCAGGCGAACAAAGTAGGCACGAGTGTGGCAGTCAAAGCGGCAATTATTACCAACGTGTAGCTGCTTTGTTCGCCTGACGAAGGGTCGTGTGTTATTTCAACCCGAAACAATAGTTGCAAGTTTATTGCATTTTATGGTGTTTATCCATAGTTCTGTAGTTATTATATTTCTTAATTACTCTGAAAATTTTAATTATAATTAAAAATCGCAAATTTTTTTCAAATAATTAAAAATTTTTTAACGTTCCAACTAGCTGAATAATTTAATATTCGGCTAGTCGAATAGTTTGATTCGACTAAACTGAATATTCGGTGCATCCCTATCATATCTTTTCCTTTTCTATTTCATTACTTTAAGAAAGATGATCCTAATTCATAGCAGGAGTTTCAGAAAGCATGAGGCATTTGCACATCTGCGTGCAGTTCATAATTTTTTTAAATGGAAATAAATTAAAGAAGTGCAGTTGGTAGTTGGCTCACTGTCAGATATTTATGAAAATTTAAATTTCAACATGGTTGGGTGTTACATAACGAAAATTGCATTGTGTAAATGGGGAGGGCCTGACGCCTGACACAGGGGGAAATTTACTTTTACCCACCTCTTGGCGATTTTTCTGGAATTCGCCTGGATGGCACCGTTCCGAATAGTAACCCTCACTGGCAGCATACAAAAGGGAGCTTTTCAGCGATATAACCAAACAAGAAAACACATTGAAGAAAAGCAATTTCATCAGAAGCAATACATATAAAAAAGAAAATCATCATTAAAATGTCATCCTTTGATGACTTAAGTTCAATTATAAGAGCAATTAAATTTACTAGCTCTAATAAATGTAATTTTTTAATTAATTCTTAAAACTTATCTCTATTCCTTCTTAATTCTCTTCATTACAATTTATGATACTCTACGATAAATCAAAACTGAACCAAAACAAAAGAAGTGAACAAGCAACATACATATTGCAACAATTTGGTATTCATATCCATACATTTTATATTTTCTTTAATATGGCTAATTTAAAGTATTAATGTTATTTAGCAACTTCTACGCAATAAAAGTGCAATATGTAAATTAAGATAACGATACATTCATAATCAACTAATGATCATTAAAAAAAAGTCTGTTTTCAATTTATTGTTTCTATTGAGACTGACAAAGTTTAAATACATTTACTTCTTGCAGTCACTTTAAATACATTCTCTTCTTGCATTCCAATGAAAGAAAATTTGCATGCTTCATGCTTTAAAATAGGCTCAATGGCATTGTTAAAATGCAATAAAGACTGAACACACTCACACACAAAAAATTACATCTTATATTAAAAATATAAATACTTTAATATGTTAAATACAAGGAAAAAGTGTATCTAAAAAGGTTTGTAATTAAAAGTACTAATTTTAAATCTAAGAAAATAGTTTATTTTTAAGTTTGATTGCATCTATTCTTCTATAATTTGTACATCTAGGAACCCCCAAGCCCATTACATAAATAATGTTTTCCCTTTTCTAGAAGGAGAACATTATTATTATTAAAATAATAAACGCATGCAATTTGTAAACAATTCGACAATAAACACGGAGGTGCGATCCGAATCCGATTACAGTCAGGGCCGAAACTAGGATTTTTTTCACCCGGGGCAAGGAGAGATTTTTGCCCCCCCCCCCCTACAAACCAGAAATTAAAATTTGAAAGGAAATTTTACAAAGTTTTTATGGCCATTTTATTTTCAACTGCATTCATGAGAAGTAAATATTGAATTTAGTTCAAATTTTCGATAAATTTACAGATTTTGAAATGAATTATGATTATATTTAACGGATATGTGTGTGTGTGTGTCTGTATGGGACACAAATACTGTAGCTAATTTATGAACTGCATGTTCAGAATTCCATGAAACCTAGTGTGCAGTTGAATTCTGACATAAACTGATGATGTCTAATTTTTAATATATATCGCTCGACTTGCAGCTCTTTTATGCCACGTTTTCTTATAGCTATATCTCAGCATCTCCAGGACGGAATTTAACAAACTTTATACATTATATGCTTGTTATGAAAAACAGAGTTTACAAAACAAAACAGAATCGCAACATGTGTTTCGTGTCGAAAAACTTCGCCAGGCGTAAAAATATACAAGAGCTACAACCAGCCGATTTTTATTTTAACGTATATGTTTTATATCTTTATAACATTTCTTGAAAAAAAAAAAGATTGAAGTTGTGAACCAAAGCATTATTTTAGTGGGAAAAAAAAAGAAGAAGAAGAAGAAAAGCGTATTATAGAGAAAGATTTAAATAAGTTACAGTTATTATTTTTATTTATTTATTTATTTTTACTGGTTTAATGATAGTTTCTTTTTTTTTTCCCCCTCTTTTTTAAATAATGGTATTTATAAATGACAATTCTAAAACAAGTTAATGTAAATTTCATATTCAATTACTTTGAAAACTGAAATTATCATCATTTTGAGTGAAATTAAAATGATATTTTGAATATTATAGTCGTTACATCAACTATACTGCAGAGAAATAAACAGACAAATATTTAAGTTTTTAATATAATTAAGATGCATAAATTAATAGATATGAACAAGTATCTAAAAACTACTCATATCCATCAAGTACGAACTAACCGTTAGCTGTCTAAATACACTGCGCTGCAAAAAAAAAAAAAAAAAAAAAAAAAATTCGAGCCCTGATACCATTCCTGCTGATTCTCGTGTAAAATGATCTCCTGAATCCGAATACGACCCCCATTTTCCCCAATCACCCACCGTTTTCTCGGGACGCCACTTTTTCTGTTACTGTTTGGTAGTTTTATGGCCATAAATTTGATTTGGAGAATGGAAAAGAATTATTTTAATACTTTAAAATAAAAAAATTATATAATTTATAATAAATAATAGTAATAATTGATTAATAAAATATAAAAAATGTAATTTGTAATTTCAGTGGCAAATCCCCCTCCTCCCTCTAAATTTTCTCCTTGCTGCAAATGTTCATGTTTTATAATTTTCCATATCTGTAGCCCCTCAAAAGACATTTAACAGTTAAAACAATCTCTTCACCCCTTTCAAATCAAATTTATAGCCATAAAAATACCGGATAATGATAAAAATAGTGGGGCGTCCCCAAATAATGGTAGGTGATAGGGCAAAATGGACGTCATAATCGTATTCAGGAGGTTATTTTACATAAGAATTTGCAAAAATGGTGTTGGGCCGATTTTCATGCAGAGCAGTGCCATTTGTAGATTATCTTTTTTTAAATCATTTTCAAGAAATAAAATAGAAAAGCAGGTTCTAGTCTATGAATATTCTCGGAACCAATCCAAAAAGACTATTATTAGAACCACTAACTTCATGGTAATAGGATTATATACACCACAAAATAAGAATATCGTTTGTTCAGAAATAATGTTTTACAGCTTTTTATAGAATCTCTCATAGGCAAATGTATAGCTTAGAGTTCAACAGAATTCGCTCCTGTGCAGATAGCCTACTTTTGCACTCTTTGACAAACAATTAGCGGCGAGAAACGATGCATAATGTATAGAAAAAATTAACTCTGATAAAACTGAGAAAGGGCTTGCTGATTTTGGCAATCCTAAACTATTTTCTGCCAAATTTGATCGCTAATCTCGTGATGTCACTAAATTCATCACCAATGTAGATGACAACTTGTCGCAGAGTGAATGCTTTGGCGACAAATGCTTTGGCAACCTGGCATGAATTTTGGTGAAAAATGGTGGTTTAATATTGCCGAAATTTGGAACCTGGCATGATCTACTGTTTTCTTGCGCAGAACTAACTTCATCAAAAGTTCTACAAATCACTAATGAGGATATAAAAAGGAAAGAGTCATTACTATAATTATTGTTGACAAGAGCCTGTCTATTTCTTTACGTATTATTTTATACACGGTATTACAGTTAAAAGGGAAATAGATGGCAGATTTCTTCACTTCCTTGGAAATGGGAATTAGCGGCAAATTTTGCGACTTGGCGAAAGATTTGGCAATTTGGCACCCAAATTTGGCGAAAAGTTGTAATTTAGGGCAGCCAAAGTTTAGAAGATCTAACTTCATTAGAAACCGACTTGTAAATTTTTCCAGATTAATTCATTAGTTTCTAGAGTAGAACTATCTCGAAAATTCTATAAATCACTAGCAAGACTGGATGAGTTCAGTTTCTGTTTGGACTGCAAGCTGAGCGTACATCTCTAAGAACTTTAAGCATTTAGTCATTGTTCTGAATTAGTAAAATTCCTGTTCAGTTGTGTAGGCTGTTCATGAGTACGAAAAACTGGTTTATTCGATTGCTTCAAGAATAATCATTGATTATTGATTTTTATTCGACTGTTTCCAGAATATCCATTAAATAAAATGCATTCATTTAGAACCTACAAGTCTTTACGAATTACTTTCTACGTGCAAGAATGTCAACAAATTTTGTAACTATCAATATTCACGCTAATATTAATTTCTGTTAAAATCTGTATGACGGAAAGTTATATATAATTGCAAAAATATTTGTATTTTCGGTCATCATGGATATAATATTCGTGGATATTCCAAAAGGGAAAGGCGCACAGAAACACCAAAATGAGAGATGCATAACAGCAATGTAACAAACTTAGATGTGAAATTGCAACGTTCTACGTCTAATCGTTTTTGAGTTATACGAGATACACACACACACACGTTACAAAAAATCGCATAAATTCGTAGATATCTTAAAAGCGGAAGTTCATGTCAAGACCAAAATTGGTAAATAACAATGCCAAATATAAATTTGCAACTCTCTATGACTATTCGTTTATGAGCTATGCGATACACAAAATCCATTTCGCAAATTGGTTTCACAATACTTCCTTATGCTTTGAATAAGGAAGTAAAAAGTATAGTAAAAGTACAGACATTTTATTTCATTGTAATATTTATAATTATAGATGTTAGGAGGTAGTGGTGGCTTTAGTTGTCATAGTACTTTGATAGGGACTTGCTGAGCCTTGTGAATGATAGCTCCTAACTGAATGATTAACTAGTTATTTTGCATTCTTTTTGCCCATTTATTTTTAGTGCACTGGATTGTTTTATAGCATTATGGCCTTTTTTTGACATACTTATTTTAATATTTGAACAGTCGCACTTTTAATAGTCACGACGGCGCCCTAAGCAAAAAAAAAAAAAAAAAAAAAAAAAAAAAAATTTTTTTTTTTTTTTTTTGCTTCTTCATGAATCATAAATTTCTAAAGAACCTTCTGAAGTTTAATCAAATATACTACGTATTTTCCAACCATTTACTTTTTAAAAACCTTGGCTGAAAGTCAGGGACCACTTGTAAATTGCTCTTCTTCGATTGCGAGATTATTTTACCTCACTCACTACCTTAAAAGAATATTGTTAGTCTTGGAGAACACTCTATCCACCATGCTTTTCCTTGTAAATGAATTCTGTTATCTATTAATCTTCTACTTTTTTTTCTTTGTTCAAATTGCCCTGACTAAAAGAATTTGACGTTTTTATTCTTTTTCGTCTCTTCTTCCTTTTTTTTTTCTTTGAATTTTTTTTTTTTTTTAAATGTGTAAATAAGGCGTCAAACCAGCCTTTTTCGGCGCCCTTCTCTTTCTGGCGCCCGGGGCAAATGCCCCGCTCGCCCCCCTCTAGTTTCGGCCCTGATTACAGTTAATGTTCGCTATGAATCTTGGAAAATAGTTTTCTATTTTTTTATTGGTTAAAAAATGCGAAGAAGAAGTTAAAAGTAACTCCTCCTTCGCTGTTATGTCATTTCGAAGGGAGGGACTTACTGTCGTTTCACTGACGATATCATCTCGATTTCACTTATCGGACGAGAGGAATAAAGTACCAATTCTTGCACACTTCGTTTTCTAGGTATCGTTTCCAGACAATAACGAAAGACGTCACTCTCGATCTCGAGATGATCTCGATGCGAATAAAGTATCATCATCAAAGTGCTTGTTTTAGTGTTCCTGGGAACGACGCTCCCTTACCACTAGTATTAGTATGTGGATCAGAAAAAAATGACCATAGCAATAGACCAGCAAAACAGAACACTGGTGACATAAAATGGAGGCGTAATAAAGCCTTCAAAATTAAGGAAATAATATAAAAGAGAAAGGCAATGTACGAAGAATTATAAAATAAAGAATATAAATATGTAAAAGAACATAAATATGAAAAAAAAAAAAAAAAAAAAAAAATGATGATAATAATAAAATAATGGTAATATTTACATGATAGAAAGGTAATGCCAAGAGCGAATAAAGTAAGCCCCAGGGATAAAAGTCGTTTGATATTGACCATTGAGTTTAACGTCACGTGATAAGAGCTTGGAATATACAAACGAATCAGTATTGAATTTAACGTCACGTGATAAAAGTTACCTCTTATCACTAAGACTACTATATAGTAGTCTTTCTTATCACATGACGTTCACACTGGTCAATAAAGACGTCACTCCAGTAATCACTCTACCTCTATTGCAAAACGAAAGCAAAAGGAAGATTTTATGAAAATCTTTTGGCAGCAATATTGAATTGCGATTGCGCGGCGAATTCGTGAACAAGCGATGATTCTTGTAATGTAAATATTATTACATTTTCCTTTCCTTTAATTGATATTTAATAATTTCTATTTGAAATTGTAAAACTAAAAAGTACAATCTGCATTATTTCTGACGTAGTATTAAGAGTATGGCTGGAGTAAAGAGAAAGTTATCTGAAGGTAACTTAGATCAGTATGTCTCTACTGCGAATCAAGTAATTTCATTTAAATTTGTGAAATCCAAAGAAGATATTGAAGATGAATCTGGTTCTTTTAATCCAGAATTTGCCCACCAGTTCTTTGGTGATAGTGAAAACATATTTGGTTACATTGGGCTTAAAATAAAGTTTCTGTATACTGCTTGCCGTTTGAATCCCTACTTCAGCATGAAGTACAGAGAAAAAGTGAAACCTTCTAAGACAGGTGGTCTTGAGGCCGATGATGTCTTTAAAATAATTTGTGATAAGCTAGAATTAAAACCTATGACTGATAAGAATGAATTTCTTGCCGCAATTGATGATGAATCTACATTTACTCCTTTTGGCGAACTTGTTTCTTCTTTTAAATTGAAAATAGATGACACTCTTGAAGAATTTGGAGTTTATCGAGCTGATACAAGCGTACCTGGTTTTAAAGAATATCATGAAAATATGCAAACACTTATTTTGTGGTTTATTGATGCAGCATCATACATTGTTGATGATGAACGTTGGGATTATTTTGTATTACATCAACATATTTCCAATGATGGGAAAAAAATGTATCCATTCATCGGTTTTGCTACTGTTTATAGATATTTTGCATACCCTAAAATGGTTCGTCCCAGAATAAGCCAGATGTTGATTTTGCCTCCTTTTCAGAAAAGAGGGCTTGGTTCTAAAATGCTTGATGCTATCAGCACTTGGTACATCAAAGATCCAGATGTGTTAGATATTACTGTAGAAGATCCTTCTGATGATTTTGTGAGAATTCGAGATTATGTTGATTGCAAGAATTGTATGACTTTGCCAAGTTTTGCAGAAGAAAAATTGAAAAATGGCTTTACCAAGGAAATGGCCGAAGAAGCTAGAACAAAATTAAAAATAAATAAGAAACAAGCCCGACGTGTTTATGAGATTTTGAGATTGAAATCTACAGACATTAATAACAAAAACGAGTATAAAACTTATCGTTTAGACGTCAAAAATCGCTTAAATGCTCCATACCAGCGAGAACTTTTAGATATGGAAAAACTCGCTAAATCCTTAGCTCCTGATGAGCTGAAAGCAGCGATGAATCTTATTCCACCAGAGCAAAGAATGGAAAAACTTGACCATTTGTATAAAGAATCGGAAGAAAAGTATAAAGCTGTTATTAAAAGGTTACTTAAAGAATGAAAAATCTTTAATTAGTCTCATTATCCATGTTTAATATATTTAAGATTTGGATATTTTTGTTTTGTGTTTTGAAAAGGAGTTGTGAAGTTTATAGTGCTGCTCTCTTACATTCTTGATAGATTATCATCAATGTAAATGTTGAAATTTCTCATTAATCCACATGATTTTGTTAAAGAGGTATTTTTATTAATCTCGTTTAAAACATATTTTGTTCTTTCCAGTCTAATGTAAAATTAAATCTATATGTTATAAATCTGTTAATTAAATATTTAAAAACGTACTTTTTCTCTCTCTTTATTTGGCATTCGTTATTTGTAATCTTGTAGTGCATGATTCAGTGCTGGCAATTTGTCTAGAACCCTTTAAATTACTTTTTCTGTTTAATGTGCAGATTTCTAAAAGTCAATTTAACTGCATTATGCAGAGAAAGTGAGGTCTAGTCAAGAATGAGTGATGGTCTTGGCACAATTTCAATGATGCCAACAGAACATCGTGTTGTATTCTTCATTTGCTATTTAGCGAGAAAAAGACCACCACATACAGCATGTTTATCACCTGTTTCACGATTGTCGCTCATTCTTGACTAAATCTGAAAAGTGTTATTTCACATAACATAAATAATACTATTATTATATAAGAACCTATTATCACTGTAATATATTACTGGAAAGATCATATTAAATAACGCTTCCATCTTACCTCTCTGCACACATAAACACACACACACAAGAAAAAGAGAGTCATTTCTCTAATCTTTGTCATACCTACTAATGGTAAATAAATTAATAAAACTCCCTTTTAAATCAAATCCTGTTTAGCATACAATTTTAATTTTGTTCTTTCACTGTGCACAATTCTGGTAATTTAGTTGCTTTATAAATTGCTTTCAAAGTTAATGTTTTATTTTTGCTTATTTATTATATTTTTTCTCTGTGCAAAAAAATGTGCCTGTTATAATAAATAATGATAATAATAATTTCACGAAAAACATTTTTTTTAGTAAAGGGATGTACTTCTGTAATTATATATATTTTAGGAAAAGAAAAACTCGAAAATTTACTTCTTTTCCTTTGCATAATAAATGTTCTAGTCTAAAACAACATTGCAAACACTATCAAAATCATACAAGAACAACTTATATGATACAGCATCACACAAGTAATGAGTTTGAATACTCTCTTTCCTATAATGAATTTACAAAAACAAAACTATGAACACAACATCGTGTCTACCGAAAACCAGATCAAATGAAAACAACTAGACCGAATCACATACAAGATCAGACTTCCCGCACAAATGTTCAAACTTTGCTCTATAATATTGTCACAATGTTAATTTTAGCAGCCATCAGGAGATAGATTAAGTGTGATTATTTTGTCATGAGGATGAGGAATGGGTTTACACTTGCTAGGTTTTATTGGCTTTGTGTATTGGTAACAATTTTGTGAGATGATGCATTATGTTTAGAAAAAATAAGTGACTAGGGAGCGGAAAGATGAGTGTTTGTTTATTAGTGCCGAAAATGCCTGCCAATATCCAATTTTACCGTTCAATTTCTTACTCTCATCTTAAAATATTTTGTGAAATCCGTAAAAACTTATATATACATTTTTTTTTTTTCACTTCCCATCGGTGAGGATCGAACTTACAACCTTCGGGTTCGTAGTTGTACTCTGACCACAGAGTCAACGGGTCTTGACTGAATATTTCCTAATTATTTAGACTAGTGTTTTCAGATATTTTTAGTCTAAAACTGTGAAATTTATTTAAAATGTGTGTTATTTTCCTATTTATAAGATGAATATATTGTTAATTGGTATTAATTATGCTTTTGAGAAATTAATGGATTAATATTAATTAATCTGTGATGAATTTTCAGTATAATTTAAATATCGAACAATTGGTTTATAATTTTTTTTAATATTATGTTAAGTTTTATTCTGTAGAAATTGAAACTATTAATTATTATAAATAAATACAAAACTGTTATTAAGATTTTTTTACTAATTAAAATGTTTAGTAAATGAGTATTAAGCAATTAGAGGAAGATACTATACAATTAATGGATTCAAATTTTATTAATTTATTTGGAATTAAAAATCAATACATTATTTGAATATGTGTTTAAGAATTTTACTAAGCGCCCTCTATTATTATTATTATTATTTTTTTTTTTTTAAAGGGTGTTAAAATACAAATATAAGTAGAGTAGTCCTGTCGTACTAAAAAAAATTCTGTCAGAGACGCACAGAATTTCATCCATAGTTTTTTTTTTCAGGAATATTACTCCACGGCTTATATATACAGTAGAACTTGGATAATTCGAAGTTGGAGGAACCAGAGAAAAATTCAAAGTATCCAAAAATTCGAATTGAATATACTATTTTGTCAAAAAGAAGAGATAAATTAAAAAATTAAAGTTCTACGATCAAAAATTTAACACATAAACCTTATATATAAAAATACTGCTACCCCCCCCCCCCCCTCAATTAAATCAATATTTTTTATGAGCTTAATTATTCAACACTTTTTAAAAAATAGTCAGATATTTTTGTTTGATTCTTTAAGTACAATCTTTGTGTCATAGCATATGACTTCAACCTATCAACTGATACTAAAATAGAATTTTCTACATTAGACACGACTTTTAATTCAAAGAAACTTATGTTCATGTGTATGCACCGTATCATCTGATGTACTAGGTAGGGGCTTCTCTTGTATTTCCTTATCTTGCTTTTGAGAGACTGTTAAAATAAACAATGCACTTTAGCTGAGAAAAATCTCGGGAACAAATTTTACTGTAATATTTTAAATGTAATTGTATGAAAAATTTGAATTATCCAAAATAGAATTTGAATTATCCACGATTTTTTAACATTATTTTAATACAAAATTCAAGGGACCGAGTAAAGAATTCGAATTATTCAAGTTTCACTGTATATATTTATTATTTATATTTAAACATCTGTTTTCCTCTTGGGTGTCTCTTAATAACTAGAACTAAAATTTAGTTTCTAAACTCCAGATTGAATTTGTTTTAAAAAAGACCATTCTAAATTAATGCACATAACACCAATCAATGTTTCCAAGTGCACCTTTATTTATCTGACAATTGGCAAATCCATATTCAAAATTATAAACACAGCTTTTTCTCAAGCAACCATAAAACTACTTTAACAATGTATGGTATATAACTAATGAACTCTTTGATACAAGGTGGGTTCAATTTCCAGTTATCAATTATTACATTATTTCTATAGAACCCTTTTACAAAAATCGGCATTTTTATTCACCAAACATTATATATATATATATATATTCATCGATGCCGTTTACACACTATAACGCATAAATTACATGAAAAATCAAAGGCAGGATCAGTGGCGGATTTAAGGGGGGGGCTAGGGGGCTGAAGCCCCCCCCCCAAAAAAAAAACACTGACATTTACAATTGAATATTGCAATTGCAAATTTTTTATTGGTCTAGAATAACACTTTGAAAAATCTTAGCCCCCCCCCCAAAAGTCAAGTTCTGGATCCGCCACTGGGCAGGATGCGGAAGATTTATTGTGGCGGGTCCCAGGGGATGCATAATTTTCATTCTTAAAAAAAAAAAATTCAAACTGGAAGGAAGGAAAAAAAAAGCAAAATAAAAAATATATTTCTTGTTTAAAACTGATATTTTCCTCATATTTTTAAAGCATACGGCTCTGAAGAAGAAAAAAAAGATCCTTTAAAACTTCATCTTAAAAAAAAAAAATCATATATGATATATAAACACAAATGAGCGGCTGGTGCAGTGGAAAATCAAAAATGAAGTTCCAACTTCGAAAAGAGGTTCCAATGCAAAAAGATCAGTGAAAAGCGTACGATACACCAAGTCATATCATGGTGTAATGAATCACCAATGAGTGCCTACTACCAAAGCTTAGCCGAAATTTGAAAAATGGTCGCAAAATCATACTTTCATAAAATCAAAAACATTCCTATCCGATTCCAATACGATATACCAATTTGATAAACACACACGAGTGGCCAGCACAAAAACGAAGTTCTGATACAAAAAAGTTACCACTTAAAAGTGCTGATACATTGAATCGCATCACTCTGCTACAGTCTAAGTTTGTTTAAACAAAGCCAAAAATGAATGAAATTACAGGAACATATGTCAGTATTAAGATTCAAGAAACTTTATGATTAAGAAAAACCTAAGTATTAAAAAAAATAATATATTTGCAGCGTTAAGCAAAAAATAATTTGCTAAGTTGAGATAGTAATTTTATAGATAAGTAAGTACACTTTTTTAATTTTCTCTTTAATGCATTATTTAAGTTATCAGTATAGTTTATTGGTAAGTTATTTTGTGGTTAAAGGAGGTTGGGGCACCGGGAATAGCATTTGCAGACATGATATTTCTGTTTTTGACAGAGGCCGATATCCGAAAAATTCTGATAACTGGAATCAGGTCGGTCCCACAATTGCTGTATATTGGATCTTGTACTGTATTTGAAGTGGAATGTTTAACTAAATTTTGTAATTAATCTGCTTATCTCGTAACTCTTTTCTCAAAAGAAAAAAAAAAAACTTTTTCCGCATTTAGTTCTTTTAATGCTGATAATTTCAAGGACTTTTTAAAATGTTTTTAGTTTAAAATAATAATAATAGTTAATTATTACACTGCATTTTTTCTTATTCATTTTTTTTTTTTTTTTTTTTTTTGCATAGCACATTGAGCTAAATGTTTTCAGTTGTTTCTTAACATCAGCCACCTCCTACATAATATTAGTTTTAAGAAAATCTCAAAAAGAGCTGGTTAAAAATTCATAAACTTTTTTTCATCTACAATAAGATAAAATTTTAATTTATATCTTTAATATATAAAATTATTTATGTGGGGACCCAACTTTTTGAAAAAAGGACCCAGGTTTTTGGAACGCATGAGTCCTAGAGACCCAGGATTTTGAAAGGCTAGTGGCATATCATTGTATATACAGTAGAAGATCTTTATAACGCAAACTTAAAAACATGAGGTTTTGCATTATATAGAATTTTGTGTTATATAGATCACAAATCGTACCTCATTAAATTTACCTTGCATAAATGGCCAAATATGTCTGAAACCTACCAAAATAGAGCAGAGTATCTTTAAATTATTTTCCTTGTAACAGAAATTGAAAAGATTAAAATTTCATTATTAAATTTATAAATATAGTCCAAATATGCCTGGAGCAGATCATTCATTGTAATACTCATTTTAAAAAATAACTAAATAAATAACAATAATAGCTCTTTTTACTTTAAAAAGCTTTGAATTAGGAAATTAAAAAAAAATATATGTATATATCACATTTAATATTAGACAGTAACAGTTTTTGGCAATAAATGCAAGTAGTTCTTATCAGCAAATTGCATTGTTTATAGTTGAGAGGCTTTGCGTTATATAGAGAATTGCGTTATATAGATTTGCGTTATACAGATCTTCTACTGTATACCGTATATTTTCAAATATAAGTCGATCCGTATATAAGCCGAGAGTACGTTTTTCCCTGCAGAAATCTGCCCAAAATTGCAAACCCATGTATAAGCCAAATTGAAAAAATATTCTTTTAAAGTTTGAGTATATCGCCAAAACGGCGAAAATATTGCCAATCGAATCTATACATTTTTTAGGATAATCTGTCCAATGAAATTGCGCAAAATGCGTGCTTATCCAATAGAATTCCTTACCTTGCTTAGCTATGATGTAAAACGATCGCAGTGTGTTCACCAATGGCGATAGTTTTAACTCTGGCAACCCTATCAGAAGGGAAGCTAGCACAGACACACTCGCACACCCAAGTTCCGGCAGCTGAAAACGATGGTTGTTGTAATACCAGGAGGCCTAACCCTAATGTTGATGATGCAGCCGCTGGATGTTTACATAAATAAGTCGTTTAAAGACCGATTGCATCGATTTTTTTTACTGGCGTATCTAAATTATTTTGTATATTTCTACCTTTGAGTATTTTTACCAGTGCCTCAAGGCAATCTTCAACAACAAACAGAAAAAAAATACTTCTATAAAAAAAATGATTTGCCACTTCTTTTGCTAGTGTAAGCCTAGAAACATTTTAAACAGAGATGATTTAATTGTATAAATTAAAAATATGATCGGGAGTCCTATTTTTTCGAGTTTTATCGGCAAATTTGAATAGTCAAAATCATTTAGAATTTGTTTTCTGATTTAAGATTTTCTGAAAAACCTACGAGTGCAATTGATGTGTTTATGCTTTTTTTTTTTTTTTTTTTTTTTTTGGGGGGGGGGGGGGATGATCTCGACGCAACTGATGCCTATGAGGATGAAGGCCCTAAGCGCAATTGAGTAGTACCTCCTATTCTCAAGCGCAACTCAATAACACCCCTCCAACCAACCATCGTTGATTGAAAACTCTACAGAAGCCTTTAGTTTCCCAATCTTTCTCCATCAGCAACATGAATGTCAATATTCATTTTAAACTTGCTTTATTAGATTCTAGAACCTATAAAGAAGTATAATTGTTTCATTTATCTAATTATTTATATTTTGACTGCCCCTCCCGCTTCCCAGCTAGTGATCAAGGATTACTTCTAGAACCAAAAAAGTGATAGAAGTGCTCAATATTTCTCACATATGTAATTATTTTTAGGCTTTATTACTGAACTTGATGAATCTATTTGTTTTTCCTTAATAAATTCAAAATACATACTATACCATGAAACAAAAGATGTTACATTTTATGCAAGATACATAAAGAAAATAATCTGGTGTGTCACTCACACAACTTTCTCTTACCCTGAAATTTAATGCTAAATGTACAGATTACATATTAAGAGTTAAGTTAACGAGTACTGTTAAGTAAACCTATGTTAAAACAATTCAAATTAGGCTTTGGAACAGCTTTATTTGATGAATAATTCTATGTGAAAGGGGCGGTGGTCCCCCTCAACCCCTCGTTTCATTATTGTATCTACATTCATACAGAATTCACATCTGTTATTAAGTTCAAAAGTTTATTTAAAATTATTCAGCCAAATTTCGCACACATCATTCCTTGAAACATATCAATCTGGAACAAACATTTCTAATAACAAACGTATTAACTTCAAAATGCATCATTTGGATCGCCTCAAATTTTTTGTTTTTAATTTACTCTAACAGACACAATCAAAGATCAAAATATAAAACTTGACTTCGGTATTCAGGAAGCATCAAAACTTGTAAATATACAAAAAACCAAGCAATGAATGCATAAAAAATACATTATTTATCATTTGGGTATGAGGAATTAATTTCAATTCCTGAGCAGCTTTCCTGGACATGGTGAAATATTATAGTGAAGCACTTCCACTTACAAAGAAAAAAAAGAATGTTATGGCTTAAATATTGGCAGCTCTGTATATCTTCTAAAAGTTATGTACACATCACATGGTGCACATATATATAATCCTATATTAATAACACAACACAACCTAAAGTACACTTCCATCAATTTACATATATTGTCGTATTATAAACTAGTTCTTTTGTGTAGCCCTGTAAATGAACAGTGAATGATTTCTATACCATATTTTAAATGAAACATATTTTTACACATATAAAAAATATATATTTATTTCATGTGGTCTATAGATGTTAAACTCTACTTACCTGCAATTTCCCCCATAGACGTAATGTATTTTAATTTTCTTGGGTGTCCCTGTACACGAGCCATTCGCTTGATCTCAACGAAAAGTTTACTGTAGCATCCCTATATGATACACATTTAGAATACCAAGTTTGAATTTTCTGCTATAATTTGTTTTTGAGATATGCTAATATCATACAGACACACACACAGACCAACTGCTAAAAACATGATTTTTGGATTCAGGGGACCTCAAAACATGTAAATATAACAAAAACTCAATTTCGAAAATTTGACCCAAAAACAATACTTTCTCTACCTTATGGGTAAGAGAAAGTAAAAATAAAAATGTTTTATTTAATGCCATAAAAACAGTTGTCTCTATAAAAAAGTGACTATTAAATAATAAATAAAATAAATTTTTGTAACCCCCCCCCCCCTCCCAAAAAAAAAAAAAAAAGAGAGAGAGAGCGAGAGATCCAAATGTTTTCCCCCCATCCAAAGCAGGTTAAAAAAAAAAAAAAAATTATTTTGTAAGAGGGTAAAGAAATTCATATTTATTTACTTTTGTTTTAGAAATTTTTCTAATTTTTTAATTAATATATTATATATTTGTTTACAAAAACAGTGCAATTCATTATTATATGTGGGTTTGTGAATAAAAATTATTGTATGACACGGTTCACATCTCCACGTTGCATAAGTATATAATTCTGATTACTAATTGAAACTTGGCATCTCTATAAATGACATAATCAATTTGTAAATGGCAACAAAGATTTAAATTTTTCTGATATGCTTACAACATCATATGCATTTTGGGCATCGGCAGATTGGTTATAAAGAATATCTAATTCCATTTGAGGCTGTATTTTATTCAAAGAATTTTTTTCTGGAAAAAGAGCCATGACGTCATTTAAAATTTCTTCTGTTAAATGTGTTGCAGAAAGAGGTGGATTTAACTAATCTTGCAATAGTTTTATTGTGCCAATGCATTTTTCTAGATTTTCTTTTCTAGAATTTGTTATGTTATCTAACACTATTTTAAATTCTAATCTATAAAATGTCTCTAGATTTAGTGATACTTGAGTATGTTTGTTAGAGTTGATCCAATTTGGCTTTAGGCAATGTCGATGGTGTTTGATATAGTCAGTCTCAGCACATCAGCATCAATTCCAAAAGTTTTAGAAACAGGGCCTGACTTAGCCTAATTGGGGCCCGGGGCAAAAACTTCTTTGGGGGCCCCCCTCGGATTCACTACTTCAGTAATGAAGAACCGAACTTTATAGAGGTATTTAAATTTTTCACCTCATTATAGATCCATTTTATTTCTGATTGTTAACTTTGCCATCTAGCTCTGAAAAATTCACATGCTTGCTGACATTTGGGTGGAATTCAGCTAAATTTTCGCAATTACGATGGCTCAATTAGGCCGGATTTTACACTATACTGATATTTTGTTTAAAGAAAAAATTCATTAAAGAAGGAAACGTAAAATAAACTTTCTATTCGATTTGGGGGCCCCCTCTGATGTGGGGGTCCGGGGCAACTGCCCCGTATGCCCCTGCCTTAGTCAGGCTCTGTTTAGAAAACTTCTTAGTGCTTTGGATTAAATTGCCATCCTTTTAGAATCCATATTTGTTTTTTCTAATGTGTCGCATGTGGTTTTCATCAATAATATTGAAATCGTCTTCTTCGAAAGTTTCAGTTAGAAACTTCATTTAAAAATTATGTTTTTCATAAACATGATGCTCACTATAAAATCAAATGTCGTAATTTTTCTGTGTAACGAATATGCCATATTTCTTGTTTTGGCATCAAATCTATCTTTTTCCTCTGTAATTGAGTCTAGTGAAGTGAAGAAAAGCAATTTAATCGAGTTATCTGTCAGAAGGCCGACTGGAATACTTTTACTGAATTTCGAGGCCGAAAGTAAAACAAATTAGGTTATCTGTCAATAGGCCAACTAAAATACTTTTATTGAATTTCGGAGCTGACAGCAAAAAATTTAATCAGGTTATCTCAATTGTCAATAGGCTGACTGGAACATTTATTGAACTTTGGAACTAAAAGCAAAACAATGTAATCGGGTTATCTGTCAATAGGCCAACTGGAATACTTTTATTGAACTTTGAAGCCGAAAGCAATCCAATTTAATCAAGTTATCTGTCACTAGGCCGACTGGAATACTTTTATTGAACTTCGAAGCCAAAAGCAAAACAGTTTAATCGCTTTATCTGTCAATAAGCCGGCTAGAATACTTTTATTGAACTTTGGAGCCAAAAGCAATAGAATTTAATCGGGTTATTGTCAATAAGCCGACTGGAATACTTTTATTGAACTTTAGAGCTGAAAGCAAAACAAATTTCAAATTTTCAACCTAAAATAGACTAGAAAATTTGGCTTGTACAAAGTTTAAAAGATTTAACTTGAAATAAAAGCTAATTAGAAGATGATCAATCGGATTACCTGTTGAAAAGTTGATTGGAAGGTCTGTATTAAATGTTAGAGCTATAGTGTGAAAGAGAATCATCTGACAGTCAAATACTTTTTTATGGATATATTTCCCATTTGAAAAATTTCCTTAGAAATAAAAACCGATTGGGAAAAACAAATTTCAATCATTACATCTGCCTCTAGGTCGACTGGATTATCTGTCTTCAACATTGGGCAGAGGGAGGGGGGGGGGGAGCCTCTTTGGCATTTCAACATTGGAAATATATTTATTTTTATGTTAGAAAAATAATTGAACATGTAATAATTTTTTTTTATTTAAATTAAGGGACAAGACAATATACATATAAAATACTTTTTGTAAATTTAAACCAATTAAAAAATGTTTTTCTTTATTTTCACTTTCACATCAAGTTAAAAAAAAAAAAAAAAAAAAAAATCTATATTAATAAAAGAAAGTGTTTGCCTATTTGTGTGTGATGTACAGAAAAAACTATGGCACAAACAGTTCTGAATTTTTTTTTTCTAGATAAAGAAATGTGTGTGTATTTGCAACATAACTTCACATTTTTGATATTCCTATTAGATTTTTTAAAAAATTATTTTTTATGCAAATTTTTGCATTTTTTCTTGAATTTTTCTATGAGTTGTAATTTTAAGCTGATGCCAATATAAAATGCTTATAACTTTTCATTTCTTCTTTCTTTTTTTTTTTTTTTTTTATGTAAAAAAGAAACATTTCTTTATATGTGATTTAGTAACGGAGAAAAAAAAATTAAACCTGTATTATTAAAAATTTCTGATAAAATTCACATCATAATAGCTTTAAAATTTTTATTTATTTTTTAAATATTAATTTCAATTAATTGAATATTCTTATATGTTTTTGTAATTTTCCTTGGTTTTATCATTCACAAAGCAATGTAGGTAAGCTTTAATATAGGACTTCCCTGGCAATTTTTATTACTTTTTGCCATTTTTGTGATGAATTAAAATGGCTATCGCAATTGTGTAAGTAGAGACCTTTGCGAAAATTGTCCGAGCTACATCACTGCCAATTTGTACATTTCACTAAGAGGGTCCTATACTAAAGCTGTTGCCTAGTAATGTGAAAGCATATTTAGTTTATTTTAAATTAACTGTGTGTTAAATTAACTAATCAACATAATGAAACTCAAATAACTGAATGTCATTCATTTTTTTTTTTTTTTTTTTTGTTTAATGACTGTACATATCACGGTATTTTGCAATGGTTTTGATTTGCTGAAAATAGTTGGCGATTGAAATATATTTATTTAAACATTCCAATTATTCAGTTTTATTTTATTCTATTTTATTTACATTTAAATGTAGTGACCATCAAAGCCTGCTAGTTTAGTAATGTTAGTAATATACAATTAAATTTACTTAAAGTTGTTTATAAGAAAATTGTAGTATTTTTATAGCACAAAGTTGCAACTTATATGATAAATTCTTAAAGAAGAAAGTTTCTTTCAGCCATTTTTTTTTTTTTTTTCATCTTAGAGGATACTTGCTAACCCAGCTTTTTCTAAAAGCTGAGCTTTTAGTGCATTGTATAGCGAACACATTGATTAGTATCAAGATTAAGGCTTAATGTCAGATAAGATTCCCCCTTTCCTTCCTCCCATGTAATCCGATGGGATTTTTGTTGCTTCATTTTATAAGGATATCTCATTGAAAAATGAGTTTTTTGAATTCTGTTTTTTGAATATTACTCTTCTCTTTTAATATATCGCTTTTTGTCTTAGTGGCAGTTAAAAATAATAATAAATAAATGTAAATATTTCTTTTAGATAACTTCAAAATTTCTTCACACACCATAAAATTTAAGCCAGCACAACTGGTTTTGACAGGACGAGGACTTTCTACTTCAGAAAGCTTCATCCTTTCAAAACCGATGAAATTCTGGCAAAAGCAGAATGTAGTTTAGGCCTATTAGTTTTTTTTTTTTTTTTTTTTTTTTTTTTCAAATTATAACATTGCTTTCAAATTATTCAATTATATTTTCGATAAATTTTAGATTTCGATAAATGTCCAACTATTGAAAAATGACACTGCAAAAATTCCAGACTGAGACTAATAGCCTTCAGTCCTAACAAAAAAAGAAAAAAAAAATTTGAATTTGAATCTTTGGAAAAGTTTTACACAAAATAGTACAATTTACCCTATGCATAATTTTGTGAAATTAGTCGCAATAGTAATAATATTACTAATAAAATAAAACTTTGTTCAATAATTAGTCAATTCTATTTTGAAGAAGTGTGCAAAATTTCAATAGAATTGGTGCATTATTTTTTGAGAAATCGTATCCACAGAAAAAAAAAAACAAAGTTTTATCTAAGAATAAAACAAACCTTATGAGAAGAATTTCCAAAGGCTTGCACTCCGAAACTTTTACTCTGACTGACTTAAAACTTAGAGAAAATATTCTGATGATTTTTTTTTTTTAATTTTGAAATATAACTCCTTAAATTTCATCCTGCTTTAAAACACAGATTTTCTTGCTCCAGGGGCAAAATTAATCATTTCTTTAGACAATTGTAGTATGTGCTTACTAAACAATTGCAAAAAATGGTGTTATTATGGCTTAGTGTTAGTATAGGGATTGAGGCTGATTGAATGCACATGGGTCCTAGGCAGGGCCCACTTTACCATTAGGTGAATCAAAGCAATCGCTTTGGGCCGCCAAAAAGATAGAATACTGTGGGGGGGGGGGAAAGAAAGAAAAGAAGGAAGAAAAAAAAGTGAAAATCACAAACCAATCTTTGATTTTTCTTTCTCTGTTAAGACACCATAAGGTAATAAAATATTGTTTTTTAATAAACGTATGCTTTGAATTGTATATATGAATGTAGACTAGATCTTTTTCAAATTAGATGGTAAAGAGGTAGAGGAACAATTGCAAACCGAACAATTTGGTTTTAGACCTAAGCTTTCCACCACCCACCAGATCTTTAAAATCCCAGAATTCATTCAAGATAGTTTTATTAAATCTGAAAAATTTGAGACCTTTTTTCACCTTTGTCAAAGTTTCATATAGTGGCCTTATTTTTTAAACTCATCCAACTTTAAATTCTACTCCTTGTATAAAACTCATTTATAGTTAACTAAACAATTGAACTAAAAATAAGAAGATAGAAAACACTATTCAATTTCTACGTATCTAACAAGGAGAGGGCCCGACATGGAAAATTCAGATCGGGACGAAATTGTGCAGGATTGTAGTATACTATGAAGGTAACAACATATTAAAGCAGTAGGACACACTATCCACAAAATTTCGAGAAAAAGCTTTTAAAGTTTCAGTAATCTTTAAATACAAGGTATTTCGCAATGGAGACAGTGCCCCAGTAGCATGAGCGTAAAGCACTAGTCTTCCATCCAGATAACCTGGGTTCGAGGCTACCTAGGGGATTTTTCTTCTTCTTCTTTAATTTTTTATGTAATTTAACCAATATGTAACCGAGCGGGACTTAGCTAAAGTCAGAAATTTTAAAGATCATAACATGGTGAGCAAACAGGCTGTTTCAGATATTGAAAAGGGAAGAGGGCGCCGAAGGTGCTACCGCACGGGAATTTACTGCGATTAAATTTTTCAATAAGCTGTTATTAGACCTGAAATGGGAAAAAGGCACCACCGAGTGTGAGTTTTGTAAAGTCGGATTTTTCAGGGATCGCGAACCAGCTAGTCACTGAAGGCGGCTAGTTTATAATAAGGGAAAGGTTCAAGCTAAAGTGAATAGAGAAGCATTTTTAACACTTTTCAACATAATTTAAAAATCTTTATGACTTCAGTTTGTCTGAAGGCCGGGCGTAGTCAAGTACCCCTTCACCCCAATATTTTGCAAATTTGTAAAAAATTTTTGAGTTATACATCATTTTTAACACTCAGTATTATATACTAAGCCTGAACCTCCTAAGAAATTTTTTTCTTGCTTCGGCCTTGTTTGTCTATTTGCCCTTTAATTCCTGTAAATGTTCATATAATTATTTGAAACTGATATATATTTTTCAAGTTCACCATGGAATGTTTCTTATTAAAAATAGGGAACATCTCACATACCAATATAATTAATGGTGGTAAATACCACCATTGCTTTGTGTACATAACAACTGAAAGAATTCCAAGGTGTTGCATTCTATGAGAGATATTTCTATAAACCATGTTTTAATACCTTTATTTTGCACAAATCATAATGAAATTGACAGTTATTATTCATATGCACACACACACACACAAAAAAAAAAAAATACATATATATATAATAATAAAAATAAAAAGGATAATTATTGAACGTAGTGTGATTAGCATTGAGATTTACATGGCCACACAGAAATATTCAGATACATTGAGGGTTATAATTGGAAATTGTTGGGATTGTATTTCCATTTTAATTAAGCATTTTAAATATTTTCTAACAGTGTTTGAGAGTGACTATGAATTCAATTAGTATACCTATCTGCCTTTCCGTCCGTCTATCGGAACTCTAGTGTTCATAAATACCTTCAGAATTTCTTCAAACTATTATGTTATTCAAGTTCTCTATGGAATACAATTTATTTAAAATAGTAGGAATAGCACAATTGGCTTGTGTACAGGGACCTCAATAATGACATGTATTGGTCTCTCCGATATGCATTTTTCTAAATCATAAAAAACTTTATACTACGCAAATTGTATTAAAATTTACATTTATTATTCATATGGTTAAGAAAATGTTTTCTATAGAATATGATATCTTTAGCGTTAAATTTTACAGGATCACACTAAAATATTCAGATACATTAAGAACAACTGGAAATTGCTGGAACTGCATTTCTGTTTGTGTTAACGTTTTTTAAAACTTTCCAACAATGTTTCAGAATGATTATGAATTCAGTTTGTCTGATTTTTGTTCGTTGTGTGATCATGTAGGCAAAGTACATTGAAGGTTAAACTATGCAAGGAATACGTATAGTTGGAAAGTGTTAATAGTCTACGCAAACCAACTGATGTTTCGTTCCAGTTTAAAGATTAAAATTAATTCTTGTTACCATCTGATTTAATATACAACTGAAAATAAGTCTTTTATACAAGAACTAATTAAAATGAAATGGCAGTAACATTTAATTATTATTATTATTCATAGTGGATTTTTTTCTATGGTAGTAAAAATGTAGCAATCGATTCACTCTCTATTTTGTGATGAGATGCCGCACTCTGATCGCATTTATTATAATGGTTGGCAATGTGGTTGTAAGAAGGGTAGTAGAAATGAAGCGCTTCCCATTTTACTTTTTCTGACCATGGAAAAAATTTCTTTTGCATTCCATTGTAATTATTTTCACTTTAAACTTCTGCCAAAAAGCTTGTGATGCGTCACTAAGTGTGAAGTCATTTACAAAATAGCGAATCGTATAGCCAGAAATTTTAAGGCATTTTTCAATTGAACCTTTAACACGATCATGTGGAAAAGTTGAAATTTTGATACTACCTACTTATTTTGCTTATTCATAAATATACCCGGTCCAACTAAATTTTTACAAAAAAATCGAGTGTTATTTAAATTTATATTCACTTACATTATTAGAATAAATTGAGTCTTAATATAGTAATTTATAATCAGAAGGCTTTTTTCTAATATATATATATATATTGTATGGAAGGGGGGGGGGGTTTAGAAATCAGAGTTATAAAAAATTTATTTGGGGTCACATGTAATAAGCTGCCTTGGCGTAATACCTATTAGAGATGGGCCACCAAAAATCTTTTGCCTGGGGCCACGAAAATTGTAAAGCGGCCCCTGATCCTAGGTCTGTGTGGAATGTCCTCTATGGTAGTTTTTAAAAGAAGGACTATATTTATGTGAGTTTTGGAGAAAACTATGAACAGTTAGCTTTATGAGTGTGACGTGGGATCGAACTTGGCACTTTCTCTCTACCATTTTTGACATTAGAACCTCTCCCTCTAGACCACTGTTGGTACTATTGACCAGTTATTACCAAATCAAGGGATATAGTTTTCAAAATGCTATACATATAAATAAAACAATTATGCACGACCATAAACATGTTTTTATGCATTAGTGACTAACTAAATAAAAATTAATAAAAAAACAAGTCAACCTTACACTCCAATTTATCTAAAATGAATATTCATAGTTCATGAATAAATAAATAAAATTTCTATCATAGAAATGTTTGCAAAATCAAGATCAAAGGATTCTGCTCCCAAAGCCTAAAATTTAATTTTATATATGTTTATTTATTTACTTCTCATTTATTATTACTATTATTATTATTCATAATTTAAAATTGTAACTAAGAATGATTTTTATTTTGTGTAAATAATTTATTAAATGAGCAAGTCTTTAAGTAATGTATTTATATATACATTATTCATAATTATTACTGCTATTTATGAAATTATTTTATACATTTTTAATACTTATAATAAAGTGTTCAAAATTAAGAAAAATCCCTTATCCAGAATACTCCAGGTCCTAAGCTTTCTAGATAACGGATCCTATACTGTAGCCCATTTAAGGTTTCAACACAAGTTTATTAGTAAACTTAATATGTGCCATCTTGTTTCTTTTACATAATTATTTTAACAAAGAAATTAACTCATCTTTATTATTATGAAATTCAGCAATAAAATGCATTCAAAAACTAGTGTAACATTAATTTAAAAAAAATAATAATAACTTTCTAAGGAACCATCCTAAACTGCAATAACTTGCTATGCAGATCTTTTGTTAATTTTTTGCAAATGTTAAGATTTATTTTATGAATTATTTATTACAAAATTTGTTGAATGAACTCATTTGATATTGACTGCATTCTAGAACATTAAAAAAAAACGTAGCATATTCTGAAATACTAGTAAACCGTAGAAAAATTTATCACTATTTCAACATGAATTTATTTATAAAAAAAGTTTCATTTTTATAAAATTTAGTCAAAAATGGCATATATACAACACAATATGATGTATACTAATTGTAAAGAATATTTCTATATTTTTCCACCTTAATAATTTTTTTAAAACATACACAAACTAATCATTAAAAACTATTTTTGTATTTAGGTGACCTCAAAATCCATAATTATAGCAACAATTCAGCTTTTAAAATTGTACTGTCAGCTGTATTACTTTGTCTGTCCTATAAGTAAGTGAAAGTATTTATCATTCCTCAGCAATTTTTATAAACATAGTGTAATGTAATAAAGAACTTCCATCCATTACACCCAATAAAAAAGCATGTATCCACATACACACACACACACATATATATACAGTCAAACCTCGTTAATGTGAATCTCAACTGGGACAAAAAATCTGTTCATGTTATCAGTAGTTCATGCTATCAGTTGGATATCAGTTGCTATCCTATTGGTTGAACAGAAATCGGTCCCTTTTCTATATATATGAGCACTTCTCCAGTTCTAGTTATCTTTAAGCACTGAAGGTGGTACACTAAAAGCTACCGAAACAGCTGTATGCTTCCCATATTTTTTCTCTTCAGCATTCCTAACGTTGTATTTTTTATTGGTTTAATAATCCAGCACCAAGTCTCCTTTTAATATAAATCTCCATATAACTAAAGTAATCTTCATTTTGAAGGGGACTGTGGAAACAACTCATGTTAAAAGTAATTCACATTAACGAGGTTCGACTGTATTTGTTTGTTAGCCCTGTAAAAGCAAATAGTAAATGTTTTTCATATCACATTCAATAGAAAACATGCTTTCATGCAGATAAGAAATGTGTTAAAAATATGTCGGAAAAATAAAATTTCAAAATATGATTTTCTTCCAATCAGTTGATTGTGTGATTTTAATTAAAATTGTATTTCTTTCCCATTGTTTAATGGTGTTTTCCTTTACCTGCGGCTTATTTCTGTTGAGCTATCTAAATGATAGACCAGAGATGTTTCTGCCTAATGATTGTCTGAGTGAGTAATGCCGACCGGTTTGTCGGCCTGGATAGCTCAATTGGTAGAGCCTTGACCTTGTATGTCAAAGATCCGGAGTTCGACTCCCGGTCCAGGCATTATTTTCACTCAGTCGGAAAAATAAAATTTCAAAATATGATTTTCTTCCAATCAGTTGATTGTGTGATTTTAATTAAAATTGTGTTAATTTAATTTTGAATCACTTAGTCTAAAAATGTTAAATGCACCAACAAGAAAATTTGTCCATAAATGTAATGTATTTGAGTCTTTTTTTATTCTCTGTACATGAACTATTTTGTCCAATATCAATAAAAAGTTTTAGTTAATATCCTCATATGATACAAATTTAGACTTCCAGCTAATATCTGTTTTTATGTTATGTTAACACACAGACACAACCTGTTAAAAAGTGAATTTTCAGTTTCAGGATACTTTACAACATGTAATTATAGCAGAATCCCAGTTTCAGGGTGTGCAGCAATAATTTAAAACTTTTTATGAAAAAATTTTAGGGTTTTCACAGTAAAATTTTAGAGCTAATTAACCCTTTCATGGTCATGAACGCGTATACGCGGTCAGAGTTTTTTACTTCTGAATCATTTATTAATTGCTACGAATTTGCTAAATAGAAACCAATCAGTTTCTCAGTATTCCTGATAAATTTGTAATACTATTAGTACTTAATGACTTAAAAATATATAAATCACATCCCACTAAAATGGCTTCGAAACTGAAAAATAAAAAATGGCGTGACCATGAATGGGTTAAATATCTTACTCGGCTGCTCTAGATTTTTCAAAATGCTTCTGCAACAAGCTTTTGCTAAATTAATAAACCAATAGAAAAACACTAAAGTCAAATTTAATCTTGTGTTTTTTTCCTTTATGATGACTTCATACTTATGCAAAACTGCCACTGCATATTTCAAACTTTTCTGCACAAAGACTGCATTTTGTGAAGTATTTATTATCAGGATCCACTAAGCACTATTCTTTTAACAAAACACCATCCAGTTCTTGTTTGAAGCCATCCATCTTGAAAATTTGTTTTGCCATGTAGCATTATGATTATATTATACTAACTGCATTTAAATAAAATTAAAAAGACATTGCTGAATCAGAAATTGAAAATTGCAACTGAACAATGCGCAAAAATCTGACACAAATGTATAAACAAGCTGTGTGCGATAATGTTGCCAGTTTAAATTTTGTCATGTTGCTATATTGATGATAAAAGTACCTACTTTAGAGCTGAGGATGTATTTTCATCATCAGGATATCTAGAGGAAGTCATAAGGAGAAATGGTACCTTCAACAAAATCTTTCTGTAAAAAAACAGAACCGACTCCAAAAAGCAACTACTATTCATACAACTAAAAATAAAATGGGGTTAAGGACAAAATATCGCCAACATAAATGAATGCAAAGCAAAAATGAGTTGGTAATTATTAGTAATGTTGTATAAAATTTCATGACAACACACCTTAGTCAGAGCACTGACATTCTGACAAACCTACAACATAAATTTTACTTAAAATAATTTATAGACTATATTTATTAACTTTTGTCAAGATTAGTCATAGTGAATTCAATCGTGCTTATCAGTTTTAAAATTATTAATTCAAATTTGTGAATAGTGTTCAGCTTTAATGTCAGCAGTGATATACACGATTTTTAAAATGTATTTTGAATAGTGAAAAGCAAAAGATAAAATAACTTAAAAATAAACATAGATAAAATGATGAAATTCAACTCTATGATTTAATTAATTAATATTTATAAGGCCATGTGGCCACTGCCAGAGATCACGCGTGACACAAAATCAAATTTTCAAATAGATCACACTATTTTTTTGATGCGATATTATGTACAGATCCCAATAAAAGAAAACTGGCATAAAATGAAACTGTAAATTGCACCTAAAAGTATAAAATAATTTCTTTTGCCAAACAACCTCAACATTACAATTAATCATAACTTTTGAAGTCAGCACAAAATTAAATAAAATTTAATTCGTTTTTAAAGATTTGTTTTTAGACCAGTAGCTACAAATACTGTTGTCTCAAATGATCCATTTTCATATTTCCTTCATTATTTTATCACTATATAGAACTGGTCCATTAGTAACATCTACATAGAACAGTGAACATCCTTCGCAATTCGGCATTTATGTTTTTACGAAGTTACTAGAGCTTCCTTTGCAAACTTGATATAACTGTCACCCTTGTCAGCTTTTGGATTTGGCGATCAAATTGTAGCGCAAATATATAAACGCAAGATGTATATTTTCATAATATATATTGTACGAAGTATTGTTTCATATTCTTGATTTTTCTCTCAGTAGTGGCACCAGAAATTCCCTGATGGGGGAACACCACCTCCCCGACAGCGGGGGCACTATATAAAGAGAGTTTATTATATAAGTATTTATCAAAAACTAATACTGTTAATAATATTACTGTTAATATTTGTACCATTCCATTTGTTAGTACTCCTCGTGGTTTTGGAGATCACCGTGCCACAGACAGACATTTCCTAAAAATATCGTGGTCAAAACGTGTATATTCATGGAAAACTGGAAGCTGAAATTTTTTACGAATCCAGTACTTTCTTCTATTGAATACAGAATGGAAAAACTGGAATGCTCCAAATTTGTACAAGGAAAGAAAAATGCTACCAAAAGTAGGAAAACTGAAAATTTTGTATTTTTTCCTCCGAGAGACTTTAGGAGTATGCCTTGATGGGGGGTCATAGACTCCCCGACGGGGGGGCCTGTGCCCCCCCGGCCCCCTAGCTGGCGCCACCCCTGTTTTCTCTTAATATACCTTATTAAAATAACCATGATTTCTGAAAGGAATTAAATATTTTTGCCAGATAATTTGGCGATTTTTTTTTTCTCCAAGGACGCCAGAAACCAGCAGCTCCGTCAACTTTTGCAGTTTACGAAATCCTATTTGTTTATTTGAATCAAAGTAATTTTCAGCTGTGTTTTGCAGATGCCAAAGAGAGATGTATATTTTGAATAGAATCTGATTTTTATATTGAATAAAAGTACCAATTTTTATTTCATTTTGCACCAACTTCAAAAGTTATGATTAATTGTAGTGTTTAGGTTGTTTGGTGAAAAAAATTATTTTATACTTTTAGGTACAATTTACAGTTTAATTTTATGCCAATTTTCTTTTATTTTTAACTGTTTGAATAGTAATTGCTTTTTAGAGTTGGTTCTATTTTTTTACAAAAAGATTTTATTTTTTTATTTTTAGTGAAATTTATTCATGTGCAGAACATGAGAAGACGTTCGACGGCGGTTTCACAAATTACAACCCACAAGAAAAGTGACACAACTCAAAAAATAGTAATTTTGAGTTTATGTCCCTGAAAAATATATGAAATGCCCCCAATGTGAACAAAAAACGTTACATCTCCATCTAGAAAATTATCTACTTGAGAGACAGTTGTGTCAGCCTTATTCTTCTCAATGCCTTATCTTTAAATTGATTTTTCTCAAATACTGCATTTTTAAGTTGTATCACTTTTCTTGCTTTTATCCAATATGAGAAAAAAACTACCTATTGAATGAACATACATTAAATTAAAAAGGCTTTAGAATTGTAAAGAATGGATATGCTGTATTCATAACCAAAAATTCTGTTAGGCATGTATTGAACTTTACCATGAATACGTGTCACCTGCTATGCTGGAATATGCACAGCGTAAAGTTCAAACAAAGATGAAGTATGCATTGCAAGTGACGGATAGAAGTTTCAACATCAAAATAAAGGTTTTTTGATTTGTTTAAAGTGTAGAAAACTGCAGACAAACAGATGCACATTTAAATATCCTTTTTTAACATTTATGTCTACAAGGTGTCTTTCCATACTAAATCAATGATGCTGTACAATTTTGTAATTTATTTTTTCTCTTGTACCTTGTACTATTTTTGAGATAGAAACACTAACTCCACTATATTCCCACCAGGTGGTGCTGTAAGCAGTCGCATGTCGTAGCACATGGCCAATTTACAATACTTAACACTACTTTTACGAGTGTAGCTGCAGCTGTTCAGCAGTTAGAGTGACAATGACCTTTTGTGAGTACCCTGTAATTTGTTTGGATCTTAATGAAATCATAATGTGACCTATTTCAGGTCAAGATCTTTACAACAGCAAAAAAAGTATTAAAATTAAAGCATTTCTTACAAAGTTATAAGCTAACACACCTCAACAACAACAATATGGTTTGAATTGAGAACCTTCTCCTTTATGAAGTCAGTTTAAGTTTAAAATGTCTATGCATTAATCAATGTGATTGCTTACAATAACCATACTTTGAATTTTACATAGCATAAATGTCTCTCGCTACGCTACAACGTATGCAGTGTAGTTCATATGTGCACAAGTAGGAAATTGTGAAAAAACAAATGCATGTTTTAAGTGTTCTATTTTTAGCATTAATGTCTACAAACTGTCTTTTCGTACTAAATCAATGATGCTCTGCAACTTTGTAATTCACCTTTTCCCCCTATCTTAAACTGTTTTCAAGATAGAAATGCTAACTCTACTGTTCTCTACCCGGTGGCGCTGTAGGCGGATGAATCGCATAGTGCATGGCCATTTTACTATATATACATACGACTTTTATGACTATAGATGCAGCCGTTCAGTAGTTAAAAGAGCCGAAACTGACTTTTTTGGGCACCCTGTATTTTCTTTTGATTGTAAAGATATTACAACAGAGCCTATTTCAGATCAAGATTTTTAGAACAAAACAAAAAGTATCAAAATCGGAGCATCCGTTCAGAAGTTATGAGCTAACAAACAAATAAACAAACAAAACAACAACAACAAAAAAAAAACCCATACAGATTGAATTGAGAACCTCCTCCTTTTTGAAGTCGGTTGAAAAAGTTTTCACTTCATTACTACATGTTAAAGAAAACTGCTAAAAATCCCTAAGCATTAGGGACAAATTTCTATAGCTGGCAACACTGTTGCACAAAGCAAGAATGAAGCGACCTGGAATAAACTTACTGAAACAAGCCATGGAAATACTGGCTAATTCCCCACACCGATACCAATACTAAAAAATTCTTCCGTCTGAAAGTAGGAACTGATAAACGTACTGCAATGATGTAACTGCTTGAACATACCTATTTCCTTTTGCATGACCAACAAAAATGTTTATGTTATTGTGAATTGATGTGAGAATTGCTTTGTTTCAGAAAATGCTTTTACACGGATGAAAAGTAAGTTTTAGCACAATTTTAAGAATTTTAGGGCTTTAAAAAATTTTTAGGGTAAATGCAATCCCTGCAGTTTTGAAAATTTGATATATTAGAAAAATTTCTCTACCGTACATGAGTAAGAAAAAGAAAATAAATGATTAACTACATAGCATAAATACAGTTTATTACATAAAATTAAAAAAATTTGTGCAACAATATACAGTTATTTATATAAAACAGCAGAATATTTTTTTAAAAAATATACAAATATAAAAAATATATAGTCATGTACATAGTAACTATATTAAATATATATATATTTTTTTTTCCTTCCCAAATATTGTTACAGAGCCTTAATCTCTTCAATAAATATCAAAAGAGAGTTCACAAAAGTCTATATAAAGAATCGCTACTAAGCATTAGAGGATATCTCCTTTTAAATCAAAATGATAACTGGTGTTACAAAATTCATTTAACCTTGCTTGCTTTTCGAAACTGATAAATTCGTGTTATTTCCACATGAACAAATATTGTTGCTGGATGGAGACTCTGTCCTGAAGCATCTTCCAGATGAATGTGACGATATCCTATATTAAAAATTCAAAAATAAAATTCAAAATAAATAAATAAAATAGTTTACATGCATTAATTAAAAACTATAACTGCATTTGTTTATTCTAATTTAAAAAACCTACAAGCTACTCTAAAAATGAATTCAATAAAAAATAATATAAATGTTACTCTAATTAACATTTTTATGGAATTGTCTAATGATACAGATATTGAAATAAAAGAATAAAAATATGAATTAACAAGAAATATTTTCATGATTCTAAATAAATATCAGTTTTTTTGAGGATTCACATACTATTATTCAAGATTGAAGCTTCTTGATGCTTAATTCTAAACTAAAACTTATCGAACAAGAAGAAAGCTGTTTCCATTCTACAAACATAAAAGTATAAAACATAGATGCTACAATATGTAGCCAATCAATCTGAAAATAAATTATCGTCGGCAATAAAATATTTCTAACAGACATCCTTCCCTCCTCATAATACAAAAACTGCTAAATTAAACACTCGTAGGCTTTTTAGATTTATCAAAATAAACAAAATCTATGGATAGAATTCTACAACTTTTTGGTCACAAAAACTCCTCATCCTTTCATCCTCATAAATTCATCCTTTTCAAATCGATTTACTAATTTTGGGAATTATTGGCAAATGCAGCCATAAATTATATTATAGTGCAAAACTGTGAAGCCTTCAATCAAAATCAATGTTTCATAATGTCTGTCGTTTGTTTTGACAATTTTTTGTTTAACCTAATTATTACAAATTATAACTATTTTGGTACTTTTATCCTCCAATCAAAATTCAGTTGAATATCAACCCATTGTAAAAATAAAATGAATCTTATCCAGTTCATACATAAAAAAAAAAAAAAAAAAAAAAAAACCCAAAAAGTTACAGAAAGATGTAATCATGTTAAATGCAAAACTATTTCCGAATTCTTGAATGATCACATCAAGAATTTGGAAAATGCTGCTTCTGAAAATAATTTTCAAAATAAAAATTAGGGAGTAATATTTTAAAACATCTAGTTTAATTTAATCCAGTTTTTTTTAATATTTTTTTTATTTAATAATAAATGCTATTTCCCATATTTATTCTCTTTTGCTACTATTATTACAGGACAGAAGAAGTATAAGACAATAACACATTATATTTCTATTAAGGTTGATTACTGCACTTCTCAATTTTTATTAGCTTATAATGTGTTGCAAAAAATCAATGCACACATTCATTGTGATAAAAAACGTTTATTAAAAGTCTGCATTGTATAATTTTTATCCTGCATTTTCAGTTACTGGAGTTATATAGCCTGCATAAGAACTAGCATAATTTTTGTTTGATGACACAGCATTTAAAACTTACTGAGGAAAACAAATAGATTTAACAAGTTCAGTAAGTCTTTAAAAACTAGTATGTTGTGGCCACCACATGACTTTCTTCTATATTCTATATTTTCCTAAACAAATTCACTCAGTAAAAATAATTTATTAAAATTATTATTTAAAAAAATTATCTTCCATGATAATGCAGACGATTTCCATATTACAGAAGTAGTACAACACTAAATATCCAAAAAAAGTCCATTTTATTCTCAATATTAAAAAAAAAAAATTGATAACTTTGTTTTAAATTATCACAGATCTATAGTTCAACCATTTGTTTTAAAGATTGATGACACCTTTCGAAAGATACCCACCTTGAAAATCCCCCCCCCCCCCCCAGGGAGGGAAGCGATGCTCCCACATGCACAAATATTTTTTCCTAGTTAACTACTACTATTATCAATAATTCATATTAATTTTACAATCACAAATTAAAAACTATTCTCATTATGTACATTTATACGAAATTTTGTCCTATACTGCCATGTTAAAAATTTAGAAAAAAATGTGATCACAGCGCCACCTGTTAAGCGATTGATCCCCAAATCTAATCAGCACCAGTTTATGTCAGGGTCCAACTAAATACCAAGTTTGGTTAAATTTTGTTCATTGGTTCGTGAGATACAGCTTCCACAAAATTCGTGATACACACAGACATTTTCTAAAAACTATCAAATCGTGTTCAGGACATCCCAAAATGTGTAAATCCATCAAAAACCAGAAAATTTTCATGAATCTAATACTTTCTCTATATTACATATAAAAGTAAAAAAAAAAAATGTATGTGAGAAATGTTGTGCAATTCTATCTCTTTATTAATTCTAGAATGAAACAAGTTTATAATGAACATTGGAGGACATTAAATTAAAGATCGCCAGAGGAAGATGGGGAAGAGGAGGGGATAAAAAATAGTTCATGAGTGAAAAAAAAATATTAAACAATTCTACTTTGTCATAGGTTCTAGAATATCATAAAACAAGTTTAAAACAAATATTGATATTTATATTGTGGATGGTGAAAGATTTAGAAACAAAAGGCTTCCACAGAGTGTTTGACTGCCAATGGCTAGAAAGTGAAGAAAAAAAAAAGTGGGGAGGAATCAAAATATAATTATATGAGTGAGAAATATTAAATTATTCTATTCTTTTACAGGTTACAGAATCTCATACAGCAAGTTTAAAATGAATATGGACATTAATATTAGGGGTAGACATTAAGAAAATTAAGTCACTGGTCCACAGGACAAGTCATTTTAAGATTTCACTTGTATGTTCACCCGTTCTATTACATATTTAAAAATATTTAAAAATTTGTAACACAAAATAAATTTACATGCCAATATGATATTTTTTTGTAAATTAATTAAAAAATGCAAATGAAGTCTTATATAAATTTTAAAAAAAATAATAAGCTTTAATAAACGAGCTTAAATGTCACATATTTACTATAAAGTATCATATTAAAAGTAAAGGAAAGTGATAAGGTGAAATTAAATGAAAAATTACAGAAATTAGGTAATGTTGACAACTATAATGACGTACACTTACTATTGTTATAACATACTAATCTGTGAGATTTACAGAAAAGTATAAAATAAAAAATGAAAAGCTTCACTGGTTCGTTGAATATTTTTGTGGTCCCAGACCAATGGACCACTGTTCATTTCGAGCCCTGAATGTGGATGTAGAAAAGACTGAGAATCGAAAGACTCCCATGCAGCGTTTCAAAACTGATTATTATTATTTTATTTTTATTTTTTTAATGAACTACATCCATGAATTTTTTAAAATCAGAAATTAATACAAAATCTGAAGCTGAATATTAACTTAAAAATCACAGGTCTTCTGCCAAAATTGTAAAAGTTAGCAGCTATGTGATTATGGCATGATTTAAATCTGAAACCTTTGGATTAATATCCCAACATTCTACCATGATTTATTCCAGTTGATATTTAGCCTGCACTATTCCCTCGTATGAAAGTTGAGAATTTGTTATCTGCTCTCAAAAAGTGTCTTACAGATGATTATGGCTTAAAAGCTAGTCTTATAGATGATTATTTTAACTCCAAAACTGCTGGATGGCAAAGAACATTAGTCAAAGTTGCTACCCTAATAGCTCATTACCATCCAGCAATTATTAAGTTAAAATAAATAAATAAAAACTTTATAAATCTGGGTCTGTATTCCTAGAACAAATGAAAAATTTCAACTTTCATACGAGCAAATCATGTGCACCAAATAAAATTTGATAGCTAAGTTGGTGTTTGGGAGTAAGGCTGATTGACTGCACTAGGGTCCTATGCCTGAGGAAGAGTGCCATCCGTGGGGATCTTTTTAAGGGATCTTAGCCTGTATTTTCATAAGTTTCAGAGAAAACCACAGAAAATTCAGAACGGTTAGGCTGGTAAACATGTCTTGAAATCAAACCCGTTACCTCACATCTACCAGCTTTGACGCTTTGCGAGCAGAACCTCTTGGTCACTGGTGGGGCCTTGATAGCTCAGTTAGTAGAACAATGGAATGTTACCTCAAATCTTGATCTGGTCACTATTTGCTTTTGTAAAAATTAATTTGGCCTATCTAATCATTAACCTATCAATCATAATCATAAACCCTAATCATTAAGCAATCATTAACCTTGGCCAATCTAATCATTAACCTATTGCATAAAAAACTGCAGTTACTATGTGTTATGAAAATTATTTATTTTAATTTAAAGAATATTATCTTCATTTGTAATAAAAGAGATATAATAAACTTTTTTTTAAATTTATGCAGCAGTTTAGGGTGACCCTATATACACTAAAGTACATAATCTCATATATTGGGTGACCCAGTCAGCAGAAAAGTCATAAATTTAGAACTTTAACTCACTTATTGTTGGTTAGCCGAGGATTTTTATGCTTGATTGTCTATCCTTGGATCTAAGCTTTGGGAAGAGGGAGGATGGGGGGGGGGGGGACAGATGCATTTCATAAGAGTACCTAAAGGATTCTATTCCATTTTCATGCAAGTTTCAGAGAAAACCACAGAAAACTCAGAATACTTAGGGCAATTAACACAATCTAGGTTCAAACTCAGCATTTCCTGTCTATGAGTTTAGTGATAGTAATCTCTCAGTGACAGTAGAGCCTTATTTAATTGAATTATAAAATAAAATACTTTAAAGCAAGATAACTTTATACGTGTGTAGTCATATATCAAGGATTCAATTGTATGTACTTTACATTTTATCATAATTTAGCAATTAAAAATTTACATGCATCAATTATCATTTATTTCATTAAAATTTTGTAGTAGCATATTACTATAAAAACACTGGAGTGCCGGAACTTAAAATGTTTTAAATTTAAATGTATATATGTGCATAAATGTACAATTAATCTTCTTCCCATGCTTGATTGTCTATCCTTGGATCTAAGCTTTGGGAAGAGGGAGGATGGGGGGGGGGGGGGGGGGACAGATGCATTTCATAAGAGTACCTAAAGGATTCTATTCCATTATTAAAATTTTAATACAAGGACTATATTTAATAGCGAAATTAAAAATACCTTAAAAACATCCTTTTAAAGGAAACAGCAGATTAATTTCGGCCACCATCATGGCCATCCTCAGTGCTGAATCACAACCTAGACGTACGTTCCTTAGTTTCAAAGGGTTGTTTTGTTGGCGCCGCATTTCTTTCACTTCACATCGTTTTCTTTCATTAGCTGTTGCCATTCCGGCGGAACTAAATAGTGCTCTCTATCGTTAACAGAATTTGAGTTATTAATAATTTCAATGGCCTCCCTTTTCAAAGCGTAACTATAGTTATTATAAGGAGCTATTTTTTTAATGGTTATGGAGTTAGTATTAATTGGGTTATTATTGTGGGTAGTGGAAAAGGCTGTGGAGGTTTTACCATATTTTAAATCTGCACGGTGTTCTTTTTCGCGTTCGCTTATCCGTCTTTTCGTCATGCCAATGTAGCTAGCTTTATCGCCGTTAATATGTTCGAAGTCTATTTTGTATATGCCTGCGGTGGAGTTTTGGGGGATTATGTCTTTTTCATTGCGTATGTGCTGGAAAATGTTTTTGTTAGGTTTAATTGGAATATTAATATTATGGATTTTAGCTTCGTTACGGATTTTTACGCTGGCGCCATTACAGAAGGGAATAGATGTGGTGAAATTGGGTTTAGTTTTTTGTGCATTATTAATTTTGTTTAGTGTTTTTATACGTTTTTTATAGAGAGTGTTGATAAGGTTTTTGGAGTAGTTAGCTTTGCTGGCAATGTTTTTGATATGTTTAAGTTCTTTGTTGAGTAGGTTTTTATTGGAGCATACGAGGATTGCGCGATTAATGTATGATTGTAGAGCTGAGTATTTATATGAGAGTGGGGTATTACAATTTTTGTTTATAATTTCGGAGTTAGCTGTAGGTTTGCGATAGACGTTGGTATCTAGGGAATTATTTGGGTTTTTTATGATTTTTACGTCAAGAAAATTTAGGGTGTTATTTGTTTCTATTTCCATGGTAAAGTTAATGTTATTATCAAGGCTATTTAGTTCGGTAAGGATATTATCGGGATTTATGGAGTTAGGAATTATAGCAAAGATGTCATCTACATAACGAGTCCAGAGTTTACATTTATTTATTATATTGGAAGCAGAATTTTCTAGGCGTAGTTTTAGTTCAGCAATGACCCCTGAGATAGGGGACCCCATTGGCACCCCTTGCGTTTGGTGGTATATATCTTGATTAAACGCGAAAAAAGAATCGTTGAGAAGTAAATTGTTGGTTCGGATTAACGTTTCGCTGGTTTTATTATTCCCGTAGGTTTCAATTAATTTGTTGTTAATGGTTTGTGTGATTTCCGGGATATTGATTGAGGGAAGAGGTCTTTGACGTCGAAACTTACCAGTTTATCATTAAAGTTTACATTAGTATTACGGAGTTTTTCGAGAAAATTTTCGTTTGAGCTTATTGAGAGATCGGAAGGGGGGAGGATGGACTGATAAATAGCTTTCATATATTTTTCGAGACAGTAAGTGGGACCTTCAGATTTATTAACAATAGGACGTAGTGAGGGAGGGTTCTTATGGTCTTTGTATTTTGCAAAAATTCGGGGAATGACGGAGGCAACGTTGTTGAATATAGGTTGTTTATTATCTGGCCATTGTCCTGTTTTTATGATATCTTTTGTTTTTCTTATAATTTTTTCCAGGGGTGATTGGTTAATTTTATTGGCTTTTAATTTATCGATTGTATTTTTCATCATTTTATTGTAGTCGGTCCGGTTCATAATAGTAATTAGATTAGTTTTGTCGGTCATTAAGAAAGTTAGGTCGCTATTATTTTTAAGAGTTTTTAGGCATTGAATATCATTTGAGTTTGTATATTTTTTAGGTGCTGGAGAGTGATTTGACGGCTGTATTTCGTATAATTTGTTTCTTTAGAGGGGGGACATGGTCAATAGCGGTTTCTATGTGTGCGATTGCATCTTTTAGGTTTGTTTTATCATTTAAGATGTATTTTGCGCCGAGTTTTAATAGAGAGTCTTGATGTGAATTAGGTTTAAAATCCGAAATATTATTGTATGGGTAGGTGGAAGGGGGGGGGGGATTCTATTCAATTTTCATGCAAGTTTCAGAGAAAACCACAGAAAACTCAGAATACTTAGGGCAATTAACACAATCTAGGTTCAAACTCAGCATTTCCTGTCTATGAGTTTAGTGATAGTAATCTCTCAGTGACAGTAGAGCCTTATTTAATTGAATTATAAAATAAAATACTTTAAAGCAAGATAACTTTATATGTGTGTAGTCATATATCAAGGATTCAATTGTATGTACTTTACATTTTATCATAATTTAGCAATTAAAAATTTACATGCATCAATTATCATTTATTTCAGTTTTACATTTTAAATTTGACTTTTTATCAATATATCAACAACATTTTTTCTAATATACTACCCATGGTTGATTTTTTTTCTTTTAATAATAGCATTGGAAAGAAAAAAAAAAAAAAGCTTAAATATACTTTCTAAAATTGAAAAAAAAAAAAAAAAAAGGTATATAATTAATATTACTTGTACTTTTTTTTCTCTTTTTCCTCTACAAAGGATGGAAATCTACTTTTAAAAAATAAAAGTTTGGTTAAGAAAACTTTTAAGATTTTAGAGGCAGACTTAAAATTTTGTAGTAGCATATTACTATAAAAACACTGGAGTGCCGGAACTTAAAATGTTTTAAATTTAAATGTATATATGTGCATAAATGTACACTTAATCTTCTTCCCATGCTTGATTGTCTATCCTTGGATCTAAGCTTTGGGAAGAGGGAGGATGGGGGGGGGGACAGGTGCATTTCATAAGAGTACCCTAAAGGATTCTATTCCATTTTCATGCAAGTTTCAGAGAAAACCACAGAAAACTCAGAATACTTAGGGCAATTAACACAATCTAGGTTCAAACTCAGCATTTCCTGTCTATGAGTTTAGTGATAGTAATCTCTCAGTGACAGTAGAGCCTTATTTAATTGAATTATAAAATAAAATACTTTAAAGCAAGATAACTTTATATGTGTGTAGTCATATATCAAGGATTCAATTGTATGTACTTTACATTTTATCATAATTTAGCAATTAAAAATTTACATGCATCAATCATCATTTATTTCAGTTTTACATTTTAAATTTGACTTTTTATCGATATATCAACAACGTTTTTTCTAATATACTACCCATGATTGATTTTTTTTCTTTTAATAATAGCATTGGAAAGAAAAAAAAAAAAAAAAGCTTAAATATACTTTCTAAAATTGAAAAAAAAAAAAAAAGGTATATAATTAATATTACTTGTACTTTTTTTTCTGTTTTTCCTCTACAAAGGATGGAAATCTACTTTTAAAAAAATAAAAGTTTGGTTGAGAAAACTTTTAAGATTTTAGAGGCAGACTTAAAATTTTGTAGTAGCATATTACTATAAAAACACTGGAGTGCCGGAACTTAAAATGTTTTAAATTTAAATGTATATATGTGCATAAATGTACACTTAATCTTCTTCCCATGAAAAGTTTCAAAGTAATTAATACAAAAACAGAATTTTCAAAAACATAAGTTTTACAAGTTATAAACATTTTGCAGCCAATAAATAAAAATACCCTATATCCACACCAGCATATAATCTATTGAAAATAATTTTAAGCTCTTTTTAAAGAAATCTTATAATCTGCAAGTGAAAATTCTCTCTAAAAAGAAACTCATGTGATACACAGGAACTTGGGAGTGCATTCTGTTTCTCCTGTCAGCTTTGAAAAACTATCATACAAAAATGTAAAAAAGCAGTCTAGTGATTAAAAAAAAACATATAAAATGATGAAAATTTGAGTTGGTTGGTTGGTTGTGTTTTACGTCGCACTAATGCTGTGCAATGGGTAACTGGCGACTAAGATGAAAATTTGGGACTAAGAAATTTAATTTTAGAATAAGAATAAATAACGAACTTATGAAAAATTAAGAACAAAAACTCAATAAGTATAAATATATATATATATATATATTTTAATGAATAAAACTTATATATAATTCAGTATACTAAAATTTAAATTTTAAAATTACATTTTTTTTTTCTTCATTTTAATATGGTTTGGCCTTCATGGGCATTACTAAGCTTTTATTTTTTGCAGCGGTGGTGAAAGCTGCTAAACTAATATTGAAAATGCAGCTTCATTCCAGATTATATAATTACTATATTTCTTTATGAAAACAATGGTATTTACAAGTCAGAAAACTTATTGATGTTTTCAAAGTGATGCAAATAATAAATTTTAAGATAATACTAACATTGCATAATTTACATTATTACAAAAAAAAAAAAAGTTTTAAATGTATAACTGTAACTCCCAAAATAAGTTAAAAACTTAAAGATTTTTAATAGTTTCAGATTAATTATTCTTACCTTCAGTAATTGAAGAAAATGGCAAAGCAAACTGTCCGATCAGAACATTGCTAGTGACATTCACTGTTTTGACTCTAAAATGAAATATGTCAAGCTCAGGGGCTTGCAGCTCAAATTTTAGTGTTTCATTCCAACGAGGATTAAAGCCTAGAATAATAATAATACACCAAAAATCATGTCATTCCTTCAAAGAAGAAAATAACTCTCATTACATCAATCATATTTTTAAATAAAGGCTATTGTAGTGATATTCATTTAATTTACATAAAATCACTTGATTAACCGTTAATATATATAAATAAAATTTGTGATTTTTTAAACTATTGTTTATTAGATTTATTATACACATATTGGGTGGCCACAAAATCAGGAAAAACTAAAAGTTAATAATTTATGAACATATATAGATAAAAAGCTCCAGCTTGCACAAAACATACAGAAAAGACACAATTTTTATGGAAAAATAATCTGGTGTGTCGTGTCACTCTCGCTACTTTCTCTTACCCTGAAATTTAATACTATAAATACAGGTTGGGGATTAAGAGGTAAGATAACGATGTTATGTAAACCTATGTTAAACAATTCAAATTAGGCTTTGGGAGAGATTTATATGATAATTAGTTCTGTGTGACCGTTTCATTAATGCACCTAATTAAAATTATTATTTAAAAAAATTATCTTTTATGATAAAGCAGACGATTTCCATATATAAGAGAAGTAGTATAACACCAAATATCAAAAAAAAAAGTCCATTTTATTCTCAATATTAAAAAAAACAAAAACAAATCTAAGTTTTTTTTCTTAAAAGGTAAAAAAAAAATCGATAACTTTGTTTTGAATAATTGCAGATCGGTGCTTCAACCATTCGTTTTAAAGGTATTCGCGAGCTCTTTTGAAAGATACCCATCATGAAAATTTACTCCCCTCGAGGGGGGACTTCCCCCCAGGGGGGGAGGCAAGACTCCTACATACACATTTTTTTTCCCCTGTTACAAAAAATATATATTCGTTTCATTTGGTTGAGTGCAATCTATAGACGTTAACCTCTACTTACCTGCAATTTCCCCCATAGACTTAATGTATTAGAATTCTCTTGATTGTCCCTGTACACGAACCATCTGCTTGATCTTAACGAAGATTTTAGTGTAGCATCCTTATATGATACACATTTAGAATACCAAGTTTGAACTTTCTGCCATAATTTGTTTTTGAGATATGCTGATAACAGACAGACACACAGACCATTTGCTAAAAACATGATTTTCGTATTCAGGGGACCTCAGAACATGTAAATATAACAAAAACTTGCGTTTGAAAATTTGACCCCAAAACAATACTTTCTCTACCTTATGGGTAAGAGAAAGTAAAAAAGAAGAAGAGGGAGGGGAAAGAAGAAACTACCCTTAAGTTGTTTATTTGACTACTAGATGACATACAAGTGACAAGTTGCTGATTTGTGTTAAGGAAACTTACAAATATTCAGTGAGCTGCTCATTTAAAAATATAGATACTAAGGCTCCTATATGATACCAGCTGGCGCAGTGTCCGCCATTATCTAGCCCATCTGGGAAAATGTTGGCGGTAGAAAAAACTAGGTTACCTGATTAGCATTGTTATCGCCTTTAAACTTCTATACAGATCATGTGAGATAGAACTTCTTATCACAAAATAAACAAGTTGGCAATTTTAAGAACATTGCCAACATTCTCAAAACTGCAACCCTTCACGTTAAAATAAATGTAACTTTAAAGTTAATTTTAAAAGAATTTAAGAATAATAACTTAAAAAAATAGTACATTCATATTAAATTTGTCAAACAACTTTGAAAATAAGATGAAATAAGTTGAAAAATAAGGGCAATCTTAAGCTACAAATTTGTGCTCCTACTTCAGGTATCCACGAGTTACATCTGCAAATTATTATCCACTTTTTCCTTCTTTCTGGATTGGAAGAAAATATAAACAGGCGGTGCCCTTTTCTGGAGTTATTCGTGCAATTTATTGCTGAAAAAACACCAATAATAAATCGTCAGCCGGTCTTCTGGGCTAGAAAATGGTGGATGCATCAGCCTATCAATGTAGGAGTTGTAATAGATACAGAAGAGAAACTACCATTCACAGCATTAAGCAACATTTCTTTTTTTATACATTGCAGTTTAGCAGATGGGATCTTATAGTGTTGCCAATTACAGCAGCTTGTCTCTGTGCATCTTTAACTTTAAAAAATCTCTAAAACCACAAATCACAGTGCCTGATTGAGAGATCTGGGAGTTAATATGTGTGAATCTGTGAATAGGATTGATTGATAACGGGATTGCTCCAGATGTTGAGAGACAAAGCCGTCTGTTCGTCAAAAACTATACAAACTTTTTTTTTTTTTTTTGTTACAAAAAAAATCCGGTTTCTTTTCTATCCATTTGGTGTAAACTTATGTATTTTTTTTCTTGATTTATTCATAAATTATTAATTTTTAAAGTTTGTCCCTGAGTTCTGAATCACCCAGTATAAATCACAAATTGAAGTGTCAGAAAAACTGATGCACACATGCAAATAAAGGATAAATGTAGGCCATCGATGTGGATTAATGTGATCAACATTACAAGAACAATATCTCAGGAAGCTGTTATTTTTGTTAATACAATGATAGATTATTATTCGGTGACACTGAATGTGGCTTAATACTCAGTAATTATAGGAGGAAGCACTGCCAGGGTTGCTACACAATTCAGGAAAAAAATTCCCTGAGTTTTCCCAGTCCCTTTTAGAACTAAAATAGATGGCACGCAATCATGCAGCATTAGAATCTAACATGTTTACAAGTCAATTGAACATATTTAGGGTATATCAATTTTATTAACTTACTATAGTTGGGGAAAAACACATAATTCATTCATTATAAAGCACTAAAAATTTTTAAAATATTTTATTATGTTTATTATGAAAAAAATTTCAAATTTTTCCGAATTTTCCCTGTTTTTGCTATACATTTTGAAAATTCCCTGAGTTTTCCCTGTTTTTTAATAGATTTTCAAATTACCTGAGTTTTCCAGGTGCCATAGCAACCCTGACAGCATTTCCAAAACAGAGGCCAGTTTTTATAAGCAGCTTTTTTCACACCTCAGTTTATATGTGCATGATTGCATGAAATATTAGTGCATGCATAAGAATGATTAAAAGGGAACAGGAAAATAAATAAAATAAAGCAGTTTGGTGTATAATTAAAATATATGGAGACTTCTCAGGTATTTCTGTGCTCCCCAACCCTAATAGATTTCTTTATTAAAGCTGAAAACAAATACAAAAATAAAGATCTATACAGCTGTTGTTATACCATAAACAATATATAAACACAACTTTCATAGCATATATCAAGACAGAAAAAAATTTAATTTAATACATAATTTCTCTAAGTGCATTGAGAAAGAAAACATTTACCTAAAATTAACTATTCTTGTGTTTACTATATTATTATTTATTTATTTGTTTATTTACTTTTACAGTATGGAGCCACTACATTTTCAATTAACTTCTCGTTTATTTAAAAAAAAAAACTGATTATTATATTTATTTATTTATTTATTTAATTATTTATTTATATTTATTTATTTATTTATTTTATTTTATTATTTTTTTTTTTTTGTGGGGGGGGGGGGGGTGATAAAATTGCATATTATTATTTTTTTAATACAGATAAATACATAACATGGAATTTTATAAGGAGTAAAAAAGAATTAGCATGCTAGTCCTAATTTTGAATTCTTTTCATAGTAAGTAGTATTTTGTGTTCCAAAATCATTATCTATCAGAATTTGAAGCATTTGGATTAAGGGAGATTTTCATATGATGTATTTAAATTTTTAATTTTGATTAATGTTTTCACTTGATTGAAAATGACTTTCAAAACTTTTTTAAATTTTTGAGATTAAATGGTGGTGTTTAGGATTAAGGCAGATTAATTATATGTGCGTTCTAGGCACTGGCAGGGCTTCAGATTAATTAAAAATTTAAATTTGATCTATAATATTTATTTCAGACCAGAAATAAGGGCAGAACCATATGCATTCTAGACTTTTCCAGAATCATCCCATTCCAATCATTCTGGATAATTAGTTCTACTGTATTTTATAGTTTTCATATCATTTTGAAATTTTATTCATCGACAAAAAAAAAAAAAAAAAAAAAAAAAAAAAACATGTGCAATGTGAGACTTAACAAATAAATAAATAATTGGAAATTGGAACAATGTAACATTTCTGACAGAGAGAAGTCTTAAATTACCATTATTGTTTATCCAGTTGGTCTTTTGCTTTTGTGCATCCAGTGGATGACCCCACACTTTGATTGATACATAAGGATCGATCACTTCTCCATCTTCAGCACGATTTGGTTTAGGCAAGAACTGACCACTAATGATCTGAAATAAGAATAGATGAAACCCATTTACATAATTTTGCATTTTTGCCAAACAAATATTGATACACAGTGATTTAAAATTTCGCCCCTGGCCATTACATTATTTAAATACATGCATACTATAAACATATTAATAATCCAAATAGCAGCTTGTAATTGGATCCTTTCTAATATAAAATTGGATATAGTAAATCAATATATTTACTGAAATTGGTTATAAATTATATAAAGATCATCACGTGATCACTGATATACCTGGAACATTTTAAACACATTTATAGATGGAAAAATTACCATTAAAATTGCTTGAAAATTAGTTAATGACAGTAAAGTTTTAGCGCTAGTATTAATTCAAAATTGCAACAACACTAGAAACATTCATAGTAAAAAATTACAGCAGTCATTTTATTTAAGAATCTTTCACCAATTTACAGAAAAATGCATCGGTAAAGAAAGTAATGTAGTAGTAAAGAAAAACTTACTTTTATTGTTAAATGTGTAACTTGTCCAGGAACAGGAACATCAAGAGGATCATATTCTGAAAAAGTAAATTTATAAAAATGTAAGTACTTAAAAAAATTGCATATAAATACTTATTTGATGAAATTAAAACAGTTTCGATTTATAAGATATATTTAAATACTCAAAGAAAATAATTTTTTCTTTTATTTTTTCAATGAATTTCATAATTTAATTGTATGCAAGAAAACTATATGTAAGTGTACTGTAAAAAAAAAGGACTTGTTCTCATTTATGACCATTTGGATTTAGATCAAATAGCTATAGAAGTATCAAATTCTAATAAAAGAATATGTTTATCGGTCAGTGTGTGAAGTACAGAAAAAACTATGGCAATACACTTCTAATTTTTTTTTTCCTTCTAGACAAAGAATGTATGTGGATTTGTAACAATATCTTTAGATTTCCGATATTCCTACTAGATTTTAAAAATTTTTTAATTTTATGTGATTTTTTGCAGTTTGTTCCACCATTTTTCTTTGAGTTGTAATTTCAAGCAGATGCCAATAAAATAAAATGCTTTCAATTCTTTTTTTTACATAAATATATGTGACATTATTGAATGATAGAGAGAGATGACAGTCGTTGGCACACAATGAACACTAAGAATTGTTTCACAAAACCACTTTATTTCCTCAAGATTGCAAAGTCGGGACTTTATGGCAAGACACAATGGAGTCTAGGCTGACACTTCACGGACCTTCGTACGGAGTAACGGCTCCGGCTGCAGAATCTGTTAGGAAGACTTTAGTTCCTACGTAATTTCAGGAGAGCACAGTGTGAAGTATTTACCAATTAAAAATTGTGGCAAAAGTCCTCCTGTTGTTTATAGTTTGACCTTTTATACGTGATTTCTAAGCTGCTCATTGGCCACTGAGGTCACCTGGGGCTATAAAAGAATTTCTGGGATCAATTAATATGCATGATGGATGCAGCACGAGTAGCAAATTGTGTTAGTGTCAGTGAATTTTGAGTTATAATTTCGTTTATTTTCTGAGTGAAAAAGTCTTTTGCCATAAAGCAATCTTTAAAGGAGCAACTACGAATTATTCGCAATTTACAATTTCAACTAGCGATTTTCACACTTTTAAATAAGCCAAGCATCAGATACAACATCACTGAAACCACATAGACCAATAAGAATGAATATTTTTCAAATAGGAGAAGCTAAGGTGAAAAAAATTCGTCAGGGGAGACCTTTTTCAACCTTGAGCACCAATGTACAATTTCGTTCACTAGTGGCTATAATAGCAAATCACTAGTGGGCAACCTATCATACATGAAATTAATTGAAGTGAAATTTAAAATGGAATAAACTATTAAATATAAATTATCAAAGAATCTAACAGAAAACAACTTTAATGAACAAAACATAATAAACAAACAATACTCACAGGATGATACATTTGGAGTCACATGGATTAAAAAGGCATATTAATTCAGGGGGTTATATGTTTATGGAGTAAAAACAAGCAAAATTCAAGGTTTAGTGGTTCATAGCTGATAAAGAATAATGAAACTATATAGCAATATGGATATTTATTATGTGTGTAAGAGTATTATTACTAATTCTAAGAATAGTTGACAACTCAAATGAAGAAATTGAACATTCAAAGGAAAAAGAAAGAATGCACATTAATACTAGGTAAATGCAACAGGACTTCTGCTTTTTTTTTTTTTTTAAATAGATAATTTCACATTCCCACCCAACCATCCAGCCAAACACCACCACCCATCCTCCGTAATCAAACATCTGCCCACCAACCGCCACCTTTTTTATTGTCTTTTATTGTTTTATAATATTTTTGGTGAAAATACACGAATGTGCACTCTCTTTTTATTGTTTACTTTTTTATGTACTGACAGAGACATGGTTATGGATATAAAATGGAAAATACAAAGTTTTTAGGAAAACCCATTTTAGCAGTGGCTGTGATCAATTTATTAATATTCTTGTTTTTATACTTTGCAGAGCATAAATTTTTAATACGAAATAAGTGGTTAATGATGATGTTCCTAAATACCGAAAGATGCAGACAGGAATTAAAATGTGTAAATAAGTTTACTTTAAAACTAAAATCTTGTCATCTGTCATAGATATCTGTGAAAATTTTATTACCATTAAAGATTATTTTTAGATCAAAAAGTTAATTGATTGATTATTTTGAGTTAGCTTTAGGTTAGATGAATAAGTAAAGGAAAAAGTATTTTGTGATTTCTTATATATATAATTGAATTATATATATATATAATTGAAAAATTAAACCTGTATCACAAAAAAATCCTGATAAAACTAACATCATAATAAATTCAAAATTTTTATTTATATTTATTTTACACTTTAAAAACATGTAGATATAAAACATTATATTTAATTAAAAACTTATTTACAAATAAAATATATTGTTTCAAAGCTTTTCGCTTTGATTAACAAAGCATCAACAAGAAAAACATTTTTTACAATCTTGTTCTTGAGATGTAGCTTAATATATATCACAATATCTTACAGTTATAGATGAAGTTAGCTTTGAGGTAGAGGGGGAAAAAAATAGAAAACAGTTTTCAGAAAAAAGTCAGTTTGGGATGAATCTCAGGATAAAATTGGTAGGAAATTTGTTGGGTCACAAGGAGGTAATGTCATGTCACAGAACAGGATTTGAGATTTAGATTCATTGAGGTAGTTGCACGGAAAAGAAAAGCCTAGAGAAGCTTGTAGATAGAAACTGGATAGGTTGGCAAGGCAGTAACATTTGGAAAAGAACTTGTAAACGTAGAATCCAGAGAGTCAGTAGGCATTAAATTACATGGTTCTTAAATATCACAACACAAGCTCTATACAAGTTCCATATAATTTAAAGTCTACAGACTCTGGATTCTACCCTTACAAGTTCTTTGTAAGGGTCCAAATGTTACCACTTTGCCAACCTATTCAGTTTCCATCTACAAGCTTCTCTGGTTTCTTCTTTTCCGTGTAACCACACCAATGGATCTAAACCTCAAACCTTTTTTAATGACATGACGTTACCTCCTTGCAACCCAACAAAGTTCTTACCAATATTATCCTGAGATCTGACCGAAACTGATTTTTTTGTGAATGTCATTGTTATGTTTTAAAAAACATAACACTACTTTATTCCTAAGTTTCAAATAATTTAACACTATTTTATTTAAAATTATAGGTTTTCAGTTTCCTTTTATTTAAAAAGCTTTCTCTTTCAAAACTCATTTCATACTCTGCAAAATTCAATCAAAATCGATCATGAATTATTTATTTAAAAAATTTCCGTTTTTACTTGAAAATCTGCTTTTTTCAAAAATAAAATAAAATAAAAACAAATACAGAAATTCCGTATTAATATAATATCGTAAGCGATATTCTGTGCAAAAAATTACCAAGATAATAATAATTTCACTTCACGTTGGCTGAGAACAGTAGGAGGTCTTGAAGGAACAAGTCGTGTGTTTTAAGCTGAGGCCGGGATTCTTCCCGCGCTGAAGCTCGGAGCTGAAACTCGGCTCTTCTGCTCGATAAGAATGGAGTTCTTCAGCCCTTAGAATTACTTACCTGCTTTATTTTATTAAATGTCCTTTATCACGGAGCAGGTGCAGCAGTATCATATATATATTTTTTTTTTTGAAGTTCTTCAGCCCTTAGTATTACTTACCTGCTTTATTTTATTAAATGTCCTTTATCACGGAGCAGGTGCAGCAGTATCATATTTTTTTTTTTTTTTTTTTGATGATGTAAAATTCCTGTCCGGCCAAGCAAAACCTGTCATCAACAGGATCGTCTTTTTTAATGAGGTAAAGTTACTATTCAGCCAAGCTAACTGCTCACATTATATGGAAACCAATTGCCTGCATCCTGGAGATATACTTCAAAAAGTTTGCAACTTCTACAACATATCTGGATGATAGCGTTTCAGCGACAACAATCGTGAAGAAGTGTGTCTACCGTCATGCCTGAAAGTTAGTCCGTCTCGGCAAAGTCCGCATAATATTCTTCTCTAACCATTTACTCCTCAGAAGCCAGTGCTGATCGTAGAAATTGCATAGCTACATATCCAGACTACGAGTCGGAAGCTGTGTACCCGGCTACTAGTGTGCGTGATGGTTCCCCTACTAAGCTTTCCAGAACGATAATACTAAAATTCAAATAACTGTGAGAGATTTCGTGAATAGAACTTTATTTCTTTTGAACTTACGGCCAAATTCATGAATAGAACTTTATTTCTTTCGAACATTCGGACATATACATCATCTCAATCTCTAAAATGTGTAAAAATGGCGTGTCTACTAAATTATTCAAGAAATATAATTTCGGTGTTTATTTTGTGTTTGTTTAAGTGTGTGAAAGTGCTTTCAATTTGTGGTGCCACAAGTTCAGTGCTAATTTTTGGATTAATTATTAAAGTGATGTACTAATAAAGAAACTTTGGTAAGTCAAGTTTTCTCTTGTCCTTTTTATGTATTTTATTTTCATTTAAGATATATTTCCTTTTCAGGGTAATCACCCCAGCTTTAAGTAATTAGTACTCCACTAGTAAATTACGCAAACGATCACCAAGGCCTCTTTTTTCTATATTTAAACTAAGAATTAATGAAAAAGAAAATCTTTTTTTTTTTCTCATGTTTGATTTAGCTCTGAATATAGAATTTTTGATATTTAGTAACTTTTCAGAGATCATTCTCTCAGTTTCATTAACTTGTCTTTCTCAGAGAGATGATGTCTTTCAGAATGCCATATGTATGAGTCACTAAATAAGATAGCAGTCATCTAATTTGAATGTACCATTGAATTTAACTGAAAAAATTAAATTAGTTTCAAATATATTTATAAATTATTTGAGTTAAATCTAAAAAATGAGTCCAAATCTATTATTAATAAAAAAGCATAACACAAAAGATTAAAAATTAAAAAGGAAAATCAGAATAGTTATAGTTATTAAATTTATTCTACTTCTAATGCATTAGATATAATAAACAATGTTTAGACTTCATATTTAATACTATGTCTTGACAACAATATGTCCAAACAATGGAAGTAATAGAACAAAATAAAAAGCAAGCTTACTTTGATTATTAATTAGATATTCAGGTTTGAGTACGTATCCACACTTTCCATTTTGAGAAAACCTTGCCTGGTTTAGATACATAGCAGTATCTCGAGTCTGATAGTTGAGTGCAACTGTACAAAAAATTATACATAATAACAACTGATGTTATGGAACCTTCAATTTTAAACAACATAAGCAGCTTATAAAATAGAAAGTTGACATTCAATAATGTTCATGCAGTGACATAAGTGATATTTCAAAATTGGTGTGACATATATATGATTAATATAATCCACCAGGGTGGCTAACATTAGAACTTTTCCATGACTATTTTACATCATTTTCCCTGAATTTTTCTCAAAAAAACTCACAAAATCAGCGAATAATTTAGCAATTTACAAAAACAAACATCAAGGTTTCAATTAGAATGATGAAAATCAGCAAGCTTTAAGACTAGTGAGACTTCTTTGTAAGCATTTGTTTGTGAGACTTGAAATAATGTCAACACAAACTACCAAATTATTTAATAAACTGCAGACTTGCCAACCAATTTTAATAAAAAAAAGGGAAGATTTTTGTTGAAAAAACAGAAGATTACATAAAAAAGGGAAGTTTTTTTTTTTTTTTTTCCTCTTTGGCGTAATACACAATACAGTTTTACTATTTTAATATTTAGAAGCAATCTATAAAAACGTTTTACTATAGATTGATTATATTAAATATATAAAAGTTTTAAATGAAGTTATTCCTGTTCAACATATAAATATCTACAAAACAGAATCTGTATGAAATTTATTTAACAATAGACAAAAAACTTAGTTAAATTAAAGTATAACTAATTTTTTAAATAAATAGAATATGATTTTTGTGTATGTGCATTAATCATACATATAAAAAAAAGTAGCAGTAGCTAATTATCAGTTTCAAACGTGCATAAAACCAACTGAGTATTAATTTTCTTAAATTGATTTGGAAAAAATTTTCCTACCTGAAAAAATTATTCTTCATTTTTTTCCCGTGTTTACACATTTGGTATAAATATGACATACAAATATTTAATTTAATTGAGGAAAAATAAACAGATTCATTAAATTCAGCAATAAAGATCTAAAAATAATTACATACGTGAGAAATATTGTGCACTTCCATTGCTTTATGGTTTCTAGAATTGATGATAAGTTTAAAATGAATATTATCATTTATGTTGCAGATGGATAAAGGTTAGAAAACAAAAGACTTCTGCAGAACATTTAATTGCTGATCACTAGTTGGAGATAAATGAAGGGGGGGGGCAAAAAATAATTACATCAGCAAGAAATATTTAACAATTCTATTTCTTTACATGTTCTAGAATCTCATAAAGCAAGTTTGAAATTAATATTGACATTTATGTTATGGATGGAGAAAGATTGGGAATCAGGAGTTTTCATAGAATATTTGGGTTTTCTTTTTAAAACGAACGATATCCGTGACTTTTTTAAAAAAGGAAGATTTCATCATCTGTCCAGAAGACCGGAAGATACGTTAAAAATCTGGAAATCTTCTGGGAAAACCGGAAAAGTTGGCAAGTATAAAGCTGACTAAACATAGATAGATAGACACTATATGAATTTTGTAATTTTTTTTTTAAATTGCTTGCATTTTAAAACAAGAGTGAAAAAAAAAAAAAGCAGAAGAAAAAAATAATTACAAATATTTAAGCCCTTTGTACCTATAGTATGATGGAGAACTAAAAGATAAATATATAAATATATGTTGAAGTGCTTATTCCCTCTCACAAAATTATACTTTGAAAATTTGAGGCAATTAAATTATAGTTTACCTAATTGGCATCCCATATTCCAGTAAGGTATAGGATCATAATTACTGGAATCTGTCCGAGTACCTTTTGGATAAATGCGAGAAATATGTTTTTGATTATAAACTACAAATTTAGTTCCTTCCTCTTCTCCAAGATTCAGGGCAGTAGTCTCTTGAAAGGAAGCCATTTCATTAAAATGCCCTGAAATAAGAAAATAAGTAAAATTATTTAATTTTTATATATACATACACAATAAAGTATCATTCATACATCACAAGTGGCAATGGAAAATAACAAAAAAGGAAAAAGAACTAATTGAGTATAGATTAAGTTAATGCAGTTGACAATATTTTGCATAATATCTAAAGACTGAAATTATTTTTATCTGATGAGTAAAATGATTTTGCAGAACATCAACGTATTTAAACTATAAATAGTAATGCACTGATCACATCATAATTTAATGTCAGCTATCTATGTCTCGGTAAAATTATAATGGGAAAATCTGTGCAGCTAGCTTAAAATTTTCTTATTCAGTGCAGTAAAGATGAAGGCCTTTACTTTAATACCTAGCAATAGATTAATATATAGAGTTAAAAGTTTTCCTCTTTTAATATAATGTATAAGTTCTTTTTCTTTCATTATGACATACAAGGTTACATATTTTTGACTGGCATTATTTGGCGCAATCTGATGGCGATGGGATAAACAGATACTTTCCAGCAATATGCTACTTCCTTCTACATTACTTTTTGATAAGAAATTCTAATAACTATTGTTGCTCAGTTGATACATGACTAATGCCTGTTTCTAATCATTTTGAGATATACAATTTATACACACACCATGCACAGTGGATATTATTCATGTTTTTGAGCATTGCTAAAAAACATTGCTATGAAATAGTGGTAGTCAAAGTTTAAAAAGTTAAACATGGATGCTCATCCTGAATGCGTAAGTACAAGATTCTGTTAAACAAAAAATACTTCTGTTTAAAACCGAAAACAGAATATTTTAAATACTATCAATTAACACACGTGCTATTTTTAAACAAAGAATGCACAATATATAAACATATATCATTAATTAATTAATATGTATATGAATGGAAAAAAGGTATAACATCTGAAGTTCCAAATAAATGCCTCTCCTGATTTTTGGAAGAGCTTGAACATTCTAAACTGACAAGAAAAAGAATATTTTTCATAGTAATATTTGGTAAATACATGTTGAAATGATGGCTTTGAATATATTTCCTTAAATTAGAAACAGTTATTTTAAAGTTTGTCTACAAAGATAATATGATGCAATTTTTTAAGGTAAGATGTGAAAGTATTTTGGTTAAGGACGATTGACTAGAATCAAGTTTTAGAAAAAACCAAGAAAACACTAGGTCGATGAGTGTGACCAGGTTTCCAACTGGAAGCCTTCTGTTAACCACCTTCAGGAGGAGAACCTCTCAGCTAAATACACAGTAATAAATCAAACTATGCTTGAATGCCACAAAAAAACCATAAACAAAAATGTTCTTTAACTTTTTCACATATGTCATATGCATAAAGTATTTCCTATTCCAATACGTTTAGCTCTATAGAAAAACCCTTTATTCTTCCTTGCTTCAACGCTCCCCACATGTTCCACCCAGAGAGTAAGTGACTATATCTAAATTACTTCCCAAATGTAAAGCCTCATATAATCATCTCTAAGTTATATCATATTGTTCAAATTTATATCAAGATGATATTAATATGTTAAATGATAATATTAAATATCTTTGATGTTAAGGGGATCTGGCACCTATGACTTGGTACCACTGAAGTAAAAGCTAATATTTATATTGCCATTTAATATTCATAAATTGAACTACCGTATATGCCGGCGTATAAGGCGCAATGGCGTATAACGCGCACCCCTACTTTCCGGCTTCAATTTTTTATTTTTAGGTATGTTCGCCGTATAACGCGCACCCCTTTTTTTACTTTCTCTGACAGTGTTTTTCGAAATTGAGTTTTCGGCAATTTCAAAAATCACATTTTTAGCAGTTGGTCAATTGTCAAGCTGTCTTCTACTTGTAAAATATTATCAATAAGCATTTCCAATTCCAGATGAAATCTTTATCTTCCAGAGGGGTGCAATACAAATTGTTTCGTAGGTCGGTGGTTTGGTGGTCAAGATAACCTGCTATACAATGAAGGCTGTCAATTTTAAAAGGGATTAAGAGTTTCTTTTCAGTAACACTGTAACAAGGGTAAAAAAGAGTTGTGTGGGTGTTATTTTACAAAGAATAGTGAAATGTATATGTACAATGCTCTTATCTTTTGAAGTCTTTTATTAGAAGGATTATCCCACACTTTTGAACTCTCAAACCCAAGAAAAAAAGGGTTAGACAAAATTAGTGCTGTATTTTCTTCAGAATTCATTTCCTCTCTCTCTTTCGTGTGATGAAGGAGGCATACGACTTATCTTGAAACAAATATCGGTCCTGTGAAAAGAATGAAACACACTGCTGGTTTCAAAATCAAAGTTATTAAATTTGCAAAAGAAAATGGAAATCGTGCTGCATCAAGGATGTTTGATGTTGGTGAAAGTTGTTCCATACGCGAGTGGAAGAAAAATGAAATGACAATCATCAATATGCTAAGGAATAAATGTGCTTTGCATAAAGGAGTAGAAAAATGGCCTATCCTAGAAGAAAATGTTGCGAATTGGGTCCTAGAAAATCGCCAAAATGGAATAATTATAACAAGAAACAGTGTACGTTTGTTTGCCTTAAAGTGGGCTAAGATGAATCCAAATGAAAGTGAACATTTTAAGGCAACTACGAGTTGGCGTAGCCGATTTATGGCACGGAATAATGTAGTTCTGAGAGAAAAAACAAAAGTTTCACAAATGCTTCCTAAGGATTTGGAAAGCAAATTGATAAGTTTCCAGAAATATGTCATTAATCTACGAAGGCAAAAAGAATATTTACTACCACAGATCAGAAATATGGACGAAACTCCAGTAATGTTTGATATGACAGGAAATAAAACAATTGATGTGAAAGGAACAAAAACTGTTCACATAAAAACAACAGGTCATGAAAAATCTCGCTCCTGCTTAGCGGACGGTACAAAATTAAAACCTATGGTTATTTTTAAAAGAAAAACCATGCCGAAATGCAATTTCCCAAAAGATATTTTCATTCATGTACACGAGAAAGGCTGGATGGATGAAAACGGTGTAAAGTTGTGGATAAAAAATGTTTGGCAAAAACGTCCGGGTGCCTTAAAGAATCCAGAAAGCCTTTTAGTTTGGGATATGTTCAGATCCCATCTAATGGATAATCCGAAAAAATTGCTGAGAGAATGCAACACAGACATGGCCGTAATTCCAGCCGGGTTAACGTCTTTAGTTCAGCCTTTAGATGTGTGCATCAACAAACCATTCAAAGCAAATTTGAAATGTATATGGAATATGTGGATGCTAGAAGGTGAAAAAACTTTTACCAAAGGAGGCCAAATACGTCATGCCAGTCTAGAGACAGTATGTGAGTGGATTATCAAAGCATGGGATGAAATTCAACCTGAGATAGTTCAAAATTCCTTTAAAAAATGTAGCATATCGAATAATTTAGATGGAACCGAAGACAATTTCTTATTTATGGACCACGACCAGAGTGACACTGATAGTGACGATACAGAGTGTTATGATGTTCCTGAAAATATAACTCAAGATGAATATAACGAACTTTTTATGTCATAATATAAGTATATAAGGTATGTCATTTCTTTTTTAATAAACAGTATATTAATGATGTAGAAATATAATTTTTTTAGGCCCATTTTTTTCTTTATTTTTGAGGTATCATTTTTACATCCAGCGTATAACGTGCACCCCTAAATTTCAATCTTATTTTCTGTGTTCAAGGTGCGCGTTATGCGCTGGTATATACGGTATATTAGGTTTGCCTGATAATATATATATATTCAGGCAACAATTCTTACAGTTTTTCATATATTTTTTACAGATTTGCAATCTTTAAATTGGATTTTTTCACGAATTCATGATCTTGAAAATGTTAAAACTTCTACAGATATTTAAGAAAAAACTTATTTTATTTTTATTTATTTACAGAGGCGGCTCGTGAATGACATTTTGGGGGTGCTGCATCGAAACGTCTAAATTAAGTAGATACAATGGAATCTTTATTAGTCTTATTGGCTGATTTGCTTATTTCTAGAATCAACGTAAATATGTTGACACTTCAATAGCCAATTATAAGAAAAAACTTTCCATGCTAATGGACTGTTTTTAGTCACTAGCCTGCAGCCCACCCAATACGTCATTCACCAGCCACCACTGTTTATTTAGGACATTTAATAGAACCTACTTAAAATGATTAGAAATGAATTTTGCAATATCTTAATATAGAAACATAACAAAAATCATTTTATTTATTTATTTCAAATTTTTACACACATGCACTTTTTAATTTCTTTCTCAAAAACTAATGAATAAATTTCAAAATCTATCCCTAATTCTTTTAAAGCAGGTTCTATTAAACATCTAGTCTTTTCGTAGATATCTGTAGAAGTTTTAACATACTAAAGATCATGAATTCATAAAAAAAAATACAAACAGAACAAATGCATTTTTAAGTTTTCAAATCTGTAAAAAATCCACCAAAAACTATAAAAATTATTGCTTGAATATATCCCATACTACACAGCTTGATCCTTAGAACATGAAAAAGATGTTGCGATATGACATTCATGACATCACATTTCTCCATCTCCATCTCAGGCATGTTGTACAAATGTGGAAATGTTCTCTATTTGCGATGTGAAATGTGGCATCATATAGATGTCAAATTGGTACAACCATGAGACTTCACAGTAATATCATAACCTCAGAGACATACTTTTCACAGCCCAATAGGGCTGAATATAAGAAGTCACAAAAATATCACAGTGGTGCTGTGAGAACAAGTTCACACATAGGTTCTTTTAAATATTTAATTTCTTTCTAAATAATTCAATTTAAAATTTTAAATAAAAAAAGTCAATTTATTAAGAATATTTATAAAATTAATTAATTCATTTAACAAATAAAATCTAATTTAATTTATTCCAATAAAAAAGAACACTTTATTCTATAATATCCTCTGAAATCAATTCATTCTATTATAAAAGTCTATCTCTATTTAATTTAATTTTTATTTTTACTAAGGGACTTATTCATTTGTAAATAGATACATTTCCCCCTTTTCAACAAAGTTAGGTTTCAATATCTCATTTAATCATAGAAAATAATTTGTCTAAATTACTTTCTAATATAAACAGAAGTTGTGAAATGTATTTCATTTCTGGTGATTTGTGCTATCATAATAACTTAGTTCAGTCTCATTGGCGTCAAGGTCAACAGATGCTGGATTCGTTTCTTTTAATAATAATAATAAAATAAAAAAAATAAAAAATAAATTCTTAATGATATATTCCTGGCGCCCATAAAAAAGAAATTATGTTTGGCATAATTTATGTTGCCAAGCCTGTCTTTGCCTTTTGAATAGCGGATTAAATTTTTAAATTAGCCAATTAGAACATTCTTTGGCACTTTATTTGGCATTAGTTTATTAATTTCGGGTTTGAATTGGCGAATGCAATTTAGTACACTTTTGGTTTTCAAACTGTCAATATTTCTATTGGTGTAAGAAACAACTTTTCTAGTTTGCTCTCCCTCTCTCTCTCTCTAGCCTATAGACTTTTACGAAAACTGTGTAAGTGCTTACTTGATAGTTCATGTTTTTAGTATAAAAATAAAAAACTGTTTTATTTGAAATGACTGCTGTTGTTTTGTCAAGTGGCACTCTCTTAAAAGGATATACAGACTTCCAGCCTGGATATTTTGTTAAGCAATGTACTAGATTTTGCTACCACTTGATATCACAGAACTTCGAATAATTTATGGACAAAATCAATATCATAGGGGCACTATTCACAGCATAAAGTGATGGTAAGTGAATGGGATGGTGCAATGTGTTAGTGATGTCCTTAAAACCAAAGAGTGCTGTATGGGATATTTTATTGAACAAACCTAATACAGTGCAATTTATAAATATTAAATGAAAATGTATGCTTTTATACAAAACCTATTTCAGTGGTGCTAAGTTAAAAGTGCCAGGTCACCTTAATATTGGAATATTTTTTCCTACATTTTTATACTATAAAATAGGAATACTTTTGAATCAAGAAAAACTTATCTATAAAAGTTAATAATGCATTAAGTTGAATAATGCTTAAAGTTGCTTTACTATTTTCATATTATAATTCTGTTCAACAGAATTCCATAATTTACTCACATGATTGATTACATTCATCGAAGGAATGGAATCTTCTTGGGGAGAAGTAATTGACTAGATCAGATAATTCTTCAGCTATACCATGGTACTTGGCCTGTAATTCGAAATAACATTAAAGTGATGCTACAGAAAATAGAAATTTCGTTTTTTAGTAAAATATATATATGTATTTGTTGTATTTAAAGAATATTGTTTCTCTCTCTGAGAAAAAAAAAGAGCGAGGGAGAGAAAAGTATTTTAAAAAAAAATTAAAAGTAGACATTTCTTCCCAATCCCCCCCCCCCCCCCCCCCCAAAAAAAAAAAAAATAAATAAATAAATAAAAAATAAATGAATGATTCTACTTGTCACATGATGACTCAAATGGCAATAATAATATACCACAAAACATGTAAACATTTCCTGCATAACTAAATTCACTGTACCTATCATAAGGAAAAAAAAAAAAAAAAAAAAATCATTAAATCATTTATTTTAAGTAGGAGGCAGTAATGAGAGTAAAAGTAAACTATTTAGAAATGTTCTTAAAAAAAAAAAAAAAAAAAAAAAAGGATTTTAACACAGCTATTTATTTGCCAAAACTATAATAGCCTTAAAATAAAATAATTAAAGAAACAATGGGACAGACAAAAAATTCCCAAATGAGATGCAAAATAGATAGTAAAATAAATTTAGAAATCCTTTAAAAGAAAATATTTATAAAAGTAAAAATGAAACTTTTTAATAATAGGAAAATAAACATTTTAAAGTTACACTTAGAAACAAAATTCTGAATATAAAAGGCTAGCATCTTAACAATAATTTAAACCAAACAAATTTCTAGAAATACGGAAATGATATACATTTTAAAAATAAACATTTAAATGTAATGTAAATATATTCAAAGAATTAATTTTCTTGTTTTCATTTACAGGTATATATATATATATTAGATTAATTCTTTAGTATTTACTGGAGCTGCCATAGGGATATCAGGAACATCTTCATTTTCTCCACCCTCCACAAAGGACACAGGAGCTGCTGCAAAGGCTGCTTTTAAAGCTGCTTCTTTCTCCTCTTCGTCTTCTAAAAGTTCATCGTCGTACCATTCTGGTGACATCATAAGTTCACTAGATGCTTCAGTTCTGCGAAGTTTTTTGGCCTAGAAATACCAAAATCAATATATTAAGAATAATTGTATATTCTACACCAAAATTTAATACAATCAATGCATTTATTCAGTATTGCAGAACAGAGTATGCTTTCTATATATTAGAGAGAATTAATTGTTGTCAGTAGTTAATAAATTTAACACAGATGGTGCATCATACATGCCATTCAGTGGACAGTGGCATATACAAGAAAAATTTTATTTATTGTATTTTGGTCATATTTATTTTAATAATAAAAAATTTTTTAACTAAATTTTATTACAGTACAGGACCCATTATCCGGCAATCGTGGGACCGACCCGATTCCGGTTATTGGAATTTTCCGGATTTCTGGTCCCTGACGAAAAACGGAAATATTACATCTGCAAAAATTACCCCCTCCCATTAAACAACAAAATAACATGCTTATAAATTGTACTGATAAAATAATACATACAAGAACAAAAAAAAAAACAAAAAAAAAAAAAAAAAAAAAAAAAGAGTGATAAAAGAAATATATATATTAGAAGCTCAAAGATCATGAATAAAAACAGATGCAGAACTTTTATCATAATACAAACGCAGAAAAGAAGATAAACATAACGCACTGACTCACATTTGATCGTTTGCAGTAACATCTATTTTCTCTCCTTTCTGCATTTGAAAGAATGACCCAGTAGCACAAGATCCATTGACCTTGAAGCACGTGACAGTAATTGCGTTTGTTTATCTGTTCCATTTCTTTGCTCATAGAATGCAGCAGAAAGATGAGTTGATAGCTAAGTTTTGATACTGGGTTGATTCATTACACAGGGGTGCGATTCGGTGTATCGACACTTGCGTGGCAGTGACTGATGTTTACAGATTTTCATGTGTTTTTGGATTAATGCCAGGCCATAATTTTGCAAAAATATTAAATATTTTAGTTATAAATCATTTTTAATTAACATTCAGTTTTATTTCCTAAAGCTGTCGATCCTCCGAAAGCTTTTCTGGCTGCAGTTTTGGATTCATATGCAGTAAAGCAGCTCAATTTTCTATTACAATTTTAAATGTTTGTTTCATTAGTCTTAAAAGTAAAGTTCATTCATTTCAGTGAATTTCAAAATAAGCGCTAAAGTAAAATAATTTTCTTTTATTATTATTATTTTTTTTTTCTACTTAAAAAGATAATATTTTGTTATATGTATTGTAATGATGAAAAGTACTGGTTTGTGATGCAGTTTGCAGTATCGACTCATTCCGTGAGCTGTACATCGGCAATAGCAATGGGTGCCTTAATCAAAACTGTTCTGAGATATCCTTTTTGAGTTGTTTAAATTGTAATTAAAGTTATTTTTCCTTTATGGAGAACGAGGTTTTAAAGGATTTTCTTTCTTTTTATATATTATTATTAATATTATTATTATTTCATATTCAAAGTGGGATTCGCTAAAAAATATAAGATTTCAAAAAAAAAAAAATTCCAATTTAGTTTGAATTTTGAAAAATGCTGGTTTTTTGGAGCATTCCGGTTTTCGGGATGCTGGATAAAAGGTCCAATACTGTACTTCTATAAAATTAATTAGTATATCAAACATTAACCTAATATAAATATAATTGAAAAATGATATAAAAAGAACTACTGCAACTAAAAGTGTGGATCAATTTTTTTAGTGCTTATTCATATCATTAACAAAAGTAAATTCAAACTAATTAAAAGTTAGTAATTTCAACCTGATTTTCATTTTGTTATCACCTATTTTCAGTATTTAAAAAAAAAAAAAATGTTTAGCTAATCTGAGACTGGGCTCACAGAGTCGAAAAATGTTAAGTAAAAGGGGTTCTAATCACACTTTAGGAAAGCACAGTTAAATATATTTAAAATTATTTCAAAAATATCCAAATTTCAGAAAAATATTTTAAAGTAAAACTGTCACTGTACGGTTAAGGCTTGTGGATAAATCTGACTTAAACTGATTCAATAAAATTAACTTTTTTCAAGAAACTCATAATAAAAACAATAATTAGAACAGTAAAATTTCATTTCCATAATGTCTACACATTATTATTATTATATTAGTTTACAGATGATGAAAATAAATTTTAAATATTTTTATTTAAAACAAGAAGTATGTATATAAAATTACTACAAAGCAAACTAAGCACAATGAGGTGATAATAATAAAAATAAACCAGAAATATTTACAATGAATAAATAAATCCACTCTGCTTTATTTTTTTTACACCTTTAAAATCAATCTCATTGTATTAATCTGTACTAGATGTTTGCCAAAATTTCACACTATCTATAACAGACCTGTATCTGCTTTGCCTGAAGTTTCATTTTATATAATGTATTCTTTATAGATATACTCAATAATTGAGAAAATAATTTGTCTCCATTTATTAGATGCTATTTTTATTTCAATTAATTAGAGAATATGCCCATAAAGATGCATTTAATTAAAACAATATTGTTTATAATTAATTTTCACCTTAATGAGAATTTTTCTTGCTAATTTTTCAGGAGATGGATACTGTGTCTCTTCTGCTCCAACTGGTTCTTTATACAAATAGTCTGGAATAAAAATGTTGCTTACAGTTAAAACTAAAATATTTAAGAGTTTTGGAGACAGAGAGAAAAATAAGAAAAAAAGGAAAGGAAAATACATGAAATTTAGTTTTCTAACTCAAGCAGTTCTAATCACAAATGAATGGAACTTTTTATATTTATTTTATGTAAATGTATCAATATATATATATATATTTTTAAATACAACCATGGGTGTCAGCATGTAGGGGAAAGGTGCATTTGCCCCCTCCTGGGGAATTATAATTGGTAAAAAATTATTTTCTTAAACTACAATATGGAACCGTTTATCCGGAATCCAGTTACCCGGAAAACTAGTTATCCGGAATTATATTTTCAAACAAGTAACTTCGAATAAACTAAAAAAAAAAAAAAAAAAAAAAAGATTTTTTTTTTTTTTAAATAAATGGTTTAAGATTGTAATCTGAAACAAGTAAAAGAAATATTCAACAAATAATAATTCAATTTAATTTTGTAATATTTATTTAAAAGTAGTATTTATATATTTGGCAAGGGGTATAAGTTAAAGGTCATAATGTACAACGTAAACTGAAAAGATTGCTTTTAGTTTTGAAAAATGTTGATAGATGGAGCCACTATGCAATATCTTAGAGGTGACAATTTTATTTATCTGGAAAGGGTTGGGTGAAATGGGGATAATTAGTCCTGTATTGAATTTATTTATCTTATTATGATTTTATTTATTCATTTATTTATTGGGAGAGAGGTGATAATTAAAATCAAATAACCTTCAAAAAATTATGAATATTTTGCACTCTCATGGACATAAAAAAAAAAGGAATTTTTATAAGAAATAAAAAGAAAAGCTTGTAAAATCAGGTAGTAATTTTTTAATCTTTAGTAATATTCAATGTTTTAAAATCGTTGGCTAATCATATTTAAAAACACTTAGATTTGGGCAGATTTTGATTTTTATGCAAAGTTAAGTTTCAAAGATTTTTTTCTTTTTTTCACATTTTAAATTTTGATTAATAATTTATCATCTTGATTAAAAATTATTTTAATACTTTTATTTATTTAAAAAAAAAAAAAAAAGAGGTTAATTAAGTATTTAAATTTGATTAATTGATAAAAAAATATTTAATTTAAATGAGAACCATATGCAATAATTCTGATTAATGAGGGTTGCTTTGATGAGCAACCAGTTATCCAGAATAGTCTTGTAAAAACCATTTTGGATAATTGGTTCTCTACTGTATATTTAAAACACTAAACTGATATCATGGTAGTGTCAACAATTATATAAATTGCAAATAAAATTTATAGTATACAGCAAAATTATACCAATTACAGCCAAACTGATTTAACTCAACCCAATTCATGGTTTAGGTTGGCAACCTTTTCCTGCAAGTACAGTTCAAGTTGACTTGGAAGTAAGTTTTTTGGGACTCTGATTGGTTTTGTACAAGCTGCATAATTTTTGTAAATAAAAGAGTATTATTATCTCTGACAGCACATCTTCTCCCCAGGATATTAGTTCCCCATCATACTATAGGTATGGGGAACTTAGGTAATTGTGAAAATTTTCGACCTCGGTTTTTTCACTTTTTTACACGCTTTCAGGTGTGAGGAATCCGAAAATGACAAAATTTGTATGGTGTCTGTTAGTGTGTTAGTCAGTTAGTTTGTTAGTCTGTGTACATGATATCTCAAGAACAAATTGTCGCAGAGAGGTCAGATCAGTTTTAAAATATTACTTTCGACACTGGCAAGAACCCTATTCATTCGCAACATTCGAATTTAAAAACTTCGTAAGTTACGAGAAATTTACGATTTTCTTAACATGGGAGAAAAATTCACTTAAACGTGCATTAAATGGAAACTTTTTACTGTAAAAATATCAGACCAGTTTTAAAATATCAGTTTTGATGCCGGAATGAACATCAGGAACTATAAATATGCTACTTTGAAAGTTTCGCAAGTTATTGGAAATTTACGAATTTCTTAACATAACAGTATAGTATAGGGCAAAATTTCACATAAACGTCAATTTTTAGAGATATTTTCATCGTAAAGATGTCACACTACTTTTGAAATACTATTTAGGACACTGGCATGAATATTAATGACTATGAATTTTCCAATATAAAAATTTCGTAAGTTATTGGATATTTACGAATTTCTTAACATGGCAGAATAGAGCAAAATTTCACATAAACGTCAATCTTGAGGGATATTTTCATTGTAAAGATGTCAAACCACTTTCCATATATATTATTTTGGATACTAGCATGAATATCATAGACTATGATTTTTCCAATTAAAAAAATTCGTAAGTTATTTGGAATTTACGATTTACTTAACATATCAGAATAAGGCAAATTTGAACATAAACTTCCATTTTGAGGATCATAAATACATTAGATAACTTCAAAATTACATTTATGATATTTGTTCGAACATGATTGAATACAAATAATCTAACAGGAAAATTTCGTAAACTATTCGTAATTTTTCGATTTCATCAACATAGCGAAATTGTAAATTTTTCATATAAATATGAATTTTGAGGATTATTGCATTGGAAATAGTAGCATGAAAACTAAACAACAGAATCGACCCTGACAAAATAAATTAATAGATTAGAATAAGATAAATATATCGAAGTGAACGATGGATAGCCTATTAGGTGGGGATTTCCTTCTGTCACTGTATCGAGCTTTGGTCAAATTCATTTCTTTTAACATGATTATAATATGTCTCGCACTAGAAATTTATGAGAACATAAATATGATGGGAAACTGAGCAGAGTCCACCTATGCCAACTAGTCTTCATGATGTCTTCAGGATGAAAAGACATCCTATAAGTGACCCATTATTAGAAGTATTATCTATTATTTGAAGGTTATGTGAAGAAGAGATTTGTAAAACTCAGATTACACAACAAAATTAATCAATTTTAGCAAAAACTGGAAATAATAATAATTATTACAACAAAATTATCTTTACCTCCTAAAATATTTGTGAAATGTTGAGCCATTTTCACTTGCTGAGGAAGACTACAGTGATTTTCGATAGATAAAATTACAGGAAACCTAAAATAAAAATTTTACTTTTGTTAAGAAAAATTGGGTATATCTAAAATATGTGAACTTTAAAATGCTGAATGAATTTGTTTAGAAATTCCCTTTTCAATTTAAAGAAGAATTATTAAAATTACTATAAAATCTTAGTTATCACTTAAAAATTATTACTATTAAAGTATAGTTAGGATTTTCTAGTTACAAATGTGACAATAACTTATAAAGTATACATTAAGAATCTGACTACATATTTGAAATTCCTTTGTGCATAGGACAAATAAAGGTGAATGGAAATAAACACTAATTATTCCTAAAAATCCAATGATGACACATAAATAATAATTTGAAATTTTTTTTAATTTAAACTAACTTTCAAGATATCAGTTTACTTTTAATGAAATATATGCAAAAAAAAATTAACAGTAGCATTTAATGGTTGCAATTAAATTGTTTCACTGTTGTAAAGAAAGGATAATAAATTATTATATATTTAAACTTTCATGAAAAAACAATAGCAATACAGGGTTGCCACTCAAATAGAAGAATGAAATTCCCTGACTTTTCCAGGTTTTCCAGATGTGTTCTAAGAAAATTCCAGTCTAGCCATATACTGTGCATTGGCTGTGTTGAGGGCAAAATAATTCTGGTACCACTTGAAAACACAAAAGTTACATATTACTTTGACCTAAGGAGAGATTGCCCTCTATGGGGGGTCTTTCTAAGAGGTCTTGTTTTAAAAAAATGGCGGAAGCTAATAAAAAACAGGAAAAATGACTCTTCGTTGGATGAAAAATCAGTTTTTTTTCTGGCAATCCAGACTTTTCCCTGATTTTCATGGTCAATTTTCAAATTCCCTGACTATTCCAGGTTCTCCAGGTAGTGTGGCAACCCTGGCAATAAATAAACAAACAAAAAAATTTTATAATCATTTTTTATGGTTCTTGACATTTTAATGCTTTTTACAGGTAAAAACGACATTTTATTTTATAAAATAAAAATATTTTTCTATAACTGCATTAAAATGATCACTGAGATTAGAGATTAAGAGACACAATTTAAAATGAAACTAGTTTGTTGTGACTATCACAAAACTTTCTTGTACATCATTCAACAGAACAGCGCAAATATTTAATCGACATAACTTCTCCCACTAACAATTTTACATAAGCAGTTCTGTGAAAATTTATCCAACAGATTTTGACGTGTTGCCATATGAGAAAAATTGCAGGTATGTAATAGTGCACCACTTATCGGCTGATATATATACTCAAATTTAGTCAGCATTCTTTTTCCCAATGGCCACCTCACACACTAAATTTGGTACATTTATACACTGTAGAAGCTGAGACATATGACTGTCCTGCAGATAGGAGAGTTGAAGTATAGCCGCCACCTGTTGGTTGATTACACCCAAATTTAGTCAGCATTCTCTTTCAAAATGGTCAACAGTTTCATGCTCTTGCAGTCATACCCTACAATAGCTAAGACATAGTCTTCCATGACATAGGGAAAATTGCATTACAGCAGTGCTACCTGTTGGTTGGTATGCACCTAAATTAATTAGAGTAGTCAAATCATGTTCAGGATATTTCAAAATGTTTAAATCCACTGAAAACCAGAGGTGAAAATTTTTTATAGAAGAAAATAAAAAGAGTTTCTCTGATGCAGATTAAGTCCCATTTGATTTGAAAGAAAATAAGCATTTATATTAAATAAAACAACCATTTTACAATGGTTATATGAAAATGCTATTTTCATAAAAGCTAAATGATTTATTTTCATAAAACTTAGATAAACAAAGCAGGGATCTGTCCAGACTTTTCCCACAGGGTCCTGTTTTTCTGAAATTGTGAAAAATTTTACACGTAATAATTTTGTGAATCTAAATTTAGTGTGAAAATAAAGTTCTTCCGAACTTTTTGGCTAGGGTCCTCTTTTTGTGAAATTGTGAAAAATGTAATTTTGCAAAATAAAATTACAATTAAGGTTTCATTTTAGAGAATGACAATTAAGTTTTACAGAAATAAATTCACATATATGAAATATAATGGATAAAAAAGAGGTAAGAATTAAATTAATATTTTAAATTATTATTTTCATATTTTCAGTTTATTCTTTTTATATTTCAGAGTAATATTGCAAAATGAATTAAAAGAGATTTAAGCATAAAAAATAAGGAACGGAAATTACAACCGCGATGATTTGAAATAAACAAGTTAATCATTCAAGGATTTTGATATCTAGAAATATTCTATAAATAAGTTTAATGAGCAATAAAAAAGTATCTGGCGCCGGAAAGATTCAATACAAGAATTAAATTAGCGATGTTAAAAGAAATAAAAGATTTATGATTATAAATTAGGGTTTGATTATTTATGTCAAATATAAAGCAATAAATAATTGTATTAATGACTTGGTGAATTGGCGGGTTAAGGTGCCAGACGGTCTCGGAAAACGAAAGTACAACCAATAAGGAACAAAGAGGAGGCATGTTATTAAATTAAATAACCAATTAAAGAAAATGGGAGGAGGTTAGAAATATGTCAAATTACACCAAAAAATAAGGGTTTAAAAAAGATGGAACTCGCCAAAATTTAGGATCTTCCTCGATTATCGCTTGCCAGCAAGAATTTATTAAAGTTGCGCCACCAAACCGAAAGTTAGCGTGCAAGGCCGCCGGAGAAATCCACTTTGCCGCATCGGGGCCACATTTGAAACCCCGTGGATTGCCTTTTTTCTCCATTGCTTTCATAGTCCTTATAATCTATGGATATTCAATAAAGAGATGTTCCAGCAAATCTGACTGTTTCCTTGTATACTCCACGACCAGTGGCGTAGCGTGACATTTGAATCTGGGTATGCTCTGAAGCCAACTATAGAAAGAACACTACTCATCAAGGCAATACCATTTCATCAAATTTAAGCTTGGATTTTTCCAGTTTCTTGGTTGTAGGATTCAAGTCTGATTATACTTGGGGTTGGGTCCTAGGCCTATGGGTGGAATACCGTCTGTGGGGTCTTTCTGAGGGATCTTGGCCTGTATTTACCCGAGTTCGGAGAAAACCATGGAAATCTTCGAACGGCTAGGTTGATGAGCGCGACCTTGGATCGAACATGACACTTCCCATCTACCAACTTTGAGCACAGAACCACTCGGCCACTGGTGGGCCTCCAATTTCTTGGAATCGTATATAAAATTTTATATAAAAATTTTGTCGTTTTAACTTTAAAGCATATATCTAAAGGACTCTTATATTAACTTATTGAAGGCCGCTTTGGTTGCTTCATTGATCGCTGTATTTAAATGAATTTCCAAAGAAATTTAATAATATTTTTTTTATATATTTTAGAAACAAAAAAAAATAAATAAATAAAAGAAAGAATAGTGAGAACCAGAAAGAAAAAATCCACTGAAAACTTGGCTTCAGGTCCTCGCTGCTTTCTACTGTCTTCCACAACCGCACTATGTCAGATTGGAGACTCCACTGCTAGTGGCAGCACCTTAAGTGACCGCTTAAGGCGCTGGTAGTCTTATCTGACCTCTGATAGTTCTTATACAAGAAATTAATTGTTACATATTTTAATAAAGTTAAAAATTTAATAAGTTTAATTCTTCCTATCATATTACGATTTGATTTTGATAGAAACAATGCATTAAAAATAATGAACATTCCTCTTCAAAAGGAGGTATTACACCTTTACATAAACAATTACCATTGAAAACGCAACTATTATGTTATTCAAAAAAAAAAAAAAAAAAAAAAAAAAAAAAAGGAAGCAGTATTAAAATTTTATTATATGAAAACTATTTGATTGCATTATTTAATGCGAAAGAAGGAAAAATAAATAGAATAGCGATTTTTACTAAGGAATGCAGATGGATGAAAAGAAAAACATGCAAATTAAATAAAATTTAAGAAAATGAAGCAGAAAAATGAACGGAACATTCCAAAATAAATAAATAAATAAAATAATTAAAGAAATTCAGATTCGAAAATTAAAAAAAAAAAAAGAAAGAAAGAAAGTAAACAAGGAAAGAAAATAAACCAAAAAAAAAGAAAGAAAGAATTCCATGCACACCTGCAAGTCAAAGCTAAGCATCTCAATTTTTTGTAAATTTGCGATCAGTGGCCTGACCTTCGTAGCACATAGAGGCACACATGAAGAAGACATTTTGCTTTATTCATATTATATAATAAACAAAATTTGTCACATACTTTTATTTCTAGTGCAAGTCTTCGCTTAGAATAAGTTATTTAGATTTAAAAAAAAAAAAAAAAAAGCAACTTTTCTGGCATATAAAACATTTTTTGGAAATTTATCAAAATTTATTTTGCAATTTAATCATCAGTTTCAAATCATTTTCCCCCCCTTTTTAAAAAAGTTTTTTTTATTACATCATTGTAAAATGAAGTATAAGTTTTCATTTATCAATCAGTAGGAGAAACCAGCTCTCCTCTATACGAACATCTCTACCGAAGGTAACAAAATCCCTAACGCTTTAAAAGTACCCAAAACTCCAGAATATGCTCTCCAAGGATAGCATGCCTTGAATCATTTATACAGCAGAACTCCCCTTGTATGAGTGAACTTTATACGAGTGAAAATTAGAGGGAAGTTGAATATTCCCTCAAATAGCATAAAATCCCTATATCAGGACAGGCTTTACAAAGGTAGCATGACCTAAGCAATAACCCGTCAACAGAAGAAGACGGGGACAGTATCTCTTGGACGATACTAGTCAGCTGACATCTCCTAAACAAAGCGTAAGGGAAGCAACAACAATAGTAAGAAAAAAAGAACTAGGATTTATCCAGGAATAATGTAACAAAAGAAATTTCCTTTCACTATAATTTTTCAAAACTGAATGACGGATAATGTATAAATGGAAGCAAGTATTCAACAAAATTAGTTGAAATAATTTATTTTTAAATAAATTCTGTTTAAAGTTTAGGTAGTTTTTAGTGGGTATGCGGCGCATGCCTAGCATACCCAGAGAATACGCCACTGTCCACGACTGTCACCTAGGAATATGTCACATATATGCATAGAAACCCATCATAAATTAGAAATTGAATATAAGCTTTTTGAGAGAAATACAACAAAACACGTACAATTATTCACACAGTCTGTTCGGTCCATTGAAGATTAGTTTTGAAAATGAAAGAGATTTATCAAAGGTCTGTTTTTAAGGAGAAATATTTTGTGAAGGGTCCTTTTTTAGGATAAATAATTTTGTGAATTTTGTGAAGGGTCCTGTTTTAGAATAAATAATTTTGTGAAGGGTCCTGTTTTAGGATAAATAATTTTGTGAAGAGTCCTGTTTTAGGATAAATAACTTTGTGAAGGGTCCTTTTTTAAGATATAGAATTTTGAGAAAGGTCCTTTAACGGACCCAGGTTTGCATCTGGACTGATTCCTGCAAAGTTTTATGATCTTTTAAATAATAGTTGTAATTCTTACTTATTCACTTAATTCTAATAAATATTCTATTAGTGTATGTTTTTTTTTTTTTTTTTTTAGAAACTAAAAGTAAACACATGAATAAATCTTTATTTTAAATGAGAATTTTTCAATATAAAAAATTTCTATTTTGAACCTTCCCTCCTTAAAAAAAAAAATAAACTAACCTTCAGTTTTAATATTTCTGTAATTTCTATTAAAATTGTATTATTGAATATTTAAGAAACGTAAAAATACTATTATTATTTACAGAAAGAAAAATATATAGTTCTTACTTAAATTTCAAAACTACCACTCAAAATTTTTAGGGAAATCTCAACTTATTCTCTTTCATTATACTTTTAAATATCAAGTATTAAATGTAGAAATATACTAACTGTGATGCAACAAAAGCATATTGCTTGATTGCTTCCAATATATCTCGAAAGAAGATGCGACTTGTTAATGTATAACCATGGAATACAATAGGTTCATTATCGGGACCATCCCAGGTATCCACTGGAAAATAAGAAAAAATTCTATTAATTTTTTTGCTAACAGATATCTTTAATAATTAGAATAAAAAATGTTTTTAAATATTAAAATTTGTAATTTTATCAATTCAAATATTATGTACCACCATCTATTATTTATTAAATACAGTTATCTATATATTTCAATAGTATTATTTTAATTAAGAAAATCTGGCTGAATTCAAATTTAATCTTTCTTGCGATACTTTAGTAGATGAAAAATACAAATACTTTTACATAAAAAAAAAAAGCAATAATTAGAAAAGAAGAAAAACTACTCTAATTATTAATTTAAGCTGAATATATATTCAAAGACAAATTTTTTTTTTATATTAAAAACAAAGAATAAATTGCAATAAATAATTCACCCTATTGAAACTGTTAATTACAAAATTAAATTAAGAATTGAGGGCATCTCAGCCCTCTCATAATGGCCATATCTCGGAAATTTCACATTTCAAGATAAACTGCCCATGAAATCCATATTTCTTATTATTTAGAATTGTATTGTTATAAAGATTTTGCATTCCCATTTCAGCATGTTTCAATATCGATCTGTAAAATCATGAAAAATGAGATAAAAACATTCGTGAAATGACTGAAAGCATATTATTAGAAAATAATTTAAGTTTCAATTAAAACTTTTAAGATTTAAATGAAAATAATTAGATAATTTATCATCTTTTAACTATAATTTCAATTTTTTCTGATAAAACAAATTTAGATTTTCAGAAAAACTCTCATATCTAATTAAATAAACTACAGATTAGAATTAACACGAAACATTTTCTATCTTCCCTGCATAAATATGTTATTTAAAATAATTCTGAACTTATTTCAGAGAGAGACAGATAATTGTACAGACACCTATGTTAAACAGATGTACAGATGTGTAGCATAAAAATCTGGTGTGTAGCAACCACTTGAATTCCATTACACATATTATACACTTTTTCTGAAAATAGTATGATGATAAAACATAAAATTAATTTAACAAATTAAGTACCTTATTATTATTATTATTTTTTTTTTTTAAAGCAAACTGATACATATGTCATAAAGATTTTTTAAAGGGTGTCTATATAGAGAGTTTAAAAAATTGTTGGAATAGTTTCTTTTAAATACCAATTTCTGAGATCTATAAATTACCTACCAAACCAGGACCTATCAATTTTCCTGTAGTAATCAAATCTTATCTTATAGGGCAGGGCACAAAAATTCCGCTCGCTAGCTTGCCATTGGCGAGTGGAATTTTTAATGTGGCGAGTAAAAATTTGGTCTAGTTATAAATAGAATTCGTACACGATACGGTGACAGAAAACATTCTTTTTATAGATTTAAATATGGCAAAATTTTGCCATCTTATAACCTTACATTTAACGTCACCTTTTTAGATTCTCGGAGAGCCGAGTCTGTGTGTGTGCTGCCCGAAATCACCCAAGGCCTTCTAGATATTTGAAAGCCCTGGATCACTCTAGCCTGCGAATGGAAAAATGCTTAGTGCATAAATAAATGTTTTGATCTCTTCAGCAGTTTCGTTTCTCCCTTCTCCAAGCAGAGTGAGAACCCACTATCTGAGAGAAGAGATATGCGAAAGTTTGCCTATGCGATATTGTGACATGAAAATGAGCCCGAGCCCTTTCAAAGATACTGCCTATGTTTATTTTGTTGAATAATGATCAAAAAACAGTTCATATTTTTCAGTTTTTTACTGAAACGCCAATGATCTGTGCTTGTAATGATTTGTAAGCAATGATTTTATCTAAAGAGTTATGCCGAAATAGCTATTTCAAATGACAACAATGAACAAGTTATACACATCAACATTCCATCTGATTACAAAAATAAAATGAACGAAAAAGACATTTCTAATATAAAAAGTTAAGTAAATAAATAGATAAATAAAGAAGCTTAATCTTTCATAATAAAAAGATTTTCACAGGATATTGTATGAAAAAGAATTTTCATTTCTTATTTTTTTCTTTAAAATATCTAATAACATGAATGCAAAGAGTCATTAATCTTTTTCAAATCCCAATTACAATACATTATAATGATTTTTAATTATAGATGATTATGAAAAATGCTGATATACGACACAAATTATATAAATATAATTTTAGACATATTTGTAGAAACCTTTCAAATAGTTAGGAAAAATAAAAACCCAAAAATGTGTTTAAAAAAAAAAAAAAAAAAAAAAAAAAAGACAACCGCTATTTGGTGGTGAGTAAAAAATTTTTTTTGGCGACTGTAATCTGAGTTGAAATTTCAGGCCCTGCTATAGGGCATCTAAAAAGGAATTTGTGTAGCAAGTTCGAAGAAAATCATTTTACAAAAGCTTGGCAAATTCATCTGCTCACCAGAAACTAACAATTGCATATGAAAGGATATCTAAAAAGGAGTTAAGTCGAGTTTAAAGAAAATTCGTAGAGCCACTTTTAAAGGAACACTTTTTGTGAGATCTAAAATTGAACAATTTATACAAGACGTCTACTAATTTTCCTGAATTAACCAACTGATACATACAAAAGGACATCTAAAAGAGTGTTTACATATAAACTTTGAAGAAAATCATTAGAGTCGTTTTTGAGATGCTTCTGGTGTTTGCCAAAAGTTGGAAAAATTATTTGTATACTAGACCAGTCTCAATTCTGAAGTTTTGTCATTTTACCTTTATTAGTTTTGGAGATATGATAATCAAAAGTTTCCCCACAAATATACAAACACATTGACTAATTGCCGAAAACCACTTTTTTTGGACTCAGGAGAACTTAAAATATGTAAATCAGGTGAAAACTTGCTTTTTTTTTTTTTTTTTTTTTTTTTTGACTAAATGCGATACTTTATTACCTATGGTAGTAAGGTGATGGAGATAAAAATTACAAAAATGATTATGCTAGTACTCCTTTCTTTTGTATTTGTAATATTAACAATCATTTTTGTAATTTTTTTTAAAAACAAATGTAAAATATCAAATATGAAAATTAGTTTCAATAAGATAATAAAAAATGCCTTAAATAATAATAATAATAAAAGATTTAACATTTATATAGAAGATAGATTCTTACGCTCAAGACATCTACATCCCTTTTTCAGAGCTTGAATATAACCTTCAATACTGCTGTCACCAATAAGTTGCCCGTGAATAAGATATCTAAAACAAAGAAATATATTTTTTAACAACTAAATGTCCATGCATATTGTATTACAAAAAATAATAATAAATACAACTGAAGCTTAAAAGGAATTGTCAGTTATTTATTTATTTTTATAAGAATATATTCTGATAAAAATATTTTTGGATATACTAAGGTTTATTGCAAGGAGATACTTGAATCAGGGGTGATTGTAACTCAAAGATAAAAACCCTGAAAATTAGAGCCTCAAATTAGAAAAAACCCAAAATATCAAATAATACTCAAACTATTTAGGCCAGAAGCCCTCAATCCTTTTACATTTCATTCACATATCACCTGGATAACAAATGAACAACCAATGAAAGCAAAAAATAACTTTATAGGAAATATGAAAATACAGATGGATTACAGTAAAAACCCTGAAATCAGAGGTAAACACTGAACACAAACACCCCTGGAAGATTTTATTGATTATACATTAATATCTCACCGACATTTATGTATGGTACCAAGGCACACAAACATGTGTTCAGTTTTAAAAATAAGAAATTAGTGAACACACAAAGTTTCATTAATATATTTATTCAATATCCCTCTCATCATTACATTTTTTTAAAATGTGTTTTCTCAATGATATTAAGCATTTTTTTTCCCCAGTTGAAGTAAACTTCATGTAGTATAATATGAAAAATAAGAACTCTGTAATGAAAATACCATAAATTACAAAAATGCATAACAATTGTTTTGAGCTGAAATTACTAAGCACAAACCTTCAACAGGCAAAAGAAGTAGGATGAGTGTTGTATGAACACAAACACAGCAAAGCATAATAGGTTATGCTTAATTATTTCAACCCAAAACATGTGTTACAAAGTTTTCCAATTTATGGTGTTTCATTACAAAGTTCTATTATTTTTATTTAACCACCAGCCTTTTACTGCAATGTAGTAAATGCATCTACAGTTCCCATAAGAGTCTACCCTTATCGTTTGAAATGCTCTCCAACAATGCATTATATTTTTTAATTGAACAATTTTTTTTTACATTTCTTCTATATTTAAAAGAAGAAAAGATGATATTTGTAAAATTTTTCATAAAGTATTCAATTCATAAAATTTTTTGACATCCAATTTAGCAAGTTTATATGTTTTAAGAAGTCCTGAACATGTTCAGATCATTTTAGTAATGATGTCCAGCATGAGGGTGCAGAAAATTAAAAAAAGAGGAAACACGCATGTTCATAAAATTTATTTTAAAAGAAAAATAACGCACACGGGAAAATCTACACAAATGCTAATAATGTTTATAAAATTTATTTCAAATGAAAAATAATGCTCACAGGAAAGAACTATACAAAATATTTTAAAAGTGACAAATTAAACTAAAAGAGTAATGCACATCAACACAATAAAACATGTGTTTAAAAAAAAAAAAAAGTTAGCTAACAATCAACATTTAATCATTGGCTGGTGGTGGAAAATGGGAAAATGCACATCAACACAATAAAACATGTGTTAAAAAAAAAAAAAAAAGTTAGCTAACAATCAACATTTAATCATTGGCTGGTGGTGGAAAATGGGAAAGAGGGGGGGGGGGGTAAAATGTAGTTCATGAGAGAAATATTAAACACAATTCTACTTCTTTATAGGTTCTAGAATATCATAAAGTAAGTTTAAAATTAATATTGTGGATGGATAAATATTCAAAGAGATGAAAAAAAAAAGGGGGGGGGGACAAAAAAAATTACATGAGTGAGAAATATTGAATAATTCTGTTCTTTTATATGTTATAGAATCTGATAAAGCATGTTTAAAATGAATATTGACATTTATATTTTGGATGGAAAAAGATTGAGAATCTAAAGTTTTTCGTGGAGTGTTTGAACACTGATTGTTATTAGAGTTTGATTTAAACAAAATAAAAAACCGCAGAATTAACGAAAATCGCAAAGAAGTGGAAAATCGCAGATCCGCGGAAAATTCTCATGCCTGTGATGTACATCTGCTATATGGCTAAAAAATATTTTGTGGCAGCTCTATATCAAGAAATAATGCACAGAATTTCAAAAAAATATATTTAGCTTTATCTCAATGTAAATTGGTGTCTACTAACTTTAGGTGCATAACAACCAAGAGGTGATACTGCTATGCTGCAATTTCTCTGTTTAATGGAATTTTTATAATATATAACTGAATAACACTTATAGCGCTGTACTATTTTTATTTTTTCTGAATTTGTAACAGATGTTAGTCTTGGAGTTAAGGCCAATTGATGAAATGAAAATTCTAGGTCTTGGAGGAATGGCTTCCATGAAAGACTTTTTAAAAAAATACAAGACTATATTTAGATGAGTTTTGCAGAAAAGGCATACAGAACAGGTCACAGTGATACTACATATATATATTACGAGTGTTTTATTATTTTGTCATCACTATTTTAGACCAGAATGCTTTATTTACTTTTATGCTATTATAGCATTAAAACCTTCAAGAAAAATATTTTTGGGGAATTAGTGTTAACAAAATAATAAAACACACTTTAAAATAATAATATTATAGTTTTAAAAATTAAAGAACACGCTTTTATAAAAATGTGAACTAAAAAGCACAAAATATCTATCTTAGTATTAAAATGCAGGGTAAGAGAAAATTGTGTGAGTGACACACCATACTATTTACATACATTTAAATATTTAACTAAAATAATTTAGAATTAAACAAAAACCATTTTTAAAAAATCTCCCCTGACTGGGCTCGAATGCTAGACCTTTAGGTTTGTAGCGCAGAGCTTTACCTCACAGCCACAGCATTCACGTAGGGAAAATCATTTTACAATATAGATTTTTTGTTTGCTCCCAGAGTGGTTACAAACATACATTATACATACAGGTGAAGCTAATAAATGCGTGCTAAAAATAGGATTGCTGTGACCTTTCGATAGGTTGATATCTGCAACATGGGTTTAAGCTTCAAATTTCCCGTCCACTAGCTTTTAGTACAAAACATTTCAACCACTGGTGGGATGAGTTTAGGAAAATGAAGAAAAGTAGTTCAATTTTTGATCTGGATCTACATGTTTTATACACTAAAAATTACTTCAAATATGTACATTAAAACTTATTTTTTGATGAACTATGATTTCTGTAGAACTGTAAATATTGGGATCATTACATAACAGAATATATTACTGACAAAAGTAATTCCATAATTAAGTGAATAATCTGTAGCCATCTTATAATGGTAAAATTGTGTTGTTATAGATGCATTATTAGCCAATCTATTTCTGTTGTGACACATATATTTCCAAGTTATAGAAAAAATTAAGCCTTTTTTTTTTTTTAATCTAATTAAAACATAAAATTAAGCTTCAAAGACTTGAAAACACACAAAAATAGTCAATATCTACAATCATTGTAAATTAGTTGTATTATATAATTTTACTGACATAATGCACTACAGAAAAAATAAGGTTTTTTACAAAAGAAAATTTTTTTTCCTTATTTCTTTCTCTTTTCCATTTGTATCATTTTTCCTAAACATTTTATTAAGTGTAACAAACTGAATAAATCATACAAACACAACATATAGGAATAAAATAATGATATCTAGTCACCCACGTGTTATGTGAAGATGCAATGAAATAATGACAAAGAGGCAGAGTCATATCTTGATAGACGATACGATGCTTTTTATTAAAAATATCATGATCTGGTGACAGTAACAATGCTTGAAATCCTTGAGAAAAACAGAAATGAAGAAAATATAAACTAAACAAAATAAAAAGTTAACAAAATTGCTTACACAACAATATTGCATACCTGCCAGATATGGTAAAGTGTACTTTTTGAATTTTAAATCAGTTTAAGTTAATTAAATCCATTCAACAATCATTCCAACAATTCATCCATACACACAAAGAAATCCTTACAATGGACATGTAAATGCATTCAACAATCTTCATTCTATACAATATGCAACATATCTACAATTCATATATTTAAGGACATGTCTATACAGTACACTTTCAAAAATCTATGCACAACTTAGAATTAAAGTTTTGCAGATTTCTGAATTTTGCAAATTTTAGGATAATTTCTTTTATATATATATTAGAATCTCATTTGAGTAGCAAATCATTGTGAAACAATAATTTTAATTAAAAAAATTACACATTTTATTACAGCTGCAAATTATCCAGATTTTTGAAGAATCTTATGAATAGTAGATCAAGATCGTTCATTATATGTCTTAATATTTCTTACTTGTAACCCATAAAAAAGTCAGGAATTCTTTGTCAGTCACATAATTTTGAGCTGTGAGAAAGTTTGAATATTTATCTCCATGAACAAACAATCTCCATGAGATCTCCATCCTTCTAAAAAACTAAATATCTTTCTCCCTCTTTCTCTAGTTCAATATACGATTTATTTTTTAATGACTACATGATTCTACTCATTATTTACTCCCCCATCTATAATAATAAAAGAAGATGTCTGTCTGTCTGTCTGTGCATCTATACATTCAGCCCCTACTGAACGTAGAAGTACAAAATTTGACATATGGGTGCTCAGGATCCATCCCAAGGGGCTCCTGAAAACAGAATTTAAAATTTTTAATTAGTTCCAGAGACATTAATTAAAACGCCAACCTATGTCTAATTAAAAAGCCGGAGTTCAGTACATTCCTCCAAAGAAGAAGCACGTAGGGAAAATTTTGTGCGTTTTTGTAAAGTGTTCCCTACTTAACGATTCGAGATATTGAAAATACGCCTGTACCACGAGACAGAGCATTTATTACTGATTCTTTCGATAAAATTTTTTTTGAAAAATACAAAATTTTTTTATATTTCAAAAAAAAGTTTTAAAAAGGGTCCAAAATTTCTCTTTTTTTTATCGTTTTTTTGAACCGTCCTCTATGAAAGACTAATTGTCCCATTTCTTAACAACCGGTTATTTTGAAAGGTCATTGAATCCTCTTTCGAACCATATAAAAAATTTTAACAAAATATGGATTAGCTATCCATATTTTTAGATTTTACGAAACATCGATTTTTTCACAAAACATTTTATAACTCAAAATCTTTTAGAGATAAATCTTTTTTTTTTTTTTTTTTTTTTTTTTTTTTTGCATATAGACCTTGATGAAATGAAACTTATCTCAAAAGATTGAGATTATTTCAAAAACTCAATCAGTTATAATTTTTTTAATTTTCTGCATCCTGTACTTTTTCATGAGATTCTTAATCCAGCTTCTTGCGTTTGCCGATCACACAACACTTGATATTTTGGTTACCATGGCAACTCTCTTTTAACTTCCCGGACATAATCTCGAAAGTGGAGAGAAAGAAAAACATCTATTACTGATTGAGGTCACATGTTTTTTGAATGGGATTAAAAATTGAAAATTTCAAAATTCTTCAATTTTTCTCTACTGCGCACAAAATTTACTATACACCGCGAACATCACAAAACAAACTTGCAGTTCAAATTTCATCGATTTCCATCAAAAAATAAAAAATTTACATTTTAATTGCAAATTTAATTTTATAAAAATTTCAATATTTCAAATTCTAATTATGATTGAATTATTTTTAATACACCATTCTAAAGATATTTTAAAGTACTTTTATATTATCGAAAGTGGAATTCAAGATTTTACCTGATTTATATGTTTTAATGTGTCCTGATTAGATTTTCTTTTGTATCTCAGTTACTAATTAAAATAATTTCATAAGTAACACATCATTTGAAAGCTTTGTTGATTTGGAATTGAACAGTAGATTACAGAAATGTCTGCTGCCAGATGGCGCTGTAATATTTTAAAATTTCAATATTTCAAATTCTAATGAGCAAGGAAGGTGCTGTAAGTTTTAAAACGGGGATAAGGCGTCGCAGGTTCTACCGAGCGGGACTTTGCTAAAGTCAGAAATTTGAAAGATCATAACATGGTGAACGAAAAGGCTGTTTCAGATATTGAAAGGGGAAGAGAGGTGCTACAGAGCAGAAATTTACTGTGATTAAATTTTTCAACACAGCTATTTTCACTATATGTCAATAAGCTGTTGTAAGACCTGAAAAGGGAAAAAAGCGCCGCAAGCACCACCAAGCAAGAGTTTCGTGAAGTCTGATTTTTCAAGGATCGCGAACCAGCTGGTCACCAAAGGCGGCTAATAATAATAATAAACTGAGTAATTGGTGATTCATCAGCACAAGTTACATAGTTAATAATTGCTTTATCCCCTAAACCAATTGTTGAATTTTTGTTATCCACTAAATCAAGAAATCAACTGTGAAAATGTTTGTTTACATAACAAATAATATACAAATTTTAGAGAATTGATAATTTTTTAGAAGTGATTGTACATACAATATCTTGCAGTAAATGCAAAATGTAACAAACAAACTCAATTTAGGCATACTTAGATGCCTGCATACAAAACAAAGGCACTTTAAGTAAAATAATGTTTTATAGCTCATAACAAGTATCATACATATAATACATACAACAGCATTTTGATACTGCCTAAAAGAAATTATGTTTCATTGCAAAAAGAGACATGAGCAATAATAATAAAAATATTATTTAATATTCCATCTATTATTAGTATTTTTTAAATATACACTTACCTTCCAATGATAAATATCCATTTATTTTATTTCCTTCCGGTTCATATTCTTCTATTAATGTTTCACAGTCTTCCAAAGTGGTTGACATCTGCAATATATATTTCTTTTTCATAACATTTAAAAAATATGTTTGCTAAGCATATACTAAACAAATGCTTCATGATTAAAAAAAAAGAAAGAGAAACAAGACTTTCCGGCTCATTTGGAAGGGTAGACTGATTTCTTTTCTTTTATTAAGTAGCCACCATTTTGGAAATATTGATGTAGGCTATGTACATATGGAGTCTTAAGTAAATCGGTTCATAAATACCGTTTTATGTGAATTTAAAATTTTCAAGTGCCTGGCACTTGGAAACAAAATGGCAGGCCTAATTGGCAAACAAATATATTAAAAGCACTTGTGAGATAAGTCTACTGTACAAATTTAGTAAAAATTAAGTGGCCACTACTTGGATCTAAATGGCAGAACAAGTTGATCAGTAAACTAATCCAAGATATTTGGAAGATAATTCCACTGTCCAACTTTGGTTTGAATAAATTCAGTATTTCAAAAGTTATTGCGATAAAGTCTCAAGTGGCAGCATTCAAGTGGATGCAACTTGGAAACAAAATTATGGAGAAAATTGCCCACCGAAATCATAGATATTTGAATGATAAATCCATTTTTCAACTTTTGTTCGAATTGATTAAGTATTTCAAAAGTTATCATGATAAATTTTCAAGCGGCCGACACTTCAAAACAGTACAATGGAGCAAGTTGCCTAGCAAACTCATCCAAGATATTTGAAGCATAAGTTCACTGTCGAATCAGTGCAGTGTTTCACAAGTTGTTGTTATGACAAATTTTCAAGTGGTAATCTAAATGGCTGCAACTTGGAAACAAAATGGCGAAGCAACTTGCCTAGCGAAATCATCCAAGATATTTGTATGACAAGTTCACTGTCCAACTTTAGTTCAAACTAATCCAGTATTTCAAAAATTATTGTGTTGAAAAATTTTAAAGTGGCACTGTGATTTCAAGTGGCCACTACTTGGAAACAAAAAAGCGAATTGAGATGCCCAGCGAAATTATCTGATATATTTGAATGATAAATCCACAACTCAGATTTGATGTGATTTGATTCAGCATTATAAAAGTTATCACAAATTTTCAAGTGGCCGCCACTTGGAAACAATATAATGAAGCAAGTTGCCCAGCAATTTCATCCAAGATATTTGAAATTGCAGATCAAGTTACCAAGCAAACTTATCCAAGATATTTGAACCATAAGTTCACAATCCAACTTTTGTTTGAATCACTTTAGTATTTTAAAAGTTATTGCGATGGCACATTTTCAAGTGGCCGCAACTTGGAAACAAAATGTTGGAACAAGTTACCCAGTGAACTCATCCAAGATAATTATAGGATAAGAATACTGTCCAACTTTGGTTCAAATTGAATCAGAATTTAAAAAGTTATCATGTTTATAAATTTTCCAGTAATAGCTTAATTTCAGGTTGTCTCGCTTAATTTATAACATCCACACTTTGTTAAAAATGGCGGATAAAGTTCCTTAATAAACTTGATTGAGACTCTTATGTGGTCTATATTTATATCAAAATTCAAGAAAATCCAGCTTTAAATATGCTTTTTACAATATGCATTTGAAATATTTAAGTGGCTGCCACTTGAAAACAAAAATGCGCAGCAACTTGGTTAACAAATTCATCCAAGATATTTATAAGATAAGTTCACTGTCCAAATTTGGTTGGATTTGGAGTATTATTTCAGGAGTTATCATGATGACAATATTTTCATTATGTATAGATAAACAGATAAACAAAGTGATTGCAATAGGCCGATTTTTAAAGAAATCAACCTAATATCCAGAGAGGGAAAAAAAAGAAAGAAAGAATTGTAATATATCAAAATATGTCTATGTCTCTCTATATAAAAACCAGCAGGCTTAAATAAAATGAATAATTTTTTGCAAATACAAAATATCAATTTAAATACTTTCAACAGCAAATATATAAATAAAACAAAAATTAATTGAAAGTGTAAGAAACACACAATATTTTTTGAATGACCATTTCCACCTGACCTATATTCCATAACCAATTGGAATATTTTTGTGCTGCCTTGCTAAGCAAATCATCGATGCCTATCATACCATTTTTATAGGAGAGATGCATTTTTGCATTTGAAAGACGTAGACTTTTGTGAGTCACTGTATACGAGTTGTTTTGTTAGTTTGACCCTGATGAGAGTTGTTTTTGTATAAGAACCTTAAACAAACTGGTTTCTTTCACAATTATCATCTTAGTTTTAAAGTTTAATGTTCCCTAAAATCAATTAAAGTACCTTTTTTTGTAAAATTGAATCGATTCCATAACTTCTTTCTCAACATAAGAAATCTTTGAAGTTACGTGAATTCCAAAATAAAAGTTTGTACAGCTAAGTAAATTTTAATAATAATTGATTAAGTTTAATTAGTAAATTTTTGTAGTGTGTGTTTCTGGCTGAATCTAGATCTAAATTTCTTAAATTTACTAACAGCTGTAATTTGTATACAAAATTAATCAAATGTTTGTAAAACTGAATGGCATCCTCAAATAAACGATTTTGATTGGTAGAATAAAGTATTAAAAGCAGCATAAGTACAGCAGTTTTTCAGTTAGAAGTGGATTCTTATCCATCTAGCCTGGGATTCTTCTAGTTGGAGATGTTTCAAAAGTAGATAGACTAAAGTTATCTAAGTATGACATGTTACAGCTTTGCTTTGGGTTTTACCACAGGTCCAGGTGTACCAGCTGTTTAAAAGACAATGTTGTGCTTCATATCAAGTTATAGTTCAAATTATGATTATTATTATTTTTTTTTTTTTTTAAAGTTTATATTGAAGTTTCAGTGTGCCATATCAGTTAATTATGTGTTATATTTTTATGTAGTCATACCAAATACATGGTTAGATCACCTGATGTTTCGCTGGAAAAAAGTATTTTGTAAGACTTTAAGGTCTTCTCCAGTATAAAGTTATTTTTCCAAGAAATTATTTCGTTTATCTTAAAAACAAACTGTCATCATTTCTGCCTTCACTAAACACCATCTCCTTCTCTTTCAGGTGATTTATTTTAAGTTAGCATGAGAATACAAACTTTTAGGTTTATCCAGTGTCATTTATTATTTTAATTTAAAAGTCGAAATTCTAGCTAAAGAAATCTCTCACATAGCATATATGCTATTTAAAGTTGGACAAGTTAGTTAAGGATCAACCACAGTTCACATTTATTGTGCAGGTTACTTTCTGTTGCTGTGGCTCTATTAGTCTGTCTAGTCCAGAGTACCTAGTCACACCGTTTAATTAACCCTCACTTTCCCAAGATGGGGTCATTATGACCCCATTTCGAAGTTGAAATTTAGTTATGCCCGCCTCATTCAAAAAGTGCGCTAATTTGCCAGAGATAGCAAACTTAATCAATGGAATGTTGAAACTTCTGAACCATACAAAAAGGCACGTCTGCTGGTGATTTTTGTCAAAAGTGCCAAGCAGCACCTGAAAGTAATTTTTCTGCAGTAGCGCCTTGATCTTGGGAAAGCGAGGGTTAAAGTCAATTGGATTCCAAGAAAGGGCAACAGTTTTGTTAATCTATATCTACAAACAAATAGTTCAATATATGGCATTTGAAATAGGAAAGAAAAGTTATAGCATGCTGAACTGGAATAGCATATGTCATTTTCAAGATATTTACATGAGTGAAAGGACAAATAGACAAACTGAATTCATAAAACCTTTTCAATATTGTTCGAAAGTATAAAAAAAATAAGTCATTTTTTTGTCAAAATCTGAGACATATTTACTTGTAAAATATTTTGATTTTTAAAAGTTCTTTTCAAAGGCTCATGTTCTTAGATTTACACATCAAGATCATCTTGATCATTTACGCATCAAGATTTTCAAGACTGAATGTAACTTGATAACTTTAACAGTAAATTTATGATTTATAACATTTTTTATAAATAAATGGGAATACAAATTTCAATCAATTTTAAATGAATAGTTAATAAGAAATAAATTATAGAAAAATGAACTAATTAATGTTAAAGAAAAGGAAAACAAAATTGTTAAAAGAAATAATTTACGTATTTATTACTTTCTAAAATTCTTCATGAACTACTTCATATAAGAGCCTAAAGCATGGCATAAATGGCATTTCTTTGAATTTGATTGTTTTTATACTACAATATGAGTATGGAATTGTTTATTCAAAACCAGTTATCTGAAATCTTATTGTCACTTGATTAACTTCCAATTAATAAAAATAATAATAACAAGGTTGCTACAGAAATCAGGAGAAAAAAATCCCTGAGTTTTCCCTCTCTCTTAAAAGTAAAACAGATGACGCACAATCAAGCAGCATTAGAATCTAACCAGGGGTTAATACAGGTCGAGTTTACTACCGTTTATGGGTACCTTCACAAAAATCGACCTGGCAAAAAAGGTATCTTCACAAAAATCATACAGCTAAAATCGGTACTTTCACAAAAATCTTAGTCCTCCCAGCAAAATCTAACATTTTTAATTAACACATTTTCAAAGGAAAGTAATTCGTGCATTTCTGTTGATGCGATTTGTGAAGCAAGAATCATACAGAATGTTGGTTTTAATCTACACACAAGCGTTTGTTATGGGCGAGAAACAGTGCAGCATATGTAAACAAAACGATCCTTGTGTGTATCGGTACAGACACGCTCTGAAATTGTGGCCATAGTGTACTGTTTGTTGATTTGTCAGGTGGTTTAACATTTTGGTGACTGTATGGTGATGTGTTTATCCTCCCTGGTACAATTCATGTATACTGCAGTGATACTAACACAAATAAAAACAACTTCTACTTACACTATCTCTACTGAACTGTTTACTTCAGAGTGAAGTAAGTTTTGGATTTTGGTTCCTGTTCTGCTATAAGCCTCATACTAGCTGCTGAGAGTTAATTTTATTATTCTACTTTGTTCAAACTCCCCCCCCCCCCCATAGACACAGAGAGAAAGAAAAAGAGTGCACTACAATTTTTCACAAAAATAAAATATAGTTAAGATTTTTCACAAAAATAGGTATTAAGTTTGAAATCTTAGATTGGCCCCTGCTAACATGTTTACAAGTCAACTGAACATATCTAGGGTATATTAGTTTAATTAATCTACTATAGTTGGGGGAAAAAAACATAATTGACTTTTTCTTCTTCATTATAAAGCATTAAAATTTTAAAAAAGATATGATTATGAAAAAAATTTCCAGTGTTTTTCCAAGAAATTTAAAAATTCACTGAATTTTCCCTGTTTTTGCAATAACTTTTGAAATTCCCTGAGTTTTCCCTGTTTTTTAATAGTTTTTCAAATTCCTTAAGTTTTCCAGATGCCACAGCAACCCTAAATAATAATAAACAGACTTGAGCATTCTGTGTTGTTCAGTTAAATGTCATTTATTTATTTTTGCGATAAATAAAATCACATGACTTTTAAAAATGTACAAGTATTTTTGACTAACTTTTGAATATAAACATGATTTTTTGTAAGAAGAGAAAAGGATTCAGAAATTAAGCAAATCCCAATGTCCTATTCCTTCCTAGTAATTAGTATTTAATGAATTAAAACCATTGTCAAATCAGTATTTGGAGCATTTGGATTAAACCAGATTCTGATTTTCAAGTAGGTTTATTAAGTTCCCCAAAATTTGCTTGTTATACATTTCAATGAAAATTATTTTAAAGTTTTATTTAAAAAATTTTAAGATTGATTATAAGTTTAAATTTGATAAATAAATTAAAAATATTAATTAATTTTTCAATTTAAAAACATTTATTTTGAATTGGAAACAAAAGCATTCTATGAGTCTGGTTAATGGGTGTTGTTCTATCAAGCAGCCATTTATATCTAGAATTGTTTCATCTCAAACATTTTATATCCTTACTAAATGTCAACTAATAATTTGATTACAAATTTGTGAACAGAAACATAGGCTTGCCCTTCCACCTTCATCATCATTAAAATCAACATGAAACGATCAAATTTTCTTTTCATTTGGATAATTGGCTGTTATGTTACAACCATCAGAGAAAATGCACGAAATAAACTGATTTTGAATAATGAAGTGTGAAAATATTGTAAATTAATGCCAAAAATTACAGAAATGCACAACTGTTTCAGTTTGCTGTAATTAAGCATGATCCTCCATTTTTTTTTTTTTTCGTTTTTTAAAAAGGGCATGATGGCAGCACACAGATTCTAGATAGCACAAACTTGATACTTCAAGCAGCAGGCCAGGATAAAGCATTGAAGTTTACACTTGTCCAACTTGCTTTAAGCTTGGTAATTCAAACCTGAATCAATGCATATCAAATATGCACTACGTATTCTACGACAGCATACATGAATCAAATACTTATAAAACTAGTTTCATTTCTTAATAAATAATTCTTTGGTACATAAAGTTAGTTATTCTACATTTGAAAAATTGATATTTCCACTCTTTAAAAGTGAGAACAAACTAAAAACTGTGCTGTAAATTTTGACTCTCGATGTCAAAGAATTTTAAAGCTTCTAGTATGGCTTGATTTGTCAAATTTGATTTCCCAAATTTCAATCCAATTGAAAATATGCTTGAACTACAAAATCAAAGCTTGTTTCAAGCAAATAAGCCATTAGGGATGATGAAAGGTAGCCCTTAACTATTCTGACATGAAGCAATTTTTGTGTGTTTCTGCAATTTGTGATACATGTTATTAATTTTTATTCCTCGTGTTATAATCATACTTACTTTTTGTTCGTGATTTAAGAAGTTTTGTAATTCTTCAGCACTCCATATAATAGACTGGCTTACTGAATACCTAAAATAATAATCATATGTAAATTAAACAAATCTGAAATTTATTAAAAGAAAAAATAGAATCATCCCAACTAGCAAAACATTGTATTGCTAAAAATATGATTTTTAGAAATACAATGAAGAGGAAGTGAAAATCTGTATTATTTATTACTAACTTTCTCTTTATTTTTAAATCAATTTCTAATTCTTTCTTTCTTTCTTTTTTAATAAAATAGCTCAGAAATTCATAATTATTACTTGCTCTCATTAAAGTTGAAATTTTTCATTTGTTCTGTGAAAAACCGATGCCTTCTTACAAGTGAATTTCACACTATTTTAAAACTCTATTGTAACTGATCTTACTTTTAAAAATATTCATATGGATATTTATCAGAAAATAATTATCTTAATTAGAACTTTTGTTTAGTTTCACCTGTTCTCTAAAACTGACCCTTTTTCTAAGTAATTAAACTAAATTTTAATTCATGCATTGTTTAAATTTGAGCTTTAATTCTATAAAATCTCAATTAAAATTTTCTCAAATGTATACAAACACAAACAAGTATAAAATTTGTATACATTTTTTCCTCAGCTTACCAGACTCTAGAGGAATTGAAAGATGGAAGATAAAATAAAATCTGTGAATAAGTATACAGCTATATTTTTTACTTCCATTACCAGATTACTGTAGGTGATTGAGATATAGTATTTGGTAAAAAAATTTTATATTGAGTTTTCACCTGATTTACATGTTTTAAGGTTTCCCCAAGCCCAAAAAAGTGATTTTTGGCAATTTGCCAGTGTATATGTGTGTGAGAAATCCCCTAATTATGATATCTACAAAGTGAATAAAGATAAAATGACAAAATTTCAGAATTAAGACAGGTCTAGTGAACAGATGATTTTTCCAAATTTTGGTGAAAATTAGAAAATCAGAAATGGGATCGTAAGTTTGTATCTCAAAATCGCTCTAATGATTTTCTTCAATTTTGTTATATAAATACTCTACTCTAGTAGAAGTAAGTCCTTTAGTATGTATATTAGTTGGTTAGTTCAGGAAAATTGACATCTATCCTGTTTATATAAGTCAATTTTAGATTTCACAGGTGCATTCCTTTATAAACGACCTTATGGATTTTCTTCAAACTTGCCTTATTTAACTCGCCTTTAGATATCCTTCTGTGTATAATTGTAGTTTGCCAGTGAACAGATGGGTTTACCAAGTTTTGGTGAAAATCTGAAGTTGGATACTTCCAATAAAAAGTTGGTACCTCAAAAAATGGCTCTAACAGTTTTCTAGTTTTCTTCAAATTTGCCACAAAAAACAAGTATTATATGTCTTTTTACATGTATTTCTTAGTTACTACAAGAAAACTGACAGTTGTCTTGATTATGTAGATCAGTTTTAGATTTTAAAAACTGGTGTTTCATAAAACAGCACTACTGTTTTTTTTTTTTTTTTTTTACTCACTATTTGTTTTATATGTATGTATGACATGCATATTAGTTTGCTCTTACAGAAAAATTGTTAGGTATCTAATTTGTTAAGTCCATTTTATGTCTTCTGACCACATTATCTCCAAAAAGAGTTTTATGTATAATAGTGGGTAATAGAAGTCTTATGGTTGTTACACACCAGATTTATTTCATTATTTATTTATTTATTTTTTCTACATGATATTTTAATACATTCAATAAGAAATAAATTTGACTCATATTTAACTTGTATACCTACTGTTTCATCAATTCTTCAATTTCAGGTCTGTGAGTAAGACTGCGAAAAAAAATAACGAATTCATCTGGTTCAAGGGCTTCTTCACCATCTATTTTCACTTTCCGAAAATTAGATCCCTAAGAATATATAAGAGAAAACAGAAATTACTAATAAAAATAAAAATACCAAAAATAGTATTAGCAGGCTAATTTTATAAAAGCGTTATTCTTTTTTACCAGACAATTCCTTTAAGTATTTTTTTCTATTCCTTATTTATTTATTTATAATTCATTAATTTTCTGCTTCAATCAGATTTATATCATAAAAAGTGTGGATAGGTCAGTATCAAATTCAATTACATTTGTACAATCCAATAACCAAGTTTATAAATAAATTAAGTGCACAAATATATTAATTTTAAAAAAGTGCCACATTTGAAAATAAATGATTACATAACTATTTTTCCTAGACAAAGAACAAAGTTTTTGAAAAAGGAACACACACACACAAAAAAAAAAAAAAAAAAAATCACATAGTTTTCATAAATTATTGACATTTTCCAACAGTACATACTCTCTGCCTTCAATGTACTTTGCCTCTGTAATCACACAATGGGAACACAGAAAGACAGACAGGCACACTAATTAAAAATCACTCTTTAACATTGTTGGAAAGAGTTAAAAACATTCAATAAAATTGAAAATGCAATTCCAGAAATTTCTGATTACAGCCCTTATTGTATGTGAATATTTTTGTGAGGCAATAAAATGTGGTTTACAGAAGTACTTTTCATAAGAACACAATGCTTTTGGGTGGCTCTGCACATAAAACAGTAGTGATTTTTACTCCACTTTCAAAGGGAAACATCCCATAATGAACTTCAATAACAAATATCAGTTTTGAGAAATTCCATTAATATTTAAGAGAGTTAGGATGCGGACATATGCAGACAGACAGACGAACAGTCAGATGGACAGAAAGACAGACAAATAGGCTGATTCAAATTATAATCACTCTTACAAAATGTCAAAGTGTAAAAAGTGCTTCATAAGATCGAAAATGTGATTTCAACAATTTCTAGTTTTAGACCTTAGTGTATGTGAATATTTTTGTGTGGCCCTGTAAATTTTAATACGAATCATACTGTATTCTATAGATAACAATTTTATGTGCATATGGATAATTAATGGCAATTTTATTAAAATTTGTGCAAAGTGAAGTTATTAAAATGTTGTTTATAGAAATAATTACTATAGATCACAGTGATTAGAATTCTTTTGGGGTGTCCCTGTACACAAACCAGTGGTGGTATTTACTCCATTTTCAATAGGGAACATCTCTATAGTGAATTTGAATAACATATGCCAGTTTCAAGAAATTCAACGAATATTTATGGGAGTTAGGGCATGAACAGATAGACAGAGAAATCAAATCATTTAAAACACTTTCGACTTTGTTGGAAAGTGTTTAAAAAAGCACATACAGACTGGGTTATGTACCATGTATGAAGATAAAAGTTATAAAAATAATGTTATATATTACACATAAACTAGAATTTTAAGTTTAACAGTTGTTTCTTTTTTTTAGTAATTTTAGCATTATACTCTTTTAATCACACTGGTTAAATTCAAACATAAACTTTAATTACAAAGAACAAAATTCACAATTCTAAAACACTTATTTTTTTAAATTACTATACAAATCAAAAAGTATATAATAAAACCCATATACAAGAATGCTTGTATTGTGCAACGACTATTCTATTAAATGTAAGAAAGAATTGTATAAAATTATCTTCTACAGTGATAATAATTTCAAATAAACAAAGCTAGAAAAAATAATCATTTACATCAAATAATTTTTTAGCTTCTTTGCGCCTCATGGATATGTTTAGTCGATTAAGCAAATCCAAACATTCTTCAAATGTAAGACTTCCATTGCCATTAGTATCTGCTTTTCTAACTTGATCTTTTAACCATCTAAGGGGGGGAAAAAAGGCATTAAAACAGAGTTATTTTAAAATAAAAGTATATGTAGTTAACAAAAAAAAGGATTTTTTTTTTTTTTTTTTTTTTTTTTTTTTGAAAATACGGATCCAATGTATTTAAAATGGGAAAACCTAATTGCTTCAAGATCCATTTTCTCATCAATTAGCAGTTCGTTTTTAATCAAATTTAAAGATGTTATTAACAAAGAGTTAATATGTATATTGAATGAGAGAAGTTTATAAAAAGGAAATTACCTTAGAAATTATTTATTGTCAAAATTTATTTCAAAAAGTTGACATTTTGCATTTTTATAGCATTGGTTGTTGATATCAAAGTTCCCTTCATTTAATAATTGTTATCACTTCTTTAAAAAAAAAAAAAAAAAAAAAAAAAAAACATTTTAAAATATCATCCATTGAAGTCCAGTACAAGCTGAGAAAATAGATAAAATGTGTCAAAAAAAGAGTTTGCCTCCGTTTTTTTTATGGTTTTACGTCGTTTCTGATGCTCAGAAAAAATTCTTAACTTATCAATTGATTCAGAAAAGGTTCTAGCTTAATAAAGAAAAAAAATTCAAGTTTTTTTAGCTTTTTTGAATTTCATTCTTTAAACAAATCATTTTTTATCCTAGTGAACTTTTCTTTTTTCTTTAATTAAATCTAAATATTTCTTTTTTCATGATTTAAAATTAGAGCCCTGAGTTTATTTAATAAAATAAATTTATTATAGAAAAAGAAAAAAATGCTTACATAACAGGTAGCATGTAGAGTGCAATAAAAAAAAAAAAAACCTCACCTTTTTTACTTCTAATACCCTACTACCGTAGGTAATGAAAGTATTGTATTCGGTCCAAAGATTCTATATTGAGTTTTCACCTGATTTACACGTTTTAAGGCCTCCTGAGTCCAAAAAAGTAGTTTTTGGCAATTGGTCAGTGTGTGTGTGTGTATACGTATGTGCAGAATCTTCTGGCTATCATATCTCTGAAACTAATAAAGATAGAACTACAAAACTTCAGAATTTATACAGGTTTTGTGTACAAATGAAATTTCCTAACTTTGGTGAAAATTGGAAGCGGGCCATCAAAAACCGGAAGTGGGAGACCATATATCAAAAATATAAATCCATATCTCAAAAACGTCTCTAATGATTTTCTTCAAAGTTGCTATATAAACACTTTATTAGATGTCCTTTCGAATGATAGGAAAATTGAAAGGCATTCTGTATAAATAGTTCAATTTCAGGTCTCGTAAGTACATTCCTTTAAAAACGACTGTACGGATTTTTTCAAACTCGGTATATTAACTCCCTTTTAAACATCATTTTGTATGTAATTATTGTTTTCTGGTCAATTGACTGGCCAAGACTCATTTTCTGAAGCTTTAGCTACATCCATACAAATTAAGAATTAAAATTGCAGAAGTATTGTTTTCCGGTCAATTGACCGGCCAAGCCTCATTTCCTTAAGCTTTAGCTATATTCATACAAATTAAGCATTAAAATTGCAGAAGGATTAAAAATTGGACTGACAGGTTTCAATAAAATTTATGAAAAATATAGCTTCCACTGATGACCCTATCTTCACTGGAAAGAAAACATTACAGAAAATAAATGGCTTTAACCAGAATCCCCTCCACCCAAGGCTTACAAAAGGATAGGGTGCTGGTAGTAAGGAAAAAGCATTTTCTTCTCTTGAGGGCGGCAGTTTTGGATTCTCAAGTGCACAAAATCCAGATACTCATTTTAAGACTCAGCAGATAATAATTTGTCATAACAAGCAAAGCAATATTAAAACTATTTTTCATAGCTGTAAGTAAGTACGCTAAAATTCTTATGAATAAATGATTGATTGATAACTAGCAGGATATAATACATAACTTTCAGATTATAATTTGAGATATCAGCAAAAAATGTTTGCTTGTAAAGAATTTAAAGAATAACTATAGAAAGTTAAAAGATTGCTTTAAAAAGCATTATATTTGGTGTGTGAACAAAGAAAGTATTTACCAAAAATTCTGTAATGCAAAAAACAATAAAGGATGCTTACAGTACCCGAAATTCAACTATTTATACAGGACGCCCATCAATTTTCCTGGACTAACCAACTATATCATTCAAAAGAACATCTAATAGAGTGTTTATATAGCAATTTTGAAGAAAATCGCTAGAGTCGTTTTTGAGATACGGACTTGCTTTGAGATAAACACTTCCAGTTTTCCAATTTTCATAAAAATTTGGAAAAATCATCTGTACACCAGTTCTGTCTTAATTCTGAAGTTTCATAGCTGTACCTTTATTAGTTTCAGAGATATGGTAATCAGAAGATTTCCCCCCCCCCCACATTGACCAATTGCCAAAAACCACTTTTTTGGACTCAGAAGACCTTAAAACATGTAAATCGGATGAAATCTTGATATCGAATTTTTGGCCCAAATACAATACTTCCATTACCTATGGTAGTCGGGTAATGGAAGTAAAAATAGAAATATCTTAAAGAAAATAACCTTTCTTCATCATGTCCTTGTTGTTGATGTTTGCAGCAAGCAATGAGCTGACTGAGACCTTTGACCCAGGCATCTCTGGCATTGACATTTGGAGCAATAAGATCAACAACTGAATGTGACGGGCCAATAATGAGGGAAAAGCAATTTTCTTCTTTTAATTTTGATCTTAGCTGAGGGTGTAGGGTAGCCTATAAAAAGATATAATCAAATTAATGAGCATATATACTATTTCGTGTATGTACATTTAATACAATAAAATTAAACATAATTTATACGTCTCATTAATATATTAAAACCAATGTAACTTTTAAAATGAGATAAAAATACAAAAATTTTTAAAACATTAAAAATATATTTTAATTAAAAACATTAAAAACACAAGACAGACGTTTCGGCTAGAACACTAGCCCTCCTCAGTGTCAAACATACAGGTACAAACAACAATTACAAAAATTCATAATACATCAAGGGCGTATCCAGAAAAAAATTTCGGAGGGGGCCCAACTTTCACTAAGATGTTGGTCGTGCACCCGTACATGTACACACCAAGAGCGTGTACGCTAAAGTTTGTCCTCCCCCCCCCCAATCACCTTACCTTTAAGAAAAATATAAGTTGTTACCTTAAGCTTCATATCTAGGCATAGTAAAATGGTTATGCACTATAAATAAGATCAGTTACAACGCCGCATGTCGGTAAACAATGGAATTAATGTTCCTAAAATCGGAAATGGCAAGAAAAGGTTTAATGATAATAATAATTCTAAAAAGTGCCTTGGGCCTAAAACTGATGGAACTAGTCCTTTAAAATACATAAGTCTCAGCTAGAGAGTTTTTTAATCCGTGATGTTGTAAACCACTGACAAACGGAGAAAATCACCAAAAACTGGACTCACGGTAGTCCGGTTAATAAGGAGTCGAGCTCGTAATTGAAGGATTGAGTGATCGATACTGAAGCCATCCAAATACGGTCATGTAGATTAATGATATCAGTTGCACGTAAAATCCGTTGTGTCCTCCATGTTTTGTAAATGCAATAGCTCGGGTATACTGAAATTGGGGAAGCATCTCCTCCGTGGAGGTTTTCAATTGTGATGGCACGATTCCGGATTACCCTAGAAATGGATTCCAGACCGTTGCTTTGTTGTCTGTCTAGTTTTGCAATGTTAAGTCCATTCAAATTTAGCATGCCAAAAACTGGCCGACGTCGTAATTCAGTGGTACGGCGCATGATTTATGTGCCATGCACAACCATGTTTCAAATACTTTTCTTTTTTTTTTTTTTTTTTTTTTTTAAGATATAGCTTCTTTTTAATACAGCCGAGATATATCTTTTCCATAAAAAGAGAAATCTAGTGCAGCTACGCTATCTGCTGGGCGATATACCCAAAAATCTTATCAAAATATTTATATCTAAGTTTCCAAAAAATAGTCTTATGGTGTTCAATGCATCTAAAAACATGTAAATACATTGAAAACGGGAAGTATAAAAGTTTCCGAATCCAATGCATTTTTCTCTTGTTTTGTGTGTAGAAGAAAATAATATAAATACATGGTTTTCTAATTAGATAATATTGCTTACTTTAGATCATATTATTGGAAACATGAGGACCTGTGTGCTGGCGTTCACTAAACCTAGATATATTACATGTCTATGGTGGGCGAACACATTGAGGTCTTCTTATATGGCTTACCGTTTATCGTGTCTTCTACAGACCCTGGGGCCATGGTTATACGCATTGTAGTTGTTGAAAATCTTCTGGCATGGCGTACGTATCGAACTATCTAGCGTTTCTCTATGTACCCAGGGTGTGTATCAACCAGGTGTCTCATGTGACACAGCGTATCTTCAACTGTGGCTGCACGTCATTATTAGTTATCGTTTGGAAAGTTACCGGTGAAGCGATGGCCCATCATCCCGTTCTACATCAGACTCAGATATGTCTGCTTTATGACGATCGTAACAAAGATGTTTACATAACGTGTTGGATTTTTAAGGCCTATCTTTTATCACATGTCTTTCTGTAAAGTAGATTTTATATTGGCTGTTTTATGTTAGAAAGGAATGAAGGTATGGAAGGTATACTACGTGCATAACTGACAAAAACAGAAGTTCCATTTGGAACTGTGATCTTTGTTAATGACGAATCTTTTGTCTCAAATGGAATTAAAACGCTATTTCTGGCAAGAGAAAGGAGACACATTACACGGCTCAACAATAAGTATCATAAAGTTCTCTTTTTAGTGTTTTTTACAAAAAGCTAATATACATTTCGGTAATTTGGACTTTACAAGACAGAAAATTGCTGATAAATAAGGTTTCACAAGCAAACAAATTAACAACAACAAAAAAAAGATATTGTGGAGAAAAAATTCATTTTTTTTTCTGGTCAGTAGAACATGGAAAAAGTTATCTCAGAAAATTTTGGGGGGGGGGGGGCTCGAGCCCCCAGAGACCCCCTCTGGATACGTCCCTGTAATACATCATAACAAGATTAAATACTCAGGGGGAATAGCTTTAGCCTCGTTCAAGGCAGAATGTTGCATTTTTGTAAAAGCGCCCTCTAGAAAAATACGGGATTCATAGATATTTATATTAGAAGCTAAAATTTTAAAGTTTTCAAAATCCGGAATGAGATTTAAAATCAAAACTCGTAATCCATTCTCTCAATAGTGATCATATTCCGGATTTTGAAAACTTTAAAATTTTAGCTTCTAATATAAATATTTATGAATCCCGTATTTTTCTAGAGGGCGCTTTTACAAAAATGCAACATTCTGCCTTGAACGAGGCTAAAGCTATTCCCCCTGAGTATTTAATCTTGTTATGATGTATTATGAATTTTTGTAATTGTTGTTTGTACTTGTATGTTTGACACTGAGGAGGGCTAGTGCTCTAGCCGAAACGTCTGTCTTGTGTTTTTAATTAAAATATATTTTTAATGTTTTAAAAATTTTTGTATTTTTATCTCATTTTAAAAGTTACATTGGTTTTACATTTAATACGTTTTTAGTTTATCTGCATATTGGTCACACATCTGCAATTCATTTTTTTTTTTTTTTTTTTTCTCAGGAATAATTGAAGATCAATAAATTGCAATCTTTACTTATTTTTCATTCAGACATTGTGTACTGACTATTTAGCTCTTACAAGTGCTAAGTTCCGATTAGATTGGAAAAATTACAGAAATCAGTTTATCACTAGTAAAATATTAGCTGCTAAGTTGCATCAGAAAAACTACAAAACAATGCAACTCCAATTTATTTTCTGAACATTCAGTAATTAATGGTAGTTTAAATAAATTTAAAAGAGGGAAGTTGCTTAATAGGCAAAGAGGAAAAACATATATAACAGGATATTTGACAATTTCTTCCCGATTTATGTGTTGTTTTAATGGATTGTAATGTATCTTTTTTTTTTTTTAATAATCCTTTAAAAGAGCTATAGGGAAAGATTGGGTACAAAGAAACAAAATTTACTAATTATTTTTTTCCTAACCACAATTTTGCATACACAAAAATACAATTAATGCCCAATTATAATCTTATAGTTCCTCCATTTAAACAAATTGTTATAAGTTTCTAAACAATATCTTTATACTTGTTGAAGAATAGTAAATGTCTAACAATATTTCATAATATCTTATAAATAAATGGCAAGTTCTGAAGAAAATAGTTCGAAATATCTCTGTAATATAAATATATTTTTGTAAGGTGTTTTTCAAACATGGAAAAAAAAAACTTTGACCATGAATTACTCCAAAAAAGTTGTTGACCAGGAATTTTCCCGGATGACTATATCAAAAACACACACTCTGTTTAGAATTAACAGAATAAAACATTTAAAAATTTAATAAAAAACAATGCACCGACTTTGCTTCATTTTAAAACAATCTTCTAGGGTCTCAATTAATAATATAAAAAATTCACTGTATTTACTCCACATTTGTGAATCGTTACAATTAATGAAACTTTATTCCATAAACGAGAACCTTTTTAATAGTTTAGATAAAATTTTCTTTGAATGTTTTTTTTTTTAAACTTTTATTTAAAAGAATAATACATTATGTGCTCTCTTTTGAAATCAGAAAATTAAAATTGTTCATTTAACTTCTTTTGTTTTGTTTTGAAAAGACGTTTGGATCTTTGGATGGTTGGTTGATTATTGCACTGCGATGTGCAATGTTGCTGTTAGAAACATGGTGAAAGGGTGAAACAAAGGGCTGTGGCTGTAGCTGTAGGTGTAGGCGTGTTTACCAAAGAACTTTGATGCTTACAAACAAATGAGCCCTTCATTTGCCAAGTTGTGTAAGTCCAAAAGTACCATTTTGAGAAAAAAGGACTTTTGTGTTCATGCTCAATTCCAAATAAATGCAATTGAACTGAAATTTTCACAGTTTGCACAAAAAAATATATAAGAAAATTAATGTATAAAAAGCAAATATAAGAAATCTTGGGTAACAAATTGAAAAACATATAAAATGTTGTCTTTAATTTTTCTTTCAAAAGAATTGTCCATCAAAACACTATATGTGAATAAATTTCTTAAATTTAAATGATAATTTGAACTAAATAATAATATTTCAATCATGAAGTTACATTTTAACAATATTTATTTACTTTATTTGCTTTGAAAAAGATTCAGTTGTACACCAGGAGAATAAACTTCATCAGTAAATGTTTAATAATTTTTATTGTTTTGTTACAGCAAAATTTTAAGAGAAATTGAGTAGTTTTAGTTTGGTAAAAATTAATTAATAGCAATAAAATGTCTCTGCAAACATTTCTTACTTATCTGCACTATTTTGAAGTTATGTTTGTTTACAACGTGTACGGACTTAATGTTCCCAATTTGCGCAGCAGTTTCGTTCAGTTGACAAACAATGTGCTGTTCTCAGTGGCAACAATATAAACTAGGACTTACACCAACACCACTTGGCAAATTAATAGAGGACCCCTCGAGGAACATAATTATAACCTCTAATTACCCACTCTCTTACACCACTTGGCAGATAAGGGACTCAAATGATCCATCATCCGTCAATCAATCTATTAAAATTTACTAGTGGTAGTGGCACGGACAAAAGATCAACTTTATTATATAAATTTTTTTCACATTCAAAACGATTAAATATTTGAATGTACAATATTTTTTTAAAATATTAATGTAATGACATGAGCAAAATTTTATAAATAATTACATAAATGTAATGATTTTTTTTTTTTTTTTTTAATTCAAATTCAAAATAATTTTTACAATCATTATTACAAACTATGAAAGTAATCGAATTCAGAGCTTGTTCAAATTTATTTATTACAAATAACTAAAATTATAAGTTTTACAAAAGTATACATCAAGATGTACGGTGGGTAAGTGTGCTGTTAGGGTACCCCTGAAATTTATAAGAGATAGCTATTTAGCCCACCTTTGAGGGAGTATAGCAACGTAGGAAATATAAATTTGAATGAAGTATTTTCTTACCAAATATCAAGCTTCTAGCCCGAATGGTTTCCAAATTATACAACAGCACGTATACTTTTCCCTCATTTCACCCATTTTAAGGGGATTAAGGGGGTAAATTTTAATAGCGTAATTAATATGGATGAAGAGTTTTTATACTTAATAGCAAGTTTCCAGCTCAAGCGTTTTCCAACGTGCACACCACACACCCTCTTTTAACTCTCATTTCTATGTTTCATTTTAGGGATTGCTGAGAAAGTTTTCAATAGTAAGTATAAATTTGAATGAAGTACTTTCCTACTAAATATCAAGTTTCTAGCTCAAACAATTTCCAAATTGCACACCCTATCCCCCTGTCCTATTTGAAGGGGGTGGAGCAACTTTCTACCAGTATAGCAACTTCTTTTAGATGCTAAGGAAGATATGTGCCAAATTTCTTTTGAATTCGTCAATTGGCGCAGATCTGTATAACGAATAAACAAACTTTGGAATTTCGATATAGATTGTTAAAATTTAGCTATTTTAAGAACTTATTTAAACTAGCGGATCTATAAATCAATTCCCTCAATGTTCCGCATGCACTATTCATTAATGAGGTGTTCATATTTATTTATTAACATTACGTACACTACATACATTCATACGTATTATTGTAAAAGAGTAAACCTCGTTCTAATAGTCCCTTTAAAGTAGATTTACAGTCAAAGTGGAATGAAATGGCAGTCTATTCGCTTCCATTAAAGTCGACCTTTGTAAAAAGTTAGCAAGTTAGCCATCAAATCTGGCGAGAAATGGTAGTTTAGGGTTGCTAAAGTTTCGAAACTATCTTCAATAGGAGGTGAGTTCGAAAAATTTCCACTGGATTATAGTACACAATTAATGACATTCGTCACAAAGTTCCAGACATCAAAAGAATAAATAGGAGCAGAATAGCTCCTGATATGACAGTTGTGTTCAGACAGTCGAATCGTGTTCCAGACATGTCAAAAAATGTAAATCCACCAAAATCGAAAAATAAAAATTTTTATGAATCCCATAATTTCTTTCATTTACCATAAAAAACAATAATATAAAATATGGATATAAAAAAAAAATATACATAGAGAATAAAAATTTAGATAATCTGATTTAACCTGATGGCGATGAAGTTCACTATTTTGCGGACTGAAAAAGTAATACTTTTATAATAATAAAACTTTATAAATAAAAATTTGATATTTACTTGTAATTTCCTTCGAAACTTGGCCTCCAGTTTATTGAAAACGTCGGTATTCCATCCTTTACGTACTTCTTCAAGATCAAACAGGTCCACTATAGAAGAGAAGCAATATTTTATAATAATTAAATTATTAATCTTTGTTATTTTCAAATATTTTAAATTTATTAAATACTAGGGGGCTGTACTTCCTACTCGCTCCGCTCACCAACCCCCGGCTTACTTCGCTTATTAACCCCTGCTGGGCTCTACCCATCTATTCGCTGCTTTAACTTTCACTGAATAGGAATATTAACAGTGTATAACACAAGACGAACCAAATCAATATTATAGAAATTCCTATATTCAATGTCCATTTTTTTTTTTTTTTTTTTTTTTTTAAATAGAAAGAAATTAGTATTATCTAGTCCATTTTGAGTTGCAGTTTTAGTATATGATCGCCTTGATGACTTTTAAATATTTGGCGATGAATTTTTTTGGTATAATTGCTTGTTAATTTTTTTTTTTTTTTTTTTTTTAATCTAGTACCTAAATGTCGTGATCTTTTGGAACAACTTTTAGGCTGGTCCACAACTCTATTAGGCGATTTTCTTTTGGTGATTATTTTTTTTTTTTAACAATAGTCTGATTAAAAAAAAAAAAAGTTTAAATTTTTATAAAACATAAAAAAGAAATGTTAATTTACACATAAATAATAAAATTGAAATAAAATGAAATAGACATCATTATAGCAATAAAATTATTAGCAATATTGATAGTTTTATTTCAATTTTACATTATACGTGAAAATAAATATATTTTTATGGTATAAGAATAAGAAAAGAATGCATGAAGATACATATAATATATTTTGAACTAAGTCTTTTTTTTTTTTTTTTTTTTTTCCAGTATAATCAAAAAAATTTTTCTGCTTTTATTGATAGTGTGGTTTAAGAAGCTACTCGAATGCGAAATAAATTAAACAGCTAGGTTACGTGCAGATGCTCAACGGACAGCGATTTTAAGACAAGAAAGAAGAGAAGAGTAATCTCATATTCAAATTAAAGCTGATGCTAGATGTCATACAAATACCTCCTATGCAGCATTGAATGCTTTCAATTGGCTCTTATGTGCATTTTACGATAATTCTTTCGTTGCTTACGCGTTTCAAAGTATTTTCAGCATAGCAAGAATAGTAAATATTTATGCAAATTAAAGTGTGGAAAAATTGGCCCACAGAGTCTCCTGGAATGTGTTTTTCCAATGTAACAGTTCAATATCATTAAATTTCTAAACCGCCAGAACTTCTCATAAATCTTCTTTAAATTGTAGGAACACTACTTTACCTCTAGCGACAAAGAATAGACATGGTAGTTCTGAGTATAAATCTAGGATCTTCATATTGTTTGCGGTTTGCGTTGTATTTATTCCTTTTATAGAAAATGTAGAAATTTTCTACATTGACTCAAATTCGATATTGATTATTTTGGATTTAAGCACCCCCCTAAATGGCAGAGAGCTAGACTACCAGTGAGCAAGAGTTAATGCTTTCAAAATCAAAGCAAAAAGACAGGACGTTCCGGATTCGATCCCAGATCACGCTCTTCGGCCTAACTATTCGGATTTTGTAGATTTCTCTGAAACTTGCGTTAATACTAGCTAAGTCCCCTAGGATTTCTCCATGGAATGGAGGGCATTCCACCCAGGCCTATGACCCCAGCGTAGTTAATTAGCCTTAACCTATACAAGCAGACGACTAACCATTTCGAAAGCTTATTTAGAAGCCTACTCATTGTCATTTCCCTTTTCGAATTCTCTTTTTAGTCCTATTTTCACTATTTTATCTTGGGGAAAGGGGGGGGGGGGGATGAGAGTTCTGTTAATTTAAACCAATTTATAAATGATTCTCATTTATTCGTTTTCATTAATAATAAATTAGGATGGTTTAACGAATATTAGAAAAATATAAGTATTTGTCATTCATAATTTTCTACAAACAATTTTCATAACATTAATTGTCCTAATAAAAATCCTTGAAAATTTTTTTTGCACCTCTTAACTACAGCGACCGCACCTAACTCATAACTGCAATGGTATAGGCCTTTTGTCATCCCCTTATTTAATGAAAATAATTAAAAAAAAAAAAAAAAGAAAAGAAAAGAAAACGAGCTCAGCAAAATTCAATCAATTAGATGAGGGGAAATAGTAAATAAAACTAGCAAGAATGAGAAATTATTGAATTTATGTTACTTTGGAAAATAATAATAATCTGAGCAGTCAGAAATTAAAATTGTTTAGTGCTGCCATCTATATCGAGTTACATAAAGATATTGTAGAAAAAAATATACTGGATCCTTTCTCAGCGATGGGAATATGCAGAATACTCGAAAGGAAAAATCATTTAACATATTTATCATTCATGCGTGTAATAATAATAAATAAATATTATAGAAAATTTATCCGAAGACATGTTTTTGTGCGTGTATACCATACTAGTGTGAGGTAGGAGGAATGAAGAAATTTTAAGATATGCATAGTTTCCATAATTTTCCATATTCTGCTTTTCTGAAATGACAAAAGCAAAGTTGGTGCTAAATTTAAGATGACTGAAGATAATACTTTTGAAAAAGAAGAAAAGCGAATATCCATTATTAAATGAGAAATCTCTTGGAGACACATTTTTGAAACAAAATAAAATCAGAAACTTTTTACACAAAATAAAAACTAAAGAGGATTTTCCTAGAGTTGTAAAGAATACTTTAAGGGTCCTCACTCCCTCTTACGATTTCTACCATCAAATCCCATGTTATTTTATGGCGAAATTTTTTTACAGAATTACTCATTGCCCTAGAAATTTTGTTTAATTCCGTTTTCACATTCAAAAAATTCACAGCCGTTCAATTAATATTCGTTTTCCAAAGATTGAATTTTGTAAATTTTAATAATTCATTTTACAGCTAGAAAATGAGAAATAGACTCTTAGTTATTTTTTCATATTTTTAAACTCAAAAAAAAAAATCAATATTTTGGAAAACGAGTGTTAATTTAACGGTTATGAATGTCCAACATGTAAAAAAAGAAGTTGAAAAAAAAAAAAAAAAAATTAGGTAGTGTGTAATTCTATAAACAAATTTTCCCTTAGAATGATAGATTTTGCTAACCTTGACGATACGTAATCCCTCAATTTCATTAAGAATTACATATCTCATTCCCGCAAGAAAAGTGATACAACTTAAAAATGCAGTATTTCAGAAAAATCAACTTAAAGATAACGATAAAGCATTGACTAACCTACAATAAAACTGACACAACTGCCCCTCAGAAGAATTCAGAGGCTGTTCGCACATTTTTTAGACGATTTTGATGGAGTGTACTGAAGCAATTTCACTTCTATTTCGTGTTTTAATTGTTCAGTTTGATAGCCCTTGTTCTTAACTATCATTTCTACATCGTAATTTCTATGATAATAATGCTTTTTATAATATCGGAAGAGGTATATTTTTCTACTCCTCTTGAACGGCTTTCCAAAGTCCACAAAGCGTTGTAGTCGGTGTTTGTTTGGATAATGTTGATTTTAAGAGTCAAAAAACACAAAAATCCAACAGTGATACATCAGGAGATTTAGCAGGAATATCAGTGAAGGGTATGGTTTTATTTCCCGTTTTTTGTTCCATTTTTTTTTTTTTTTTCTAGAAAAGCAATTGCGGACTGCGATGTGTGGCTGCTTGTTTTGTCTTGATACAGTTCAACGGATTGATAGCATTGTGGATAAAGATCTGGGTTTTCATTTTTTAAAAGTGGAATTAAAATATGTTCTTGATAGTATATAGAGCTGATTTTGACATTTTTGTCACATTTTTTTTGCTTTTATCTTGCGCTTGTATGAAAAACCAGTGGCAATCATAAATCCTTTAGAAAAACTTTCTTTTGATGCTTTGAACCACGAAGCAAAAAAAATTTTCTCCACTTTTGTGATAATAAATTGATCTTTTTTTATTGCAACCACTTAAATAGACCCAAGATTCATCTATTGTTGCGACATTTTTCCATTTTTCTCTTGATAAATGCTTTTCATAAAGATTTCCCTAAAAACTCTCTTTGGAAAGAGCGGAAACCTATCCTTCCATCCACTGCCTTTTTAAATGCTCATTTTTGCATCTAAACAAAAATTCTAAACATCAGAAGATAAATAAAACTTCCAAAAATATAACTGTTGTAAAAATAAAATTCTCCATGCAAACGATTTTTTCTTACTGCGAAATAAAATCGTCTAAAAAATGTGGGAACAGCCTCTGTAAATTGTGAAATAGAGATGTGACCGTTTTCATGCACTTTTAGGGACTCCATATTCATTTTTTAATTAGATTAACTCAAAATTGCCCTTTTTTTGTAAGAATAAAATAAGTCCTGTCATACTAAATAAAAGTCTGTTTAGCGCAGAATTTTATATCTATTACTCAGAAAATAAAAATGAGCTTAGATATATATCTATTTAATAAATCCAACCTTTTAACCTCATAACAAAAATTTAATTACAATCACATAAATACTGACAATTAACATTTAAAATTTTATTTACAAAAAACTATTTGTCCTTCAATAATACACATATGCTTCTTCATTTTACTTTTTTTTTTTTTTTTTTTGTCAAAATATTTTGAATAGGGGATTTTTTGAAAGCAACTTTCATACAACTGAAATTTTGTTAAATTTACGCTGAAGGCTGAAGTTTTCTTTTTTTTCCTTATATAATTAGACACACACACTTGTAATTTTTTATGTAATATTAAATTGTGCGAAAGATTTCTTCAGAATTGTATTTTGTGTAAAGAGAATTTAAATTTAGTGTATATGTTACAGTTAAAGTATGGAATTCGTTATTTCATAGAATAACTAGGTATTTCATGAAATAACTAGACAAATCAGTTAAAGTATATAAAATTATTGAATTCTACGATTTAACTAGGTATTCTATAGAATAACGATTACTTGATCGTTAAAGTATGAAATGATTATGCATAATCCACGCGAAATTTTCGGGAATGTGATTTATTATTCAATTTTTACCACAATTACATGTTATTTTAGCAGTGCTGCAGCACAAAATTTTGCATATTTTTCAGACACATGCAATTTCAGATAGGAGTACCCAGTGATTTTTTTTTTCACGTACGCAAAGCGTGCAGACGTGCGTAATACACTGGCTTCTGCAGTACAAAATTGTGCATATGTTTCAGATTCATGCATTTTGAGATGGGGGTATCCAGTGATTTTTTTCTTTCATATACGCAAAGCGTACAGACGTGCGTGATACTGGCTGCTGTAGTACAAAATTTTGCCCATTTTTGAATTTCATGCATTTTAAGTGAATTTTTGTACTGCAGCAGCCAGCATGTCTGATCACGCATGTCTGATCACGCATGTCTGAATGCTTTGCGTACATGAAAACCAAGAAAAACGTCACTGGATACCCCTATCTCTAAATGCTTGAATCTGAAAAGTATGCACAATTTTGTACTGCAGTAGGCGGTATCACGCACGTCTGTACGCTTTGCGTACATGGAAAAAAAATCACTGGATATCCCTATCTCAAAATGCATGAATCTGAAACATATGCACAATTCTGTACTGCAGGAGGCAGTATTGCGCACGTCTGTACGTTTTGCGTACATGAAAACCAAAAATCACTGGATACCCCTATCTCTAAATGCATGAATCTGAAACATATGCACAATTCTGTACTGCAGCAGCCAGTATTGCGAACGTCTGTACGCTTTGCGTACATGAAAACATCACTGGTTACCCCTACCTCAAAATGCATGAATCTGAAACATATGCACAATTTTGTACTGCAGCAGCCAGTATTGCGAACGTCTGTACGCTTTGCGCACATGAAAACAAAAAGAAACATCACTGGATACTCCTATCTCAAAATGCATGAATCTGAAACATATGCACGATTTTGTTCTGCAGCAGCCAGTATTGCGAACGTCTGTACACTTTGCGTTCATGAATTTATGATCAATTAATTTATAAAATAACTTTGAATTTGTTTATTTTACACTGTAACGATCTGTCATTAGTTATTTCATAGAACAACTAGTTATTGTATAGAATAACTAGGTAAAGTTTGAAATTTTTTATCTATTATATACTTTAACTGACTTGTCTAGTTATTTCATGAAATACCTAGTTATTCTATGAAATAAGTGAATTATACACTTTAACGGTAACATATATATCTCGTTTAGTAATCGGCCCTACCAGTGGCCGAGCGGTTCTGCGTTCAAAGCTGGTAGACGGAAAATGCCGGGTTGGATCCCAGGTTGCGTTCGTCGACCTAGCCGTTCGGAGTTATCTTCGAAAGTCGCGCGATACAGGCTAGGACCCCTTAGAAAGAACCCCCATGGAGGGCATTCCACCCTTAGGCCTAGAACTCTAGAGTAGTCAATCGGCCTTTACACAGCAACCAACCAACTTCGTTTAGTAATCAAATGCACATTTCCCCTACATTTCATCGATCTCCGTTTTCGATTAGAATAATATGTGATCGTAAAGAAAGATAACGACAGGTGGCATGGCAATATCTATGAAACAGTAACAAGATAAAATTCCTATTTCGTGGAGAAAGTGACGCAGGTACAAAGTCTTGATTGTTTGCGTTTTTGAATGAAGGGATTTGAAATGTAGGCGTGGCCTTGAGACAATTGTTTTGTAAGGAGTCGAGTATGTCAGACAGACCGGAAGCAGAAGGTATGAAAGAATGAATGACAAGATAAACACATACCGGAATATTATTTTATAGAAAATGGTGAAGACATTAAATTTTAGGTATTTATTACGATCAAAAATCGAAATTTAAAATTTGATATTGATAGGACATTGTATTCGGTACCAAATGCAATGACTTATCGAGTGCATTAACAGATGCATTTTTAAGTTATTATTATATAGAACAGGGGTGGCCAACAATACGGCCCGTGAGGAAATTAGCGATATTTAAAATTTCAGAATTTTGATTAACAATTAATAAATCCGTTCTGAATTTTTGAATTGAAAATATCTTTCAACGGTTGCTAAATTAAACAAACAACATACATTTGTAAAAATTATTATTAAATCCATTATTGATTTTTTTTTTTTTTTTTTTTTTTTTTTTAAAGCCATTAATGTATAGAATATTCATAAATTTTGGACGGTTCTATTGTTAATTTATGTATAAAAATAACTTAATGTATTTTGCTTTAAATCCTCACCCTCTCTTCTTCTGAAAAATGTATGTTATTAATTACTGGATAAGAGAGAGATGACAGGCATAGCATACAATGACGACTAGGCTTTCTTTCGGGAAACATCTTTATTGCTTCAGTATTTCTAAGTCAGGTCCGGACTGGCTCCTTTGGGGGCCCTCGGCAAGAAATCGAAAAGGGGCCCCTTGCTGAGGTATTTAGAGGAAACTATCAGGACACTATATTTAAATGAAGTCACAAAATTATATACAACTTACTAATTCTAAAAATCTCGTAAAATGAAAAAATGTAATAAAAATTCGTTAATTCGTTGAAATCAGTTTTTTACCCTACATCGCTAAAGCGGGGGGAAGGATTTCGCAAATTTCATTATAATGTGTATTGAGTACACATAACCAGCACACACACTGAAAAATCGTTTTTAATTTAGAGCAGAGTTACAGTTTGAAACATGTTTTTTACCCACCAGATTCCCATGGGTGAAAGAGGATCTTTCGTTAAATCCTCCTATAATGCGTGCTGTGTACATACACTGCCCCATTTAGAAAAAAAAAAAAAAGTATATATTTTGCCCCCCCCCCCAGCAAACAGGGAAGGGGGATATTTCACAAAATCCTTTTTTCGTGTGCATTACACTCACATCACCAACCCACACACCAAAATACATATTTCCTATGATAATTCCTTTATAGGATGTGTTAGGTGCACACATCGCACACACACATCAAAAATCACCTTCCTGAGATAATTCGGAATAGAATTACGCTTGGATATGTGTTTTGTGCCCCCCCCCCCCCCCCCAACACTCGCTAAAAGGGAAAGGGGATATTTCGCAAAATGTATTTTTAGAGAGTATTTAGGCACATATAAGCAATCCATACACTGACATTGCCTTTCTGAGATAATTTAGATGAGGATTATAACTTGAAACGTATTTTTTGTGCTCATACAGCAAACCTACATACCAATATATTGTCGTCCTGAGATAATTTGGAACAGAATTACGCTTGCAATTTTTAATTAATTATTATTATTTATTATTATTATTATTATTTATTTTTATTTTATTTTTTGTCCCCTCACCACTCTTATGGAGAAATTTAGCAAAATCCCGTCACAGTTGATGTTTGATGAAAATATTGAACACGCATCAAAACTCGTAAACGTAGCTCCCATAGATTCCCCTAGGAAAATTTATTGCAAAAAGATTGCTCTTAAATTTGCCTCCCTTGTAAATTCCCCCCCCCCCCCCCCCCTATCCCTTCCCAAATCAAAAATCGCAAAACACCCAAAATAGGTTTCTGGAAATATATACAGAAGACACGGTTGTTTTCTACTTCTACGTGCCATTTTTCGTATAGTTTTAATGGAAAATCTGAATTTTGCGAAATCCCCCCCCCCCACCCTTAAAATAAAGAATTTGAAAATCGAGATACATTTTTTCTTTTTTGTACGCAGGTCTAGTCTCTTCTGGTGCTGTTTCTTAATCGTGAAGTAATTTAGACCCGAGTTATGCTCGTAAACGGGATTTTGTTCCGCCTCCCTCCCCCTCAGGGTGGGAAAGGGAGAATTTTGCAAAAATCCGTCTTAGTGGGTGTTAGCTCTCTAGAACCAACTTTCATTGCAAAATTCGTAATCCAGTCTCGCACAAAATCGCCACGAAAGTGTTGAGTCAGTGGGTGGAAATTACGTTTTACCCCCCCCCCCTCCCCCCTCTTGAGCACTGAAGTTTTTATTTTTTTTTAAATAACTATGTAGTATTATGTGTAATCAGGTTTTAAAATGTGAAACTACGTTTTGCTCCCTCCTCCCTCCTTTGGGGACTGAATTTCTAAAATTTCAGAAATTGGTTTCTGGATATCTGCGTTTGCTATATTTTAAAGCAAAAATCTTACGTATATCTGTCTTTTTGTTTGAGATCCTCCTTGAGGGTCAAATTTCTAAAATTCTAGAAATATGTTTTCTTAGCTATATTTTAAAGCAAAATATGTTTATGTGTTTTTCTTAGCTATATTTTAAAGCAAAAATTTTACTGATATCTGTTTTTTTCATTGAGATATAGAGAATTTTATGAAATCACATTCTGTCCTCTTTGCCACCTTTGGGGGGGGGGGGGCGAATTTTGTAAAATCGCTTCTTAGTGGTGCTTACACTATATGTTCTATAATCTGACTCAGTTTCGAGTCAGTGTTTCCAGTAGATTTTGCTGTGCGTTGATAAGTCAGTGAGTAAGTGAATGGAAGTACTCTTTTATATATAAATAGAATATTAAAACATATATTTTTTTGAAAATTAGGCTTACATGCCTAAAAACTACATTTAGCTTTCTTGCTACCAGGAAAATAGTTCAGCAAAAATGTAAGCTTTTTTCTAATATCGTTTACTTATTTTCCCAATAAATAGTTACATAATTTTTACATACCATACCTAAACTAGTTCCATGCTGGAAAAAATAAGTATACCAATTAATTACGAGCGGTTAATTATTTAAAAATGAGGTTGGGAAATATTTTTATTTTTAAGCAATCAAATCACATTTTTGAAGAAACCATAATAATAAAATAAATCCTACAGTAATACCTAAATAACTGTAAAAAGGGACACAACAGTAATAAATTACTAAGCATATTGGAACAATATATATATATATATATCTTCTTTAATTGTGATTTAGTTGATACAAATTGTAAATTATATTTTATAACAAAAAGAAAAATGGTTCTGAAAGACGCTGGTACAAGTATAGTGAACTAAGCAACTCGCGCCAAGATCTTTACTTATGCAATTGTGACAGCCTCTTTAATTCATCGTCAAAATGACAACAAAAGTCACCAACGGGGATCTTATATTAAAGCTGTACAGAAAATTTTTTAAGAAACGAATATAATAACCGATGCTAAGAAACGAAACAAAGTGCATACTTTTATATGGAATAATAGATTTAAAAAAAAAAAGTTATGTCGTATTAAATTAAATTCTGTTTCCTACAGAATTTTATAGGGAAGAAAAGGCTGTTAAATCGGCATTGTTCCGGCGTGAAATCTGTTGCTAAGGGCAGCGGGAACCCAAGTCGAGACTTTAATTGATATCATAGTGTTTTTTTTTCTTTTTTTTTTCCCCTGGTGTATGTAATCTTAATATTGATAGCTGATACGTAATTTTAAATTTTAAGACCATTTAACTATGATGACCAGCGAATAGCAAAACAGGTAAAGCCTACTAAAACCACAGCAACGCGTGGTCAGGTACAGCTATAGCTTTTAAATAAAATGTCTAATTTTCACCCAAAATTAAGAACCTCTAAATTTAAAAATTAAATAATAGAATTGTTTTGCAACTGATTTTTCTGATAGTTTCCCAAATTATTGAATATGTGGAAGGTACTTAAGTATTTATTTTTATATAAAATCTCTAATTTTCATCTGAAATCAAGAATGTCTAATTTTAAAAATTAATTTCATAAAATTAAATGATAGAATTGTTTTGCTTGAACTTTTAAGCTAATAAACTAATTCGAGTTACCTGTATTTAATGTACCATTTTCGTCCCTCAAAAGCCCACTTTGAGGCTTAGAAGTAAATTAATTAACGAAGTATTTAGATATTTGGAATTTTTTTCAACATCTAAAGATTTTCTCGTCTTTTCTTTTCGAAGCACCACATTGATAGACGTGTTTCATGTTAGCACAGCTCTGGCACTGCTTTAACCCTTTAACGTTCACTACTTAATTTATTTTAAAAATTACTAAACTAATTTTAAAAATGGCTTTTAAACACATAGCTGATCATAAATATTTAAAAAATAAAAAATTAGCATTGTTCCTTTTCGAGAAATTTTCGTTTTGAAACATCTGTAAGTAAACCTTCTTAAATTCACGTAATATTTAATTTAATAAATAAATCACTTTATAAGTAAACATTATCGACAACAAAAACTCGTAAAAGTTGCATCGATCCCAACATTTCAATTTATTCCGGAGTATTTTAACCCTTTGCGGCGCAAGGTAATTCGGATCATTTAAATTACACTGCCACCGGAATTTACGAACATAATTAAAATCGAAGAAATTTTAAATTTTCACGTTAAAAAAGGGGCTTTTCTGCTATGTTATAAATGTAAATTTTTGCTAAAAAATTTCCGGGATGAGTTTTTGCACTTGAGAATTAAAATTAGGTGTTTCATCAGCGGTAACACTGAGACTGAAAGGGTTAAATACAACCTTACTACGAGACTTATAGCGGGTGAGCATTGCGCAAAAGAAGTTAGTTATATTAGGTAAGAAAAAAAATTGAAGCTGCGAAGAGACGTAACTATCGCAATCTAGACGCTACATTTAAAATTTCGTGGTTCTTTAAGATAGGAGAACAAACATACAGGATGAAGATGAAGCATGAAGCAGCATGCTCCATGAATGAAACATTCTCGACTTTACTTGTGCACGCATCCTAGATTAAAATAATCAAGAAAGACAAGGTTTTCATCGCAAAGCTACAATACTTGTTTGCATTTAAGTTCTTTGATCGCGAACTTGCCTGAAATTATAAACACTGCACAGTGCAGTCAAAATTATTTGTAAATCAGTAAAATTATAGGAAAATAGTCAAATTACTTTGATGTAACTATTTCTAAGTAGTATGTTTTGAGGGGTCTCCTGGGGCCCCCTTCAGCTGGGGGCCCTCGGCAATCGCCGACCAGCCGACCTGGCCAGTCCGGGCCTGTTCTAAGTCGAGACAGGGTAAGACGAATGGAGTCTTAATCAGACACTCTGTCGATCCACGAACGGCTCAAACGGCGCCCCGAGCCGCAGAATCTGTTGGGGAGGCCTGTAGCGCCTAAGTAATTTCGGAGGAAGATTGCAGCGTGGAATTGTTTAACAAGTCAAAATCGTGGCAAGAGACCCTCGTTTGTTATGCTTGGGCTTTTATACCCAATTTTCTGAGCTGCTGATTGGTTCTTTAAATCGTCTGGGCTCTTAAAAGGAATTTCTGGGATCAACTAATATGTAGCTCATTGCCGACACAGTTGCAAATTGCATTAACGTCAGCGAATTTCGACTTATAATTTAATTCCTTGTCTGATTTCTGAGTTATAAAGTCTTCTGCTGGAAAACAAACTTTACAGGGGCAATTACGAATTATTCGCGATTATAATTTCGACTAGCGATTTTTGCACTTTCAGTTTGGGTTTTTTACTAATTTAAAACAATTTATTTTTATCCCTTTCATGTATATAGATACATACATAATTTATACACTCTTAAACCTATATAAACAAACACATACGTATATATAGTGCGGGCCGCCCGAATAAAATAGATCTCCAATGCGGCCCGTCAAGTGTTTTGGGTTAGACAGGCCTGATATAGAATACAAATTGTTTACGTAGAAGAAAAAGAAAAAAAGACAAAAGAAATAAAGAGAGAGAGAATTTCTAATGCTTTTTATTCGTAAATGGGAGAAATTCGCATTATAGTTTATTCATTTACTGAGAAAACCAATCGTGTTTCTCATTTTCCTTAAACAATTGTCCAGAAAATTATCGTCAAACGTACCACTTTGAACGAAAATTTTAAAATTACGCACAGAAAAAGTCAACATTAGAAAAGAATATCTAAAAATGACGTACTGCATTTAGAGTGAATACAAATAAAAAACGTTCTATTCCCTTGAATATAGACAGTAAAACAAACAGTAAACACGTATGGATTTCATATATTTGCATCTAAAAACTACTTTCTATGCTGTAAAATAAATAAATAATAACGTGGTTTAGCACCCTCCTTTTTTTTTTTTTTTTTTTTTTGTACAGTAGATTGGGGGAGGGGGGGGGGTAATTTTTTTTTTTTTTACAGTTCCAAAAATAGTTTCTGTTTTTTGCTTTTCTGTTTTAAGATAATGTGAATCATAGATACATTCACAAAGTCACTTTTATAGATAAATGCAATAGATTTGTATTATTGTCAAACCCTTCCTTCTATATACTGTAAAAATTACGGAGTGAAATTTCGCTTTCAAGTTCTCGCGTCCCTGATACCGGCTGAAGCTTTCCCCAATGACATAAATGACGTATTAAAAATATAAAATACAATTTGTAGCCCATAACCTGATTAACTCCCCTCCCCCCCATATCAGATGCATAGATACAGTAATAAAACATAGATTGATCAGCGAGAGAGAAATAGTGATTCCTTTTTACTCGGGAAAAGTCATTTTAATTCCTGTCTTTTCCCGAGCAAATCACGTACAGGAATACACACGGATAATTTAGTAAATAAATGTTATGAATAATTTATTTACTAAAGGTGAATGAAAAACTCCACATACAGTTTCAAATTCATTTTTCTTTTTTTCAATACCTTCTAATGGCTGATCCAAAATTTCTTTCGGCATCAAAAATTTCTGCTCGATAACATGGGGATGATAGATCTATATATATTACTATATCTATGATCAGATGCTAGCACCTTCTTTTTGAGATTGAAAATTAGATTAGACTGTACACTAGTGAGATTCCCTCTTCCTTTCTTCCTACGGAATTTTTGTTGCTTCGTTTTCAAAGAATATATCATTCAAAAATGAAGTTTTACGACTTTATTTCATTTTATTATTATTATTATTTTAATATTACTCTTTAAACAAGTCGCCTTTCAGCAGTGAGCAGTTTTTTGAAAAAGAAAAAAATTAATTTAGATATTTTATTTCATTAACTAAATATAAGCCTCTAAGTTTCGACCTTGTAAACGAAATAGGGTAGGTGCTCCAGTAATTGACATCTATCCCGAAATAATTAATAAATAGGAAAAATAATAAAATTATATATTTTACATATAAGAATTTTAACATCTTATGTCAAACACTGGAGCATACGATGCTAATAACTGGTAAAATGAATAACTAGCAGTGTCAAACACTGGAACATAGGGTGCCAATTACTGATAAAAGGAAAAACTGGCAGTGTCAATTACTGGAAGACTGAGTGGGTGTTAAATAAAAATTCATTAAAAAAAATAATAATATTTTATTATCAAATTTATATATTTTAACATATATGTGGTTCTGAATGTCTTTCATACCATATGTACTAACTTACGATTTCTAAAAATATTTTCTGATGACTAGAACATTAAAAACATCAGAGATTGGCTCTAAAAGTGTCAATCACTGGTGCACTTACCCTATATATAAAACCCTTTCTTTTTCGGCGGGGGGTAATAGAACCCACTTAAAAGTATTAGAGATGGATTTTAAAATTTATTAATTAGTTTTTCAGGAAAAATAAATAAATAAAAAGTGCATGTCTATGTAGATAATGCAAAATCCCTCCTTAATTCTTTTAAATAGATTCCATCTAACATTAAAAAAGAATATTGTTTTTTCAATATATGTAGAAATTGTAACATTTTGAAGATCATGAATTCATCAAAAAATAATGCAGACTGAGAAAAGGGATTTTAAAGATTTCAAATCTTTAAAAAATACATCAAAAACCATAAAAATTGTTGGCCGAATATAAATTTTACTGAACAAATCTAATGTAGTTCAATTTAGAAATATTAAATGGAAATACAGTAACCACCGCTTAATAAATTCATTGGTAAATAAAATCAGCCACTTAATCTGATCAAATTGAAAGGACCAGAATCAAATCAATATGAACTGCTTTTAAAATTGCCGCTTAACCCTTTAACGTTCACTACTTAATTTATTTTAAAGATTACTAAACTAATTTTAAAAATGGCTATTAGACACATAGCTGATCATAAATATTTAAAAAATAAAAAATTAGCATTGTTCCTTTTCGAGAAATTTTCGGTTTGAAACATCTGCAAGTAAACCTTATTAAATTCAAATAATATTTAATTTAATAAATAAATCACTTTATAAGTAAACATTATCGACAACAAAAACACGTAAAAGTTGCATAGATCCCAACATTTCAATTTATTCCGGAGTATTTTAACCCTTTGCGGCGCAAGGTAATTCGGATCATTTAAATTACACTGCCACCGAAATTTACGAACATAATTAAAATAAATGAAATTTTTAATTTTCACGTTAAAAAAAGGGCCTTTTCTGCTATGTTATAAATGTAAATTTCTGCTAAAAAATTTCCGGGTTGAGTTTTTGCACTTGAGAATTAAAATTAGGTGTTCCATCAGCGGGAACACTGCGGCTGAAAGGGTTAATAAAACCAGCATCGCCAGTTAATAAACTCAAAAAAAAAATTTGCAGCAGCAAAAATGTCATTTATGCATACTAAACAAATTTTTATTAGCACTGTGATTTTTTTTTATTTTTCAAATAAAATAGAAAAAGCACAACAATCTCACCGTTATTTCTACTCTCTTGTCAAAAATTGTACGTTTACAGCATAGTTAAAAATTAAACAAGCCCTATCATTTGTCTTATTAGTAAAAATTTCAAGGAATATGAAGTGCGATAAAAAGTTGCAAATTTAATTTGGTTCGCAAATGATTTTTTTTTTTTTTGTTAATTATTAAATGACAATATTTATTTCTTATTTCGAAATAATTAAGAAGCAAGTGGTTTAAATGGAAATATTTTAAATTTAAAAGAAAAGCGCAAACTTTTGGCAAAGTAATTACGATCTTCCTGAAAGGAGAGCGCATCAGAACTTTGGATGAGTTTAATTACTTATTTTGAAGGAATAATTAATTAATTATCAAAAATCAATTAATATTGTTTATTAATTCCATTATTTGTTACATTTTGAAATTTCTTTCCGAATTCAGGGATGTGAATGCCCTTTTCTTGAATGCAGGAACGTTCGCCGGATATAAAAATCAGCCGCTTCATAAAATCCTTTTGGCTCAGAACGAATGTGATTTTAATAAGCGGCGGATACTGTATAAGCTTTTATATATATAAACCTACTTCAGTAGTGCCAAGTCAAAGGGTGCCAAATAAAAAGGTCCCTTTAAGCTTAGTAAGCAATTACCATGTTGAGTGTCATGTCAGCCATCAGTAGCTGGCAGTGTCAAATATGATATAAAGCCGCGTCAATCACTGCCCACTGGTGGCTGACTATGCAAAATAGGATATAAAACTAAACAAATTACATTGTTTTAAGTAATTACTGAAAATTTATTTAATTTTTATTTATTACAGGATTATATCATTAAGGCATTTTAATGGATTTTATTGAAACACGGTAAACATAACGCTCTTCTAAGCAGCGCGTGTTGTCGGACGGTGATTTCTTTAAGAATTCGCGTGGCGCTCAACGTGTTAAATATATATATATATATATATATATATATATATATACACTCTATAACAAAAAAAAAAAAGAAAAAGAAAAAAAACGACGCACCAAGAAGGAGTAATGCAAACTGGACACAAATTGACATACATAGAGGTTTGGATGGAAAATGCCAAATTTTAAAGTTTTGATGCCATCGAATAAGCATGCGACGCTACAGCGCGCATCTTAACTGCGCAATTGGCAGAATATTAAAAATGAGATATTTCGATTCCAAGTCATAAATTCTTCGAGAATTTTATTCCGTCTACTCAGAAAGACAGTAACTATGCCTTGCATACAGGTGTGCAAACAAAATGCGCAGATGTCAACATTTGAGTGTGGTGTGTAGTTTGGCTCAAGGAAGCCGGTTGGTTTAATCTGCGAATTTTTTAACAATTGGATAAGAGCGGTACCACTATTAGATGATATTGACAGGAATGGGTGAACCATGGCCGAACACGGCGTCAGGAAGGAAGCGGTCAGCCTAAAGAAAAGACAGAAAGTGAGAACCAGTCAATCGTCAAAGCGGTACTCAAAGCTCCAATTCATCATTATCGTCGATCCTAGGTGCAATTGGTACTTCAGTGACTTCAAAGACCCTTAATAGGCGGCTCAGTGAAACGGGGTTGAGCTCAGTCCCTGGATCTCTCTTCCACTGAGGACGTTTGGAGCATCATAAAATGGGTCCTACAACCAGCTCGGGATTTTGCCAATCTAACACACCAATTGGACAGAATTTAGCACGATACTTCACAGGAGCACATCTGCCAACTCTATCAATTAATACCAAGTCGAATAACTGCGTACATAAGGGCCAAAAGTGGACCAACGTGTTATTGACTTGTTTACTTTGTGAGGTCCTTTATCTTGATCAAATCATTCAAATTTTCTGAAACTGTAATCAATTGTTTTTCTCCACATGTACATCGCATCTACCAATCTTTGTCCCATTCGAATAACTCCTTCTTGGTGCGCCGTTTTTTTTTTTTTTTTTTTTTTTTTTTTTTTTTTTTTTGTTATAGAGTGTATATTATTTAGTAAACTTACGACCTTAATTTTCAAATTTTAAAAGAAATATTTATTTATTTATTAAGCTAAAAAACACACACTTTACTCGTGTGTTTATATTAAAAAAAAAAAAAAAAAAAGGAAAGAAAAAAGAAAAACAATTGCTGAAAATATCTCATTAGTAATCCATCACCATTTGACAAAATGAAATGCTCTGAACACTTACCCACATTACTTGTCGAGTAAGGAGAAGAGGTGCATCTGCAGACTATTCAAAAAGAAAAAATAAAAATATTCGTTAATACCTAAAAAAGTTTAGTAATTTTAAGAACAGAGGATCGTGAAGTTGACGTAGAAGCAGGAGAAAAACGGACAAAGGAAGGACATAGTTGGAAAAAACGAATCCACACATACAAGAGGTTTTCACAGGGTGAAATACAAAATGGTAATGCTGGAAAATACGATTGAATAAAGCAACATTTCTTTCATTATTACGAAAATATATAATATAGACACATTTTTTGCCCTAAGTTAAAACAACAAATAATTGATAAAAGCATATGAAAGAGAAATTTATAAAATACATTCAGAGGTCTACACAATACAGAGATAATACAGAGGTCTTTCTAAGGACTCCTAGTCCATATTTACGTGAGTTTCGGAAAAAAGCAATTTAAATTCCGAATGACCATCGAGACCAGTTCGAACTCCAACGATGTAGCAGAGAGAAAGTGTTTCAAAGTAATTCTTATATATCCTAATTTACTTTGAATTAATCTTAATTTGATAGGTTACTTCTTTTTTTATGTTTGATTTTTGTCCTTGTTTCACTTAATTTTCAGTTTTTATATAAGAAAATTTCTCAAAATGTTTTTTTCGCATTCATTTTGTACACAAGTACGTGCATTACCTCTTAACAATGACGTCATTTCCTACTAAATTTAAAAAATATAAAATAGTACAAAAACTAAGTCGAAATTCTAAAAACTAAGCCTTCGTAAACAATCAAATCTTGTACAAATATACTTGTGTGCAAATTTTTGTGGAACTATAGATCAATCCTTTCTATGCAAAAACTTGATGACAAACACACATATAATTTTATTAATAGCACATATTACCATAAATAAATCACCTTAACCTACACATGTATTTCAAATCAAGAAATAGAATTTTTAAATTATACACTCATGGTTATTATTGTAAATGAATAATATTAACTAGATATTAAGTTTAATAAAAGCCTGGCAGAAGTTGTCATCTAAAGAGCACTGAGGATGAACCCGATTGGGTCCGAAATGTATTTAAACTTATTATTTAAACTTATTATTACCTATTTAAACTTAATGTATAATTTAATCCTTTATAAAGAAAAACTATGTAATATTAACTATTTTATCATTTTTATCTCCGAATAAAATTTCCATAATAATATGTAGAAAGAAAGGACGTAGAAGTAGTAATGATAAGTTGTAATGATAGAAATAAAAATCAGCGAAATTGTTTTATTTTGGTGTATTCTGGTTTTTCAAACACCCTATTGTATATGAAAATTTCCCAAAAACTTTTTTCACATTCATTTTGAACACATGTACTTTTATGTTACCTCTTACATGGCGTCATTTCCCACTGAATTTAAAAAATGCAAAATAACTCAAACACTAAATGGAAAATTCGGTTTTGTATACGATCAGATCTTGTATAAATACATTTGTGTGCAAATTTTTGTGGAACTGGAACAATCCTTTATATTCAAAAACTGGATGACAAACACACACAGGCAATTTTAATAGCAGTACAGATTACCACAAATAAATCACCTACACATGTATTTCGAATCAAGAGTTACAATTTTTAAATTATACATTCATGGTTATTAGAGTAAATAAATAATAATAACTAATTCATCATTTCGATCTCCGAATAAAAATTCCATAATAATATGTAGAAAGAAATGTCTATTAGCATAGCATAGCCCGTAAATAATCCACTATTTGGTATTTGTAAACATGCATCAAAATCTCCCACATAGAGCAATAAATTTTAAATCAAAATCTTAAAATATTTCTTATATAGATAGTAAACAAAAAAAACGCATACACGTAAAATTTTACAATCGGACTAGCAAATAAATCGAGTTGAGTTAGTGAGTTTAACGGGACTTGCCACCACCTGAAGGTTTCCTATTAAAAAAAACTTATATTTCCATTTAATATTTATAAACTGGACTGTATTAAGTCTCTTCAATAAAATATATGTATTCAAGCTAAAGGTCATGGTTTATATATATATATATATACAGTCAACTTCCTCTAATCCGCAAAAATTTTGTCCAGAGGTTGTGCGGATTATAGGAATTTGCAGATTAGAGGTCATTGTCTTTGTTACTGATACAAAGTCAGTTATTATTATTAATTCATAAATAGACATCAAAATGAAAAAACAATTTCTTATAAATTAAAAAAAAAATATTTCTTCAGTATTAATAAAACTAATCAATCATATTCATATTTGATGGTAAATAATTTAAGCATATTTAAATAATATGTACCAATAAAATGTAAACAAACACATTTAAAAAATACAAAAGAAAATATTTTTTAAAGTACAGAAATAATATTCATCACTCATTATTTTCAATTTAGTTAAATATTGATGTAATAGTGATTTGTTTTAAATTTTTATGTACTTTCTTGACATTCTTTGGCTTGACTTGGCACTAGTCTGTATGAATTGCAGGATAATAAATGCAAAAATGTTACTGTTTTTTTCTCTTCCCAATTGCGTTTCAAAGCAAGGATTAAGCTAAAAAATTTGATTAAAAAAAATTAAAATGTGAAAAATGTTGCAATTATATATATATACTAGCAGACCCGGCCACGCGTTGCCGTGACTAAGTTATACTTTGAATTATATGGCAGTAAACTATTTAATACTGTCAAATTATTATTTACGAATAAAGACGAAAACGTTGTAGCCGATGTAAAAACCCACAGGATTGAGATTTGAACCTTAGGTCAAAATTTGGAAACGATTGATAAAAATTTTCGTAGTGTTGATATTAAGTGCAAATTAATTTTATTGTAGGGTCCTATAAATTTTCATGGAGAAGTGATATATATTATTTCTAATGCTACTTAGGATAAAATTGCTAAAATGACTAATATGTAAATTAAATTCTATTAAAATAAAAGTATAAAAGAAGCAGACGATTTTAAAAATCAATTTTTATGGATGAGGGAAATATAATGTCTAAAGCTATTTTGGATTAAAATGCTAAAAAGACTAATATGTAATTTTATTTTTATTAAAATTCTATCCGCGATTGTAATGAAATGCTCGCCCTCTGGTGGTCTAAGGTGAAATTACATTTAACATGCATAGCTTTCGGCTTCCATCGAGACGCCATCCGCGATTGTAATGAAATGCTCGCCCTCTGGTGGGCTACGGTGAAATTACAATAAACATGGTTTAATTCGAATTCCATATAGCCGCCATTGCTAGCCGATGTTTAGTTTCACATATATTTATTGAATAAAAATGAATAAATACGGTAAAAAAGATAACACATACTTTTGTGTGCCACAGTGTAAATCCAAAGCATCAAGAAATCCAGAATTGAGCTTCCATTTATTTCCAAATGACGAATTTAAAATTTCAGTTGCTTCTTCTAATGGAAGTAAAGAATTAATCAGATGATTTGAAATTAATATTTGTTCAACTTCAGTTAAAAATCTACTTCCGATCGAACTTTGAATAAACTGAAGTATTTTTTCCAAAAACAATCAATTTTCCATAATGTAATGGCGGAGAAATTATAGTACGAATATTAAGTAGAATAACAAGAACACTATTGGAACACACGTGGCTAATGTTTACTAACAACTGCAGTGTTCACAAAGCGCCGTCTATCGATCATTACAAACGCGGATTGCTTGCCGATGTTTAGTTTCACATATATTTATTGAATAAAAATGAATAAATCCGGTAAAAAAGATAACACATACTGTTGTGTGCCACAGTGTCACTCCAAAGAATCAAGAAATCCAGAATTAAGCTTCCATTTATTTCCAAATGACAAATATAAAATTTCAGTTGCTTCGGCTAATGGAAGTAAAGAAAAGAATTAACCAGATGTTTTGAAACTAATATTTGTTCAGCTTCAGTTAAAAATCTACTTCCGATCGAACTTTGAATAAACTGAAATATTTTTTCCAAAAGCAATCAATTTTCCATGACGTAATGGCGGAGAAATTATAGCACGAACATTAAATAGTAACACAATTAGAACAATAATAAATACACATGGCTATTATATTTACTAACAACAAAAGCTGAAAAAGCGCCATCTATCGATCATTACAAACGCGGATTAAAATAAGTATAAAAGAAGCAGACGATTTTAAAATCAATTTTTATGGAGGAGTGAAATATAATATATGCTATAATGGATAATTTTACTATAAAATGACCTCATCATTTTAACTGTTTTAAAGAGAGCAACAGCTGTAGTTATAAAAAGGAAAACAATATGGCTAAACCAGAAAAATAAGTAAATTTGATAAATATTTTAAAACTTTAAAATAGGACATCTTATGAAATATTGGACATTTAAAGTAAATACATGTATCATTTTAAATAGAAAAAGATTTTGGAAAAGTTTAGTGTATTTTAACGAAGTGGTGAGAAGGCTTTGAGTATGTTAAAAGTTTTATAGTAAATTCAAGTTAATAAAGATGGGAAACATTGAGGATTAAGATAAGAATAATTATAAGATTTAAAAAAAAAAAAAAAAAAAAAAAACTTTTTATATGCCATGCTTTTAAATTTTAATATACTAATAATATACTAATTAAAAGGAAAATGATAAATATCCTATCATAGTTTGAAGTCAAATTTGTTTTCAAATGTCTAAATGAAATATCTGATGTAAGATACTAATATGTTGCAGCGGAATAGATTTCATTTCTGTCATCCTTGGCGAAAAAAAAAGAATATCGCCAAATTATCAGGCGAAAATATTTAATTCCTTTCAAAAATCATGGTTATTTTAACAACTTATATTAAAAGAGTAATGAATAATATGAAACAATATTTCGTACAATACATATTACATGTCATACATACGTACAATGAATAATACATATTTCATTTCGTACAATACATATATCTGGCATGTATATTTTCGTGTTACGCTTTTGATCGCCAAATAAAATTTAAAAAAAAAAAAAAAAAAGCCAAGGGTGACAGAGTTTTGAAATTTAAAATAAAAATTTTGTCAATTTGACAGCAAAATAACTCAATCTAACGCACGCGATAACTAATACATATCTATACCCAAATATAAGGATTAAAATCGGGAAATAAATATCCTCGATTTTTAATAATTTTTTACAAAAAATCTAATGGGCGATTAACATAGGAAATCTTTTTCTTGGCTGCCCAGATGGTCAGTGAGTCACACTTCGCTTGCGTATTCATAGATATAGCGTACTCATAGATATAGTATAGCATATATAGAATAGAGCGATCATTGGGGAGAAAAAAGTTATTCATGTTCAGTTGGTTAAAGACGACGTTTTTACCAAAATATGGCCGTCTTTCCCCGAGTGAATACACACGGGAATACGTACTAATATTTTAGCAAATAAAATTTATGAATAATTTATTTGCTAAAGGTGAATGAAAAACTCCAGATACAGTTCCAAATTCATATTTCTTTCTTTCTTTTATTTTTTTTTTTTTTTTTTTTTTTATACCACTTAATGGCTATTTCCAAAGCTTTTATTTTTTTTTTTTTTTCGGCATTAAAAATCTTTGTACGATAACATGAGGATGAAAGATCTATATATACTATATCTATGATAGAACTACATTAACACTTTATCAATGTGTATAAAATCTTTAAATTGATTATGACGTCAATTTTCGTGAGATGCATAATTTAGCTTTTTATAATTTTTAACGTTCACGTTTGATTAAATGTATTTATTTTTATGTCGAAAGAAAATGATTTCGTGTTTTCTTTTTTTTTTTTTTTGGCAACAATTAAATTAATGGAACTCACAGATATTTCGGAGCAACTTTAATAAAGGTCTATCACGGAGTAAAAAGACAGGAGAAGAAGGTAACACTGAAATTTTGTGATATTGTTTTCTAATGTTTACAGATGGCGCCAGCGTGCAATCCTTCCTTCTCGCCAGCTTCCGCAATGTTATTCAATGGGGAAATGTCTCGTTTTAATTATTTTTTTAAAAATAATATCAAGCTGAAAAAATTTCGATTGAAAGCAAATTTCATTAAATAGAGTATTCTAACCAACATGTTTTTTTAAGAGCCATTTTATACTAATTTTACTTTGAAAGAAAGCTTTTAAAAAATGACGATTCTTATGAACCGAAGCTAGCTAAAACAGACAATTGGGAGGAAGGAGAATGGATGAAATTTTGTAAATTAAAAAAATAAGCTTACTTTAGGTGCAGAAAACACGAACTCGGACTTTATTTTTCTCCTAGGGCTTTTTTTTTTGTTTTTCTTATCACTATCATAGACTGTTTTACAACTACGAACGAAGCATTTATTTGAAACATCTGAATTATGCAGTTTTAAGAACTTACAAAGAAATTAAATTGCTTAAAATAAAAAAATTTAAATGTACTCCAGCAAAATTCTCTTGAAAACAACAGTATATTCGCGCCGAGGTAGGGAGGAATGACAAATGGCGCCCTCAATATTTACCAAAAATTTAGATCACAGTTTCGTAGCTTTCTCCCATTGGACTTTCAACTCCTATTAATATTACTCCGTGGTCTATAATTGACAAATAATTGCAATAAAACAATATTGTGACAATAAATTGAGATAAAAACTATCCTATCTCTCAAGTTGGACCAAACTGCACACAGTGTGCAAAATTTCATTAAAATCGGTTCCTTAGTTTAGGAGTTTACCCCGGACAAACATCGTGACACGTAATTTATATATATATACAGATATATATATATATATATATATATATATATATATATATATATATATGTGAGATGTAAATTTCTTTGTTTACATTAAAAAATCAATTGCGGATCAGAGGGATTTGCAGATTATAGGTCTGTGGATTAGAGGGAGTTGACTGTATATATATATATATATATATATATATATACTAGCAGACCCGGCCACGCGTTGCTGTGACTAAGTTATACGTTGAATTATACGGCTGTAAACTATTTAGTACAGTCAAATTATTATTTACGAACAAAGACGAAAACGTTGTAGCCGATGTAAAAACCCACAGGGTTAAGATTTGAAACTTAGGTCAAAATTTGGAAGCGATTGATAAAAATTTTCGTAGTGTTGATATTAAGCACAAATTAATTGTTTTGTAGGGTCCTATAAATTTTAATGGAGAAGTGATACATATTATTTCTAATGCTACTTTGGATAAAATTGCTAAAATGACTAATATATAAATTAAATTCTATTAAAATAAAAGTATAAAATAAACAGACGATTTTAAAATCAATTTGTTTGGAGGAGTGAAATATAATATATGCTATAATGGATAATTTTACTATAAAATGACCTCATCATTTTAAATATTTAAAAGAGGGCAACAGCTGTAGTTATAAAAAGGAAAACAATAAGGCTAAACCAGAAAAATAAGTAAATTTGATAAATATTTTAAAACTTTAAAATTGGAAATCCTATGAAATATTGGACATTTAAAGTAAATACATGTATCATTTTAAATAGAAAAAGATTTTGGAAAAGTTTAGTGTATTTTAACGAAGTGATGAGAAGTTTTTGAGTATGTTAAAATTTTAATAGTAAATTCAAGTTAATAAAGATGGGAAACATTGAGGATTAAGATAAGAATAATTATAAGATAAAAAAAAAAACTTTTTATATACCATGCTTTTAAATTTTAATATACTAATAATATACTAATTAAAAGGAAAATGATAAATATTCTATCATAGTTTGAAGTCAAATTTGTTTTCAAATGTCTAAATAAAATATCTGATGTAAGATACTAATATTTTGCAGCGGAATAGATTTCATTTCTGTCATCCTTGGCGAAAAAAAAGAATATCGCCAAATTATCTGGCGAAAATATTTAATTCCTTTCAAAAATCATGGTTATTTTAACAACTTATATTAAAAGAGTAATGAATAATATGAAACAATATTTCGTACAATACATATTACATGTCATACATACGTACAATGAATAATACATATTACATTTCGTACAATGCATACATCTGGCATGTATATTTTCGTGTTACGCTTTTGATCGCCAAATAATAATAATAATAATAAAAAAAGACAAGGGCGACAGAGTTTTGAAATTTAAAATTAAAATTTTATCAATTTGACAGCAAAATAATTCAATCTAACACCCGCGATAACTAATACATATCTATACCCAAATATAAGGATTAAAATCGGGAAATAAATTTCCTCGATTTTTAATAATTTCTTACAAAAAATCCAGTGGGCAATTAACATAGGAAATCTTTTTCTTGGCTGCACAGACGGTCAGTGAGTCACACTTCGCTTGCGTATAGAACTCATAGATATAGTATAGCATATATAGAATAGAGTGATCATTTGGGAAAAGACGACGTTTTTACCAAAATATGGCCGTCTTTCCCCGAGTGAATACACACCGGAATACATACTAATATTTTAGCAAATAAAATTTATGAATAATTTATTTGCTAAAGGGGAATGGAAGACTCCAGATACAGTTTCAAATTCATATTTCTTTCTTTCTTTCTTTCTTTTTTTTTTTCAATACCACTTAATGGCTGTTTCCAAAGCTTTTATTTTATTTTTTTTTTTCGGCATCAAAAATCTTTGTACGATAACATGGGGATGAGAGATCTATATATATTACTATATCTATGATAGAACTACATTAGCACTTTATCAATGTGTATAAAATCTTTAAATTGATTATGACGTCAATTTTCGTGAGATGCATAATTTAATTTTTTATAATTTTTTAACGTTCACGTTTGATTAAATGTATTTATTTTTATGTCAAAAGAAAATGAACTCGTATTTTTTTTTTTTTTTTTTTTTTGGCAACAATTAAATTAATTGAACTCACAGATATTTTGGAGCAACTTTAATAAAGGTCTATAATTAACAAATAATTGCAACAAAACAATATTGTGACAATAAATTGAGATAAAAACTATCCTATCTCTCAAGTTGGACCAAACTGCACACAGTGTGCAAAATTTCATTAAAATCGGTTCCTTAGTTTAGGAGTTTACCCCGGACAAACATCGTGACACGTAATTTATATATATATACAGATATATATATATATATATATATATATATATATATTTTTTTTTTTTTTTTTTTCAGATTTGAAAGCTTTAAATTAAGTTTTCTCAATTTGCATTTTTTCATTAATCCGATTTTCAAAATGTTAAAATTTCTATACATATTTATTTAAGAAAATACTTATTATTATTATTATTGGATGTTTAATAGAAACAACTTAAAAGAATTAGGGATGGATTTTGAAATGTATGAATTAGTTTTTGAGGGGGGGGGGGGTGATTTTTGTTATATATATATATATTAAAGATATTGCAAAACCTATCCCAAATTCTTTTAAATAGGTTCTATTAAACATCCAATCTATTAAACAACAATTTTTAAAGTGATAATGACGTCAATTTTTGTGAGATGCACAATTTAACTTTTTATAATTTTGTAACGTTCACGTTTAATTAAATGTATTTATATTTATGTATAAAGAAAATGAACTCGTAATTTTTTTTTTTTTTTTTGCCAACAATTAAATTATAGCTAATATTTTAATGACTATTGTAACGCTATTAGGATGTTATTATTTTCATATTTTAATTAATTATAAGAAAACTAATCCAAAATTTAAAAATCGGATTTCGAAGTATTGTGTTGTCACCGTGTTCTGAGCAATCCTGAAAGTTTCAAATTTCTAGCTATTCGGGAAGTTAGTTAAAACTCGATTGCAAGATTTGTACAAGAGAGAGAGTGGGAACCAATAGTAAGAATTGAAAAAGCCACATTTTTATTTAAGATTTGAGAATATACATGTCACTGAAGCATTATAAAATAACTAGACTGAAGTTGTCAATTCAAAGGATTCTGACAAAACATATCAAATTAATAAGAGGATTTTATCTTCACCGAAATTAACTTTATACCAAAATAAACGTCAAATAAAAAATGAAAAATAAACCTCAAATAAATAAATAAATAAATGAAAAATAACCGTTCCAATGAATTTTGAAGGAAATTGAAATCATTGAAATTGAAGAAAATTCATATGATCAGTTTTATAAAGATATCATTTTAAAATTACATTTGATTCAAAAATAACAAAATACATGTACGGTAATCAGTATTTATAAATTCAAAAGATTGTCCATGGTGATGGAGCTGGTTGAAAATGGATCCAGAGAAAAAAGTCGTTTAAGTTTGAGAAAACTTTGTCACATCTAATTTTAGAACAAATGCGAAAACATCACCAGAAAATATTATGAATTTGACAAACGAAATTTTTATTTATTCATGCGAATATTATTCTATAATCTTTTAAAAATAGCTTTTTTTTTTTTTTTTTTTTTTTTTTTTAACCTTATCCTTTCTGCATCCTATTAATTTATTACTTTCTTATACATGTGTTTCAAAATACATGTACGGTAATCAGTATTTATAAATTCAAAAGATTGTCCATGGTGATGGAGCTGGTTGAAAATGGATCCAGAGAAAAAAGTCGTTTAAGTTTGAGAAAACTTTGTCACGTCTAATTTTAGAACAAATGCGAAAACATCACCAGAAAATATTATGAATTTGACAAACGAAATTTTTATTTATTCATGCGAATATTATTCTATAATCTTTTAAAAATAGCTTTTTTTTTTTTTTTTTTTTTTTTTTTTTAACCTTATCCTTTCTGCATCCTATTAATTTATTACTTTCTTATACATGTGTTTCAAAATACATGTACGGTAATCAGTATTTATAAATTCAAAAGATTGTCCATGGTGATGGAGCTGGTTGAAAATGGATCCAGAGAAAAAAGTCGTTTAAGTTTGAGAAAACTTTGTCACATCTAATTTTAGAACAAATGCGAAAACATCACCAGAAAATATTATGAATTTGACAAACGAAATTTTTATTTATTCATGCGAATATTATTCTATAATCTTTTAAAAATAGCTTTTTTTTTTTTTTTTTTTTTTTAACCTTATCCTTTCTGCATCCTATTAATTTATTACTTTCTTATACATGTGTTTCAAAATACATGTACTGTAATCAGTATTTATAAATTCAAAAGATTGTCCATGGTGATGGAGCTGGTTGAAAATGGATCCAGAGAAAAAAGTCGTTTAAGTTTGAGAAAACTTTGTCACATCTAATTTTAGAACAAATGCGAAAACATCACCAGAAAATATTATGAATTTGACAAACGAAATTTTTATTTATTCATGCGAATATTATTCTATAATCTTTTAAAAATAGCTTTTTTTTTTTTTTTTTTTTTTTTTAACCTTATCCTTTCTGCATCCTATTAATTTATTACTTTCTTATACATGTGTTTCAAAATACATGTACGGTAATCAGTATTTATAAATTCAAAAGATTGTCCATGGTGATGGAGCTGGTTGAAAATGGATCCAGAGAAAAAAGTCGTTTAAGTTTGAGAAAACTTTGTCACATCTAATTTTAGAACAAATGCGAAAACATCACCAGAAAATATTATGAATTTGACAAACGAAATTTTTATTTATTCATGCGAATATTATTCTATAATCTTTTAAAAATAGCTTTTTTTTTTTTTTTTTTTTTTAACCTTATCCTTTCTGCATCCTATTAATTTATTACTTTCTTATACATGTGTTTCAAAATACATGTACGGTAATCAGTATTTATAAATTCAAAAGATTGTCCATGGTGATGGAGCTGGTTGAAAATGGATCCAGAGAAAAAAGTCGTTTAAGTTTGAGAAAACTTTGTCACATCTAATTTTAGAACAAATGCGAAAACATCACCAGAAAATATTATGAATTTGACAAACGAAAATTTTATTTATTCATGCGAATATTATTCTATAATCTTTTAAAAATAGCTTTTTTTTTTAACCTTATCCTTTCTGCATCCTATTAATTTATTACTTTCTTATACATGTGTAGATACATAATTCATCATTACAATGATCAAAGAAGGAAGACTTAAATTAATCGATAAACAATTACATATGGAAGTGTAGCCTTTTACAGTCGGTAACAAAAGTGTCCGAACACTAGCAAAAATTCCTATGCAAAAAAAGCACACTTCCTACGGTTTTGTTACATAAATCCTTGTAGAATCCTGTTCTTAGTCAGTGTAAGAACATGATTCGATAAGGATTTATTTAACAAAACCGTAGGAAGTGTACTTTTTTTTATATAGGATTTTTTGCTAGTGTTCGGACACTTTTGTTACCGACTGTACAAAGCAAAAGATGTTGAAAAAGTTAATGTGAGTTATGTCTGAAACATTGATAGATGAGATCATATATAATAAATACGAACAGAGTATAACAGATAATAATAATAGCAAGAACAAGTAAAAAGAACAGAGGCCACAGCGGCTTAAGGGCCCTCTTCACTCACCGCCGCCGGAAGCAGAAGCTAATGTTATTCTATGGGGAAATTTTCTTTACAAATAATTTATTAACTAATACATATTTTTAAATTCTGTTTTCACTTTCTGAAAATTCCCAGCTGTTAAACTAACGGACCTTTTTTAAAAAAATATTTAATTTTTCATATTTTATTTTGAAGCTGCAAAATACGAATTTTGAATATGTGAATTTTTTTCCTTTTGCAATTTCAAAATAAAATATTAAAAATTAAAAAAATACATTTTTAAAAAAGGTCCGTCAATTTAACTGTTGGGAATTTTCTGAATGTGGAAACAGAATTTAAAAATATGTATTAGTTAATAAGTTATTTGTAAAGAAAATTTCCCCATAGAATAACATTGGCTCGGGCATCTGGCGACGGTAAGTGAAGAGGGAAGGAGAAGGTATTCGATTCGTGAAAAATTTCAACCTACGATTTTTGGTAGATTTGCATGTTTTGAGATGTCTTGAACTCGATTAAATAATTTTTAGTAAACGTCTGTCTATTTGTGTGTATCAAAAATATTGTGGACGCTGTATCTCACAAACCAAACTTGATATTTAACTGGACCTTGACTTAAACTGGTATCCCTTACATTTAAAAATTAATCGCGTAACAGGTTGCGCAATCATACTTTTTTTTCCATAATTTTTAATATGGCACTATAGAACAAAATTTCATAAAAATGTACATAATGAGAATTATTTTTAACAACCAGGAAAAAAAAAAATCATATCAAAAATTGTCAACCAGGAAAAATTTTTGTACACGTAAGGGCATTGCCCCCCCCCCCCTCCCCTAGGAAGAAGTACCCGCCCCGCCGGAAATATAAGTTTTCAAAATGGGTATCTATAAAAATATTTCGCTAGTACCTTTAATCGAATGATTGAGACATAAATCTGCGATAATTTCAACAAAATTATAGTTTTTTTTTTTTTTTTTTTTTTTTTAAACACCACATTACACACACAGAAAAAAAAAAAAAAAAAAAAACTTCAGATATCGAAGCAAAACTAAGTTTCTTTCGATATTCAGTATTAAACTTCTCCGACATGAAAATGGTCTGTAATTACTGTGAAAAATTATTTTTTATTAATATTTTTTTAAATAATACATATTTTAAATAAGGATTTTAATAAATTTATATTGTGTGAATCTATATAGGTAAATATAGAAGAAAAATTTGTGATGGTCACAACACACTAGTTTATTTATTCAGGCGAATCATTTTAATTTCTACTACAGGAAGAAATATTTTAAGTTCTATTCACTTTCAGCCTAATTACATGTGGATAAAATTAATCTTGGGAGAATTTACCCCATTAGAATGCACATTGTTTAGAGATTTCAAAATGACTGATGAAATTTCATGCAAATCATCCGCCCATGGAGCAGAAATTAATTACTATTGGGTGCGGTTTACTGCATACTTATTAAAGAGCTAGTCATCATTTACAATGAAATTTAATTAAACTCTATAAAATATTTTTAATTTCTTTTTGGCATGATTACGATTCAAGAAATTCGTTTTGTATTATTCCGATTGAATTACAGATTGACTTTTGATAAAGTTTTGAATTCGAATCGAATAGGAACAATTATAACTCAAATTATAACAATTATAACTCGAAAGAGCTATATATATTTATATTAGAGTTATATCATATATATTTTGTTTTAAATTATCACAAATCATAGTTCAACCTTTCGCTTTGTTTTAAAGATATTAACAAATTCTTTTCAAATAATTATAAGTTAAAAAGAACTTTTTATATATCATGTTTTAAAAATTTCTTTGAATCATATAAACTTGACAATTCTATGTATTAATAAATACCTTTTTAAAATTGTTTTGATGAATTGTCCCATCAACTTGAAAGAAAATGATCCAATGAATATTAAAAGAGAGCAATTATAAGAAATTTTCAAACATTTATTAATTGAATAAAAGTATTAAAAGAATGCATTGTCATCGTGTTCTGAGCTATTTTAAAAGTTTCAAATGTCTAGGTAGTCGGGAAGTTAGTTAAAAATCGATTGCAAGATTTGTACAGGACAAACAAACAAACATAATTATTTTTCATTTCACAATGATTCCTGAAAAATAATCCTTATTGTGTACATTCATACGAAATTTTGTCCTACAGAGCGAAATTAAAGATTATGAAAAAAACTGGACGACAGCGCCACCTGTTGAGAGATTTGCAACAAAATTTAATAGGTACTAATTTATGTGAAGGTGTAAATTTATGTATATATTTCTACAAAATTTTGTTCAATAGTTTTTAATTTAGAGCTGTCATAAAAAATATTTTCTAAAAAAAGGTCGTTAAATTGTGTGAGAAATCTTAAAAATGCGGATCCGTCGAAAACCAGAATTTGAAAATTTTTGAATATTTAATATTTCACGCTTTTTAAATATAAAAACAATAGAAATAGTTACTTTTAGTAAGTATAATATTATGGGGAAAACCACAGCCTTCAATTTGCTCTTATTTTAATAACCACAAAGGGATCCGAATACGCAGGGATCATTGACCTACATTTTCCTGACCACCGTTTGCATCATTGAATGGTAACCACCTTCAAAGAAATGAGTAAAAAGAGTTTCTCCATAACTGTAACCTGTGTATTTCAAAATACGTTTAGAGAAAGGTGGAAATGTAGTTAATTAGGAAGAGTTCATATGGACATAAGAAATATTATTTCCGCAGGAAAGATGAAATATTACTGTTTCCGTGCTGATTCCAAAAGTTCAACCAAACACATAAAATTGAAGAGCGTATCTGTGATTTCAAAAGCAAAACAAAAACTAGTGTGTTGTCCCCATCCACGAAATTTTCTTCAATATTTTCATATATAAATCAGCGCAGTACAAATTATTTATTAAAATCATTTTCCATGGTGCAATCAAACGATTTCCGTCTCAAAGAATTATTTACCTTTAAAATTTTAAAGGGCGAAAATTTCGCATGGGTTTGCTAGTATTCTAATTAATATTCCGTAAAACTGTTAGTACCTGCCTTTTTTTTTTCCACAGCAGTCTTTTTTTTAGAGTATTTTTCTTCTATTTAATTGCAATTACATTTCGAGAAAAATTACTGTAAAAATAAAGTAGTATGGAAAAAGAGGCGGGTACTAAAATTTTACGGAATATTAATTAGAATGTTGGCAAATATGTATATATAGAAAAAAACAACATTTTTAATTTTTTTTTTTTTTAGTTTTGATGAGATGAAAACTATTAAAAAATCGACAAAAGACAAGAGTTTTTTTTTTTTTTTTTTTTTTTTTTTATAATTATTTTCACTTTTAGAAATAAAGTAAAAGAATGATTAGAAAATAAAAATATCTGTCTTTGACACATTTTCTTTTAAAACCAAAAAACTATTTCTTAAAAAGAAAAAAAAAAAAAAAAAAAAAAAAAATCCAATAAACGATTTTGTTGACTCTTGAAAAAAGATTTTCTAAGTATTTTATCAAAGTGGTCAAAGCGATTTGCTTTCAATAAATAGTTTTTCACGTTCGAAGAGTAAGTTATTACTGAAATTTTTTTTGGTGTTGACAACCTGTTGAAAAAATGATCCCCCCCCCCCTCTCAATTCTTGATTATTATCGAAATCATTAATCAGACACAATGTTGCGGCATAGCAAGGTCACTTGTAAAATAAGCATTTTACGTGGTGTCAAACTTGATTCAAGTAAATGAGACAACTATCAAGCATATCGTGTAAAGTGTGACATAACAACGTCACTGGTTGGATGATATGCACCATAATTAAATCAATACTCACATATCGGAAGAACAAATTATGTGGAATTTAGTTCATTAGCTCATTAATAACAAATGATTACATAATTTTTTCGTGCACAGAATGAAACGTCTATGAAACGTATCATGGAATGTGTGATGGTGGTTCAGGCATTGAGGCCGATTGACTTCACATCGGTCTTAGGTCTCGGTCGATATCCTCCATTGGGCCTTTTTAAGGGGACCTACCAATGTTTACATAAAATTTCCGAACGCCTAGGTCGACAGGCGAGAAATGGGATCAAACTCGACATTTTCCGTCTCCCAACTTCGAGAGTAAACTTCTTGACCACTAATGGGGCTATTAAAAGGGTGACATAACTCCACTTATCAGGTGATATACACCATAATTCAGTCAACAACCCTATGTTCAAAGAAGAAATTACGTGAAATTCCGTTCATTAGTTCTCCAGTTATAATGCCCACAAAATTTGTCATACACAGACCTACATTTTTTAAAAATAATCGAATTGTGTCTGAAACATTCCGTAACATGTGAATCTATTTAAAAAAAAAAAAAAAAAAAGGAAGAAAGAAAGAAAGGTTTCATAAATCTTTTTCCTCTTGCATTTATGAAAAGAAATTTACTGGCATACAATCTATGTAATATTTCTCTAACGTGGTCTAGTTACGATTATATTTTATTGAAGCGATACGATGGTGACATATTTAATAAAATATGCGAGGATAAAAGATAATATTTATCGGCAATATTTAAAAGCACGTGGACTTAGTTCAGTGATTTAATCAGAAAAATGACGACATTTGTCTGATGAGATCTTTTTATTTATAGGAAACTGTATTTTAAAAGTTGCATTTTTACAATCTTTGCATGCGTCAGTTTAAAGCTAGCAATACTTTAAATATATAAATAGAATATGAATTATTGACAAACATTGACTAAAAAATGCAATAATAAAAAGTATAACCAAGATAGGTACCAGTTTTTTTTTTTTTTTTTTTTTAAACAAAAAATTATGTCAAAATAAATAAGTAAAAAAGTATTGCCAACATGGCAGCAAAAATCACCATGGGGCCTTTTCTTTATACTAAAAGTGTATTGCCTGCACAAGTATGAAAATTGAGTCGTCAAACGTCAATTTTCTTTTGAAACCATTCTTTGAATGGTTTTGTTTTCACTATCGCACAGTATTAATTTGGTTCTAATAATAATTTGACTTCTGGTGAATTGCAATTGGACTCTATCGGTTTTTTGGGTTCGAGGCCTATACCCAACATGTGACTTCTGATTCTCCATTTCCCTATGAATTTCCCTCTAGGATGCAAATATTTCTCTATAAAATGTAAAAATTTCCCAATAAAACACAAATGCAAACATTATAATTCTGCATTTTCCCCTGTATGAGTCACGTGTCAAGGGTTAATTACGTAACGCAGATAAAGTCCATTCAAATTCGGTAGGAAATTAGTAGAAGATTTATGCGTTTCAAGTTTTCGTTTATGCGTATCACTTCTCCATAGGACATCCTGAGGATGAAAGCTTGCGTACATCTTCCAGCATAAAATTTTCCGATAATTAGTGCGTATATAAAAGTTATTTTTGTATATCGGGATTTTTTTCAAAAATGAGCGTCATTTGGGGGGAAAATTTGGACTTAAATCTGTTAAATATTTTAAATTCTTTTTTTTTTTTTTTTTTTTTTTTTTAATTTACTTCTTTAGGGTTAAGGATTTTTTTTTTTTTTTTTTTTTTTTTTTTTTTTTTTTGAAAAACCCCCTGATTTGGGGAAATTTGAAAGCCTGTTTGGGGAAATTGGCTGTCGACCATCTGGCAACACTGCTTAATACTAGAGCTATACAGTGAACAATTGATGACGGTCTGGTACTCATTCTCACAAAGGTAGGTCCGGAGTGTGTCTAGGTATGGCAAGAAATTAAAACTTCTTCACACACCATAAATTTTAAATCAGCACAACCGGTTTCGAAAGGACGTAGCCTTTCTTCATCAGGTGCAAACACGTGCAACTGCCTTGGAGGCAAAAGCAAGACTGTCTTGCTTTTGCCTCCAAGGCAGTTGCACGTGTTTGCACCTGATGAAGAAAGGCTACGTCCTTTCGAAACCGGTTGTGCTGATTTAAAATTTATGGTGTGTGAAGAAGTTTTAATTTCTTGCTATTATCTGTACACCAGTTTTTTTTTAATTTATTTTTGGTGTCTAGGTATGGTTCGGAGACCAGAGCATAAGATGAAAAATTTTTGTATGTGTGTGAAATTGTATCCCCAAAACATGGTATATATTTTTTAAATATCTGCTCAGGTACTTTAAATACTGAACATTGGCCTTACGTGCCTTTCATTTACTGCATGGCCAAAAAGCTTATTTGAAAAATATATTAATAAAGAGTTTTATTTCCGCACAACAAAAGATGTCAGACACATTTGAACATATATTTGTACGGATACGAAAAAAACTTTACAAGAACACACATATGAGTTTTATTTTACAATTGTTCTTAATCAGAACTATGAAGATTACCTGTTGTTACTTTGCCTTTCCAGAAAGGTTTGGTGGACGGACTGTAGGTGAGTCGCATATTCTGGATGTCCACTCGGTACTTCCGCCTGTACCATCTGTCTGCAGATCGTACTTTGTACATGACAGTACCTTGAGACATCCCCTTCATGATCACCTGAAGGGGTATCTCTGCAAAGGAAGAGATATACGGATCAAAATTTGAATTTTTGAGCAATGTTTGAGAAATTAAAAATTACATCAAACTAATATTGTGTGCATTAATTTTTGATTTTAGAAATAAACATAATACTTATCTTAAAATGAAGCAACGCTCTTTGTTGAAAATTAATAATGGTGAAAAGAAATGTGCGTTGTATTGACAAAACAAGCATTTTACTACGTTTGCCATTGGTTCGGTCCAGGAGAAAACAGAGACCCTTTAGTTGGATTTTTACAAAAATTTTACTTTCTTTTCAATTGATATTTTGCTATCTATACACATTTTGAGGTCCCCTGAATCCGAAAATTAAGTTTTTGCGGTTTATCTGCGCCTGTATATCTGCTGTCGGGATAATTCAAAGCAGGATGTCTAAACTCGATTCCATAAATTCGTATCCTTACTTTTTAGAGAACCAGTCATCAATTGAAAAACTTTTTATTTTTATTTATTTATTTATTTATTTTTTAACATATTTATGTCTACATTTTTCATTTTAAACTATGACAAAAAGCAGTATGTATCATTTGAATTTGCTACACACTAACAATGACAACATTATTTATTTACGGTTATTATTTTTGTTCAACGGTACACATATTTAAAACTGTTAACTGAATAGCATCAAATAATTAAAAAAAAAAAAAAAAAAAAAATGTTTTTGGAATTTTAACTGAAACTTTCCTTTTAGATATTTTCAATGTCTCGGTTTCTTACATTTTAGGACGCCACTAAAAGCTTCTATCAATTAAAGAACAAACTTTTAAATTTCCTAGTTTTCTTCTTTATTTTTTATCATGACAGAAAATTCAACTTTGATAAAAAGCATTAATGAACAACGATTTAAAAATATTGACACAAACAAGCAATTTCCACATTTATTTATTATAATTTTTTCTTAATGGTACACACTTTTAAAGTTGTTTATCGAACATCATTGTATGCTTTTAAACTTTTCGGAAATTTTACTGATTTTTTCTACAGATTCTCAATATATCGCTTTCTTTGAAGGGCGCCACTGAAAACATGCTATAAAGTTAAAAACATATTTACATATATTTTATTATTATTATTATTATTTTATTACTTTTAGTTACAATACAAAATTCTCACTAAAATCTTAATTACGGGAAGATTCAAATTGGCGATCTTTTTATTAATATTATAATTATTTAGACAGACTAACCGTCTAAACTATCTCATTGCTTCCAATTATAGTACTAAAATAAATAAATCAAAGCGTATGTGACAGAATGACAGAAAAATTCAATTTACAAGGAGAGATCACGACATGGAAAATTGAAATCGGGACGAAATTGCGCGGAATTGTAGTATGCTATGAAGGTAACAACATGTTAAAGCAGTAGTCTGCAATAGTCACACAATTTCGAGAAAAAAGCGTTTAAAGTTTCAGTAATCTTTATGTACATCTTATTTCACAAACAAGTCAACTCTCCAGTGGCGTACTTGTTAGAGCAAACGCCTGCCACTCAGTCAGACGACCTAGGTTCGATGCTGCCTACAAGAATTTTTTTTTTTTTTTTTTTTTATCTAAACTTTTTTTTTTTTTTTTACTTTTACTTTCTTTTATAATTCAATTCTAAATTTGAAAATTTTAATATATAATAATTATTTAATTTATTTTGAATTAATATATATACTATATGAAGGTTTATAATTTTTCAATTTGTAATATTTATAATTTTCTATAACTCAAAAAATAAATTTTTGCTTTGTTTTGACTATAAAATAAAGGGAACCCTTTTGTTTTTTTAAATTATTTACCTAAACATATTATTTCATTTTTCCTTTATTTTATAATTAAAACAAAGCTGTTATATATGTGTGTGTGTAAGTTATAGGAAATTATAAATATTTCAAATAGAAAAAATATAACTATATAACATATATTTTTCTAAAACACAAAAAATCAATAATTATTGTTTATTAAATTCTTTAAATTGTAGGTTTAATTATTCAAAAGATTAAATTTTACAACCAACCTTCCTTACAATCATTCCACTGAAGCTTTAATAGCAAAATAAGTAAATAAATAAAATAATCAAATAAATATAAATATAAATATACAAACAAAACCCTGAATAACAAAATTAGAAATTCAGCAAAAACAGATGAAAAAAATTAATAATTAGAAAAAAAACTGAAGTGTAAAAATCTTGGTTTGAGCTTCCTAAGTTGGTTTAATTATGTATAAATTGCGTAACCGCTTTTAGCTTGTTAATATTAGAGAGCAGCTGAAATTTTATTTCATGCACAGAAGGATAAAAAAAACAAGTCGTTGTCGAAGATAAAAGTATGTTGATTAGCATTTAAAGATATCGTGCATCTGGAACATTTGTTTGCCTGTAATAATTTAATAGCATTGGAATCCTGTATTATAATTTTTCAAGAAGCTGTATTGATTGGAAAAGTAAGTATTTAATTTGTTTGGATAATAATTCTGCAAGCAATTAATATCATTATTTCTCTATAATATTCTTTTATTTTCTGTAATTTAAAAAATAAAATGTAGTATTGATTTAAATATACCTAAAATAAAATGTTTAGATAAATAATTAAAAAGAAGTTTCTTTATTTTTACCTTATTTTGAAGTTAAAACAAAGCTAAAATTTATTTTTTAAGTAATAGAAATTTATTGTATTTTTAAGTTATAAATATTACAAGTAGAAAAAATTATTTTTTATTCAAGAAAATTTAATAATTATTTATTAATTTTTTTAAATTTTGAATTGAAATATAAAATGAAGTAAAAATAAAAATAATTAAATTAAACAATTAAAGAAAGGGAGAAGGAAAAAAAAAAAAAAAAAAAAAAGAGAGAGAGAGAAGAATCCCTGTAGGTCTGTAGGTTGTATTCAACCCAGGTCATCTGGGTGGCAGCCGCTTGTTCTAGCAAGTACGCCACTGGAGTGCTGACTAATCAGTGAAAAAACTTATACTTAAAGATTACTGAAACTTTAAAGGCCTTTTCCCCCCCCTCAAAATTGTGTGGCTAGTGCGCGCTACTGCTTTAATATGTTGTTACCTTCATAGTATACTACTATTCTGCCCAATTTCATCCCGATTTGAATTTTCAATGTCGTGACCTCTCCTTGTTAGAAAAAATTTCGCGTTAATTTTTAGAAACGAAGATACCTTTCATTTTCCAATATATATATTTTTTTATTTCGCCGCTGTGTCTGTGCTTATAAGAAGGTGCAATTAAGTTTCACTAATGAATTTTTTTGGCATTAAAATATAAATTTTGAAGGCCATGATACAGCATCCGATGAAGCAGAAACGTCTTCTTGAAACTAGAAATTGTAAAGAATCGCTTGAATGATTTTCGAATTGACTGGTTTAACATAAATTACACTGCGTTGAAAAAAAAAAAAAAAAAAAAAAAAAAATCGATCCCCGTTACTATTCCTGCTGGTTCTTATGTAAAATTATTTCCTGAATCCGAATATGACCACCATTTTGCCAAATCACCCATCGTTTTCTCGAGACGCCACTCCGTCCGCTAATATTTATCACTGTTCAGTAATTTTTTGGCCATGGATTTGATTTTGAGGGTGAAAAAGAATTATTTGAACACTTAAAAACAAACAATATAATATGTTTAGTGTAAGAAATAATAATAATAGATTAATAAAATATAATGAATGTAATTCATAATTTCTGTGGTAAGCCCCTTCCCCCCAAAAATAAAAATAAATAAATAAATAAAATAAAATAAAATAAAAATAAAAATAAAATAAAATAAAATAAATAAAAAAATAAAAATAAAAAATTTCTTCTTGCTACAATTTTTGTTCAGGTTTTAGAATTTTTCACCTCTATAGCTCCTCAGAAGATATTTAACAGTTAAGGGCCCTCTTCACTCACCTCCGCCGGAAGCCAATGTTATTCTACGGGAAATTATTCTTTACAAATAACTTATTAACTAATATATATTTTTAAATTCTGTTTTCACATTCTGAAAATTCTCAGCTGTTAAATTGACAAAAATTAAAAAATTATTTTTTTATATTTTATTTTGAAGCTGTAAAATACGAATTTTCAATATGTAAAAATTTTTCCTTTTGTAATTTCAAAATAAAATATTTAAAAAATATATATATATATTTTAAAAAGATCCGTCCATTTAACATTTGGGAAGTTTCTGAATGTGAAAACAGAATTAAAAAATATGTATTAGTTAATAAGTTATTTGTAAAGAAAATTTCCCCATAGAATAACTTTGGCTCGGGCTTCTGGCGACGGTAAGTGAAGAGGGCCGTTAAAGTAATCCTTCTCCTCTTTCCAAATCGAATTCATAGTCATAAAATTATCGAACAGCGATAAAAATAGGCAGGCGTCCCCAAAAAACGGGGAGTGATGGGGGCAATATGAGTGTCATTTTCGGATTCAAGAGCTCATTTTACATAAGAATTTGCTGGAATAGTGTTGGAGCCGATTTTCATACGGAGCAGTATTATTTGAATTATGACCTGCGTAAATTTTAAATGCATTTTTTTTTTTTTTTTAATCCAATTTATTTTATACGAATAATAATAATAAATAAAAACAATAATAATTTAAGCAATTTAAAATACTTTAAACTATGAAATTACAATTTTGGCTGAAAGCAATAAAAGAACATACTAGTAGATAGCGTTTCTAATAAAGATATTTTACTTAAGATAAAAACGAAAAAATTGTATGATTTAATATCTGGCGTCAAATTTACGTATAATTAATTTTAATGTAGCATATACATTAACTTCATAAATAGTTTTATCTTTAATACAGGAGTTACATAATCATTTTTTTTTTCTTTGCAATGATGAATTTTAGAAACAGATAAAACTGATTTCGTTCATATTTTCAAAGAAATATCCGCCTTTTCAATTGTAGAAATTTACAGGAAGAATTTTTAAGCAATAAATAAATGAAATAAAATAATAATAAATTCTTGTTTAATTTTCAACCCTTTTCATATGTTTCCACAAACAACGTGATTTATATGTTTAATCAGCATATATAGTTACACTCTTCCGTGGTTGATTCTGTCACACTTTAGGCTTAAGAGATTTCCTTGGACTCAATATTCTAATTTCCATACTTTAGTTAATTTTAAAAAATGTAATTTTCCGATCGATAAGCTGTTTAAAAAAAAAAAAAAAAAAAACAGATGTATTCAGAAAAATTGCGCCTTTCATTTTGTAGATTATTTGTAACGAATATATAATTACTTTTTTTAAAATTAATTAAAATATGAAAATAAAAGCTTTAAAATACATTTAAATTTTTAATTGTTGCCATTCTTTTTTTCAGCTTAAAATGAAATATGCTTTCCCGTAAAAAAAAAAATAAAAAAATAAAATAAAATAAAAAAAAATTTGCTCATGCATATGAAAAAAATGACGTCTATAAAATAATAATTTTAAAGGTAACGAAGTGAAAAAATTTCGCACGGGCTTGCTAGCAAATGAAATATTTAAAGTGAGAAATAAATAAAATGAAACGATTATTTTTCAACGGGCGCCTTAGTCGCCCTACAGCAAACTAGTTTTATAAGAAAAGTGAGCAAGTCTTAACAGTAAATTCATTAATACAGTATTAAGTTTTAATGAATAACTTTTCTCCTTCTATGTCAATTGCCGAAACTTAGGTCAATTTTTTTAAGTAGTAGCCCATTAGGGAAAAAGAAGAGAAAAAAAAATTAGTTAAATACATGATATTATGGGTGTGATGGGATAAAATCCCAATCATTACACCATCAGAATAAACGAGAGTGTTGTGACCAACAAAAAACTTTTTTCTATATTTTCCTATACGAATTCACCAAATATAAAAAAATAATTAAAATTATTATTTATCAAAATTACTTTACGTGATAAATGCATAGATATAGTAATATATATAGATCTATCATCCCCATGTTATCGAGCAAAAAATTTTGATGCCGAAAAAAAAGTTCTAAAATCAGCTATTAGAGAGTATTGAAAAAAAGAATAAAAAGAAAAATGAATTTGAAACTTTATCTGGAGTTTTGCATTCACCTTTAGTAAATAAATTATTCATAAATTTTATTTACTAAATTATCCATGTGTATTCCTGAGTGTGATTTACTCGGGAAAAGGCAGCCATTAGAGTGACTTTTCCCGAAAAAAAAGGCATCACTTTTCTCTCTCGCTGATCAATCTATGTCTTATTATTATATCTATGGATAAATGCAGACGATTTTTCACTTAGAAAAGTATAACACCAAAGTAAATAAATATCTAAATAAAATAATTTTGGCTAATATAGGAGAAATGTTATTTATTGAAATTTTTTTATTTTTCCGACTGAGTGAAAATAATGCCTGGACCGGGAGTCGAACCCCAGATCTTTGACTTACAAGGTCAAGGCTCTACCAATTGAGCTATCCAGGCCGACAACCGGTCAGCATTACTCACTCAGACAACCTTTAGGCAGAAACATCTCTGGTCTATCATGTAGATAGCTCGACAGAAATAAGCCGCAGGAAATGGAAAACACGATTAAACAATGGGAGAAAGAAATACAATTTTTATTAAAATCACACAATCAACTGTGGAAGAAAATCATATTTATTGAAATTTTTTTATTTTTCCGACTGAGTGAAAATAATGCCTGGACCGGGAATCGAACCCCGGATCTTTGACTTACAAGGGCAAGGCTCTACCAATTTAGCTATCCAGGCCAACAACCGGTCAGCATTACTCACTCTACTGACCGGTTGTCGGCCTGGATAGCTCAATTGGTAGAGCCTTGACCTTGTAAGTCAAAGATCCGGGGTTCGACTCCCGGTCCAGGCATTATTTTCACTCAGTCAGAAAAAAAGAAAAAAAAAATCAATAAATATGATTTTCTTCCACAGTTGATTGTGTGATTTTAATAAAAATTGTAGAAGAAATGTATCCAAAAGTTGAAAAAGTTTAATAAATGCCATGAAAAAGTAACATGGAAACTTCTATTACTAAAAAATGTTATATTAATAAAATAATACAATTTATTTTTGAAGTTCATTAATTCTTGATTAAATTAAATATATATATTAATGTTTAAAGTTTTAAATTTTGGAAATCGTTGACACATATAAAACAAGTATAAGCCCTTTAAAAAATATGTGTATTAATGCAGCTCCAACACTTCATCGATATAAACAAAGAGGAGTGTCTGTGTTAATTATTGGTCAAATCTAAAACCTGTAGATGGCGCTGCACGCCGATATTAATGTTTTGTTTTCTTCTTTTACTCAGTGTGTGTTCTTCGTGTTCGTCTTTGTAGTAGTAAATAAATGTATGTCTCAGTAATTGAAATCCTATTATTTCCGAATTATGTGTTCAATCAACACCAATGAATTGGAATGAACCAACAGTGGCCGGCAGTCCCCACGACTCTGGACCGATAAGGTAAGCCATTTGCCTTATTTCAATTTAAAATTCTGAAAATGACTATTAATGACTATTTATACAAAGTTATATCTAATTAACGTCGCCAAAGTAGCAATATGGTTTTGAATGATATTTTTTATATGTCGTTAAAAGTTTAACGACATAAATTATGGCGCCAATAACAGGGACTGCCAGGCCCTCAAAATGTCAATTAGATTTGTTCTTTATTCTATAGTCCAAATTTCTAAATTAATCAAATATGGCAACGGAACTCGAAAAATTAAAAAGAAAACGTACTACCCTAAAGGGATTGTGTTACTAAGTAATGAACACGATAAATATAAAGTTAAATGAACCCGACGATATAAAAAGGGTTAAATGTTTATGAAATTGAATCCCAGTTAGAAAAACTGCAAGTCAAGAATAACGAAATTATTGAAGTTGAAGATCAAATTGAGGCCAAAATCACGGATCTCAACGAGCTACAAGCTGAAATAGAATCGCGACAAGAATACAGGGATTCAATTATTGATGTAAAGGCTCAAATTATGAAATAAGATAGAGAAAATTAAAAATTTAAATGTCACTCCGATCTTTTCGCAGCCAAGAAATGAGCAAACATCTAATTCACATTTAGAAAGAAGTAATGCAAGTTCCGTGAGATTGCCCAAGATATCAATTCCTGTTTATGAGGGTTCTCCGGAAAACTGGATCGAGTTCTGGAACCAGTATGAAGTAACAATACATGAAAACAAGGATTTATCTAATGTTGAGAAATTTGTACATTTACGCAGCTTTTGAAAAGCCCAAGCTTTAACAGCTATTCAGGGTTTAGCAGTCTCAGATCAAAATTACAATACCGCAATTGATTTATTAAAATCTCGATTTGGAAAAAAAGATATTATAATAAGATATAAAATCGATGCGTTATTAAATTTGAACCCTGTTAAATCTCCAAATCAAATTAAAGAATTACGCTTACTGCACGACGCCCTTGATGTTAATATTAAATCTCTCGAAAATTTAGGAGTTGATTTAAAATCCTACGGAAATTTGTTATTTCCAATTGTTACAAAATTAATACCTACCAGTATTATGATAGACTATAATAAAATGAAAACAGAATCCGAGGAATGGGATGTACAAGATTTGTTAAAACATTTAAAATTAGAAGTTCAGACTAGGGAAAAAACCTTTTTATTTTTAAAACGCGAAGTAGAAACTCACAATAGCGGGTATAAAAACTCAAATTCCAGATTTGATTCAAAATCATCGGAAAATAATAATGCTTCCTACCGGAAATCTGGTTCGGGATATAAAAATTCTAACACAATGCAAAAGGCATTAGCCTTTAAATTAACTGTTAGTAAATGTATATTTTTGTGTTGATGCAGTAAATGAGCACGATAGTAAAATGCGCAAATTAAATTTAGAGGACAAAAAATTGTCTTTACGCAAACAGGGAATTTGTTATTTATGTTTCAAAAGAGGTAAACATACAGCTAAATATTGTTTATCGGGTCTCAAATGTGACACATGTTCAGGAAAACACAATACATTAATTTGCTATAAGCAAAAATCGGAAATTCCAACAACGGCTCAAATGAAAGATAAAAATCACATCGAACATACCCAAACAAATACTTCTGAGAACAGTGCTTACGAAAATGATAATTCTGTATTGTCCTATAAGTGTCCTGTACAAAATCCGCTTGAGTATAATGAAATATATTTACAAACTTGCTTCGCAAGAATAACAAATAGTTCTAATTTAAACTCTCTAAAGTGTGCCATATTATTTGATAATGCGTCTCAGCGAAACTTCATAAATATATCACTCGCGCGTGAATTAAAATTGCCGGTGATTAGAAAAGAAACTCTAATCATATACCCGTTTTCTTGCGATCAACCCCAATCAAAGGAATATTCAGTCGTAAATTTCGAATTGTCTCATTGAAAAAACCACAAACAAAAATGTTATGTAGAAGCATTAGTCGTAAATCAAATATCTTTCACGAAGTTAAAAATACTAGATGACGCATCATTTCGGAAAGTTTTGGTTTCGAGTCAGGGGGAAGGAAATAAATTTTCGCAATTGCATTCGAAGGCTCCAGACATATTGATAGGGGCAGGTTTATTTTGGAAACTGCAAAAAAATAAAAATAAAATTAATCGTTCGTTATTTGAAGTAAATACAATATTAGGATGGACGTTGTCAGGCAATAATAATTCAGGAAAGAATCCAGACAACTTAATTACTGGCGCCTCTGTGTTAAAGATTGAATGTTGTAACTCTAATTGTTTACATGAAAACCATCCATGCAGGAAAAAAATGAATCATCTGATTGTACGGGTAATGATTTGCAAAGGTTATGGTCGTTGGATTGTTTGGGAATAAATGATGATAAATTGATTTCTACTTCCGATCTGGAATTAATAAATAAATTTGATAAACAGTTAGAATATAAACAGGGTCATTATGTTACTCATTTATTATGGAATGACCATGGTATTGATAAATTTGAGAATAATTTTGAAAACGCTAAACGGCAATTCAATTATTTGAGAAAAAGATTAAAAGCGGATAAATGGATTTTTGAGCAATATAGGCAGATAATCACAGAACAAGAACAACGAGGGATAGTTGAAGAATGCGGTCGCTCTCAAAGGGAGTATTTCGCCCCACATCGTGAAATTATTAGAAGGGAAAAACAAACATCAAAGGTACGAATTGTTTTTAATTGTTCCAGTAGAGTTTCGGGGTGTAAATTTTTAAATGATTGTCTCGTAAAAGGGCCATGTCTTACACCACCAATTTTGGATGTAATTAATAGATTTCGAATGTTTAAGATTGCGTTTTGCGCAGATATTGAAAAGGCGTTTCTAATGATAGAAATCGCGGAACCCGATAGAAATTTTCTGACGTTTTTATGGTTTGACAAGGACACCCAGAATTATAAAATAATGCGAATGACCAGAGCGACATTTGGTTGTACAACTTTTCCTTTCTTTTTAACGGCAACAATTAAGAAACACATTAAGGAATATAGGGAAATTTATCCGGATAGTTATGAAATGTTAAATTCAGCTCTGTTTGTGGACGATTTGCTTTATGGCTCCGATACCGTAAACGGTGCCTATGAATTAACTTCTACTGCGGTAAATATTTTAGCAAAGGCTGGAATGAAATTGAGAAAGTTTAGTACGAATTCACAGAAATTAAAGAACATGTGGGATAAAAATGATTGTTTTTCGGAGGTAAATAATGATAGTGTAATAAATATTCTTGGATTGGTGTGGGATAAAGATAGTGATAAATTAGGATTAGCTTTGAAATCTATAGTTGAATATTTGGATATATCGGTATGTACGAAAAGATATGTATTGCATACAGCTGCAAAATTTTTTTATCCTATAGGGATTATATCTCCCTTTTTAATTAGGATAAAGTGTTTTCTTCAAAGAATGTGGGAAAAAGGTATGGATTGGGATCACGAATTGCCGGATGATCTTAAGGGAATTTGGATAAAGTGGTGTAACGAAATTAAGGATTTATTAGAAATTCGAATAGATAGATGCTATTTCACGTATGTTGATTTGAAAAATTCGTGTGTAGAACTACACATTTTTTCAGATGCTTCACCACTTGCTTATGGTTGTGTTGCATATTTTAGGGTTATCAGTAATGATAAAAAATGTTATGTAAGCATAATTATGTCGAAGGCTAGAGTTGCGCCGCTAAAGAAACTAACGTTACCAAGATTGGAGTTAATGGGAGCGGTGATAGCAGCTAGAGTAGCGAAATATATTTGTGATATATTTAAAGAAATTAACATCGAGAAATTTTATTGGACAGATTCTACTATTGTTTTACACTGGGTGAAGGGATCGGCGAAACAATGGAAACCCTTTGTTAAAAATTGAGTAGTTGTAATTCACCAATTGTCAGTACCCGAAAATTGGTCATATTGTAATACAAAGGATAATCCCGCAGATTTAGCTACACGTGGTATTAGCGCAAATGCGTTAGTTAAAAATGATTTTTGGTTTAAAGGTCCAAAATGGTTATCTGAGCTAAATGGTAAAGGCAATGATTTTGGGGAGGAGGTAGATACGCAATATATCACCGAAGAAAAAAGTAAAACACCTGAAAAAATAATTCAGTTTAAAATCTCTATAGAAACAGTTGAACCAATATTGGATCTTCAAAAATATAGTAACATTTTAAGAGTCCTCAGAATTACGGCATGGATAAAGAGATTTCTTAACAACGCGAATCCTAAAAACGAGAAAGTTAAGGGTCCATTATCGGCAGAAGAAATTGGTAGTGCGCAAACAATGTGGGTTAAATATACACAGAAAATTAGTTTTCCGAATGAATTAAACTGTTTGATAAATGGGGAACCTATTTCGAAAAATTCAAATTTAATTGAGTTCTCACCATTTTTGGATTCCGAGGGAATAATGCGTATCGGAGGAAGGCTTCAGAAATCAAATTATTCCTTTAACGAAAAACACCCGATCCTGTTGCCTTCAAAGGGTAAATTAATTGATTTGTTAATTAAAAATGCGCATGAAAGAGTTTTCCATTTTGGCATTAATGATACATTAGTTCAATTACGGGAGGAATTTTGGGTAATCAAGGGCAGACAGGCAGTAAAAAGCGTATTAAGAAGATGCAGAATTTGCATAAAATTTAATTCTAGATCTGGAGCCCAGATAACAGCTCCGTTACCTGCAGATCGCATAAATGAACAAAAGCCCTTTGCAGTGATAGGCCTTGATTTTGCAGGCCCCTTATACATCCGAAATAATGATAGCAAATATTATATATTGTTGTGCACATGCACAATAACTAGAGCAGTGCACCTAGAATTGGTAGAGAACCTATCAACCGAAACCTTTCTACTAGCATTCAGAAGAATAGTAGCAAGGCGTGGTCTTTGTCATACGGTATACTCCGATAACGCACGAACCTTTCATCGAGCTGATGTCGAATTAAAGCACATACGGAAAATAATCAGCGATCCTATTGTAAAAGATTACTACAGTAATAACAAAATAATATGGAAATATATCATGGAAATGTAGCCATGGTGGGGGTGGCTTCTATGAAAGACTGGTTCGATCCGTAAAAACTGCATTAAGAAAGGTGGTTGGCAAAACCACTTTAACACACACACAACTACATACAGTTATATGTGAAATTGAAGCTTCAATAAATTCGCGACCCATAACATATATATATGCAGACTCAGGAGAACCTTCTCCAATTACGCCAGCACACTTTTTGGTAGGTCAACGTCTAACTTCCTTACCTATAGTTCACCTCAAATCCCATGTGCTTCCTGGAACTTCTCTAACATATGTAAAACGTTTCAACCAAAGGGAACGTATATTAGGCCAGTTCTGGTCAAGATGGAAGAAGGAATACCTTCTTCAGCTGAAAAACGCCATGACAAGTCGACACTCCAGTATTCAAGAGTATTCGCCAAACGATGTCGTTTTAATCCACGATTCTAAATTACCAAGACACTTATGGAAATTAGGAGTAGTAACTCAAGTGTTTCCCGGTAGAGATGGAAAGGTACGATCTTGTGAGTTAAAAACAGCTACAGGTACATTTAGACGTCCTTTCCAGTTGATTTATCCAGTTGAAATTTTTGAAAGAGACTAAAATAAACTTTAAAAACTTTTATTTATAAACTATGACATTTGTGTGGACTTTAAATTCTCTTTGATATAGTTACAATTAGAAAATGAACATAAAGTTAATGTTCATCCGGGGGCCAATGTGTTAATTATTGGTCAAATCTAAAACCTGTAAATGGCGCTGCACGCCGATATTAATGTTTTGTTTTCTTCTTTTACTCAGTGTGTGTTCTTCGTGTTCGTCTTTGTAGTAGTAAATAAATGTATGTCTCAGTAATTGAAATCCTATTATTTCCGAATTATGTGTTCAATCAACACCAATGAATTGGAATGAACCAACAGTGGCCGGCAGTCCCCACGACTCTGGACCGATAAGGTAAGCCATTTGCCTTATTTCAATTTAAAATTCTGAAAATGACTATTAATGACTATTTATACAAAGTTATATCTAATTAACGTCGCCAAAGTAGCGACATGGTTTTGAATGATATTTTTTATATGTCGTTAAAAGTTTAACGACATGTCTGTCTCTGTGTTTATGTCAGCGCTCTGGAGTTCAGACTACTGATCGCAGAGCTACAAAACTTGGCAGAAGGGTAGTTTACATCCTCAAGGGGGGCACGAATCCAATTTTTTTCGATTTTCAAATTTGAATTTTTCAAATTTTTTTTTATTATATTTATTCACTGATTTTTATGTTTCATCTTTTTGAATATATCTTTTTCAATTCTATCGTCTGCGCCCCTAGCAACGACTTTTACATTATTTATTTATTTAATTAATTATTTTGAAAGTTTTTTTTTTTTTTTTAATTTATTGTATTTATTGGGGAAAAGGTAATACTGTAGAAATAATCAAACTTATTAAAATTTAAGTTAGTAAAATTAATTAATCAATTATTTATTTAAGTCCTTTGAAAGGACAATCTTCTTTTTATTTATTGTTTGCTCGGGATCAGGTAATGCATAGAAGAAAAGGCGGGGGCTATAAAATATATGATGCAAACAAAACTAAAATATATAATAGAGGCTAAGACACAGCCATCTTTAAAATAGCAGTTCTTGAATAATAGCAGCTCCATCTGTCGTCCAATAAATACCCAAACTGAAGTGCCCAAGAAAGACATTGCTGCAGGCAATGTGAACCCGGACCCTATACCTACGGGCGTGAAGGACGCTGCCTTAGGCAGCAGGTATCTGAAGCGAGATTCACAGCAATTTCAATTGATTATTTACCTTTTATTTATTAAATAATAATATGATTTATTTTTTATTTATTTATTTATTTATTTATTTTGAGAATTCCTTTAAATATAGTGACCAGCGACGAGGGCACTATATTTAAATGAATTATATATCTTATATATTGATATCATTATTAAAAGCCTATTAGTAAATAATAATAATGTCAAAAAATAAAATATACAACTTCTAAGATATATCATAAAAAAACAAAATGAATATATATTAACATCAGCATATATAGTCACGCTTAAAATGGCTTAAGATATTTCCTTGGACTCTGTGTGTGAACGCAAGTTGCATCTAATTTTCATACTCTAGTTAATTTTAAAAAATCTAATTGTCCGATCGATAAGCTGTTTAATCCGACGGATTCAGAAAAATGGTCCCTTTCATTTGATACCTTATTAGTCACGAATTTTTGATTGGATTTTTAAAAATTAAAATATAAAAATAACAGCTTTAAAATAGATATTTAAATTTTTAATTGTTGCCATATTTTTTTTTTCCTTGCATAAAATGAAATATGCTTTCACGTGGAAAAAAAAAAAATAATAATATATATATATATATATATATATATATATATATATATTAAATTTTTTCATGCATATGAAAATATGACGTCTATAAAATAATAATTTTAAATTTTAAAGGTAACGAAGAGGTAAATAAAGTGCGAACGTTTCGCACGGGCTTGCGAGCAAAAGAATTATTTGAATTAGAAATGCATGAAATGATCATTTTTTAACGGGCGCCTTAGTCGCCCTACAACTAACTAGTCTTATAGATTTATAGTAAAATTAACTCTTAATAAGCAAGTTTCAATTAATGCGTGTGTAAAAGTATGCTATATTTTACGTAATAATTTATTAACTACGAATAATGTTACCTATAAATTGTAAATAGTAATAAAAAGAGTTGATTTATTACTATTAATTCCTTGAATTCTAAATGCAAATTTTAAAATCAGTTAATTAAAATATACAACCAACATCTGCTAATCTAAGATCCTTAACAATAGGTTGATTTCATTTGTGAAAGACTGGACATGCGATAGCTTTATTGTCCAATTTTGAATTCTAAATAATAAATTATCTTAATAAATTTTCGGCTTGTCGATAAACATGTATTCATTGCTTATAAATAATACAAAACTTTTAATTTAAGTAAAATAATTTAAACTTAATAACATAACGTGACAGACATGACAGAAAACAGACTTATCAGTGAGAATACATCTCATATAGAGATATTTATAAACCACGTGTATCATTTTAAATTTATGAAAAAGACACTTTAAAACCACGTAAAAGTTTAAAAAATATAAATAATTAAAAAAGACATTTATATTAAAATACATATAAAAGCTATTAGCCCTTTTTTAATTAAAGATATTTTTTAAACCTTTACGTGGTTTTAAAGTGTCTTTTCATAATTTTAGACTTATCAATGACTTATCTTTATCACACAATTGCTTTAAATCGAGACACATCTGAAGTTCAGAGATTTTAATTTATACTAGTATACAAACAGGATTTTCATCTGATTTGTAATTTTAAAAAAAGTTTCGAAATACATATATATATAATTATTTAATATCATGGCATCGATAGGACATGTGTAAAAATTGCTTATTTAATTTTAAAATTATTTTTATTTTAATAATATACAAGAAAGATTTTTTATGTATAATGTGTCATTTTATTTGATATGTTTCATGTGTATCAAGAAAATTGAAAATAATTGAGTAAGTTAAAAAGTAAAAAGCGGTCTTTTTGTCCAATTTCGCATGATATTAATCTAAAATTGAAACCCATAGTATATCGTAAATGTTATGAAACGTTTTTGCACAATATATATTAGAGCAAAATTTAGAAACAAAAAAATTGCAAGTTACATTTATTAAAATAATGTTGTAGTTTTTTCATTAAACTATATTAAAAACAATGAATTAAACTATATTAAAAACAGTGAATGGTCTTCAACGTTAGAAAAATAAGATTGAACACGTGCATTATTTTTTTTCCCTCGGAAGATGACAAGATCCAAGAACTCCTTTTCTAAAAATAAGTCCTCTCCATTTATCTTTCTAAGACTAAACAATTCCAAAATAAAACAAAACACTAAAAATAAAATATATAAATACCTGGCGAAGATAACAGAGCCGTAGATTTATCCCTCATTTCGGTTCGATTGCGAAAATTAATCTAAAAGAGCAAGTTCGGTTGGCAGCTGTTATGTCGTTTTTAAATAAATTCTTAAATTTTTTTTTCATAAGTGGCATCATCGGCGAGTTGTTTCAATAAAAAGAACATTTGTCGTTTGCACATTTGCAGCAATCAGAGAAAGGAAGAAATAAATAAATAAACGTCGACGTAGAACGGGAGATCGTATTAAGCCACTAATGTGTATTACAATTTTGTAACCAATTCATTTTGCGCTAAAGCGACTGTGGAAAAACGAAACCGCAACCGTGAAGGTGAAACTAATTCAAGGAATTATGCATGTTATGAATCGCTGACAACAGAGAAAGGGAGAAAAATAAATAGATTCGTAAACGAAAAAATGACAGAATATTAATATTATAGTCTTGATTATAGATTATTTTCAGATCATAGTTGTTATACAAATTGCTAAAAAAAAAAAAAAAAAAAAACCTCAAGCTTTAAATATACAGGGTGTAAAGAAAAGTGCTTAGGAGGTCTTTATCTCTGCAACCGTTGTGTTGGTCGCAGTCATATACATAACTTGCCAACATAATATTCCGTAGTATTGTTAGCCCCGCCTTCTTTTTCACACCAGTATCTTTCTAGAGTATTTTTCTTCTTATTTAATCGCAGTTGTATTTGGAGAATATTACTTCAAAAAAATTACTGGTGTGAATAAAAGGGCGGGACTAACAACACTACGGAATATTAATTAGCAGACTTGCCAACAAATTTTAATAAAAAAAGGTAAGATTTTTGTTGAAAAACCAGATTTCATAAAAAAAGGGAAGATTTTTTTTTTTTTTTTTTTTTCTTTGACGTGTTAATACAGTTTTACAGTTTTAATATTTTGAAGCAATCTATAAAAACGTTTTACTATAGATTGTTTATACTAAATATATAAAAGTCTTAAATCAAGTTATTCCTCTTCAACATGTCTATCCCTCTTCAACATATATAATCTACAAAACAGAATCTGTAATAAATTTATTTAACAATAGACAAAAAAACTTAGTTAAGTTAAAGTATAACTAATTTTTTAAACAAACCTAGAATATGATTTTTGTGTATGTACATCAATCATACATATAAAAAAAGTATCAGTAGCTAATTATCAGTTTCAAACGTGCATAAAACCAACTGAGTATTAATTTTCTTAAATTGATTTGGGAAATATTTTTATACCTGAAAAAATTACTCTTCATTTTTTTTCTCATGTTTACACGCTTGGCATAAATATGACATACAAATATTTAATTTAATTGAGGAAAAATAAACAGATTCATTAAATTCAGCAATAAAGATCTAAAAATAATTACATACGTGAGAAATATTGAGCACTTCCATTGCTTTATTGTTTCTAGAATTGACCATTGATCACAATCCTGGGAAGTTGGGGGAGGGGGATACAAAAATAATTACAGAGTAAGAAATATTAAACTCTTTCAACGCTACTTCTAGAATCTAATGAAAGAAGTTTAAAATTAATATTGTTGCAGATGGATAAAGATTAGGAAACAAGACTTTTGCAGAACATTTGATTGCTGATCACTAGTTGGAGATAAAGGGGGGGGGGGGGGGGGAAGGCAAAAAATAATTACATCAGCAAGAAATAGTTAACAATTTTATTTCTTTTCATGTTCTAGAATATCATAAAGCAAGTTTGAAATTAATATTGACATTTATGTTATGGATGGAGAAAGATTGGGAATTACGAGATTTCATAGAACGTTTGGGGTTTCTTTTTAAAACAAACGATATCCGCGACTTTTTTAAAAACGGAAGATTTTATCATCTGTCCGGAAGACCGGAAGATATGTTAAAAAACCGGAAGTCTTCCGGGAAAACCGGAAAAGTTGGCAAGTATGAATTAGGATGTTGGAAAGTATGCATATACTTCCAATTACAAAAGTATTTAAAAAATAATAATGCAAGTAGTGACATTATGGAATTTTTAAATCTCAAAATAAATTTTGTGAAAGCTACAAAAAATAAATTTTTTTCATACAGTTTCTTGATCCCTACAGTCATAGTTAAAAAAAGTTTATGCTCATCCTAACAAATGTAACATTCAGGGATTTTTTAACCGACCCCTTAATGAAGCCCGAGAAAAATGTGAAAAAATTCCATATGGAACAGAAGGAAAACATTTTGTGTTATGTTTGTTAAAATGAGGGTTAAATTTTACTACATATAATTATGGAAACCAGGAAACTGTATCAGAAGCTAGTTTATAAATATATATATATATATATATATATTAATTTAAAAATGCGATAACATAAATGCTTACATTTCTTTAAATACTTTTGTATTTGGAAGTGTGCGACCAACAACGGTTGCAGAATTAAGGTTTTCTAAGGACTTTGCGTCTTGTGTGAGTGCGTGCGTTAGTGTTAGAAGTCTGCACGGGTCGAAATTTTGAGTGCCGTCCTCGACCCGACCTAGTATAACATCTAAAAGTTCTGCCCGTTTTTTATTTATTTTACAATATTGAAATTTAGAAATGTATTTAATATATTTTCAAATTTATTAATTAGTTTTGAAAAAAAGAAAAAGCATTAAAAAGTGCATGTCTATGTAAAAAAAAAAAAAAGATTTATATCTATCTATCTATTATATATATATATATAAAACATTTTTTTTCTTTTAAAGATATTGCAGAATCCATTCCTATTTCTTTTAAGTAAGTTCTATTTAAACATTAAAAATAATCTGGTATGTTACACAAACGACTTTCTTTTACCCTGAAATTTAACACTATGTATACAGGTTGGGGATTAAGAGGTAAGATAACGAGTACTGTTATGTAAACCTATGTTAAACAGTTCAAATTAGGCTTCGGAAGAGTTTTATACGATAATTTCTATGTGAGGGGGGCGGTAGCCCCCTCAACCACCCCCTCCCACCCCGTTTCATTAATGCACCTACATTTATATAGAATTGAATTTTGTCATTAAAATTAAAAGTTTACTTAAAATTTTACAAATTATTTTCCCACGCAACATTCATTGAAACTTATCAATCTTGATCAAACTTTTCCAGCAACAAACTTATATGAACTTCAAAATACAACATTTGGATCTCCTAAAATTATTCGTTTTAATGTTATTCTAAGAGTAGTATAACACTAAATATCAAAAAAAAAAAAAAAAAAGGCGAGGCCCCTACATACACAAAATTCTTTTCTCAGTTGACTATCTCTATTACAAAAAATATATATTCCTTTCATTTGGTTTAGTGCAGTCTATAGATATTAAACTCTACTTACCTGCAATTTCCCCCATAGACGTAATGTATTTGAATACTTTTGAGTGTCCCTGTACACAAATCATCTGCTTCATCTCAACGAAAAGCTTAGTGTAGCACCCCTATATGATACACATTTAGAATAACGAGTTCGGAATTTCTGCTACTATTTGTTCTTGAGATATGCTGATAAAGACACATAGACCATTCGCTAAAAACATGATTTTCGTATTCAGGGGACCTCAGAACATGTAAATATAACAAAAACTCACGTTCGAAAATTTGACCCTAAAACAATACTTTCTCAACCCTATGGGTAAGAGAAAGTAAAAAGAAGAAAAAAAAAAGTTTTTTAATAAATATCTGTAGATGTTTTAGTATTTCGCATATGATGAATTCAGAAAAAAAATACAAACTGAAGAAATGCTCTTTAATGATTTCAAATTTGTAAAAAAAATCTATCGAAATCCATAAGAATTGTTGCCTGAATATATATTTTATTGAAAAAACCTAATACAGTTGAGTTCATAAATATTAAATGAAAATATAAGTTTTTATATGGAACCTACTTCAGTGTAGTCAAGTCAAAATATGCCAAGTCTCTTTAACTGAAGTTCACATTGGAACAGCATGACAGACATATACAGAACAAAAAAGTTGATTTTTTTGCGCATATGTGCTCATCCGTACATTAAAGAAAGATTTGTTTTGTTATTCAATTTCTTGTACTACACATGGTATATGAATTTATTTGTTTGCGTTTTGAGCTGATTTTCACTTCCATTACAAAATTACCGTAAATAAGGGAATTCGATATCGAGTTTTCGCATGATTTACATGTTTTAAGGCCTCCTGAGTCCAAAAAAGTAGTTTTTGGCAATTGGCCAGTTCGTATGTATGAGAGAAATACTCCGACTACCATATATTCGAAACCAATAAAGATACAAAACTTCAGAATAGAGACAGGTCTGGTGCACAGATAATTTTCCCAAATTTTAGTGAAAATTGGAAAAATAGAAGTGGGACCGTAACTCCGTATCTCAAAAACGGTTCTAGCGATTTTCTTTACATTTGTTGTAAAAACACCCTATTAGATGTCCTATGTATTAATTGGTTAGTTCAGGAAAATTGATAGGCGTCCTGTATAAATAGCTCAATTCCAGGTCTCGCGTTCCTTTAAACGAGGCTGTACGGATTTGTTTTCAAACTCACCCATAGCTGCCAATATTTTAATTTATTCCGGAGTACTTTTAGCCCCGCCTTTGTTTCGCACCACATTATTTATAGAAAAATTTTCTCTAATATATAACTTCGATAAAATAAGATTACTTTTAAAAAATAAGTGGTACGAAATAAAGGCGGGGATAAAAATACTCCGGAATAAATTAAAATATTGGCAGCTATGCTCACCATATTACTTCCTTTTAGATATCTTTTTGTAGGCAATTGTTTTCCGGTCAACAACTGAATATGCCAAATTTTGATAAAAGTCGGTAGCTCAGAAACAGTTCTAACGATTTTCTTGAAAATTGTTTCATAAACCCATTTTAGATATATCCTTTCTCAAGTGTTACGTGGTTATTATAGAAAAATTACAGTGACCCTGATTAGGTAGGTCAGTTTTAGATCTCGGAAATTGATGTTTAAAAAAAAAAAATGGCTTTAATTTTTTTTTTTTAACTTGCTATATAAATCTGTGTTTTATAAATATTTTTACTCGTGTATCAGCTTTTTCTTACTGGAAAATTTTTAAGTAGTTTTGTTTGGTCATTTTTATACCTTCTGATCACATTGTGTCCAAAAAGTGCATATAATAAGTGTAATAGTGTGTAATGGAAGTCGTATGGTTGTTTCACATCAGAATTTTGTTTTAATGCTACCATTTGCCTTGATGAAAAATTTCAATTCAACATGACATTTGCAGGGATGGAACACGGGCGCAGAATTCATACCGGAATGTGTTTAAGAAATTTCTCTGCCTATAATATCGTCGATTTAAGAGGTAGAAAATTTTCTTACATTGATAGTGGTATGAATTCTGCGCCCGTGTTCCATCCCTGCATTTGTGCAAAGTTTGAAACTACATTAATATACAAAGTTAGTCTCGACCCACCGAAAATTCATTTATGACCCACTTGATGGATAGTTTTGGAAACGTTGATTGTTGGTTTAGACACATTTGGATAATATTTTCTTTCTTTCCTTTTAACACTTTCCAAAAAATTTGAAACAGCGTGTTATAAAAAAAGGTTTCGTCTCTCTGTCCGCGCTCTCTTTGTTGTAAATATTTTAGAAAAGTGTGGCGTTGAGATTAAGGCCGATTGTCAATATTTGGGACATAGGTCAAGGTGGAATGTCTCCTACAGAAAGAGGGAGATTTTAAGGGGTCCTAACTAGTATAGAGCAGGCGCACGTGACGTCACTGCGACAGATGATTCCGCACGTACTTTAGAATGTAGGCAAAAGGTGGGATAGAGCACCAATGGAAAAGCAGATATTCTGCCTACATGCGCAAAAGTTGCAGAATAGCGTCGCTTGTTTATAAACATGCGCCTGCTCTATTCACGTGAGTTTCCGAGGAAACCACAGGAACTCCATAAATGGATAAGCAGCTTAACGCGACCTCTTATCGAACTCGGCACCTCTCCAGTACCAGCTTAGAAAGTTCTTTTTCAGAATGCTTTAAGAAACTGACATATATAACTCAGGTTCATTATAGCATATTTTCTATGGAAAATGGTATGAAAAACACGACTGGACTGTGTACAGAGAGTCGCATATCCTAATACATTACGGTCTATGAGTTTTTTTTTTTTTTTTTATACTGTATTATAATACTTTTATGCAGCCCGAAATCTAAAGAAATTTTTTATAAATAAAATACAGTTTAAGGTGTCACCCCAGACCCAGAGTAAAATACCTAAAGATATAACGTATGTATGAATACGGTCAAAAAATATTATATAATCTATGCGCACTGCAGGATCTTTCTTTCTTGTCATTGTTGAAATGGCATGAAAACAAATATTAATAACATCTATGTTTGGAATTTTGCCAGATGTTAACAGAAGGCTGTCTGTCATCAAGATTTTGACAGATGAATACTGTTGTTTCTAAATCAATGAATGTTAAAATGATGTTTTATTTTTCTTTAGAATACAGGCGAATTCTTTTTAGGAAAAACAGAAGTTAGTAAATGTTTAATATATTATACAAGATAAGTAGGTGTGGGAGGGTGAATAATATAATGATAATTCCAAGAAAGACCGAATTTTGCACCAAGAATTCCCGCATCTATTTTAATCCTATTCCTATTGGTAATATCCATACTATTTCATCTGTAGACTACAATAAAATAATAATGGCTAGCACAAACAACTTGCATTTAAGGAGACAGACTATTTTACCACGTTTTTATTAACTTCGATTCTTGTTTGTTTGTTTGTTCGGTACAAATCTTGCAATCGATTTTTAACTAAATTCTCTACTAGCCACAGATTTAGTAATAAAACATAGATTGATCATTGACGGAGAAAAAGTGATGCCTTTTCATTTTGAAAAGACGGCCATTTTACTCTCTTATGGATGTTTTTTCCCGAGTGAATATACGCGGGAATACACATAGATAATTTAGCAAATAAAATTTATGAATAAGAGAATGAACAACTCCAGTACCCATTTTTCTTTCTTTCTTTCTTTTTTCACTATACTCTAGTATACTCACATATGCACAAAACTAACTTTATTTTGGAATTTATTATTATACTTCTTTGAGATAAAAATCGTCTGAATTCATCATGAAAAATAACTTTAATAAATAATTTGTATTACGTAAATTTGTATAGGATTATATATAGAAGAGAGTCTTGTGGTGGCCACAACATACTAGTTATATATGAAAACTTCCGCGGCTGCTAACTACATCTAAAAGAATTTTGAAAATTCCATATTACTTACTAATATAAAATCTTTAAAAAAATATTAAAATTTAAAAAAGTATTCCATTAAATATGAAGACAGTAATTATATCATAATAATAACATAGCAACTGGTTATAAAATTTATATTTTTCATAAATTACTTGAATATAACTTATTTATGAAAACTTATCCCACTTCTTTTCATATATTTATTAGAACAGTTAAAAGCCGCTCAATATTTCAGCATTTTCAAAATTCATTAACATTCTATTCTATTCATAGATATAGTAATATATATAGATCTATCATCCCTATGTTATCGAGCAAAAAATTTTGATGCCGAAAAAAAGTTCTAAAATCAGCCATTAGAGAGTATTGAAAAAAAAAAAGAATAAAAAGAAAAATGAATTTGAAACTGTATCTGGAGTTTTTCATTCACCTTTAGTAAATAAATTATTCATAAATTTTATTTACTAAATTATCCGTGTGTATTCCTGTGTGTGATTTACTCGGGGAAAGGCAGCCATTAGAGTGACTTTTCCCGAAAAAAAGGTATGACTTTTTCCCTCTCGCTGATCAATTTATGTCTTATTACTATATCTATGATTCTATTACTTTTCTATTCTATTAAATTATATTAAAATTAATCCTTTTTAATGAACCAAGATGCAAATTATTTCAATAAACCTATATCAAATTTGAGTAAAATTAATTTCTTTTTAAATCAATTTCTTATGTAAAATAATGTACAAATTTATTATTCAGATATCTATCTATAATAATAAAAGAACATGTTTGTCTGTCTGTCTGTCTGTCTGTCTGTCTGTGCATCTATACGTTTCGCCCCTACTGAACGCAGAAGTATAAAATTTGACATACGGGTGCTCAGAAGCCTTCCCGAGTTGATAGTCAAAACAGAATTTAAAAATTTTAATTAGTTGCGGAGATATTAATTAAAATGTAGACCCATGTCTTAATCAAAAAGCGATCTCAATGACTCAGAATTCACCGCTATTGCATAAAAATAGATATTTTAACGGAGTTAAAAGCAGAAAAAATCTATAATAATAAAAGAAGATGTTTGTCTGTCTGTCTGTCTGTCTGTCTGTCTGTGCATCTATACGTTTCGCCCCTACTGAACGCAGAAGTATAAAATTTGACATACGGGTGCTCAGAAGCCTTCCCGAGTTGATAGTCAAAACAGAATTTAAAAATTTTAATTAGTTGCGGAGATATTAATTAAAATGTAGACCCATGTCTTAATCAAAAAGCGATCTCAATGACTCAGAATTCACCGCTATTGCATAAAAATAGATATTTTAACGGAGTTAAAAGCAGAAAAAATGGAAAATAAATTAGAAATATTAGTCCGATCGTTACGAATTTGGTACCAAATGAAAGGGGATTTTTTTCCGAATCTAAGAGTGCAAGCGGCTTATCGATACATCAATTAGATTTTTTAAAATTAACTAAACTATGAAATTTAGTTGGCAACAGGCAGACGATTTTCTAAGCGGTCTCGATCGGAAACAAAACACATACGAGACAACTGTCTGTGATGAAATCGGAAATGGTTCTAATCAATTAAGATATCCTGTGTTTTATACTGGGGGGAAAAATTGCAATTTTCAATTTTTTTCAAATTTTCATTCACGTTACATTTGAATTAATATTCGGCCAAGACAGCATATTATAAAGCTACTGTTCAATTTTCATGAAAATATATGAATAATTAAAAAAATGACATATTTATTGGAAAAAGATTGTCTTCTTTAAAAATATTTTGCAGTATTTGCAGCCGTCGAAATTTCGTAGTATGTAGTTTTAATGCCCGATAATTCGATTGTGAATATTTTTGAAAGAGTACGATTATTAGGGAAGGCTTGAGGGAGAGGGAAAAAAGGCAAAAAAAAAAAAAAAAAGAGTTACAGCGTTTGAAATTGGTTGGCATATTAAGATTTTAAGGCAAGGTATTTGGTTTTCTTTTTTATCTCAGCTTCTAATTAAAATAATTTCATAAGTAATACATCATTTGAAAGCTTTGTTGATTTGGAATTGAACAGTAGATTACAGAAATTTCTACCGCCAGATGGCGCTGAAATATTTTAAAATTTCAATATTTCAAATTCTAATTATGATTATATTATTTTTAATACATCATTCGAAAGATATTTTAAAGTTCTTTTATATTATCGAAAGTATTATTCGAGATTTTACCCGATTTACACGTTTTAAGGTTTCCTGTTTAGGTTTTCTTTTGTATCTCATCTACTAATTAAAATATTTTCACAAGTAATACATCATTTGAAAGGTTTGTTGATTTAGAATTGAACAGTAGATTACAGAAATTTCTACCGCCAGATGGTGATGTAATATTTTAAAATTTCAATATTTTAAATTCTAATGAGCGAGGAAGGTGTTGTATGTTCTAAAACGGGGAAAGGCGCCGCAGGCGCCACCGAGCGGGACTTTGCTAAAGTCAGAAATTTGAAAGATCATAACATGGTGAGCGAACAGGCTGTTCAGGAAACGGGAAAAAGGCGCCGCAGGCGCCACCGAGCGGGAGTTTCATAAAGTCGGATTTTTCAAGGATCGCGAACCAGCTGGTCGCCGAAGGCGGCTAGTATAATAATAAAAGAATCTATAATAATAAAAGAAGATGTTTGTCTCTTGTCTGTCTGTGCATCTATACGTTCAGCCCCTACTGAACGCAGAAGTATAAAATTTGACATACGGGTGCTCAGAAGCCTTCCCGAGTTGATAGTGAAAACAGAATTTAAAAATTTTAATTAGTTCCGGAGATATTAATTAAAATGTCGACCAATGCCTAATTAAAAAGCGAGCGGATCGTAATTTTCGCCCTTCAGCGTGTTCCTCAAAAGAGAAAGCAGAGAGAGAAAAATTTCGCGGTTTTTTCTAAAGCGATCGCTGCCGATCTGTTGGAAATATCGAATATACACCTGTACCACGAGAAAGAGCATTTACTACCGATTCTTACGGTACAATTTTTTTTAAAAAATACGGATTTTTTATATTTAAAAAAAAAAAGTTTTAAAAAGGGTCGAAAATTTCCCTTTTCCTCGATTGTCTTTTTTGAAACGCCCTGTACGACCGAGTAACTGTTCCATTTCTTAACAACTCGTATATTTGGAAAGGACATTTAATCCTCTATCGAACCATATAAACATTTTTACAAAATACGGATTAGCGATCCATATTTTTAGATTTTACGAAACATCGACTTTTTCACAAAACATTTTATAACTCAAAAGCGTTTAGAGATAAATAATTTTTTTTTTTTTTTTTTTTTTTTGTATATAGATCTCGCTTCAACAATTGAATACCCAAAAGATTGAGAGAAAATTTCAAAAACTGAATGAGTAATAATTTTTTTAATTTTCAGTATCGCGGCAGTTTTCGATGAAATTCTGAATCGACGTTTCTGAAACTCTTGCAACTGACCTTGACAGAGAAGAGATAAAATAAGATTCTTCAGCGCCAGGTGCTAGAGGTCGGGAAAAATTGCTTTTGGTTTTTCGCCCACGTGACAAAGTATACTGGAAATAAAAAAAGCAGTTTTTGAATTTTTTCAATTTAAAATCGATCAAAAGAAAAACTTCGAAATTGACCGTCATTATGGCTCGCCTGTATGCAGTTAAAAAATCTAAAGTATAGCTTTAAAAATAAAATAAATAGACATATTATATTTATTTAAATTCATTTTTATTTCATCTGTTAATGACACCTTTCACCAATTTCATCTGTTAATGAGTTACTTTTAACAGAATAATATTGATTTTTTTTTTTTCCTTTTTTTTTTTTTTTTTTTTTTTTTTATGAATTCGGTTGTAAAAAAGCAGTTTCGGAATTCTTTAATTTTACATGGATTTCAATAGAAATCGTTAATCGCCCTTTATAGATTAGCCATTTTGAGTCCAAAATATATCATAGATATTCATTATTGTAATACATAATGCATAATTCAAAAGATATTTTAAAGTATTTTTATTGCAGCCTATTAAAATTATATAAGCCGTTCAAATTCTGTACGAAACTTTCGGAGAAAACTACGGAAAAACCAGAAAATTTTTATTCTTTTATATTTTACAGAGTTTCAAATTCGGATTTTCGCTCACATTTCGTACTAATAATTTTTAACGATATATAGCCCGGAATTAAGCAAGTTTTGGAGAAAACCACAGATAAGTCAGACACAAATCTTTTTAAAAAATGTTATACGGCGCCGCAGGCGCCACCGAGCGGGACTTAGCTAAAGTCAGAAATTTGAAAGATCATAACATGGTGAGCGAACAGGCTGTTTCAGATATTGAAAAGGGAAGAGGGCGCCGTAGGCGCTACCGCACGGGAATTTACTGCGCTTTCAATAAGCTATTTTCACGATATATCGATAAGCTGTTATTAGACCTGAAACGGGAAAAAGGCGCCGCAGGCGCCACCGAGCGGGAGTTTCGTAAAGTCGGATTTTTCAGGGATCGCAAACCAGCTTGTCGCCGAAGGCGGCTAGTTCTATAATAAAATTTTCCCATGAGATTTGGCTGATAGGTATTCTCCTTCTCACCTTTTAAAAACAATTACTAATGGCTTCGAATTCAAATTCTATCTCGCTAAAAATTTGAGGCTTCGAGGTTAAAAGATTATATATGCTTTTACGATGAGAAAAGAATTTTTGTTAAATGTTATCCGTATAAAAAATGCGTAACTGTTATTAGAAATTCAAATTGCAAAAGAACATATAAAAAAAAACCACATGTAAAAGTTTATAGAGATCATAAAATTAATTCAAATTTCTTTTGAAAAGCCATGACAATTGACCTCATTTTGATAATTTAATTATTTCATGTTCTATCTGACAATCTTTTATCAACCCCTTGATGAAATTAACCTTGACTGGAAGGGAAAGGGGAATAATAGAAAAAATATATTCAGAAGAATTTGATTATCGAGTTAAGAGAGAAAATCTTCCTCTAATTATGGTGATTTCTGGAGGGAAAGGAAAAAAAAAAAAAAGAGTTCCGTGATAGGACAGGACAAGGCAAGTCAAGGTGGGCAGTAAGAGAAAGGAAAAAGGAGAAAATGATTGAAGTAGACATGAAAATAAATCTGTAAAGATTTGCGAAACAACTGCAGTTCTGAGAGATTGATAAAATAGGCAGTCTGTAAAAAAAATAACGTAGATATCTAATGAAATGAGTTAAATGTATGCAAAATTATGGGAAAAAATTATTACTTTCATATTTGGTATGTGTTATCAACTTCCGTTCTTTTCAGTGTCAAGGAAAAGTAACCTTTAACATTACATTCAGAGTAAATATGCACAACTGTCACAAAATACAATAGACACAAAAAATTTGGCTTATAATTATGATGAAATTATGTATTAACATCTAAAAATAACCTGGTGTAGCACTCATACGGTTTCCTCTAAACGTTCTAATTTCTGAAATCGTTTTATTTGACATATGGTTGAAGGGGGGAGGGGGGATGACTACCAACTTGCTCTACCCCCGTTTGAATATTGTACTTAAATTCATAAAACATTTTGGGTTATAAATTTAAAAACTTATTTCAAATCATACGGCGAACTCTCGTCTACACCATTCATTAAAGCTTGCTGATTATATGTATATATATATGTGTATATGTATATATATTTATATATATGTATATATACATATTTATATTAGCATCCCCGTATTAGTTTCAAAATACCAAACTTGAGCTTACTGCAAGTATTTATTTTTAAGTTATGCTGATAGCAGACAGGCACATGGACCAAAAGATAAAAATTTAATTTCGTATTCAAGGACTTCAAAACACGTAATTATTGCAAAAACTCAGCTTCGAGAATTAGACTCCAAAACAATACTTTGTCTGTCATATGGCTAATCATTCTTAAACAATTTCCCTAGAGAAAATTTTGGAGTGGAAGGCTGATTTTTTATACCGACCATGTGAAAAACACCAGAGCTGGGAATCGAGCCCGGGCCCTCCGCTCCACGTGCGGATGTCCAAACCATCGAACCACCCTGGCCGATTATCAGCTAAGCATTTCTCACATAACATTCGTTGGCAAAGTCACAGAGTCTGTAAACACAGCTATATCAAGTTCAAGTGACATTAATATTCATGGCACAACTCCAATAAACCACGAAATTTTTTAATTTAATTTAGAAATTTATTTATCACTTGATATAGCTGTGTTTACAGACTCGGTGACTTTGCCAACGAAATTTATGTAAGAAATGTCAGGGGTAAGGGGGCTATGGGCAAAACAAATAGAAATACAGTTAGGCCGTTCAAAATTGGTACAAATAGGTTTTAGAGGCCTGCAAGTCGAATGGGGATATTTTTGAAAGTGTAAAGTTATTAGGAGGGCCGAGAAGGGGGGGGGGCGAAGGGGCCAAAAAAATAAAAAATAAAATAGAGTTAGATCATTCAAAATTGGTACATAGAGGTTTTCGACACCTACAAATCGATTGCGGATATTTTCGAATTTTTAAAATTATTGGGAGGGACGGGAAGGGGGGGGGTAGTGTAGGGGCAAAAAAATAAAAATAGAGATAGATCGTTCAAAACTGGTGCATAGAGCTTTTTGATACTTACAAATCGATTGCGGATATTTTCGAATTTGTAAAATTATTAGGATAGACGGGAGGAGGAGGGGCGAAGGGGGAAAATAATAGAAATAAGAGTTAGAGCATTTTGGGAATTTTTTCCGAAGGCAGTGAGAACCCGGTGCGACATTTTTCCTAATCAGATTTTGTTTCTCTTTTCTTTCTCACGTGATAAAAATTAATGCAATTTTGAGAATTCAGTAATTATAGTGATTCATTTAAAACTAGGGACCAGCGAAGCGGGCGTTGCCTGCTAGTTAGCTATAATTGAAATCTGTTAGAATTACATTTTCGTTTGCATTAATCGTTTTTAACTCTTTCCAACAATGTTGAAAAAAGGTAATGACTTCGGTTTGTCTGTCTGCCTGTCTTTCCACGCTCTAACTCCCGTAAATATTCATGGGTTTTCTTAAAACTGATATATGTTATTCAAGTTCACTATCGTATGATCCTATTGAAAATAGGGTAAATACCATAATTAGCTTTTCTACAGGGACACCCGGAGGTATTCCATATCATTACATTGTATGAAATGCATTTCTGTAAGCCATATTTTAATACTTTTACTTTATACAAATCTTAAGCATGTTATTCAAGTTCACTATCAGATTTTTGCTATTAAAAATGGAATAAATACCGTGTACAGGGTGCTCCGTGTTATGCGTGTAAATGCTTTGTGTACAGGGACTCCCGAATGTACTGCAAATCACTGCATTCCATGAGAGGCATTTCTATAAACCCTATTTTAATTACTTTATATTGCACAAATATTACTAAAATTGAAATATATTCATATGCACAGAAGAATACTTTCGATAAAATATAGCGTGATTATCATTAATATTTATAGGACCGTGCAAAAATTTTCAGTTACATTAAGGGCTATTAATGGAAATTTGCTGAAATGCATTTTCGGTTACATTAAGCGTTTTTAACACTTTACAAAGTTTTTTTAGTGTGGATATGATTTGAAATAGTGTATCTGTCAGTTCGACTGTCCCACCTCTACCGCATGTGAATATTTTCAGAATTTCTTAAGATACATTTTATCCAAATTCACTATCGAATGTTCCTCATTTAAAATGGCATTAATAGACCCTGTACAACTGGTTTGTGTACAGGGACACCGAAAAAATGCGAATGCATTGCGTTTTAGGCGAGACATTTTTATAAATTATATTTAAATAACTTCCTACTGCAAAAATTATAAAGAAATTAACATATATTGTTGATATGCTGCAGCATTTTTTTTTTTTTTTGTATATAATATGATATGCTTAAGCTTCAGATTTACAGGGCTATACTAAAATATTCAAATACATTAAGGGCTGCAATTGGAAATTAAGGGCTACATTTAGTTTGTGTTTTCCAACCATGTTTAAGAGTGATTATGAATTTATTATGATTGTCTTTCTGTCCTTCTGTGTGTCCGTTGTGAGATAATGTAGGCAAAGAATATCGAAGATTATGCAACGTATACGTGCAGTTGGAAAATGTTAATAATCAATGCGTACCGCATGATTTTTCGTTCGTGTTTAACATTGTTCGATCTACTGTGTGGCGCAAACAACATGAGGTAAAAAATACAGCCATTGTATTGAAACAATTCGATTTCAGGCGTTTTATCTCATTTATCTTTTAAGAAATAGATTACGACAGTTATATTAAGGAAGTTTTCATATTTTAAATTCAAAGTTCATAGGATGAACCTTATCAAAATTATCTAATTGGTGACTGATTTGATTGACACGTTCATTTTGGTCAAAATATTAAAGTGAAAAACTTCTTTTATATTTTGATTGGTTATATAGTTTCCAATAAAAATATTTTTATTCGCATAATATCTTACAACTCAACCCTCTGTAGAGGGCTCCCAAGCCCTCATGAAAGCTACATACATGTATGATATGAACATTATTGAGTTGAAAGCATGGCAAAAAATAAGGTTATATTTTTTTTTCGAAAAACTGGCAGTACACACGTGGGAAAACAACATAGACATCAGACACTTATTTCTGTTTTTTGAACCCGACATTATTAATAAATCAAACCAACCTTCAGGAGGCACATAGGTACTTGACCTCTAGACTGGTATGGGAGTGACATTCTTTATTCCCTGATAAAGTTTCATATAACCTGAGGTCATTAAAAAAAATTACAAAATTAGACATTTTACTTTCCGAACACTATAGTGAGGAAAGTATTGTAATCATGTCAAAAATCCGAATTTGTGATTTCGATGTTTCTGTACGTTTCGAGGTCCCCTGAGTCCGTTTTCACTATTTTTATGATGATGTATGTATGTGTGTATGTCTGTGAGTGAACACGCTAGCGCCTAAACGCTTTGTTCGAATAAGCTGAAAGTTGGCACGTATATTGTAAGTCACCCTAGTACGAACCCTATTGATTTCGGTGAATCTAGCACTTATAGTTTTTTTACAGGGACACCAGGAAAAATTCTTTATCATTATGGCCTATGGGGCCAAATTTTTAAAAGTGCGATAGTGTCTAAGCACCTTATTCATTTGAGCAAAACATTTGTACACATGTTATAGGTCACCCCAGTTGCACCAACTGTATAGAGTTTGGTGAATTTAGCATTTACAGTTTTTTTACAGGGACACAAAGAAAAATTCTTTATCATTATGGCCTATGGAACCCAATTTTTAAAAGTGCGATAGCATCTAAACGCCTTATTCATTTGAGCTGAAAATTTATATGAATATTATAAATCACTGTTGCACTAACTATAAGCATTTTGGTGAATCTAGCATTTATAGGTTTTTACAGGGACACAACGAAAAATTCTTTATCATTATGATCTATGGGCTCAAAGTTCAGTAGCGTTAAATAAAACATCGTGTAATATAGGGAGAAAAATACTCAAACACTCTATTGTGGTTTTCTCTCTTTTGTTTGTTTAACAACTCCTCCTTCTTTACTTTATCTACAAAACTGTTAATTACTCAATGTTCGGAAAGTCGAGTGGAGTCACTCCAGATTTTTTAGTGATAGTTTCATAGGGAAAAATAATGTTTTTTTTTTCTTTAGTTATTAATTAATATAGTTTTTATATACTAGAATGTTAAAAATTACTTGGAACACGTCGATATTGCACATTAAAATAATATTTTTTTTTTCATTAAATACAAAATGTTATTGAAACAGTTAATGTGACGCATTTTAAACCCCGACCAACCGTCACTGGAAGCCCAAGCCAATGTTATTTCATGGGAAATTTTGTTTACTTATAACTCATTAACTAACACATATATTTTTAAATTCTGTTTTCCTATTCAGAAAATCCACAATTGGTAAACGTTTTCTAAAAACTGATTTTTTTTTTTTTTTTTTTTTTTTAATTTTTAATGTTTTATTCTGAAGCTCTAAAATACGAATTTGCAATAAATGAAATTTTTCATTTTATATAGTTTAATATATATATATATATAAATATATATGTAAGTCGTTTTCAAAATTCGGTGCCATTTGATGTCCATTTGTAAAACATTTTTTCTACAAAATGTAAGAAGCTTTAAATAATTTTTCTTTTTTACCATGTTTATAGCAGGCAGTTTCCAGCAGAGAAATAATAAAATTAAAAATATTATTTAATATATATATTTTTTTTTAAAGAAATGAGTCTAGAGGAAACTGAAATACAGCTGTCCAAATTATGAAACCTAAAATGGGTTACGCAGATTTACTTTCCAAAATCCAAAATTTCTAATCAGATACCCCCGCATGTAGTCAAGTTTAGCAAAACACCACTGAAAACTCCAAACGGCTGGGTTGACGAGCGCGACCCAGCCGTTCGAATAGGATCTAACCCGGCACTTACTGTCTACCCGCTTAAGTACATAGAAGCTCTTGGCCATTGAATGGATCAATTTCAATGCGTTTTTTTTTTTTTTTTTTTTTTTTTTTTTAAACAAAAAAAAACAAAAAAAAACAAAAAAAAAAACAAAAAAAAAAAAAAAAAAAAAAACATTGATTTAATTTTGATGATTCTTAGCTTTGTATGATGAAAATCTGATTATTATTTTTTTTTAAATAGTTTGACAGGTCGTACAAATTCTTTCAGATAGTAATTTTGCTTTGTCACCGTTATTGACGACGGTCTGGGACTCATCCCAGGAGTGGTCCGCAGACATTCCACCACTGTTTTGATCCTCCATGGAGGGCATGGCTCCTTCGCTTCAGTGAAACTGAGAGTACAATTTGGACGGAAACATAGAGGAAATGATTTTACGTGCACGGTTTGGGTTGGGTTGGGTTGGGGGGATTAAGGCAGAATGACAGCACAAAGGTCCTAGGCCTGAGGAGGAGTGCCTCCGTGAAGATCTTTTTAAGGTGTCCTAGTCCGTATTTACGCAATTTTCGGATAAAATCACGGAAAGCTCCGAACAGCTAGGTCGACAAACTTGACCTGGGATCGAACCTGGTACCTCACGTCTACCACCTTTGAGCGCAGAACCGTTCGACCGCTGGTGGGCTTACGTGCACGGGTAAAAATCTTTATTGTGTGAAGCAATAGTTGAATTTTTGCGCATGTAAAACAGTAAATGACAGTCTTATTCATTTTGATATTAAAGAAAATTTTGTGGTGGCCGCAGCATACTAGTTTTGAATTTCAATGTAAAAATGATTTTCTTTCTTTCTTTTTATATTGAATTTTTAAATGATTTAAAGAAAAGTTAAAATTGGCTATAAATAGAGGTTGCGAGTTCATAGTCCAAAAATCTTTAAATTTATTTGAAAATTAGATTTTTATAGACATTTTTTATAACTGCTTAAAATGTGATTTTTGTATAGGCTGCTTTGCGACGATATTTTAAAATTTGCGAGTTTTCAGTCTTTGAGCTCCCAACTCATGCTAGAAAAGTCGTAGTTTTATTATTATTATTATTATTATTATTATTATTAGAGTATAAAAATGCTTTTTTAAAAAACTCACGAATTTTTATGTAATTTGACAAAAATTAAAAAATGGCTAAAAATAGTGTTTATGAGTTTCACAGTCGCAAAATCGCTAAGTTCGTTTGAAAGTTAGAAATTTAACAGAAATATATATATATATATTTAAATTATATTCAAGGCCAGCCCTAAGATCATATTTTATAATTTGCGAGTTTAAGTTACAGTAATAGAGTTATTAGAGTTGTAGTAACACTATTTAAATCTTAAGTGTTTAGACTAATGTTAAAATAAAGCATATTTTAAATACTTATTTAATTATTAACTCTTAGAAAAATATTTATTTATTTATTTATTTATTTATATATATATATATATATTTTTTTTTTTTGGGGGGGGGGGGGGGAGGGGGGGGCATTACAATTAGTTCGACCTTTCAAAACATGTAAATCAATCGAAAACCTAAGTGAACTATTTTTACGAATCAAATACATTCTGTTAGTGACTATAGAAGCAAGTAAAAATTATAAATTAGCGATAATCTAACATCATCAAATTAATATAAGACATTTTGAAAAGTGAGAAAAATCATACTATTAATGCGTGACTGCGTACTAATTACATATATCATATATTGCATTTTGTCATCTGCCCCCTCCTCCTTTGAAATCAAACGATACAGTTTAACATTGTCCTTGCCTAACCCCTTCTCACATTCACAGGTAAAAGCAAAATCTTTTTATACAAGAACTGTATTTTTATTTTACTTTTTCCTTGTACGCTCCATCAAAAATATTTGCAAATATCATATTGAATGAAAATAAATGCATTTGATTTTATAATGTGCTGAAATACTTCCTATTCTTAAAAGTTAAATATGACTGAATACTGAAACTTGCTCTTCAATTCTGGGAGAAAAAAAAAAAATCTTTATACAAAGTCTTTATGTTATTTACTTTGGTTTATATATTTTATAAGTTTTGTTATTTATATATATATATTATATATGCAGGATTTTTATTTATTAGCATATTAATGTAACTGTATATTTTCCATTTGTGAAATATACACAGTTTTTTTGCTTCTGATTAATAGGTGTGGTTCTATGAGATAGTTTATATAATTGCTTGCATATAATTTTTATTACATATATATATATATATATATATATATATATATATATATATATATATATATATATATATATATATTTCAGTTTTAACATTGATTAATAAATATAATTCGATCGCGATATTTTATATACTGTTTGTACATTTCAGAATTTTAAATATATATATACACAGTAAAGTACCGTTTATACGGTTCAAGGGACTGACGTAAAAGGACGTATAAATGAAAATGTATACGTATGATAAATTGATTACTACAAATTTAATGACACTTAAGCAAAATTTATATGAAAATACTAATTAATAAAGTTTCTTAAGTTAGTAAATGTATATTATATATTTTTTTAAGACAATCATTAATATATATATATATATATATATATATATAAGACATTTTGAAAAGTGAGAAAAATCCTACTATTAATGCGTGACTGCGTACTAATTACATATATCATATATTGAGTATTATATTACATTTCTTAACTATATGAACACATTTTGAATATTAATTATATATATATTATTGCGTATCTTTAATAATAAGCATACGATTTATGTCTATACAGAGAGTTATTTAATAACATTAAAAACCTTTAATATCCATCTGATTTGCTGCTTGTCGATATTAAAAATTCTACTGTGAATTCAATTAATTCTTTGATCTTTCCTGTGTTCCTCCATTTAAGATGCTTTCTAGGAAAAATCCGTCTTATTTAGAATGAAAAATAATCAGAGGTCGAGAAATTTTGCGAATTTTAGTAAAGTGGAAAAGACGTGTAACCGATATCAGCGGCGTATAAACGAAGAATTTTGGAATTAAAATGAATAGGAATGAATCGGGAGTTCACTAAATGGACGTATAAACGAGAGACGCATAAACGGTGCTTTACTGTATTACTTTTTTGCAGTTTTGCCGTTGATTAATAAAATTCTCTCATATTTTATATATTTATATATTTTACAATTTTCATTTTATACATATATATTTTTAAAGCATGATTTTTTGCAGTTTTGCCACCGATTCATAAATAAACAATTCGAATGAGATTTCTCATAGTACTTTAAATTCGTATAATTACTAATATTACTATCAGTCAATGTCAGCCCCACTCCTAACACCAACATTTTTTTTTTTTTTTTTTTTTTTTTTTTTTTTTGAGGGGGTTTATATGAAATTACATGATTAAAAATAATTGTTACTTCTTAACTAACGTTTTGCTATGTAATGTGAATATAGCATAGACAAAAATAGCAATCTAAATAATCTGTAAGATGTAATCGTTAAAAAAAAAAAGGATAATTCAAGCATCTAAAATTTCTATTTTTTTACACAAGTATGATCTCTCCCTTCTGCGGCTGAAATTCATTCAAAACAAAGTTTAAAAAAAGAACTCGCTTACGTGTATTACGATCGCATGCTTCTCGCAAAAAGCCTTCGTTTTGAAAACGTACATCATGGGGACACAATCTAACGCAAAACCAACTCATGAATGCCAACAAAAAGTCTACAAATTTTGCTCAATGTTCACCAAACTCATCACAGAGAACTGATAAACACAAAACTGATTCTGAACTTTCCGGCATTATTTCGAAGGCAGAAAAACTCGGGAATAAAAAAATCATAAAATCGTTTGTTTGGTTTGTGGCGTAATGATGACGTTGTTGCCAAATAACGAATAGGGATTCACGTTAAAGTTACCGAATGATTCAGGTAGGAGCTACAGGTTTGTAAGCGCAGCGAAATGGAAAAAATGATTTACGTGACTAGAATATTTTTAATTTTCGCGAGGGAGAGTGTATTTTTTTCATTCTTTCTTTTTTTCCTCTCACGAATGTTGGCGGATCTCTTATGATATCAGAGGCGTCTACAGATGATTATTCTGAATGCTCGTTCAAATGAAAAAGTTTTACTGGTAGTTTTTGTAAGGTGTTAAATTTTATTCAAAGTTTAATTTGTAGGAATATTAATGAAATAAGTTAAGAAGAATATTTTTAGATTTCCAATCATAAGATTTTTCTGTAAATTTACTAATGACCAGGGCCTGATTACCGAAAAGGCTCAGGAAGCACAAGCTGAAGCTTCCCCTCTAAAATTTAAGAGGGGCCCCCAAAATGACTAAAAACAGGTTCTTGGATTTTCTGTTTCATATTTTCACCCTCAGCAGTGGCGCAATACCTTCTAAGGTATTGAGTGGCGTCGCCAGAAAAAATTTCAGGGAGGGGCACAACCTGAAAAAATATATTTTTTAAATAAAATTCTGATAGCATAGTTTTAAATTTAAAGAAAAAATGCTCAGTAGAATTTTCCAGGGGCCCCTTGCCCCATTCTGCCGACGCCCATGACCCTCAGATTGAATTTTTTCTGAGAAAGGTCGCCTAAAGCAAGTAAAATACTCACTATTTTGGGAAAAATCTGTTATTTAGCCTCAAAAAGCTGAATGTTATTAATTAATAAGTTATACGATTTTAATGTTGTGTGTAGAAACCACCTAGGTATATGAATGAAAAAAAAAAAAAAAAAATCCGAAATGAAAGGGGGCCCAGAAATGATAATGAGCTCCCCCAAGCTTCAAAGCTTAATCGGGCCCTGCTAATGACTTACGAAAAGAATGAATACAAGCAACCACATAGGGTGTGAAATAATAAACCAGAGATATATAAAATATTTTTATTAGCTAAAACTAAGGAGGTATTTAGTGCGTGGGTAAATACTGATTGCCTACACGAGCGACTTAAGCGGTATTTTCTCTATGGGCAGGCTCCGATTATGACATCACAGGGTCCTGGAACTTAAAACTCGATATCAAAGAGCCCCACTAAAGGCACAGAGGTTTCGCTCTCAAAACTCATAGAATGAAGTTGCTGAGTTCGATCCAAGATCTTCCTCGTCGTTGGGAGTTTTCCATGGTTTTCTCCGAAACTCACTTGAATCCGGGATAGGACCCTTTAGAAAGATCGCATGGAAGGCAAAAGGTGTAAATCCTTAGAAAAACGGCAGTCAAAAACTTTTACGAATCCAATACTTTCTTCTATTAAAAATAGACGAAAGTAAGAATTATTTTTTAATTAATTGACAAAAAGTTTTTAATTGCTCTTACTATCAAGAATTTAAATAATACCTTATTGTATTTCTTCAATTTTTAAAATTCAAAATATTTAATTTTATTAATTTCTCTATTTTTCTCTATTTTCCTATAATTATGTATTTTTATACCGAAATTATGTTTTATATATTTTACAATTAGCAGGCTACGCCCGCTTCGCTGGTTACTATTTTTATATGAATCATAATAATTAATGAATTCTCAAAATTGCATTAATTTTTATCATGTGATAAAAAAAAAAGAGAAAAAAAAAATCTGATCGGGGAAAATGTCGCACCGGGACCCCACTGCCTTTAGTAGCGTAGACCCGTGCGCGATGCGCGCGAACTAATGTATATACAGTTGGTAACAAAAGTGTCCAAACACTAGCAAAAATTCCTATGTAAAAAAAGTACACTTCATACGGTTTTGTTAAATAAATCCTTATCGAATCCTGTTCTTAGTCAGTGTAAGAACAGGATTCGATAAGGATTTATTTAACAAAACCATATGAAGTATACTTTTTTTATATAGGAATTTCTGCCAGTGTTTGGACACTTTTGTTACCGACTGTATATGAGCGCTGCGCGCATGTATTCCTTCACCAAACTTATGATTTCTCAAAATTCCATGTTATTACTCATAAACTTTTATTCATAAGAAAATTAATTTAAAAAAAAAAAAACTTTTCTGATAGGGTAAAAACTCACACCGGCCCTATGCAATTTTTTCACCGTGAAGTAATTTGGAGAAGAATTTTGCTTACAAACGTCTTTTTCCCTCTTGCCCCAGGGGGAAAGGAGGGGGGATTTCCTAAAATTCCGTCACTATAGGTGTGGTCAAATACATATAAACAATCCACACACCAAAATTCGTGACCACAACTTTCATGGTGTACGACAAATTTCATGTTTTCCTAATAGTGTACAGATTATCGGGTGATGTTCGTTTTAAACCATTTTGGTAAGTGATAGAAATTTTTTGTTCCTTTTACATTCAGTTATCAACGAAATTTTTACTTGCAGTTAATTGTAATGATATTTAAAAATTTACTTCATTATAAAATGGAATATTTAAAAAAAAAAAAAAAAAAAAAAAAAAACTAACAACGAGCAGCAGTCCTATGAAAAAAAACGTGTCTTCGTATTAACACGTTGAGCGCCACGCGAATTCTGAATAAAATCCATTAAGGGGACGGTGGGCATTATAAATAAATATTTTTAATTTTACAGCAAAAGTTTTATTTCTTTTTTTATAAAGTTATATTAACTTTAAGCAAATAGTTAATTTCTTAACAACTACCTAACTGAATCAGTAAAAACTTACTTTGGCAGCTGAAAAAGACACTTTATTATTATTATTATTATTATTATTTCCTGCCCTTCTATGAATAGCACAATTCTGAAACTACACTTGATGAATGATCCCAGTGCTGCCATATGTCAGAAAAATTGTCAAGTTTTCGGTGCTTGCAAAACATAAAACTTTTGCTATTGCCCCAGTCATCCTGCGTCCCATTCAACCCCACTCTCTCCTATCTGAATAGTTGTAACCCTGTAAAGCTTTATGCTAAATATACCATATTCTATAGAAAACATTTTCTTTAGCATATGAATAATAAATGTCACCATACTATTATTGATGAAGCTCATAAAAAGTTCAGTAGACGAGCTTTTAATTCTACTCTTTCTAATGCATCGAGAAAAAATTCTGGAACTGATATCTAGAATCTAAGTTGTGGGTCTAGAAAAATAGTTCTATGTCAAAACCCGAATAAACTACTACGTCAGAAACGCCAAAGTAAAATATTGCAAATGCATATAGCTGTTTCGGTAGCCTTAAGCGTACCGTTTGCACTGAAGACGGTACGCTTAAGGCTACCGAAACAGCTGTATGCATTTGCAATATTTTACTTTTGCGTTTCTGACGTAGTAGTTTATTCGAGTTTTTATATTCCAACGCCAAGTCTCCTGTTATTATTAGTTGTCATCCTTATAAATTCTAGTCCCCTTGGAAAGCGAGTTCTAGAAGCCCCTGTTAGAATTCCAGAGCGTTTGCCTATATTCTCGAGGGCAAAGTTATTTAAAAATCTCTGCAAATAAATGAGATTACAAGAGGCGGGTTTCAGCAGCTATAATCTTGGTTTATTACCAAATTCTAGAAAATCAAGCAAGAATTTTTCGCAATACAAATGATTCAGAATATTTAGAGTATTCAGAATATTGTTTCATCATCTACAAATGTGTACACTAGAAATTCTCGATCATTTCGTCTATTCAGTTTATTGGCGTGCCTTACGCGCATAGCTCGGAAATATATTTCTAGTTAAGAGATTTAGAAAATGGCCACTTATTCATTCTAGAGAAAGGCGGTATATTTTTTTTTTCTCAGTGTGAGGCAAAAATTAAACCCGGTAATCTTGTTGTCTTGTCTTTTTATCCACCCTTGCGTTTTAAATTAGCCAGAGTTTTGGAACGTTTTAATTTAACGTTATTTTTAAACCCGTTAGTAAATTCTCTTCATCTAAATCCCCTGTTCCTGAGCCTCATAAGTGGGGTATCTATAATGTCCCTTGTAATAATTGCGATTTATCTTACACAGGTGAAACGAAACGAAATCTTGAATACCGTTTAAGTGTATACATTCTCTGTATGTTGCTAAACAAGAAATATCTAAAGCTTCTATTGCGAAGCATAGTTGGGAATAGAGGTCTGCACGGGCCGGGGCTTGAGCCCCGAGCCGGGCCCGGCCTGGATCTTGGGCCGAATTTTTCAATTTGCTCTTGGGCTGGGCCGGGCTCGGGCTCATTCTTTTTTAGCGTATACTTGGGCCGGCCTGGGGTAGGACTGAATTGATTTTTTCCCCAGGCCTTATCAGCCTGGATTTTTCCCCGACTTTCCTCGTTAATCAACGAAGAAGGTAAAGGATAAAATATTTGTTCAGCAATTTATTTTACTTAAATTTTATATATACTAATATATCACATGAAATTTTCTTTTGTTAAAAAATGTTTATAACTTCAACTTAATTGTCTGTCAGTCTGTTTCTTCACAATCTTATTTTCCGGAAATATTTTTAGCATCTCTCGAAATTGATATATTTTATTCAAAAAAACAAAAAGCCAAAAATTTCTTTTACGCCAAACGTGTGTCCGAGTTGGATTTTTTGGAAAAAATTTTTGGAAAATAAAGTTGTTAATGAAAAATCTGATTCCACTTTTCTGTCTACAGCTTGAAAAAAATTGTTTAATTAGATTAAATAATTTTCTTCCTTTTGTAAAAAAAATAAAAATAAATAAATATATGAAAATGAAATAAATAAATAAATATAAATTAACATTAAATAAATAAATAACAATAAAAAATAAATAAAATTAAGGTATTTAAATAAAAATAAAATAAAAATGTATAAATAAATTATTTAAAAATTCCTTCCCTCCATTTTCTGTGCGTATTTTTCAAGTTTCCTGTTTTTTCAAGTTTAAATGATAGATTTAAATTATTTTCAAGTTTAAATAATAGATGTCAATTTCGCTATGATTTGTGCAGTACAAAGTTATTCAAGTGTGATTTATAAAAATACCTCTCACAGAATGCAACACAGTGGCATTCTTTTGAGTGTTCCTGTACACGAATCAATTCTGTTAATTATACCGTTCTAAATAGGGAACATACTATAGTGAACTTGAATATGATATATCATTTAAAAAATTCTGGAAATATTTACGGCCGCTAGAGGCTGACAAAGAAATATATAAACAGACAAACATTCAGACGGATAGATAGACAGACAAGAACAAATAGAGTAATTCAAATCATAATCACTCTTAAGCATTATTAGAAAGTATTAAAAATACTTAAAATGAAAATGTTATTATAGCAATTTCTAATTATAGCCCTTAATGTATAAAATATTTTTGTGTAGCCTGTAAATTTTAATACTATTCATACTATATTATTATTACTAGTATCGCCCAGTGGTCGAAACTCGACCATTTTTTTTTTTTTTTGCAAAGCGAGGCAAAGCAAAGTTATTGCCTTGTCCTAAACGGAATGCAATTGCAACACAGCTGCGGCAATTGTTTGCCAATATTCACTCTAACTGAATCAGCAGAGTTTTACTTAATATGACTATTTCTCTCTGTAGATGTTAGCCTTTCCTGAAATGAGAGAAAATCGCAACGTGAAAACGCCCCTTGTTGTGTGATACAGCCCAGAAGCTAATAGGTACCATGTCAGACCAAGGTCCAACCAAGTATCAAATTCTGTTAAATTAATTCGATTGGTTCATAAAGTATAGTGTTTGAACCAAAAAAAAAAAAAAAAAAAAAATGATATTTTTCAAAAATGGTCGAATTGAGTTCGGGAAATTTCAAAACTTGTAACTTTATCGAAAACCGAAAATCTAAAACATTTCTGAATCTTATATTTTCTACTTATATATGCAGAGAAAAGAATAATAAATCCACTTAAAAAATAAAAATAAGTAGTCAATTTCACTAATTTCACTTAATTAAAATGCAAGGAAATCTCAAAACGTGTAAATTCATCGAAAACTGGAAATCTAACACATTTCTGAATCTTATATTTTCTACTTATATATGCAGAGAAAAGAATAATAAATCCACTTTTTAAAAAATAAAAATAAGTAGTCAATTTCACTAATTTCACTTAATTAAAATGCAAGGAAATCTCAAAACGTGTAAATTCATCGAAAACTGGAAATCCAAAGTTTTTATGTATCTTCTACTTGCTTCTTCTACCCACAAAAGCTAGCAATAAAGACACTTTTTTAAAAAATAAGTAGCCAATTTCAGTTAATTGAAACGTAAAGAAAGCTCAAAACATGTAAATTCAGCAAAAAACGGAAATCGGAATTTTTTCCGTATCGTCTACTTATACATGCAGCAGTTAGTAACAAATCCATTTTCCTTTTATTTAGTATATTAGTTGAAACATCACCCTTTGAAATGAAATGTTTATGTTTACATTCGAAACTGGAAGTTTGCCATTTTTTTTTTTCTGGAGTTTTGTGATTTTAAATTAAAATTTTATCAATTTTACAGAAAAAATAACTCAATGAAACACATGTAGACAGTAACTTATATATAACTATACCCAAATATCGGAATTAAAATCGGCAGATAATTTCCGTTATTTTTTAATAATTTTTTACAAAAAATTCAATGGACAATTAACATAGAAAATCTTTTACATGGCTCCATGGACAGACAGTGACGTCATCACTTCGCTTGCGTATAGTGATGCTACATTATACAAATTACTGTGTCTATGGTTTTATTTGAGCTTTATGAAATTGCCAGATTTAACAACTTTCTACTTTTAGGTATTTTTTAATGTGAAGGAATACGTGTATAAAAGGGAAAAATGGGGGAAAATGCATAAAAAATAAAAGTATTTTTAAATACCTTCTTGACATCGTATGAAAATAATATTTGTATTCGCACCTTCCGGCTAACCATACCTTTCGAATGATACCATTTTCAACCCTCTACTCCCATAATTAATATGTTAAAAAGGGACAACAAATTTTATGCTTGCCTATTAATATATAGATTATTATTATCAGGGGTCGATCCAGGCAAAAATTGGGACCCTTTTGCTGCCCTATCACAAAATTGAAATCCCTAAAATGGGCTCCTTCACAAAATTCTAATTCAGAAAACGGGTCCCTTCATAAAATTCAGATTTATAAAAATAGCCCTTTCACAAAATTTTGTTTTATAAAAGTAATACTTTCGTAAAATTTTTCCATGTTCACAGTATTATTTTTAATGAGTGTCTATACTTATTTAATAAAATGCTATTAACTTGATATTAAACATTAGACAGAGTAACTGCTAAAATGAAAGGTTTCTAGTGACAATTCTTTTTTTTTTTTTTTTTTTTCACAAAAATATTTTGATTTTTTACAAAAATAAATAAAAATTTCACAAACATGGTCCCCAAAAATTAAAACCTGGATCAACCCCTGATTATTATCATTATTACTTTGTGCATATGAATAATAAATGCCAATTTCATATCATTTGTAGAAAATAAAGGTATTAAAATATGGTTTATATAAATGCTCTGCTATAACGCAATGTTTTGAAATTTTTTCTGGTGTCAGTGTCCCTGCCCATAAATCAATAGTATTATTTACTCCATTTCCAGTAGGATTCCCATAGCGAACATGAATAACATATATCAGTTTCGTGGCGTTCATAAATATTTATGGGAGTAAAAACGCGGAGAAATGAACAGCAAACCGGTCATAAACACTTTTCAACTTTCTTGGAAAGTGTTAAAAAGTAACATGTACATGTCCGTCGATAGCTCAGTTGGCAGAGCGGTGGACTGTAGTTGTGATAGATGCAGAGATCCATAGGTCGCTGGTTCGACTCCGGCTCGACGGAAATATTTTTTAAAATAAAATTTAATATTTCAAAGAATATTTTCGATTGAGGATCAACAGGTCTTTTTCTTAGTACTATTTCCAATTTTGATAAATACAAAATTATTGTAAGCTAGTAAAATATATTTTTATTTTTATTTATTTATTTATTTTAAGGACTGAGGACTATTAGTCTCAATCTGGGATTTTTGCGGTGTCATTTTTCGATAGATGGACATTTAACGAAAATATAATTGAATAATTTAAAAGCAATGTCATAATTTGAAAAAAAAAAAAAAAGAATTTGATGAAATTCTGGCAAAAGCAGAATTAAGTTTAGGACGGAAGACTATTAGGTTTTTTTTTTTTTCAAATTATGACATTGCTTTTAAATTATTCAATTATATTTTCGATAAATTTTAGATTTCGACAAATGTCCAACTATCGAAATCGACAACGCAAAAATCCCAGATTGAGACTAATAGGCCCTCAGTCCTAAAAACTAATAGTGCTTCATCCTAAACCAAATTCTGCTTTTGCCAAAAATTCATCAAAATCTTTTTTTTTTTTTTTTTTTTTTTTTTTGGGGGGGGGGGGGGAAGAAAATTAATAATAATCAGTATCGAAACAAACACTAGCGATTTTTTTTTTTTTTAAATAATTTTGAATTAGGAAATAAAAAGTGTGCGTGCAAAATGAAATAAAAATAAGTAAAAAAATGAATTTAATGATTTAATTTTTATACAAAACATGATCGCATGCTATTTTAAAAAGTAGATGTAAAATTTAAAGTTTATGTGGTGCGTGTGGCATATATAAAAATTGTTTTAAGAAATAGAACAGAATAAAGAAAGCAACGATGTTGGTTGTCTTTTGTTATATAGTTTTTTTTTTTTTTTTTTTTTTTTTTTTTTTTTGAGGGGGAAAGGGTAAGAAGGTCGAAATGTTCATATTTTATTTATTTCTTTATTGAGCTTTTTTAATAATTTTCTATTGAATAATGAATTGAATTTAATACTGAATATTTTAATAATTTTCTTGTGACTTAAAATTTAATCGACTTTTTATTCATTTTTTAACTTTCTTAAAAAAAAAAACAATAAGTTATAGAAATTTATATATAATTTAGGATTTTATCCCCCCCCCCCAAATTATTAAAAGGAACTTATGGACTTAAAAATTTGCCCATTTGTGAGAGGGATAAAAAAAATATCGATTTATTGAAACGTTAAATTTATAATACTAGTTTATTAATTTAAAATGGGTAAATTATTCTACGCAATTAATTGATTATTATATTAAATCTGAAAAATTCATTTCAAATTATTTTGGTAAATAATACGAATTTTCACTTTATTACTTTCCTCTATATTCAATAGAAGAAAGTATTGGATTCGTAAAAATTTTCGACTTCGGGTGTTTGATGCATTTACACGTTTTGAGAGCTGTAGAACACGATTTGACCATTTTTAGAAAATGTCTGTCTGTCAGTCTGTGTGTGTCTGTGACAAAATTTTGTGGCAACTGTATTTCAGGAACTACTGCACAGACTTTCATACAAATTGGTATGTAGTTGCACCTTGACATAAATTAGTGCCTATCAACTTTTGGTAAAAATTGTCTTACAGGTTGCGTTGCCATCTCGCTTTTTCTAAATTTTTAACATGGTGATATAGGACAAAATTTTGTATAAATGTGCATAAAGAGAATTATTTTTTAGTAATCACTATGAAATTTACAAGAATTATTTATAATAGAGATAGTCAACAGGGAAAAAATTTTTGTATGCGTAGGAGACTCGCCCCCTCCTTCCCCCCCTCGAAAGGAGTAAATTTTTAAGATGGGTTTCTTTCGGAAGTTCTCGGCAATACCTTTAAAACGAATGGTTGAACTATAAATATGTGATAATTCAAAACAAAGTTATCGATTTTTTTTATTTTTTTTACTTTTAACCACAAAAAAAAAAAAAAAAAAAAAAAAAAACACCACGAAAAAAAAATTAGCTTTTTTTTTTTTTTTTTTTTTTTTCACGAAATTTAACCAAACTTGGTATTTAATTGGCCACTGACATAAACTGGTGCTGAGTAGATTTGGGGATCAATCGCTCAACAGGTGACGTTGTGATCGTATTTTTTCTAAATTTTTAACATTGCAGTATAGAACAAAATTTCGTATAAATGAACATAATGAGAGTTATTCTTAACCCGTGATTTTAAAATTAATATGAATTATTGATAATAGTAGTAGTTAATTAGGAAAAAAAATTGTGCATGGGGGGCCATCGCCCCCCCCCCTGGGGAGAAGTACCCCCCCGGGGGGGGGGAAATTTTCAAGATGAGTATCTTTTGAAAGGTCTCGTCGATACCTTTAAAATGAATGGTTGAACTATAAATATGTGATGATTTAAAACAAAGTTATCGATTTTCTTTTTTTTTTTTTTTAAATATTGTTACTGGATGAATTTGTATAGGAAAATATAGAAGAAAGTCTTGTGGTGGCCAACAACATATTAGTTTTAAAGAAAGTTAAAAAATAAACAAAAAGTCGATTAAATTTTAAGTCACAAGAAAATTATTAAAATATTCAGTATTTAATTCAATTCATTATTCAATAGAAAATTATTAAAAAAGCTCCATAAAAATAAATAAATAAATAAATAAAATATAAACATTTCGACCTTCTCACCCTTTCCCCCTCAAAAAGAAAAAAAAAAAAAAAAAAAAAGATTCAAACTATATAACAAAATGCAGCCAAGATCGTTGCTTTCTTTATTCTATTCTATTTCTCAAAACAATTTTTATAGATGATACACGCACCACATTAACTTTCAATTTTACATCTACTCTTTAAGATAGCACGCGATCATGTTTTATATAAAAATGAAAACATTAAATTCATTTTTTGACTTATTTTTATTTCATTTTGCACGCGCACTTTTTATTTCCTAATTGAAAAATGAAAAAAATTTTTTTTTTCGATAGTGTTTGTTTCGATGCTGATTATTATTAATTTTCTTTTCTTTTTCTCCCCCCCCCCCCCCAAAAAAAAAAAAAAAAAAAAAAAAAAAAAAAAATGATTTTGATGAAATTTTGGCAAAAGCAGAATTTAGTTTAGAACGGAGGACTATTAGTTTTTATTTATTTATTTATTTATTTTTATTATTATTATAACATTGCTTTCAAATTATTCAATTATATTTTCGATAAATTTTAGATTTCAATAAATTTTCAACTATCGAAAAATGACATCGCAAAAATTCCAGATTGAGACTAATAGTCCTCAGTCCTAAAAAAAAGAAATCTGTTTTACAAGCTTACAATAATTTTGTATTTATCAAAATTGGAAATAGTACTAAGAAAAAGACCTGTTGACCCTCAATCGAAAATATTCTTTAAAATATTAAATTTTATTTAAAAAAATATCTCCGTCGAGCCGGAGTCGAACCAGCGACCTATGGATCTCTGCATCTATCACAACTACAGTCCACCGCTCTGCCAACTGAGCTATCGACGGACATGTATATGTTGCTTTTTAACACTTTCCAAGAAAGTTGAAAAGTGTTTATGACCGGTTTGCTGTTCATCTCTCCGCGTTTTTACTCTCATAAATGTTTATGAACGCCACGAAACTGGCTGCGATAATTTAAAATGAAGTTATATCTATCTTATAGTTATAATATAAATGAAGTTATTATCTGCGATAATTTAAAATGAAGTTATCCTTTTTTTTTTTTTTTTTTTTTTAACAAAAAAAAAATAAATAAAAAAAATAAATAAAATAAATAAATTAATTAATTAATGTAATATTGACAATAAAATTGACTTTTTTTTTATATATTTAGTGTTATACTACTTCTCTAAGATGGAAATCGTCTGCATTATCATGGAAGACAATTTTTTTAAACAATAATTTTAATAAATTATTTTTACTGAGTGAATTTGTATAGGAAAATATAGAAGAAAGTCATGTGGTGGCCACAGCATACTAGTTTTTCTTAGTTATCGAGCAAAATCTTTGCATATACTGTAATTAATTACAATAATATTTAAAAACTTGGGTGATCTCGTACAAAAATATTTTATAGAAGTCCCTAAGCGTCAAAATTTCTATAAAGAAACTGTCTATAAAGAAAGTGTTTAAAAATGGGGTGGGGTGAATGTTTGTTACTCCAATTTTAATGACAATTAATTTTCGCATATTAATTATTCTCTCACATGTTGCCATAATTTACTTCTTTTAAATTTGAAAGACTGATTGTGAACCTCCGACCATAGGTCGCTGGTTCGAACCCACTTAGATTTTTTTTTTTTTTTTATACAAATTAAAAGTTCTATAAGGATTGTTTTGAGTTAAAATTCGTTAGCCCAAGTACATATTCTTCTTTCTTGACTCAAAACATAAAATAGTAAAAACTTGTCTTTGTGTAGATTTGTTTCAGCTGATTTCCTGAATTTTTTGTTTTTCCAGAAATCCAACTCCGTAAGGTTGATTGTTTTCTAACAAGTGTTTTCAAAATGATTATTTTTTTTATTTATTTACTTATTACTTGTATTTTAATTGAAGACATGGACATTTTTCAATGCTGTACAGAGTTTAATATATTAATTCTCAAACTAATTTTGCTTCCATTCGATTTAGCAAATGATGAAAGTTCAAAATTTATCATCTTTATTTTATCGAACGGAATTTTTATATTCATTATATTGTTCGGCTGTATTATATTTTAAAATTTACATGTTTTGGAATTAAAGTGTATTACGCAAAATACTTAAGAACGCAAAGTTATACGAAAAAAACATATTTGCTATTAAAAAATAAAATAAAAATAAATAAATAAATAAATATGGAGTAACTCCACTCAATTTTTCGTGCGAATATTTAGTAATTAATGATTATTTAAATAAATTAAGGTGAGATAAATTGTTAAATGAACAAAAAGAAAAATCATGCTAGATGTTTGAGTACTGTACCCACCGCTTATTAAAATCACACTCGTTCTGAGCCAAAATGCTTTTATTAAGCGGCTGATTTTTATATCCGGCGAACATTCTTGCATTCAAGGAAAAGTTATTACTTTCCTGAATTTGGTAAGAAGTTTCAAAAAATACCAAATAATGAATTAATAAACAATATTAATTAATTTTTAACAGATAATTATTTAATTGTTCCTTCAAAGTAATTGAATTAAACACATCATCCCAACTTCCGATACGCTTTTCTTTGAAGAAAATCATCATTGCTTTGCTAAAAGCACAGAGTAAATTTAGCGTGCATAAATGTTATTTTTGCTGCTGGAGGGATTTTTTTGAGTTTATTAACCGGCGATGCTGATTTTATTAAGCGGCGGTTTTAAAATCAATTTGCATTGATATGATTCCGGTCCTGGCAATTTGATAAAAAGGCTGATTTTATTAACCAGTGAATTTATTAACAGGCAGTTATTGTATTTCTTCCCAAGTTGTATATAGTTGAACAGATTGTAATAAATAGTGATAATAATAATACAGTAACTGCCGGTTAATAAATTCACTGGTTAATAAAATCAGCCGTTTTATCAAATTGCCAGGACCGAAATCAAATCAATGCAAACTGATTTTAAAACCGCCGCTTAATAAAATCAGCATCGCCGGTTAATAAACTCAAAAAAATCCCTTCAGCAGCAAAAATATCATTTATGCACGCTAAATAAACTGTTATTTACTCTGTGCTTTTAGCAAAGCAATGATGATTTTCTTCAAAGAAAAGCGCATCGGAAGTTGGGATGATGTGTTTAATTCAACTATTTTGAAGGAACAGTTAAATAATTATCTGTTAAAATTAATTAATATTGCTTATTAATTCATTATTTGGTACTTTTTGAAATTTCTTACCGAATTCAGGGAAGTAATAACTTTTCCTTGAATGCAAGAACGTTCGCTGGATATAAAAAACAGCCTCTTAATAAAATCATTTTGGCTCAGAACGAGTGTGATTTAATAATCGGCGGGAACTGTAATAACAACATTAATAAATGCGTCTCTATAAAAAACTATAAATGGTAAGATGATAATTTTAAATATTTGTTGTTTTTATGTAAACAAGTTAACATTACTACAGCGAACTTTAAATAGTTTTAGTCTGTAGGACGTAATCTATCAACATTCTACTTTGCATTCTGAAAAAAAAAAAGTATGTTATGGCCACCACAAGACTTTATTCTATATTTTCCTATATTAATTCACTGTAAGTGCAAATAATTTATTCAAACTATTATTTATTAAAATTATCTAGCAGGATGAATGCAAACGATTTTCATCTTAGAGAAAACTAACACTAAATATCCAAAGTAAGACAGATTTTTTTTTTTTTTTTTTGTCGATAAATAGCATCTTAAAAAATGCGTTTTTATCATGGTTATCTCACATACCAGGTTTCGTATATATGCCATACGAGTTGAGATATAGCCTTCCCATTATCGAGGAAAATTGCAGTATAGCAGCGCCTCCTATTGGCCGATAGGCGTCCAGATTGAATCAGCATAATGTCTCATAATAGCCTTCTCGCATATCAAGTTTTGTTTGATGATACGCAAAAGAAACTGAGATATAACCTTCCCTTAAATTGCGAAAATCGTTGTGTAGCAGCGCCACTTGTTGAGTGGTTGATACCAAAAGTTGATAGGCATTAATTTATGCCAAAGTGCATCTATATATAAATTTACATGCAATTCTGTGCAGTACCTGGTATATAGCCTTCCCTTAAACTGTGGAGCGCCACCTGTTGGCCGATAAGCATTTAAATTGAATCAGCGTAATGTCTCATAATGGCTTTCTCACATATCAAGTTTTGTTTGATTATTCACAATAGAATCTGAGCTATAGCCTCCCCTTATATTGCGGAAATTGCTGTATAGCAGCGTCACCTGTTGAGCGGTTGACACCAAAAGTTGATAGGCACTAATTTAGGTCAAGGTGCATCTACATATAAATTTATATACAATTCTGAGCAGTAGTTCCGGCGATACAGGCGCTACAAAATTTTTGTCGCACACATACAGACAGACATTTTCTAAAAATGGTCAAATCGTGTTCTAGACCTCTCAAAACGTATAAATCCGCCGAAAACCGGAAGTGACGAATCCAATATTTTCTTCTCTTGGATATAGAAGAAAGTAAAAAACGTTAATTCTTACCACTAATTAAAAAAAATCTTCTTGGTATCCCTGTAAAAGATCTATAAGTCCTACACTCATTAAAATCTATACAGTCCGTACGTTGGTGACCTTTAACATGTCTACCTACTTTCAGCTCATTCAAATGAGGTGTTCAGACGCTGTCACATTTTAAATAATTTGAATCCATAGGCCATAATCATACATAATTTTTCTTTGTGTCTCTGACAAAAAAAAAGTAAATTGTAGACTTATTAAAATCTATACATTTCATGCAAAGGTGACCTATAATATACCTACCAATTTTCCGCTCAATCGAACAGAGCTTTTAGACATTATCGTGCCCATTCACTTATTTATATACACACACACACACGCCCACATACATTTAGCGTAGAACTAGCGTGACGGAAAATCCATTCAACCAACCAACCAATTTATATGCAGTTGCATCTTGAAATAAATGAATTCCTATCAAGTTTTGGTTAAATCGTTCAGAAGTTGCTGTTGCTACACCTATTTTTCATAATTTTTTACCTGGCAGTATAGAAAAAAAATTCCTACAAATGTGCTCGTGGAAAATTAATTTTAGCGAAACGTTGTTTATAGTAATATTAAAATAAAAAAAAGTTTTTGCATGTGCAGAAGCATCGTGGAAGACAAAATACAAAATTTACAACCCGGGGGGAGGGGGAAGGAGATAAATACGAGTTTTTTCAGAATAATTCGTCAATACATTGAAAACAAATGGTTTAGCCATAGAATTTTTCATTAAAAAAAAATAATAATAATTAGATGTCGTTTGTACGACACAAAATTGACTATTGAATATTACACTTCTCTGAGATGAGAATTGTCCGTATTCATCATAGAAAATAACTTTAATAAATAATTTGTACCTCGTGAATTTGTATCGAAAAATACAGAAGAAAATTTTTTGATGACCATAGCATACTAGCTGTTAATATCAAATTAAAAGTTCTATAAGGATTGATTTAGTTATAATGCGTCAGCTCAAGTACATTTTCGTCTCAGTACACAAAACAGGGAAGAACCGTTTTTTTTTTTTTTGTACTTGATTTGCTTCAGTTATTTTACTTGAAAATCAACTCCATAAGGTTCAATGGTTTAATACATGTTTCAAAATGAATTTTTTTTCTTTTTTAAATCTTAAAAAAATCTGTATTAATTTTTGTACTGTTACAGAAACTTGTCGACTTTCTGGTATGAAAAACAATTTAACTAAAACACCCTACAGGGTGATTATAATAAAAGCTACGATTTCAAAGCGCTATAATTTTAAAACTACCCCTCAGAGAGATTTGATATTTTACCAGAACAGTCGTGAGCAACGAAATTTTATTTGGCAAAAGAAAAAAAAAATAGTAATAATAATAATAATTTGAACTTTTAGATTATAATAATTAATAAATTTTCGTAGTGTTCCTGTAAAAGTCTATAAGACTCACCAAAATCTACACAGGTCGTACGACGGTTACCTTATAACATATCTATTAATTTTCAGTTCAATCGGATGAAGCGTTCACAATCTATCGTATTTTAAATAATATGAGCCCATACTGCATAATGATAAAGAATTTTTCGTTGTGTCCCTTAAAATAATAATAATAATAATAAAAGAAATAAAAGAAACCTTTAGTATAGGCCTCCTTTGGCGAAATTTAAAATTTGGCACCGAAGTAACTCGGGAGTTTCTCGCAAAGTTCTTTACTAGCGCAATTATGATATCCGCATTCTAATTTATTAAAAACAATTTACAACAAAAAAATTACTATATCAATGGCATCCTTAAATTAACAATTCAAATTCAAATTCAAACTTAATTATCTTCTTTCTTTCTTTCTTTTTTTTTTTTTTTTTTTCATTTTGCACGCACGCTTTTTATTTCCCAATTCAAAATTATTAAAAAAAAAACTTTTTCGATAGTGTTTGTTTCGATACTGATTATTATTAACTTTGTTTTCTTTTCTTTTTCTTAAAAAAAAAAAAAAAAAAAAAAATGATTTTGATGAAATTCTAGCAAAAGCAGAATTTAGTTTAGGACCGAGAACTATCAGTTTTTTTTTTTTTTTTTTTTTTTTTTCGAATTATAACATCGTTTTCAAATTATTGAATTATATTTTTGATAAATTTTAGATTTCGATAAATGTTCAACCATCGTAAAACTGGTATCATAAAAATCCGCAGATTGAGACTAATAGTCCTCAGTCCTAAAAAAAAAAAAGTTCCACAATGTGCCTTTAATTTTCCGTAAAGTATTTGTTTCATGGAGCTCCTCTTTTTCTCTCTTCACTACGACTGTTTCCGCTGTAAACACGTATTCGTGTCTGTTTGCTAAAAAAATTGTAGTAAACCCTTGAAGTCTATTGTTTCTTGCTATTCCATTGCGTTGCTAACAACATTCCCGTGTTTACTGAGTCCATTTAGGTGCTTTCCCTGTCATGATACTGACAGCACCATCTATAGGAACATGTTGGAACTATTTTTTTCCTCTCCTAAACAAAATTTCATTGCCTCCCGATTGCTCTGGTAAAATCTCAAATCGCTCTGATGGGTAGTTTTAAAATTATAGCGCATTGAAATCGTAACTTTAATTATAATCACCCTGTATATATGTGATTTTTCCATATCACAACGTTCTATACAAAACATGCTTTTGTGCATTGAAAAAAAAAAAAAAAAAATCTGGTGTAAAACAGCCACACGACTTCCATTACCCGCTATTACATGTATTATATGCATTTTTGAGAGATAATGTGATCAGAAAACATAAAAGTGACCAAAAAAGAAAATCGTTAGAGCCGTTTTTGAGATACCAACTTTCACAAAAAATCAATTATTGACCGGAAAACAATAATTACATACAAAAGCATATTTAAAAGTGAGTTAAAATGGCGAGTTTGAAAAAAATCCGTACTACCGTTTTTAAAGGAACGCCTTTGCGAGGCCTGAAATTGAGCTATTTATACCGGACGCCTATCAATTTTCATGAACTAACCAACTATATCATTCGAAAGGATATCTGATAGAGTGTTTATATAGCAAATTTGAAGAAAATCGTTAGAGCCGTTTTTGAGATACGGACTTACGGTCCCACTTCCGGTTTCCGATGTCCCATTTCCGGTTAAACTCAATTATTGACAGGAAAACAATAATTACATACAAAAGCATATTTAAAATTGAGTTAAAATGGCGAGTTTGAAAAAAATCCGTACAACCGTTTTTAAAGGAACGCCCTTGGGAGGCCTGAAATTGAGCTATTTATACAGGACGCCTATCAATTTTCTTGAACTAACCAACTATATCATTCGAAAGGACATCTAATAGAGTGTTTATATAGCAAGTTTGAAGAAAATCGTTAGAGCCGTTTTTGAGATACGGACTTACGGTCCAACTTCCGGTTTCCGATGTCCCACTTCCGGTTTTTCATTTTTCACCAAAATTTGGAAATTTCATCTGTACGCCAGACGTATTTGAATTCTAAAGTTTCGTAGCTCTATCTTTATTAGTTTCTGAGCTATAATAGCCAGAAGATTCTCCACATACATACATACATACATACATACATACATACACACATACATACACACTGACCAATTGCCAAAAACCACTTTTTTGGACTCAGGAGACCTTAAAACGTGTAAATCAGGTGAAAACCCGATATCGAATTTTCAGACCGAATACAATACTTCCATTACCTACGGTAGTAGGGTAATGGAAGTAAAAATGGTGAAGCCTTAAATAATTAACGGCTGTATAAATAAATTAAAGTAAGAGAAGTGGTTAAATAAACAGAAGAGTGAAAATTATAATAGGGTGTTTGAGTATTTTTCACCATGTAGTACAATGTTTAATTTTACGCTAGTGCACTTCAAATAAATTGAGACCCTAGATTATAATCATAAAAATTTTTTTGTTGGGTCCTTGTAAAATTCTATAAGTGCTAGATTTACCAAAATCTACATACATTCGTGTGACGGTGACCTAATAGCATGAGCATAAATTTTCAGTTTATTTGAATAGGGCGTTTAGACCCTATTGTACTTTAATTCGGGTTCGTGCTATGACGACCTACACCTTATACGTACCAACTTTTAGCTGATTCTAAAAAAGCGTTTAGACGTTATCGTATTCACTCACACACATACATACATACATACATCATCGTCAAATAACAAAAATGAACGCAGGGGATCTTAAAACGTATAGAAACACCAAAATATCAAAGTCTGATTTTTGACATAATTACAATACTTTTCTTACGCATACATGTTCGGAAAATAATTATATATTAATTTTAATTTTGTTTAATGCAGTAAAATGTACCAGTGTGATTATTTTGCTCATACACAAAACGTATTTATTCTTTTCTATGTATCTGTACACAGTAGTATCATTCGTGCGATCTGAAAAAAGTTTTCAAGTAATACGTGCATGTGATACAGATTTGGTATATCAGATTAAGACTTTCTTCTAATATTTGATTTTTTTTATTAATGTTGATAATAAACTCTCTTTTTCTCTCGCTGTCATGCATACACATGCGCGCACCAGCTCCTAAAACCTAATTTTTACATTCAGGACACCGCAAAACTTGTCATTGGAGTAAAAATTCAATTTCGAGGATTCCACCTCGAAACAATAATGTCTTCATCATATAGAATAACAGAAAAAAAAAAATTAAATAATTTATATACTATATATATATATATTTTTTTTTAACAAACGAAAAAAGTTAATTAATATTTAAATGAAATAAACCATGCTTAGATTATGAAAATAAATTTTACCTGTTGTTGGAACAAATAAGTTGTATTTTCTCTTTGGGCTTGAGATTTCGAAATCAAAAAAGAAAACGGCCTTATTTTTTTCAAACATATGTCGATTACAATTATTCCCTTATCGTTTGTCTGAAAGTTTTAGTGGTTTTAGTGGAACTGAAATTTAATAACAGAATCGAATTTCGGTTTCCTAAGAAACATTCTTTGCCAAACATTATATCAATCGATTATGCGTGACAGATGATTTAAAAAAAAAAAAAATCAGTTTTTAGAAATATTGTAATAAACGAGTTTATTCAAAGATAAAGTACATGAATAGCATTAAGTTATTATTTTATTTCACGGGATTAAAAAATATTTATTTAAATAATTTATTAAAAAAAAAAAAAAACTAGAAAAACGCAAACTTTTCGACACACTTAACAAGGTTATTTTGGGACGGGACAAAAAAAAAAAAAAAAAAAAAAAAAAAAACTTTCATTATTATTTAAGGGTCCTCTTCACTCACCGCCGCCGGAAGTCGAAGCTAATATTATTCTATGGGAAATTTTCTTTACAAATAACTTATTAACTAATACATATTTTTACTTCCATTACCCTACTACCGTAGGTAATGGAAGTATTGTATTCGGTCTGAAAATTCGATATCGGGTTTTCACCTGATTTACACGTTTTAAGGTCCCCTGAGTCCAAAAAAGTGGTTTTTGGCAATTGGTCAGTGTGTATGTATGTGTGTGTGTGTGTATGTATGTGGAGGAACTTCTGGCTATTATAGCTCAGAAACTAATAAAGATAGAGCTACGAAACTTTAGAATTGAAATACGTCTGGTGTACAGATGAAATTTCCAAATTTTGGTTAAAATTGAAAAACCGGAAGGGGGACATCGGAAACCGGAAGTGGGACCGTAAGTCCGTATCTCAAAAACGGCTCTAACGATTTTCTTCAAACTTGGTATATAAACACTCTATTGGATGTCCTTTCGAATGATATAGTTGGTTAGTTCAGGAAAATTGATAGGCGTCCTGTATAAATAGCTCAATTTCAGGCCTCGCAAAGGCGTTACTTTAAAGACGGTTGTACGGATTTTTTTCAAACTCGCCATTTTAACTCACTTTTAAATATGCTTTTGTATGTAATTATTGTTTTCCTGTCGATAATTGAGTTTAACCGGAAGTGGGACATCGGAAACCGGAAGTGGGACCGTAAGTCCGTATCTCAAAAACGGCTCTAACGATTTTCTTCAAATTTGCTATATAAACATTCTATCAGATGTCCTTTCGAATGATATAGTTGGTTAGTTCAGGAAAATTGATAGGCGTCCTGTATAAATAGCTCAATTTCAGGTCCGCCCATTATTATTTTTATAATTATTATTTTAAATATCTTATTTGACGGATAGAGCAATTTTGTTACTTATTTAAATCAAAAATGTATATAAAATGTTTATAATGTGTGTAGTACTGGGTAATGGAAGTCGTGTGGCTGTTACACACCAGATTTTTAAATTCTGTTTTCACATTCTGAAAATTCCCAGCTGTTCAATTGACAGACCTTTTTTAAAAATGTAATTTTTTTTTTTTTTTTTTTTTTTTTTAATTATTATACGAATTTTCAATATGCGAATTTTTTTTCATTTTGCAATTTCAAAATGAAATATTAAAAATTAAAAAAAAAATACATTTTTAAAAAAGGCCCGTCAGTTTAACAGTTGGGAGTTTTCTGAATGTGAAAACCGAATTTAAAAATATGTATTAGTTAATAAGTTATTTGTAAAGAAAATTTCCCCATAGAATAACATTGGCTCGGGCTTCCAGCGACGGTAAGTGAAGTGAAGAGGGCCGTTAAAGGTTAATGATCTAACAGTGTTTTCAAAATTTCCCTATAGATCGTAAATAGGACACGTACAGTTCTGAAATTAAGTTTTTGATCAAAATTTATGTACGTTAAAGCTTGGTTTTTAAATTTTTGACAAGACTTTATTATTATTATTATTATTTAAAAAAAAAAAAAAAAAAAAAAAAAAGTCATTATTAAGGCTATCATTGGGTTACCACCTAATGAATGCTCTCTTTCAAATCAAATGAATTTTTGACGTAAGTTGCTGTTGGTATAAATGGGTCCACAGAGTGAAAAGCAGAGTCTTTTAAACAATCACAACATTTAATAATATAGAAAAGTAGAATAACATAATGCGGGCATTTCTTGCCGCACGCGTAGCAAAGCTTTCTCGTACAGACTCATATAAAACTCTCTCTCAGAGAAGCGAAGATGCGCTGTTGATTACGTAATACAGTTACGTCACATCTGACGTCATGACAGGTGTCAGCTAGTTAACAGATGATATGAGGAAACATGCATTGAAATCCTTCATTTCCCCCTTATTCAATAAATGTTTCGAAAATAAAACATATTTATGCATTATAATAGCATATTAAAAATTACAGAAAATTATTTTTATGCAAGAGTTACTTAAAATAAGAAAAGTGTTAGTAAAGAAATAAATTATAAGCAAATAATTATGGTTAATATAATAAAATAAAATACGTAAAATATAAGCAGTTAATTTCTTAATGAAAACACAGTTTAAATATATTTTTTTAAGTTCGTCAGACCTGAGTATTAAGTCCTATCATACCACAACATTTTTCATGTTTATATGCATTTAAACTTTTTGTTAAAATATCTGCAGGTTGTTCATCTGATGAAATATATTTAATGTCTATTAGTTTATTATTGTAAACTTCTCGCACAAAATGATGACGAATGTCAATGTGCTTAGATCGATTGTGATGAACAGGATTTTTTACTAATCTCAGTGCAGATTGATTGTCGCACATGATTGCAGTCCGACTTGATACAATTTCAGGATCCAGTTCTTTTATAAGAAATTTCTAACATGAATTGTCTCTTTTGCGGATTCAGACAGAGACATATATTCAGATTCTGTTGTGGATAGAGCAACGGTTCGCTGCTTTCTAGATTCCCAAGAAATAGGTCCACCGGCATATTTAAAGACAAATCCTGTATATGATTTTCTATCATTTATATCCGATGCCCAATCGGCATCAACAAATGCTGTCAATGGTTTATCGTCTCTGTAATACACAATTCCTAAATTTCTAGTGCCATTGAGATACCTTAGTATTCTTTTAGCAGCTATCCAGTGAGGTTTTCCTGGATTGTTATTAAACTGACTTAAATAATTTACAGCATGGGTGATATCTGGTCTGGTAGCAACCGACAGATACATAAGAGAACCAATTAATTGTCTATAAGGAATTTTTGACATGTATGATTTCTCTTCTTCTGTATTTGGACACATTTGTTTAGTTAATTTTACACTGCTATCTAAAGGTGTATTCACCACTCTAGAATCTTCCATATTAAATTTATTTAGTAAATCTTCAATGTATTTCTTTTGTGTTATAGTGATGCTGTCCCTATCTTGATTAAATTCAATGCCTAAGCAATAATGCAGAAGGCCCATATCTTTCATTTTGAAAGATTCTGCTAATTTATTTCTTATATCAAAATAGTGCTCTTCACTTTTAGTGAGACAAATTAAATCGTCGACATAGACGATTATAATAGCATCAAAAGGATATTTTGAGTAATAGACACATTTGTCGGAATTCAAAGGGTTAAATTTCATTTTTCTCAATTTCTCATCTAATTTCTTAAACCACTGTCTTCCTGATTGCTTAAGGCCATACAAAGATTTTTTTAATAAACACACTTTATTTTCGTGTATATCATTTTCAAAAAATTCAGGAAGCTCCATAAAAATTTCTTCATGTATATCACCATTAACATATGCCATAATGAAATCTAACTGGTATGCTGTGAAACCATTCTGGATAGCATTCGCGATTGCAGTTCTTATAGAACTTAATCTGGCTACTGGTGAAAAATTTTCCTCAAAATCTATACCTTGTTTCTGTGAACACCCTTTGGCAACCAATCTGGCCTTAAATTTTTCAATTTGACCATCTGGTTTGAATTTTGTTTTTAAAACCCATTTACACCCAATTACTTTTTTATCTTTTGGTCTATCTACAATTTCCCAAGCGTTTTGCTTAACTAAAGAATCATATTCTAATTTCATCGCGTTTTCCCAATTTTTAGCATAATCTCCATTTAGCGCGTCGATTACGCTGGGATTAATTTCATTAAATGAGTTATCAGCTAATTGAGAAGTTTCATCTTTATATTTTGTATCTGTAATACACTCCTTATGAGACTTTTGAAAGTTCCAACTTTTAATTTTTTTAGGTCGGCCTGGACCGCGTTTAAAAGGAGGATTGTTTATCCCTTCCTCTTGTTTACATTTATCGTGAGCACACTCCTCCCCTCCACTCACATCTTCTACGTTCCCCCCTTCAGAAAGTGAGTGGCTCGCTTCCCCCCCTTTCCAAAAAGAGAAACTTTCTCCGTTGAATTCAGGGGGATAGGAAATCGATCCGCTGTTTTCCCCCCTGTGGATGTCTGCGGTTTGAGTAGGGATAGGAGTTTCATTTTTAATATTACAATCATTGCATTTATTCTCAGACAGAAAAATTAATTCTAATTGGTCAGTAGTGGCTGAATCATTTGTTTCAAATTCGTCTATAAATCGAACATCACGACTTATGACAATTTTTCTGGTATCCTTATTCCATAATCTGTAAGCGCGTGATTCATTTGAATAGCCAACGAATATATGTTCGTGTGACCTAGCTTCAAACTTTCCTTTTGATTTTTTATTTAGAACAAAACATTTCTGTCCGAAAATTTTAAAATAGTTAACAGTTGGTTTATAACCGAAAAACAATTCAAAAGGTGTTTTATTTTCTTTAATTCCTTTAGTGGGACACCTGTTTCTAATATATGCAGCGCAATTTACTGCTTCAGCCCAGAATGTATTTGGAAGGTTTGATTGCATTAATAAACACCTCGCCATTTCGCATAATGCACGATTTTGTCTTTCAATTCTAGAATTTTGCTGAGGCGTCATTGGCGATGAAAATTCGCGTTTAATACCGCATTCTTCAATATATTTATTGAATTCTTCGCCACAATATTCCAAACCATTATCGGTATGCAGTATCTTAATTTTTTTTCTTAATCGATTTTCGACTGCTGCTTTATATCTCCGGAACGCGTTCTTAGCTTCATCTTTTGTTTTTAGAAAATTTACTTCAATGTAACGAGATTTATCATCCAAAAAAGTAATAAAGTAACGTGATCCGCCATGGGATTTAACATTTATAGGGCCACATAAATCAGAATAAACTACTTCTAATAATTCCTTACTATGAAATTTGTTTTCTTTACAAAATGGTTTCACAGTTTGTTTAGACTGAATGCATACTTTACAATCTTTTAAAGAATCTTTTTCATTAAAATTTAAATCTCTTAACATATTTTCAGATTTTAATAATTTTAAATCTTTTTCATTTAAATGTCCTAATTTTAAATGCCATTTATGAAAGTTGCTTACCTGAGTTGTTGCAGCGATATCCACCTGCGGCTGAAAAAATATAAATCACCTTTTCTCGTAGCACTTATAATTAGAGAGCCGTCCTGCTCCGTAATTTTTGCACATTTTTCGGTAAATACAACTCGGCAGTTGTTTGCAGTAGCTTTTGATATAGACATTAAATTGCATTTCAATTTTGGAACGCACAAAACATTTGTTAACTTTAAATTGGTTACACCGTGATTACCGGGAACTTTTAATTTGACTGTTCCAACACCTGTGATCTCCGCTGTTTCATCTACAGCTAATTTTATAAATGATCCAATTCTAGGTTCGAAATCTATAAACAAATTCTTGTCATGAGCCATATGTGATGTCGTACCGCTATCGAGACACCACTCGGAATGTTCTTGGAAAGAGTTACTGGCTGCCATCGTGAACTCTGTACTATCTTCAACCATGAAAGATCTATCTTTGTATTTATTCGATGAAGTGAATTTTCTGTCTGAGATCTTCTTTCTGCATTCTGAGGCTTTATGCCCTACTTTTGAACAGTAATTGCATTTGAAGATTGCATAATTTCTTTCGCCATACGTGTTCTTGTTCTGCACAGGCTTTAAGATTTCTCTTTTGTTCTTTTCAGGAAGATTTTTCTTGTGAGTTGTAAAGTACGCATTTGATGATTCTTGATGCTTTTTATTTTTTCTTGACTCATATTCTTCCATCATTTTAATTTTTAGAGCTTCAGGCTGCGGCAATTCATCTCTTGCTTCTATGGCGCACCTGAAATTTTCATAGCTGTCAGGAATACTGTATAAGAGCAAAATTGATAATAAATCTTCGGCTACGTGAATGCCCATTTCTTTTAGCTTGTCCACTATATCGTAGAAAATATTGAGGTGATCGGACATATTTTCACTGTCAGTCATTTTCTTAAAGAGTAGCTGCTTCAACAGGGTGGCTTTCTTTGCCGGTCCTCTCGATTCGTAAACTTCTTTTAATTTATTCCATACTTCATTTGAGGTGGTACAATGTTTAATATGACACAACTCACTTGGGGTAATTGCTAGGATTAAATCGGCTCTAGCTTTACGGTCATTTTCGAGCCATTTTTCTTCGCCTTCGGCGCCTTCATCGGGCTTAATTTTCGTTCCGTTAGCATAACTCCAGTGATCATTCTTGATTAAAACAGCTTCTATCTGCAGCTTCCAGGTGTCAAAATTATTTTTGGATAACTTTTCTATATTTAATACTTGCGACATATTTAATCAGCTATAGTAGCTTCTTTATAAAAATAGAATCAAAAATACTTTTGATTTCAGCCCTTAGGCTTAACTGTAAGTCGCACTTTCGTTTTAGCGAATGTTAATTTAAATTTTTAAAAAGTCCGCAGTAAGATGCGTGTCTCTGGGCCCATAACCATTGTTGGTATAAATGGGTCCACAGAGTGAAAAGCAGAGTCTTTTAAACAATCACAACATTTAATAATATAGAAAAGTAGAATAACATAATGCGGGCATTTCTTGCCGCACGCGTAGCAAAGCTTTCTCGTACAGACTCATATAAAACTCTCTCTCAGAGAAGCGAAGATGCGCTGTTGATTACGTAATACAGTTACGTCACATCTGACGTCATGACAGGTGTCAGCTAGTTAACAGATGATATGAGGAAACATGCATTGAAATCCTTCAGTTGCCCTATTTTGACATAAGTTGCCAGCTTTCAGCCTATGTAATAAAAAGGTGCTATCTTTCGCGCATGTCTTGTAAGAGATTATTTAACACAAATACTCATACTTTTTCGAAAATTAAATAAATGTATACAATTTATGTTTCAGAATAATGTTTCTCTCACGTTTTCTCAATTTTTCTACAAGGTTTGTAAAAAATTGCAAAAAGTAAAATACTTGCCAATAACAATAACTTTAGAAAATTCGTGATATTCATACAAAAAAAAAAAAAAAAAAAAAAAAAGAATAAAGTGTACAAATATTGTAAACAGTATCATGGTCCCCTAATTGCACTCGTGACTAAATCGTTACTGGAAAATGTGAGTCTAAGAAAGCTTTTTGCATATTTAAATTTTAAGACCTTTCCGTCCAATATTTCCTTAAAAAACAGAAACGGAAATGTCAAATAATAATAACAATAATATGATTACACATTGCATATATCTCAAAAACTATACACTGAGTTCCAGACAAATCATATTTTTTTAAATAAAATTTCAAGGAAATCAGATAATTTTTAATTCAGCTAACTCGAATGCAAACAAGATTAAACTTCATTTGCCTGCTACAAAATAACTGTTAAGGCGTGAACACGAATACATAAAAGCCAGTATTTATTCACGGACGCACTTTTTTAATATTTGTGTTAATTTTACAAACTTCCTGCTTCAACGTAATTAGTAGTTCTTTCAATGAGGTTCTATTTCATTCTTTCTTCCATGTCGCTGGGCCCTAGCACTTAAAAAACTTATCTTTTCTTTATTTCGAAGGCCTTGAAAAGCTGTTATTACGCGTCACGTGACTTGGTATTTTTAGAGTTAGTTTTTTGGAGACGTGATAAAAAATAAGTAACAGCTGACTTTAAAAAAAATAATAATAACAATAAACTACGTAACATCCTGGAAATATTAAAATTTTAATTACCGTTTTGTTTTATTTGTTTTGTTTTCTATGTATTTCTCTGCTTTCGAAGTAAAATTTACATAATGTAAAAATAAACAAGGAAGAAAAATATTGCAGTTCGCATTGATTATAAATCATTTTTCACTTGTATATATCCGTAGCATTGTTTAAATTTCAATGTATTGTACCATAATGATGGTACAGTCGGTAACAAAAGTCTCCGAACACTAGCAAAAATTCCTATATAAAAAAAGTACACTTAATGCAGTTTTGTTAAATAAATCCTTGTCGAATCCTGTTCTTAGTCAGTCTAAAAACAGGATTCGACAAGGATTTATTTAACAAAGCTGTATTCAGTGTACCTTTTTTATATAGAAATTTTTGCTTATGTTTGGAGATTTTTGTTACCGACTGTAACTTAAAAATGTATTTTGTTTCTAAAAACGCATAATATAATTAAAAGTATACTCGGGGTAATTTTCATGTATACCACAACTTACAGTCGGCTGCAAAATTATTCGAGCACTAGCAATAATCCTTGCCAAAAAAAGTACACTTAATACAGCTTTGTTAAATAAATCCTTGTCGAGTCATGTTCTTAATCAGTCTAAGAACATGATTCGACAAGGATTTACTTAGCAAAACAGTCTTAAGTGTACTTTTTAAACATATGAGTTATTGGCTAGTGCTCGAATAATTTTGCAGCCGACTGTATATTTAAATATTTTTGTATTGACTTTGCTTTTATGGATCTGATAGGGCGTTGCTAGTGTATGTGTTAAGGTCGATAGACTACATGAGGGTCTAAGGCCATGGGAGTGTCTTCCATGGATGTCTTTCTAAGGAGGTCCTAACTTATATTTACATGAGTTTCAGAAAAAAAAAAAAAAAAACACGAGAAAAATGTAAACGGCGCTAGGCCGATGAGTACGACCTGGAATTGAATCTGCCCCTTCCACCAAGCATTTTGAGAGCATAGAACCTCTCGGCCACTGGTGGGATTTAATTCCGTTTTGTTTCATTGTTTGCAGTGTATAAAACACTATTTATTTGACTTTTGGTGCTCAAGTGACTGTTATTAGATTGTTTTAAAAATATTCGTTGAAAAAAGGGCCTTCGTCGACTAGAACCTGCCTGTTTATACAGAACAGGAGCAGGACAGGGACAGGACATTATACCATGGCTAAAGCTGAATGCCTTATCGGTTGAATTTCATGATCCGTCGTCCTTGAATATCCATGTACTAGCGATCTTCGCCTTCGTGAACGGGCCAGTATAGCGTCAGCTGTTGAGAAAAGCCTTCGTTGATTTCATGAATTAAAAAATGGTTTAGTTAACAAACTTTGATCTATGGCACGCAGGCAGCATCAGGCCGAGTTTCGTACATTTCGAGTTTGATTTTGAAATTTTTCCCGCGTTTGGAATTCGGTTCGTTCCCGAACCGGGGCTTTGCTAGTTTATATATATAAATCAAAAATTGTTCATATTATTACATTGGCTAATAATATTGATTGTTACAATATTTACAATTCTATTATTATTACCATTATTGTTTCCTTGTTTTTAAAGTCATTTTTGTAGGTATGTGATGTCCATTATCTAACACAAAACGAACTTTCGTTAAATCATGGCCTCTTGTTAAATGTAAAAACCTCTTGGTTTTAATTGTCTCATAATATACTTTTATTTTATTTTATTTATTTATTTTGGAGAATTGGTTTAAGAACCAAATTTGTGCCACCCGTAGAAATTATCATATTTGGTTAATAGGCATTAGTTTAGACTATGGTTTTTAATTAATGGACTGAAATTTAAACTGAGTTTTTCAATATAATCCATGCAATTTATCATCCTCTGTCTCAAGCTGCTCTGTCATGTTATCAATATTATCCAATTGCTTAAGCTTTTTTTTTTTTTTTAAAGGTGATAATTACTGCTCAGGAGACACTCCAGGATATAGTGTATGGAGGTGAACAGTTCTCCACACCTACATTGTGGTGAAATTCTTTTTTTCTATTTTATATAATTATTGCTTGAATCGGGCCATGGTTTGTTCAAAAAAAAAAAAAAAAAAAAAAAAAGGAAAAGAAAAGAAAAGTGAAAAAGAAAAAGTGCCCTATTGTTTATATTGTAACTGTGATCGATTTTCGGCACTAGTTGAAATGTGTACCTCCCATTTTCTGACGTTTTCCAATTAATCTGCCAGTTCTTCGTTAACTCTTTTTGTAATTCATATTTTATATGCGATAAAGGGGTTGGGACATAGTGTTGCCGCTATGTCCTGGATTGCTCTCCTTGCCAGCTCATCTCCATGTTGTTATGAACTCATATAATACATACATGTATTTTTGTTTTGTAGAAAATGAATTATATCCTTAAAATGCATGGGATATGATGGTCAGCAATGTACTGTAATGTTTTATATTATATTATAGCATTTGAATTCTTTTATAATTTTTTGGCTTTTTATATTAAGGACATGCTTTAATAACCCTTATATCCTATTTAAATTTCCTAGAAAACCGAACTTCTTTTTCAGGAGTTCAATGTAAATATACAAACAGACGAACCAAACTCATAGGAACTTATCATCTCGCTTAGAAAAAGTAAAAAAGTATTTATAACATTTTTTTTTTTTTTTTTTTTTTTTCAGCTGTCGGGGAGAGTAGGGATGAATGGGACATTTTTCATGTTTTTATTAATAACGTTCACCATATGTAATTCAGAATTTTGTAACATTGATCATAAGCACACTTCAGTAATCAGTTACAAATAAACATACTAACTTTAATAAAAAGTTATCATTTTTAATTAATAATATATTTATTTTTTACATGCATGTGCATTCTCCCATTCTGGGGATGAATGGGACAGGACTGGAGTTAAAAAAGAAAAGAAAACAAAATGGAAAGTAAATAAATTTTTAAAGTTAAGTTGGTTTGTGTGATTTTATTACACACTATGGATTTACTGAAATTAACAAAAACTGATGTATTGACTCAAATTAACATCGAAAGGTAAAAGTCCTTTGGTTCGCACAGTTCTTAGTGCTCTAGGCTTTGGTAATTTAATCTAATAAGATTTAATCTAAAAATAAAGAAATAAATAAGACACTAGAAAGAGATAAACCATTATAATAGAGTACAAATTATCCAGATAAATTTTTGTTTCCGACTGATCGGGAAAAATAAGCATTCTATTCTGCATTACATTAATAATCACCAGGATTTATTTAATTAGCTTGATTGAAATTGTGATTTTAATCAAATTATTATTAGCTTATTTATTGTTTTATTATTATTATTATTGATATTATTGATTTAAGTTACATTGAATATTCTAACTTATAATTTTTTTAATCATAATTATTATAAACGAAAATCGGATCAATTCATTTCAATCTATTTTTCTCTAAATCCATGCTATTTTTATAATTCTATGTTATAACTACTGAACTACAGGTTATAAAAATATTGAAAATCTATTTACGATTTGCTTTAATATAATTCTTGTGTACAATTTTAAATTAGCACATAGTGGGGAATGTCCCATTCATCCCCACCACCACATGATCATATAAAACAGGAAATATGTTTAATGAACAATTGTCAATATTCTTCTTGAATATCATAAACACAGTAAAATATTATGCCTTTTCACCATATAAGAGTTATATTAACTTTAAGCAAATAGTTAATTTATTAACTAGTACTACCTAATTGAATAAGTAAAAGTTACTTTGGCAGCACAGCAGAAAAAGACGCTTTAATTTTTTTCTGCCCTTCTATGGATATCTCAACACTGAAACTACACTTGATGAATGACCTCAGTACTGCCATATATCAGAAAAATTGTCAAGTTTCTAGTGCTTGCAAGACATAAAATTTTTGCTACTGTCCCATTCATCCCCACTCTCCCCTATAAAGTTGTTTATTTATTCAATGATAATGACGACTACCGAAAAGGAAAAATATTTTGATTATTCGTTTTTAAAATTAAATAATGAAGTCGTCCAAATATATTACATATTTTTACCTTTTATCTATTTCGTATATACGATGCAAGACTGATATAGCATTTAATCTTTACAGAATGATTGTTGGTTAAAAAAATAAATAAATAATCAGTCATCGGAACCCATGATCTTAATAATGTAAAATTCTGATAATTTTATTAAATTTTGATATTCATTTAGCTAGTGACTTCATCAACAAAAACTGTTTTTTTTTCTTTGTATTAAAGATTGCATAACAAACATTTATCGCAAAATAACATATATATTGTAAAACTAAAATATTTTTACATATACGTGTGTGTTAGCGAAAGGGGTATTTTCAAGTTAAAAAAAAAAAAAAAAAAAAAAGCTTTTGAAATAAAATCGATTGTATAGTATAATCAGTATAAAAAACTAATCACGAATTTTCAAATGACAGTTGCTGTTGCAACGTTTCTATACGGTCATTTTTTAAATTACTTTTCACAAAAATCTGATGTGGGCACCACATGACTTCCTTATACACTTTTAGAAATATACATAATGTTAAAAAACATTGACATTGGACCCGAAACAGTTGGCTAAAAATATTTAAAAAACATGAATTATCACCGTGTTCTGAGCTTTTCTGAAAGTTAGCTAAAAACCGATTGCAAGATTTGTACTGGTAACGCTGACGAAGGCAGCAGGGACCCGAAAAAATTGGCTAAAAGTATTAAAAAAAGGAATTTTACCATGTTCTGAACTATTCTGAAAGTTTCATATGTCTACCTAGTCGGGAAGTTAGTTAAATAATTTTTTTGTTGGACCATATAAACGCTGCCGAAGGCAGCAGGGACCTGAAACAGTTGGCTAAAAGTATTAAAAAGATGCATATTCACCGTGTTCTGAACTATTCTGAATGTTTCAAATGTCTAGCTAGTCGGGAAGTTAGTTAAATAAATTTTCTGTTGAACCATGTAAACGCTGCCGAAGGCAGCAGTGACCCGAAACAATTGGCCAAAAATATTTTAAAAATGCATTGTCACCGTATTTTGAGCTTTTCCGGAAGTTTTAAATGTCTAGCTAGTCGGGAAGTTAGTTACAAATCGATTCCAAGATTTGAACTGGTAACGCTGCCGAAGGCTTCAGGGACCCTATACAGTTGGCTAAAAGTATTTTAAAAATGCATTTTCACCGTGTTCTGATCTAATCTGAAAGTTTCAAATGTCTAGGTAGTCGGGAAGTTAGTTAAATAAATTTTCTGTTGAATCGCATAAACGCTGCTGAAGGCAGCAGGTATCGGAAACAGTTGGCTAAAAATATTTAAAAAATGCATTGTCAACCTGTTCTGAGCTTTTCTGAAAGTTTCAAATGTCTAGCTAATCGGAAAGTCAGTTAAATTGCAAGATTTGTCTAAACCGTTTTTGAGTTATTACCGTTTTTTGATACATTATGGCCAAATTTTTGTCATTATGAACCTAATTTTCCTAAATATCTCCAAAACGGAAAATCATAGAAAGTCCAAAAAGGGAGGTGCACAACTAGATGTTATAACAAACCTATGTACCAATTCGCAACTTTCTACGTCCAACCGTTTTTGAGTTATGCGACATACCCACACACAGACACACACACACACATACAGACGTCACGAAAAATCGTGTAAAATCCCTTATATCTCTAAAACGAGAGCTCGTGTTAAGATGACACTTGCAGGTGTGCAACTAGACATCATGAAAGTCACACGTATAAATTAGCAACATTCAGCGATCATTCGTTTTTGAGCAATGTGAAATACAAAATCCATTTCGCAAATCGGGATTACTATACTTCCTTATACTTTGTATAAGGAAGTAATAATTCCTTAAAACAAACAGTTAAAAATTTTCAAACAATCTTAAACTTACAACTGAATATTGAAAAAGTATCCCCCCAATAACAAAATTGAAATGAAAAGAAACAACAACAACAACAAAAAAAAAAAAAAAAAAAAAAAAAAAAAAGAAAAGAAAGTAATAATAACAATAATCTATATAATATTTCTCTAACGTGGAGCAGTTTCAATTGCTTTTTGTCGAAACGATACGATACGCGAGGATAAAAAAATAATATTTATACATGGACAATATTTAAGCACGCGGACTTAGCTCAATGGACTAATAAGAAAAAATGACAACATTTGTCTGATGAGATTATTTTACGAAAAAATGTATTTTTAATAGTTGTTTCTTCAGAATTTTTGCAAGCGTCATTTTAAACCTAGCAATATTACCATGTTTTTATTAACTTCAATTCTTGTTTGTATGTTTGTTTGTTTGTCAGGTACAAATCTTGCAATCGATTTTTAACTAACTTCCCAACTAGCTAGATATTTGAAACTTTCAGGACAGCTCAGAACATGGTGACAATACAATTTTTTAATACTTTTAGTCAAGTGTTTCAGGTTCCGCTGCCTTCGGCAGCGTTAATATGATTCGACAGACAATTTATTTAACTAACTTCAAGACTAGTTAGACATTTGAAACTTTCAGAATAGTTCAGAATACGGTAAAAGTGCATTTTTTTTTAAATACCTTTAGTCAACTGTTTCGGGTTCCTGCTGCCTTCGGCAGCGTTATAACTATAAAGATTGCAATCGATTTTTCCCTAACTTTCAGACTAGCTAGAAATTTGAAACTTTCAGGATAGATCAAAACACGGTGACAATACATTTTTTAAATACTTTTAGTCAACTGTTTCAGGTCCCTACTGCCTTCGGCAGCATTTATATGATTCAACAGAAAATTTATGTAACTAATTTCCCGACTAGCTAGACATTTAAAACTTTCAAAATAGTTGAGAACACGGTGAAAATGCATTTTTAAAATATTTTTAACCAACTGCTCCGGGTTCCTGCTACCTTCGGCAGCGTTACCAGTACAAAGCTTGCAATCGATTTTTCACTAACTTCTCGACTAGCTAGACATTTGAAACTTTCAGAATAGCTCAGAATACGGTGACAATACATTTTTTTAATACTTTTAGTGAACTGTTTCAGGTCCCTACTGCCTTCGGCAGCATTTATATGATTCAACAGAAAATTTATGTAACTAATTTCCCGACTAGCTAGACATTTGAAACTTTCAGAATAGTTCAGAACACGGTGAAAATGTATTTTTTAAATATTATCAACCAACTGCTTCGGAAACCTTCTGCCTTCGGCAGCGTTACCAGTACAAAGTTTGCAATCGATTTTTCACTAACTTCCCGACTAGCTAGACATTTGAAACTTTCAGGATAGCTCAGAACACGGTGACAATACATTTTTTTAAATATTTTTAGTCAAATGTTTCAGGGCCCTACTGTAATCGGCAGCGTTTATATGATTCAACAGAAAATTTATTTAACTAACTTCCCGACTAGCTAGACATTTGAAACTTTCAGAATAATTCAGAATACGATGAATATGCATTTTTAAATATTTTTAACCAATTGCTTCGGGTCCCTGCTGCCTTCGGCAGCGTTTCCAGTACAAAGCTTGCAATCAATTTTAACTAACTTCCCGGCTAGATAGCCATTTGAAACTTTTATAATAGCTCAAAACACGAGAGCAATGAATTTTTTTAACAATTTTATCCAATTGCTCTGGGTTCTCGCTGCCTTCGGTCGCGTTTATATGATTCAACATAAAATTAAAAAACATGGTATATAAAAATACCTTTTTATCTTGTAATTATTTTAACGATATATATGGAATATGAACTTTTGTGTCATACACTGACTAACAAACACAATCATAAAAAATATAATCAAAATAGGAATTAGTTTATTTTATTTTACTTATATATATTATTATATATACATATATATATATATATATATATATATATATATATATATATATATATATATTAACAAAAAGAATATACGAAAATTAATAAAAAGTCATCGCCAGCATGGCGACAAAAAATTTAAAAGGCGTCGTGGGAGTCCTATATTAAAACTGTACTGCCTGCGGAAGTATGAAAATTAGGTCATGAACCATGAATTTTATTAAAAAAACTTTCACTGAATGATTTTGGTTTCACTATTGTACAATATTAATTTGGTTTTAATAATAATTTGGCTGCTGGTACAGTAAAATTTTAATTAGGTGGTGAAATTGGTATAACATTTATGAGTTTCAAATTTTAAAGGTAACTAAGAAAAGAAATAAAAAGGGCGAATATTTCGCACGGATTTGCTAGCAATAAATATTCCACTTATTAGAAAAATTCTCACCTAATGAAACCTAAATAAATTGTTTAAAAACGCATTGGGATTTTCCAATTAAAGAAATTGTCATTGTTTCAGTCATGGATATTTTTATACTTTTTCTAACGTGGAATGCTCAAATTTCATATAGAAATTTCAAATAGAAAATAAATAAATAAAATAAAATAAATAAATAAATAAATAGTGAGTATGAATATATATATATAGATAATTAGACAAAAATATAAACTTACTAATTTGTTTACATTTATAAACCGGCAATGCAATTCATTTTATAAATGCAAAAAAAAAATCATTCAAACACTAAATACATGAACACTAAATACATCTTTAAAGGATACAACTTAACATTTCTTATTTCAAATATGCTATAAGTTGTATTTTCATACTATTTCAAAAATTTAGCATGAAATGATGCACTCAGAACTTAAAAAAAAAAAAAAACTTTTTCGATATCGTTTATTTCGATACTGATTATTATTAATTTTTTTTCTTTTCTTTTTCTTTCAAAAGAAAAAAAAAAAAAAATCTGGCAAAAGCAGAATTTAGTTTAGGACGGAGGACTATAAGATTTTTTTTTTTTTTTTTTTTTTTTCAAATTATAACATCGCTTTCAAATTATTCAGTTATACTTTCGATAAATTTTAGATTTCGATAAATGTCCAACTATCGAAAAATGATTTCGACATATGTCCAACTATCGAAAAATAACGCCGTAAAAATCCCAGATTCAGACTAATAGGCCTCAGTCCTAAAAAAAAAAAAAAAAAACTGCAAGCATTTCTATGTGGTATCTATTACAGTAAAAATGTTCAAGTAGTAGTTAATTCCAAATGTGTTGGTGTTGAGGATTGATGCTAATCGTCTTTACGAGGGGCCACAAACAAAATCTGAGCTAGGGACCTAGTCATGGTTTCGCTGCTCTTCGTGGCGGGTCTTTCTAACGGGATCCTATCCTATATTTACTCTAGTTTGGGAGAAAAATCACGGAAAACTCCGAAAGGCTAGATCTACGAGCACGATCTTGTATCGAACCTGACACGTACCGATCTCCATCTTCGAGAGCCCGTAGTTGTAAAAATTTTCATTTAAAAAAAAATAATTTTTGATTAAATACGATGTTTCCAAGTAAAATGGATTGAAAAAATAACAGTAATAATAATAATCTGGTGTGTCACTAACACGACTTTTTCTTACCCTGCATTTGAATATTAGACAGGTTATATATTAACTTGCAAGATATAACATATGCTTTGTATAAAGGTAATTTAAAAACGGTTGAAAATAGTTTTAGGAAAAGTGTTATTAGACGTATATGTCTGTGCGAGGAGGAGGAGGGGCTACTGTTCCCTGAACTGCCGATTGAACATAGTACATGTATTCATAAAAAAATTGAGTCTTTTATTAAATTTAAAAGTTTATTATAAATTATTAAGATAAATTTCACTCACACTATTCTTTGAAACTTACAAAATTTGATTAACATTTTCAAATAACTATCCCCAATAATCTTCGAAATACCCAGTTACCTTCAATTATTTCATTTTACATTATGCTTATAATAGACGCCAAATAAACCACTAATAACTTGATTTTCGTATTCAGGGGATCTCGCTGTTAAATAAAAAAAAGTCGCGCAATCTGTACCAGGTGGCGCTGCCTATCGCTTGATCTGTTGCCAAGTTTACGAGCAACGCGACAGGCATCTAGTTTAGGGGGCTATGGTTATGGTATGACAGGGGAACTAAAAGAGAGAAAAAGTTTTGAACCATTCAAAAATTAGATTAAAATAATAATAATAATAATAATAATGAAATTAAGTTAAAAAAATAAATAAATAAACCGGCTGAGACAGAATTTAATTTAGTACGACAGGACTATTTTGTATATTACAAACTTTTTTTTTTTTTTTTTTTTTTGTTTTGTTTGTCTGTTTTTTCCTATGAAATACACGTGATAACTTATGCAAACTCGTGTACCTTTGTTTGCATACTTTTATTGAAAAAGGTCGTGCTTGTTGTCGTACGGCTTCCCGTCGTATAGTACTCTGGATTAGTTTGTAAATCAAGCTCCATAATTTTTAATCCTTCGATAAATTCTTTCCCCGCTCTCTGAATTAAAATGTACTTTAAAATACCCCCACCAATAAATAAATCAAATAAATTGAATTCAAATTTATTATTTACTAGCAGGCTTTGTTTGTCCACTGGTAAATAATAAATCTAATGTAATTTAAAATCTCTTACCAACAAATAAACAACATAAAAAAATAATCTGGTGTGTCACTCACACGACTTTCTCTTACCCTGAAATTTAATACTATAAATACAGGTTGGAGATTAAGAGGTCAGATAACGATGTAACAAACCCATGTTAAACAATACAAATTAGGCTTCGGAAGAGTTTTATATGATAATTAATTCTGTGTCAAGGGGGCTACCGCTCAACTCAACCCCCCCGTTTCATTAATGCACCTACATTTATATAAAATTTAATTCGGTTATTAAAAAATAATTCCGTTTTAAAAAAAATAATTTATTAAAATTATTATTTAAAAAAATTATCTTTTATGATAATACAGACGATTTCCATATTAGAGAAGTAGTATAACAATAAATATCCAAAAAAAGTCAAAAAGTCCATTTTATTCTCAATATATATATATATAAAAAAAAAATACGATTTTTTTTTTTTTTTCGTTAAAAATGAAAAAAATCGATAACTTTGTTTTAAATTATCGCAGATCGATGGTTCAACCATCGATCTGGCGTATTGGCGAGCTCTTTTGAAAGATACCCATCATGGAAATTTACCCCCCCAGGGGGGAGGCGAGGCTCCTACATACACACAATTTTTTTCCAGTTGACTATCTCTATTACAAAATATACATATTCGTTTCATTTGGTTTGGTGCAGTCTTTAACTCTACTTACCTGCAATTTCCCCCATAGACGTAATGTATTAGAATTCTCTTGATTGTCCCTGTACACGAACCATTTGCTTTATCTTAACGAAAAGCTTACTGTAGCATCTATATATGATACACATTTAGAATACCAAGTTTGGAATGTCTGCTACTATTTGCTCTTGAGATATGCTGATAAGAGACAGACACACACACAGACATACACACACAGACCATTTGCTAAAAACATGATTTTCGTATTCAGGGGACCGCAAAACGTGTAAATATAACAAAATCTCGCGTTCGAAAATTTGACCCAAAAACAATACTTTCTCTACCTTATGGTAAGAGAAAGTAAAAATTTATTTACTAGCAGGCTTTACCCGCTACGCTGATTTCTATACTTAAATAAATAAATATATATTTTTTAACTGAATAATTGAAATGTTTAAATAAATATATTTCGATTGGCGACTATTTTCACCAATCCAAAACCATAGTTAAATATCGTGATATACAACTTAAAGAAAAATTGCAAAAATAGCATAAAACATAAAATTTTTAAACATTTAGTAGGATTATCGAAAATCTAAAGGTATGTTGAAAACCTACACACATTTGTTTATCGAGAGAAAAAAAAAAAAAAAAAAAAAAAATCGTAACTATGCGTGCCATAGTTTTTTTTTTTTTTTTTTTTTCCTGTACGTCGCACTCAGACAGACAGACAAACAAACGCTCCCTTTTATTGGTATAAATTTATTCTTATTTATTTAACTATAAGAACATGTGGAAAATAATTTACCCCATGGTTGAATTTTCTTCTCAGAAACAGGAGATTTTTGTTTAACTTAATTACTTTACTACTTGTCAATCTAATAGTTAACTGTCGATTTTTAAATATGTAAAAGTTTTTATAATTACATAAAATAATTGTTTTATCCTCCAATTTAAATAAAAGGAAATTGTTACACGTTCATTTTTTTCGACATAAAAATAAATATATTTATTATTCAGGTGCAAGTATATTTATTTCCTTTTATAGAGGAAAAAATAAACGTGTAATATTTATTTTATTTATTTATTTTGCATCAACTTGCTTTCCTTTTTAAGAATTTTAAAATTGAAATGCGGTTAACTAAAAAATATGACGTTAACTAGATTTTGTCCAGATTAATAAATGTACCAATTTTCGTAGCGATTGGTTGAACAGTGTAGCTTTGTATAGCGAAAAACCTAGCATATACAAGGTGAAATACAGCAAATGATGACGACGGGAAATGTCTGACTGCTCCGGTCGTACAAAAAAAAAAAAAAAAAAAAAAAAAGGGCCCCGGAAGCGTTTTTTTTTTTTCACTTTTTGTAATTATTCACTGCATAACACTCTTAGTTATTAGAATCTTTAAATCATTTATACGCTAAATAATGAACAACAGTGCAAACAATAGGACTTACTCTCGCCGTGTGTAATATTTCTTTTCACTCGGATGGACATTTTTCTTGCAGAAACTGCCACGAAACCTAAAATAAAACTGATATCGTTTTGCACCGAAAAAATGTTTTCATATACCTTCCCGTTCCATGACAATCATAATCATAAATTTATCTTTGGCATCGTTATCTTATCTCATGCAAACAGTCGTAATAGAGCAGCATTTTTTTTTTTTTTTAATTTTAAAATTTTATTATTTACTAGCAAACCCGTGCGAAATATTCCCCCTTTATTTTTTTTTTTTTTTTTCGTATTTACCTTTAAAATTTGAAACTCATAAATGTTATACCCATTTCAACACCTAATTAAAATTTTAATTTACCAGAAGCCAAATTATTATTAAAACCAAGTAAATATTGTGCAATAGTGAAACCAAAATCATTCGAAGAAAGTTTTCCAAATAAAATTCATGGTTCACGACCCAATTTTCATACTTCCACAGGCAGTACAATTTTAATATAGGACTCCCACGACGCTTTTTAAATTTTTATTGCCACGTTGGCGATGACTTTCTATTAATTTTAGTATATGCTTTTTGTTAAAATAAATAAATGTTAAAATAAATATATAAAATAAGTAAATTCTGAAACTTGGCTTAAAGCTAGCTTTTAAAAGTGTTGTCCCATAAGAAATATATCATTTATTTCGTCAAATCATTAATAAAGTATATAAATAAACTTTAAATTTGAAAAAGAAAAAAAATGTAATTTACAAATTTACTTTTAATCCATAAATGTATTGTTGTCGCCAATAAAGTTTACTTGGCCAGAATTTCGCCGGCGAAAGAAAAAGTACCTTCTCTCCTATCTACTTCTTACGTTAACGAAGAATAAAATCTATAAAAATTTTAGGTGAATTTTTTCTTGCCATAACTAGAAGTATGAAATGTATCATGGAAATGTCTAGTTCTGTAAAGTTAAAAAATTATCAATGCTAAATAAGATTTTTCGTTTATGATTGAGTTTGAATTTAAATCTAAATATTTTTGTATACCAAAATCTATCCTAAGTATTTTAAAAAACGTTTTCAAATAAAAATAATAAATACACTTTAATGGTAAAGAGAAGCGCGGTTAGTTATACAGACACGACATTTATTCGTTATTCACACACACACACACACACAAAAAAAAAAAAAAAAAAAAAAAAAAAAAAAGAAGAAGAAGAAGAACAAATAATACAAAGAAAAATAAACATAAATATTGCAAGCAATAAAATTAATTTTCTAAAAGTAGGGGGGAAAAAAAAGATGTTTGTGGAATTTATTTTATTTTTTTACACCAGTGATAACATTTTTATTTCCCTGTGGAGAATGACGTCATTGTGGAAAATGATGTAATAAGAGAAATTATTTCTTTAATGGCAAATAGAGTACCTTTATTAACCCGAGGTTTTTATTTAATAAATTCGTTAATTAAAATGATACAGATTTCTAACTACCTGAAATGCCCTCCTTGAAGTATTCGGAACACATTGATACCTCCCATGATGCAGAGCATTTTGCCCTCCGCGAGAAGATGCTGTCGCAGACAAAAAAATTTGACGCCAGCTACAGAAACTTTTTTTTTAATATATAGCGAAAACATGTTATAATGAGCATAATATATATCACTCTTAGGGCATTCTAAAACTTTTAAACACTTTTTGGAAAACATTAAAAAGATAGATCTAATTATTAAAAAAACGTGTTTTCAAACAAGCAAATATATATTTCAAAGTCATCATTATTATTTTAATTATTATATTTTAAGCATATTTTGAGAGAGAATATGCAATAATTGTGATTAGGATAAAAAATCTATTACATATTTTAATGTCAAAGAAAATAATATTTTGTGCATCTCTTTCATAATGATTCTTAATATTTAATAGTAGTACGATTGCATTATGCTTACAGTGAGTATTATAACTTTAAATTTAATTTAATGAATTCACTTTTTTTTTTTTTTTTTCAAACACCTCTAGTGCTCTAGATTATCATCGAAAAAGCATAGCATAACAGAGCCACTAATACCAACTTAAAAATTAAGATCAAAATTGAATTTACATAGTTTACTACAAGTCTATTATGCAATACGTTATGTATTAAAATTGAATCAGTATTAGTTACCCCATAATATGAATTTTATGGAATAGATTTTGTGCGATTCTATACTATAAAAACACAATTATAAGTGACCCTCGATTTTTGCATATAATAGATTCCTGAAGAAACTTGCAAATTTTCAAAAGTACAGCAGTATATATGTAATGGCGGGGGTGTAATGTAATGATGCGAGATGTCCGTCGTGGCACACAATAAACACTAGGAAGTTTTTAACGGAACAGCTTTATTTCTTCAATATGGCAAAGTTGTGGTGACATGGCAAGACCATGGGACGTCATGGCAAGGCATAGACTATCTCCGGAAACTTCAATTTTACACCTCCCGGCATACTCTGTTAGGAAAACTATCGCTCCTTCGTAATTTCAGAGGAGGGTGCATCGTGAAAGCGTTTAACAAGTTAAAACTTAAAACCGTGGCAAAAGTATTCCGTTTGTTTAATGTTTAGGCTTATATACGGAATTTCTGAGAGGCTGATTGGTTCTTTAGATTGCCTGGGCCCTAAAAGAATTTCTGGGATTAATTAATATGCATGATCGATGCCGCGTGAGTTGCAAATTGCGTTAACGTCAGCGAGTTTCGAATTATAATTTCGTTCATTTTCTGATTTCTGAGTTATAAAGTCATAAGCGAGAAAACAATCTTTAAAAGGGCAATTACAAATTATTCACGATTATAATTTCCACTAGCAATTTTTACACTTTTAAATTGGGTTTTTTAATAATTTAAATTTATTTATTTTTATCCCTTTCATATACATAATTTTTTTTTTTAAATAAATATATAGATGAATAATATTAATTTTATCACTGAAATAATTAAGTTAATGAAAAATGAAATAGGTTTAAGCATTTCTGGGTCTAATTGTAAAATTTTTAAGATTTGGTTAAATACACTATCTTTTATAGTTTTTCTTCACAGGATTTACACTAGAAGAAAACGATGAACCTGAAAGCGCTAGCACATATGCAGTAAAAATACTTATACTTCAATAGATATTTAATATTTCTATATTCTGATTGCAGCATGTTGTGCCTTGCATACTGTAGTATGTTCCTGAAAATGACACTGCAATGGATTAAATACCTGCATATTATAAACAAAAAACAAACATTTTTTTAAAAAGAAAATCTTTATATTTCAATAAATATATATGCTAATCAAGTACAAACTAATACAGATAATTAAAAGAAACTTCATAATCACATACTGCAGCTACAAAGCATTTGATGCGTTACTTTTTTACAAGGGGATCCCGAGCATTGTTTTTTCTTTAACTTTTAGTCCTCCTTTTGTCATCAGGTAAAACTTTCTTTGAAATATATAATGCATTATATACCATGTTCTTTACATGCCTCAAGTTTCATAAATGTTCACGAATTATTCTTTAAAATAATTGACAAAACATCTAAAATCAAAATTGCCTGATCATTCATGACCAAAGTAGTGCATTCATTCAGAATCTAAATTTTCATCAGAAATGGAGATGAAATTGTTCAAATTCTTATCAATTAATGTCTTTTTATTATTATTATTATTATTATTATTATTATTATTTGATTTTGAGTACTCAAAGAGCACTTGACAGAAGCAGAGTTAACTGGAATAATAAAAATTATTTCAAATATTGTTTGTTGCAATCTCTAACCTCCAAATCTTATATAGCTGTTTGTTAATAAAATACACATATCTTCAGTCTCTTAATAAATCTTTAGAATTGTGTTTTGGAATGATTACGCAATTTTTTTCTAACTTTTTACTTTCTTCTATATTAAATAGAAGAAAGTATTGGATTCGTAAAAAATTTTTATTTCCGGTTTTCGATGGATTTACACGTTTTGAGAGCTCTAGAACACGATTTCACCATATTTAGAAAATGTCTGTGTGTGACAAAAATTTTGTGGTAACTGTATCTCCGGAACAACTGCTCAGAATTGTATATAAATTTATATGTAGATGCACCTTGACCTAAATTAGTGCCTATCAACTTTTGGTGTTAACCGCTCAACAGGTGGTGCTGGTATACAGTGATTTCCGCAATTTAAGGGAAGGTTATATCTCAGGTTCTATTATGTATAATCAAACAAAACTTGATATGCGAGAAGGCCATTATGAGACATTATTTTGATTCAATTTTAATGATTATGACCAACAGGTGGCGCTGCTAAACAGTGATTTCCGCAATTTAAGGGGAGGTTATATCTCAGGTTCTATTGCATATAATCAAACAGAACTTGATATGAGAGAAAGCCATATGAGATATTATGCTGATT